>CAXIVR010000008.1:87678428-88919428 GCA_964035755.1 Teleogryllus oceanicus | reverse complement strand
GGAAAATTCAAATCTTTCTTTTATAAATATGTGATGCCCACCAACATTCAACTGAATTCTTTCAGTAATTCATTTAATTCATGTTTTAAAAAAATGTATGTATATTCAAAATTTTCAAATTTTTTGCAATTCTTGATTTTTGTAGTTAATTGAATTTAATACTAAATTAACTGAACTTACATTCTTTACATCTTTGGAAAATAAGATGAACTGAATTGTAAGATTTTTGTTGGTGCTGGTAAGTCTGGAAAAGGGAGTTTATTAAAATTTCAATGTGCATCAGCTATGTTCTTTCTTCACGTTACTCAGTCTTTTTGCATTTTCTATTGTCAACCTATATGTCCACAGCTTTGGACGGCATTCCAAATCTTTGGATCTTCAGCGCAAACGTTGTGGCTACTGTTATGGAGAATTTGATCTACTAGTCAACAAAAAACCTCAAAGTGCCAAAACTGCTTCTTCAGAAGTGCAGTCTACTCCTAAAACACCACGAGCAGTATCTGGATTTGCTTTGTATGTGAAAGAGAATTACAAAACTACAAAAGAAAAAAATTCTGGCCTTAAGCATGCAGACATAATGAAGCTTTTAGGGACTCAGTTCTCAGGTATGAAAATAGGGCCATCGCAGCAAGTTTGATTATTCTTGCATTTCAGTATAATCGTAAAACCTCCATTTTGAAATGTGAGAGTTCAAATTGATTTTCAGAGTAATAGGTATTGTTCTGTTTATTCCATACAGAACTAGCTCATTTTCAACTCAGAAGATTTGAAAAGAAAAGTATTGACAAATCCAGTGAACTGTTTCATTGAGATGAACTATTTAACATGAGTATTGATATTGTGTAGATAAAAGTTATAATTTAATGTTTTGAATGAATTGAATGTTTAACTTGTTTGATTAGAAAAATTTAAAATTTTAAGAAACATTTTGTTTTGACACTACAATAAATTTTGTTGTGGTTTGGCAAATCCCAGCAAATTTTTTTGTTTCTCCTATTTTGTGTAGTCTTGGCTGTAAATTGCAACTACTGTAATGTTGAATTTAGTGGTTTGCAACAAAATTATTTATTCTGATTGTGTTGTATCTTATTCACATGTAAATATTGCATAATTTTTCTCGGTCACCAGAGAATATTTTAATACCAAGAATTGTTAATGGTATGTAAGGTTTTTTTAAAATGACTGATATAACTGTTGTTATCTACTTGAAACAAAGAAGCTGGTATTTAAATCGCAAGCATGTGATTTTTCAAATTTGTGTAACTTTTGCGATTTAATTTTATAAGCTCTCTGTACATTTTTTTTTTTGTATATTGTAACTAAGTGAAGTGAATTTTTGTTTGTATAATTTAAGTAATTTATTTTCCAGTTTTGTTGCTTTAAAAGTGTACTACAACATTATATATTGTACTTTACCTTGTGATGTATCATCAGACTCTCATGAATTCTAAATTTACACTTTGTCAAATCGTGTTTGGTTTGGCAAATGCAAATGTACTCTTCTTGGAAGAAATGCCCCAAGCAAAGCATACAAATTTTAAAGATGTTGAATCTATTGTGTAAAAATAGGCCATGACTTTGTCATAGTGAAATGTAATGCATCAAATGTTCTACATGGTGTTAATGGTGTGATGTGATACATCAATTTACTGAAAGAAATATATTTTATTTACTTTTATAATTTTAAGAGTTTCTCTATTCAAAAATTGACAAAATGCAAAAGATAACCTGAACCTTACAGTATCAAGATATCTTTAATTATGTGTATGGTCAGTAGTAAAATCTATAGATTTCATCATTGTTTAGTTAAAGAGTAGTGAAAATAAGTATTTATTTAGTAACAAACATTCATTATTATTATTAGAACAATAGTTTTTTTCTTTATAATGGTGACAGCTAATCATAGGCTCCCAATACTGGAAAAGTACTTTTTTCTAAACATTGTGTTTGTGTGGTTTCGGCACTGGTGTTGGTCCCAGACGGATGGAAGGACAAAGAGTATTCCCAAAATTAATATTCCCCAACCATTTCAGCTTGACTTCAGGCCCTACCATTTTAAAACCATCTTTTAATTTTGCGGGGCACTTCAAATTTTTGAAATTTTGTCAAAGATGCCCTCAGATGAAGTTTTGCTTGAATAGACCAAAGTACAAATGTAAAAATGGAAGAGGTCCGATTTTCATTTAAGATATGAATTTTGGAAAAATTGGATCTAGAATTAGACATAAAAATGGAGTAGTTTTCATGAAATTTTGAGTGGAAAAGTTGTTAAAAAATGGTTTCCAAATTTTCTGGAAAATGGTCCTAAATATTTTCTTTAAATGTTTTTGATTTTTTTTTTTTTGTTCTAATTAGAGAAAAATTTGAAACGTTCTTTACCAAAATTTTTAAAAGATTTTCTGTGTTAGCGAGCTCAAATTTGCACATTTAAGAAATGCCCCAAGCACATTTTATCAAAAACTACTCCCTCGAATACGTTCATATGAAAAGGAGTTTTGGTCTTCTCTGATATTCTCAGTTGCATTTCAATGAAACTATTAGGTGACTGAAAAATGTGAAAAAATGTGTTTTGACAATGCACAATTCCCTCAATATCAATATTAAAGAAAACTAAACTATTGTGTTAATTGAAATGATCTGTAAATACTTTATTCTACATGATTTTCATTGAAGTTGAACATTTTGATAAAATTGTTCATTATCAAGTGCAATGTTTTAGATTTTAAAGCTTTTTTTTTTTTTTTTTCCTTCTTCTTCAAATCGTTATATAACTAACGTATTTGCAAATAGTACTCAAGTGATTCAACGTCGTAGGTAGTTGCAGGTTTGCCTTAGTACACAGACACAAAGTCTGTAAGTTTGAAATCTGTGAAAGGTTTGGTTTGCAGTATGGCAAGCTCTAATTGGGTTTTCCATGGTTTCTCTGATCAACACTAGGTGAATGCCAGAACTGTACCCTAACAAACAGTCCATGGACCGTGCAATCTTTCCTACCTCTATCTTGTTCTATCCTCACCCCCTTACACACGCACTTACATTAACACCCTCTTCCTGGCCACACCTACTGCAAGACCGGTTGGGGCCTTAGAACTTGTCCCGGCTGGGGCGGTGAGAAATACCTGACAGTAGGTGCTTATTATTTCTAAACGTTTCTTCAGAGACACGTGTTATAAAGTGTTATTTTTATTAAGGAATAACTCTGATATCACATTTAGCTGTAAGTACAGATTTGGAGATAAAATATTTCCAAAAAGTTCATCTCTATGGCCCGTCTTGGACATATCCTTACAAAAATCATAAAAAGCTTATACCAAAGGATTGAGAAAAAAAAATTTGGATCATTATTACAGGAATAATAATCTTTTCCCGCGTCCAACATGTTATTCTAATATTCATTTGCGATTTTTTGAATCTAAGGAGTACTGTGCAACTGTTTGAATCTCTGAAGAAATAAGCAGAATGGCAAATTTAAACTCGAAAAAATAAAGCGCTGAATTTATTTATTTGTTATCTTTTATAAACTATTTTTAAATTATCTGGTTCAGCTTTTAACATCAAAATGACTTTCAATTACAAACGTAGATGTCAAGTTGTAAGTTTGTTTTTAAGTAATTTTAAAAAGTGATGAGACAACTTTTATGTGGAGTAAAGTGTAATTAGTTTAAATCAAAATAGATTTTAGTTTATAATATCTTCAAAATAATATGATTACTACTTGTCTCAACGTAACTTGAATGTTGAAATGAAGCCCTTTTTGCGAAAGTTTACAATTAAAAAAAAACAAAAAAACAAAAGAACTCGAGTTCAATCTAAAAGTAAAATTTTATTAATTTTATCATAGGGATCTAGTTGTGTGAAAATTAATTTGTTGAAAATTTGGAAAAAAAAAAATCAAACTTTCAACTTTTAAGAGTGTAATTTTCCATGGATACATTACTTACCAATGATATGTTACTAAAAGTAACTACACTTTTGTGTAAAAACACAGAAAAAATAATGGCTGAGATTCTATTTCTTCTTTGAGAAATTACCCTCTAAAAATCGAACTTTGTTCATTCGTGTTCCATAGATTTATTTGGTTGCATATATTTCTCAAATAAAAACGTAGCAGGTAGATAAATAGCATTTAGATTTGTAGGCCAAAGTATACTGATTCCAGTGCGCGAAAAATGGCGCTCGGTGTAAAACGAAAATGGCCGCCTTTTGTAAACCAGACACAATAAAAATAAACCAAAGATTTTTTTTTTCCCTTCCGAGATGGTCGAGCGACCAGTACTGGATCACTTAAAATGGATTGTCCACTCGGTGGTGTAATGAAAATATTCTCTACTTCTATAGTATGTTCACCATCGATGCCTTGAATATCTTCGAGCAACTGAACTAATTCTGCGATAGTCAGTCCATCTCTAAAACGGTCGGAATTCCTTAAAAAAATAAAAAATAAAATTCCGATTTTTGACTGCAACGAAGTGAATAAAAGTATGGAAATTGGAGAGGTGTGAAAATCAATGGAGAAGGACGAGTGTGACATATACGACACACTGACTTTTCCACGCCTCCACAGGTTCCTGTAATAGTTTTAAAATTAATTTACGTTGTTTTTAGAACTATCTGTGAGAGATATACCATTGAGATAAGAGTTTTGTAACTAACCTTATTTTTCGACATATCCCCTCGAAGTTCAGCACATTTGACCCAACGTTTCTGCTGGTTCACGATCCCTTCTCTGAAGTGATTTTCTTCAAGACCCTCGAAATAGTCATTGACTATCTGGATGGCTTCTTCATTGCTGACAAATTTTTGTCCAGCTAGGAAAGTTTTTAATTTTGAGAACAAATGAAAGTCCTAGGGGGCCAAATCAGGTGAATAGGGCGGATGTGGAAGCAGTTGGAAACGAATTTCAGTCAATTTTTGCTGGGCGCTATGGCTTGAATGTGCTGGGGCGTCATCGTGATGGAACAACATTTTTTCTTGCCATTCCAGGACTCTTATCCGCGATAGCTGCCTTGAGTTTGTCCAAAAATGATGCATAGTATTTTCCAGGGATGGTTTTTCCCTTTTCTAGGTAGTCTATAAGAAGAATACCTTTAGCATTCCAAAAGATTGACGCCATCACTTTCCCTTCCGATGGATTGCATTTCGTCGTCTTCGGAGCCGGTTCTCCTCTTGCAATACATTGTTTTGACTGCTGCTTTTTTTTTCCAGGAGTGTAATGGTGCATCCAAGTTTCGTCCATGGTAACAAAACGACGCAAAAAAGTCCGCTGGATTTTGCTTGAATAGCTGCAAAACACTCGACAGATATTCTCATGCGATTTCGTTTCATCTTTGCAGTCAGCAATCGCGGCACCCATCTTGCGCAAAGCTTATTCATACTCAATTCATGATGCAAAATTAAATGTACTCGGTCATTTGAGATACCTGTGGCCTCTGCTAACTCGCGTACTTTCACTCATCTGTCTGCTAAAACAATATCAAGGATTTTGTCGATGTTTTCTGGCGTCACAGCGGTTTTTGGAGCCCCTGGTCTTGAGGCATCTTCGATGCCTGTCCTGCCTCGCTTAAATTCGTTGACCCAAAGTCTCACCGTCTCATACGAAGGGCATGAATCACCCAATGTAGGCGTTATTCTTTCATTGATTTCTTTCGCGTTTTTACCTTCCGTAAAAAAGAATTGGATAACACCACGAATTCCAGTTCTATCCATCTTTCACACTGACTCGCAAACGCTTTTGTTCAACTCGCTGTCCAAGAATGAGCTAGAGTGATAATGACTTGCAACAATGAAATTTTACCGTATATTGTTGTAGCTTTAAATTAAAATTCACAGAAGTTGCTTTCGTCATCTCTTAGTATGCGAACCAAGTTACTTATCGAACGACCTCCGTACTTATCAATGATGGGGGTCCATCAGAAAAAATATCACCATTTTTGAACTGAAATATTATAACACGTTTTCTCGGCAAGATCGCACAATAAACTTACAAACCAGGGCTTCTGCGAAAAGAATATCTTACATATACAAAAATGCTGTAGGTTCGATCTTAGGCCCTCTCTTCTTTCTGTTGTACGTAAACGATATGCCCTCATTATTAAAAGTGAAAGAACAGTTCTGTTCATCGATGACCCGAATGTTCTTTGCAAAAAAGAAACAATAAATAGTACAATTTCAGAAGTTTTAAATTGGTTTTGTAAAAACAAATTAATAGTTAACGATGGAAATACTGTCTCAATGCAATTTTGCGTTTCAAATCGGCAATCGTATGTTCCATGAAATGAAAATGAACAATATGCAATTAGCTGATGTTAAAGTAACAAAATTTGTTGGTCTCTCAATTCAGTCAAACCTGAAATGGAATGTCCATATAACAGAATTAAACACTAAGTTAAGCTCATGTTACGCATTCAGAATTCTTTCAAATTCTGTCAGCCTCCATGCAGCTTGTTGCGTGTATTTCGCAAATGTACATTTCCGCCTGAGATACGGCATAATATTCTGGGGAAGTTCATCCTTTAGTGCCAAGACATTTAGATTACAAAAGAAAATTATCCGAATAATGAAAAATGCCATCCACTGCAAGCTTCTTTTCATTGAGCTTGGAATCTTACCATTGCCTTGTCTGTTTATTTACGAATCTGCAGTATTTGTCAAAACTTACTTAACTGTAGGAACACATTTTCATGTAATAGCTACTGATATTTATAATTACAACACACGGCGTGGAAATCATGTTCATCAAGTGTCAGTATCAACAGCTCATTACAATAAATTCATGTACAATATATGTACGTTACTTTACAACGTATTGCCAGATGAAATTAAACAATTAAAATCGGTACACAAATTTAAGGTAAAAGTAAAATCTTTTCTCTAAAAAGAAAAATAATGTTTACTTTAAAAAACAATGATATTATAATGAATTAGTTTACATTTGTATTGTATAATTTTTAAAAAGACTGAATATGCCTGTAACAAGTAATCTACTTCAGCTTCCGGGTCAATGACCCCCATCTCGATCGGGTTTTGCCGAGTTTCCCTGATCCATTGAGCAAATGCTGAGATGGCCCCTTGATTTGCTTCTGGACGTAAATGTAACTTCACTATGCGCATTGTTGAGAATTCCTTTTGCTTGTAGTGGTAGAAGAGCTCAGAGTGAGTATTTTATTAGCAGTACAGAAAAATCAAATCTGCTGTTCGTTTACCGTTACAAATAAGTTTTCTATTACTCGGAAACGAAAATATCTAGTTATTGAAATGTTAATCTTTCGCTTTTTTAAGATTTATAATTATTATTACTATTTTTTCCACCTTTCAATTATTAATAGTTAAATTGTTGGGAAGGAATTCTGAAACTCAAGAAAGCGTGCGCAGATGATTTTCTCCCCCATACGTCACCTACAGTTTTTTTTACTGTTTTTGACTAAATAAATAAATAAAAAAAATATCGACCTGAAGCGAGAAATTAAGTTGAATCATAACTTGTTTGCTGTGACGTATGTCACACTCGTCCTTGGAGGGTTAATTCACTTTCGAACTTATGCGCATGCGTGAACGCCCACGTTACGCTAAAATGATTGCGGGAAACGTTATTCCACGACAATTAGCGATTGTAATCGCGCGATTTATGTCGTATGCGATCATGAAGTTTCCCCCTAATCATTGACACTTTAGAATACCTCATAAACTGGGAACAGATTTCTTTGTAAATACATATTTACTTAATAAGCTAATATCGATACTAATTTGCATTACCTTTATGTTTCACAATGTGTAGAGTTGAAAAATGCTACTTTCATTTTCCATATTTTCGATTTTGGTACATATTTGAATAAAGGTTCATATATTTTTCATTATACTAATAAAATCAGCACATTTAGCATATTAAGCTTAATAGTGATATATTAAATTTTAAAAAATGCATCTCAACGAAAAGAACTTAAAATTTTTGAGTAATTCATTAAACGTTAGTGTTTTGTTTGAAAATTAACAAAGTTGACAAAGGGAAAGGAAGTTAAGAAACTGTTAATGTTTTAATTTATGTGAAGAATAGATCCACTTTCCGGCCCTGTCTGTGTCCCGCGAGAAGGCGAAGAACTATTGGATTTGTTTGACTTTGACCTTGAGACCTCGTCTCAGAATCCACACAACCTCTCCTCCTCTCTGAGGCTGCCACCCGTAAATCGCATGACGTCACAAAGGATTGGCCATCAGAATTCAACTTATACATCTACTCATTGTCAGTTTCAGTTCAGTCAGAATAATGTTGGTTCAGTTCTACGAGTAAATAAGTAATAATCTCTATTAAGCCAGTGTAAAATGTCAAAAGTAGCACAAACAGAAATTTAACATCCTTAACAATGTAAACGATTCATCGCAAGTCAAATGTTTGCTAAGGAAAAAACGTGGCGATGTTCAAAACAAATCAGATTCAAACAATTGAGAAGTAATTCACATTGGTTTGGGGAATAGTTATTCTTAATTGCAATATTATTAATAGTACAATTAGAAAAATGTATATTAGATAAATTAACCTCATTTTCCTCACATTCCACCAAATGAAACTACTCCGGTAATCGTGTTTACTGACGACGTGAAGGTGTCGCCTGTGGAAGACTACGCGCTAATTTCTTCACCAAACGTCGTTTCTTTAGGTATCTTTAGGTTCAGGAGAATTATTTGCATTCGTATTTCTCGAACCACGGTATAGGAATATTATTTATATAGATATGTCGCTAGCAACACCCCACAATATCGTACTAACATGCCGTAGCAACAGAATTCACGTGTTTACTACCGCAGTAACGTATATTTTCTCATAATTCGTGAGAATTTATGGTGGTCAATAAAATGCTGAACATACCACGAAATGTTAGTGTTATTATTCTGAAATTCAAAAAGCGTGCGCAGATGTTTTTCTCCCCCATACGTCACATACGATTTTTACTGGTTTTTTTTTACTAAATAAATATCTAAATATTACTGCCTCGTCCAAATTAAAAATCCCCGCTCCGCCTCGATTTTTAACTTTTGGCATCGGCAGTAATAACACTCATAACATTTCTAGGTAAGTTAATAGCTATTAAAATAAGGGTTTATCAACTGAAAATAAAATATTTTACCATAGTCATCTTTTATCATATTAAGTCCATATTCAACTGCATATTTTGATAAAAATAACTACATATATATTTACATATTTCATATGTTTTTAGTCCATATAAATCCGTTCCATGCTCATAGTCCTTCAGAAGTGTGTTGTATATACAAAACTGATTCTTTTAAAGCAAATAGTTTAACACAAATTCAACAATCAAATTTGCGTTCTGTACAGCAAGAAACATCATGGCGTAATAATGACATTCATACGAGAGTCGCATTTCAGATGAAGACAGCTGTCACGCCGCGCCCCGCAGCGTTACTATAAATATTGTTACGATTCTAGGTGGTGAATTAAAACTCTGATATTATTTAACAAAAACGTTTATTTTGTTTCTTAACACAATCACTGAAAATACTTGATATGTGTACAGATAGTCTTCTCTTGATTATTTATTTACACTATACTTCCCTTGAGTATTTATTTACACTGTTCACTTCTCTTGAGTATTTATTTACACAGTTCTCTTCTCTTGCACTGTAGCTCGGTCCTAAGCACTGACCACAGTTCACGGCGCCGGCTACGGTTCACGTCACTGAGCACAATCACTGCACTGCTATTTACCGCGATGCACAACACTTCACAGCTCAGCCTCCACTTCAGACTTAAGACTGACTCGCGGTCGCCACGTATTTACTGTCGGCGGGTGCCGTCGAGAATTTTCTGGACTTTGCGATTAGCGCCAGAACACTCTGGGACTAGCTAGTTCGTGGGCCGCCGGGCGATGACGCAATCCGCGCATACAGGTAGTTCGTGGTGGTGCCGGCAGGTAACGCAATATTCGTTACAATATGATTCTTGGCCGAGATCTGTAATGTAGGTCTGCAGAAGGCCACAATATGATCGGCAAATCGTCAGGTCCATTGACTGAGACGCGGCTCATCCCGGACAGCCAAGAGTCATATGACTCCGCCCGCGCAAGCCTACGAATTCACGTTACCATATACGGAGGGTGGTCGAAAAGTTTCGAGCCCGAGATAGTTACAGCAATGTCTCGTACAATCGACGTTAACTGCTTTTATCAGGATCCTTCTGGGATGTACTAGTCAAAATTTCGCAAGCGAGGTCAAGGTTTTGCAAAGCATTTCAATAGAGGAAAATTACTTTCGTTATTTTCTTCTTTTTATAATAATATAATTATTATTGTTTTTAATATTATTCACAATCATAAGAAAGACTGTCATTTCAACAAAGAAATTTTGTTGACAAGCTTATGAAATTTTGCATCAAGAATGCGGGTGATAATCCTCAAAATGAATGGGGTCGGAAAATAACACGCATTTGTCAACGAGGATTTGGACCCAGAAGAAGCACGGTACCACCTTTCCTAACAAAATAAATTGTGCAGGCAGAACAAGAGAAAGAAGAAGAAAGCAAAGGGATTTCGCCTAGCCACTAATGTTATTAAGAGCTTGCATTGCATATATTCTTACCTTGAAGGCAACTCTGAAAAATACCAATTTCTTAGTGATGGTTTGAGCGGCAAATGCAGGTAGTTTACCGCCCCGATGACCGGATAGTGTAGTCGTGTCTTTTTAAAAAGTATGGAGAAGACATTTAAACAGACAATAAACAGAACATCTGCTGTATATTTTCAATATGCTGAGCACAAAATATTAAATGACTGCTGGTTTCGAAACAAGAATTATATTATTGCAGGTGCTTATCTCAGAGCTTTCAAAACGACAGCTGACCCATTCACAGGTGCATCAAATAAAGGAAGATCTACCAACAAACAATTTCTTCCATAATGTTGAATTGGTCGTACCAGATACGGTGTTTGAATCAGGGATTTTTTAAATTTTATTTCTTCTTGCTCGGCATTTCTGTCATTCAAGGGTGTTTGATTGATTTTTTCGTGTTTCCGGGCGCGTCAACGGCTTTGGTCATTAGTCCCGTAAGTGTAGTGTATGTTTTCTCGGGAGATGGCGGTGATCTTTCCCCGCTGGATAGCGAGATCCGGCGCCGACCTACCGTCGGCTAGTGAAGTTTCCCCCTAACCAAGACTCTCCCACCAGCGGGGCACCGCCCCAGTCAGGACAAGCTCCCGATTCCCGATCGGTCTCCCCGAATATGTGGTTGTGTAGTGCATGTTAGTGTGTGTGTGTGAGGACAAGGAAGAGGAAGGAAAGGTCGCGCGTGGCCCGTTTGTTAGGGCATTGCTCGGGCATTCGCCTAGTGTTGATCGGAGAAACCATGGAAAACTACTGATCAAACCAGCCGACCTCTAGAATTCTCCTCAGACAGCGACTGAATTCGACCTAGCTGAAAAGCAAGTGTCGAAACTCCTGCCCCGTCAGGACTCGAACCTAGGACCTCCCGGTCAGAGTCGCTGCACTGAGCTACCGCTCCCGGTTTCAAGGGCGTTGATAATATAAGATTTCTATAACATTATTGACAGAAATGGTGGGAATTCTGATGCGGTATTGTTGACGATATTATATGAAGAAATTTGAAAAATTGTACTTTGAAACTTCAGTACTTGGGAGGAATAATGACAGTAATTCCCCAATCCGCAACCGAGCTTCTTCTACGAGTGCGACCAAATCCACGTCAGCAGTGCGTGTTATTTGCTGATATCATTCATATTGACTGTTTACAGATGCATTGATTTTATTTATGATATTAAGGAAAAATTCATAATTTTGTGCACAGTTTTTGTGTGTATAGGACGGTTCTTTTCGTGATTCAATAAATTCAGTCGCATTCTCTTTCTCACATAAGAAACAAAAGGTTTTGAAATTGTATCTATTATGTGATCTAAGAGCTGTTTATGTACCTGGCTGAACCTGCTCACTTTCCTCTCAAGTTGATGAAGAAATAAATTTTGGATTAATATTCTTCGCATGACAATGTTTAGATTGTCACATCCTGTCACAAGAACCAATTTTTGAATTGACTCCTTTCTTCTTCACCACAACCACTTCACCTTCGTCCAAACTACCCTCACGTATAAAACACACTCTCGATATACATTACTTCGCATTATATGTTGGTAACGTTGTTTATTGCGAACCTCCCGTTCTAAAAGGATCGAGAGGGAAAGGAGCGATATAGAAGCGCCATGAGTAGCGATGAAGAGGACACGGCGTGGCCGAGATTTAAGATTTCAAAATCTGTTGTAAATACAATAAGCTTCAAAAATTCCTTTCATGAAAAAGTAATATATTTCGTTAATTATGAAGCGCGTCAAAGTGGCATATATACCACTAAATACGGTTTTTCCTTCTTGGAGCATAATAATAATAATAATAATAATAATAATAATAATAATTATCATTATTATATTAATATAATAATAACAATAATAATAATTAGAAGAAAATAAGGAACGTTACTTTATTCTATTGAAATGATTTTAATATAAGTATATCGTGTTAGTGGGCAGAATGTATATAAGCCTTTTCTTACCAGAACTTTCAAACGCGAGTGTAACCTCAGTAAGTATTAAAAACATTATAATTAAATAACTTTTTATCTATAGTGACCTTTGGAATTAAAAAAATTTACATTAGAGAGACTATTAGTAATGCTGGGCAACTCCAGAATAAAAAGGAAAATTTGGTAAAATTTAAAAATATCGTAGCTCTCTTACTATGTGCATGAGAAAAATAACTTATGAAGCAAATTTGTGGAAAATTTTTATGATCTTTAAAATTGTACGTAACTATTTTTGTGCTAAGATCAACCATTAAAAAGTTATTACGCAAAAACCAAAAATGCCCATTTTTTTGTTGACTAACAAAACTTTTCCCGAAGTATTTCGAGGTGGAAAACTCCGGGTTTTCTTACTAAAAACAATATAAAAAAAATCTTCTACCTCACCTATTGCAATGTGGACCCCGTTTTGGCTCCCCATCGACTGCACTACTTTGGCTACCTTCTTCATTGAACAGACCATCTCAAAAGTCCATTTTAAACGGTACAGTTTCGTGCAAATTGTAATGCAGAAACATACTAATACTAATTAAACTCATACTAATTAATGCTCAACATATTTAAGCACATCTATTTACACACCACCTTCACCATGATTCGTACTGCATGCTATTCGTCAGTAAAACTCTCTAGAACGGGCATGTGAAACATACGACCCGCAGGTCACCTACGGCGGATCATTGTCAAATCATTGCCACCGCCAAAGGAGGCTCAGGGCGTCAACTGATGTCACTCAGTGCCTCTGACCGGGAGGTCCTAGGGCTCGAGTTCGTACGGTGGAAAGATTTTCGACAATAGATACCTGGGTCGAATTCAGCCACTGTCTGGAGGAGAATTCTAGCGGCCGCCTGTTCTGACCGGTAGTTTTCCGTAGTTTCTCTAAACAACAGCAGGAGAATGCTGGAGCAGTATCCTAACAAACGGGCCGTGGACCGCGGGCGATCTTTCCTTGCTCTTTCTTGGTCTTTTCTCCCCTTACTTTCACTTATACTCACATGCACTACGCTAACATTACACACGTGTCAGGAGACTAGTCGGGAGCTTCGGTTGGTGGATTCGGTGGTATAACGGTCAGCGTACCGGACTGTTGCACCCGAGTTTGCGGGTTCAAACCCGATCGAAGCCGTGGATTTTTAAGGGCGAAAAAATCCCTCGTACGCCTTCCGTCGGAGGGGAAGTAAAGCCGGCTGTCCCATGTAGTAGATTTGCGGCATGTAAAAGATCCTCAAGCCTAAAAGAAGCCTCTGAGCAAAATTGAGATCCGCCTGTTTCGTCGCCCAAGATAATACCTCCTTTCGGAGGGGAAGTAAAGCCGGCTGTCCCATGTAGTAGATTTGCGGCATGTAAAAGATCCTCAAGCCTAAAAGAAGCCTCTGAGCAAAATTGAGATCCGCCTGTTTCGTCGCCCAAGATAATACCTCCTTTCTCCGCTAGGTGGTGAAAGGAGCATAGCGAAATTTGCGTGGTAGACGGAAGAGCGGGCGGAAGAATGGCCCGAGTCTCGCCACGTAAAATTAGGCATTAACTAACAAACTAACTAACTAGCTTAGAGCTTGTCCCGGGTGTGGCGGTGCCCCGCTGGTGGGAAATACCTGGTTGATGAAAATCCTCGCAAGCCCACGTAGGTCGGCACCGGATCTCTCCAGGCAGCGGAGGCTATATCACCGCCACATCCAGCGATTAAATACATGTACTACACCTACGGGATTTATGACCTTAGTTCCCACGCCCTTAATCAATCAATCAAGCGGTCCACGAACAGATCTAAAGATTTTGTTCTTGTCCTTGAGCAACTATTAAAAACCGCCGTTGCAAACATTTCCCACATAATACTGCTGCATAAAATTGAAGAAAACGCAAATGTTTGACAGTGTCCTGAATTAGTGTTAATGCAAAGTAATTCTACTGTTGGCCTGGTTTGCGTCACGTGAGTTTATAAGGAAAGAACATTGCCAATACTCGTAGGCTGTTGACTCTTTATAAATTAGTATTTCATTACAAACAGATCAGGCATGTCTAGGCCATGGGAAAGGTTACGTTATTCCTTGGAGCTCGCGGGCACTGCGACCACAACGACTACTGCGAATTTTAAAAGTAACGGTTGTATAAACTAGACTGCGGAGTGGTACCTCACTCCATACCCGGCACTGTCATTCGTTTGGAGAAGCCTGTGGAGTTATTGCCTTAAATTAAGTGATTAGAATTCCTATTTACTGTCCTATAAGTCATTAACATTTGAACGATTCAATTGAGAATAAAAATTCAATTTTCAATCCAATTAATTTTGACTTCTCAGAGTGCGGTAATAGATTTAACAATAATTTCTAAGCAATAGTTTCTACGTTAAGTTTAGAAACAAAGATTATTGTCCACCAGTAAGAGTGATATGCTAAAGGTAAAAAATTGTTTTAATAATTTACTTTACATTATTGCTAGATACATCAAATAACACAATTCTTTTATAAAACCTAACACAAATGGAAATGAAAAAATTGACATTGAAACATATTCCTCCCAAAAATGAATATATTATTCGGCAATGGCAAAAATTACTGTGAAAGGTAGAATTAAATAATAAACATAAAATAAAATAATTCAACTCTCGATGGTTTAGTAGAAAACATTATTTAGTTTTATTAAAGTGTCTTTTATTCTCATTCATAAAATTGTTGATTTTGAGAAATTCTTCTTTCAATATTTGGTTGTACAGCTTTGCTGGACACTATTCTCATAACAGACTCTAAATGTACATATGTTAAATGTGATCTCTGAGCAGTTTTGTTCAGGTTCATTTGCGAAAAAATTGCTCTCTTCTGTATGAGATCCCAAACATTAAAATTATTTCTCCCGCAAATATTTAATTACTCGGGAAACGAGGACACATCAACACAAGATTAACGTCACTTGAAATCCCTCCGTAGTTACCTTTAAATAAGATATTAAGTGATCACTTCCTTGTTATTGAATATTTAATCTACTTAGATGCCCCACCTAATAAGGGCAGGTCAAAAATCTACTTGTTTGTGATCTGAGGAAAATCTTTCCCTTGTCATCCTGTCGTCGTCAACATTAAAAGAGCACTGGCAGAGTTTGTACACCCCCATCTGGATTTGGAGGGGAAAGGAGAGAGGATTCAGGGGAAGTTTGTGCTCGCGAGAGCGCTGAGGTTCCCTGGCGGGCAAGTAGCTCATACGGGACCAGTTTGACCGCGATGTAGTCAATACTTTAGTTTCTAAATAAAGACTCCTATTGTCATTTCCTTGTGCGTCTATTTATTTTAAGTTTGGTCCGCTAGCATTCCCTTAATTTTGTAGATGGTCCCGCAGAAAATCAAGTTTGACACCTATGCTCTAGAATGTTTGCGTTTCTTACATCTAGTAGGTGGTGTTTATTACATAAGTTTTTATGGTTATTCTATTTACTTTTATATACGACATTCACCTTTCAATATTGATGCAACTGGTAGGTTACTTTGTCACTGTTGTCTTCGTTCAATTCTTTTTCACATGAATTCTATTCCCGTTTAAGTCCTTTTCTGTTATCCATTTTCACCACCGAAAGTCCTTCGCCCCTGTCTCCAAACTCACGTTCCTTTGTGAAACGGATCGTCAAAGTGCATCAGTCACTCTTGCACTTTCTTTGACACCTCTCTCTCTCTTCGTCAAAATTCTTTCATTTGTTTTCACTCCGCCTTATCCATCTCAGCATTCTCATCTTTTAGATTCATTAGCATATTACATCTCCGTGCTGACTGGGGCGCGAGGATTATAGTCAGAAGCGAGAAGACTTTGTAACAATGGCTTGGGTATTTCCACAGTTGAAACTCTTCATGCTTGATGATTACTTTCAAAGGCAAGAAATGCTGTGAGTTGGAAACAGACGGGCGATTCTGCAACGCAAACGTGTAGACACATTTGGTAGCATTTGGGGTGTTTTTCTTCTTTGAAAAAATCCATTATGCGCGGTGCAGCAAACGTCCTTTCATAATTCTTCACTCTCGTAATTTTTCACAACTTGTCTTAGAAGCAGTCACTTCATCCAGCTGCCAGCAAAGTCGCATCATAAGTTTGTGAAAGGGCTCGGAATGCCGAGAGCTCATGCGAGACCGTCTTTTTCTCCAGGGAGAATCGGATTGACGAATTCCCGAAGCGTGTGGAAAGTGTCTGGCAACTGGGAAGATTCTTTGTCGCGCTGTCAGAAAGCCGAATACGTATCTAAAACCCGCCATTAACTCATCCCCCCGTCCGTGCCCTCGCAGTCATTTCGTCTGTTTCTTTCACTATCTCTCCTTTGGAATGCAATTCCTATGATTTTTATGTTACCATGTTATTTCTAATTCCGAAAATATTTTTTACGCGGCAGATGTATCTGTACTGTTAACTGTCCGTAACATAGAGGTTCCTCGGGCTAAGGGTTTTACAGACGTGTCGGTAAAAATTCGCAGATGTGATGGGTATTAATGCCAGAACACGGTTAATTACCTCAATATAACTAATATTATTAGTACTCAGTGAACATGTCAACAATGTAACAGAGCAGTTTAAATTTACTCTTCGTAAACAAAATTAATTACGCTGTGCCGCTAGAAATAGTGTTTTTGTACTTGTTACATTACAGTTCAGAAATTTGTAGTTTGAGAACTTTAAAGCTACCGTGAGAAGAACATGGTTAAAAAATATTGTATGTTTCTTACCACCATCGTCAAAATACATTCACTTATCGACCTTGATGCAAAAATGACTTCTAAAGCGTACATTTTTTTTTCACTTGACTGCCATTGACTATTCCATTTGTGAATTGAAACCAATAGTGATTAACTATATACATACAAAATGTCCCAATCAGAACGATGTACGTCAAAACGTTTATCGCTTTTTCTATCCATTTTTCTTACCACTTATAGCTACTAGCCAATCACAAACTGTGACTCATCTTAGGAGGCGATCGTTGTGTCGATGATGTCGATCGATAGCGATACATCGATCGCTCAGTCGATGTCCAATAAACCGCATATATACGATAACATAACATTTTGGATTTTAACATAGCTTTCAGTTACTTTCAATATTTGGTGCATTTTGGAACTCTGTAGGACACCATTTCATTCGTGGAATACTCCTATTAAATACAACTTGTGATTTAGAAATTCTTAGATAAATACCCTCCTCGCTTCGCGAATCAGGAATTTATCGAAAATTTCCAAAACATTTGTGGGATTACCTATGATAATGTCATTGCATACATCACGTTACATTGTATCTGCAATCTCAGTCATCTTGTTCATGGCCGTCGAGTCTTCCTCTATTGTCTTACAGCTCGATTTTGGAAAGCATCGCGGGCGGGGAGTGGGCGGGCGGGCATAGGGAGGGGGTGTTGACGCACTTTGTTTATTCTTTCAGAGGTGCGCCTCTGATTTCAGAAGCAATGTCATCATTTACAGGCGTGAATATCTTCACTGACTGTAGATCGCAATCTGTTGCTTAGAGGTTCAACGGTTTGATTTGTTATTTCGTGTTTTCGGACATGTAAACGGCGATGGTCATTAGTCCCATAGGTGAAGTGCTTGTTTTATCACGTGATGTGGCGGTGTTCTTTCCCCAGCTGGATGGAGAGATTGTCTGGCGCCGACCTACCAGTTAGCTTACAGAGATTTTTCCAAACCAGGTATCTCCCACCAGTGGAGTACCGTTCCATCCGGAGCAAGTTCTACCGGTAGCGGTAGCTCAGTGCATCAACTGATGTCACTGCAGCGCCTCTAACCGGGAGATCCTAGGTTCGAGTCCTGACGGCGGCAAGATTTTCGACACTAGCTTTTCAGCTAGGTCGAATTCAGTCGCTGTCTGGAGGAGAATTCTAGCGGCCGGCTGCTCTGATCGGCAGTTTTCCGTGGTTTCTCCGATCAACACCAGGCGAATGCCGGAGCAGTACCCTACCAAACGAGCCACGGACCGCGCGCGATCTGTCCTTTCTTTTCCTTGTCCTATCCTCTCCACTTACACACACACTTACACTAACATGCACTACACTACCACATATTCCGAGAGGCCAGTCGGGTGCTTAAAGCTTGTCCCGACTGGGGCGGTGCCCCGCTGGTGGGAGAGTCCTGGTTAGGGGGAAACCTCACTAGCCGACGGTAAGTCGGCGCCGGATCTCGCCATCCAGCGGGGAAAATCACCGCCATCTCCCGAGAAAAAAACATGCACTACACTAACGGGACTAATGACCGAAGCAGTTGACGCGCCCGGAAACACGAAAAAATCAATCAATCAATCCATCAACCGGGCAAGTTCTAAGCTCCGAACTAGTCTACCATCATGTGTGGTAATGAAGTACATATAAGTGCAGATGTGTGTAAGGGGAGAGGATAGGACAAGAAAGAGGGGGGAAAGATCACCCGCGGTCCTCGGCCCGTTTGTTACTAGTGTGGCATTCGCCAAGTGTTGATCGAAAACTCCGCGGAAAATGACCGAACAGAGCAGCCGGCCGCTGTAATTGTCCTTAATATAGCGTCAGGATTCGATCTCACTATCTAGCTAGTATCAAAAAATGTGCCACCGTCTGGACTCAAACCCTAGAACTGCGCAGTCAGAATCGCTGTGGAATCAACAGGAAAGGTGACTGAGCTAAACTCAGCAGGAACAACACGTCGGAAACATAACAACAACAATAATAATAATAATAATAATAATAATAATAATAATAATAATAATAATAATAATAATAATAATATCTCGGACGGAAGGATCGCGGGTGCGAGTGCCGCCTCGGGCATGGGTGTGTTTATGTGTGCCGTCCATTCATCTTTCATTATCATCATCATTCCATCGTCCATCCCCCCAGAACCAACAACCCTGGGGTATAAAACAAGGATTCCGCCAAATGCTGATTAGTCACGTTGTCGTGATGACATGATGGGAGGGAGTGAGTATCGGGAGAAAGATGAACTCGGTGTTGGTTGTACACAAATGGTTTATTGTACGTTCCTATGCAAGTACGTTTACCTAACAGAGGCTACGCAGCCCAGCACTCAGTCGGTCGTTGCCATGAGGAGGGTGGGGGAAGGGTGGCAGGTAGCGGCGGCAAATCCAGCGGCCTCAAGACGGCGGCGGCGGAGAAGGCGGCGGCCACAAGGCGACGGCGCAGGCGGCGGCGAAGGCAGATAGGCTGGCGATGGGTCGCTCGGTTCGGCACGGCGTCGATTCCCGACTCGGTCAAACCCGAAGGCAACCGTAGACGGACGCCGGCGATCACTACCGCACTCACGAAGAGCGGGAAACGAGCGACCACTTCAGGCCGGGCCCGGTCTTATATACCGCCGGCCAGTCCATCCCCGGCGTCAGCGGGTGGCGTTGCCTTGTTGGTGGGCACCTACAGGGTACGGGGTGGCGAGCGGTCGGCCGGACATCTGGTCGCCAGACCAGCGCGGCCCGAGCGGAGGGCGGGCGGTGAAGGGCGCAAGCCGGCGTCGCCTCACCACATCACCCCGCCCGTAAACAGCCGCAGGGGGGGGGGTCATTTTGGAAACGCGACTGAGTACCGTGCTGCTATTATATACAAATACTATACTACTACACAGTACAACACAAATACAAATACACAAATACAACACAAATACTACACAATACAACACAAATACACACTATACAAATTCTATACAAATACTATAATAACGCATATTAGATATTTACAACAAGAGACACAAAACACAATCTACATTAAAAAATGGCATGAGACATAAGACTGGACTTATTTACAGGCTAGTTCACGTTTTTCTGTTGTTTTTTTTTAACACGTTGATTCACGGTTCTTCTGGGTCTTTTGCATTTAGCACTTAGCACATCTCCCATTTTACGTTCACAAACACACGAACACACACACGAACACACATATGTAGGCGGCTTCAGGCAGTGTCCGCAGCTTAGATGATGTGTGGCAGCTGGTCGGGCGCCGTCCGCCCTTTCACACACCCGTGCCTCCAGGTGGGGGCGCAGGTTGGGCCCGTGCGTCAACGGCGCACGGGATCTCGCCCGCCTGCGCTTCCTTGCCGCCCGTCATCAGTGCTCGCATTTCCCGCAAGCAGTGCCGACGTGGGAGCCGAAAGGCGCTGGCGAAGCTGCGAGGCGCCATCGGGCGGGCGCAGTTCGGCGCCGCAGCCGGGGGCGACCGCCGTTCTGCTTGCGAAGCGCCGCTGACTCCGACTTGGCGGTGTCGGGATCGAGTCCAGCCTCTCCCGTCCGGTAGGGCGGGACCTGCTCCGTCACCTGCCGCGGGTGATGAGGCCGCACGTTTAGGGGTGGAAGGTGTGGCGGCGGTACTTCTTCCGTGGCAGGGAAAGGCCCAGTTGCTGGTGTCGGAACCGGCGAGGGGGAAGGGATTAAGGAGTGGCCGGCGGTGACGGCCGGGCGGCTTTCATGGTTGAGGTGGCGGTAGTGGCGGGGCGGTGCCGGTGGTGGCGGAGGTGGCCTGTTCTCTGAGTAACTGGTGACCGAGTTTCCGCTGTTGGGGTCCGTAACGCTAGGCTCAGTTACAATACGAGGTGGTTGGATTTCTGGTTTAGGTGGCAGAGGCAAGAGATTCTGATGGTGTGCGGTCAGAATCTTTCCGTTTGATAGGGCTTGAATATCGAACGAGAGCGGGCTCCTTACCTTCAAAACTTGATAGGGGCCTATCCAGCGGGGCGCTAATTTTTTGTTTTGCCCAGGCTGCAAGGACAGATTACGCAGCAGCACGAGTTGCCCGACTTCTATGGGGAGTAGTATGTTCGCATCAATCTCACTCTTATGCACAACGGAAGCCGCCACTCCGGGCGTACAAGCGCCAATTCCCGCCCCTTTTCAACGGAATTTAATTCCCGCTGTCCCGCCCGCATTAATCTCGTTAGCTCGAGCGCCAATTCCCGCTGTCCCGCCCGCATTAATCTCGCTAGCTCAAAAAACGTCGGTTTCCTCTTCGGACGTACAAGCGCCAATTCCGCTGTCCCGCCCGCATTAATCTCGCTAGTTCGAAAACTTCGGATTCCTCTTCGGACGTACAAGCGCCAATTCCCGCTGTCCCGCCCGCATTAATCTCGCTAGCTCGAAAAACGTCGGTTTCCTCTTCGGACGTACAAGCGCCAATTCCCGCTGTCCCGCCCGCATTAATCTCGCTAGCTCGAAAAACTTCGGTTTCCTCTTCGGACGTACAAGCGCCAATTCCCGCTGTCCCTCCCGCATTAACCTTGCTCTTGATCAACTCGCCTATTTCGCTCGCTGTGAGCGGCCCTAGCAGGTCCAAACTATCCGTGATGCGGCGTCCAGCGTCTGCGTCTACTACCATAACTATGCCTTGATTTTCACTCGGCTCGTCTGCAAAAGAAATAAGATCACCACACATCTGTTTTCTAATTTTCTTCGGTTCTGTCCGAGGAGCGAGAGTCGTCACGTGCCCCTCGCAAACCTGCATGGTCTTGTTCCGTAACGAAATAACGGCTAATACTTCATCCCCGACCAGGTGGTCGGGGTTTATTAGTTTCCCGAATTCACATCCCGTTTTTGACAGTCTACTGTACAGTGACCAGATTTTTTACATTTACTACACATTATTAATGGGCATTTCCTTATGTGGTGGTCTGCTTGCCCGCAATTAAAACATTTTTGTTTCTTCTCCGGACACACTCGCGAAAAATGGCCTGCTTTCCCACAATGATAGCATACTCTAGCTTCAAATGACTGTCTAGGAGGTGGCAATGTTTGCGGCGCGGATCCCAGGTTCCGACCTCGGGGAGGTTGCTGAATGGCATAGAACTCCGAACCTGCACCGAACGGCAAGGTTGATGAGTTAGCTCGGTGGTCCTCATTTCTATTCTCGTAAGGTGGGAAAGCGGAATCCTGCACCGGCACATACGGGTGCGGTGGTGTTGCCCGTTGCGTGTACCCGTGCGGCGAGTAGGGCGCATAAAAATTATTTTGTGCCGCCGTCTGCGGCATTGTTGCCCACTGTGCGTACCCTTTCGGGGGGCCGCCGCTAAGACGGTTCAGTGAACTGACGCTTCGGGTCGCAGACGCATAGCTCCTAGCTATTGCTTCTTCTTGGTTTGCAAACGTTACTGCTTCTAACATTGTTTTGGATTGCGAACTGCCACGAACCGACCTATTTCCTCTCTCAAACCTGCTATAAATTGTGCTAGCAATCTTTCCTCAAACATTGTCTTGGTTGCAGCTGCGTCGGGGTTACTATAGCAGCTACGTAGCTGACGTTCTAGCGACGCGAGCCTGCTGGAGAAGTCGCTAATCGACTCCAAGTGCTTTTGACTACAATCATTAAACATTTTCTCTAAGGTGGGCCGTGATAATTTTGGAGAGAACCTATCTTTCATATATTTACAGAAATCCGAGTAGGATGCCACTACATATGCATTGTTTTCCGCGAATTCCGATGCAATCCCGGCCAGCCGTAAGCGAGCTACACCTAGTGTTACGGCCTCACTCCAATTACTAAAATTACTAACTATTCGGAGACGTTCTAGAAAGGTTTCGATGCGGGTACCGTCCTCGCCACTGAACATCGGAACGAGACAGATCTGCCCAGCTGATACATTGGCTTGTGCCGGAAAATTTTGTGAAGAGGGGTTGCTGTTGCCTTCAATTGTAAATACCGGGGATATAAAATCCATGAGATCTGAGCTATGCCCACATTCCCAGGGCAAGGAAACTGCTGATTGCCTCGGTGCGCCATGCTGCTGCTTAATCAATCCCAAGCGAAAAATTTTGAATCCAGATTGTAAGAAAAAAAATTAATTTTGGTTGGCCGTTACATTACCCGAGTTCGCTTTCTCTCGCTTTGCTACAGAATGCTTGCTCATGGTGGGGTTCGAACCCGTGCTCCCTTTCGGGGCCCAGATTACCATCCCACGCTCCCTCCTCTACGGGTTGCGATTACAACCCCACACCTGACGCCAATATGTCGTGATGACATGATGGGAGGGAGTGAGTATCGGGAGAAAGATGAACTCGGTGTTGGTTGTACACAAATGGTTTATTGTACGTTCCTATGCAAGTACGTTTACCTAACAGAGGCTACGCAGCCCAGCACTCAGTCGGTCGTTGCCATGAGGAGGGTGGGGGAAGGGTGGCAGGTAGCGGCGGCAAATCCAGCGGCCTCAAGACGGCGGCGGCGGAGAAGGCGGCGGCCACAAGGCGACGGCGCAGGCGGCGGCGAGGCGTGGGCTGGCGATGGGTCGCTCGGTTCGGCACGGCGTCGATTCCCGACTCGGTCAAACCCGAAGGCAACCGTAGAGCGGGACGCCGGCGATCACTACCGCACTCACGAAGAGCGGGAAACGAGCGACCGCTGGCGATGGGTCGCTCGGTTCGGCACGGCGTCGATTCCCGACTCGGTCAAACCCGAAGGCAACCGTAGAGCGGGACGCCGGCGATCACTACCGCACTCACGAAGAGCGGGAAACGAGCGACCACTTCTTAGGCCGGGCCCGGTCTTATATACCGCCGGGCCAGTCCATCCCCGGCGTCAGCGGGGGTGGCGTTGCCTTTGTTGGTGGGCACCTACAGGGGTACGGGGGGGTGGCGAGCGGTCGGCCTGGACATCTGGTCGCCAGACCAGCGCGGTCCGAGCGGAGGGCGGGCGGTGAAGGGCGCAAGCCGGCGTCGCCTCACCACAACGTGCCCCTGATTAGTTACATGCAAGACTTGATAATGATACTGAGCCCGAGCAAGTGCAGGTCTTGCGTGGTCCACGATGGCTTATTCGTGAGGGAAAAAAAGAAAAAAAGGAAATAAACAACAAAACAAACAAAAAAAGCGAAGACAGTGCACATGGAATCACCATTACTTCAGATTACTGTACTACAACCACTATTAAATGAATGGGAAGAGCAAGAAGTAGAGTGCGATGAAGAAGAAGCACTGTATGTACGTATCTGTCACCTCATCGTATCAGCCTCCTTGCAGTCTTTTCCCTCGCTGCACCCCGTCTTGGCGCCCTCCGTTGGGTCGCAAGCGTGAGCGGGGCGGGGCGGGGGCGGGGGTGGAGGTGGGGGTGGGGGTGGGCGCCAAGGAGACTCGAGCGCTTTCGCCCGCGGCCCAAAGGGCGCGCGCCCCGCCCCCCGCCCCCGCCCGCCCGCCCGCTCGCCCGCCCGCCCGCCCGCCTGTTTGTCGCGCGTGTTTGTTCGTCCCGAGGGAGCGTTTGATCCCGCCAGCAGAGCGGCGACGCGCCGGCAGGGGGCGGGGCAGGCAGGAGGTGGAGGAGGAGCAGCAGCAGGAATTTGCATATCGGAACGCTGCCGCTGCAGCGACGTATTTGCTCTGACAAATGAATGCTCGCGAGCGAGCGCCTGTTTTCCGGGACGGACGCTCGTCCTCGACCCCCCCCCCACTCCCCACCAACGCTCCATCCCCGCCACCGGCCCCGCTCACTGGCGGGTCGCGCCTGGCGTCGGAGAATCCGCCTGCCTGCCTGCCTGCACCGGCTGCGGGTGCAAATACGCGGCGTTTGCCCTAACGGAGGCGGCGACGGCGTCCAAATGAAATATTCCGAGGCGTCTGGAGGGGCCCGCGGGTCATGTTCATCGGCAGAGCGTGGCGGGCGAAGGCAGACGCTATTGCGGACTGGCGTAGGTTGTAATGTGTTTGCGTAAAACAACGCTGGGAACTGCAAGCTACACTTCTTGAAGTGCTCCATATTCTTGTAGTCGTCTGTTGTGCTCTGCGACGTCTTTGCTGCCGCACCGCCACAGATTTGACGATCTCCATTTCAGCTAGGAATTTTGCTTCGCATCTTTCATAGTATCTTTTGTAGCATCTTTCAGAGTGTGCTTGAGGCACGGGTTAAACGTATTGCCGCAATGCCATCTTAGATGCGAAATCAACTATTCTGCTATAAGATTCTTGAAATATGACAGTATTTTAATCATCACCCTATCATTTTCTTTTCCATCACCGATTGGTACCGCAGCGATGTGCATCTTAGATTTCCTCTGGTCATTGCCTTATTTTCTTCCTAGTTCTCTAGTTCTTCCTGCTCCTTTCGAGGCTAGTTTTCGTTCCAATGCTTTTAAGACCAGATTTCCTTCACCGAACCACTATTAATTAGGAATCAATAATCTTGAAGCTCGGTAATGCTTTTGGTTCGATCTTGTAGGAATTTCATCATATTTTGTAAAATGAACAATGTTTTTTTAAACTATTGAAATGATTATATTTTCTATTTAAAGAAAATGAACAAATACATTTGTTTAATTTAATAAACATTTTTTCATGAACGCTTTATTGATCCAATTTGCCCAATTGTTCCAATCGCCTCTTTACGCACTCTCATCCTGTCTCACTGCAGTGCCTCTGACTGGGAGGTCCTAGGTTCGAGTCCCGACGGTGGCGGTATTTTCGACCCTAGCTTGTCTGCTAGGAAGAATGCAGCCACTGTCTGGAAGAGAATTCTGGCGGCCGGCTGCTTTGATCGGTAGTTTTACGTGATTTTTACGATCAACACCAGGCGAATGCCTGAATGAACAGTACCTTAATAAATGGACCTCGAACCGTGAGCGATATTTCCTTTTCTTCTTTGTTCTATCGATACCTCTTACTTACACACACACACACACATACACTAACATGCACTACACTACCACACATGACTGAAAATCAGTGAGGAGGTTAGAGTTTGGCCCAGATTGGGTGATATCCCGCTGGTGGGTGATACCTGGTTGGGGAAATCTCCAACGGTAGGTCGGCGCTGGATCTCGCCATCCAGAGGAAAAATATTACCACCATCTCTCAAGGGGGAAACATGTACTACACTAACAGAATTAACGAGTCTTTGTCGCGCCGGGAATCACTAACAATCAAGTCCATCCTCTCTGGGATCTTGCCATTGGCCCGTAGTGCTCACTGGGTCCGCGAAAACTATCGGAAGTTCATTCGCATGCTCCTTCGTTCACCTCACCAATTCTTTGTTATTTTATATATATATATATATATATATATATATATATATATATATATATATATATATATATTCTGACGGACCGGCGATTCGGTCCTGTTCTACAGTAAATTTGTAAAAGGGCTCAGGTATTCGTTCTTGCGAATGGGCTCTGAGTGCATGCACCAACAATGAAACAATTACTTTTAATGTAAAAAACACAGAATGCTTTATTCCCAGGAAAGATAATAGATATTACAAAAACATCGTTCCATTGGATGTGTAGAAGGTAAACAAAATAATGGTTAGCATTGATAACTTTCTCACGATACTGACAAACATGAACAATTTTCTTACTAACTACGTAAATATGGCTAATGAACACTTTCTTTCTGCTTTAACTTTACACTTCATACTGTAAATGGGAGCTCCCTTTGCATGCACTGATTCACAATCACCCCGTTATTTCAATACTTAATCTATTTACAGACAATGTGTACCCTTCCAAAACACCCTTTCTATTCTCCACTTCAAATTAGATTATTTATGATTACATGGCGAATTCCCTCAGCTAATACCCCCTCTCACAATCGTCTACCCCCTTTTCCAAATCACTGGATTCTTGTACCGCCTAATAATGAGTTCCTTCTAGTAACGGTCTTACTGGTTTTGCTGCGTCTGGAATTCCTTCGAGCTCACCAACTCCGGATGCGCCGGCGCGATGTGACGAGCCGGGTCCGTCTCGCCCGCCACGTGGCCACGGCGCTTGCCCCCGCCGCTTCTACCCGGCCGCCGATGCAAATCCCACGCCGCAGTCGTGCTTCGCCGGGCACGGCGATGTCCACTCGCCGCCAGATCAGCAGCCGTCCTCGTTTCCAATTCTTCCAAATTCGTTTGTTAAGCCCGCCGATGCTGTATCGCTATGTGCGTTTCACTCACGCTGCCTTTGTCGCACACGTGTCTATACACTCATCACTTTCCTCGCCTCACGCCGTTTAATCTTTACTGTATATCACTTAACTCGAGATCAATTAATAGTTCTCACTGTTTCTCATTGTCCTACGTTTCGATTTCTGCTCGATGTCATCGGATTCCTCTCAACTATATTTCATCGCCGCCATCATTAGCTTTTCCGCACTACCGTCCGTTACCTCTTCCACACCGACTCCACCTCCCGACTGCCGCCGTTCCCAAGATCCCCTCCTAACTGTCAAGTCTCGTACTTCGCGTTCGTTTCGTCTCGCTTACCGCGGGCACTCTCTTGCTCGGCCGAGTCCGCCCGGACGGCCGTCTCTACCGCGCTGTTTAAACCATGTTGGCACCGCGTCTATGTTCAGAAACGCGGTGCGTTTCAATATATATATATATATATATATATATATATTGTTTATTTTTCAGTCACATAATACATGTGGCATGCTAGCGTCAGCCGGGCTGGGTGAGAGTCAGAAGCACCTGGGCGTCGCCTCTATCCTCATTCCCCCACCTTGACATCTCTTTTTAGTTAATCTACAGTTAGTTTAGTTCTTTGAAATTGTTGGCAAACGTAATGGGGCTCTACGCTTCTTCTCTTTGACTGCTTTAGATGTGTTTATTCGCAATTTCCGTGCCTAAGGGCCTTGGTGCGGGCAATCCGGCTGTCGCTGGGAGCCTCTGAACGTGTACAGATGCGAGGCCATTGTTCTTCTTATAATCCCGTTTGCTGTGGCCAAATGATTCCTGAGATGATTTTAACGGTACCTATGTGAGGTTCAGCACATAGGTACCGTTACCTATGTGTGGTAACTTGACATATTGATGCCATGCTGGATCGGTGTTTTAGCATTTCTATGAATTAGTTCGCGATTTTGCTACAATACGAATGCTTATTATATGGTTCAGAACCCTCTGTGTAGGAACGACCGAAGATGGATTATTAAATTGCGTGTTCTTCAAGACGGTGAGCTTCAAGGACCGTTGGGAAGTTTCTCTGTCTTACGAGGGACTGCATCAGAAAAAGGAATTTATGGTCGCACTGGCACACGCACTATTTAACACGCACACATAACTATTTACTTTTGTAGCGTCATGTCGCTAAAACCAGCATGGGCATGCGGCGTGGTGTGCACCGGATGCAGAGACCAAGGCAGAAGCGATGACGCACGGGGTTTTTCTGACTGGGTGTGCGCATTGCTAGAGCGGAGGCAATGGAGGCGGCGGGCAGCGTCGCGAGGGCTATTTAAGGGCCGTGAGAACAATTGCTCTTTCTTCTTTGTGAACCTGGCAGCGGCAGCGTAGGTCATCCGTGATAGGTGCGAGCGTGCTCGCGGCGAAGGAGCCGGCAGTTATTGTCGTGAATAGTGAGACATGTAGTCGGTCTCAGGGCAGGCGGTACTACGCACGGCGAAACATTAGGTAGTATGTTGCGGTGTGGTAGCCGTTGTAAATATCTCTCCTAGCAGTGGGGTCTATTTAGTTAGTTAATTGTATACAGTGCATTGTTTATTTGTGACTACGGTCTAAATTGTGAATAAACCTGCTGTTATTACAACCCACTCTCGTCTGTGTACTGATTACACCCGTATGACGCCACACTTCTCAATTCTGAGAAACACTGAAGCCCTTGAAGACTAGTTGGGTCCTACCTAATTCATATGTTCTTTGATCTTTTGTTTCTAGTCTGGTGGTTGAATTGTTCAAAGTTTTCTCTGTGTCTGCGTACGGGTACAATTGGATTTGCTACATAATCTCTAAGTAACCGCAGGCCGACAGCGCTGATCTCAGCCCGACCGGCGGGCTCAGCACACAGCGGTGCCGACGCGGTCATACGTATTGCGCACACCACGTGATTCTAGGCACGGCCGTAGCAGTTAAAGGGTTACCCTTACTTGCCTCGCCTGGTAGGTTAGTGTTGGTTTCCCTTATGCTTTACTATTGTGGCGTGAGGGTAGCAGCTCGTAGTTAACTCTTGATACAATTCGTATACCATTCTTTTGTATCTGCTTTCCAGTTAATTTAAGAAGATTGCGATTATTAGGCGAACAAACTGGCATATTACATGTAATTAAATAGCAAAAAATGAACATAGGGTACATAGTGAACATAGGGTACATAGTGAATATAGGGTATGAGTGACCACTGGCGTACAATGATCATCTTTGTGTAGAAAATGTCAATTAAAGCTGGGTGAACAAGTATTATCCTATCCTTTGTTCATTATTAAATGAGTTTCGGTTGATCCATGCCATTGATATCGTAATATAAAACTATTTCTCAGGACAAAACGTGTCAGTTCATTAGAACATGGCCTTAAAAAGTAACAATTTTCACGAATGAGAAGAGTATCTCGAGACACACAATTCAATGGGTCAAGGGCATTAAGAGTCTGAACCCATTTTCAACTCGCAAGTTTTTTAATATGCGAACGAGTGAAACGGCGTAAAATGCATTCGTGTATTTGCTGGCTGTATTTTGAGTTTTGTATGTACGCATGCATATGTGTGTGTGTGTATGTGTGCGCTTGCGTGGGCCGTTCTAAGTGTGTTGGAGTGTGAACCTTTTTTACCATAGTATATTTGAGCTGTGTGTTGAGCACTGTATTAGTGCGTAAATAATGCATACGCAGAGTGATGTGCATGTGTGTATTATCTATGTTATTGGCGTATTTTATGAATGTATGGTGTTTGGTGTTAAGTACTTTTATTTATTGATTTATCGTCAAAAGAGTAAAAACTGTATGTGAGTTACGAATACATTGGCGTCACCAGCACACAAATATTGTGGGGACAATTCAGTAGGTAGATACAGGTTACCGGGATCCTCCTCGACACGTTCCGTTAAACATAACATATTGGATTGATTGATTGATTGTTTGTTTAATTATTCCGCGCGCGTCAACTACTATGGTCATTACTCCCGTAAGTGTAGTGCGTGTTTTTGCTTGGGATGTGGCAGAGGTCTTCCCCCGCTGGATGACCGGATCCGGCGCCGACCTACCGTCGACTAGCCGGGTTTTCCCTAACCAGGTATCTCCCACCAGCGAGGCACCATCCCAGCCGGGACAAGTTCTAAGTCCCCGACCGGTCTCCCGGCATTTGTGGTAGTGTAGTGTATGTTGGTGTAAGTGTGTGTGTAAGGGTTGAGGACAGGACAAGGTAGAGGAAGGAAAAGATCGCGCGCGGTCCTGGTACGTTTATTAGGGTTCTACTCCGGCATTCGCCTGGTATTGATCGGAGAAACCACGGAAAACTACCGATCAGAGCAGCCGGCCGCTAGAATTCTCCTCCAGACAGCGACTGAATTCGACCTAGCTGAAAAGCTAGTGTCGAAAATCCTGCCGCTGTCGGGACTCGAACCTAAGTCCTCCCGGTCAGAGGCGCTGTAGTCACATCAGTTGATGCCCTGAGTCACCGCTCCTGGTCATAACATATTGGAGGAGGCAGCGATCTCCCCGTCTTCCCTGGAGGTTGACGTCCACGGTGGAGAAGTATACCCTGCGCTCGTTTTAAGATTAATGGTTCGAACAAGTCTCGTTGGCAAGATTTGAAAACTAGAAATTGTAGCTTTTGAGTAGTAGAATACTTAGGTGCATCTGAAAACGACTAATTTCTTTGATTTTATAGCTTTGCTAGCACCTTCTCCAATACTACGTCTCCCGCAACTAGTGAAAAGAGTTACCTTAGAAAGAAAAACCTTAAATGGAACGTCCATTTAAATGAATTGAACACAAAATTAAGTTCATTATGCTACGCGTTCAGAATTCTTGCAAATTCAGTCAGCCTTCATACTGCTCGTTGTGTATACTTCGCGAATGTTCATTCTCGCCTGAGATATGGCATAATATTCTGGGGAAATACATCTTATAGCTCCCAGACTTTTAGATTACAAAAACGAATTGTACGAATAATAACCAAATCCCACCCACGTGATTCATGTAAGCCTCTCTTCATTAATCTAGGAATTCTACCATTACCGTGTCTTTTTATTTACGAATCAGTGGTTTTGTAAAAATGACTTGCTCAAGGGCGGGAATATATTTTCAGAAAATGCCGAAGTCTATTACTATAACACTCGACGTAGAAATCATATTCACCAGGTGACAGTATCAACAGCTCATTACAAAAAATTCACATACAATACATGTACATTATTTTACAACACTTTGCCAGATGACATTAAACGATTAACTTCAATAGAAAAGTTTAAATTCCAAGTGAAATCGTTTCTGCTGCATAACTGTTTCTATACAATTAGAGACTATACTGAGCATCACAAGAAAAGTAACATTAATTTTACCAATGATACATAATGCATTATTTACTATTTGGACTGTATAAATGAGTATAAACAACCTGTAACAACTATTGTACTACAGCTTTCGGGTCAATGACCCCCATCTCGATCAGGTTTTTCGTCCAGTTTCCCTGATCCATTGAGCAAATGCTGAGATGGCCCCTTGTTTTGCTTCTGGACATAAATGTAACTTCATTTTCTGTGCACGTCTTCTAGAATTCAGTGGAAACACAATTCTTCAAATTATCGTTTCCGTGTTGTCGCGGCAGGAAGTAATAAGAGCCAAAATTTATTGCTTATTTATCCTTGAAAATAGATTTTATTACATGGGAGTTTTTGTTGTTGTTTTTTTCTCCCTTTCAAAATTCAAAATTTTATTGCTTATTTATCCTTGAAAATAGATTTTATTACATGGGAGTTTTTTTGTTTTTTTTTTCTCCCTTTCAAAATTCATAATTTATTGCTTATTTATCCTTGAAAATAGATTTTACTACATGGGAGTTTTTTTTGACGTAAAAATAAATAAATAAAAATAAATAGAGTACTTAACAGAAGTTCCACATAGGAAAGCTATTTTTACAGTCCAGAATCAAAGTAAATAGCAAAATATGCATTTGCTCAGTGAATAAAGAGAAACTGGACAAAAACCTGTTCGAGGTAAGGGACTTTGTCCTAGAAGCTCGATTACAATTCTCGTTACAGGCATATTATTTTAGTCGTTACGAATTACATAGTATGAATGGTAACTAATTCATTTATATTATTATTGAAATAAATATGTTCGGTTTCGATGGTCGTCTCTGTGAACAAACTTTTTCTTCACTTTGAAACTTGTATATCGATTTTCATTGTTTTATGACCTCTAAAAATGTGTTGAAGAATAACGTACATGTATTATAATGAGTATTTCTTGAAGAAAGATACAGGCTGACATGGCCCAGTGCCAACAACAGTTGCCGCTGCAGTGTCTCTGGCAGATTTTTGTCGTTATTCCGCGTGTCCTTTATAACCCGGACACAGCAGGTACCATCAAATACATCATACGCAGAAGGGCCAATGTTGATTTTGTAGGCAGCGGCAGGTTTGTATTAACGCCAAAATCACGATTTAATTGCATGCTGCAGCAAACATAAACTTTACAGCAGGCTGTACTGTGACAGAAACACTTCGTGTTGCCGTCGTAACCGCGATAATGAAACACAACCTTTTAGACCGCACCTTGACATTGTCAATCTCAATGCTGCGATACCACCGTTTCAAGCAAGCAACCGCGTGGAATTTGCGGATTTGAAGACGATTATTACTGACGAGTAGTTTGTTTTGTTTTGTTTTTTTCCTGTTTCCGGGCGCGTCAACTGCTTTGGTCATTAGTCCCGTTAGTGTAGCGCATGTTTGTTTCTCGGGAGACGGCGGTGGTCTTCCCCACCTGGATGGCGAGATCCGGCGCCGACCTACCGTCGGCTAGTGGGGTTTCCCCCTAACCAGGACTCTCCCACCAGCGGGATACCGCACCAGCCGGGACAAGCTCTAAACTCCCGACCGCTCTCCCGGAAGATGTGGTAGTGTAGTGCATGTTAGTGTAAGTGTGTGTGTAAGGGGAGATGATAGGACAAGGAAGAGGAAGGAAAGATCGCGCGCGGTCCGTGGCCCGTTTGTTAGGATACTGCTCCGGCATTCGCCTGGTGTTGATCGGAGAAACCATGGAAAACTACCGATCAGAGCAGCCGGCCGCTAGAATTCTCCTCCAGACTGAATTCAACCTAGCTGAAAAGCTAGTGTCGAAAATCCTGCCGTCGTCAGGACTCGAACCTAGGACCTCCCGGTCGAAGATCCCCACCGGTCGCCCGGCATGCGTGGTAGAGTAGTGCATGCTAGTGTAAGTGCGTGTTAGGGGTGAAGATAATACAAGGAATACGAAGGTACGATCGCGCGCTGTGCGTGGTTCGTTTATTAGGGTACTGCTCCGGCATTCGCCTGGTGTTGTTCGGAGAAACCACGGAAAACATCCGACCAGAGCACTCTTAGAATTCTCCTCTAGCCAGCGACAGAATTCGACTTAGCTGATAAGCTAGTGTCGAAAATCTTCCTACAGTCAGGACTCGAATCTAGGCGGTCAGAGGCGCTGCAGTGACATCAGTTGATGCACTGAGCTACCCCCCGGTACTGACGAATATTGGAATATGTTCTTAATATTTAGAGAATGTCGCGGCGTTGCTGTGCGTGTTTATGCCGCGTGATATTCCACGCTGGCATCCGACGTGCAATATATTGCAACGCTTCGATGCTCCACTGCGCGTAACGGGCAACGTACTTCCGCGACCAAGTGCCGACATCTGAAGGCAGCCGTACTAGTGCTACCAAGTGAATTGAATTGAATTGAATTGAATTGAATTTGCCTTATTTTACGTGGCGAGACTCAGGCCATGAGGCCTGCTCTTCCGTCTGACCACGCAAATTTCCTTACACTTCTTTCACCAATCATGAGAGAAAGAAGGTATTACTTGGGCGACGAAACAGGCGTTTTGAATTTAGCTCAGAGGCGTCATTTAGGCTTGAGGATCTTTTACATGCAGTAAATGTACTTTACTTCCCCTCCGAAGGAAGGCGTACGAAGGATTTTTTCGCCCTTAAAAATCCACGGCTTCGATCGGGTTTGAACCCGCAAACTTGGGTATAGCAGTCCGATACGCTAACCGCTACACCATCGCCGCCGCAAAGTGCTGACATCGGAAGGCCGCGCCGTCGTACTGGTCCTATGAAAGTGGCAGTATTGCAAGCAGCGGAGGACGAGCCCACGAGCAGTGCAGTGGTCGACGCGCAAGAAGTCATTGCACCCAGTACGCACGGCCGTGACAGTACTGGAACTTTGGAGTCCCTGTCGAAACTTTGGGACCTGTGCAATGAACATTGCGATCCGTGCCTTGTTATGTTACCATAAACGCGGGGGGGCATTTTGAGAATATTCTCTATAAATTGTATTTCTTCTTTCTAGGGTTTCTATCCAGCCGACAGCCGGTTACCCTTTGCGTCCCGATGGGACGCATATTCGACCATACACTAGACACCAACACACTTGCGGGCTCCTCTGATCTGGGGTCAGCAGAACGCGAGGCCCTCCGCGACAACACATACATACAAAGACAAGGGACAAACAACCATGCCCAAGGCGGGACACGAACCCGCGACCCTTCGGACCGAAGCGCTGAGTCGGTACTCGCTCTTAGCCACCTCGGCCATCCAGGTCGGCATAAATTGTATTTGAGGTAGCAATAAAGATGACGGTGATATACCCAGAGTTATTAGCGTCATTCCTTCGAACTTCCTTGTCAATTCCCTCCAATTCGCCGCAAATTTTGAGCTTATTATCCGTGAATGCCGCCGTTCTCAGATACCACAGTTGTCAAATGAAAATACAATAGTTTCCACGTTGCTTGCCGCAACACCAATGCTTGCAATTGCTTATTGCGTAATTGTTTTCAAACAGCAAACATCGTACTAGTGATCGAATATTGTTTTTTCGCTAACCAACCATACACGATTTCTCGCGGTATATTGTGAGGCGTGCAATTTCAAATTTTGCACTAATCGGAAACTAGCGAATAATTGCTTTTGTAGATGTAGAACGTTCTTTTAGCCTCTGTGAGTCCATGTTAAGATCCGATCGACAACGTTGTGTGTTCGGAAATCGCTTGAATAATGAAATTTTAAACATTATAACGATTTTTTATTTTATAACATATTTCATACTTTTTCCTACATATTTGGAAAAAAATAAGTACATATGTAAGTACATACTTTGCTTTTTTTATTACAATAAATTCCGTTTCCTAATAATAATAATAATAATAATAATAATAATAATAATAATAATTATAGATATCATGCTATCTCCCAAAGAATTATTTTTCTTAATATTTATGGGATTGGATGAATTTTTATCTTGTCCCCACCACCGCAAACTTCGATCTCTCAAGTAACGCCCGTGGGTTCAGCCACAGATAAGGAAGTGTGGCATGTCTCGAGAAGGGCAGGCGGGGCGGGGCGGGGCGGGGCGGGGCGGGGCGGGGCGGGGCGGGGCGGGCGCGGGTGGCGTGTGGAGGCCAGCTGGTGGAAAGGCGGCGAGCCATGTAGAGGATATATCGCCCCGTCCGCTAATGGGGACGGACGGCGCCCGCCTCCGCCCGCTGTTACGTTAGCGCTCGGATAATCAATAGGCGCTTCCGTTCCGCCACGCCTACCGCCGCGCCCTCGACACTTAACCCTCCCGCAAGAAACAGCTCAAGTGGATAAAGGGGTGACGAGGTCACGTATCAGTTGAGATGGCCCTGTCACAACCGTGCTACCTCTCTCTGGGAGGAGATTTCTAGCGGCCGGCTGCTCGGATCGGTAGTTTTCCCTGGTTTCTCCGATCAACACCAGGCGAATGCTGGAGCTGTACCTTACCAAACGGGCCACGGACCGCGCGCGATCTTCCTTCCTCTTCCTTGTCCTATCCTCTCCCCTTACACACACACTTACACTAACATGCACTACACTACCACATATTCCGGGAGACCGGTCGGGAGCTGACAGCTTGTCCCGGATGAAGCGGTGCCACTGCTGGTGGGAGAGTCCTGGCTAGGGGAAAACCCTACTAGCCGACTTTAGGTCGCCATCCAGCGGGGCAAGATCACCGCCATCTCCCGAGAAAAAAACATGCACTACACTAACGGGACTAATGACCAACGCATGTGACGCGCCCGGAAACACGAAAAAAGCCAAACCAAACCAATCTGTCTGGGAGGTCCTAGGGTTCGCGTCCGAACAGCGGTGGATTTTCTGAGCTAAGTCGAATGCTGTTATCTGGCGTAGAATTCTAGAGGATGCCTGCCCTGACCAGTGGTTTTCTGCGGTTTCTCTGATCAGCAACAGGTGGATGCTCGACAAGTACTGAAATAAACGAATTATGGATGACGGGTGATATTCCCTTTGTGGTACTTGTCCAGTCCTCTCCTTTACGCACATGTATACTTACAGGAAAAGCTACGTAAAAGCTACTCATACTCTAACTAGAGATGCTACAAAATGGCACAGACTTTCTCGCAGTGAAGTTCACTAATTTCCTTGGTGCGGACTGGCTTTGCGGTGTTGCCCCATCCTCTTGCCAGCTGCCATCTATCGTCGCCCAAAGTACATTTTTTGACATTTTCTTAACTTTTGGGCTTCCTAATAGTGGAACCCAAATATACCTTGACGAAAATTAAAGATGAGTAAAACCTCGCCCTAAATAGAAATTTTCATTGAAAAATTTGAAGCCGCGTTTAAGAAAATGGCGATTAAGCATTACTTCAAATTCGAAATTTGAAGCTCTTTTTCACAGGAATCTAATGAGTTTTCGAAAAACTTCATTTAAAGTCATTTGAAGCACTTCTACTCACAAATGCATTTATGTATACAAATGGATGGAAATGTGCATATTAAGGGCGTGAAACATATTTTTATATTGTTTGTTATACGTTATTATTGTTATACATTATATGAGATTTCTCAGATGATCATTGGTAATCATCTTCGAACCCCCTACATACCCTAGAAAATGGTGATATTTATTATTAATTTATTATTAATTTATTATTAATTTATTATTCATTTATTATTCATTTATTATTAATATTTATTATTAATTTATTATTAATATTTATTATTAATTTATTATTAATATTTATTATTAATTATAAATGGTATATTTGTTATAACTGAATATCGTTTAGGGTCACTTTTAACCTTTCCTCTCCCTCAGGCCCCACATGCATCATGTGCTTTTGAGTCGCACTGCTGGGACACGCACAACGTTGCATCCTTCGCCTCGTATGGCGGTCGCAAGCCCGCCCACGAGCGGGGGCGTGGCGGCTGTTGTCACGTCGGCCGCAGCCGCCGCCAGCGCGTCGCCCGGGCGGCGCGCGCGGGCGGGCGCAAGGAGTGCGGCGGCGGCGGCGGTGGCCGTGCGACGTGCCGCCGACATGTGCGACCGCGTGCGCGCGCGGGCGATTCGATGCCGGCCACACGTGCGCTCGACGCGACGGGACGCGCCGGGACTCGAGCCGTGGCCCCGCCGCCCCGCGCATAGCAAGTGGTCAAAGCCGCCGCCGCTGTGTCGAGCGGTCAGTGCGGCCGAGGCCTGGCGGGTGTTGCTGAGGTTTGTGGGTGGGATGGCGCCTCAACATCCATCTTGCACCGGGAGCGGTAGCTCAGTGCATCAACTGATGTCACTGCAGCGCCTCTAACCGGGAGGTCCTAGGTTCCCACTCCCCACGGCGGCAGGATTTTCGACACTACCTTTTCAGCTAGGTCGAATTCAGCTGCTGTCTGGAGGAGGATTCTAGCGGCCGGCTGCCCTGATTGGTAGTTTTCCGTGGTTTCTTCGATCAACACCAGGCGAATGCCGGAGCAGTACCTCACCAAACGGGTCACGGACCGCGCGCGATCTGTCCTTCCTCTTCCTTGTCCTACCCTCTCCCCTTACACACACACTTACACTAACATGCACCACACTACCACATCTTCCGGGAGACCGGTCGGGAGCTTAGAGCTTGTCCTGGCTGGGGCGGTGCCCCGTTGGTAGGAGAGTCTTCGTTAGGGGAAACCCACTAGCCGACGGTAGGTCGGTGCCGGATCTCGCCATCCAGCGGGGGAAGTTCACTGCCTTTAATTGAGGTACTGGATCCCACACAGGTGGTATAAGCACCGAGCCTGTTTATACATGGGTAAATATAGTAAAGGTACAGGGTCGAGGTATAAGTTTCAGCGATGTTAAGGTGTTCACTAGCTCTTCACAATGTTTATGTGTAAAAATAAATAAAAAGTTCAATTAGGAAAATATGTTTACAGTAAAAAGATACAGAAATAATATAAATTGCTACAAGCGACAAACATTAACATTCAGGGCTTAATATTGAAGAACACTTATTTCTGAGGATAATAATGGGAGTTGCAGTTAATGTACACTTCACAAAATAAAAAAAAATATAGGTATTGCAACCAAAATATGACTTTCTCTCAGTTGTAATAAAACCTAGAATCCAATAACCAAATAACTTAAAACTTAAAAATCTTGACTTAATGCATTTCACTTGTGAGCCAACTATATTTGGTTAAAAGAGAAACATTGGTAAATTGAAAAACATGGGACATACTTTGAACAAAATCTATTGATCATTTACAAAGTTGTTGCAATTCCAAACAACCACCTTTTTCAAACTCAAACGAACATCTATTTGGCCTGAAAATCACTTTAAACAGGTTGAATGACCGCTCTACATCAACAATCAACAGGTAACTTAGAACATATTTTATTTGATAAAAATTGTTGGAATAATACTCAGCTGCCTTCAGCAAAGTACGCTACCTTCTGAATACTGGTTGGGGAGGTAGAAGTAGATCAGGGTCTTAAAAAATCTCCTAAAAAGTCTTAAAAATATTCACATGATTTCGAGCCTCCAAGAATACTTTCTTGGCCGTTGATATCATCTGAACAATATCTGGGAATTGAAATCTCACAGTTTCTGCAACACGATGAAAAGCGTGAGCAAGGCAAGTTAGATGAAGAAGTTTAGGAGAAAAAACTTTAATTGCAGCCCGGGCTTTTCACATACAAGGAACACCATCCGACAGAAATAGTAGAACCTTTTTGTGCTGAACTCCACTTGGCCAAAGAACACTCATTGATTTATTGAAATGCCTTGCAGTGAGGGGTGAATATGCTCTTTTCGTGGATGAGGGGGTGAATATGCAACAAAAATATGCAAATATGGACCAAATAGGCAAAAATGTGCAATAATGAAGATATATGCGAAATAAAAATAGCTTAGGTTGATTCTAAATGCCTCAAAACACATACAATTTCTTAAAATGGGATGTTTCAGTTAACAAAAAAAATGCAAATGCATATAAATCACAGATCTACCCTTCACTATTCCCCAGAGGAGCAGTTGGTACAGCAAGACCTGGGATTCTTTTAGATGCCGAAGAAAATTGGAAACTAACTAGAACGAGAAAGTCTGTGCCATTCGGTAGCACCATTAGTTCTATGAATTGAAGTGTATCTAAAACAATCCTCAATTTATTGAATGTACAATTTATTGAACATAAAATATCAGTTTTTCGAAGGATCGATAATACCACTTTTCCGACGCCTCTTGAGACCTGAGTACAAATCCTGGGTTGGTTTGATCGATTGTTAGTGATTCCGGGCTCGTCAACTACGTCAACAAGGTCATTAGTCCCGTAAGTGTAGTGCATGTTTTTTCATCGGGAAGTGGAGGTGATCGTCCCCCACTGGATAGCGAGATCCGGCCCGACCTACCGTCGACTAGCAGGATTTTTCCAACCAGGTATCTCCCACCTGCGGGGCACCGTCCCAGCCGGAACAAGTTCTACGTCCCGCACCGGTCTCCCGGAATATGTATTAGTGTAGTGCATGTTAGTGTAAGAGTAGGTGTAAGGGAAGAGGATAGGACAAGGAAGAGGAAGGACAGATCGCGCGCGGTCCGTGTCCCGTTTGTCAGGGTACTGCTCCGGCATTCGCCTAGTGTTGATCGGAAAACTATCGATCAGAGCAGCCGGCAGCTAGAATTCTTCTCCAGACAGCGACTGAATTCGACCTAGCTGAAAAGCTAGTGTGGAAATTCCTGCCGCCGTCAGAACTGGAACCTTGGACCTCTCGGTCAAAAGAGGCGCTGCAGTGACATCATCACTGAGCCACCTCACCGGATGACGCATCTTGAGACCTGAGTTCAAGGCCTGGGTGCCTGATATGGAATTCCATTTGTGGTAGGCTAAGCGGGTGTCGGCCAGGTTTTCCCGGGCTCTCCCTGCCCGCTTCCCTGCCTCTGAGCCCCCCGTTCCCCTTGGGCGCGAGGCGTAAGGCGTAAGGCGGAGACGAAAGGCGGCGCGGGCGGCGCCCTAATCTTCTTAGGGCGCAATTTACGGCTGAGCGCCCGAGGGATACGCTGCGCTGGGCGGAAGGCAGCCATTGAGCTCACGAAGAACTGCTGCCGCCGCCTGCAACTGACTGCAGGAGGTGGAGGGTGAGGAGGTGAACGAACAGGCAGAATATTTAGTTTTCTTTTTGTTTATTTCATGTTTCTAGACGCTTGGACTTGGACGTCATTAGTCCCGTACGTTTTGTGCATTTTGTTTAATCTCGGGAGGTCACGGCGATATCCCGCTGGGTGGTGAGATCCGACATCGACATACACATTTGGTTGCGGTCTTTTTTCCGAACCATATATTATTCATCTGCGGGGCACCGTCCCAGTTAGGACAATCTCTAAGCTCCCGACACGTGTGGTAGTGTGGTGGGTGTAAGTAAGGGGTGAAAAAGGGACAAGGAAGAGGAAAGAAAGATGGCGCCCAATTCCGTGGCCCGTCTATTAGCGTATTGCTCCGGCATTCGCCTGGTGTTAATCGGAGAATCCATGAAAACCTAGCGATCAGAGCAGCCGGCCGGTAGAATTCTCCTCCGAAAAGCGACTGAATTCGACCTAGCTGATAAGCTAGTTCGAGTATCCCGCCACCGTCGGGACTCGACCCTGGACCTTCAGGTCAAAGTCAGTGCAGTGACATCAGTCGAAGCTCTGAGCCACCTCAGCCGGTAAGAGGCAGAAAAAGCTAGGTGGAGAATTTCGTTGTACGGGAAGAGGAGGAAGTAACTGAGGAAGCGGGACCGGGAGCGGTAGCTCAGTGCATCAACTGATGTCACTGCAGCGCCTCTGGCCGGGAGGTCCTAGGTTCGAGTCCTGTCGGCGGCAGGCTATTCGACACTAGCTTTTCAGCTAGGTCGAATTCAGTCGCTGTCTGGAGGAGAATTCTAGCGGCCGGCTGCTCTGATCGGTAGTTTTCCGTGGTTTCTCCGATCAACACCAGGTGAATGCCGGAGCAGTACCCTAACAAACGGGCCACGGACCGCGCGCGATCTCTCCTTCCTCTTCCTTGTCCTATCCTCTCCCCTTATACACACACTTACACTAACATGCACTACACTACCACATATTCCGGGAGACCGGACGGGAGCTTAGAGCTTGTCCCAGCTGGGGCGGTGCCCCGCTGGTGGGAGATGTTATGTACTAACAGAAACAACAACAGTTCTTTCATCAAGTTTTATTGAAAAACCACAATCCAAATCACATCCGTTGTACATAGCCAAGTTCAGAATACCAGAAGAAATAAACACACGTCGTCAACACCAGCACTACCTCACAACACCACAACTCCCAGGCACTTACTCGCTGCTCTCTAAAGCCACACTGCCTTTGCCCGGGCGGCCTTAAATACGCCCCCGAGGCATTGAGGCGAGTCTGTTGCTTCCCGCCTTCCTGGCGGCGGCAAGGAGGGACAGGCTACGCTCGGTCGGCCGACACGGCCCGGTGCACCCGGGCAGGCGCAGGCGCTCGCCCTGCGCCTGGTGGCGTTCTCCCGTACCAGCCATTACTTGAGCAGTCGCGCTCCCGGCGCGACGCTGCGGCGGCCCCAGTGGGCCAAAACTATGTGTCCGCTACAGTGTGCCCGCTATGTGGGCACATTGCTGTTATACAGCACCCTCCCTTCTTATTTTGCTTGATATGGCTTGTATCTCTTGCGCAACCTCTTGCTGCAACGTCTCGGCTCGCTCCGCTCCGGTGGCTCCACGTGCTCGCCTGGGTGCTGATCCGGCTGCTGGTGCTCCTCATTTTCCAACTCCTGATGTGGCCGTTGAACAGAGGCGCTCCGGTACGGACTGTACCGAGACAAGGACCTGGGGCGGCGACCCCTCCGGCCCCTCTCCTTCGGTTCCTGCTGTGGCGCGACGCTCCGGCTGTCCCCAGTTTCCTCCTCTGGTGCTGACAGCTCCTGTTGACCGCTTCCGGGCGCCACTCGACTGTCTGCCTCGATTGGTTGGGCGCCCGCTCGAACTGGGCGTCGTGTTGTGGCTGCTCGGGTTGGGCGTCCTGTGGCGTCTGCTCCGGCTGAGCGCCATCCGGACACTGCCCCGTTAGGCCTGGCGGGGGTGACTCCTGTTGTAGCTGCTCCTGCTCGGACGGCCCATGGTGCCCTGGCTGGTGGTGCTGTTCTTGCTGCTGCCAAGAAAACCGCCTGCTCCCCTGCAAGAAAGGAGTATTAGCTGTTTTGCTCGGAGAGAAAGTTTCTGCGCCTAAGTTCTCCGAGCTGTCCAGGTCCTTCACTGGAAAATGCCGAGGCCTCAACTGCTCCTGATGCCTCCTAACCTGTCTGTCCCTAGTCCTAACTGTATAGCATCTTGCTCCTTCTACTTTCACTATCGTTCCGGGGATCCAACGTGGTGAATCTTTGTGCGTCTTGAGCATCACTCTAGCGCCCTCTTCGAACCTCGACGGCTCAGTTTTGTACGTCTTTTCCTTCGGAAAAAATAGAGACAGCAACGTTCGAGGTTGCCGACCATGAAGCCTCTGCGCCGGACTAGTCCCTTCTCTTCCCGGAAGCGCTCTATATGATGATAAGAGTTCTAGGACTGCTTCCTGCTGATCCCTGCCTTCAAATTTTGCTTTGTTCATTGCACTTTTGAAGGTTTGCACAAAGCGCTCTGCCTCCCCATTGGAACGCGGATGAAAAGGAGGTGCCAGAATGTGCTCAATCCCGTTGGTTTGGCAAAATCTCTGGAACAACTCCCCCGTGAACTGGGACCCGTTGTCTGAGACTATTGTTGCCGGTAATCCCTCTATGGAGAATACTGATTGGAGCGCTCGAACTGTGGACTCCGTCGTGGTGCTAGTCATACGAATTACGTACGGGAAGCCTGATGAAGCATCTACTAGGACTAACCACATACTTCCTTGAAACGGGCCCGCGAAGTCGATGTGGATTCTCTGCCAGACGTCCTGAGGCTCCGGCCACTCCTTAAAACTGCTTCCTGGACTCTTCTGAAAAGCCTGGCACGGCTCACACGACCTGACCCTGTTTTCTATATCCTTATCAATACTAGGCCAGTAACAATATTTCCTGGCTAATTGTTTGGTGAGGACAATTCCCCAGTGCCCCTTGTGCAATATGCCTAGGACCCTCTGTCTCAAACGTGTCGGGATGACCACCTAACCTGGTCCCGGCTTCTAACAGTAGCACTCCTGCTCTAACTTTCAACCTCTCCCTGAACTTCCACAGTGGGTTGGATTCCAAATTATTTGAGGGACTCCTTTTACCTGACCTGATGAAAGCCCTGATGCTTGCCAGTTGGGTGTCCTGGTCGGTCTGTGAGGCTATCACCCGTTGGTCCAGGGGAAACTGAAGAACTGCTTCTTCCTGAAGCTGGTCCAGCTGCAGACATTCCAGCTCTTGTTCGTCGAACCTATTATCCGGTCCCACAGGCAGCCTGGATAGGGCATCTGCATTGCCATGCTGAGCTGTGGATCTAAACATAATACGATAATTATAATCCGACAGGAACAGAGCCCATCTCTGCAGCTTCCGCAGTGTATTATCTGGGATTCTCTTCGCCGGATGGAACAACTCCACCAGTGGCTTGTGGTCTGTAACGATCAGGAACCTGTTCCATACAAATATTCGTTAAACTTACGCACTCCAAATATTATTGATAGTGCCTCCTTTTCAATTTGAGCGTACCTGCGCTGATGGATATTGAGCGTTTTGGACGCAAACGCGATGGGGTGTTCCTGCCTAATTCATCTTTCTGCGACAAAACCGCTCCAATCCCGTAGTCAGACGCGTCCGTTGCCAGGATGAGTGTTCTTTCCGGGTCAAAATGTCTTAGTTTCACTGCCTCTACGAGTGCCTTTCTAATTTTCTCGAACGCTGTGTGCAAGCTGGCGACCACAAAAAACTGGCGCCCTTCCTACGTAGAGCATTGAGTGGTGCCGCTACCTCGGAAAAATCCTGAATGAACTTGGCATAATAGTTTGCCTTACCCAAAAATGATTGTAGTTGCTTAATGTCCCTAGGTGCAGGAAGATTCACAATGGCTTCTACATTGGCTTGCGTAGGTCTAATGCCCTCTTTATCTATCATGTGGCCTAGATACGTTATGCAGGGCTTAAAAACTCGCATTTTTAGTTTTGCTTTTAACCCGGCCCCTGCAGCCTTCCCAATACGTCCCTTAGGTTCTGAATATGCTCATCATTTGTTCTACCTGTTACCACAATATCGTCCAGGTAGTTCATGCTGCCGCACTCCCGCTATTAATTGCTCCAGGTATCTTTGAAAAATTGGAGCTGCTGATGCTACCCGAACGGCAGTCTCTCATACTGGAATAAACCTAACGGCGTATTCACTGTCAGACATTTCTTAGATTCCTGGTCTAAAGGAAGCTGTAGGTAGGCATCCGAAGATCTATTTTGAAAAATATTTACCCCAGCTAACTTCTGGAATAATTCTTCTGGTCGGGAATAGGATATTTTTCAATCTCGAGCTGCGCATTCACCGTGGATTTAAAGTCTCCACACAAACGGATAGTCCCGTCAGCTTTTTACTACTACCAACGGCGTAGCTAGCACTAGTTTTACTGGCGTAATAATCCCAAGCTTTGCAATCTTCCCAATTCACTATTTACCTGCTTCCGCAGTGCCAGAGGAACGGCCGCGCTTTGCAGTACCGAGGAACTGCGCCGTCTTTCAGCTGGATGTGTGCTTCCCAATCGTTGGCTTTCCGAGACCATCCTGGAACAAATTCTCAAAATCCTTTCCCAAAATTTCAATTTCGCCGAAAGGACTCGTTTCGGAGACTAAATTTATACGATCCTCAATCTTGAAATGGAAGGTACGAAACACGTCCATCCCCATCACGTTCGTCGTGTCTTCTCTATTCACCACTGTGATGGTTCCTTCTCGGTGCACTCCCTTGTAACCAATCACTGCTCGAAAACTACCTTTAACGTCAATTTTGTCTTTGCCGAAAGAACACAGGTTTAGGTTAGACTTACTGCACCGCGGGGACCCTAATCTGCGATATGTTCGTAAATTGATTAAAGTGACTGGTGAGCCAGTGTCTACTTGAAACTTGATCTTCTCACCCGTTACCTCCAAGTCCACAAACACCTTACTCTCGTCTTCCCTGCTGATTACCTCATTCACAACATTAATCTCCCTTCTTCCTTTCTCTTCCTTCGTACCTGGGGCTTCTCTTGATTTCTTCTGACACACTGACTGAATGTGACCAGTTACTCCACAAAAATAACACTTTGCATTTCTGAATTTACACTTTTCTCTGCTGTGAGACACTTCACAGAATTTACATGACTTGAAACTCTGCTTCCGCGGGCTCTTTGCTTTCTGCTGTGCCTCCCTATTACCTTCTGTATTTCTTGAAAACAGCATTACTTCCATAGGATCTGTTATTTGCTTTGCTGCTCTACTGGTAATCTCGAAAGTTGTAGCTATTTTTTGGACTTCAGCCAGGGAAGGATCCTCCAGCTGCAAAGCTTCCATTCTCACCTTGTCTTCCGGGGTATGTTGCACTATCATGTCTCTGATCAAAGATTCTGCATACGATAAACCACAAACACACTTGAAAGCACAGTCCCTTGTTAACCCAGTTAATTCCGTCACCCACTCTTTGTGCGAGTCCCCGGCGATTCTGCTTTTGAAAAAACTGTACCTCGCTGCCACCACATGAGGTTTCTTTTCAAAATGTGAAGACAGTTTCTCCATTAATTGCGGGAACTCCACTTCCTCTACTTTTTTTAACGGAAAAAGTTTCTGCAACAGTTCATATAATTCACTCCCTGAGATACTCAAAAAGAAAGCCCTTTTGTTTACATTATCTGTGACCCCATGATACAAAAAATGCTGGTTCAATCTGGCATGATATGAAGTCCATACCTCTTTATCCGGCTCAAATCTCGGAAAAGTAGGTGCCGAATGCGATCTTGGTTGCTGCTCTGGCCGTGCGGTCAACAATGCTCTTACCGCCTCTAATAACATCTGATTCTGCTCTTGCTGTTGCCGCTGCTGTTGCTGCTGCTGCTGCAGCAGCTCCAAAATGTTTCTCAGCACTTCTTCCATCACTTGTTTTTACCCTCGTCGCCAATTAGAACTGTTATGTACTAACAGAAACAACAACAGTTCTTTCATCAAGTTTTATTGAAAAACCACAATCCAAATCACATCCGTTGTACATAGCCAAGTTCAGAATACCAGAAGAAATAAACACACGTCGTCAACACCAGCACTACCTCACAACACCACAACTCCCAGGCACTTACTCGCTGCTCTCTAAAGCCACACTGCCTTTGCGCCGGGCGGGGCCCCCTTAAATACGCCCCCCGAGGCATTGAGGCGAGTCTGTTGCTTCCGCCTTCCTGGCGGCGGCAAGGAGGGACAGGCTACGCTCGGTCGGCCGACACGGCCCGTGCACCGGGCAGGCGCAGGCGCTCGCCCTGCGCCTGGTGGCGTTCTCCCGTACCAGCCATTACTTGAGCAGTCGCGCTCCCGGCGCGACGCTGCGGCGGCCCCAGTGGGCCAAAACTATGTGTCCGCTACAGTGTGCCCGCTATGTGGGCACAATTGCTGTTATACACAGCAGGAGATACCTCGTTAGGGGGAAACCCCATTAGCCGAGGGTAGGTCGGCGCCGGATCTCGCCATCCAGTGGGGGAAGATCTCCGCCATCTGCCGAAAAAAGATACACTACACTTATGGGACTAATGACCAAAGCCGTTGACGCGCCCGGAAACACGAGAAAATCAATCAATGAATAAACACACCTCAATAAATATCACAAATATGCATGTGTTCATAAGCGCCATCCCACTTAACTTTTCGAGGACGAGCCAGCAGCTAACACTGGTGACGCGATCCGCCATCTGTGACCAATCAGAGAGCTCTGAATAAGTCCCATTCACAACTCTAGTGGAAAATGAAACCATGCGTCCTGTCTGGGGCCGTGCCGGTAGGTCTGCCGGGGGCCACCTCACGAGGAAAAAACGCGCACTAGACTTACGAACTTAACGCGCCTGAAATCACTAAACAATCTCACAGGGCTGGAGGCAGCGTTTTCCTTAAATTCTGCTTGCACTTGAATGTAGAAATATAGGTACATAGAAATATGAACAAATTGATAATAAAGTAGGTGTTAATCGCTTCAAAAAGACATGACAAAATACGACAATATCTGACAAAATATGACAAAACTTGCTCGTAACTATTGAACAAACAATATAATTATCTACAAATTGTGGCGCTTCTTCTTTTTACTATTTTTATTACAATCTTGCTGGTCTGAAAATACACGATATATTTTATATATCGCGTACTTCAAAAAATTGTGCAAAACTACTCATATTTTTGAAAAAATATTCATGATCATATTTCAAGATCTGTCTTTAAAGAATATATTTAATTCAGGAAAAAAGTAACTATCTTCAATATTGTAGTTGAAGGAAGACGCCGGAAAAATTGAACTTTTGCAATTTTCAAAAATCAGCTATTTCAACGAAAATGAGACCGACACAGTTCTCTTAAGCGTTCTTTATGCTATCAGAGGACAAAGTATAATAAGAAAATTTGGAATAGTTATAAAGGAAAGTTTGAAAATGTTGAAGGTGTGTGTAAAGTACCATCAAAAATCACAATATCCGTTTCAAACTCGCAAAGCCTCGAGTTCGTGCCGATCGATGGAGGAATATTAATTTCGGAGAAAATCGGCTGCATGATTTAGACGTTAGATATTGAATTGAATTGAATTTGCCTTATTTTACGTGGCGAGACTCAGGCCATGAGGCCTGCTCTTCCGTCTAACCACGCAAATTTCGTAACACTCCTTTCACCAATTATGGGAGAAAGAAGGTATTACTTGGGCGACGAAACAGGCGATTTGAATTTAGCTCAGAGGCGTCATTTAGGCTTGAGGATCTTTTACATGCAGTAAATGTACTAACATGGGACAGCCGGCTTTACTTCCCCTCCGAAGGAAGGCGTACGAAGGATTTTTTCGCCCTTAAAAATCCACGGCTTCGATCGGGTTTGAACCCGCAAACTTGGGTATAGCAGTCCGATACGCTAACCGCTACACCATCGCCGCCGCCGATATGGCTGTTGACCACGGATGGACAGGCGAAAGTTTTACCGTCAATTGATTTTTCAGTATCAAGGGCCCACAAAATACAGATTATAACACAATGTGTTAGAGGAAGTAGGAACAAGATGTATTCACTTTTTTGTTATCAGGACTTGGCAATAAGAGTTTTGCTGCTCTTTCGCCGTTTTCCGTCGCGCGATTATAGTACATTCTCTTCTTACGATGTTATTGCGAGAAAAAAATCCGCACAAAACGATCGAAGAAAAAACTAGTCCATCTACCTGCTACTGTCAACAAAAGAACGACAAACGAACATTTACATCACAATGAATTAGAAAAACTTATTTTCCAACCTATGGTCGTCGTAGGTCATTCTTTTCCGAGTTTACTTTTTTCTTCAGAAATTTTTTGATTGCTTTGAAAATCATCTTATTACCAATCAGATCAGATAGAATTTCTTGTCAAATTACACTGAGTTTGAGTGTAAATGTAACTTTTTTATGTGTTAAATTGTAAAGGCTTATCTGGAATGCCAACGAATTCATTAACCATTCTCAAGTTTACATTCGTATGAATGATATAGCCGTAATTAGAAATGCCGAAAGCTCTTTTCACCTAGAGGGTACTGAATACAGTGCCTATGACACAAAACATCCAGATGGTAGGATACATTGTGTAGCTATTATTTTCAAATCCAACAATTCACATCATGAATTGCCAAAATATGATGAAGACTATCTCTGAGCAATAACTATAAAATAAGTTGACAAATATGGTCATTAAATGGTGTTATTGACCTTCAAAACGCCAGATATCACAAGTAAAATTTGAGGCGCTGTACAAGGTTTATAGTTGGAAGAGGCTTCAAAACCAAATACCAACACGGAGTTCACATCTCGACATGAGAAGAATGATAGCTCAAACTGTTGTATTATCAAAACATCAGTATTGTCTGAAGAGCTAACATACGACCTAACTTAATACAAACAAAATTACAGATCTACTTGACTTCTTCCTCTTGAAACGTTTATCAGCAAATGATGCAAGTGCAAAAAAAGTAGCTTAGATCTCACCTAAACTCGCAATGAATCTAACACGCCTCCAACACCACATTGTAAACTCACAGAATGGAACTACTTTAGAGAGTTATTTGTACAGAAATACCTCTGCAAGTATCAGACACAAATCGCCGGTTTACATAGGGGAAGCAATAATATACAAAATGCTTCATGGACAACCACACAATTGAAATGTGTAAAACATGCGTATGTATTCAAATTATTTGCATAATTTTGACAATGTAATTACTCTAAAAATGGCAATTGGCTAAAGTGACAACTGACAACTCCTTGCTACCCTCCGTCAGTTACATCATTGGTAAGCACCCTTTGTGCATTATTTTTGACAGCCCATTAAGAAGTACACCTGAACGTTTGATGCTGCCGGACTCTGGGGATTATTAGCGTCGTGTGGATATAGACCGTTCTGGTGCAAAGCTTCATCTTGTTTTGTTTTCACGCCACATGCACGCGCATATGTATGCAGATCTGGCGTTCCATACTGAAGCTTTACGCGAGATTTTCGAGCGGCTCTCTGCTACGCAAATAGCACTCATATTCAAATATTCAAGGAATGTTTCAGCGAAATGCAATCGAACGGCAAATGGCTGCTTTGTTCTCCAACGGAGTCTCTGGGCGAATTGAGTTCTGCTCGCTTCTCTGTGCATATTGAACTAGCGAACAATTTAATCAGCTCTATCACGAATACATCAATGTTTGGAAGTTTTTGCTTACACAGACCTACACCGGTTGGGTGTAGTATCGCACGCTTGGTTTCAAGTAGCTCATGCAGAAAGTGGGCTGCCAGGGGTGTGCAAAAGACTCGAAACTTTCTAGAAATAAACACTTTGTTGCCCGCCTCTTGATTTTAGAGTGAGAAATAAAGTATTGGTATATTCTATTTCTCTTTCGTTGTGTCTTCTTAAACTATAGAAGTGAACTTATTATTTTTTGCACGATTATCTCTTAAACAAGCCATTCTGCACTGTAAATCGTTCTAGGCATGTAAACGTGAGAGATGAAAATGATTTACTGGAGTCGTTCAGCAAAAATGCGTAGACGTATTGGTAATATGAAAAACAGCTAAGGAAGTAGCGAATAGACTTGTCATGAGAGGAACAGATTGTTCTCAATTCCCAGCACGGTTTCAGTCCATTATCCGCTGTTAGTCAGGCTCTACTCTCTTTACAAAAGAAGCCCTAGGAACCAAACTATACGTGGATTTCATCGACCGAACACAGACAACTGTTTGGCGCTTTACCGGCAAAAGAGCAGATTTGGAATTCTACAAAAAATAATTAGGCGCACGAAGTGATGCATGAGTCATCTGTCATGCATAAATAACAGATTCCTCCATGGATCGCACTGGAGTGTAAATCGAATGTGTCCTTGTCCCAGCATTTTTAAATTTTTTCTTAGCATTGCTGAGATTCATTGTTGCTAGGCTTATGTAGGAGTGAGGTATTGGAATACGATATACAGTATCAATATTGCATAGTGATCTGAAACGAATGACGCGTGCTCAAAAAGCGATAGTTCAAGCCTGAAGAAGGTTAAGAAGATCTTTTTTAATTAATGCAGCACAAGAAAGTTGCGAGTTACGTTGCAACAATGGAATTTAAATAAAATTTTAAACTCTTTATTGCGATATATTAATTTATTAATATCCAAACTTACGAAACTTACAGCAATGGACTATTGGCGAAGAAGCTGTGGATTGTCACTGCTGGACAAAGTAAGAAATGAAGAAATTAGAGGAAACGCAGAAGTGAGTTTCAACATTATTGACACCACTGAAATGAAATCAAAAGGCTCAAATGGTATTCTCACTTAAACAGAATGGGTGAAGAACGATGGCCTCTAAAGCTCTGGAATTGGAAACCAACATCGCACAGAAGACGAGGACGACCCAGAAGTACATGGAAGGAAGGAGTGGAGAAGGCGATAGCTAGAAGAGAATTAACTGCAGAAGACTGCAATGGCAGACTCAATTGGAAACTGAAATGTGAGAAACGCCTAATGGTGTAAAATACTCGCACTACTACTACTTAATTTATTATTTTCATTTAGTCAACTGTTAGCTCATCCGAAGCTATTTCAGGCTAAATAGTTTTTGCCTATTGATGGCGCTGAAACCGGTACGCATTATTACTATTGAATTGATGGTAGTGTGGCGTCATACGGGTGTAATCAGTACACAGACGAGAGTGGGTTGTAATAACAGCAGGTTTATTCACAATTTAGACCGTAGTCACAAATAACCAATGCACTGTATACAATTAACTAACTAAATAGACCCCACTGTTAGGAGAGATATTTACAACGGCTACCACACCGCAACACCTACTACCTAATGTTTCTCCGTGCGTAGTACCGCCTGCCCTGAGACCGACTACATGTCTCACTAGTCACGACAATAACTGCCGGCTCCTCGCGTCCACGTTCGCACCTCTCACGGACGACCTACGCTGCCGCTGCTGCCAGGACCAAGAAGGAAGAGCTATTGTTCTCACGGCCCTTAAATAGCCCTCGCGACGCTGCCCGCCGCCTCCATTGCCTCCGCCCTAGCGATGCGACACCCTCAAAACACACCCTGTCAGAAAAACCTGCATCCGGTGCACACCGCGCCACGTGCCCACGCTGTTTTTAGCGACACGACGCTACAGTAGCCTCTTTAATCTATCTGGTTGGAAAGCAGCTATTTAATTTTGTACATGCCATGTGACTGATATCATCTACGCTGTTGACTGCTATTGTATGCTATTGACTTATTGCAAACTCTCAAAATATCTTTCAATATATTTTAAATGTCCAACCCAAAGCGTATTAATACATTGGACTGCTACTCAGTCCACCCCGAAAACAAAAATTATGCAAGTACCTTCTGAAGCCGCTAAAAATAGATTTTAAAAACGGTGAAAATTTGGAAATAGGGAGTGTCGTTAATGTCAATGCAAACTGAGGCGATAAAATCAAAAACATTAGAAGTCTAGCTTAGTAATATAGGGATGTACGGAACAAAGCCTTTTATAACGACGACCTTGACTTAAAGAGCAAAATTGCCAAATACAGAAATGATAATTCCTTCCGTGCAACATGGATATAATTGCGGTAATATTTCAATTGTAATATTAGCATTTATTTATTATAATAAACTGCATTATCATTTATAATTTCCTTTTAATTCTACGAGTCATTGGGATATACAAATCGTACATATACATGTCCTACAAGTTTTACACTGGATATTTTTACGGGTTATTTTTGCGGGGAGACTGCCCATAGGCAGTGTTCCGCACCCGAGTTTCGACCCAGGCTTCCTTCGAAGCCTACCCCCGACGCGGGTCTGGGGACTCTTTATCTAAGCAGGCGCGCCCCGTGGGCAGTCCCCGTCTGCGCCTGGGATTTGACTCTCACTTTCTCCGCCAGATGTCGGGCTCAGTTAACTATATCCGAACTGTCTGGTTGGGAGAAAGTGGGATCTCGTTAGGGCGGGATGTTGACGGAGGGAATTAATTTTGTCGGGCATTCTGCCAGGGTTCTTTTACATGCCACGAGAGTGACATGGCTACTGTGGATCTTCCGCCCTTCGAAAATCCGGGTTCCTCGACCGGAATCGAACCCGCGCACTGGGGGTTCAGAGACCAGTAAGCTAACTCTTCACCCACCGAGGAGCCTCAATGCCCAGTATCTGTTGCTTTGTGACGATGAGAAAGCTCACCTCTCAGGTTGAGAAAACCACAATACGGCATAGGGCTGTTTATGTGCTAATCACTTGTACCCCTTAACTCATGGTCGCAAGGCCGGGATGCCCCTGGTAGACATTGGCCGCGTCAGAGGGTGTTGTGATAGCACAGATAGAGTACCGTAATGAATTCTCATATCAAATTACGAAATTTGAGTTTTTTTAACAATTTATAAATGACATTTTAATATAAATGTGCAAATTAAATAATTACACATTTTTGAAACAAAGTTCTATCGTTTACATTAATTATGTTTAAACACACTTTTTACTTATTCAATTGATTCATTGATTGATTTATGTTTCCGGGCGCGTCAGCTGCTCTAGTCATTAGTCCCGTTAGTGTAGTGCATGTTTTCTCGGGAGATGGCGGTGATCTTCCCCCGCTGGATGGCGAGATCCTGCACCGACCTACCGTCGGCTGCTGGGGTTTCCCCCTAACCAGGACTCTCCCACCAGCGGGGCACCCACCTAGCCGGGACAAGCTCTAAGCTCCCGACCGGTCTCCCAGGATATGTGGTAGTGTAGTGCATGTTAATGTAAGTGTGTGTGTAAGGGGAGAGGATAGGACAAGGAAAGGGAAGGACAGATCGCGGGCGGTCCGTGGCCCGTTTGATAGGGTACTGCTCCGGCATTCGCTTGGTGTTGATCGGAGAAACCACGGAAAACTACCAATCAGAGCAGCCGGCAGCTTGAATTCTCCTCCAGACAGCGACTGAATTCGGCCTAGCTGAAAAGCTAGTGTCGAAAATCCTGCCGCCGTCAGGACTCGAACCTAGGACCTCCCGGTCAGATTCTTATACTACGTGATTATGAAGTAAAGAGAAAGTGTTGCAGAAGCAGAAAGAATCGTTTGCTCTACAGAGAAACACTGTGAGGCTTTGACATCGAAAAAAGGGAGAAATCTTGTTGCTACATGTAATAAATTCAATTATCTACAACGTGTAGTCTAAATGACGCTTTGCGGCTTCTCGATATCGAAAAATTGGTTGACTGCAAAACATGTTTGCCTGTGATCAATGCTAGCGCCTAAACAGTTTTAATTTTCTCAAAAACTGATTTTCCCTGATTGATCTACTGACCCCGAGGGCCTGAGGGTTTGAACAAATATTTTGATTTTGAGAGTACATCACATAGAGTTTTAACATTTAAAAAAATGTCTCAACTGTCTTTAATTTTTATGATTAATCTTTTCCCTCGGTAGAGTAAAGAACGCTGAAAAATGGCGCAGGTCTTATTTTCGTTAAATCTAAAAAATGTCATAATTTTACAATTTCCTATAATTGTATGTGAATCTCCCCTTGGTTTTAAATAAATGAATTCTTTAATTATATTTCTTGGTCTTTATTCATTCGGCACATGGTCACTGAGCGAGTGTAAATGAGGGGAAAATAAGTTATTTAGCATTCATGATCTCATGTTTGTAAATTGCTCGTAACAGCGGCGCCAATAAATTTAAAAGCGCTCAGAATGTACCGCATAACATCCACATTATCATAAATAATTGTTATGAATTGTCGTAATATGATTTTGAAACAGACGTGCAGATTTGACATAGCTGGCTCATAAAGCAGCAACTCTACTGTAACTAGACCGCAACTATTACGACATGTAGAGATGTCCTTCATCTGTAAACAATGTGCAAGTTATTACCAATTAATTACCCTAATGGAATAAAAACATAACTCGGAATAAATGTGACGAAAAGAAAAGATCATAAATATTATATGTCACTTAATAGAATATTATTTATACATTTCTGTATTAACATTGTGCTGGTTTTTAAAATGTATTTCTAATATTATATGATGATAATTTATCCTAGGAAGTTTGTTTTTCAATCAGTTCCATTGTTTGCTTTTCAGACACAAAGTACTGTGTTCAAAATAAATTCGTTTCTTCTGTATATTTTTCAATGGAAAGCTAAAAACACACACACTAGTCAAAATAGTTCAGAATTGAAACACATTCCGACTGTGTGACGACTATATTCATATGAAAATGTATCATTTTGTACCTGAAAATACAAAAAACATTACAGAATATTGACGACTAGCATGTGTTTCCATATTCACAACAGAAGCGAACCTAGGATAAAGCGTAACCACGGGATGAATAACATTGCTGACATTGTACTACATTAGTCTGTTTGAAATGGAATCCTCATATGTACACTGCACAGTACTTAAATATCCGTAGATCAGTTGTTGATAATACTAAATAAAAAATAAATATTATAAGTCACATAGTCGTAATTACGATTTCGCTCTTTCTAGTAATATCTTTTGCTGTGTTTCTGGTCTTTCAGACCAAAATATGTAGATCCAAAAATAAAATTTTAATACTAAAAGCATTATAAAAAGTATTTTTTGAACATTTTAAGGAAATGAATGGATGAGGAGGAATTAAAATGTGTAAACCCAACGATCGATTTTGAAGGTAATCTGATGGTTTAAAGGACAGTATAATTTGATAATTATGATAAACGTTATGCAGGTTCTTGTCAGGTGAGTTAGAATACTAATGTAACTTCTTCATATTTAATGGGAGTATTTATTGAAAACTATGAAAAATAATTTTTCTGTCGTCAAGATTTAACTAAAAATGTAAAAGACTGAAAAAATTACTTAATTATAGATTTCTAGAAAAGTGTGTATATTAGATGAGGCATTAGGAACTTTCAAATTGAATTGTAATTGTAATAATTCTCACTTCGGGTCTCATCTCGATCGAAGTTTTCCTCTAGTTACAATTGATTTACTGAGAAAATTCTGAGATGTTACCTTGTTTTGCTTCTGAACAACAAACATTCTCTCTCTTTACCCAATACACAGTCTTAGCCTCCGAGGTAAATAGAAGAAAAATATCACCCAAAATGTGGAAACTACCTTTACACATTAGAATAAGGATAATTCTTGTATTCATCATTTTTTGTGACACAATTTTCTAAATATACAATGATCTTTATAATAATTTCTGCCTTCTTTAAAAAAAACTTATCCCACTGGCTAGTGACGAAGATTGAATAAAGTTTCATTAGTAATTACATTATAATTAGGTTATTAAATATTTTTCACACACAAGTTTAAGTTTACCATTTCTCACACAGTTTTCATAATTATTCCTTTCTCTCTCTCTCTCTCTCTCTCTCTCACACACACACACACACACACACACACACACATACACACACAAACAAACACACACATACACTCATATCTTCAGTGGTATTAACCCTCTAAGGACGAGAATTATTTTTCATAAAATATTTTGGATTTATTTACATTTTTTAATCTAACTAATTTAGTTTAAGGTCTCAAAAATATTTTAAAAAATATTCCACGTATCAGTGACGAATGCGTGGGTGTGACGTATTCGTCACACTAGTCCTTTGGGGATGATAACTGTACTGGCTGAGAGAAAATAGTATTCAACTAGGTGAGCATTAATTTGCAAACATCGGCACTTATTCGGTAAAATGACTAGCCAAAAGTTACAGTATAAGTAGCAAACAAATTACAATTCCCAGTTCAGTTCTTTTGCAAAATTTCATGATTTTAAATAGCATAGTGAAAAGTGTACCAAAACCAAATCGTTAATCACGATGCTCGTACGAAAGAGAATAAAAAATGCCGTATATTCACAAAACATCAGCCTTCTAGGTCGGTCACAAAAATCAGCCTCCTTCCTGTTGCAGAGGTGCAAAGAGAAACATGTTTTATTTTTTTCTCAACTTCTATTGCATGTATCGGGCTGAAAAATGCAAACATTGAAAAAAATAGTTGAATTGAACTTTTTAAATTCATTCATTGAACTTATTGATTTTCTAATCTCATTTTTGCGCAATTTCAAATTTTTGAACTGATAAAATTGGTTTTAATTTTTTACACTATCGTCCGTATTGTTAAAAATATGTGAAAAAGTATATGTTATGGAATGTTACGAGACACAATGTAGTGGGGGGAGCTGAGATAGTACTCCAATTTTAACGCGTAGAAAATCAGTTTCAATTTTTTTTTCTACATGAATTGGCGTCAAAATTGGTTGACCTTCAAATTCAACTATTTTCCCCCATCTCTGCAATTATTTTCAGCTTGATGCATGCAATAGAAGATGAGAAAAAATAAAACATGAAAAACACGTTTTTAGATGTATCTCTGCAACAGATTGCACTAAGTGTGATTTTTTGTAAATCTCCGGCATTTTTTATTCTCCTTCACATGTGCATTGCGATTATCGATTTGGTTTGGGGGCACTTTTCACCGGCTTATTCGGCTATACCCTTTGACAGCTGTTTGACTCTTGTGAGGTATATGATGGTAATGTCGCTTCTGAATTCCATTTTAGTGATTTTCGTACCTGACTTCTGTCAAGCATTATTTATTGCTGCATTTATGAGCCACGTCAATATTGCCCAGTACGACTTCTTAACTCTGATCGATATACGATCTTGATTTATAACCTGATCCATTCAGCCAGTACCACCCATATTTGTATTGCATATGCTAATAATTGCTGACTGAGGGACATTTACGTTTTTCTCTTTTAACGAACATCTTTTGCATGCTTGACTGGAGATCCAGTGAGCAGATTTGATGCAACTGCAACGTGCCCAGATGTGTCACTTCGAGAATTCGAGAATTTTTTCTATTGTGGTTTGAAATATTCCACCTTCCTTCATCATTTGTTCATGCGATGGCATCTTGCAATCTTTAGAAATCCTGTTTGTCCTAACAGTTCTAGTCCATGAGTACCGAGTTGAGAAGATTTATAAGTAAGCGAAGCTTGAATAATCTGTCATTGAAATCTGTCTGAAAAATCTAATCTGAAAAAATAATCTGTCATAATATGTCTTGAATTATTGCCAATATCAGGATTATCAGCAACGTAAAAGTATCTGGCAATGAATAAAAATCTGCCCCTCCGTATACATTCAGAGACTAATATATTCTTCAGTAACTTTTAGTATAGAATTTAATTGCACTTTTCATGACATTATTAGCGTTATATTACAAACCACGATCGACTCTTGGTATAGAGAACTCGGATATAATGAATTTTCGGTTATAATGCATTGAAGTCACGGATGCCTATCCATGTACTATGGTCGCACTTTTTCTTGATCCTCAGGGCTCCCTAGTCCTCACTCAGCCCGGCATAGCACGGCCCGGTCGAAAATGTGAGCTCCACTCGGAACGTCACGGCTCAGTTTGCAGTGCAACCCTCCTTCTTCCTTTCCAATGCGGACTTCCTAGTCTTCGATCTCCCTTTCTATCGACCTGTGCGTACCATGTTCCTTATTGTTACTCAATTACTTCTATAACTATTAATTATTTCTTCAGAATTAAAAAAAAAATCTTCCGTTTTCTCATAGCTATCTAGTCCAAGACGAGTTATTACGCCGGGTTTTCTGTCAATAAAGTTGACAGCCCTGCACTGCCGTGACGTAGACATAACCCGCCTCTTCCCGCACCCCCCGCTGTGGGGTATCACGAAAAAGTGCGCGATTAGTACATTAAAAATGCACACTAGATGATTCGGTTATAGTGAACTCGGATCGGACTTAGTGAACTACACATCGGATTTAGTAAACATAAGGAATAGTACAACTTCCAGGAAAAAAAGGGCTTCGACTCAGGACCACGCACTGTAATAACTTAAGGGTTTCCTGGTGGAGGATTTTCTGAGTTTATTTTGTAGCATTTACAGCGAAAGAAAATCCGAAGGCATATAAGGAACCCACACCACTGAGGAAATAATTTAAGCTTACGTATTGCCATTCTGACGAGTCTGATGACTTAATCGTCGCGACTACGAAAACTAGTGAAATTGCATCTGGCTAAAATAAATTCTGATACCGGGAGCGGTAGCTCAGTGCATCAGCTGCTGTCACTGCAGCGTCTCTGACCGGGAGGTCTTAGGTTCGAGTCCTGACGGCGGCAGTATTTTCGACTCTAGCTTTTCAGCTAGGTCGCATTCAGTCGCTATCTGGAGGAGAATTCTAGTGGCCGGCTACTCTGATCGGTAGTTTTCCGTGGTTTCTCTGATTAACACCAGATGAATGCCGGAGTAGTACCCCACCAAACGGGCCACGGACCGCGCGCGACCTTTCCTTCCTCTCCTTTGACCTATCATCTCCCCTTACACACATACACACACACACGCACTTATACTAACATGCACTACACTACCACATATTCTGAGCTTAGAGCTTGTCCCGGCTGGGGCGATGCCCCGCTGGTGGGAGAGTCCTGGTTCGGGGGAAACCCCACTAGCCAACGGTAGGTCGGCGCCGGATCTCGCCATCCAGCGGGGGAAGATCACCGCCATCTCCCGAGAAAAACATGCACTACATTTAGGGGACTAATGACCAAAGCAGTTAACGCGCCCGAAAACACGAAAAAAGCAATCAAACAAATTCTAACAAAGGGTATTGCAAAACAGACCAAAACGAGCGCAATGATTGAAAGGATATAAATAAACGTGTTCCAACAATTTAAGAGACAATCATATGCTTAAGACATGTTGCGATTATCATTAATGTAGAATCACGTATAGAGAAGGCGAGAACTCTGAAGACTGTTCTGCAAGAAATGTCAATAAAAAGTCTAGTATAAAGGAAAACATAATATTCTTTTAAGTCTAAATGAAGATACTATAATTATACATTAACTGTGTTCAGATATTTTATTGCAAAAATCTGAAACAACAAAATCGATGATTGTGAAGAAAAAAAGTGGCATATCGGATATTGGGATACAGTGAACAAATTAGTATTTTGATATAGTGCACAAAAAATATCGATCCCAGAGGTTCATTACAAACGAAATCGTCTGTAGTAGGAATGTATTGGATAACAAAACTTTTCATCTCTTTAGTTAGTATTAGAGACCGGAACTTAACTTTCCTCGCATAGTTATTATTAGAGACCGGAAAAATATGTAGTATGAAACGTCAAAATATGTACATAAATATGCAATGAAAACTTCTCATATTAAAAAATACTTGACGTCATTCAAATAAAAAGAAAGAGCAATGGATTGTATTGAGAAATAAATATTTACAAACAAGATATAATTCAACGTTGGAGGTGTAGGACTGGCTCGAAAATAAATGTGAACTTTCCAAGTTTCAAAAATTTAAAGGGTTTAATGAAAATCGAAACAATACCATTTTTATAAATGCACTATCTTCTATTCTAGCAAAGAAGAAAAAATTGCAGCGATTTTTCATAAAATATCCTAAATGTCCAAGGGAATTTCAAAAAATATCTTGAAGATCCTGGAACGCCACAACTAAATCTTACTTCTGGCTTATTTCCCAAGTTTCAAGTGAAAAGTTTTTAATCTGTCCCATTTATGCCCGACAAAAACTTACATTAATCTATCCGTACAAACTTTAGTACATACATACGTATATTGTCCCTTATTGTCCTTACATCCATCCGTACTTTCATCCCTTTATACACACAAGAAGACAGACATCCCGATTTTCCCCTACGAAATTGCGTATATCTCCTCGCCACATGTACCAATCTTAACGATCTTAAGCTTTACGAGTTTAAGAAGTTACAGCTCAAAAGAACTTTAAAAATGGGTTTTATGGCCGACAATTCGATTCCAGTACTTTATCTTTCTGTATGGTATATAGGAAAAACAGTAAAAAAATTAGAACATCAGTACAATAAAATAACCAAGAAATATCCCGTCTCTATAGAATCTCCCTTGCCGCTTTGATACTTAACGTATACAAACAAAGAATTCTCTACGCATGGTTATTAGTTTATATTAAAGAAATTGCTTATTTTGCGAGATTATTGACGTACTGTTTCGAAATAATTTCCCTACGTCATTATGTGCGAGAGCAAGGGAGAATTATTCATTCACTATATTTCTGGTTGGGCGGATTCTGGAGAGGTAGTAGTTCGCAGCGCCGTCAACAGAGTGAGCGCGTAGCGCGAACGGTCGACTTTCTCAGCCGAAGCAATTACTGCAGGGAACGAAGAGGGACAAGCTTGCAGAATTACACACTACTATCAACAGAAAACTGCAGTTTCTCTTACTATTTAACTTCTTGTAATGAAATGAAGTACGCTGCACAGAACTACGTGCAGGAAAACAGTTTCGCTTAATTTGTACGTCTTGAAACGGAATTCAAAAGAGTGCGTTCTTTCGATTCGAGTTGCTTCATTTTTGAACGATGATAAGCGTAAGTAGAACCGTAGGATTATTATATTTGAATTTTCCGGGGCACAAAACAAACGACGAAAACGCGCAAACGGTTCGGGATAATTTGATTAGCGTAAACGCTCCATTTTGCCCGACTATAGGCCGGAATAAGCCTTCAGCAACGTCTACTCGTCTGGTAGTTTCGTAAATACCGCTTTAAGCAGCGTGCTAAAACGCCGTCGATCGGCCCTCATTATTATTATCACGCATTCCTTTTACAACTTCGGAGAGAGGAGAAGAGAGCAGAATTTCGGCAAGTTGGGCAAGAGCATTTCGTCGGAGGCGTTCCCTTTGTGAAGCAGGCAACTTGTGCGACGCGCCGGCCTTCTCCAACTTTCGCGGTCGGTGGGGATCGCGTAGCGGTTCCAATGGAAAGGAAAGGCAGGAGCCGCGAGAATTAGAGCTGTTCGCTTTTGACGGTGGACGCCGTGTGTCTTGGTTGTCGATAATAAGAGAATTGGATTGTATTGCTGGTTCTTGAACCGGTATTTTCCTCTTTCTTACCTCAATATATCTTTAATGCGAATATCGGCCATCTCGTACCACGCACCACGTTATTCTCCGAGGTCTAGTCGTATTTACTGAGAAATATGACTGGGCGAGTAAAACGTGTCCTCGCTATGAGGAACAGCCTGTTTTTTTCGGGTGTATCCATTGTTCGGACAAGGTGGCTTGTTCCTTGAGGCCTGCTCTTCCGCCTAACCACTTTCGTGAATTTACAATTTCCGAAATTACAGTTCAGGCGTTCAGATGTAATTAATATTAACTGAAATGTTATGTCACAGAGGAAAAAAATCAATTTGTGGATACCATCTACATCAATTTGTCTGTGCGAGCCAAATTAATTTATTGTAATTTTTTGTTTATTCTTGAAATTTTGCAAAATGGAAAGATATGATATAAGGAACATTCTTAAAAAATGAGATAAAAAAGAGCTCCTACTTATTCCACTTAGAATCAATAATTCTACATTAGCTCGAAATGTCAGTTGTCATTACCCGATATGCCTCAACTGTGAACAATAAATAAAAAAGGGGGGTATATTTACATTTAGGTCTGGGATACAATACTAGGGACCATCTCGGCATACGCCTTAAGCGATTGAGTTAACCCAGAAGGGATGGATCCTGGTGGGAGAGTTCTGGTTAGGGGGAAACCCCACTAGCCGACGGTAGGTCGACGTCGGATCTCGCCATTCAGTGGGGGAAAATCACCGCCATCTCCCGAGAAAAAACATGCACTACACTAACAGGACTAATAACCAAAGCAGTTGACGAGTCAGGAAACACGAAAAAATCAATCAATCAATCAATCATATTATTATTCACTGCATTTGATAGTTCACTGATGATAGGTCACTGCATGTAGTGTGTACCACGTCCCAGTATCTTGCCACCCAGATTTCATTCGAAGCTTTCCCCTGCGTGTATCTAGGGGATCATGCCTTATGCATGCCTACCACGCATACCTTATGAGCGTCCCTTGTAGTACCAGAATGGGATTCTCATTTCTCCAGATATTGGTCTCAGTTTATAATGTCCGAATTGTCTGTCGGTAGAACGTAAGATGTGATTAGCTGAAAAGCTAGGGTCGAAAATTCTGCCGCCGTCAGGACTCGAATCTAGGACCTCCTGGTTAGAGGCGCTGCAGTGACATCAGTTGATGCACTGAGCTACCGCTCCCGGTTTTCTGTCCTTGGAAAATCAACCACTCCATCCGCGGTCGAACCCGCGAAGTTAGGTTTTGAAGTGCTTCATACCACTAGCCAGGAAGTACCACTAAAAAGATCTAGCCGCTGTCTGGAGAATTCTAGCGACGGTTGCTCTGCTCGGTAGTTTTTCGTGGTATCTACCATGAAAACCAGATGAATGCCGGAAAGAACTCGCACGTAATCTTTCTTTCTTTCTTTCTTTCTTTCTTTCTTTCTTTCTTTCTTTCTTTCTTTCTTTCTTTCTTTCTTTCTTTCTTTCTTCTTCTCTTGTTCTACACTTACATGCCCTGCACTACCACACATATTGAAAGTCCAGTTGGGAGTTTAGAGCTCGTCTCTGCTGGGGCGGTACCCCGCTGGAAGGAGATATTTTGAGGGAGAAATCTCCCGCAAGCTGACGTATCCTTGCTGCTAAGTAGATCTGCGTCGGATCTCAACATCCGTCAGGGAAGGAACACCGCCACCTCCCTAGGTAAAGAAGCACGCACTACATTTACGGGACAAATGACCAGCGCTCTTGACGTGCCTGGAAACATCAATCAATCAACTCCATAGAGCCGAATCAAAAAACTCATTGGATTCATGCCACGCCCCTCGCGTCCAGCGGTGTCTGGCTATCTGGCGTGGCGCGGGGCCTCGCTGGGGGTAGACTGGTCGTTAGTTCCGGCGGCGGCCGCGAGAGCTCGCGGCGAGCGCGAGTGGCCGTCGGGGCCGGGCGGCCCCCCCCCCCCCCCGGGCGGACGCGCGCGTCGCGTTGACCCCCCCCCGTTCCCGCCGCCCTCCCCCCGCCGCCGACGCCGCCCCCGCCGGCGCGCCGAGACGTTGTGTGTGTGCCGCGTCGGGCTGCGTTTCGAGTGCTGTAGCTGCGTGGGTGTCGCCTCGCCCCGCGTTCGACATGGAGAGGTTTGAAGTCACCGTCTCGCAGGTATGGCTGCGACCGCCAACACTAAAACGAGGGGATGAAGCGAGCGATGTATCTGAAGCAACATTCAGTCGACTCCGGTTATAGTGAACTTCTGGGGACTCACATGTTTGGTTCACTATACTGGAAGATGTCAAATTTAAAAAGAATTTCTCCACAACAATTGATTTTATTAATATCAATAAAAAATAAATTAATTTTCATGTAGTATTCAATTTTCTTTCTTTGAATATCTTTTCTGGGAATATATTTTTGTAAATAAAATATTCAGCATTTACGGACTTTCAGTTCAGAATGTGGTCAGATATTTTAAATGTGAGTCTGCATAAGAAAAATGTATTGTATTCTTACCTCTTATGTATTAAAAGAAAAATATATTGTTTTATTAATTTCATTAATATTTTGGGAAGGCAACGAAGTTTTTCACTTTAAAGTATATTTTTATTAAGATAGTATTTTTGAGGAAATGAAACGTTTATTTCTTGTCAACGAATGGAATAAAGACACGAGATAACGGCAACGAAGTTTGGCCTCAAGGAGATGTACTTAATGTGTTCAAAACATGTTTTTCAAAGTTTTCAATCTATAGCACAATTTACGTTTAAATATTTTTATTCACATCACCTTGACGACACTCACGAAGAAAACTATAGATGTGATTCGCTCGAGAACAAAATCTGTGATTAGACACACATCTAAAGTGGCTGCTTATAATGGATTTAGTATTATACTAGAGAAGACGTATTGTGTTCTCGAGAAAATAATCTCCTCTAAATAATAGACTCTTATTGTCGCCTGGGAGGTTAAATTTTCTCATTTCTGAACGAAACCTCACTTTCCTCTCTTGAACCATCAATTTAAATTAATTATCTTTTACAAAAGCATATAAAAATGTTCGAAAAGGTTTGGTCTCAAACTCCTCACTTCTTCCTAAAACTGCGTTTTACAGCTGGTAGATCGTGCGCTTTGTGTATCTTGCTCAACGCCTCTCCCGTGTTGCATCGCTCTCGGAATTCCTCTGAACTTTCGGAACTATGTTATTAAGCGGCACGTACCAAGTAGTCTTCGTATCGCCTTGTCGTGGTAGGCAGATTGATGTTACATCCTCGCCTCTTATTTGCACTGCACCGTGTTTTCTTTAAAGAAATTATGCCAACATACGAGGACAACCCATCATATATAGCGTGATTTAAGAAATGCCTTCGGACTACTTAGGTGAGGCTTCTATCTTCCAAGGAGATGATGCCACTTGCGAAAGAAATTTGGAGATTGTATCATTTTGAATCTATAAGAGATTTTATACCTGCATTTTGGAAGAAGCTTACGAAAGACTACCTTGCGATCGATAGTTTTCGGTGTTTTTTTGTCGATCAATACCAAGAAAATGCCGAAGCAGAACCCTAACAAACGACCCACGGATTTCCTTTCTTTTCCTTGACCTATCCTCTCCCCTTACATACACACACACGCACACATGGCCTCCGTCTTGGCACGAATTATGCCTAACGTTGGGGTCCAAGGCAAAGTAGCCGGAGGCTACTGTCTAGCGCTGTTTACTCTATTCTGCTCTACGCTGCCCCCATTTGGGCTGATGCCTTTGAGATCCGTTCGTACACCCGCGATGCGGTGCGAAGTCAGTATACAGGAAGTCCCACCAACTATGGGCCACTCCCATAACTTCTAAACTGTTGAAGGTTGGTTGGTTGGTTAGTGATTCCGGGAACGTCAACAGCTTAGGTCATTAGTCCCGTTAAGTGTAGTGCATGTTTTTTTCTCGGGAGATGGCGGTGATCTTCCCCCGCTGGATGGCGAGATCCGGCGCCGACCTACCGTCGGCTACTGGGGTTTCCCTCTGACGAGGACTCTCCCACCAGCGGGGCATCGCCCCAGCCGGGACAAGCTCTAAGCTCCCGACATATGTGATAGCGTAGTGCATGTTAGTGTAAGTGTATGTCAAAGGGAGAGAGGATAGGACAAGGAAGAGGAAGGACAGATCACGCGCGGTCCGTGGCCCGTTTGGTAGGGTACTGCTCCGGCATTCGCCTGGAGTTGATCGGAGAAACCTCGATAAACTACCGATCAGAGCAGCCGGCCGTTAGAATTCTCCTCCAAGTAGCGACTGAATTCGACCTACCTGAAAAGCTAGTGTCGAAGATCCTATCGCCGTCGGGACTCGAACCTACGCCCTCCCCGTCAGAAGCCTAAGCTGTTCAAATGCAGTTTTCGCACAACAATGCATAATTATGGGGCAAGTAATACGCAGAACAGATATTGTTCGTAATATTTTTAATTTTAGAGAAATTTTACCATCTTTGATTTTTTAAATAAAACCGTATATTTTTCTCACCTGCAATGGATAGATAATAAAAAGAGGAATGAAATGATGTATTATATGTTAGTATTTAGATAGATATTTGAGAATAAAACAGACTTTTTGACATATGATTTTTATTGTGGGAATTGTGAGAATTCTTATCTGATTTTTATTTAAACTGACACTATTTCCTGCAGCAGCCCTTGCAACTGTCGCCTTTTTTAAAAATTCTTTTTATTGCTTGTTGGGTTGTACATAGTTCAGCTTTCACTCTTTCATATGTAATGATGACTTACTGCTAACTTAATACTATACTTAACCTAACTCTACTATTGCTACTACATTGGGGTAGATTACTCATGAGAGTATCTACTGTTCACAAATGTTTGAGAATATTTTTAGAAATGAATCAAATGGGTATCTATTGTTTATTCTCGTATGTGTGTTGTTCATTGAGGCTAGATTGTATTGTTTTAGTTGGTCTATTGAGTTTATGTTGGAGTAGAAATTATTGGATATGCGTGCTATTTGATAGGTGATTGAGTTCATGTTTAATTCTCTATGGAGTTGTTGATTTGAAATGAACCATGGGGCGTTTGTGATTGTTCTGAGGAATCTGTTCTGTATTATTTGCATTTTATTTACGTTGGATGGTGCGGCATTTGTCCATATGGGACATGCGTATAGCATTATGGGTCTTATGATGGTTTTGTATAGTGTTATAGCATTTGTTAATGAAAGTTTTTACTCAGTAATGGTTTGAGTTGAATTAATCTCACTTTGGCCTGTTGTATGGTGATGTGGTTTTTCCAGTTGAGTTTACTGTCGCCTTTCACGAAGGTGTCCTTCCGGGCGCTGAGGCTGATAAGCCCGACGGCACCGCGAAGCGAAGGCCACCCTCCCCAAAGGCGACAGTTGCAAAGGCTATTAGAGGAAACGTTATCGGTTTAATTTAAAATCACATGTACGAAAATATTATTTTGTAGTCAAACTACTGCCAAAACGTTAACAAATGCTATATCATCGTATTTATCTTTTTATGACCTACCCATTGCTAGTGAGAAAAATATAGAGATCCATTAAAAAATTAAAGATAATTAAATTTCTCGAGAACTAAAAATATTACGAACAATATTTGTATGACACTTTACTTGTCCCATGATTCCACATTGGTGAGTGAAAATTGCATTTCGATATCGTGAACCGTTTAGAAGATATGATGGTAGCCCACAATTGGTGTGACATCCCATATAGAAGGTCCGCCTTGAGTTTGGCTCCGGCGTTTTGCTCGGGTTTGTATGACACCATGTGTGTGTGTGTGTGTGTGATAGCCAACATGTCGCTTAGAGATCTCATGGCACCGGGAAGGGCCAGGCTGTACAGACGTAAGCGAGAGGGAGCTACAATTAGGAGCGTCATCATAAAGGAAGAGAGTGAGATGAAAGTCGCCAGTGGCGACGGCGATGGGTTCCATCATCCACTGGTAGATGAACATTCCAACTTATCCCTGACAAAACGAAGTGGATTCAAAGCAAACATGGAGATGTGGATCATTATGTGACCCAGTTGTTCACAGGGCACGGGTGCTACCTCCCCTACTACACTCTGTGGAGTGCGGGCACTATCACGCATGACGGGAGATTAATCGGGAGCTTACAGCTGGTCCCGCCTGGAGCGGTGCCTCGTTGGGGGAGATCTCTCCGCAAGTAAACGTGTAGGTCGACCCCGAATAACACCATTCAGACGGGCGCGAACACTGCTAACACCCGGTATTAAAAAACTTTCACTACTCTAACGGGACTAATGAAAAAGACTAAGGAAAAATAAACTGAAGAAGAAAATTAACTAAAGAAAGAGAATAAACTAAAGAAAAATAAGGTTTACTTTAACAAAACAATGATATAGTATAACGAATTAGTTTACATTTGTATTGTATAATTTTTAAAAAAGACTTAAATGCCTGTAACAAGTAATGTACTTCAGCTTCCGGGTCAATGACCCCCATCTCGATCGCGTTTTTGTCCAGTTTCCCTGATCCATTGAGCAAATGCTGAGATGGCTCCTTGATTTGTTTCTGGGCGTAAATGTAGCTTCACTATGCGCACGTTTTGTTGAGCTTTCCTTTTGCTTGTAGTGGTAGTAGAGCTTAGGGTGAGTTTCTATTTGTTAGCAATAGAGAAAATCAAATATGTTCGTTTGTTTACCGTTACAAATAAGTTTTCTATAATTCGGCAACGAAAATATCTAGTTTTTGAAATGTTAATCTCTCGCTTTTTAAAATTTATTATTATTATTATTATTATTATTATTATTATTATTATTATTATTATTTCTATTACTTTTTCATCTTTCAACTATTAATAGTTAAATTATTGGGAAGGGATTTTGAAACTCAAGAAAGCGTGCACAGATGATTTTCTCCCCCATACGTCACATACAGTTTTTGACTAAATAAATACATGATCGTAGCGACTGACGCTTCGGAAACATCAATCAATATTATTTTCAAAAAATTAGCAGCATTCCCAAGTGTTGGGTCCCCTCGCGATGAAATCGATTGGACGCACAGCGCGCTACCTCAACAGAGAGCGCCAGGGGCGAGGACCAACAGGCCAGCAGTGGCAGCTGCCGCTCTTTGGCCAAACAACTGCAGTTACGGGAGGCCACGGTGCCGTACCTCGCCAGTTGTAAGGCTACGGTCTCGGCGCAGTCAATATATCGGTCGAAAACACCCGATTATTGATTCCAAAATCGTCCAAGTATTCCCATGATTCCACATCTCATTCTCTGAAAGTTTTGCGAGAACTACGTTCAAATCTTCAAATCCACTCATATTGCAGGTTGTCTTGGTATTTCTGAGAGACTTGACTTGCCGGCTTAATTCGGAGTGGAACTGACGGAACCAAACGAAACAGATGTTCGTCCGATAAGCAATATTTCGGACGCCTTCGGAAGACGTCGTTCGGGTTAAGTATGACCATTACTGTTTACGAGCACGTGCGTGAACGAATCCGGCACATCGGACGAAAGCGTCCGAGGTCGGAGGATCAAAAGTTCGACTATAATCGGCTTCATTGTGGCCGCTGCGTAAATGGTCGCTTTGAGATGCTGTTTTTAATTAACCTTTTTCAAAGGTGTAGAACGACCCTTCGGAGCCAGCCCGTCTCATCCCTGCATATTTCGGAAAGTTGTTCTCTTTGAGTTTAGGTGTGATGTACACTTGATTCGTGCGACCGACCCTGTGATCCATCAATTGCTTGTGAGAAAAATATACAGTTCCATTTAAAAAATAAAAGATAATTAAATTTCTCGAAAACTAAAGATATTACGAACAACATCTGTATGGCACTTTACTTCTTCCATTTAAAAAATAAAAGATAATTAAATTTCTCGAAAACTAAAAATATTACGAACAACATCTGTATGGCACTTTACTTCTCCCATGATTCCGCATTGTTGAACGAAAATTGAATTTCGATATCGTGAGCCGTTTAGAAGATATGCTAGCTTTTCAGCTAGGTCGAATTCAGTCGCTGTCTGGAGGAGAATTCTAGCGGCCAGCTGCTCTGATCGGTAGTTTTCCAATGGTTCCGTGGTTTCTCCAATCAACACTAGGCGAATGCCGGAGCAGTACCCTACCAAACGGGCCACGGACCGCGCGCGATCTTTCCTTCCTCTTCCTTGTCCTATCCTCTCCCCTTACACACACCCTTACACTAACATGCACTACACTACCACATATTCCGGTAGACCGGTCGGGAGCTTAGAGCTTGTCTCGGCTGGGGCGGTGCCCCGCTACTGGAAGGAGATGGCTGAAAAACCCCGCGCTCCGACATGTAGGTCGGCGCCGGATCTCGCCATTCAATGGGGGAAGATCACCGCCACCTCCCGCAAATAAAAACACGCACACTTTCGGGATTAGTGACTAGCATTGTCGCGCCCGGAATCAGTAATCAATCAATGAATTAATTTCTAGATATAAACGTTACTTGAAATAAAAAGAGTTGCTCATATAAAATTCACGAAGTGGCAGCCTCCCAATGTCTCTCTCCAAACACGCCCACGCAAGGTACTCTCCAACATTAACGTCACACGAAAACAAACGCGAGTTTTATTTCGCTGAAACACCAACTCGATTGCTGCAGCTCGACGAGCGACATCAAATAGATCGATCAATCAATTGAGTAGTCGTAAACATTTCACTTCCCATCCGCTCTCGAGACCTTCGCAGAATCGAATCCCGTGCGCGCCGCTCGGGCCTTTTACTGCATTAAAGTGCGGGTGGACTAGACCAGGGTGGACCGTCTGAAGCGTCTGGGGAAGTGGAGGCACTTTGGGCGAGTGGCGGCGAGGGATGGGGCGTGGCGTTGACGAGAGCGTGGGAGGACCCTCTCGGACGACGGAAAAAAAACGTTGAGGAGGGGCGCGCGGGATAAATGAGATGGAGGAGGGAAACGATGAGCTTGGACGTGGCGAAATATAGCAATATAGTCATGATAGCAATATAGCAATATAGCAATATAGTCATGATAGCAATATAGCATGATATTAGCGCGCGGGATAAATGAGAGGGAGGAGGGAAACGATGAGCTTGGACGTGGCGAAATATAGCAATATAGTCATGATAGCAATATAGCAATATAGCAATATAGTCAATGAAATAATAGTCAACGTACAACCGTGTATAAAGTGAGTGGTAATCAACTGTAGGTGTTATGGATTTTTAAATTCTCAATTGATTTTTATGGAAGACACTATTTTCTGGAAATCTGTCTTGAGGTATCCCGAAATCGGCCGAACCGATTATGGCGCTGATATACGTCACAGAAATTACATATGCACTACGACTGTCAAAACAATTTCTGAGCAAACAAGTAGAATATGTAATTGAGTAATTCTGTGAAGAACATTTGCTGCATCTCGTAAATATTATTTGAAGCATTAAAAGAATTAATATGAAATCAGCAAAAAATGAATAAAAATGACGGGCAAAAAATTAAAAATGACTAATTAGTCCGAATCGACAAAAAATGCAAAATAATGACCAATACAAATGGGTAATTTCCTTTTGTCATAAGAAAACTTTAATTTATATTCTAAACGCCATTGTTCTTGAGTGAAAAAACAAACAAATAACATTTCATTAAATTCGCCCCCTATTCATCATGCTTTCGCTACTAATCTCCCTGCACCCACCCTCTCAATAGTTTCTGCTGCCACCTTCGCTTGCTATGCTCACGTAAGAATTTTATTTGATTTTAAATTTTGCGACTACAGCATATCAATACAGTATGAAAATCATTTTCGAGTGGATACTTATCATAATTCTAATGGGTATTTTATTCAAAACAGCTTCACTCAATTTTTATTCAAAACAGTTTCACCCTCGAGTATTTGCAGACTATATCCCATGTATAAAATCAAGAATATCACTAATTATTTTATTTGATTTATTTATACGTAGCCATTTGAAGAATTGCTCATTGGGTTCTGAATGCGCACTTTGCGGGTTTTTTGAGTGATCAGTGCAACTTGTTGATACATCTTAACTAAGAGATGATGAATATAAATGTTCGGCCTTTCAGAATTCGGAACGTCACGTAACTGCTTCGGCTAAGGTGTTTTTCTATATCTTCTGTTTGATTAAATATTCTCTCGCATGATGTGTTCCACTTACAAGAATTGTTACGGATTGGTTGCACGGTGGCGCTTCACAGTCCCTGCGGCCTCCAATAGAACTCCAATAAAACGTAAAAGTTTACTATTTAATCTCTGGGCCCTCAAGAGACGTATCGGATTGCGTTTTCCACCATCGTTTAGGTCACGGCAAGTCAAATACAATATATCACAAGCATTTTTCCTCTGCGCCGTGTAGTTTAACCAAACAAAAAAAAAACGCTCTACATTCTTCGACACGCCCCTACGTCTCAGAGTGCACTTCACCGCCAGAAAATAAATTTCATTTTAGTGAATTTTATTAAAGTGTGTGCCGTTCTCGAAATCATCACTGACACAAACGTGACGAAACAGTATTATATAAACAACCAAACAGATTGATTCGGACAGGTCGTGGTTAGTTAAAGTTACGTAGCGTTTTTGCTAACGTGGACCAGGAATGTCTCTCCGCGCCGAGGCGATTCAGGGGCTCCTATTAAAAGTTGCATTATGTTCATATCAGCCAAAAAACGTGGAAACAGGTAAGTGGGACATCACTTCCAGTTTTTATTATGATTGTGGAGAGTACGCAATTTACGTTTTCATTTATTACAAGCTACAGTTCATGCTACCAATATAATTTCTTTTGCTAGCACCAGCGGCTGGTGTCACTGAAGTGAGATTTTCCTGGCACACTGTATCTTACTACATTAAATGAGTTCACGCCACTTCTGATACGGAGTTATAATTCCCTGTTCGTATTACAACCATTTCAATCGTTACTATGACCATCAACTTAACAATGACATCCTCCAAAATGCATTGTTAAAGCATTCTACAGTACACTCTTGCTTACAAATTTAAACGTTTATGGCTGAGCCGCCACGTATACGTCATATCCTATTAAATTATATTGAGAAATCTCATATTAGACGTGAGAATTGCAACATGACAACTCGAATCAAGTTGCAAACTACAGTGACATTAAAAGAATTAAAGGTGTTTGCCGAAATCAGCAACGATGTAGTTAAAATAAAACATCACGTTCTATAAAATGGCAGAAATAAATAAAATACTGTTAATAGTCGCAGTCATTAAAAACGACGCTTGGTTGAGAGCAGCACACACCGTTGAAGAACAAAATACAAGCCACACTCTGAACAGATGATCTACCATAAATACTGCGACCGTTTTATTCTTCGCCTCGCCGTGTCCTAGGCTGAATATAAAATACAAGCCACACACTGAACAAATTATCTAGCACAAATACTGCCACCGTTTTATTGTTCGCCTCGTCTCGTCGTGTCCTATGCTGAACACCGAGGTCATCGGCCCGTTCTGCGTACCTGGAATCCCCTCTGCGTGCTGTCTGCTTATTGGACCTGCTCGTTAGCCCCGAAAATGCTTCATGGCTACGGGAGCGCTCTTTCTATCCGGCGCGGCGCGGCGGCGCGGAATATCCCTGATATAGTGGCGTTTGAGCGGCGCAGTGGGCCGAACGGGTGCGGCCGCGGCAGGGCGGGGCAGAGATGGGGCGGCAGTAGTGGGAATGCCTGTGACTTGAGCTTCGGCAGTACGATGGCGGTGGCGATAATGATGTAGAGGAGGAGGAAAAGGGGGGAACGGGGGAGTGGAGGGGGGGAGAGGCGGGGGTAGGGGTGGCGGGGGGAGGGGACGGGTCGGGGACGGGTCGGGGACGGTCGGGGACGGTCGGGGACGGGTCGGGGACGGGTCGGGACGGGTCGGGGACGGGTCGGGGACGGGTCGGGGACGGTCGGGGACGGGTCGGGGACGGGTCGGGGACGGGTCGGGGACGGGATCGGGGACGGGTCGGGGACGGGTCGGGGACGGTCGGGGACGGGTCGGGGACGGTCGGGGGACGGGTCGGGGGACGGGTCGGGGACGGGTCGGGGACGGGTCGGGGACGGGTCGGGGACGGGTCGGGGACGGGTCGGGACGGGTCGGGGACGGGTCGGGACGGGTCGGGGACGGGTCGGGGACGGGTCGGGGACGGTCGGGGACGGGTCGGGGACGGGTCGGGGACGGTCGGGACGGGTCGGGGACGGGTCGGGGTCGGGTCGGGGACGGGTCTGTGAGAACGGGGCGAGGACGAGGTGGGGACGGTGGGGGGGGGGGACGAGGGGGTAAGGGGGGACAGGGCGAGATGGGTACCGACCGGTGGGGGGGGGCGGGATTGGGTCGGAGGGGGGGCGATGCAGTGTGACGCCAATGTAGGGCGGCACACTGCGTCGCCACTGGTGAACGCGAGCGGCAACAGGAGCTGAAGGGCGGGGCGGGGCGGGGAGGGGGGAGAGGACCCACCCTGCGCTTCGCTTCGCGGTGCATCGGGCGCCCACGCTGCAACCGCAGGCGCCGCCGCCCCGCCCCCGCCGCCCCTACCGCCGCTGCCACAAAGATCGATAGCTTTCGTCGCTGTCCCCGTTGACAGTTGACGTCCGGCGGCGCAGATTCGCGCGGGCGGCCTGTTGGGCGGGCGCGTCGGCTAAACCCTGTTCTTTATGAACAGCCCGGGCTGTCGGCGGCGAGGGGCGCAGATCAGGGGGCTTATGCGGCGTGGCGGCAACGCCCCGCCCCTGTGTGACCCGGCACGCCCCTTTCCGTTCCGTCCGCCCCGCCCCTATTCCCCCCCCCGCCCTGTCCTGGTCAGCCTTGCCCCATCTCGCTCATCCCCCCCCACCCGCCCCCCCACGTTGCTCTCCCCGCTCCACCCCGCTTCACCTCGCTCCGCACTAAGTCGCCGCTGCACCCGTGCTCCTGCCCGCTCCGCCTTGCATCACCGTGCTCCACCCTGTTTCACCCCGCTCCGCCTTCCACCCCCTTCCCCCGCTCTCCACCCTACTCCACCCTGCTCCTTGCTCCCCCCGCTCCGCCCTGCATCAACCTGCTCCATCTCCCCCCCCCCCCTCCCGCCCTGCCCCGCACTGCTTCTCCTTGTCGCGCGTGGCTCTGCATCGGTTCTTCCCTCAATCTTTTCGTACTTCCTGGTTCTCCCTAGTTCTATCTGTTCTTTAACGTTCCTCCGTGTGCCCTATTTTTCCTATTCTGTTCTTGTCAGTTCCTCCCTGCCCCCTTTGTTCTTTCATATTTTTTTTTCCTTTTTTTTTTTGATTTCTTTCATTCCTTATCCTCACAATTCCACTTTTAATTCATAATTTTATAAATATTTGTGTATCCTTTGTAATCTTTCATCTTGGTCATACTGACATCGTAACCACCCTGTTAATTGGTTTGTTTAGGTGTGAATTTGAATTGTTATTTTATTTATCTATTTACTTATATTTTATGTATCTACTTATTTATTTATAGTATCAAATTCTTCGTGCATTACAGACTTCAGCTTTAACAATCGGTACCACTAAAACATTACATATATTAGAAAGAAACAACAAGGTACACAATTATAAAATCAAAAGAGAAAAAAACAACTCTTTAATTGAAATACAGGTGGACGTTTTACATTTATTTGTTTTCTACATTCTTTCTGTCTATATAATTTTTTACATCAGACATTTTTTATTAACATGTTTTGCATTAGTTCATTTTTTAAACATATTTCCATTGTGTTTATCAGGCGCATCTAAATACTCCTTTTCGAAGTATCGTGGTGTAACAGCTACAACCGTAAGTTTTATTTCTATATACCATTGGCTTTTCAAATAGAACATACTCGTGTATCACAAAACTGTCTTTTTATTCAAATTACGTGTTTCGTCTTTGCCAACTTACAATATCCAGTTTTTTTATTCAACCTTTAAGAAAAGTGTCCGCCAAATACATATATGTGATGTGACTTTCCTAAAACCCGCAAAAGCATGTCTCACGAAGCAGAGGGGTTGACTAGCCGTGCTGTTCAGACGAACTCCTATCCGGCTTTAATCCCTGTGCTCTGTAGGGAAAACGCAATCCTTGGCTATCCCGCGTTTCCTCTCAGGCACAAAATCGCCTTGTCGAGGCGACTAATCAAATTAATTACACTCTCCGCTTGATTGTGCGTTCTGTGTGCAGGTACGTCAGCAGAAGTGTTGACACACCGTCGGTGACGCAGCCTAGGGGAAATTGCACACTTAATTCCTGGGGCAGGGTTTACGCAACGCCCGGGTTACGTGTGTACCGCTGTCAGCGGAGCGCCTTTGGGTTCAGAAGCTTTAGAAATGCGTTTGCGTTATGCTTCAAGCGTTTGTCGCATCTGCTCTTATGTTGGGAGGATGGAAATGGGTGCATTTGTTGTGCTTGGGTTTTGAGAGAGGTTAGTTTACGATGTTCAAGAGGCAATATCCATGATATTGTTGGTCCATATTGGTTCGTCGAGTAGGGAAATATTTATAGAAATCTAATCCTAGCTAAATCTTCGACTAAAAAATTGTTCAATAAAGGCACACTTGAATGAAACAATGATTTAATCTTGGGCAAAATATTCTTTTGATTATGTAATTTTAAGTTGCGAAATGTTACAAAGTAACATATCCATTAATTAGCGGCATTTTTAGTTACTTCTTGGAGAATTTAATAGAATCATTTCTTGAAAAACATTCTTGTTCAACTTTATAATAGATGAAAGGAAGAAATAATCAAATTCAAATACAAGGTTATAATTTATATTAAAACATTAAGACTAAAATATATTTTCGGGATACTTTTACCATCTTCAGTGAATCCAAGAAGAGTGATTTAAAACACATTGAACATTTTACATGAGAAGAGTTGAGTTAACACAAGTCGTCACCATCTCATACACTGAACTTGTCACCAACTTAAAGCCATTTTTAATGATTTGAACATGGTACTAGTGAACTTAGATATTTTTCGATTAAACCTTTTCTGATGATATGCTAAAATCCGCTCGAATGCGGAACCATAACTTTTCGTATGATACGAAACAGGTGTTAATACATGTTACTGATTCCCTTAGAATTCTAAGACCACGTTTGTACCACTGACCACATAGAGTACGACTCACATCAGAGATTTATAGTTTTTCAGAATCGGTTTCACAGTAATTGTTATTTTATCTTCGAACAAGCAACAAATGTCATTTTGGGTCTATAGTACAAAACAGGGTCTTTAGTATCTACTAAATTTAAGTACAAAGTTATTTCTTGGTACATGACAATAAAATTAACATTGGTATGAACAAAATATGGAAACCGTGCTTAAAAATAAAACAATTTTGAAAATATGATTGTTCTTTTCGTCATTACTCATTCACTCAATACTAACTCAACCGTCCTGAATGAACTGAAGCGTCCCATACGACGATAGAAAATACCTCATCGCCCTGAAAGTTTTAATGGATTCAACTGGTCATCATATGTCCCTCATTGAAATCTTCTCTAATTTTTTGAACTAGATATTTGTGTAAATTTATCAATATTGAGTGTCAATTATGGATTATCTTGAACTCTGAAGACAGATACAAGCAATGAAACCATAGAACCTGTTTGAGTAGTTAAATATCCGATTTTCTCTAGTTAGTAATTTTCAACCTTGTCTCGTTTACAACAAGCTGCGTTGGATCCTCTGTGTTTTATATTTCCACTGGCCAGCAGGGAGATCGCTATGTTCCTGTATTCTAATTAAAACAAGGTACATTCACATGAATAAATGGAACAAACAAAAATCTACGGTTAAAATGGAGGTTCTCCATTTCAGAAGAGGCGACAAAAACAAAAGTTTATTAAATGATGAAACGCATTGTGACGGAATAAAAAAAACAAAGGTATGCGAACAATTCGCGTTACACATTCTCGTCTCTTTCCATACTTTTCCACTTTACGAAAACAACTCTTCTTTCGCCTTATCATTAAATATTGTTAATAATCGTTAGAATGCTACACACTCGTCTACATACACGGAAGCCAAATTATTGCCTAAACTCGTACAAGACGATCTGTAGAATTCATTTATTTTTTAACCATCCTATTTAACAAGAATCACTCAATCTTCCTCAGATGTGTCAATAATGCTTCAAAAATAGATATATCACTTTTTAAAGTGTTTATATGTCTGTTTTTATTTACTCATATTATGTCAAATTTTGGTCCTTGTATTTTAGAAAATACCTTTACTATTGGAGTTTAATTTATTTAAATATTTCCACACTTTTTATTTCGCTACAGTTTCGAAGACTCGTTTCGAAGTTTAAATAACATTAAATACTAAAGTTATTTAAAACAACTCATAACTAAATTTTTTTAAAATTTCATGAATCACAAGGTAATTTTCTTATGGTTATATTCAGTAATTTTATGTTGTCTCCTTTTTAGATACTGTTTTCGTGATGACGTTTTGTACAAATAATTGTTGTAATTTGATTATTTAACCAATTACTCATTGTCATTTTAAATATTTTTTTAGCCTCACGACGATGAGAACAAGAGCCTCAAAACTGTAGTGAAATATAAAAAAAGTGTGTGAAATTATTTAAATAAATTGAACTCCAATACTAAAGGTCAGTTCTAAAAGGACAAGGACCAAAACTTAAAATAATATATCACTTTTATTAACTTCAAAATGAGTTTTCGGCAGGGGGAAGATTCAAATCAAAGACTAACTACTCTCTCCCCAAATTTTCAAATAAGCACTCAATCATCTTATTAGATAGCCTCATAGCTTCATAATCGGAACCAAACTTTACATGCTTAATATATTTACAGGACAACAACGTTATGTATAAAATATGTTCTCAGTTTAAAAAAGTCTTTTACTTTGCAGTTTTATACTGAATTTTTGTGTAACTATGTGTGCCTCCTAACTTTAATAGCCAAATAAGCTCTGACGTTTCGGCCAACGTTATGGACCTCTCCAGGTTTTGACAGTGGAAGGTAAGAAGTTGGACGAAACGTCAGCATAAAATGGTAAAATAAAATAACTTTTAAAGGTGAGAACTTGCTTGATCCTCACAAAATATATTAGGAGTTGTTCGTTGAAGCTAGTTTTAGACTTAACGTAACCAAACAGGAATGAAAAGACTATCTGATCGGTTGAAGTCCATTAAGTATTAAACAGACTGATATCCTTTAAAATCGTTCGAAAAAATTAGCTGGATTGATTTTCCGAGCGCATTGGTTATTGGTTCGAAGAAAAAGTGATATTTTTCTTGGTTGCTTAACCCGGGAGGGGTCGGAGGGGATGGAGATTTGGATCTCAGGTTTTATTACATGTTCAGTTTGAGAATGTTGCACATTCTTGATATTTGCGGTGCCTTTCCCTCCATTATTCCTCTCATGATTGCAGCACCAGGAGTGGTAGCTCAGTGCATCAACTGATGTCACTGCAGCGCCTCTGTCTGGGAGGTCCTAGGTTCGAGTCCTGACGGCGGCAGGATTTTCGACACTAGGTTTTCAGCTAGGTCGGATTCAATTGCTGTCTGGAGGAGAATTCTAGCGGCCGGCTGCTCTGATCGGTAGTTTTCCGTGGTTTCTCCGATCAACACCAGGCGAATACCGGAGCAGTACCCTACCAAACGGACATCGGACCGCGCATGATCTGTCTTTCCTCTTCCTTATCCTATCCTCTCCCCTTACACTCACACTTACACTAACATGCACTACTCTACCACATATTCTGGGAGACCGGTCAGGAGCTTAGAGCTTGTGCCGGCTGGGGCGGTGCCCCGCTGGTGGGAGAGTCCTGGTTAGGGGGAAACCCTACTAGCCGACGGTAGGTCGCCATCCAGCAGGGGAAGATCACTGCCATCTCCCGAGAAAAAAACATCCACTGCACTAACGGGACTAATGACCAAAGCTGTGGACACGCCCGGGAACACGAAAAAATCAATCAATCAGTCTCATGATTGCAGCCAGTCTGTGAAGTCACAGATATTTACTTTGTCTCGCGGTGATCTCTGTGGTCGCACAGTTCGCGGAGCATCGTCCACAATGAAAACCTCTATTTCCTATGACGCAGTCCAAGGTGGCACAACCAACTTTCAGGAGAATAAGACGTTACTGATAATTCTATGAACAAAAAAAGAAAAAAAATGTGCGTGAAAGTTTAGATCGAATTTGTCATTGGTCTATGTTCAGATCAAGAATTTCCACCGTGAGAGTTGATAACTAATAGAGTTGGCACAATATTCATTCAGAACAGATACAAGAAGCAGACGTTCTGGAAAAGAAAACTAACAAAACAACATGTGAAATTTGTCCACATAATTCCGACCTCAAAGTAATTTATGAATGTGAAAATCGCAAGACAACATTAATACGCAAATCACATTCAGTTTGTTTATAAAGATTGTGTGTAGTAAGTAGGTACTTTGTGTTATTTGGAACATTTAGTAACTTTGTGAGTTATTCCTTAATTTTCGTGAAATTTGTCGAAAAGATTTCCTGCAGATCCAAAGCGGAGAGCATTGTGGGTTAGAGCTGCACTAAGAGATAATTGGTAGCCTAGCAATTGCAGCAGATTATGCTCAGCTCATTCCCAAGAACACGATTTTGATAGAACTTCTATCAAATTGTAGTGTGTACGTTTGTGAGAATTCGTAGTTCCACCAAATATTCCAGATTTTCCTCAACGTCTAAGAGGAGTACATTGTGAAGGAATACATTTGTACTGAAGAGTTGTATAAGAGCATTTAAGTGATGTTGAATATTATTTTTCAGCCTCGTACAAAGAAACAGCGTGTTTCGCAGGAAGTGAATACCAATTGCATTCTTTGACCATCCTAATGATGCAGCTAACGGTGTATTGTTTGGCCTGTTGTAACTGAAGGTTTGACAGACGTGTTTTGGACAATGAATATGGTGGACTGGCTTCACATGCTGAATACGGAAGAGATTGGTAACGGCACCTCCATGTATTCATAGCTCCAGCTGTGAACCTACCTCGCGACGAAGCAACACCGCCTCTATTCAGAAGGCCTCGGAACCAACTCGAAAGAGGCGCGTGACGTCATCAAATTTAGGCCATTTCCGACATGCAAATAAATAAATAAATAAAAATAAATAAATAAAAAAAAAAAATAAATAAATAAATAAATAAATAAATAAATAAATAAATAAATAAATAAATAAATAAATAAATAAATAAATAAATAAATAAATAAATAAATAAATAAATAAATAAATAAATAAATAAATAAATAAATAAATAAATAAATAAATAAATAAATAAAAGTGTCTTTATTGGTGGCGAGGCTCAGGCCATTTAGCCTGTTCTTCCACCTGACCACTTTAAGAATTTATATTATAATAGTACATAATAAAGGAAGTCATTCAATCAAAAATATGCACACAATTTGCATGAAGATTTTCACATGGATGACAGGAGTGAAAGCGAGGGAGGACGAGTTTGATAGGAAATCGGAAAAGAATCGGGATGAATGGAACGGTAGAGAGAAAGGAAAAAAAGAGAAAAGGAGAAAAAGAATCAGTGAAATGTTAATAAGTTCTGTTAATTGGTTCATTGGGGTTTGGAAGAAGCTAAAATTGCATACGTATTTTTGAATTACCCTTAGAAAAACTAGAAATGGAGGGAATCTCGTCAGCATACAAGCGAAGACGCATCAAGGCAAGAGAGAGACTTGAGAAACTGAAAACATTGAGAGATAATAGTAAATGATTAAGATAAGAACACAAAAAGAAAGAGCGAGGATTTTAGCTATCCGTAGCGAGAGAGAGAGAGAGAGAGGGGGGGAGGAGAGGAAGAAGGGAGGGGGAGGGAGAGAGAGAGAGAGAGAGAGAGAGAAAGAAAGAGAGAGAGAAAGAGATATGAGAAGGCGTTAAGGATGACATGGAAGTATTTATTTAAGAAATGGGGTAGAACTTTGTACGATAGGTGGGATAGGAATAAATATGAGATACATCACAGTGCTGACATAGTGCGGCGTCCACCCAGACCTAATTTTTGGCAAGCGAGCAGTAGGGCTATTGCTATGTATTATTTTCATGGATCCAGTTAGTGACTTCTTTTTTAAACTTGTGAAATGTAGTGCAATGTTTTATAGTAGAGGGGAGATTGTTCCAAGCACGGATGGCAGTGACAGTGAATGATTTGCTAAACGCAGTGGTATTGTGATGCGGAATACAAATAAGGCGTGACGCTTGGGCACGATGTAGCTTCATAACCTGGAATCGTTGTGATAGGATGGTATGATGTGTGCTGTTTAAAATCTTGTAAAGGAGAGAAGGCAGTGAAGTAAACGCCTTTTATCAACGGTAAGAATTTTAGAATGGGCATGAAAGGTTGAAATATGATCGTAGTTTTGAAGGTCGAAAATAAAATGTATACATGCATTTTGAGCTACTTGTATCTTACGTTGCTGTTTTAGCTTTATGTCAGTGGGAAATCGCAGTAATCAAAATGAGGCATAGGAAGGGATGTTACAAGGGTCTGACGAGTTTTTATAGGTAAAAATGTACGCATGCGTTTTAGAACATGCAGGGCGCGAATATTTTTTGACAGATTTTATCGATTTGCACATTCCAGTTAAGAGTATTATCCATATACACACCTAAATTTCTCACGTCTTTACACCACGGTAGGGGAGTTCCATTTTTGCAAATGTCAGGGAGAGCGGAGATTGATAGCTTTTTTAAGGAGTTTCTGGAGCCGATTACAAGACACTGAGATTAATTGGGTTTAAGCAGTAGCCCCAATGAAACAAAGAGGACGACTGGAATTTTCGTTGACTTTTGAGCAGTTAAAAAACGAGGAGCCCCTAATATACAATTGGAGTTCTGCGTACATGTATACTTTTTTTTGATTTTCTTTTTATTTCATAAATTGGAAAGCAAGAGGTCTAACACTGGGCCCTGTGCGACGCCGCGTGCAGTGGCGAGATACCCCCCTTGTCACCTACACAACATTTTTTGCCGCTCCATTAAAATGGAGAACCATTGAGGGGGATGAGGCCATCCCAAAGTTTTTTAACTTTTTCTAATAAAATATCTGGTCGACCGGTGGTACCCAAAATCGAGAAGGACGGGTTGGTTTTTCCGCTGTCCCTTGCATTTCGGGGTCTTCAATAAACTAAGTAGCGCAGTTTCTGTGCTTTTTCCGATCTAAAACCTGACGGTTTGTATTTAAAATCAAATTTTGAAGGTGATGTTCGTCGCTTCCTGGCGATATTTTCAAGAACTTTTGATATTTTAAGATACTAATTGGACGGTAATCAACTGGCTCTAGGATTGGGGTTTTGGAAAGTGGATGGACAAACGCTGTCTTCCCGCCGAGAAATTCGCCGCTCATTGGGGAAAAATTTAAATTTTTCCCCTATTGCGGGAGTTATTCAGCTCAAGCTTCAGTAACTTTGCATTGATTCCGTCAGAGCCAGATGCGTTTGATTTAAGACTCAAAATGATTTTAGTGACGTCTGCGGGTGTTACTGACGCAAAGTACAAAGTGTCTTTAATATCAATATTTGTGTTTCGCAGCATAGATAAATTTTGCGATTTTAGGAGTGGATTTATTGGCTGCGCGAGCGTAACAAAAGCATGATTTAGCAAATCAAGTGACACATTTATTTCTGTTGAATTTCGAATATTTCCAATACATATAGTGCGCAATTTTTTCCAGAGCAATTTTGAATAACGGTTATTTTGAAAAATTGAGTGATAATATTTAATCGTGGCATTTCTCAGCATTTGGGTAACACGATTTCTAAGTTTTTTATTCGTAACCATGGTCGTTATAGTTCCTTGTTTTTCGAAAAACTTTGTACGCAGTGTCCCTATCGTGCATAAGTTGGCGGATTTTACCGGATATCCATGGAGCTGCGGGACGTGTCACGCGTGACGTCTTTAGTGGAATATGCCTATTTACAAGTTCATTAAACATTTCCGTAAATACTGCTACTTTGTTATTGAGCGAGTTTTCATTTAGTACAATATTCCAGGGGACCGATAATCCATCAAAAACGAAGGAATTTGCATCGAAGTTCTTATAATCTCGATATTTTATTATTTTTGGTGTGTATTTGGGACACTTTAAATTATATGATACGTAGATAATATCATGTTTAGATATTCCTGGGACGGAAAATTGTCCATGAGAACGCGCTCTTGCAGGATTTGACACTATGATATGATCTATCCATGTTTGAGTATTTTTGTGTGTGAGTTGTCCATGAGAACGCGCTCTTGCAGGATTAAGAACTCAACAACACCCGATCAAATTCCCACAATTTACAAAAAAAGTTGTCAGAGGGGGCATATTTTTCAATGTTCAATTAAAGTCACCCATTATAAAATTTTTTTGGACACGGGAAGGTAAGTCGTCTGTTCGTCAAGGGCCTGTTTTGGGGAGAAATATATTTCCCCCAGGTTTTTTCCCGCAGAATCGAATTAAGTATTCGTGGTGTCTTTATGTTTACTGAAGAAAAAAACCCAGCCTATGTCTGAAAATAGATACCCCCTCCGCCATGGGAAACCTAATTTTCTAATCTCAAATACCCGGGGACTTTAACGTTTGAGAATTTTGATTTTTAGCCATTTTTGCTATTAAATCGTAAATTTATGTTTTTACAATTTCTAAATCTGGAGTGATGACAAAGGAGAGATTGTGCATTTAAAGGGTTTGGGAAAACGGGTTTCCCAGAAGTAACGACGTCTGTCACACAGCCGGGGGTGACGGGGGGGGGTGGACAAATCAGGTCGAGACGGCTGGGGGTGGGGGGGATCAGCATTGCGGTACACAGGGAAATTTTCCCAGACCCCCCACTGCCTTTCTCAGAAGGGTGCAAGAGGTGGTTTAATGAGAGGTGTAAAGAATAAAGAAAGAGTACAAGTAAAAACGAGTGAGAGGGAGAGAGAGAGAGAGAGAGAGAGAGAGAGAGAGAGAGAGAGAGAGAGAGAGAGAGTAGGAGAATGCAAGGAAGACACAACAAGGAAACGCGTACAAAAAGGGAAAAAATCGACACATTCAAGCAGTTTCCTACAAAATATAACCTACAAAATGATGATAATCTAACGATCATTTTATACGTCCGTTTTGTTTTGAAATTTGTTCGTTTGCTCGATCCAGAAGTTTAAAATTAATGTCTTTTTAAAAAATATTTAATTCATTATTAATTGTATGTCTATAATATGTGTACTGACTTCAGTTAATAACAAATTCTAATATATTGCGTTTGTCTTTGTGTGCGAGTTGTATTTCCATCCTGAAGATATTATTCAAGTTCTGGAATATTTTGATGAGATACATTGTAAGATGGTAACATCAAAGTTGTCTTTACCAAGGCGAGGAGATGGGGCTGAACGAACAATATTTCCAACGCACCAATCATACTAGTTTTCTGAATGACCATACTGAGAAGACCCCAGCGAGCGAGAAGAGAATTTTCTCAATTGGAATCTGCAATCGATGCAAGTGTGAACATTGTCTTGTTTTGAAAATACATCACTGTTGGTGATGTAATGAATTTTAAACATACCATTACCATTTAATAATGTTTTTCTTTTACCTTTTATTCTAATCCAGTATTTAGTAAACATTTGAAATTTAAGGGGTTGAAAATTTTAAAAATTTAAGAATCTGCAATCGATGCAAGTGTGAACATTGTCTTGTTTTGAAAATACATCACTGTTGGTGATGTAATGATTTTTAAACATACCATTACCATTTAATAATTTTTTTCTTTTACCTTTTATTCTAATACGAGTATTTAGTAAACATTTGAAATTTAAGGGGTTGAACATTTTAAAAATTTAAGTTTTACCATTAATTTTCTGAAATGTTCTTACACTAATTTATTTCAACTTGAAGTTGTGCAAAAATGGTATGTTCCTGAAACATTTGTTGTTTTCCTTCCTTTACCGGGTTACTACATTTGGATTTTCAATACACAGCACATTCATTTAATAGTAGTATATAATGTATTCAATCATTTTTAATTTGTTCATGTTAATAAAACGTATGTGAAAAAATAGAGTTGAGTTTTTCGTTCTTACAACAGTGCCCCCTCTAAGATGTTTGAGATTTTCAGAGTACTAATTCGTAGAGAATCCGTAAGTAATTTGTTCGGTTTAATGATTTAAGTTGACACCGTCTTATTTCGACTAAATAACGGGTAAATCTACTTCTTATACGTGAAATCAGAAGTAACGTAGTTCTAAAAATTTTCATTTATCGTGTGTTTTTATCAATTGACACGTTGGTTGTAGAAGATTTACAAGTATTCATCTAAAATTTATTTATATTCAGTTTCTTCTGTTAGAGCAAGAATTTTTATATCAAGCTAAACGTGTTTTAGTTTAATTACGAAAGGCAAATTTTGCTCACAGCTTATTAAATATGTTTAATAATAAATGCCATTTTCTTTGCTAATATAATTTTTTTTGCATTGCACATGGAAAAAAATTGCACCTAAACGCTAATGTCCAGAATGCCCATGCAACGCAGGCAAACGTCGATGCAGCAATCGGCCTAAATGTGATGACGTCATTGGCTTGTTCCGAGGCCTTCTGTAGAGACGGTGCTGGGCGAAGGCAGCGGCGGCGGCGCTGGCAGCGGACAGGCCATCGGCCGGGGAGCAATTAGGGAGCTCTCTCGTTCTTGGGCGAGGAATTAGCAAGTCTGAACACTTTGCCCCTCCCATCCCCACCGCCCCTTCCGCTCACAAACTTCCGTCCTTTGCCCGAACCCGCCAACTTTTTCCGTTCCGAAACAGCAAGGGGGCATTGTTCTTTTGTCGTTGACCCCTCCCCTCCCCGCTCTCCTTCCCACTTTCGTAGCTTTGCTCTAGACGTCTCTCCCTCTCTCTCTCTCTCTCTCGTCTTTGGCGACCTCCCTCGTCGTCGGTGTCGGTGTCGTTTCGCCGCACGGATCGCTGTTTTTGTTAACGGACTTTTAAAATTACGTTAAATCCACTCGTAGTGCTTCACTGGCATTTTTCTCCGTAGCTGCCGTAGCTCGCGGCTTTATTATATAACTGTGTGAACACGTGTTTGTAATTGCGACGCCACGTAATGAGAAGATACAGGTGCGCTGAACGGCGAAGTTGAGCAGGGCGGTGGGGCTTAAACGCGAGAGAAAACTTTGGGTGGGTAGGGCCACGCCGCGAGGTGATGTACTGGGTTGAGAGATGCGTGGTGCAAATGAGAAAAAATTCGCCGCGATGATGCTTTTCAGCAAGCGGAGGCGTTATCTGGAAGAAACGAGATGCATAATGCTCGCGGACTTGCGGTGTTGTATGGTGAAGCGATGCTCGCAAAAATACTGCTTTCTGCGAAGAGATTTTTTGTATGATGTGGGTTGTGAACTGACTTAGCTAACAGAGCTTAGAACAGGTATGTTTGTTGCAAGAGTACATTTGATTGATTGATTGATTTTTTCGTGTTTCCGGGCGCGTCAACTGCTTCGGTCATTAGTCCCGTTAGAGTAGTGCATGTTTTTTTCTCGGGAGATGGTGGTGATCTTCTCCCGCTGGATGGCGAGATCCGGCGCCGACCTACCGTCGGCTAGTGGGGTTTCCCCTTAACCAAGACTCTCCCACCAGCGGAGCACCGCCCCAGCCGGGACAAGCTCTAAGCTCCCGACCGGTCTCCCGGAATGTGTTAGTGTAGTGCATGTTAGTGTAAGTGCGTGTGTAAGGGGCGAGGATAGGACAAGGAAGAGGAAGGACAGTTCGTGCGCGGTCCGTGGCCCGTTTGTTAGGGTACTGCTCCGGCATTCGCCTGGTGTTGATCGGAGAAACCACGGAAAACTACCGATCAGAACAGCCGGCCGCTAGAATTCTCCTCCAGACAGCGACTGAATTCGACCTAGCTGAAAATCTAGTGTCGAAAATCCTGCCGCCGTCAGGACTCGAACCTAGGACCTAGGACCTGCCGGTCAGAGGCGCTGCAGTGACATCAGTTGATGCACTGAGCTACCGCTCCCGGTAGTACATTTGAGTTTGATGGACTTTTGACAATGTAAATAGCGTTGGAAATCATGGTGTGAAATGTTCTATCTCGCTGTCGAATCCTAGATATTCAATCAAATGTAAAGCAAAAAATCTAAACTATGATTAATGCAGAGTATAGCACCCTTACCCACCAATACCATCTCTAGGTAGAGTTCTACTTCAAGGACTCCTGTAAGTATGTTGAGCAACTTACCTACATAGCAATTAATGCTAGAAGAGACTATTCTTAATAATATAGACATTCACATACGTAAAGAGTTTGAAGAAGTTAAGAATTTAAACCAGGCACGTCAAACAGCGCTCGCACGAACTACTTGCGCGAGTTAGACCGGCGCTCCTACAGGCGCGGGCAAATTTCCCTGACTCCATACTCATTTCCCCTTTAAATCCAGTAAGGACTTTACACGTTCCAGCTGAAGCGACACAAGATGGTGAATAGTGACATCGTACGAAAATATGTTAGTCAGTTTTTTTTCTATCAAATAACCGAGATTTTTATTATGTTTACATTCTTCACTACTTTTTATTATTTTATGTTTAATTTCTTATTAAATTCTCCCTTATATAAACATCTTTGCTTAGTGACCGGAAAATGTTTGAATGGCGAATTCTTGTATTGGGACATTAAGTCATTAAGTTTTGTGTATTTAACAATAATGTGAAATATATTAACAAGTCTCTGTAAGTTAACAATTCTCGCTTACGGACGGGTTGCTCTTTTAATAGAAAGAATCTTGGTCTGTTAAACCTTCCAACCTAAACGTAGAAAGTACATGCTTTTATATCACTTTTAAGTAAAGAGGATTACAAAATCAAGATACATTTAATTCATTTTTTTAAATTTTACTCTTAATTGAAAATTTGAAATCGGGCTGATGTATTATTTCATTTTAATGGATAATTTCTTTGCCTTAAAGAGAAAATGGAAGTTATTACTACATCTTCTTCCAAAGACTATCATGGGCCAGGTACCCATTGACGACACTCTTTTAATAGAAAGAATCTTGGTCTGTTAAACCTTCCAACCTAAACGTAGAAAGTACATGCTTTTATATCACTTTTAAGTAAAGAGGATTACAAAATCAAGATACATTTAATTCATTATTTTTAATTTTACTCTTAATTGAAAATTTGAAATCGGGCTGATATATTATTTCATTTTAATGGATCCGCCACTCCGAAGCTATTTGTAGAACCTTCTGGACGCAGTTCCCGCGAGCTCCAGTAAGCTTGTTACCTAGCCCGCGACTTCGACATGCCTGATCTAAACATTTTCGAGATACTAACTTAAGTATTATGTAACCCTCCAAATGACGTAAAACACGTCATTTTCTGTACTTTACCAAGTAAAATACATATCTGGTTATCAAATTCCCCTGATGGGCTAGCCATTTTGAAATATACCTATTTCATATACCCGTCTTGCTGCCCTAAAATTCCTGTAACCTGTTTCCGAATTTCTAATAAATATATGGGCGCCAGGAAATTGTTACGAGAATGAGTTCCCAAATTGTATTTACTTGTAACTCCGTTGCTGACTCAGTCGGCGGGTTCTTTGCCGAAATAATCGTGAATACTTACGATTACTTAATTAGCCCCCCATACGCAGAAGCGTGCAATCTGAAATGCAAAATTTAAATATCCTACTGAATTGCACGTGACGGCAAATGATAATCAGCTTTCACCAATAACAAATAACGAATTTATTTATAAATTTTAGTATCAAAGTATATCATTATTTTTGGTCATGACCTTTACTATAGCGCTATAGAATCTGTTATCTATGAGATTCTTGGGCGCTGTCCTGGTAAAGGATGTCTCCGCGTAGACTTCAGCAATGGGCCTCATCCAATCTTCTTTCTTGCCACCGAGCAAATCCGTGTCTTGTCGTTTCTTCTCATAAACCACTCTATACACTGTTTATTCATTGTCTTTCCATCCCCATTCACCTGCTTGAATTTCTACAAGTTGCTTCTCCCAACTCCTTATTGTTCATTACCTAAGCAAAATCGTAAGTACTGCTAAAATATTAGCATATAAGTTCACCGAGTTATTATCGGGTTCCTATCATCGGAGACTAAGTTCGATTATCATTATCCGCTTAATAAAATTTATTAGTCCCACTTTTGGCATTCACTGTTCACTTCGTATAACAATTTATGAGTTCTGTCTTTTTAATACTAATGACGACAAATCACTACGTCCGAACTCGCGTAAATTTTGTACGTTCAAGTAAACCGCTATATATCTAGCACCCTGATCCGATCGCTATCGTGTCGAGAGCTCGAATGAATCTTTTTATCCCAATTCAACATGTCAACTTTTTTCATCTTTTACTCTCTTATTTAAAACAAAATTATGCGATCTACTTATCGTTGGCTTTTGAACTAATGAGCATTGTTTATATGTTGCACTCCGGTACCATGGCAACCAGAGTCTGTTTGCTATTAAGTGTTATTTTTAATGAAATTCTATGAATTTCATATCGATGACAATCTGGTATGTCACAATAGCAGCTGGCCTTGATGCGTAATTTAGGTGGTCTCGTGGGGAGGAGGTGCTTTTCTCCATTTACCCCCCTTCTTAGTAATTGCCTACAAAAAGCGTCAGTGCTATGAACTGGATTCGCCGTTATCTGTTAGGGATAAAGGCGAAGAAAGATAGACGAGATTGAAGATAGAAGAAAAATGAGACTGAGAATAGGGGGTAAAAGTTGTGGTACACACTCACGAGGATGCTATATTGTAAGTTCATTTGTAGCACGCGTCGACTGCCTAACGGGAGCTAAGGTATTAATCGTGCAACTTTTCTTCACCGATGACATTGCTTCCCCATCCTTCCAGCAATAAACAGTTGAAGGCAAAAGCTCGCAGTGAGGTATTGCAACATTTCTAACACATATTGACTAGCGCGTGATAGAAAATATTTTCTGATAAAGACGAGAACTTCTGTCCGTGTTTTACTCCAAAACATCTAAAGAAATGGTCAAAGCGCGTCAAGGTCCAGCACAGGAGATACCTTGAACTCCTGAGAAAGTTAGTACGCAAATTATTGAGAATTTTGCGAAGGGATGACTGATTTTCCAGAAATTGGCATTGCTTCATAAAACCTTGTAACAGTTTTCGTAACTAATGTCCCTCTCCGCCCGCATTTCTTCAATCCATCGATGAAGAAAAGTTGCGCGATTTATACCATCGTGCAGTTAAAACGTCATGGAGTATGTTTCTAACATTTGCACACGAAATTGTTTCCGATAATCACATCATTGCTAACTGAAGAACGGTTGTTTCTTCACGCTTCTTCTAGCTTCTGTGAGCGTAAGTTCCATACCAGATTAGGCTATATTTCTTCAGGTGAAAACGGACAGTGGCTGTTTAATACAGAAATATGGAAATATATTATACTTCTGAAGACTGTCCTAACGGGAGAATCAGCGAATGCAGAGATTAGTCAACAGTAGTGATGCTTCGTCGCCCTATTGAACCGAAATTCAATAAAATAAGTAAACATCACATACAGAAGATTGTCTGTCGCTCACTTCAGTACAGTATAATTCAATGAATTTGGCCACAAGGTGATCAAATTGATAGTAAAGTAAAACAAATAAATATTTACAACAGGGCATGCATACGCACGTCTAGCATGGGAGTTACAAAGGTGTTAGAACACAAAGTAAACAATCAGCTTATCGTTGGGAGAAATTCAGAGAAAAAGAAGCCTCCACTCATTTTTCTTTGATTTTCTTTTAATTGGTTTATTTAAGGTCGCTTCAACATCTAAGGTCAATGGCGACCACTATTGCTGTTAACGGTATGGTAACTATGTGGATGAAACGATATGGTGATTGATGATAAGGGGTGAAAGGACGAACACAATACAACCATGCCCGAGGCGGGACTCGAACCCGTGACCCTTCGGTCCGAGATCTCTACGACACTACTGCCTTAGCGATCTCGGCCACCGGGCCAGCTTCTTTGAATTTGTCTCATACCCTGTTGTAAATATTTATTTGTTATACTTTGTTTTCATTTCGATTTTTTTAAATGGATGAGTCTTTATGTTATACTATATCGAGTGCAGTGTTTTCTCTGTAATATTGTGTTATTAGTATCATCTCAGTAATTATGTCATATTTTTCTCCGTTACACAGTCTAGCCTGGGGATGGGGAAAATTGAGTTCCTCGAAATGTCGCTCCGAAATTTTCTAAGAAAGTCTTTATGTTGATTAAATACATGTATATCAAGTGAAAATTAGTTGTTTTGTATAAATATGTCTGTCAAACCTTGTGGACAAATTCATTGAAATATACTGCAATAAAATAAATGTCTTCCAGTAACAACAATAATCAATATTTTCATTTTCATATATGTTCATATATCAAAAATATTTAACCCTTCGACTACGGGGGTAATTCAATTACCCTAACCCATATTTTTATATTTTAGTTTGTAATTTCCAAGACTCGGATAGTTATTTCTTGGTTAACGTCCTGAAATATATTGGATAAACCTAGTATTTTGACATTCATTTTTTTACCAGAATTGCATCTTACATTTATACCAAGGGTTACTTTTGTAATGTATGTTGAGGTTTAGAGAACAGTATTCGTTGGTGATCATGTTACGAATTTGTCTTCGCAGTTATCGTGCAGTATCTAACATTGTTAAAATCTGAAAAAAAAACATATTTATGTTATCAATGCAAACTGAGAAACATATTGTTTACTTGAATTTGTCAGTAATATTTTCCAAACTCATGGCCTGAAATCCTGAAAACGGAAAAGCTCGCACAAAATTATTTTTAAAAAACACCAACCTTGTCCTCCATAAACCGACATTCTATTCAAGCGTCGATCTGAGACTGAGTCTTTCGTTTGCACGTTTAGCTTAATTAAAGATTGATTAAAACCGTTTCCAATATTGCCTGGTGCGTTGTGTGCACGTCTTTCTATTATTTTTCATCCTTTCATTTCATTACTTTTTGTGAAAAAAAGAGACAGTAGGTTTATGGTCTGTTTACAATGAATTTTTTTGCTTGGAAATTCTGCGAGCTGTTTTTTCAAGCGTTCTGCGTTGCAAGAGCTCCTGCTCATCTCGCTGCACGAGGAGAGGCGGGGAGGGAGAGAGGCGGGGAGTGAACCTTGGTGAAAGCAAATAGACGGTGGAACTGTGAAATTGCCTTTGTGTTGCTGTGTGTTTCTGTCGCGAGGTACCGTTGTATTGTTGAATTGCTACCGCTATGGACGGTGTTCTTGAATTGACGCTGTCGCTACAGCAAATGAATTTCCACACGTGGATGTTACGGTAACATGACTTACGTGACAGGAGGAAGATAAATCCAAGTGACTACATCAATAGGACCTGTCTCGACGAATGTAATACACTCTCGATTTATAGAAAAATATGAATTATTTGTGTATTTTATTAATTTTCTTGATCTGAAATAGAAAATTAATCATGTACAAATGTAATTTGTTTAATATATTTAGGATATAAGCCGTCGACATTTTAATTGGCCGTTGCTAAATTCAAAATATCCAAACACAGGTAGATGTGAAATGAATGTACATTGTAATTGAATTCAAAGTAAATCTATTGACTATTATAGAATAGTTTAACTAAAACATTAGTTATATTTTTCGGTGTATTGCAGTACGTGGAAGCATGTATTACTTCATAAATAATTTAGATTGTTCGCTCTTTGCAATACCGTCAACCATAGCGAGTGTAAAATTGAGACCCTTGAGAGGCATATTCCTCTATGGTAGCCTATTTTTGTTGAAAATAATCGACTTATTTACTGATTTTCTTTTGTAAAATTCGAATGACAGAAATATTGTGTTAGAACAATAAGTTAACCATTTCTGTGTAGAGTCATTTTTTAAATCGTTTTGATAACCCAGAAAAGTATTTTTGGCGTGTTTCTGTTGTTTTTAAATAATATTTTGCTTTATAACATAGAAAAGTTAAAAAACCTGTTGCAGAACGAAACTGCTTCTGAGAAACATGAACCAATGAACCGAATATTTTCTCTATCATATACCACAGAATAGGTGTTTTTCACAACTTGTCAATCATGACAATTTACACTGGATAAGAAATACGCGCATATTTAAGCAGTCTTTTTAACTTTGTTCTAAAATGTAACTATATAATATTTATAACATTAGTAGTTATAAATATTTAGAAAATGTTGGTAACTGAAATGGAGAAAAAGAACGATGATTTGTAAAACATAATCTTAACATGTAGATTCGATTTATCCTCAGATAAGTAGAAGGAAGATTGAAGTTAGGTTTTTTTACAAATAATATTTTGTGATTATTTCTCTCATCAAAGTGAAGCAGAAAAAAACATTGTAATAAACGAATCGAGCTAGCTAAATAACCGAGCGGAAATGACAGGAACAATACGTATCCACACCTGCAGGAGAATTCTATCGGCCGGCTGCTCTGATCGGTAGTGTTGTGTGGTTCCAATCAACACCAAGCGAATACCGAAGCAGTACCCTAACAAACGGGTCACGGACCGCGCGCGATCTGTCCTTCCTCTTCCTTGTCCTATCCTATCCCCATACACACACACTTACACTAACATGCACTACACTACCACATATTCCGGGAGGCCGGTCGGGAGCTTAGAGCTCGTCCCGGCTGGGGCGGTGCCGCGCTGGTGGGAGAGTCCTGGTTAGGGGGAAACCTCACTAGCCGACGGTAGGTCGGCGCCAGATCCTACCATCCAGTGGGAGATTACAGCCACCGCCAGCGATAACACATGCTCTACACTTACGGGACTGATGACCTTAGCAGTTGATGAGACCGAAATCACTAACCAACCGATCAACGTATCCCAATGCGAGTGCCAGGAATCCAAACGCTTTTTAACGCTGCATATTTTATTTTCTGTACGTTATTTCACAAGGGCTGTTTATCATTCAGTAGGCCACCTTTTAATTTAATGGAATCAATTAACAAGAATCGTGGAAGATATTTAAATGCTCGTTAAAAAATACAAAACTGCTCCCTAACAGTCTGCCTAACTAACTTTCTATCTATAAGGCTAATTTCATATGCGCGTTGAAATTGAGAGGAAATTATATAGTTTATAGCCATGTGAAAGGGGTCAATGGTTTAGTTAAATACAAAGAATCTCGAATAATTAACAAAACCTATCAAACGGTTTCGATTTTTACTGAAAAATTAAATTACTAGTGTGCGCTATTCCGACTATTCTCATACTGCGCGTAACGAGCGAATTCTCGGTCTCAGGGTGACACAACCGACGTCATATGACGACGAAGAAAGACATTTGTTTTCATGTGTTCCGTTTGAGAACAGTCATTCTTGATGTTCCAGGAACCCTTTTTTCGCAGTCTTCGCAGCAGTTTTGCTGCTGCTGGCCACAACTTTTTGACTAATTTAATGACTAATTATATGACACACAAGCTAATGACGAAATGAAAGTGGCAAATGAAATTTACTAGATACCTTTTTTGAAGAATGCCCTCAGAAACCTTATTTTCGTTAGAATTGTAATTAACTATAAAACATAGTCGTATTAAAAGAAATATACTTCTTAAGTACTATTTAATTATATTTTCAAAATAATGTTTTGTTTTTCACGCCAAGTTGATTAAATGATAACAATAAAATAATAAATAACTATACAAATCAGTGGAACCTGTAAGAAACTCGAGAATACATAATAAAAACAAAGATATTCTTACCTTACTTAGAAAGCTCTGTCCTTTCTTGGCGTTCCAAAGCACGGTTTTATGTGCGACTATTACAGAAAATTTCCGCGTATTTCAAGACTCTTCAATCCAAATATATTTTAGAAAATGAAATCGAGAAAATATGTGACATTTGTTAAAGTTTTTCTTAATACATTAATTCAATAAACAGCTACCCATTAATATAAATACACCACTTCTTTATTTTTAAAGAACATTATGATACACCATACCGCTAAATTTGTCCTGATAAACTGTAAAAGATGAACGGAACCTACTAGGAAATATTGGTGACATAAACTAATACACACCTCACCAAGAATTCTATTTCCTAATGGTGGGTATTTTACATGCCGTACCCTGTTTTACGTGGGCTTTCTCTCACTCCACATGCAACATTTTAATTACACCAAATTGACGGGCATTTCGAAGCCCTTATGTCCGCGCCTGGCGCCAGCCGCTGCAAAGGCTGACACAAAACACTCAAAGCCACCTCTAATTTCGCAGCCCATCAGCAAAATGGCCGCCTAAGTCTGCAGGACTTAGGGGGTTCCCCAAATTACAAACGTTGAAACAGCCGTAAACTGGTGGTGCGGGCTCGGGGAATCTGATGAAAGTGGAAGCACGTTCGGGTGATGTGTAGCTTTATTCACGAGCACTGCGTCACTCTCGCTGCCGCCTGCGTTGAAGTTAGTTCGTCCTTTCAGTTCTCTTTCCTCCCATCCTTACACGTCTATTCGCTTGCTTCACTTCGCTCCTAGTTTACTTCGTATAGTTTGCACTTCGCAATACTTACTTCGTATACTTTGCAATACTTACTTCGTATAGTTTGCACTTTATTCACGAGTACTGCGTCACTCTCGCTGCCGCCTGCGTTGAAGTTAGTTCGTCCTTTCAGTTCTCTTTCTCCCATCCCTTCGCACGTCTTTTCCCGCTTGCCTGTCACTTCCTTCTAGTTTACCTCGTATAGTTTGCACTCGAATCTTCGTATACTTTAATCTTACTTCGATAGTTTGCACTTTATTCCGATCTGCGTCCTCTCGCTGCCGCCTGCGTTGAAGTTAGTTCGTCTTCAGTTCTCTTTCTCATCCCTCACCTCGTCTTTTCGCTTCCTGTCACTTGCCCCTAGTTTACTTCGTATTTTTGCACTTCCCCAATCTTACTTCGTATCTTTGCAATGACTATAGTTTGCACTTTATTCACGAGTACTGCGTCACTCTCGCTGCCGCCTGCGTTGAAGTTAGTTCGTCCTTTCAGTTCTCTTTCTCGCTTCACGTCTATTCTTGCTTGTCTTTCCTAGTTTACTTCGTATAGTTTGCACTTTATTCACGAGTACTGCGTCACTCGCTGCCGCCTGCGTTGAAGTTAGTTCGTCCTTTCAGTTCTCCTTCTCTCCCATCGCTTCACATGTCTATTCGCTTGCCTGTCACTTCGCTTCTAGTTTACTTCGTATAGTTTGCACTTTGCTGCATTATGTGTGTCCATTTCTTATCATTGCTCGTCAACTATTTCCTTTCTTTTCTTCTAACTTAAATAATGATCCATTCACCTCTCCTTGTCCTCGATCCGTATTATTTTTTTTTTTTTTTTTGGTACACAATTTTCTATTGCAATTATTTTCTCTTTGCTCTCGTGCTCCCCATTTTCTTCACTTTCCCTTCGGCTCTCTCCTTTCTTATCTGCCCTCTACTGACTTCTAGCTGATCCTTTCTTCATGCCATTCATGGTATCTTGCTCCTTCTGATCTCTTTTTCATTTCTTCTTTCTCTCCGTTCTTGGTCACCAAGAAGACTTCACAAACATTAGCATAGTTATGATTCGCATGTTCGTTTAATTTTCTTTACTAGCTTCCAACGGATGTTTCGGATATGAATATCTCTATTAAAACTCAGCAGTATGGTGAAGTGAAGTGAAGTGTGGTGAGGTGGAATGCTATGAGATCCTGCATGATGAAATGTTCATGTTAATTTGTAAATTTTGTAAACGTTTGTATAGTTGTTAAATTCTATAATGTTAAGTTAGTGTATTCTGCCACTAAGTTCTCAAACTTATTTTCAGAATTAGTAATAAATCTAATCTAATCTTTGTTCTGCTGGGTTCGCGCGGGCTTCATTGTGCGGATGCTGGGAATCTCACAGGATCAGATATCTGGGGGAAAATGTTGCCACTTCAGTGTTTCTGATCGGGAAGTACTCGAGTTCGTAAACCGATGGTGGCGGGTCTCGACACTTGGTGGAATTCAGCCTCTGGTTGAAGGATATTTCTACCAGCCTGTTGCTCTGTTTGGTAGTATTCTGTGGTTTCTCTAAGAAATACCAGCCTAATCCCGAACTTTAACAAGGGAACCACCGACCGCGCGCAATCTTTCTTTTATTTATTTATTTATTTATTTTACGTCAAAAAACAGTTAAAAACTGCGTATGACGTTCTATGGGGAAAAGTGAATTGTGTGCACATTTTCAAAAATTTTTGATCCCCACACTACGTCATATACTACTTAAAGTTTGAATTTTGAAAGGAGAAAAAAAAAAAAAAAACTCCATGTAATAAAATCTATTTTCAAGGATAAATCAATAAATTTTGAATTTTGAAAGGGAGAAAAAAAACAAAAAACTCCCATGTAATCAAATCTATTTTCAAGGATAAATAAGCAATAAATTTTTGAATTTTGAAAGTTTCTTTCATCCTTGCTCCCCCTCTCCCATTACACAAACTTTTACATGCACTACACTACCACATATGTTGGGAGGCTATAGTCTATCCTGGTTGCGGTGGTGTCGCGCTGGGAGAGATATCCGGAGGGGGAAATCCTTCTGGGAAGGAACACTATCACCTTCCAAAATATGATATGCAATACATTTACGGAGCTTATGACCACATCAGTTAATGGGGCAGAAAACAATCAATCGATCGGAGATTTCCAGATTGCATCTCGATGTCAGCTATCCCTCCGTTTGGCTTCCCAATTAATTTTCATTTAATTTTACCCGCATTAGAAAACAATTTGCATACAACTTGGAGTTAAGAGAGAGAGAAAACTATTTACTTGTCTCTATTCAAAGTAACGAAAATAGTCTTCCAACAGTCGACGAATAACTTCAGCTTATGGATGAACATGGCTTAATCTTAAATCATGATGGAACTTTGCCTTCAATGTAAATTTAACTAAATTTTGCTGAAGGAAAATCAAACGAATTGCAATCTGATTATTCTGCGTGAAAGCACAATAACATCTGATATGGAATAGCTCTGTGCTTTCTGGAGATGTAGACAAAGTATTCAGGAAATACAGTTTCATGGAGATCCCTTCTCAAACGGCGACTCTGTGCTTAATCCAGGGCTTATAAAAACGAACCAACTATAGAGACTCAAAGAAGTGACTCTTCCAATCATCATTTTTAACCGTCATAAATCGTCATAAATCATAAATTGGAAAATTTTCTTTCGTTAGCCCGATAATAACGTTTGAATGAGTTCACTACAATATTGTAACGAATATTGCGTCATCCCCCGGCGCCACTTCGAGGTGGCGGGGTTACGTCATCTGCCGGCGACCACGAGCCGCCGGTGGCCGAGTTGCATCACCTGCCGGCGGATTCGTCCAGAAGAGTCGCGGTGTCCGGATGGTTCTGGATTGTCTGACGAGTATAAATACGCGACGGCCGGCGCTGAGTCGTCTTGAGTCCGCAGTTGAAGCCGAACTGTGAAGGGTGTGCATCGCGGTGAATAGCTGTGCAGTGAGTGTGCTCAGTAAAGTGAACCGTTGTCAGTGCATCGTACTGTGGTCGGTGACGTGAACTGTGACCAGTGCATCGAACTGTGATCAGTGCAGTGAACTGTGGCCAGTGCTTAGGACTGTGCGAGTGTGCAAAAGGGGTGTAGTGTAAATAAATCAAGAGAAGTGTTAGTGTAAATAAATCCCAAAAGAAGTGTTAGTGTAAAATAACTGAAGAAATTAGTGTAAATAAAAGGAAGAAGTGTATGTAAATTAATAATCAAGTGTTTTCAGTGATTGTTTAAGAAACAAAATAAACGTTTTTGTGAAAAAAATACGAGACTTTTAATTCACCACCTAGAAACGTAACAATTGGTGTCAGGTGTGGGTATAACGAGTGGTAATTTAAAACAATAATCAGTGGTTTCAAAAAATTTTTCGGATCTGAAAGGGGATTGAAGAAGTTAGAAGAGGGAACAAGACACTTCTGGAACAAAGCAAATTCGCTCGCAAATGAAAAAGGCAGCGAGGACCCGAGACTTTTCTCTTCGAGACAACGGGAATTTTTTAACCTATCAAAATATTGGAAGGAAATTTAAAAGAAAATTCAAAATTTAAAAGGGAAAGTTAACAAAAAATTCCAAGAATTTAAAGAAAGTTCTAAAAAAATTCCCCAAAATTTAAAAGGAAAGTTAACTAAAATTAGAATACTCGAAGAAAAACTAAAAAAAATTCAGAATTTTAAAGAAGAATTAAAGAAAATTCTAAATTTTAAAGAGGAATTGACAGAAAATTACCTATTTTTGGAAGAAAAGCTGGAACAGAAAATAACTCAGTTGAACGGTGAAAGAAAATTGAAGATGGATGAAAATTTTGAAAAAACGAAGAAAGAATGGAAAAAAAAATTAAAAAGATGGATGAGAAAATTTTGAAGAATGAGAAAAATTTTCTTTAGAAAGAAGCTAAAGGGTTTTACTCCCTCAACAGGAAAATCGAATATAAACATCGCAGGCCACTGAAAGGGCCCCAGTAGCCACCGAAAGGGCCCGGGGAAAGCACGGGAAAAACCACCTCCGATGGCCTTCCATGGTCAAAATTATTTGAACAATTCAAGGCTGCGGAGGGAAAAATGCGGTCCCAACAGTTTGGGCTACCCCCCTGATTTTGGTTTTTGCGGGGTAGGGTCGTATTCTGAACAATCCGACCGTGAACGTCCTTCGGCTTGTCAAGAGACTCGAAACCGGGGGGGGCAACCCCCTGGAAGACGTTTTTTCCCCAGCTGGAATCGTGTTCAAGCCGGGAAAGGGTCTTCAAGAACGGGAAGCTGATTTTTCCCGTCTGGCGCCCTTTCGGCCCCCTGATGCCTCAGAGTTCCTCAACACGCCGTCGTTTTTATTGAAGCGCTTGGGCAAAACCAAACAAGCATTGGACTGGCAAGACCAAAAACCACTGACGCATTAATCAAGCCTGTTCCCGGGTTTCAAAAGAGCATCAAAACGTGACGGACGGTACGAGAATTGAAAACCGGCTCAAAAGAAAAAAAATTTTTGAGGCAATGGTGGAAAGGTTGATACGCAATTCAGTGGCGGCGAAACCTCATGTTGGTTTGGGGTACGTGAAAGTGTGTGACCCCCACGGGGCAACAAGGGGGCAGCGTCTTTGGTAAACCTAGCAGCCAGGGGAAACTAAAAGGTTGATGGAAGGGGACCCCGCCTGTCAAACAAAAACCCCCACCTTACGAAATACACTCAAGTCCATTCGCCCCGTTCGGGCCTTTACGTGTCCTCGTAAATGGAAGCCTGTCATTTTGGGATCTGGGAACCAAGGCATTATACAACCGTTTCCCAAAATCCTCATCTTACCGTCAAATGGAAGCTTCGACACCCCTGGTGACTCGGCAATGTTGTAGGAGAGAGGGGCCCTCCTTGCTATTGGAACTGTTGCTTTCAGTCATCGTCTCGTCGCTGATATAGAAGAAAGCAATTTTAGGAATGGATTATGACGACTGGGGGTGTCGCTGGATTTGACACGGTGTGCGAGACTCGACAAGTGGGGGGTTCTCATTCACGTCAACATTGCCGTAATGTAATTCGTTGCACGAATCAGGGGGGCAAATTTTTTTTAAAACAGGCCCGGGGGACGTTATGGAGATTGCTATTCTGGAACCTAGAAGCCCGACGAAACTTGGTGGGGAAATTCTAGTAAAGAACGGTCAATTAAGAACAATACCTGTGGAATAGAACATTTCACTATCCTTTAAGTTGAAAGGAACAGTGATTGTAATTGTTCTGAACCCTCGGTTTTCAGAATGTGAACCTCCGAACCACCACCTAAAGGAATTCCTGAACGACTGCAGAATCTTTTCAGGGCGAAAAAGGCTTATCTCGGGAAAGGTGTCATGGGGGCTGGCCTTTGGCGCTGCATGTCTTTGAATCAGTGAGGGTTTAAAAGGAAAGACTGTTTGTTCGTCCCGATAGCACCGGAAACGCCACCGTTTCCCCAAGCTGCTGAAGATTACCCTGTCAAAAAAAGAAAAAGATAATTAAAGAGATGAAAGGATCGAATAAAACCTAACAGCCCGGGGCTTTTCGTATTGGAAAAGAAAAAAAAAGGTCGACTCGGTTCTTGTCGTTTCCAAACATCAACAATGAAGAAAAAGGATGGTTTCCCTTCCCCTTTGACGACATTTGGACATCTCGGGGGAAAGATCTTCTAACTTGACCAAAAAAGCGGATTGAGTGAAACCCCAGGATCAGGGGGGGCTCTTTACCTCGGATCGGGTTTTGGGGCCCTTTTTTAATGCCTTTCGGATTGAAATGCCCCACCATTGAAGTTGGGGAAAAAATGTAGAGGTCTGTCGTGGGGACATGTCTTGTCTACCTCGACATATAGTTTTTGGGAAAAATCTTTGAAACCCAAAATAACCCTGGGGGTGTTCAAGAGGTTGGAAGGGGCAACGAAATACCCCAAAAAGAAATGCCTTTTTTATTTGGAAAGGTAATTCCCTTGGACTTTGGGTATCGGGCCGGGTAGAACCTGACCCGGGAAAAGGGTTAAAAAAGAAAGGAATGGCCGGCCCAAAAGGAAAAACAAAATTAAAAGTTTCCTGGGTTTTGGCTTTTATCCCCGCTATGTTTTGGGTTTTTCCCAAACATCCAAACCGCTGACTCAGCTGACAAAAAAAGCTTTGTTTAAATGGGATAAAGTGAACCCTTTCAAAAGTTTAAAGCGCCATGCTGGTCCCCCTATTTGGCTATCCACCCCGGGGGAACTTATTTGATATGACCAATAACGTTGGTTTTTAGGGGTTTCAGATAAAAATGGACAAAAAGGTAATCGGTTATTATAGTAAATGCTATAAAACCAGAACCCCTTTGGAACCAAGAATTACGCTTGGGGTCCTTGAACACTTTTACCCAAAAATCTCTACGGGAAAATTTCTTTTGAGAACGGATATGCTTTTGAAATGGCTGCTGCTTCCGGGAAGGGCAAAAAAGGGTGGATTGAAAAATTGCAAAATTCATTTAGAATGGAACAAACGGAAATAGTCCCGGGAAAGCCGATGCTCTCTCCGAAGATGCCCCGAAAACTGCGCATTTTTTCATGCGGAAGAAGATGTTCCTCCTTAGGGTCACTTTTTGTAATGACCGCCAGAGAACAGAAGATCAGAAGAGGACCGGAATTTAAACATGTTTGGGAAAAGGAAAATGCGGGCGGGACCAAGTTGGCGAAATAGCTCCTGTTCTTCCCCTAAAATCTATTTGGGGGATGGGATTGATTACAAGGGGGGGGTGTTCGAAAAAAAGGGTTTTGGAAAAGAACGGGTCGAGAGGACGCAGATATTGTTACCAAGGGGAAGGGGCCTGAAATTTGGGAGAATTGCATGTGGAACTTGGAGGAAACCCCAGTATAACAAAAACCAGAAATGGGGCGATTTTACTGGGTTAATTGGCAAAATGTAAAGATGTGTACAAAGTTCAAGTTTTTCTCCCCGTAATGGGGCCCCATAAAAAAAGGGAAAGGAAGATGGGCAATACAACGTTGAGTCCTTTCGAAAAATTTCCATTGACGCTGGGCCCATTTCCCAAAGTCAAATGATGGAAATAAAACATACTCGGGGTATGGATTATTTCAAAGTGGTTGAACATATCCCTACCTAGCCAAGAGGCCACTCTATTCCAAATACTGGTTAAGGAATGGGGGGGGGATTTGGGTGCCACTGATTCATTCAGTCAAGGACGGAACTTAATCTGCAGTGTTTCAAGGGGGTGTGAACTTTTGGAAAAGAAAAACAAAAACAACATCATCCGATCGACGGGTGGTGGAACCCAAACAGAACAATGGGAAAAAATTTTTTGGGAAAAGGGTTTTCAGATCGTCGCAGGACCCTACATACTCTTTTTCTTCTATCCCCATCTGTTCTGGAAAAATGGGCCCAAAAGCCCCTAATATCCTCTTCGGCGGAACTACTCTACCTTTGGGTCTACATTTGGGTTTAAAAATTGAAAAAAGCCGGGGAGGACTTTTAAATGCCCAAGACGGAAAATGGACGTAATTCAAAAGGTGGGGAAAAAACCTCCGTGACAGGATGAAAAAAGGGGATGACATCAAAACTGAAGGAGGAGGTTATCAACCTGGAGATCATGTCTGGCTGAACCCCAACGTCCCCGGGTTTTGCAAAATTTCAACGACAGTGGGAAGGACCGTAGAAGTCGGAAAAGGATAAATGATGTTGTCTACCGTTTAAAAAAATTTCCGAAAGGGAAACCCCGACGTTCATTCAATTTAAATTTTCCCGGAAATAATAAAATGATGAAGAAGACCACGAGTTTGGGCTGGACATGCAAGTGCACATTTCACGAGTTTATGTTTGTATAATAAAGCATCAAACCCTTTGGGGGGAACAATGGAGGGGGCAACGGGGTCTGTTGGGTACCCCCGGAATTGCATTGGCGCATTGTTGAGGATTTGTAACCAGGGTTTCTGTATTCAAGGAAAATACGGAAGGATAGAGGAAAAACCCCCAAATTGGGGAAAGGGTTCTGCATCTGCCGACTCAGTCACTATTTTATTACCTTTTTCACAAAAAATAAGTCTTCACAAGGCGTCCCTTTAAAACCCGGGGCTGGTTTTGCCAACAATCTAAAAAACTCAGAAAATTCCCTGTCAAAACGGACGTGGTTTTTATGGACTAACTGGAAAAAGTGGGAAACATGTTGGGGTCTGTTCCGGTACACTGGGGGTTTGCATCTTGTCTGCGCACCCCCTGGAATTTGTCATATCCAAAAAACAATTGGCTGCCCTTCCCAACCTCCAAGCACTGGGGCTCCCCTGCAAGTATCGGGATGATTTCTCGGCTCGGACGGATCGCAGCTAAGGAGGGTAGTGTAACGAATTTTCTTCCCCCCCCCCTTCGAGGTGGCGGGTTACGTCATCTGCCGGCGCCACGGCCGCCGGTGAGCCGGTTGCATCACCGCCCGGATTCTCCGAAAGCGGGTGTCCCGGGTGGTTCTGGATTGCCACGGTATAAATCGCGACGGCCGGCGGCCGGTATCTTGATCCGCATTGGCTGAACTGTAATGTGCATCCGGTGAATGCTGTGCAGTGGTTGCTCGTAAAGTGAAACCCTTGTGTGCATCGTCGGGGCGGTGACGTGAACTTGACCAGTGCTCGAAATGGTCAGTGCAGTGAACTGGGCCGTGAGGACTGTGCGAGTGTGCAAAGGGGGTGTGGTTTTAAGAGAAGTTTAGTGTAAATAAATCAAAAAATGTTATTAAAAAACTTTTAAGAAATTAGTGTAAATAAAAGGAAGAAGTGATTAAATTAATCAAGTGTTTTAGTGATTTTTTGAAAACAAAAAAAACTTTTTTGAAAATTCGGACTTTTAATTCCCCCCACCCAGAAATAACAATATGTATACCTCAGGGGACAAAATTTTAAAAAAAATTCAAATGTAAGAAGTTGTTGCAATTGTATTAAAAAAAATTTTCTCATTTAATTATAACTGTATAAATTTTAATAACTTATTATAACTAAAAATATTGTATTGATTTTACTTGAAAAATTTGTGTAAACGTACATATACTAGTTTAGTGTAATTTGTAGTTACAAAAAAAACAGCTGCCTTCAGGTTCTTCCAAAATATTAAATATTATTATTATTTTTTTTTTTATTTTATATTAATTAAAAAAGGTGGTGGGAAAATTTATTTATGGGGGGGAATCAGGCTCAGAAAGGGGGAAATGAAAAATGTGAAAAAGAGTGAAGGAACATTGAAACCGTTCAACGCCACCCCTTATGGGATTAACTCAAACAACGGCCGTTTTTTGAAACCTATTGATTTTCCCATTAGATATGTTTAAAAATTCCCTCGTTTAACCGGCCACGTAACTCCGCGATCTGCATTCATCGAAAAATTTCGAAAGAGGCCTTGCGTAATAAATTCTTTTTTCGTAATTATGATCAATTCCTAATTTTCCTGTTTTTTAAGCTCACAATGTAGGAAATTGATACACATTTGGGCAAGAGGCTGTCGAAACCATTTGCCAATCCTGCATATGGTTCAACATAAAATCAATTGAATTTATTAATTGTATCATTGAAGTTATAATTTCTTTCTTCTTGAGGTAGTTTTAATTTCTAATAAAATATATCATATGTAAATACAGTTTGTTGGAAAGGGCCCGAGGAGGAATTGATTCTGAGATGATACCAGAGATCTAATTGCCCTCCTTGTTGTAGGTTGTGCATGATGCAAAACACCATAAATAAACTTTTCCCCTAGTGCTTTTATGCAGCCGGCGGCCGGATACCCTCTACGTCCCGCTGGGACGTGTATTCGACTATACACTAGACACGTACACACATGCGGGTTCCTCCAATTTGGGGTCAGCAGAATGCGAGGCCCTCCGCGTCAACACATACAAGAAGTTCAAGGAACAAACAACCATGCCCGAGCCGGGATTCTAATATCTGCGACCCTTCGAACAGCAACGCTGAGGCGGTACATGCTCTTAGCCACCTCTGCCATCCATGTTGGGCATAAATAAACTAGAATATTTAAAAATCTTAAGCCTGAAGCACTCGAGCAGCGTAGCAGTGTACCAACAAGAGCATCGCCTTCAAGCGGGGACGCTTCCCTTCGCTTCTTTTCAACATTTGTCGCCGGTGGATTTGAGAACTCCGACGTTTCGTTTATAGAAAGATGGCGCCCGACAATGCTGCCCGAGACGTATAATAAAGTAATATCTCGGACCGGCGCAACGGTGGGAGGGGCAGATGCAGCCCCGGAAGAGATTTCCTTTCACAAAAGACGCGCTTCGGCTGCAATCGATCGTCGGTTATCGGCCTTATTGCGGCACGGGGCGTGGGCGTGGGTGGGGGGGGCGAGGGCGGCACGGAAGGGGCGGGGCATGGGCGGGGGGGGGGGGACGGGGGGGGGGGCGGGGCGGGGAGAGGGGGGCGGGGGAAAGGAGTGGGGGGGGGGGGGGGGGGGGGGGGGGGGGGGGGGGGGGGGGCGGCGGCGCGGAAGGAGGGGCGGAGGGGTGGGGGGGGGGGGGGGGGCTGGGTGGAAACGGGACGTGGCTTCGGCGCTGACACACGACGCGGCAGGAAATTTGTTTCGAGAGTTTCCGTCAGATGGCGCAACCCTCCCGATGCCACTTGGCTGCGGCGATATGGCCTCTCCAGAGGCGGTTTAAGTATTTTTGTGAGCGATAAACAGCTTAAGTACATCGAAAAATAATGATAATTCTTATATAGTAATCGAGTGAACTGCATCCTTCAGTCACTCATGGTTAGACCTATTACGGTCCACCAAACGAGACCAATGAGTCGTTGCGTCTCGGACTGCTAGGGGGAAAGGGAACATATTTTTTGGCCCATGAAGATAATTATATTAAATATCTCGAAAACGTTTGTGTTTTTAAACAATTAAAACCCTTTTGAGGTGACTTGTAGCGCCAACAGAGGTCAATTGAGCAATCGATTTCTCTCGATGAGACTAATCGATTGTGATAATTCTTAGCCGATTCCCTCAAGAATATTCTGGAAGAATTCTGGGAAAAAAATGTTTTTGATAGTTTCATTACACCTACAAATCCACTGAAGGAACTCTGTGAATTAGTACTCTCTCTTTCCGGCATTTAGAAAAATTGTGACGACTTGATTATCTTGATTTATGATAATTATACCTAATTTAAAAATGACACAAAAAAATTAAACAAGTGTTTCAATTGATACTTTTTCGTCTAGCATTACAAGCATGAAATGAGCAAGACCGGCTACTGTAGTATGTTTAAAATTTATTTTTATTCTGAGATTACAAAATACAAATAAAATATTATATGTGAAAATACCCACTGGAAGGGTAACTCAAACTTCTAGTAAATGTGTTAATAATATTTTATTAAATGCACTCCTTCACGCGCATGTTTACAAGATTTTCAGAAGGTTTGACGTTTACAGAATCACAATTATTTTAGATGATGCAGCACATTACTCGTAGCATATTATTTTCATTGAAGTTATATTTTGATGTAGACAAACTGTTTTTTGAATGATAATAGTATTTAAAGTTTTTTTTGACTGTAATTAAGTTTTATTGATATTTAGACAATTAATGAACTTTTCGCGAAAAGCCGTTGCAAAATTGTCGAATAAGCGATGTACTGGACATAAAGATTTGTTGAAAGCCATATGGATCAGGCGAACATTAAAAGCTAGAATGTTAAATTAAACTTATCGTGAATTGGCCAATTAGGAACAATTTTTCTCCTTCTTCTTCTTCTTCTTCTTCTTCTTTTTCTTCTTCTTCGGCATTTTCCCCTTAGGAGCTTTTCTGACATTCTCTAAACATGTCCATACCATTGTAGTGCTCTATTTTCCAAGGTCTTCGTAATAGAACAAATTATATTCATCCTTCTCCATATTTCTTCATTTCGCACTCTGTCCTTGCGAGTAAGTTGTAGGCATCGTCTCATGTAGTCCATTTCCACTGTCCTTATCTTACCTCTTATTTTTTGTGTTTGTGGTCACATTTCCGCTCCATATAGTACTATATTTTCTACTATACAATGGAATATCCTTCTTTTGACATCTTGGCGGATATTGTTATTCCATAATATGCTGTGTAAAGCTTTGGTTGCTTTCTTCCCCACAGTTATTCTCGACTTTATATCTGCAACACATATACCCGAGTTGTTAATTAAAGATACAAGATATTTGAAGGTGTTACAGCTTTTAATTTTGTTACCATTCACGTCTACATCTGTTATTCCTTGTCCAATGCACATACATTCGGTTTTATTAAAATTTATTTTTTTCTGTACCAGTTATAGAGGGCTTGCTCTAGGTAGATATTGAACAAAATGGGAGATAACCCACATCCTTGTTTTAAACCCTTGTTTATCAGAGAGCTTTCCGTTAACTTATCTCCAATTTTTTAAAACATTAATAATTATAATAATAACTGAGGGAGTGATGTACATAAGGCATAAATGAATATTCACGAGACAAAAATGAAAAAAAATCACCATGCATAAGAGCAATGTCTATTTTTCTAAAAGGTTTCGAAAAGGTTTTCTGTCTTATGTTGATTGATTTTGATAATTCTTTGTTGATGAACATATTTTGTCCACACTTGACATTTCGTGGCAGTAAAATAATGAAACATTTGGGGTCTGCCTTTTCTTCTTTCATTGTAATAACAGTTCTGCTGCTTGTAGAATAAATTTTATTCATTTTGCAGTGAGGTATGTTCGTACATAATACTTTTATGTTCACAAACATGAGTGGAAGCAAATATTTTATTTAAGTAATTTAAGAAGTGTCAGTAATGTTCTGAATCTGTTTTGAGCTGAGAAGTCGATCTCAGAAAACAGTAGCTCAGTGGAGTAAGAAATGAAGTAAATTTTTTGAGTTATAAAATTTACAATGATGTTTGAATTGAATTCCAAAATTTTCAAACATTTGATCAAAGTTAGTGTTCTTAGTAAGGCTATAATGATATACGTAGATAAGCGTGTAAGAATTGTAATGCTTGGTCGTAATATATATATATATATATATATATATATATATATATATATAATAAATATTGTTACTCGTTTCTTGATGTTTTGGTGGCCATCTCCTTACCGGATCTGAAATTCTACACAAGTGATACTGTTACATGTTAATATACAAAATGTTACCTGTACATGTCAAAAGAATATAATGAAATGCTCATATGCTTACCTGTTTGCTTTCCTGATTCGATTCTGAGCTACAGTTACTAAAACAATTTGCTTGTTCACTTACTGCATATTGCATACTTAATCGTCTTATATCCGTATGTCTAATTACTTGCCTTCTTCCTTCCTTCCTGTTTGGTTTCCATTTTAGTTTAAAACGTGCCCATCCTTGATACCGCTGAGAATAAATTTACTTACTTATGTATCTTTCGATTTATTTACATACATTTTTGTTTATCCTTATTCTTGTCAAATTATTAGTTTCATTATTATTACCACACTTGCGACATACGTGTAGAGACAGAACGTCCTTATTCTACAAACAGGCCACAATATACATGACATACGTTCTCGTCTACAAAATACGTACGTTTTAAGACTTGTAACATACTGATATGTATGGAGACAGAACATCCCTTAATCTACAAACAGGCCACAATAATATACATGACATACGTTCTCGTCTACAAAATACGTACGTTTTAAGACTTGTAACATACTGATATGTATGGAAGACAGAACGACCCTTAATCTACAAACAGGCCACAATAATATACATGACATACGTTCTGCGTCTACAAATACGTACGTTTTAAGACTTGTAACATACTGATATGTATGGGAGACAGAACATCCCTAATCTACAAACAGGCACAATAATCTACATGACATACGTTCTCGTCTACAAAATACGTACGTTTTAAGACTTGTAACATACTGATATGTATGGGAGACAGAACGTCCCTTAATCTACAAACAGGCCACAATAATATACATGACATACGTTCTCGTCTACAAAATACGTACGTTTTAAGACTTGTAACATACTGATATGTATGGGAGACAGAACATCCCTTAATCTACAAATAGGCCACAATGATATACATGACATACGTTCTCGTCTACAAAATACGTACGTTTTAAGACTTGTAACATACTGATATATATGGGAGACAGAACATCCCTTAATCTACAAACAGGCCACAATAATATACATGACATACGTTCTCGTCTACAAAATACGTACGTTTTAAGGCAGCACAGCCGTTAAAAACTGGCTTGGCTCGTTGGTGCTGTCTTTTACTAACGCGCGACTGTAAACACAAAGACGGAATAAACACAAAGTCGGGTGCCTCCACCACCGCCGTGCATCAGGCGACGAAGACTCGTGTTCTAATATTTATGGCGGCCCTTTCCATTTCCACGACTTTTGAAGACGCCCGAGTTCCTTCTCTCAGTCGGCCGGCGAGCTTTCTGCGACTCTTTCAGCGTTTGATTTAGTCGTTTTCTTTCATATTTTATCGATTCCGTTTGAGCTTTCGGTCCAGGTGGATCTTCTTAATGGAGGTCTTCTGTAATACGTATAATTCCTTTATCTCGGGAAGAAATAACCCCGAGGAAAAGGTAGGGAGACAGAGTGGAACGAAATTTCTTAAAAGGAGAAATTGCTTCAAAGAAAGTTTCTGGGAATACAGTGACTTGCGATTCTGGAAAGTTAGAACTCTCTGTAGAAACTACATTAATGTCAGATTACTATTTTCCTTCATTCCGTTGAGCAGAATCTGGCAGTCATTTATCATAAGAGATTTATCGTAACTGCAATGAAATAATCATAACCTTAATTTTGTTATTGCTCGTTTGAAATATGAGTTATAGATTTGTATTTACTTGTAATGTTTCACCAATACGGTCGTGGCACGTATCAAGGAAACCATTGATAGAGTTACGTATTGGGTGAGTGGGACTTAGCAGTTTCAAACCCGGTGAAGTGCGAGGAATTTGCATTATGTGTTACCATCGACGAGTTTGTAGTGCCAGCCATAATCGAATTCGTAGCTCTGATGAGTGATTTCCGATGTTTTGCTGGCCACTTCTAGCCGAATGCCAGAAGATTAGGTCAGAACAACACTAGTCGTGTATCTCGCTCGATCTTTCATTTAATTTCTCTTCCCTCCCATCTTCATTATTATCATAATCATCCCATAATTCTCCACTTCATCCGCATCGGAGCGCCTAGGGGGAGATTGGCCCGTCCTAACCCAAACCGTCATAACCAGAATACGTCGGGAGGGGGGCTTGCGAACCCAGTAATTGCGCGAGACTAACGTCTGAGAAAAGAAAGAAAAAATTAATGTTTCAAAAATAAATAAATTCTATTGTTGAATGAGGATCTTTTAATTAGTTACAATACACAATTGACACTCATTGTTTCAAGATCATAATTTGGATAAAATAAATCAGAGGACATGAGAAGTACTTTTCAAACCCCTTTTCTTTGCGATATAAAAAAATTCGTTACGTAAGAACATTTTATTTTCGCATCTAAGAGGGATATTATTGGCATGAGATTATACAAAATACTTGCAGAGCCGCCAAATACAATAAATTCCCGAAAGTCTACTCGGTGCTGTACCCTGCAAATTTTGTTTTCAGGACTATCTGGCCCAAACTCATTGAAACTATGAAACCGAATTGCGAGCTGTGAAAACTACCGAAATGTACCGGCATTCAATTACCCCACATTTGATAGCGACTCGGATTTTAATTTTTATTGCTTATGGACACGTGCTATCCAAAAAATATTTTTTGACAGCGTGTTCTTCAAATGTAAGTAATATGCTTTGTTGTTCGAGTTTCTCTAACTTCACGATAAAATGAGAAATGTACAAAACATTATGTTATAGATTTTAAAACCCAAACCAACACAGATTCTTTCAGTTTCGGTTACAATACATAATGAACAACCATGGTTTTGTACTCACTTTTGGATGAGTTCTTTACGTTGCAGTTTCGGTTTGTGATTGAGGCCTTACCCAATCTCTCCCCCACACCATACAGTAGGTTTGCAGGACGGATGTCTGCGCCAGTCGCCCTTCCCACCCCAACGCTCGCCCTGCCGCCTACGCCGCCGCCCGGGCCGCCACCGCCCCCTCCGCCACCCACGTGCGCTTGCTCGCCCGTGCAGTCACCAAAGCGAGCAATAGCGACTGGCAATCAGCCGCCGGAGAGGCACAAAGCTCGCGCAACATCACAGGCCCTTTGTCGGCACTGCGGGCGGCGGCCGCCCAGCTCGGCGCCTGCGGAGGCTATGGCATCCCGCCCGGCGCCGCCTGGCCAGCCCGGCCCGACCGGCCCGCCCTGCTCTGCCCTCTCGGCGCCTGCGGAGGCTATGGCATCCCGCCCGGCGCCGCCCGGCCCTGCCCGACCGCCCGGCTCCGCCCGCCCCGCCCGACCCGCCCGTCCCGCCCGGCCTCCGCTCGTCCACCCGGCCCCGCCCGGCCCGCCCCGCCCCGCCCGGTCCCGCCCTGCTCGCCCGGCTCCGCCCGGCTCCGCCGGTCCGCCCGGCTCCGCCCGGCTCCGCCCGGCTCCGCCCGGCTCCGCCCGGCTCGCCCGCCCGGCCCCGCCGGCCCGCCCGGCCCCGCCCGCCCCGCCCGGCCGCCCGCCCTCCCGCCCGGCCCCGCCCGGCCCGCTCGGCCCCGCCCACCCCACCCGGCCCGCTCGGCCCGCCCGGTCCCGCCCGGCCCCGCCTGCCCGCCCGACCGCCGGCCCCGCCCGGCCCGCCGCCCTGCCCAACCCCACCCGGCCCCGCCCGGCCCCGTTCGGTTCCGCCCGGCCCCGCCCGGTCCATCCCGCGACGCCCCGCCCCAAACCGTCCTGCTCCGTCCCGCCTAGCTCCACCCGGATCCACTTCTCCTCACCTTGCCGCTTACAGGTACTAATGAACAAGAACCTCAACGATTGACATCTAACAAGACTGTCTACCAGTCCACCTCTAAAATCAAATCATTAGTTCATTTATATCAGCCTTTATCATTGTTCACTCAAAAATCCTCTCCTCTTCTAAGTGGACGTTGACACAAAATACCTGGAAGCCCATAACAGAATCAGAAGGATGGCCGGCAATGTCAAATAATGTGGAGTTCGAGAGTTTGAGAGTTCATGCGATAGGATCGTGTTGGCAGATCGCGGGACGGGATTGTGGGCCAGGAGCGTGGAAATCATAAAACGAGAGCGTAAAAAAGTGGGTGTGATGGGTGCACGCTTAGCGTCAGTGAGAGTTGCAAGCTTGGAGCGTGAGCTTCTGGCAGGAGATTGTAGGAGTCTGGCAGGAGGGTGACGGTGATGCTGGCAGCTTCAGGAACGGTGAACGCCCATCAGCGAGAGTGGGGCCGCGGTGCCGACGAACCGCAGGTGCAAAGGAGTAGGGAAACTTTTTGTCCTATCCTCTCCCCTTACACACACACACACACTAACATGCACTACATTACCACATATTCAGGGAGACCGGTTGTGAGCTTAGAGCTTGTCCCGGCTGGCGGTGCCCCGCTGGTGGGAGAGTCCTGGTCTATTTCTTTTTTACAAAAAGATTACATTACCACTTAGTGGCTTTGACGAGGAAGATGTGAGTTCATGAGCTACCCTCCTACCTGCACACCTAGAGCGTCTTACATTTACATTTATATCTCCACCTTTTTTATGACATAGATTATTTTACATGGAATTAACACATTCTGCAATTACATAAACCTTTTTCATTCTATAAATTCTTTTCGACATTTATTCCTTTTTTCACCGCCTATTAGCTGCAACTAGATACTATTGGGCGTTACCGTCCTTGGTACGGGGACCCGGGAGGTCTTCTACTGAAACATGGAAACACTTACTTACAATTTCATATTAAGTGTTGTATATTTACAATTATCATATTAAATGTTTACAATTTAGAGTTTTGTAATTATTATGAAAAACCATATTCAGAGAATAATCCACAATAAGAAAATAATTAATTGTTGAATATTTACAATAAATTACATATTCATTTATTTTAGACGCTGTGACATTGTTGGTACTGCACGGGACATAAAAGTTATTTCTTCTTTAGTGACCTCCTCCTCTTCTATTTCAATCTATTGTTATATTTGAACCATTATACTGCGAGCCACAGTCGTGTGCGGTACAAGCCGTAAGGCCAGCACCCGACCTGAGACGTCTTGGGGGGGGTGGCGAACACCATTCACCAGATGGTCGACTAGCTCAGTATAGACGTCCCAGTGTGGACACAATAAATAAAAAAAATAGGGGGGGGCAGGGTCGTGAAGATCGTTTATGGATTGGATGCAAAATTACAAACAACTCGGATGAGAATCACTTTTCACTAAATTCAGAATATATTCTAAAAATATTGGCTGCTTTGACAAATACATACAATGGCACATAAGAAAAAATCAAATACAGAATACTCTTGACTAAAAAAAAAAACACACACTAATAACAAACACACTTTCAGAAATTCGAAAGAATCGTTAAAATATTACTTTACAAAATTTGGAAGAAACACACATTGAAAATCAAAGATTAATACTTTTGCCTTGACATTTTTTTTACAGCACAAAGGTAACGTCTTTCTCTCTCTAAAATCCAGAGAATTACTATTATTATAATTATACTCTTACACAAACTCTTAATCACTATATTACAATATTTGATCTTGAAATCCTTTTGAAAGAAAGATTGATTCTGTTCTCACGTATTAGAAGTCGGAAACAAATGTACTTTTACTTTTCTTATCTTTTAAGCGTGGTAAATCTGTTACCCTCCCTTTTCTTTCTACGTGATAGATACAGAATGAGCTTTCTTATTAAACTGAATCACTCCTATCCTACAAAACATTTTATTTGGAACGCCCTTTACGTGTTCTCGGCCGCGTAGAAGTCCAATTTGCTTCCTTCTACACCTTTCCACCGAGCTGCTTCGGCTTGAAGCGTCGTGGCCTCGGGTTGAGAACGCCGTTGCTCCTCAGAAATCGCCTTCTTCTCGTTCAAGTTTTATATGCTTGAATACTCTCATATGAATTTTACTTTATTTTCGATTACAGTTAATGACCAACGGGATATTCAGAGTGAAAATGAATCCAGAGATCACCTTTTATATGAGCACCAACTCAAGAAGTATTTAAATATACGAAAAGCATGTAGAGAAAAAAACAAACTGGAAAGAGAAATGAATGCAAGCTATTAATTACTGCCATCTATTCAAAACTCCACTCCTAATTCTTCCATTATAAATTCATAACATTTCTTATTACCTTTCTTCTAAGATTATGTTTAAATCAATTTATAACAGAATAATTACCTCTTCTGGTCTTCTAGAAGAGTTTTCCTCAAAAAGTTGCAAATCTGAAGTCCGCTGCAATGTCACTTCCTGGCCACCGTTTTCCATACGTCCGCCCAGTTCAGCTGCTACCTTCAGAAAGAACTTTTCTTTCTTCCGACCTCGTCTCGCCCTTGGTCAAAGGTGGTCTCTCTTGTTTTAAATTCTAATTATCATTCCAAATATCCATCGCGTTGGCTAGTTAAAAATATTCTTTCCCTCTCTTTCTTAGGGCGATATGTGACACGTTTCGGAATCTAAGAAAACGGGCAGTCACATAACCCTTCTTTCGAAAAAGATTTTATAGTTTGATTCATATGCCGTAAAATCTTTTCACTAAAATTATACTCTTCTTTTTTTGATTCTAGAACGTCGGCATCTGTTCTCTTCCTCTTTACTCTTACTCCTTTCTTCTTCTCATTTTCCCTTATTTTCCTCCTTCTTTCTCCTTTTTCTCTTGTTTTCTATTTTCTTTTTTCATGATTCTTGTCAGTTACTTTATCTGTTTGTTTCATCATTTTGCACATATTTCATTCTTTAAATGGTCGCAAACTGTGAATTGTACTTTCCGATTGTATTCCACTTTCATCTAGTGTGCTTTCGCGCACGGAAGAAATATTTCAATGTGCATGGCGAAATTAGGAATAAATCTGGCGTAATAATTGACGCAACCTAACAAACTTTTAAGTTGTTTCGTGTTTTTTGCGGTGCAATTTTATCTATCTCTCGCATCTTTTCCATATTCATTTTGACCCCGTTAACTGTCACATCATAACCCAGGAACTTAACTTGTTTAGTGCAGAAATTACTTTTCCAAATTCAGTTGTAAATTATTTTCAATCAGACGTTTCAACAAAATATCTAGCTTAGTCATGTGTTCTTCAAATGTCTTAGAATACACAGCACGTCATCAATATAGATAAAACATCGCGGGACATCTCTCTGCCAATGATATTGTCTAGACATTGTACAAGAGCAGATGCACTGTTCTTGAGTCCAAATGGCATTCTTTTAAAGACATACGAAATTCCCGGTGAATAAATCCTGTATATTGTCTACATTCAGGTGCTATCGCTATTTGCCAATACGATGCAGTGAAGTCGGTTGAACTCAACCACTTGATGCCGGATAATTGATTAGTTAAATCCTCTACACGCAACGGTCTGTCTCTGTACGGTAAGGTAACTTGATTCAATCGCCTTGCATCTAAACACAACCTTATCTTCCCATTACTTTTTTCTACGAGCACTATCGGATTTAGATAAGAGGTTTTGGACTTCATGATGATATCATCTTTGACCATGGTAGCAATGACATCCACCTCTTCCTTATGTTTTTCTGGAATGACATATTGGTAACCCGTGAATGGTGTTTTATCTGTTAATTCTATTTCGAATTGAAAATCTTTTACTGGATTCTTCTTTTGCAAAACACCTTTGATTCCTAAGTAACTTCAGTTAACTGTTTTTCTGATTGCATTGAGATTATCGTTGCACGTTCATCATCAAATGAGATTAATTCGATTGATAATATCGCCACCTCTTCTTCACTAGATTGTTCTATTTGGTTTTTGGCGGGATGGCGTGTCGAAACAAACCTTTTCTAATTTTCCGACTCATGTCCGCGAGATGTACTTGGTCCTGTATTTCTGGTTGGAAAACTCCTCTATCAATAGAATTTTGTTTATTTCTATCCCTAGACGAGGTCCTGTCTTGTCTATCATAAGTTTGTTTTTCTTGGTTATGTTTCGGTTTGTAAGTTTCTCCTTTTTCTGGTTTGCTTACATTATGTTGTTGCTGCCTGCTATCTTGACCCATTTCCCGGGACCATTAGCATTTGCCCTTGCTTTCTGTAACCTTTCATTATACACGAAAGTGGCATCATACAATCCTAGTTGCGTTATTAATTTTTCAGTGGACATTGGTAAGAGATTCTAAGCAAATTTTGCGTCGAGGAAGGAAAATGACGTATTAATAAACAGACAATTTCTTCATCCTGTATCGTCGGAGTACATAATTTGAAACAAGTTAATTTCTCCGTTGCATATTCCTGCATGGACATCGTACCCTTCTTCCACGTACCATACATTACATTAACTTTAAAATTGATTTGAGTTTCGTTATTCCAATATCTCAAATAAAATTTTTTTGAGTTCGGCCATAGTTTTGGGAAACTCTCTAAACTATCTGCCCAGATTCGTGCATTACCTGCAACATCTGATAAACGATTCTAGTTTTCTTACTGTCCGGAACACAATTTAAAAAAAAGAAATTATCTACTTCTTTCATAAATACATGGATTTTCATCTCCACTGCACTGAAATTAGGAGTACACGGCAATGAAACATGCGTGGGCTGAACACTTCCTCCACCGGTAAATTTTCTAATTGTTTTTTCAGTTCTACTATTCATTCTTATATGCATTAATTTGATGCTGTAGAACGCCATCCTGTTCAGAAAGAGCCTTATTCCACTATCTAATTTATTAGCTTGAACCTGAACTTGTTCAGTAACTAATTCGGGAACTTTTCTACCTTGTTCTACCTCAATCTGCCTGTCGGATACGGCGGTTATAAGATCCGATTGTGTTTCGATCCTATTTTCAAATTCTTTCGTTACTTGATCAACCTTTTCTTCTAATTCAAGTCCCAGCTCCGTGAATTTTTTCTCTAAGTTCTCGTGTTCCTGTGCTAATTCATGTTGAACCTCCCCTTTTAAATTCGACCTTCCACTGCTCCGCTAATTCAGTAAACTGTGCTTTTAAATTTTCTTCTAACTCCTATTATTTCTTCAATTTCATGTCGAATTCCGTGAATTTTGTTTCCAAGCATTTATTGCCGAGTTTTTTTCCCTCTAATTTGGTTTCAAAGTAGCCTTGTTCTCCTCTAGTTTAGTTTCCAAAGTAACCTTGGTCTCCTCTAGTTTAGTTTCCAATGCATTTATTGCCGAGTTATTTTCTTCTAATTTGGTTTCCAAAGTATTTATTGCCGAGTTATTCTCCTCTAATTTGGTTTCCAAAGTAGCCTTGTTCTCCTCTAGTTTAGTTTCCAAAGTAACCCTAATTTTTTAGGGTTTTCCCTCTGTTTTTCATCCTGCATACTAACCTCACATCTAATTGTTGATAAATTGTCCTATTAACCGTTGCATCATTGAATTAGCCCTCCGAGGTTTCGTTCTTCTCATCCTGATCTCGTGTTGGCGTTGGCTGGATTCTGTCGGCGACGTCTCACTAGTTTCTCCTGCCGCCCCTAGTTCTACTCCTGTCGTTTCCTCCCCGATCATCGTACCTGGTGCTTGTCCCCAGTTTCCTATCGCTATCTGTTTCCCTCAGAAGTTCCTTCCACAGGTAGGTAAATTCCAGACGTTATACTTATCTGCCATTTTGAATCTATTAACTGCCTAGAATCAATCAATTCTTTCCCAGACACCATACACCTCTCACAAAATATTTTACACAGAAATACCAGACACAATTTGAAACTGATAAAACTCTCATATAATAAATATCCTTTTCAAAAAACACTCCTGAAATAACACACTTTTTCTCAACACACTTGTACTCTGCAACCTTGTCAGAAATTTTAGTGAACTGTTATTCAATTGTACTAGTATTTTTAGTTACACCAATTTTTGGTCTCTTTTATCCCCAAATCGAGTTTGTCGTAAATGCATCCAATAATCGAGCCCCGCTTATGGGCGCCAATTGCGAGCCACAGTCGTGTGCGGTACAAGCCGTAAGGCCAGCACCGACCTGAGACGTCTTGGGAGTGGCGAACACCATTCACCGATGGTCGACTAGCTCAGTATAGACGTCCCAGTGTGGACACAATAAATAAAAAATAGGGGCAGGTCTGAAGATCGTTTATGGATTGGATGCAAAATTAAAACAACCGGATGAGAATCACTTTTCACTAAATTCAGAATATATTCTAAAAATATTGGCTGCTTTGACAAAAACATACAATGGCACATAGAAAAATCAAATACAGAATACTCTTGACTAAAAAAACACACACTAATAACACAATACAATTTCCTACTTTCATCTACTACCCAATTGTTTCACACACACGCTTTCTGAAATTCGAAAGAATCGTTAAAATATTACTTTTCAAAATTTGAAAGAAACACACATTGAAAATCAAAATTAATACTTTTCCTTAACATTATTTTTACAACAAAAGGAAACTCTTTCTCTCAAAATCCAGAGAATTACTATTATTATAATTATACTTTACACAAACTCTTAATCACTATATTACAATATTTGATCTTGAAATCCTTTTGAAAGAAAAGATTGATTCTGTTCTCACGTATTAGAAGTCGAAACAAATGTACTTTTACTTTTCTTATCTTTTAAGCGTGGTAAATCTGTTACCTCCCCTTTTTTTTTCTACGTGATAGATACAGAATGACTTTCTTATTAAACTGAATCACTCCATCCCTACAAACATTTTATTTGGAACGACCTTACTGTGTTCTCGGCGCGTAGAGCAGTCCAATTTGCTTCCTTCTACACCTTTCCACTGAGCTGCTTCGGCCTTGAAGCGTCGTGGCCTCAGGTTGAGAACGCCGTTGCTCCTCAGAAATCGCCTTCTTCTTCTCGTTCAAGTTTTATATGCTTGAATACTCTCATATGAATTTTACTTTATTTTCGATTACAGTTAATGACCAACTGGATATTCAGAGTGAAAATGAATCCAGAGATCACCCCTTTTTATATGAGCACCAACTTCAAGAGAGTATTTAAATATACGAAAGCATGTGAGAGAAAAAAAACTGGAAGAGAAATGAATGCAAGCTATTAATTACTGCCATCTATTCAAAACTCCACTCCTAATTCTTCCATTATAAATTCATAACATTCTTATTACCTTTTTCTAAGATTATGTTTAAATCAATTTATAACAGAATAATTACCTCTTCTGGTCTTCTAGAAGAGTTTTCCTCAAAAAAGTTGCAAATCTGAAGTCCGCTGCAATGTCACTTCCTGGCGCACCGTTTTCCATACGTCCGCCCAGTTCAGCTGCTACCTTCAGAAAGAACTTTTTCTTTCTTCCGACCTCCGGTCTCGCCCTTGGTCTAAGGTGGCGGTCCTCTTGTTTTAAATTCTAATTATCATTCCAAATATCCATCCGCGTTGGCGCGTTCAAAATATTCTTTTCCCTCTCTTTCTTAGGGCGATATGTGACACGTTTTCGGAATCTAAGAAAACGGGCGGTCACAATACTTTGATTGGCAAGAATTTTCTATTTCCTTATATGTTCTTTCGATTGATAATAGATTTGGTGAGGCGTCCACTGACAGCTCAATTCCATTTCGCGTTTCTATCTGGAACTCGGAGAAGAGAGTAGACGGTCCACCGACTGGCGGCGCGGTGAGCGGTCGTATGCCAGCCCCCACGATAGACCCACTTTACCCTCTCTGCCGGCGGTCGCGGACCAGTTACATCGCTTTTGCGTTGGAGCCTGTTCTCTTGATCTGCAAGCGGCCTAAGGCATTGATGCGGATTTCAGGAATGGACCCAGCAGAGATGATTAATCCATCTGAAGTCTCGACCTATCTGCTCATAATGCTGTTTGTGTAACAGGTGATTTCTCAAATGACGACCAATGATGATATTTAGCATCTACTACCTACTCCTCCTGCCCATTCTATTATTTCCAGTCCTTCCACCTTCTTCTTATCTAGCCTCACCCTAACCGTTCCTTTTCCTGACCATTCAGGCTGGGCGGTTGCTCAGTGCATCAGCTGATGTCACTGCAGTGTCTCTAGCCGGAAGGTCCTAGGTTCTAGTCCCGACGGCAGCAGGATTTTCGACACTAGCTTTTCAGCAAGGTTGAATTCACTCGCTGTCTGGAGGAGAATTCTAGCGGCCGGCTGGTTTGATCCGTAGTTTTACGAGACTATTTTCTTACACTTACGGGACTAATGACCTCAGTAGTTGACGCACTAAAAATCAATTAATCAATCTGACCATTCAGGCAACCCTACTCGCTCTACTTCGCCAACTCTCGCCCCAAAAAATTATGCCCCTGCCCGGACCGCACTTCGACATGTCTTCAATACTTATGTGAATTGCGGGTTGCATAATAATCGAACTATATTTTATACAGTGCAACCTGCTGTGAGAAAGTTGGTATTATTGCAGGTCACAGGATAATAGAGGTTATAAGAATAGCAAAGAGGTTGGATAATTATGTTATTGATAATCAAGTGTAAGAATGCATTCGTTATTAACACATTTGTAATTGTGCTTAATTTAGGTAATACCGAACGCTTTTTTTTGCAAGTTGGTACGTTTTCAGGCGCATTAACGTAGCTGGTTATTACTCCCGTAAGTGTAGTACATGTTTATCACGGAAGATAGCGGTGTTCCTCTCCCACGGCTTGCGAAGTTTTCCCTGACAGGTACCTCCACCCCAGCAAAGCACCGCCCCAGTCGGCACGTTCTCTAAGCTCCCGACTGGTCTCATGTTATGTGTGGTGCCTGGAAGTATAAATCTGTGTAATGAGTATGAGGTGAGGATAGGGAAAGGTAAGATGAAAAAACAAAGGTAATAAGTTTAATAGATCCCCCCCATTTGTTTCGTTGGTTCGTTTAAAAACACAAAAAGACACTACAAAAAGCACCACATTTCATAATGAAAACTGCAGTGGCAAGGATCTTTCTTTACGATCGAGTCTCATTTAACAGAAATGTAATGAAAATTCGCAGTAAAAGAATGTAAAATGTGTTAAATATTGCTTTTGAGCCATTGGGTTTGAATTTTAGAAACATTTTCTGCTAAAGTTGACGAGCACGCAAATCCAAGACTGACACTACTTCATCAAATCTCAATACAGTATTTGAGTGACTCCCTAGTGTGCAGATGTGCGTGCGTTCGTATGTGCGTGGGTTCGATTTCCGTCACTCACGGATAGACCACATTCCATGCACCAATAAAGACTTATGAGGTGTCATTCGACGAGTCTCGGTCTCCTGATAGGGAACTGATAATTTGTTTTCGGATCCGGTAAGAGAATTTAATGAATTTTCCGAAAACGTGTTTTGGCGTTGCGATCTTTGCGAGTACGCCGAGAATTACATCGATGCCACCTGAATAGATCTATGTATGTGGCGTTGATTAAACCCCAGTACCCGGAGGTTATTTTCAGTCCACGGCACCATAATTTTCTTGCATGAGGTTGCCATCCTGAATATTTACAAACCAGCCATATGAAATGAAAATCACGCGGCATAATTTATAAGATACGAATTTTTTGATAAATGGTAAATATGGTAAATGAAATGGTAAATATCAAAAAGACAAAAATATGGTAAATATCAAAATAGACAAAGGTAATGATAATTGCACTTTTTATGAGCCTTAATTTCCCTATTATTAAGTCAAAAGTATCTTGGGGGAATAATTTATTTTTAATGTGTGAACTGGCTTTATTTTAACGCTGGTTGAGAATTGATTTTTAAGAAAAGTGCAAGAGTCTACAATTTTTGGATAGAATATTTAATTATAATATATCTTTCATTGTGTTTATTTTTCATCTAGTTTCGTGGGCGTTCTCTTCCCTGCCACTTTCTTCCATGTCACTCTCTCCCCGTCCGCCACTGCCACTCCTGTTCTCAGACCAGCGTCACCCCGCAACAGCGCACCTGTCGTCAGCCTGCTGTAATAAGTTAACGTCGCATCTACACATTATCATGTCACCACCACTTTTCACATAGTAGTATTCTCTCTGTACTCACTGGTCCCTACGTCGCCGAGAAGTATTAATCCATTGGCATCGTCCTTATCATCGACCCTCCCTTAGCCCTTGCAATCCCAAATTATTTATTATATTTTTCCCTAGGTCTTTTATCCAGCGAACAGCCGGTTACCCTTTACGTCCCGATGGGACGCATATTCAACCATACACTAGAGAAACACACTTGTAGGCTCCTATGATCTGGGGTCAGCAGAACGCAAGGCCCTCCGCAAGAACACATACAAAGACAAGGGACAAACAACCATGCCCAAGACGGGACTCGAACCCGCGACCCTTCGGATGGAAGCGCTGACGTCGGCACTCGCTCTTAGCCACCTCGGCCATTCAAGTCGACAATTATTTATTATGAAGAAACAAAATGTTTAAGGCATAAAATTGATAATGGGGGCATCAGACTAAAGTGACGTAGCCACATGGATACAAGAGGACTGAAACGGTTAGAACTTTCTATCTTGTCTGGTTTGCCAGTTTGATTGATTGATTGATTTTTGCTGTTTTCGGGATGCGTCAACTGCTTTGGTTATTATTCCCGTTAGTGTAGTGCATGTTTTTTTCTCGGGAGATGGCAGTGATCTTTCCCCGCTGGCTGGCGAGATCCTGCCCCGACCTCCTGTCGGGTAGTGGGGTTTCCCCCTCACCAGGACTCTCCCACCAGCGGGGCACCGCCCCAGCCGAGACAAGCTCTAAGCTCCCGACCGCCCGGAATATGCGGTAGTGTAGTGCATGTTAGTGTAAGTGTGTGTGTAAGGGGAGAGGATAGGACAAGGAAGAGGAAGGACAGATCGCGCGCGGTCCGTGGCCCGTTTGTTAGGGTACTGCTCCGGAATTCGCTTGGTGTTGATCGGAGAAACCACGGAAAACTACCGATCAGAGCAGCCGGCCGCTAGAATTCTCCTCCAAACAGCGACTGAATTCCACCTTGCTGAAAAGCTAGTGTCAAAAATCCTGCCGCCGTGAGGACTGGAACCTAGGACCTCCCGGTCAGAGGCGCTGCAGTGACATCAGTTGATGCACTGAGCTACCGCTCCCGGTTGGTTTGCCAGTCCCCACCCCTCGAGCAAAGCTTCGTTCCCGAAGCGATCGTCCCTTTCTCGTACCTCTGGCTCACCTTCAAAGCGTTGCCACCGCTCTGTCGATCCTCAACCCGCCCCCGGTCCATCCCCGGGCAAGCGACCACTGCCCGTCCCTTGCCTGTCTCGACAACGTCAAACACATCGACGCCTCGTCGGTCTTACCGTTTCCTCCGCACCGCTCGCGCCACACCTCCCTGCGATCCCGCTCCGGATTCACACCTGGAGGCCACGCCCCCTTCATAACTCTGCCGCGTAACCACCTGACCGGGCTTGCTCAGCTGCATCCATTTTTTTTCGGGCTGTCCCTTCTCTGCTCTTCGTCGCGTGTTACCCCGCTTTTTAGCGCCTTGCCTTATGCTGTCTCGATTCACCTCGTCTTGTTTTTATTCGTATCGCCTTCTGTCGCTTTGTTTCCTCTCGTCCCTCCTCGCGTAGCCTTGCGTCACTTTCTTTTTTCATTTCGCCTTGTCTAAATGTGTCTCGTCACACTACGTTTTTCAGTCCTTCTCGTCTCATAACGTCTTATGTTACTTTCCGTTCTTTTCCCGTCTCGCTTCACTCGTCTCGCTTTACTACGTCTCGCTTTCTACGTCTCGCTTTACTACGTCTCGGTTCAGTACGTCTCGCTTCACTATGTCTCGCTTTACTACGTCTCGTTTCACTACGTCTCACTTCTTTCCGTCTCGTTTCATTTCGTCTCGTTTTACTTCGTCTCGTCTTACACAGTATTGTCTCTTTCCGTCTCTTCCCCTCCATTCGCTCCTCCTCTCACCCCCGTCTTACTCCGCTTCCCCCCCCTTTCCCCTCCCCTCCTCGGTTCGCTCTTCTGCTATGCCCCTCTCCACGCTTCCTATTCTCGATCACGTTTCCCCGCTCTAAGTCACACACTCGGTCAGGTTAGTCTCGGCCCTCCCGCCCCCCCTTCGCCCTACTCCCCTCCACTTCTAACGCTCCGGTTCCCTTGCCCCGCGATCCCGCCCCGCCAATACCGATTCCTCCGTGTCCGTCACAACGCTCCACTCCTGCTACTCCGCCTCCCATTCCTCCGTCCCTGCATCAATGCTTGGTTCACTCTTCCCCGCGATCCCGCTACGCCACCTACGATTCCTTCGTTCCCGTCTGAATGTTCCCACCGGGAGCGGTGCTTCGTGCAACTGATGTAACTGCCCTCTAACGCTCCGGTCCCAGTTCGAGTCCCGACGGCGGCAGAATTTTTGACAGGCGGCGACTATTCAGCTGGGCTGATTGCAGTCGCTCTCTGGAGCACAATTATAGCAGCTGGATGCTCTGATTGGTAGTTTTCCGTGGTTTCTCCGATTAACACCAGGTAAATACTGGAGCAGTACCCTACCAAACGGGCCACGGACCGCGCACGATCTTTCCTTCGTCTTCCTTGTCATATACTCACCCCTTACACACACACACTTACACTAGTATGCACTACACTACCACATATCCCGGGAGACCGGTCGGGAGCTTTGAGCTTGTCCCAGCTGGGGCGGTGCCACGCTGGTGGGAGAGTCCTTGTTAGGGGGAAACCTCGCTAGTCGGCGGTATGTCGGCGCCGGATCTCGTCAACAAAGTGGGGGAAGATCACATCTATCGCCCGATGAAAACCATACCCTACACTTACGGGAACAATGACATCAATAGTTTACTTGCGCGGAATCACCAATCAATCAATCAACCCAATGTTCCGACCCCCATCCCCCGCGATACCGCTTATTCCCCTCCAATTTCGTCGTTCCCGCCCCACGTGATCGGTAGTTTTCCGTCACTCCCCTCCCCCAATTCCTCTGACATTGCCCCAACACTACATTTCCTCTCCCCCGCGATCTCGCCGCACCCCCGATTCCTCCGCTCCCGCTTCGATGCTCCGCTTCTTCTTTTCCCCCCCGCCCAACGCTTCACTCCCTCTCGTCCGCCACCGTTTTCGGATCGTGCCTGTTTTCCCCCTTCCTCGAAATGCTGCCTTTCCCCCAATCCTCCATTCCGTACCAACGCACCGCTCCTCCCTTTTACTTCCGACTCCTCTGTCGCCTCCCTAACACTCCGCCTTCCGTTGCTTCCCCACCGCCCCGCACCACGTTCCCGAACGCCGATTCATCCATCCTCGACCCAAGGCACCGCTCGCTCTCCCTCGCGTCCACGGCCACCGCCCTGCCGGCCCCGACGCGTCCTCGCCTCAAATCCTCCTCTCTTATTCAACGCGCGTGCGCCCCCCCGCCCGGGCCTGTTTATCGAGGCCGCGCTTCTGCTTTCTCCCCTCCCCTGCCCCCTCCCCCTCCCCTTCTCCCTCCATTGGGGTGTCCCCGGCCGGACTTCTTTTCAGTGGGGAACTTGTCCTTCTCAGGCCACTTCACTCGCTCTCTAGTCTGTTCTTTCCTGTTGTTTTCGTTGGAGCACTGCTTCACTCTCGTCTGTTTTGCTCTTTGCTCTTTAGTTGCTCTTTAGTTTTTTGTACGTGTAGCTCTGATGATGATGAATATACAGGTATTCGAGGAGGAAACGTCGAAACTGCGCGAAAATAAGCTCTTAAGACAATTTTAAGCATATTTTGTCTAAAAAAAATACATGGATATTCGGCATGGCTGAGCCGCAATAAGCACTCAACCATTGGTTTGAAAATAGTGGTTTATAGGCTAAAATTTGCATTCTAGAAGCATATAAAGATTCCAGAAACTTGTAAATTGTTTATTATTAACAGAATAAACGAATATATAAGTCCAGAAAGAAAAATGAACCCGGGAATAAAAAATCAGTCAAACTGTATAAATTGGATGCTTTTTTTTATTTCTGGGTGAATTTTTCTTTCTGATAAAATACAACGTTCTGGTAAAATACATTGTATATTCATTTATTTTCTTAATAATTAACAATTTACATATATCTGCAATGTTTCTACGCTTCTACAAATCAAATTTTTACCTAGAAAGCATATTTTCGAACCAACTTTTGAGTGCTTATTGTGGCTCAGCCATTCAAAATATTAATGTAGTTTGTTAGACAAAATATGCTTAAAATTGTCTTAAGAACTTACTTGCCAAGTTTTGACGCTTAGTCCCCGGACGCCCTATATTGCTCTGTTTGCTAAGTAGCATAGTTTTATGTACCTGAACAATACTCTATGAATAAATAACTATTCATCGTCACGTTATCGTGAAAATAAGCGTATTTCTTATTCGCCTTTTTTTGACTGTGCAAAGGAAGTCGATGTTTTCTGCTGCGAATGGGTTGAGTTTTTCCTATCCTCACAACTTCTGTACTAATAAACAGAGAATATGAAGATGGGTGAATCAGACAACTTATTTAAGATGCAACGTTTGTAAAATTTTGAGGAAAATTCGTATTTTATTTGCATGTCGTATACCAGTGTAATTCATTAATTATTAGATTTTGAACGCGGGGGGATTTTACAAAGAAATTCTTTCAATTATCTCTTTTACAATGAAATTATTCAAGGAATATCAGTAACCAAACTCAATTTACATTATTTTGGAAAACTATTCTACTAATATAATTAACAATAGTAACGTTAAAAAATGTATCCAATATGCATCAATAAGGGCGATGTATATAAAAATATCTATTTTCTTCGCCACTCACTTATTTTCACTCTGCGCTTGTCCATCATAGAGCATACTACGTCGATACTTCCAGGAGCAGGTGCGAATCGAAGTGTTGAGTCACGACCAACTGCTCTTATATTCTGCAACCAAGCAATTTTAAAACCTAGTAAATTACTATTTGCACTATTACTGACGGACGTAGTTATAATCAGATACAAAAAGAAAAAAATGGCTCTTCAGTATTGCAGTTTTTTTCTAGACTACATATTTGAGAAAGCAGAAGGGTTATCTTTGGAGTGGTGAGGCTTTATAATTGCCGCAGAATCTGAAGGCCTTTTTACGATCACAAAATAGCAAAGATATCTCCGCTCATTAAAATATTACATAAATGTTTGTAGAAAACTCTTAACAAAATGAAAAACCAAGAAAACAATTAAATGGTAAATATTTTGAAATATTTATAACACAGTATTGTACGTTTTCTCTTTGGGAATTTAAGTGTCATTAATATTTATTTTTCTTTTAACAATCTTCTAAGATAATTCACGAAATGTTTCTCTGTGCCTTGACTATCTCCGGAATTTTCTCTTGAAATCAATGAATTCCGACTTTGCTTATGCAACACTTTTCGGTTGGTACATTTCTGTTAATCGTCAATTGGTGTACAATGGGGAATTTTGTATTAATATTATTATCGAATACAACAATTTAATTTTTGACAACTGTATTATAAGGGCGAAGGAGAGGGAGAGAGAGGGAGTGAGATGGGAGAGAGAGGGGGAGAGAGAGAGGGAGAGAGAGGGGGAGAAGAGGGAGAGAAAGAGGGGGAGAGAGGGAGACAGGAGAGACAGAGAAAGGAGAGGCAGAGAAGGATGGGGAGAGTGAGGGAGGGATAGAGAGAGAGAGAGAGAGAGGGAGAGAGTGAAAGAGAGACTTTCTCCCTCGCTTAAAAGTCAGTAATCTTGATTTTGCTTGAAAGTTATATTACTGCACCATTATGCGTATGCAAACGTATAATTTGATATTCTGTGCAATGGGTGTTTTTCTTTGTATTAATAGATATTTAGAAATATTAGAAAGAATGTCTACGTAGTGAACCCATCGTGCCCAGTTCACAACTAAGCTTTACGTCCAAGTTCAACTCCAGTATGAAGTTAGTTTCACTTTCAAAATAACGATTAGCAAAATGCGGACTGCTCACATACTTCCAACTATGATGCGATTGAGTACTTTTGTACTTATTCGAATTCCTTCACCAAGTAAGTTATTACCTCCTCCTCATTACCACCTTAACACTTCTTCACCTGATGTAAGTACATCTGCGCCCTGCCCCACTCTGTCCTTCCCGCCCCGTCCAGCCCTGATCTCCCCCGTCCGCTACTCCGATGGCCGCACCCGTCAGGCTTCCCCTCGTGTCGTATGGTGCCATCGCGCTGACAGCGGGGGCGGCGTGCGGGGATGGAAAAGTGCGAGCCCCTCTGCCGGGGGCGGGGGTGGGGGCGGACGAGCGGTCGGGACGTGTAACGCGTCACTTGGCGAGTGGCTGCGCGCTGCCTGCGACTGACACCGCGGGAGGGCCGGGGCGGAGGCGAACATGTGAAGGGAGGGATGTGGCAGGGTTTGGGGGCGTTGGGGGATGAGGGTTATCGCCGCACGGGGAGGCCTTGGATACAAGCACGAATACGATTGCCACGCTCTTGGTGAGGTCCGAAAAGGTGAGCGTGTCGTGGCGAGCGTGTCGTGGCGAGCGTGTCGTGACGAGCGTGTCGTGACGAGCGTGTCGTGACGAGCGTGTCGTGACGAGCGTGTCGTGACGAGCGTGTCGTGGCGAGCGTGTCGTGACGAGCATGCCGCGGTGAACGTGCCATAGTGACCGAGTGGTAGTTAGCATGTCGTGGCGTGCTTGGGCTGTTGCGGCGAGTGTGTCGTGTCGTGTCGAGCGGGGATGATCTGGTCGCTTACTAAATGGCGAGAAATGCAGCGGATTCACTGGTACTCGTCAGTAATCACGCATTCGGGAGAGTGCGCGGCGAGGCGAGACGGGGAGAGGGCGGGGCGGGACTGTCGCCGCAGGGAGAACGCGGCGGGCCAGGGGGGGCGGCGGCCCCGTAGGCCATGTCCTATGAATCCCAATTAAATGGAAAAAATCGATTCCGTAATTAGAATATTGGATTTGGGCGCGGGGTGACTCCGGACGGCTCCCCGCCGCGCGCCGCCCGGCCCCGCCCAGTCTCCAATCTGGATTAAACTCATAAAGATGGGGCTAATTGAATAACGCAATAAACACTTAGCCCTGGAATTTATGCGGGTCGCGTGGGCGGCTGTTGTCGAGTTTTGTTCCAATGGCGCCCCAGCAGCGCCGCGAACCCTCTTCTGCTCCATTCCTCTTGGACCGGAAATCTGGGAAGTTTTCAGGAGGCCTGGGAATCACAGCTATCGCATACGCCGCTGTCAATACCAACATGACTGGTGTAATTAGTTTTGTCATGACAGTTGGAGAGAAATAGAACTTGAGGCTTGACTGAGTGGTTTCAGCAAATTTATGTTCCTTAGAATACAGAATATGTTTTGATAAATAATATTGTAGTAATGTTCAGAGAAGTATAGGTGAATTCAAGAAATAAATTGTGGGTTTTCTACTCTTAATTCGTTGATTTATTATTATTATTATTATTATTATTATTATTATTATTATTATTATTATTGTTATTATTGTTATTATTAAATGTAATTAATAAAATGAATCTATAGTTCAATTTATACACAAAAAATGCATGGGAAAAGTCGAAATTGTTTAATTTAATTCATTTCTTTTGTAAGTTTTTTATATGAGAAATTTGGGTACAGTAGTATTTCTGATGTTCCCACAAATACTTAGTTTTGCGAAAAATGAACCTATTAAAATGAACTAAATTAATGTTTTTTGAAATTTCATCTAATTAAGAACCATTATTATAAATAGATTATAAATAGTGCTTTATGAAAGTAGTGATATAAAGATACCTACGTATACATGCTGACATGCTCACAAGCAAAATAACTAAGTTGAAGTTTATTAAAGACCATGCGAGAGTAATCCTCTGCGATAGTAATTGTTTTGTACCCACATCTTTTGATTTGATAATAAGATCAATCACAAGTACGTAATTTCTAAACGTTATAAACTAGTTTTAAGATTTTCACTTAAAGTGTGTAAATAGTAATTTTAAGATAAAGTGCTTTACGTGTTTTGAACTTGGAACTTGTTTGGTGTTTTTCTCATATTTTGTACGAGAAATAGGATGTTCTGTGTCATATCGAAACTTTAAATATGGTCTATTCCAATTTTAAGTGAAATATAATCGATATAAAAACATCATGATGATAATAGGGAACGGAAGTAAAAATTAATAAGAATGAATCTGAACATCGCCATTGAATGCATACCTGTTTTTTTTCATATTATGAACGAACATTAATCATGATGTGCAAACATGAAAAACATTTAAAGGAACGAATTAGTCTTAATGAGTATTTTTTTGTTTTAATTATTAGAATTTTTGTATTACATTAATATTTTTTGACTTGGATGGTCGAGGTTGCTATCGTGTGCCGGCTTAGCGCTTCGGTCTGAATGGTCGTGGGTTCGTGACCCGCTTCTGGCATGGTTGTTTGTCTTGTCTCTCATGTATGTGTTGTCGCGGAGGGTCGCGCGTTCTGCTAATCCTTTCTCAGGCGAGTCCGCAAGTGTGTTGGTGTCTAGTGTATGGTCGAATGTCCGTCCCATCAGGACGTAAAGTATAACCGGCTGTCGTGTTGATAAAAGCCCTAGAAATAAAAAAAATAAATATTGGTATTATAATGTTTTGAGGTATAAGTATATTTTATGTTAAAATTTTACGTATTAAAGTTATTGCATTTTATTTAAATATGTTTCAGTAAGATACATTATAGCCCAAGAAATTCATGGAAAATCATCGATCAGTTTTTGGAAATGTTATTAGTATTTTTTTCTGTATTTAGACTATTGATAAAATCTAACACAAAATAGTTCAATAAATTAATTTCCTTGATTTACTGCACGAATTAATTTCATTTATGAGACGAGATAACTATCTGGTATTACGTTATTAATACAATTGTTGGGGGAAGCATTGCGTTTAATTCGTATTCCTACGTTAATGTATTAATCATAATGATTATCTTTTATAATTTCAACTCGTACGGTATATTGAGTCGCGTCCACCTTTTATTCGGGAAAGGTCATGGGCAATGTTTCATTATTTCATCATCTGTTGCCATGGAAGCTACGCCCACTTGTTATAGAGATATTAATTAACAATGTCAGCCGAGAAATCATCACTAGCTTTTGTCGAATAGTTTTCAAGAACTAATGAATACTACGTGGAATGTAGCCATTTATCAATAAAAGGTCATATTGAAATTCCATGTTGGTGTATATCATGTAATGTTGCACGTACTACATTTGATATATACTCATATATCTTTCATTTTAAGTCGTGGATGAGTTCTGTTATTTAAAAATTAATAAACTTGAGAAGTATTGAAGCACATATCTTAACTATTACTTTTTACTTGTAAATCAAAAAGAAATAACGATGTTTCTTAAGAATTATCACTTTTGAATATCTTTTATATTAAAGCGTGTTTGTGTTTATCGGGAATTAAATGCAGCCGCCTCCTTATGTATTTATTTTTGAGAAATAAAATGGAAATTAGAGACACTCTATGACTTTGTATGCTTAGCAACACGTGAAAAGCACAATAAGATACTAAGTAATCTGTTAAATGTGATAAAAAACAAACAAAATGTGCTTGTGAACATAATTACTAAAGAAACAAAAGATATGTGAAGCATAGTTTACCTGATTTCGAAAATGAAAGTTCTATTCATTTTTATTTATTCTTTAGTGAACAGTGGCTCTCAAGACGTATACTAGTTGTGCATGGATAGCTATATAATTGCAGTAAGTTTACAATATTTCCACTTTATACCCTATTTAGTGTATACAAGAATACAGGAACAGGGGAATCATGACTAGGAAATTTAAAGAAGGAATAATTTCCCCTACTTTTTGCATTAAACGTTTCCAATGATATTCCTGTTTTCCGATATTGCAATATATTGGAGTGAACATATGCTAGCATTCTAGATATTTTGAGGTAGGACTTTCATGATATAAAAGCGAAATATTCTCTGATAGGTGGGATACATCTTTTTGACTAATCTAGCAGTTTGAAATAAACCAGCTCTTAAGAATTTGTTTAGGAAGGTTTGCATTTTGAGAAGACTGTATTTTATGTCGAGTGTCGGATTGGAAATGCATAGCTAATATTCGCCACATAACGGATTTATAGTCGTGTTTGAACGTATGTAACGGAAGTATAGATGATTCCTCCATGCAATAGAATTATGTTTTTGATATTGAGTTTCTTCTCAACTTCATGAAGTTGGAAAAAATCAATGCAGTTTGTAGACCTAATAATCAAAGTAGCTGTCCTTAATGTGAATTGCTGTAGCCTGTATAAAGTTGTTACATAGCCAATACAAAAGGCATAAATAATTGTAGCAAGCTTTGTAGCAAGCTACAGTAAGAAAGTTTTGCTTTTAAAAGTAAAAAAAATGTCAATAGAAATTTAAAAATAGAAACATCCTGTTTTTTTTAGACCCCAATGGAATAAAGACTAATATTTTTGTCTGTGTGAATATTGATAGGTGCCTTATTTTGTATGGGTGAATTGGGAATTCATGTTTACTTACGAATATGCGATTTTGACCTATTTAAACTGTGTATATCTTTATTGTGCCAAATTATATTCTTGATTGTACTCTCCGGGTCTGAATAGAAGCAAAGGGTTTCCGGATTGCGGCATTTTTGAGAGCGCTCATATGCGCAAGGTACTCAAGACCCAGTTCTAAGCCGCTACCTCGCTTCTGTTACAACACTGTGGCAGGTGACCCACGCAAGGAAACGTGGTCATACAAATTGACGCCAAATATAATTCAAATGCTACTTTTTATGACTTTTATATCCACAAACGCTCTAGCGATCAGTATAGTTAAATTTAAATAATATATTGACTGGATCAATGGATATGTCTGTTTGATTTAAGTTGTACTCTTGAACATTTATCTTGTAAATGACCACCTCATTTGACCGTTTAGTAACTATACAGAGACTACTGTACTTTAACGTTAAAAATAAATATTTACAACCATCAAAAACTGTTATTTGGTTTAAACGTTTTGAGGACTGAAAGAAAACGTGAAGAAAACTCCTGTACCCTTCCGGTAGTCCGGTAAAACGACTTGTTACTACTATATGATTTACGCAGTCTTTGTTAAACAACCTTACCTTTCTTCGTGCAGCTGTGTAACGTTTTTGTATTAAAGGTGCATTATTTTGTAAACGTTTATCCGAGCCATAGCACCCAAAGGAAAGGTGGAAAGAACATGCTATGACAACTAATCAGTTGAAAAAGAGGAACATGGGGACAGTGAAGAAGAAAAGCAGAAAAAACAAGAATTATGACAATAAAAAGAAGAAAAAGTAGAATTAAAAGGGAAAAAAGAAGACAAAGGAGATATAAAAATAAGGTAATTGGGATTGAATTTTATGAATGTTCACTTGCACGTATGCTAATATTTCGATGGTAAATATCTTCTTTGTGAAGAGATCAAGTCCTGACTTTGCCGGCCCTGTGGCTGAGATCGCTAAGGCAGTAGTGTCGTAGTGATCTCGGACCGAAGGGTCGCGGTCACGGTCAAGTCGAAGGGTCGGGGTCGGGGTCAAGTCGGGCGGGTTCGAGTCCCGCCTCGGGCATGGTTGTATTTGTGTTCGTCCTTTCACCCCTTATCATCAATCACCATATCGTTTCATCCACATAGTTACCATACCGTTAACAGCAATAGTGGTCGCTAATGACTTTAAATGTTGAAGCGACCTTAAATAAACCAATTAAAAAAAAGTCCTGACTTTCCCCACGGCAACGTCAAACTTACAAAAGGGTTTCGCAGCGTGGTGATGACGGCGTGCGCACACACAAGGTGAACACAGAGCCCATGACAGGCCGGTCGCCTCGGCTGGCGCGAGGCCCACGTAATGAAGAGCGGGCGATACGATTGTTATGGGCCCAGTAAATCTCCCCCGACGCACGCTCCCCGATTAATTGTTTATTTGCGCGCACACTTATCATTTAGCGCTGCAGCCGGCCGATAACTCTGCGCTAATCGGTCGGTGGCGATGCCCCGTGCACTTTGGCAGCGCAGCCACCGCAGGGCTCGAGGTTGCAGTTTGCTTTTTTCGGGTTTGCTGTGGTCCTTTTTCAGCGCCGTTCATACGTTGGAGGGACCATATGGAGGGAGTACCAGGATGCTGGAGATTACAACCATACCATGTAGATTTTGTTATAGCGTATAAGCCTTGGATATAGGAACTTAGAACACGGCTATTTTATAGCGTATTTTTAATCTTGTTCCATGTTTAAGTTATTTGTTTTGAAATATATTTTATTCAACCTTACTTCAACTAATTGTTTTATAAATATTATTTTATTTTAGTAATGAAAATCACGAAGAAAAGTATTATATTCTACTTTTAATTCAAGTTCTCGGAAATGCTACAGCATACGTTCAGAATAATTGGTATTTGCTAAAATTAAAAAAAGCCAATAGGATCAGGTAGTATGACTTATTTTTGTAATAAATACCCTACGTAATGAAATATTGTTGGTTGCCAGTATTGGATATACAATCTACATGGCTTTCAAATGCCAACGATCAATTATTATTGTTACTTTCTCGCATACTACATACGTAGTTTAGAGAAATGCAGCGAAAACCGGCGACCGAAAAATCGTACACTAGGTCCCTGATACTGAAAAGTGGATAATTATTATTTATATGTAGTAAATTACGTCCTTTAACAAAATCCACGTTTTATAGGTTCTTGGTGCTGAAACATTGGTTTTCGGCAAAACGTCTGTCTGCCGTCCGTCGGTCCATTTTTCAGTCTGGGAAGAACACTAGCGTCAAAATCATAAGAAAGATTTTCATCAAAATTGATATTCCCCGATCAATCTGGCTGATCGTGCTGCTTGAATTTGAAAGGAATGTTTTAATTTTGGGGGATACTTTTACACAAAGCCTCAAGGAACTATTTTTCTCAAAAATGGCTCCAAATTTTTCGATTGATTTTTTTATCGGATAGGGAAACACGCTTACAAAAATGGCGCAGGTCCGATTTTCGTTATTATTCTCTGAATTTTTGAAAATTCCAAACGTTAAATATTTTTCGGTGTCTTCTTACAACCCCTATATTGAAGAAAGAATTTTTTTCTTCTGAAAAAATAGGTTCTTCCAGAGTAAATATTTAAAAAAGGTCAGTACATATATTTCAAAATATGGGTAATTTCTCCTGAAATAAATCATTTAAAAATAAGATATTTTCAAAAATTGTTCCAAATATTTTCATTATTAATTTTCTCGGGTAGCCCTTATAAAAATGACGCAACTCACACATCAATTTCTCCGAATTTCTGAAAATTGCAAAAGTTACAACTAATGATAGAAACAGGTCCCGCTGTAGCACCCCTAGCTACTACTTTTATTTGTATACATAAATGGATGTTGGTATATACCTAAGTTTTACGTTAGGTGGCAACTTGCCCTTTGAATTTATAAATTCTAATGATGTGCTAAAAACTGTTCAAAATAGTGTAGGTGCTTATAAGATTCGCAATACACTGCCGTCATAACAGTCTATATCTTGAACTAGTTCAAGCAGTTCGTATGCGCTGCGTCCTAGAGTATTAAAACCGGGTTATTGATACCAAAGGACTCGAGTTATGCTCTTCATACTTCAATCACCAAATATTTTGGTATCTTCTCTTATACTGCAATTTAAATGTGGAGTCCCTTCAAGATCACAAGCTGAAAGGACGATCGACACTGCCATCCAATCGGGAGCTTCAATACCAAACATTTAAGACGTAACGATGCTCCCGATTGGATAAGAGTGTCTCCCCTCCTTCCATCCTTCCAGATCGTGGCCTTGAAGGGGCATTACATATAAATCGGGGTATGCATATTATATATTGTTTCTTTTTGAATCACTCAACTACAGGGAAGGGTGGGATGCTCAGTAGCTAGATTTCAGAGACGTTCAATTTCTTGAATTCAAGACGTTTCTTCAAAGTATGCAACCTCCATGTAAAGTATCCTCTCTTGCAGTACCTGGGCTCTAGACCGTGAGCGATCTTACTTTCTTCATTATCGTTCTCTTCCTCTGTCTCTCTTTCTCTCTCTCTGTCTCTGTCTCTCTCTCTCTCTCTCTCTCTCTCTTTCTCTTTCTCTCTCACACACACACTTACTTGTCATACACTATCACACATATTGGGAAACCAGTTGGAATCTTAGAGATTTCCGTGCTTGGACGGTGATAAGTTGGGGGATATCTGGAGGGGAAAACCCGGTTGGCGCAAGATTCATTGGGAAAAAAAGTATAAGTAAGAGAGAGGACCACCTCCTAATTATAGCATGCACTACACTCACGAGATTAAATAACTAAGTAGTTAACGCGCTCGGAGACACCCACACTAACTGGAACTCGCTTCAATATTACCTCAAGTTAAAATTTTATTTTTATGAATGGAGTAGATATCTGATTATATAGATAGCTGATTTAATAAAGCAACTGGTTTTATCATTTGAATAGCGTGGTATTTATTTGCGTGTAGCGTTGTAAAGCTGACCCATATATTTCCTTCCTACTCACTAAATATGCCAATTCGACACCGTAAGTAATCCTTTTGCTTCCCGTGATTATCTTCGCTTCGTGCTGTGAATTTTGAAATATTAAATCCATCTTGTTACGGGCGATAATTAATTGACTTGTGCTACTTTGGAATCAGACAAGCATTGCCGCGAGCTTCTCTTTAATTGTATCGATTCAAAAAAAATTCACTTTCCATCTTCGTTCCGTTTTAAAATTAAATATTTCTCTGACAAAAATTATTTCCCTTGTTGGCAAAGTTAATAAATCGGGATGTTAATTCCAGTACATTCAGAAAAGATTATCTCACTGACAGTTATATTTAGAAGAAGAGTTTTAGATTAATGGAAGATAACATAAGAGTACTTGACAGGAGGACTTTATTGTGAAATTCACATGATACTTAATACGTAAACTTATTCATTTGACATTTGTAACTAAATATACTAACAAAGAGAATATCTCCCAATTTTCTCTCTTTCCATTCCCCTCTTTTTCCTCATGTATTTGTTTCTCTTTTGCTTTCTCGTCTGTCTGTCTGTCTGTCTGTCTGTCTTCTCTCTCTCTCTCTCTCTCTCTCTCTCTCTCTCCATCTCTCTATCTCATTGCTCTCACTTTCTTTACTTCTCTCTAGGTTTCTCTAATTGTCTCTCGGTTATTTCTTTGTCTCTCGGTTTCTCACTTTCTCTCTAGGTTTCTCTCTTCTTTGTCTCTCGGTTTCTCTTATTCTCTCTTGGTTTCTTTCATTGTCTCTTGGTTTCTCTCTTTGCCTCTAGGTTTCTCTCATTGTCTCTCTGTTTCTCTCATTGTCTTTCTGTTTCTCTCTTTTTCTCTTCTTCTCTCCTCCAATCTCATTCCTATCTTTTCATGATCCTTTGTGTCAGGTATTGCTGAGACATCTTCCTAGAACTGATAGGAAGAATCCACGTAAACGAATGAACAAAGGAAGTGAAATCTGAAAAGTTCAACCAAGCTGCTACGTATTTAGGTGACATATCCAAAAAGTTGAAGATGTAATATAGGTTTTCAAACCTTTCGTTATTTGTTGGGCTACATGTTGTTCAAGTAATGACTCTGTGTTAGCAATTGTAGCATTATAATATACCTTTTTTTAAATTTATTAATTTTTGAAGAAATTACATAGATCAGTAAAAATAACTATACATATGTATTTACGGACTTATATGCTAACCTTAAATATGATCTTACATACTAACAAGGGGGAGGAAATCCCTTTTCGGGTCCTCAGTCCGGATCTAAATCTGCAAATGTTTTTAGGAATATGTGATATGGATATTTGTTTTTGATTCGTGTTTGGTAATTGGGGTTTTTGGCTAGTTTGAATGGTGATAGGGCTGGGATTTGAGGTAGGTTATGATAAAAGTTGGTGGCCAGATATGTGATGTATTGTTCAATGGGTTCCAAATTAAATTCGTTGTGAAGTTGATTGTTGGTTTTATACCATGGGGCATGAGCAACTATTCTTAAGAATTTATTTTGCGGGACTTGTAGTTTATGGATGTTAGTTTTAGCAGAATTGATCCAAATTGGGCTGGCGTACAACATTAATATAATATACCTACTGTTCCCAGTAATGGGGAAAAATATTTGCTTGTTCCTTTCGAATTTTGAACATTCGAATTTTCCGACTTCACAGTTCAGTACTTAGGTTTACACCTTAGGAGTTCTGGTTGCTCGCTACAGCAACATAGAAACTGGTCATTTTTATGACGGGATTTGGAAAACACGGAAACGCAATCTAATATCGACGTCCCTAAAACAATTGCAGGCGACATGCGGCTCGTGGCGGACAGAGACACGCTGGGGTTAAAAAGATTGCAAATGGCGGACAATTTTTTCTCAATATACATGATTTAATTACATCTAAAAAGAAAAATGCCCAATGATTTTCCCCCTTTTATTCATATTGTCCGTTGTAGTGAATGATTTTACCTGGAGGAATTTGTAAGATGTTGTTCAGTAGTAAAAATTCTTATGATTTTGAAGTCTCTTTTATTTTAAATTATATTTGTGTAATTAAAAATTTTTTTTTTCTTATAAATTTCAAATTCTACTATCAGTGTGGGAAAATTATTTTTTAAAAAATTCACACGAAATAATACGTTTAAAAGTTTAAATTTCTAGTTCACAACAATTATATAACTTGAACTTTATTTTAATGTAACTTATGAATAAGATAAGGATTGTGTGAGGTCACCGGTTCCAGGTTTCTGGTAGTACTACGCCGTCTTTATGTCCAAACACTCGATAATTTCCTTTTCTTTGCTGTTACTGTGGGGTATTCTGGCGACAACACGGTTTAATCCTCAAAGATCGATTCCTCACTGTGAATTTTCCTGGGAAATTTTCGTTGTTACTTCTTATTAATTTCTTCAGGAACGCAGTGTGCAAATTTCTACGATCGATTTCACCGCTTTATAGTGCAAACCACTATATAGCATTCCACCGTTTCCAGTTTTGTTAGCTCAATCTCACCCGTTTCCAATTTCGTTAGCTCAATCGCCACATGTTTAGTTTCCAACATAACGATGGATTTGTTTCTCCTGAAATCTATCTAGTGGCGTACCAAAAAAACTTTTAGTTTCTTGCCTTACTGCGCACATAGTGAAGAGAAAGAATTGCAAATCTGAGGCAAAAATCGGCAATTTTTCAGCAGAAAAACTCGTATAGTGAGGACCTGGTATTAAAAAAGTAGGGAAAACTTCTTCCTGTATGTTGTAAATTATTTCCTCTGGAGTTGTTAACTTAATGGAAGAAAGTTTTTTTGTCAAATTATCAAGAGTTCCGAATTTCTGGTTTTGTTAATACAATATTTCGGATCACATCTTGAAATTTTAAATGATTTTATTATTTTTTATTAAATAACGTATCATGTAGTGACTGATTTAGTAAACGGATATAATATTTTACTCCAATGGCAAAGCGCGTTGTGCCAGAATCAGTTTTTAGAGTAAGTCATTTATTTATTTACATATTTGTGATCCATGATGTCCACTGATATGCGACTAAATTGTGTTAAATTTAATTACCGGAAGATAACAGAGAGCCAATTAATTTTGACTTCGAGTCATATCTCGAAACTTAAACTTATGTAGAACTTTTGACAAGCGAAATCAAAAACATTTCAATCAGAAATGATTCCAATAAGATAATAAAAAGGCGATTTTGATTACACTACTAAAACAGTTGTTAACGTTTACGGTTTTGGTTTTGTCTTGAATTCGCTCCACTTGGACCTTCGTGCGTTGTACTGGCGAACTTTTGAATAGCGAAATTAAAAATATTTCAATCGGATATGATACTAACAAGATAACCTGTAAAAATAGCGATTTGGATTCCTTTACTATTTTAGTTAACTGACGGCTGTTAACGTTGACGGTTTTGGTTTTATGTCTTGATTTTGCCCCACTTGGGCCTCAATAGGCCTTTCGTGTGTTGTGTCGGCGAACTTTTGAAAAGGAAACTCAAAAACATTTCAATCGGGTATGATTCCAATGAGATAATCAAGAAACAAAGCGATTTAGATTCCACTACTAAAACGGCTGTTAACGGTGGCGGTTTTGGTTTCATGTGTTGATTTCGCCCCACTTGGACCATCGTGCGTTGTGCCGGCGAACTTTTGAAAAGGAAAATCCAAAACATTTCAATCGGACATGATACTAATAAGATAACCAATAAAAAAGCGATTTAGATTCCACTACTAAAACGGCTGTTAACGGTGGCGGTTTTGGTTTTATGTCTTGATTTCGCCCCACTTGGACTATCGTGCGTTGTGCCGGCGAACTTTTGAAAAGGAAAATCCAAAACATTTCAATCGGATATGATACTAATAAGATAACCAATAAAAAAAAGCGATTTAGATTCCACTACTTAAAACGGTTGTTAACGGTGGCGGTTTTGGTTTTATATCTTGATTTCGCCCACTGGACTATCGTGCGTGCCGGCGAACTTTTGAAAAGAAAATCCAAAACATTTCAATCGGATATGATACTAATAAGATAACCAATAAAAAAAGGATTTAGATTCCACTACTTAAACGGTTGTTAACGGTGGCGGTTTTGGTTTATGTCTTGATTTCGCCCACTTGGACCATCGTGCGTGTGCCGGCAACTTTTGAAAAGGAAAATCCAAAACATTTCAATCGGATATGATACTAATAAGATAACCAATAAAAAGCGATTTAGATTCCACTACTTAAACGGTTGTTAACGGTTGCGGTTTTGGTTTTATATCTTGATTTCGCCCCACTTGATCATCGAGCCGTGCCGGCGACTTTTGAAAAGGAAAATCCAAAACATTTCAATCGGATATGATACTAATAAGATAACCAATAAAAAAGCGATTTAGATTCCACTACTTAAACGGTTGTTAACGGTGGCGGTTTTGGTTTTATGTCTTGATTTCGCCCCACTTGGACCATCGTGCGTTGTGCCGGCGAACTTTTGAAAAGGAAAATCCAAAACATTTCAATCGGATATGATACTAATAAGATAACCAATAAAAAGGATTTAGATTCCACTACTTAAACGGTTGTTAACGGTGGCGGTTTGGTTTATGTCTTGATTTCGCCCCACTCGGACCATCGTGCCCGTGCCGGCGAACTTTTGAAAAGGAAAATCCAAAACATTTCAATCGGATATGATACTAATAAGATAACCAATAAAAAAAGCGATTTAGATTCCACTACTTAAACGGTTGTTAACGGTGGCGGTTTTGGTTTTATGTCTTGATTTCGCCCCACTTGGACCATCGTGCGTTGTGCCGGCGAACTTTTGAAAAGGAAAATCCAAAACATTTCAATCGGATATGATACTAATAAGATAACCAATAAAAAAAGCGATTTAGATTCCACTACTAAAACGGCTGTTAACGGTGGCGGTTTTGGTTTATGTCTTGATTTCGGACCATCGTGCGCCGTGCCGGGTACCAACAAATGTAAGATAACCAGGTGGCGGGCAGATGAAAGTTGGCGCTGTTGGCGTGGGAATACACGGGGCGTGCGCGCGCCCGCACGCCGGAACACGATATTGCGGCGCTGTCACTCAGCGCGAGGCGCGTGGGCGGCCCCGCCCCCTGCCCCGCCCACCGGCAGGCGGTGGCCCGCGCCGCCTTTGTACGCGCAGCCCACGGCCGCCACTTCGCAGCCGCAGACGCCTGGAAAGACAGGTCGACCCAGGGAAATGGTGGGGCTGGCTACGGCCAGGACGGTGTGGGTGGGTGTCGGAGACGGTGTGTTTGGGTGTCGGGGACGATGTTACTTAGTTAATGCCTTATTTTACGTGGCGAGACTCGAGTCATCAGGCCCGCTCTTCCGTCTAACCACGCAAATTTCGATACGCTCCTTTCACCACCTAGCGGAGAAAGGAGGTATTATCTTGGGCGACGAAACAGGCGGATCTCAATTTTGCTCAGAGGCTTCTTTTAGGCTTGAGGATCTTTTACATGCAGTAAATCTGCTACATGGGACAGCCGGCTTTACTTCCCCTCCGAAGGAAGGCGTACGAAAGATTTTTTCGCCCTTAAAAATTCACGGCTTCGATCGGGAACCCGCAAACTCGGGTACAACAGTCCGGTACGCTGACCGTTATACCACAATGTGTATATTGGGTTCGATGTGTGACGGGGACGATGTGTTTCTCGGGAACTGTGTGGGTATCGACGACGATATGTGTGCCGAGGGCGATGGTGTGTCGAAAACAATGTGTGGTTGTCGGGGGGAAGTATGTGTGTCGGTCATGACATAGGTGTGAAGGGGTCGACATGTGTGTCGGAGAAAAAGTGTGTCGGGGACGATGTGTATGTGTCGAAGATTATGTTTGTGTCGGAGCGACATGTGTGTGTCGGAGATGATGTGGGGACGTGTGTGGGACCGCCGGAATGGAGTGTCGAGAACGATGAGGGTGGCAGAACGATGTGGGTATCGGGGACGATATGGGTGTTGGAGAAGATGTGGGTGTGGAGGAAGAGGGCTGTTCGGGCAAATGAGTGTGGGGGAGTGTGTAGGTCTGTGTATCGGGAAATGTGTGAGGGGCGATGTAAGTTTTGACGAGGAGGATACGTGTGTCGGGGCGGGTGATACTATATAAACAAGGAAAGCAATGTCCCGGTCAGCAAAGCCTCGGTAAGCAAATTTCGCGTCGTTCCTTACTCGCGTGCCCCGCCACAACCTCTGCAAATTGGCACGCGTGAACGAAAAAGGGGATTCATTTACGACTAAAAACACGCTCAAATTGCGCGGGCGAGACCTCGCTTTCCTACCTTTCCGACCTGCGGACGAGAACAAACTCCGAGCTTTCTGACGGCGATGAGGTAACAGCAAAGAAATAAACATGCAGGTTTCCAGGATCAAAGACCCGTGCAGTGCATAAGCGTCATTCGGAACCCCTATGGTGATGACGCGGACTGGGAGCGGTAGCTCAGTGCATCAACTAGTGCACTGCAGCGCCTCTGACCGGGAGGTCCTAGATTCGAGTTCTGACGTCGGCAGTATTTTCGACACTAGCTTTTCAGTTAGGTCGAATTCAGTCACTGCCTGGAGGAGACTTCTAGCGGCCGGCTACTCTGATCGGTAGTTTTCTGTGCTTTTTCCAATGAACACCAGGCGAATATCAGTGCAGTACCCTGACAAACGGGCCACGGACCGCGCGCGATCCTTCCTTCCTCTTCCTTGTCCAATCCTCACCCCCTACACATACTTACACTAAAATGCACTACACTTCCGGGAGACCGGTCGGGAGCTTAGAGCTTGTCCCGGCTGGGGCGGAGCCCTGCTGGTGGGAGAGTCGTGGTTGGAGGAAACCCAGCTAGCCGTCGGTAGGTCGGCGCCGGATCTCGCCATTCAGTGGGGGAAGATTACCGCCATCTCTCGAGGAAAACATGCACTATACTTACGGAACTGGGTAGGTTTGTGAAAATGTACGGTGATTGAGTACAATATGTGTAACAAACTGCAAATACACGAAGCAATAAACATGGAGGGTGAAGGTGAAGAAAATGGAATGACACATCTCCAACCTTCAACCGGTAGAGGTAGCTCAGTGCATCAACGGATGTTACTGCAGCGCTTCTGTCCGGGAGGTCCTAGGTTCGAGTCCTGATGGCGGCAGGATTTTCGACATTAGCTTTTCACTTAGGTCGAATTCAGTTGCTGTCTGGAGGAGAATTCTAGTGGCCGGCTGCTCTTATCGGTAGTTTTCCGTGGTTTCTCCGATCAACGCCAGGCGAATGCCGGAGAAGTACCCTTCCAAACGGGCCACGGACCGCGCGCGATCTGTCCTTCCTCTTCCTTGTCCTATCCTCTCCTCTTACACACACACTTACACTAACATGCACCACTCTACCACATATTCCGGGAAACCGGTCGGGAGCTTAGAGCTTGTCCCGGTTGCGGCGGTGCCCCGCTGGTGGGAGAGTCCTGGTTAGGGGGAAACCCCACTAGCCGACGGTAGGTCGATGCCGGATCACGCCATCCAGCGGGGGAAGATCACTGCCATCTCACGAGAAAAAAACATGCACTACACTAACGGGACTAATGACCGAAGCAGTTGACGCGCCCGGAAACACTAAAAAATCAATCAATCCTTCATTTCAGGCCCTGTGTGGAGAAGAATTCTGGCTGCTTTGATGGGTAGTTTTTCCTGGTTCCTCCATTCAACACTAGACGAATGCCGGAGCAGAATTATAGCAAACGGGCCACGGACCGCGTGCGATCTTAGTCTTCCTTGTTCTACTCTCATTCCTTACACAGACACACGTACTCTAACATGCACTACACTATCACATATTCCGGGAGACCGTTCGGGAGCTTAAAGTTTGTCCCGGCAGGGGCGATGCCACGCTGGTGGGAGATACCTGGTTGGGAAACGCGCCACAATATATTTGAACGTTTTTCTCTGTTATTGCTTTATATATATATATATATATATATATATATATATATATATATATATATATATGTATTACATGAGATATACAGCGCAACGTTTCAGAAAGTAGTACTTCGTTTTCATTGTATTTTCATTTACATCGTCTTTCGGAAACGTTGCGGTGTGTATATCATTTAATATATATTAATATAAAGCAATTATAGTGAAAAGTGTTTTGGCTTTAAAATAAAAGACCAAAAACATTCTAATGTATTGAATAATTATAGACACACACAAAATATATGAGAACTCCCGCAAGCCAGCGTGTAGTCACCGCCATCTTCCGTGTTAAAAATGCACTATACTTACGTGACTAATGACCTTGGCAGTTCACGGGCCCCGGAATCATTAATTTAACAATCCACCCTTCATGTCTATTGTATCGTAGAAAAGATCGTGAGTGGGGTGGGCTCAGCCTATTGAGTAGCAGAGATGGAGTTAGAAGGGGCGGTTAAGAGGGTAGGTGCGGTTAGCACTAAGATATCCCCACGCCGTAATGTGGTCTTCTCAGCCCGAGAAGTGTGTTTTCTCATCGTCACATAGCAACATTGCTAGGAACTTGTAATCTTGCATCGATTGGGAATCAATCCCGAGGTCGCGTCATGGAAAGCAAGCACGCTGACCAATGGACTATTCAATGTACACAATTTTTGTAATCGGTACCTATTTTTCTCTTTCACTATAAAAATTGACAAACCACTCGTTCCAAGACATTAAGTGCACATTGAATTCAGGGAATTCCGTTAGTGTGTTCCCTCCGTATCCGTCACAAGGAATTCTTCGGACAGCGAGGAGATCGCGTGTCTGCACTGCTGCCTCGTTAGCCGCCAAGCCACTTGCTGCTTTCCCTCAGGCCGATATGGAGATGGTCTGGCGATGGGTTCTCCGCAGGCAACGAGCCTCCGACAGCTCTCGTGCTCTTCCTCGCGCCTGCACTGAGGCATACGGCGCGTAACAGGTCTAGCGGCAGCTAGTTACCCTCCACTTGGTGCAGAAATCCATGTTGAACATCAGGAACGTAATGAATATTGCATGCTATGTTTAGCGCGTTGAAATGTTTGTGTTTGGGCTTCAAATAAATAGCTATTCAGAGTAAAAGTGGATAAATAAAATAGTATAGAAATGAAATATTCCTGAGACAAAAACGTAGTATATATTAGTACAAAAAATACTTTCATCGTCCGGCATTTACATTAGAAGGAATAAAATGCTTCCTGACAAGTTGTGAACTATATTTTGAGCAGGATAAAATAAAATAGGATAGAGAAGAAACGAATTATGAGTCAACCAAGTCCAAACGAAATTACAAAAACTGAGTTTGAGATCGCCACTCTTTGCGGTCTAGTAGCTTCAATTCTCTGCTGTGTCTTTCGCGTCCTCCCTACAGATACTAAAGCTGCAAGCGACCACACGCTTTTTTACTGGCCCTCTTCCAAATTGGGATGAGAGCCCCTACCCGGCCGATCAACTGCTTTGATCATTCGTCTCGTTAGTGAAATGCACGGTTTTCTCGGGAGGTGGCGGTGATCTTCCCCCGCTGGATGGTGATATTCGGCGCCGACCTACCGTCAGCTTGTGCAGTTTTCCCCTAACCAGGACTCTCCCACCAGCGGGGCAGCGCCCCAGCCGAGACAAGCTCTAAGCTCCTGACCGGTCTCCCGGAATATGTGGTAGTGTAGTGCATGTTAGTGTAAATGTGTGTGTAAGGGGGGAGGATAGGACAAGGAAAAGGAGGGAAAGATCGAGCGCGGTCCGTAGCCCGTTTGGTAGGGTACTGCTTCGACATTCGACTGATGTTGATCGGAGAAACCACGGAAAACTACCGATCAGAGCAGCCGGCTGCTAAAATTCTCCTTCAGACAACGACTGAATTCGACCAACTGAAAAACTAGTGTCGAAAATCCTTCCGCCGTCAGGACTCGAACCTAGGACCTCCCGGTCAGAAGCGCTGCAGTGACATCAGTTGATACACTGAGCTACCGCTCCCTGTTTAACCGATATGTTTCAATCATTTCTAACATTTACTTATCCAAGTAACGTAATCATGTAATTCACTATTTTTTAATTATTTTTTCAACATGTTTGTGATTTTGTACAATTTTTGTTGAAGGTTACTACTACTTTGTCTCATCAATAAAGGAATTTCACAACATTTTACCGGAAGCCACTAATTTATTTTAATGTTTCATTACGGATCTCATCAGGGTATGATGCCAAAACCTCCAATCTCAGAGCGTTGCTTGACATGTGACCACATTTCAAAAAATTTAGTTCACTGGTCTTCGATTACGGAGGTGGACGTGCAGAGAAGATTTTTCACCCTGTCACCGCCGTCATTGATAGGTAGAGGGACGGAGTCAGAGCAAGAGGGAGAGAGTGGCAATTAAATTTTGGGTTAAAGCCGATGAACGCGCGGAGCTAACTATCGACCTGATTCAGAAGGCTTAGAGAAGTGCTGGCATGAACCGCTTTATTGAGTCTTCGGAAGATTAGGCGATTTGCAGATTGGAAGAGAACGCAGAGCGACGTTCCGGTTCCAAGCTCTGTAATTCAGTAGTTATCATTAGGGCTAGGATTTTGATGATTTTGTATCTTTTTTCTAATTCTTGAGAAACACTTCTATTTGGTACTAACATATTTGACACTGTTTTGAGACGTTTGACATGTATTTGTTAGGGCATTTTTGTCTCACTCTTAGTACTAGTGCTAAAAATTGAACATATAGCATGCTGTGCTTGTTCTAAAAGTAACTGCTTTCACTAGTGGTTGGCTAAAAAAAAAGATATGTCGCCGTGTATTCGCGTATTCGGAGCACGACTCAACGTCAGTTTGCACCCTCATTCCACTCCCCCAAGGCAGAATAAGCTCCTAGCGGTCGCCATTGCAACTCGTCAACTCAAAATGGGCATCGAACTGCAACGCAACGGGCCGGCAGTTGAAAGCAAATTGAAAACCTAAACGTCACTTCCACAGCGTCGAACGAGAGCTGAAGTTGCCGGCGAATTCAACGTTCTCTGCCGGGTTGAGCTGTTTCCAATCGATTATCTTGCGGAGAGGGCCCAAGTCAATGACCGTAAATTTCCATTACGTCGAAAATCGTTGCCGTCTTGTGGCGCTTGCTCCACGATCTGCGACCTCCGTTTCTCTAGCGGCCATTAGCCGAAATGTTCGTTGATGGTTGGTTGTTGCGACCACGTAAGTGATCTCCAGGACTGTTACATGGCAAGCACAAACCACAAATCCGAGTTGCATGCGAACCACTGCTCGACACATGTTTGGTTTGCTGTAAGGACTCTGAAGGCTGCAGTTATACCAAATGTAGTTATGTTTTACACCGTAGATACTTATGAAGATGACAGAATACTGACTAATAAAAATTGCAAAATGAATCTCCAGAAAGGCTACAGGTGTGACCAATTTTCTGATTGAGTCATCGTGCATTTATGGCGAGAGTGATATTAACGCCGCTTGAGTCTCACATAGGGTAATGTTGTCATATGTGGTACTCCCCTCCTTCATGGTTTTTTGTTAAAGATGACGAAATAATGGCGATTGAAAATTACATAACCTATCTCTTGAAGTGTTACAGATATGACCAAACTGCTGATCGGGTGTGATACCTACTGTTCTCCCGAAGTTTAGTTTGTGGTATCAAGTGGAAAATGAAGATGAATTAAAAAAGAAGACAAAAAGCATTTAAAATTAGTGTTCAGAGAAGGTTGATAATTATGAAATGGCTAGTAGAGATTAGAAAAGCTTGTTCAATTTTTGTGTTTGTATCAGAATTGCCGATTTTCAAAAAGTACTTAAATCTTCGAATGATCCTGTTAAATATCATACCTAATTTAAATACCTGAAATTGATATTATTTACAATGAATCTGTATTTAGAACCACATGAAAGAGTTCAAAATTAAATTTATGAAAATGGAAGAGTGTATTTTTTAAGCAAAGCATGCAGAATAATTTGCAATTTGCAGAAATATGCTTATTAAGTGAATAAAAAATATGCGAAAGATGTTAAAAGAGGAAATATTCACAAAATCGTGTTTAGATAATTGAACATTGGGTGCATTATGCATATATTAAGTAAGCATTTATTTGGATGACGGGAAAACTGTATTTGCATTGAAATATGAACCCTAATTACGAGAAAGGAAGAACGTTTTACGTTATCTATGGGAAGCTTTGTGTGAACGAAGATAACGTAGGAGGTGAATTAGATCGTTTTAAGGGAGGAAGATATGGAGAGAAGAAGAAAGCTATGGGGAGCAGAACCGTGATCGATGACACCTGCTATTGTTCATAATACTTAATTAGGACAATGTCTTATGCAGAAGAGAGGGCAAATATTACCATATCCTCTCAATTTGTATTTTCACAACTCTTCATTGCTTTCAACCCATCAGCCATCAGACTTAATATTCATACTCCGAGACGCCTTAAATGTCTTACTACGCAATAATCATCGTATATATTATTTCTGTACAATAGATCCCTTATGCGGCTTTGGCACTCAACCAAAATTAACAAATGATGTATGAAAATAAACAGAGTTTCATAGAGAGGTCTTTGCTCATTGATTTGAAACAAATCAGTCGTTCATTTTTTATAAAGATGTAATTCTTTACTTAGTCTGTATTTATATACTTGTGTATTCATTAACTGATTCTTTTTTTAAAAGAAAAATTCAGGAGAAAACCTTTTTGAAGTTGTGTCGGGGGGCGAAGGAGACGAAAAACCAATTTTAGTGTTCATGACCAAAGCGGGATTATAGAAAACCGGACGGAAAATATCCATAGAGATAATAAATTTGCAGATTCCAACTTCAAAGTAACTGTGAGAGACAAATCCAGTCTTTCAGAATTGTATAATTGAAAAAAAAACAAAAAAAAACACTTTATTTTAAAATTAATTTTTGTTTTCACATTTCAGGTTTTACTTAGAATTGTACTGCATTGTGAATGTCGTCTTTCATGAGTCACTACTATTTCGGCTTGTCCAGTCCAGTGTTTTGCAATATCATTTGGCCCGTTTACCTGGCGGATAATTCACTTGCGGCGACAGGGATATATGGGAAGGCCATCGAGTGCTTCTGGGGAGGGTCCAGTCAAGAGGGATGGTCGCTGCCGAGTCAGCCAGGTGGAGGGGGGAGGGATGGCCCTTCTGCGACGCCGCGGAGGGCGAGGGCAAGGACGAGGACGGAGGAACTGGCGAGCCATGCGCGCTGGGCAGTCGATGCGGGGAAGCGAAGACAGGGAGCGGTGACGCGGAATTGCAGATCAGAACGGTGTTTCACGCTATCAGAATGTTGTCACGCTATCAGAATGGTGTTTGCAGGTAGAGAGGGTGAACGGTTAACGAATAGTTAGAGGTTGCGGACAACGAATACCTTCAAGACAAATATTTGAGTTTAGCGAAGACGGGGGGTGGGCGTATTGTTTGACTGATTTATTTATGTTTCTGGGCGAGTCAACTGCTCTGGTCATTAGTCCCGTTAGTGTAGTGGAAGTTTTTTTCTCGGGAGATGGCGGTGATCTTCCCCCGCTGAATGGCGATATCCGGCGCCGTCCTACCGTCGGCTAGTGGGGTTTCCCCCTAACCAGGACTCTCCCACCAGCGGAGCCTGGTGTTGATCGGAGAAACCACGGAAAACTACCGATCAGAGCAGCCGGACGCTAGAATTCTCCTCCAGACAGCGACTGAATTCGACGTAGCTGAAAAGCTAGTGTCGAAAATCCTGCCGCCGTCAGGACTCGAACCTAGGATCTCTCGGTCAGAGGCGCTGCAGTGACATCATTTGATGGGGGGGGGCGGAGATACGGTATTGGAGGAGTATACGTTGGCGAGATGCAGAAGGGGGTTTGCAGGGAGAGAGGGTGATCGGATAACGAACAGTTAGGATATAGGACAAACAAAATCTTTACGAAAAATATTAGAGTTTCATTACGAACTCCTCATAGAATAAAGACAAGAAGGGGCGTGGATTGCTGATAAATCGAACAAAGAATACCACTTAAAATTATATTCCGATAATGTCCTCTTATTTAGCACATTAACAAATAACAAAACCAAAAACAAGCACCGTCGTGTGATTGTTTGAAGTTACGTGGATGTGGGGAGCAGTGACGTGCTAAATGAGGAAAATAGGAGGGCGAGAGTTTAAGGACTGCATTTGGAGGTTCAGTGGGTGATCGAGTAAGGAACAGTTCGGATTTTAAATAGATCGCGAAACGAATAGTTCCTGGACGTTTCTCACATTCGAACAAAATAATACAATATCCGGAAAACGAACACTAAAACAAGGAAAAGCGATGCAGTTTGTAAGAAGAGAGAAAATCAATTGATATTGGAAATTTTTTTCTGGACAGACAGACAAAAATGGGAAAACTGAGTAGACAAGAATGACAAAAATGAAAGATACTGCATGATTGTATGTTTGTATTGCTGTCCAATTGAATGACATTTTATTTACAATTCGCTTCAAGAATTAACCCATTAAAATTTATGTGTGCAACACACGCTCAATATCAATCATTTGAAATTACAAAATGTTTTCGCTTCGTAGAGGAGTACAATATAAACAGTAGGAAATATTAATACTAATTAATTTTACCAGAGGGGTTTTAACGCTTATGCGTTAGTATAAAGTTGAGATATACAAAACGCACAAACAACATACCATGCAAACAGGATAAAACATAACATATACAACCAAAATTCTGATTCATGTTCTAATTAAGGCCCTGTTACATTCTTATAAGTGAAATAATTATATTAGATTTTTACCGAGAATTTATTTTAGACAGTCATGTACATATTGAAAAGCAAACATTAATAAAAAAATTAGATTGAAATTTTGTTGAAATGTTCTGTTAATTTTTTAAATATTTTCCTCTCACAAAGTTTTGAGGAGCATGAAAAATTTTTTTTTAAATTTTTTTAGTTCATATTATATTAACAATTGTTTTTGTTTACTATAATTTGTACTATTTGCTTTACTATAATTTACACACAATCTGTTCAGGAGACTAGACTTTTCTATTTGGTAGAATTCGCCATGAAGATTTCACTCATGTCCTTTCAGGGGTCACGAAACGTCGATTTTAAGAGTTTAAAACACATCATTTCCGAGTTATTTGCGATGGGGTCCGCCTGCTATTTCATTTTAGTGTCTATGTATTTCGGATTTTGGGGTGGGATTGATCGGACTTTTGTCAGCTAGCGGTGTTCCCAGAGTTGCGTCTTATTTTTTTTCATTTATTTTCTACACCTGGGAGTAAGAGACATGTAGTGATCATGACGTATTCCGCTCACCAAACCTAGCTTATATGAACTGCCTGAGCTTTTCTTTTGTCACACAGCAACACAAACCCAGATAATTTGTTTCAGAAAGCTACAGCTTTATTTTGCCTCGACCGAGAATCGAACCAATGAGCACCTCACAGAAAGTTATCCAAGAGCCATAAGAGGTGCATACTTTTCTTATATTTTCCTAAGTTCTAATATTATCGTGTCAAGGCTGTTTGATGCACGCCTGGGGAGTGATTCCGTATTAGCAGTAGCACTCTTAAGAGGATTTTGTATCGATGATTATTTATAAATGCTACAAAACAGCCATCTTTCTTTTGGAGCGTGTTGAGGTTGCGAAATATTAGGAGAGCTTTTTGAAGAGATTGGGCCAGGGAATTGCTTGTCTCTTTTTGTGCACTCTTGTCATGAGGGCAGACACTGAAATGAGGAATGCCTTCACTGTTTGCATTCCGCGGCGTATGGATAGTGAAGTATTGAAGAAATTGTCTGTGCTGTCTGGGCGAAAACGAAATCGAAATTCTTTTCTCTCGAAATTCGTGCGTTTTAAGATACGTTTACGCGCCAAATATTCTGCTTTACAAATCATAGCGATCTCGAGTCGCATCACCAACTCACATCACTAAATTGATTATCAGTGGGCTTGATCCATACACAAGCATTGCCAGATTTTTCCACGAACCGGGAGCGGTAAGCTCAGTGCATGACACTGCAGCGCCTCTGACCGGGAGGTCCTAGGTTCGAGTCCTGGCAGCGGCAGGATTTTCGGCACTAGCTTTTCAGCTAGGTTGAATTCAGCTGCTGTCTGGAGGAGAATTCTAGCGGCGGGCTACTCTGATCGGTATTTTTCCGTGGTTTCTCCGATCAACACCAGGCGAATGCCGGAGCAGTACTCTACCAAACGGGCCACGGACCGCGCGCGATCTGTCCTTCCTCTTCCTCGTCCTATCCTCTCCCCTTGCACACACACACACTTGCACTAACATGCACTACACTACCACATATTCCAGGAGATCGGTCGGAAACTTAAAGCTTCTTCTGGCTGAGGCGGTGTCCCGCTGGTGGGAGAGTCCTGGTTAGGGGGAAACCCGACTAGCCGACGGTAGGTCGGCGCCGGATCTCACCATCCAGCGGGGGAGGATCACCGCCATAACGGGCAAAGCAGTTGACGCGCCCGGAAACACGAACAAATCAATCAATGAATTTTTACACGAGCGAGGCGAGTGGCCACCAAACTGCTTCCTTAATTTTCAAACAATACGACTTTGTCGTGTTTTAAGAGGAAAAGATTTGAGAGAATTCTGAGAAGTTGTCGACAATGCACTGGCGCACTTCACATCTTGGGTTTGGTCCGTGGAACGCCCCCACGGTCATCTTTGGAAGCAGTTCATCAGTTGCAACACGCGAAATGAATTTCTTTTCTCTTTGCAAGTTAGCCGGCAGTTTGGGGGAACAATTAAACTCCAGCGCGGGACATTTGAAATGTATACCCTTTGCTGTTAATTCAGCCCAAAGCGTGGTTATAATTGATTGAATTTCTAGTACAGCGCCAAATTTGATTTAATTTTGCCGCCTATGTGCCAACAGCGTGTATTGTATAAACCATACATCATGAGAGCACATGACCTAACATCAAGCCCTGAGCTACAGATCAATCCAAATTGGTACATCACACTACATATTCTCAATAATAAATAGTTTTCTTGGCAATAGAACATTTTTGGTAAATGTTATCATCCACCTTTCAAATCCGAGATTAATAAACGCTGGACTCCCTCAAGGTTCCCCACTTTCTCCGACCTCATTCAATTTGAATGTCGCTGATCTTCCTAAACTGAATAATTTTCAAACAGCTGAATTTGCGGATGATACGACCATATTCTCTTTAGACACATTCACAAATCTAATTAGAAACAGAATGCAATTATACCTTAACATGTTGGATAGCTGTGAGTCTTCCAAACTCAAGATACAGTTAAATCCAAGTAAAATTTCCTCCAAAATATTCACACTAGATCTTACACTCTACCCACTTCTATGACACGGTAAACCACAATAGAATGGCTACCCCTAGCAACCTGTTAAATATCTTGGACTTCAACTAGACACCAAACTAAACTGGAAGAAACACATAGATAACACACTAACTCAAGCCAAAATAAAATTACTGCAACTAAATCCATTAATTCGCAGAAATAGCTCGGTACCATTAAATTCGGCCATATTAATATACAAAACAGTCATAAGACATCTGCTACTGCACGCCCAATAGGGATTAACGCCTCCAAAACCAACACATACAAAATTCAAGTAATACAGCATCAGTTCTTTAGAACACTAGTCAACGCCCCATGGTTCGTTTCCAATCTCTAACTCCAAAAGGAATTTAACCTCGAACCGTTATCACAGCATACAACTTATCTATCCACCAACTTTTACTCCACCTTTAATCAAATCCCCTCCCCGGTTCCTTTCAGACTGTGCAAAAATTCCTTATCACTCATTTCTCATCAATTTCGCTGAATTGGAACCTGATTAGAGGACCCACAGGGGATCACTCTCCCATTATAATAGTTGTAAGTTAATTGTAAGTTACTTGTAAGTTAATTGTAAGTTAATTGTAAGTTAATTGTAAGTTAATTGTAAGTTAATTATAAGTTAATTATCAATAATATGTAAAGTTATTAATAACTAATCTATGTACCTAGCATCAATCCAAAAAAATAAAAAATAATTGTATAAACCGATAATGTATAAACGGGTTATTGGGATCATCCGGCATCGCTGTCACGCCCACATCTTCCCTGCCCCCTCCCGTGCGAACGTCGCTCTTCCCTTTTTTTTTTTCAATTTTCCCCTTGCCAGTAACCTTGGCGAGGCGGGAATTTATTCATTGAAGGGGGTACATTATGCTCCAGCATTGCTGCTTGTGAAGCTGCAGGGAGGGCTTTTATCTTAAATAAATAACTATACTAAATTTAAAAAAACTATATACAATTGCCTCTTTGGGCGATTGAAGTTTTAAACATTAGTTATTTGAAAAAATAAACGATGAAAGTTCTGAAAATTGTTCGTTTTTCTTATTTTAAAAACATTCACTCTCTTTTTCATACTTAGGGTCGTATTTATGAAGCTCTGCCAGCAGAACTCTTAGGGGCCTGCCATCTGGGGGCTTGCTGGGAGGACAAGGGGCGACCGGCATTGGCTGGGGGCCGTTCGTGAATCGCAAACCCGAACACTGGCAGCCTGCTAGGTCTGGAAGAGGTTTATAAATACGGCCCTTAATCTATTTATACAAGGCCCTTGCCCCGCCCCCTTGCTCTCCCGCCAGCAGCCGTGCGGGCGCGCGTGCGGTGGGGCGCGTGCGCGGGAATTGATGTGTCGCCGGGCGCCGCGACTCGTTTGTTCGCGGTGGCCTTGGATGTGCGCGCGTGAGCCAGCGCGCGCTGCGGTGGGGACAAGGCCGCGGATGACACGGAATGGCGCAGCGGGCAACGCAATCCTCAAGCCCTGACTGTGAAGCTACGCAGAACCTATTGGAACGAAAGAAATACCCCGTTTTAAAACATCAGCAACAACGAAATAGACCTAAAAATTTCAATTGAAAGTCAATTCGACATTTTTCTTTCAAAACGAATATTTTCCCTCTGAAACGTGTGATTATTTTGTATTTGATGATGCTTCAACGGCTAGTGTCATTAGTCTCGTAAGTGCTGTTAGAATTATGATTCGTCGTATAGTACTGTTAGAATTATGATTGAATCAAATTAGTGTTTTATAAATGGGAAAGAAATAGCCACTGTTTCTGTTGCCGAAATAATTACAGGTTTGCACCTCATGCGCTACGTTTGGTCAGAAGTTTTTCAAATGGCGGCTGAGATGTGTTAATACGGACATAAATTGCAATATTAGTATGATATTAAGTAATCGATACTAATAATACGAGAAAGTACGTTGTAGCACCACTAGTTTCTTTCAATGTTTTCTCGAATAGCGAAAAGAATGTTTATAAAAGTGGTACAATTCAGAATTTTTATAAAACCTAGCTCTGAATTTTCGTAAATTACAATAGTTGATTTTTTGGGCCACCCTGATACAACTACTGTTTTCAAGATAAGGTAACTGTTCTTCAAACTTAGATCTTTAAATAATGTTAAGTACTACATAAAAACGTGTAGCTTTCAGTTAATTTCATGTAAAAAAAAAAAAAGGAAAGGTTTTCCAAAAAAGCTTCAAATATTCATAGTTTTTCAGTAATTTTTTAAATTTTTACGCCTATTTCCTTGTTTATCAAGTATAAACACGCACCTGTTCGTTCGCCCTATAATTGAGTTGAAATCGCTCTGGTAAATCAATTTGAAAATCAGGAATCCCACATTACTCGTGAAACATTTTGTTTAATTAATATTTTCTGGAATAGAACAAAGTACCTTTGCAATTATAGTAAATTTCGTTTTAATTAAAGCCTTTGAACTTTCGAAAGTTTCGTGTCTTCGAAAACTTGTATGAAGGAAACACGAATCTCTTCGTGCATCTTACATTGAGGCCGTTTCAGAATATAGTTGAAGTATTAGTAGGGTACATTTTGCAGTGTTATAATATCACCTCATAACTAGGGATTTTTATTTAATATTGAACAAATATACTTGGGTTTTTCTAATGTGGCGGCTGAGGGTAATATCTCGAAGCTGGAATTTGGCACGACTTTTTGAGTCATTCTCAGTCCTGCCGCTAGAATCGCTGGATCTGCACCACTGCTTGATGCGGTCGTGATTATGCGACATCTTCGTCGAATTCCATGTCGAATGTTCAATGTCGAATTCCATCTTGAAGATACTACCCTCAGCCGCCACGTTAGAAAAAAACAAGTTTAGTTAAGTGCAATGGGTTGGTCCCTCTTTAATACACAGGATCAACCAGAATTCCGCAAATGATAATTTAAACGAGGGTTGGGTACTTAGCATTGACGAGCACGAAAGGAATTTTGAACTGCTTCGAAAAGCGGTGTGGTAGTTTCGTTCTATGCTCGCGTGGCCGCGCTAGTGCGCCTGTTGGGCAGCGGAGCACTGACGTAGTCCGACCTGTGTGTGGCATCCCTGGGGAAAGGCGGTTCCGAAAGCTAATTTTCCCCTATCGATTCCCGCCATCGCACTCGCTGCTCGTCCCCACTCTGCTTGGGAAATTGCGCCTCGGGGACGGCAATCTCATTCGGAGTCGGATGAGTCACTGACGCCAAAATGGCGACTCCGCAAATGTTTGTGGCCCTCGAGAATCGGTCGGCGGATTCCGTACGTAGCTTGATGCATCTGTGGAGTGAAATTGATTATATTTGCGTTTTCGAAAGATTTTTGCGCGCCAGGCTTCGTTTTTCACTCGATATTCGGGGTCATTATGTACCCTGCTTAACGCAGATCACATATCACATTGAAGAATGGGGAAGTAAGAGCTTGAGATCGCAGACTACCAATGTTAATGGAACTGGCAAATGGAATAAATACGTAAATTTCTAGGTCATCCCTAAATTGAGAAAAAAAATTAGTTGGCTTTGGTAAATTGGATCTGATCATTGTTGAAATAGTTTGTCTAATATAGTCTGATCGTTGAAAATAGTTTGTTTCTACGATTGTCAAAAACCGTTGATTGGTTAAAGAGTTAAAACAAGCGGGGAAAACATAAAATAAATTGAGCAAAAAACCTCGTGTAGTAGAGTAAATCTATAAAGATTTAATATACTTTATTTTGTTTCTATATATTTAATGTAATACTCAATTATCATTCTTGAAAGTAAATATAGAAAGCATAAACGCAAGTGTGAATGCATAGCATACTAAGTAAGCTCATTGCAATTCAGATATGCTTTTAACTTGTGTCAATGGGGAAAAGTAGTATCATTCACATTAAAATATAGAGGTAGATTCAGTCTTCTGTAACGCTTCTTCAAAATAGAAGTTAGAAACAGAAACAGATATTATTTGTTATTTTCATTCAAATATAATTTATAAAAGATTGATTGGTTCATTATTCGTATCATTTCCTGGGAGGTGCTTTGAATTCATTTTATGTTTCATTCTTTTCAAAAATTCCGAAAAGACATTAATATATTAGAAACAACCTAAATGAGAAATAACTAAATATTTTGTTCAGTAAACTAAATACGAATATATTCGTTAATTTGAATAGACAAGAACCGCATAATAAAATGTAGAACAAAATTTACATGACATTAGTTAAAGAATTCTTTTTTAGTATCAAGAAACTACAAAACATGTATTCTACCTTAATTGCGTACTGAAAAAAGTTATTAACTACATGTCGGTGTAAGAAAAAACGATATATACAACTTTTACAGTATAAGGGATCCACAGAATATCGTTTTGGCTTGAAAAACGACACTTTTCGCCGTAGCTTTACGTAATATCATCTATAGTATCACGTATGTTACTTCGTATATGAAAAATTAAAATGTTCTTATCGATAGTATTAAATAGAAACTAGCTTAATCCGAGTGATTTACTTTGCATAAAAGGAAGAGAGGAAAAGTTAGCAAAAAAAGTATTACATATGCATTGCAAGGAAAATTGAGAACATCAAACTTCTGTACCTTCTGTACTTATTGACCAAGACTAAGGGAGGTTTTCACGTTTTGGAACAGTAAATAACTATGCAATCACAATAAAACACTATTAAACATTTCTATGTGAGAGTAATTAAAATGCTTTATATTTAACAAGTGCTGGATATGTATGATGTAATAGTGTGCAGCGAGAAGTCTTGCGATCCACCTCAAATTAGGAACTTCATTCATTACCCATTATAATATTTTAAACTATTTTGTGACGGGACACATGTTTCAAAGGATTGATTAACATTCCGTTGGACTCTCACTAAATTTTGCATTTAATTTTATCTTCAACTTTCAAAAAAAATTCTATCGTCGCCTCGCTAACTGTAAAAGACGATTTCTCGCGCCAAGAAACGCCGATCACTTTCGGTAAAAATGAGCTAAATCAGTTACTACTTAATTTAGTACATCTTATATAAGAAAACATTTTGTCTCCTGGAAAACCGATGCCTTTGCTGTTACTGATTGTTTTGGAAGGAATGTAGATTTATAAACGTCTGTTGCTGAAATATTCCACACCGTTTACACTGATTAGAGATTAGTAGGAAAACGTAAGATTAACTGAAGTAATAAGCGGCAGCTACCCTTCTACCAGTTTGAGTCTCTTATGATTAAAATAAACTTAAAATGAAAGTAAAATTTTCTTATGAGTAAAATTATGTAAAAACTGAGTAGAAACCACTATTTTAACTAACACAGTAAGTTGAAAAGAAAGTGAATCACTAGTTTCTTAATTTATATCACATTGTATTTTTTCTCTCAGAAAACCAATTTAACTCATAGCTGTAATTGGTCGTTTCAGAAGCATTGAAGCCTTGGAGGCGTCGTTTGTTCGACAATCCCATAATACTTTTTGTGCAGGTTAGAAGTTAGGATCTCGTCGAGTTAAAGGCATTGACGTAACAAGCTCAAGGCACCTTTCCACCTCCGACCAGAATGCCACGCGTTTTCCCCGGTGAAAATTAACAAAAGAACCTCGCTTTTCTCGCCGTCGCGGGACCACAAAAGCCCTCACTTAATTAAACTCGAGGGAAATATCGATTAACGTTTCTCCGGAGGAAAAAGTGTTTACGAGCGCTGTGCCTGAAGGAATTCAGGAGACACAGTGGAGGACGGATGTAAAAGAATGGGTAATAGTTCCGGGACTTCTGCTGTTGAGAATATTTCAATTTTAAATGTGTTATGTAAGTATGTATGTATTTGGCGTTATTGGGTCGGTAGCTCAACTTCGCCGGCCAGCTACCGGTGTTTCCCATGCCTGGGTTTAGTTAAATTCCCATGCTTGGGGGTAAGAGCGACATGAGGCGAACATGACGTATTCTCTTTGTGCCAGTCAATGTCTCTTATCGACAGGAATCGAATGAGCATTTTATCACTTCTGTACGTGTAATAAGTCACCCAAATCGCGTTTTCGATTTTTGAAAATGCAAAAAGCACGCGTTTTTCAGATTTTTTAGCACGTATGCATGGATCCGCAAAAATATTTATCAGTTCCCCACTAGGACACCGAGACGCGTTGAATGAAAATTCATATGCCTCTATTAATAGACTGAATATTGTCTAACCGCGAGTGACGGATGAACAAACGCAGGTTACCTCATTACAGTGTAAGGATTTTGGTACAGGCATTCCCTCTCTACCCTACAGAAAATATTCCTGCACAGAAATACTTTTAAATTCGAATGTAAATGAATGTTGATGAAATGTGCCATAAACTGAGATTCTACTGCTATCATCTTTTAGCAGTTAGGCTAATCGACTAGACATTTTAATATGTCATTTCATGACTCAAAGTCAATTGTATGTGACTGTCAAACATGCATTCTGAAATTGTTAGTGCTCAAACAATTCAAAATTGAAATAAAATATACATATCCCACCACATGTCTTAAAAATTAAGGAACAAATATGGTGACGACTTTCTTCTAGTAGTCGAGATCAATATCAAATAATGCTGAAATATACGCGTATGTCTCTGATATAAAAATAAGGCAATAGGGATTCTTAGACAACTTGAATATTTTTATTCACTAATAATTCTTTTGTGTTCATCTCTCACCCATCTAAACCACAGAGATAATTCTTTAAAAATGAAAACCATTTCAACTTAAAATTAAACTTTGAATTTACACATTTCCACAGTTTTGTTTTAACCGCATACACAGTGTCATCTTTTAGTACTGCGTTCAAACAAAATAATGACAATCAGTTACGTCTTTTCGCATTTGCATCGTCGTTTATATTCCAGCAATAACGAAAATGATCTGCATAGAAGAGCGTATTTTTAACAATAGAAGAAACAAATAAGATTCTGAGTGGTCCCACAAGAAGATATTGGCGGGAGATGATGTTTTTTGCAGAAATTATATACTCTTCATCTCAGAGGAAACACAAAAGTTATATTTAAACAGCTGAGGTTGTCTGAAAAATGAGTTTCCATGTAGGTGAGATTACCCCACATTATCAAAGGTAATTCCACGAGTGGTTTGGAAATTGTCTATGAATTCCCGACTCGCGAAGCGAGGAGGGGATTTATATACAATTTCCAAACCACGAGTGAAATTTACTAAGACTTATTTCACGAATGAAATTTAATAGAATGTACTATTAATAATTAACATTGTTTTATTCAATTATTTTTACATCAAACAGAAATATATACATAAGGGCAATTATAAACAACCAAATAAACAGAAGACAAACTAAGAGCGAAATTAGTTGAAAACACAGTTATTGAATATACAATCTTTCAAGTTGAAATTCGAAGGAAACGTGTTTTGTTCGCTTATTTATAAGGAAGATGTTGAATTTGAAGCGCTACTATGTCTTAATTTATTAATAATTGAAGAATGTTGTTCCTCATTCATTTGGAGATATGTCTTGAACTTACAAACCTTTCTGTAGACAAAACAAGGCGCAAAATTTATTAAAATTAAAAGTTATTAATCTATAACTGATAAATATGCATGGCAAAGTCGTCTCTAGTTGGCTGGTAGGCTCCCAGTTCTTGCACGCTATTGGCTGAAATTTCGTGAGTGGAATAGTCAAACAAACCCGGCGTCTAAAAAAATTGAGATAAAGATCGAACGCCCCCTAGAAGACGTGAACATTTTTAGTCATAATCATTTTATTTTTTATTCGCTGTCATCGCTGACTTTCCACCTGAGAGGCAGTTCTTTCATAATGAACCAAATTTTAATTCAAACTTAATGAAATACAGCTGGAGGGGGCGTTGGCGTCCGGGAGGGGGGAAGCAGGCGACGCAATCCAGGGGGCGCTGCCCCAGCGCAGCCGAGGCGAGGGGCGGGGAGGGGAGGGGCAGGGAGGGGCGGGGCGGGGCGGGGAGGAGCGGGGGCGGTGGGGGCGGGACGGGGCGGGGCGGGGGCGGCGGGGAGGTGGCGAGACGCGCCGCCCGCGCGGAGCATGCTAATCTAGAGTTCGAGTCCCGGATGGCGCCAGATTACCCAGGTCTCTCCCTGAACGTCGGCGCGCCAGCTTTCGTCTTCCTCGCTGATAGCGCTGATGTGGCGCCATTACCCGTTTGCCCCCACCGCCGTTCTCCTCCCCCCCCCCCCACCGCCCGCCCCTCCTCACATCTCCCCCCTCCAAAGGGCACACACCATTCCTCCCATCGTTCTTGCAATGCTCCTTGCCCGTTATCCAATGTGTTCTTTCGGCACACAAAACCCAGTCGTTTCTATCCGCCCTGTTTCTTGTCTTCTCTTCCTGTGTATGCTTTATGCTCCTGATTTTCCCATCTATATTGTCTCCTTTATTCCGTTATGTTTCTACACCTTCCTGTCTTTTTTCTAACCCCTCGCCTCAAATTGTTCAATCTGGATCCGTTTCGAAGGGTCTGGTTCAACCTTTCTTCTCTCTCCTGTTTTATGTGCCTCACAAGTTCCCTTATTCCCCGTATATCCGTGTAGCCTTTACTTCCTTATCTTTTCGATTGGCCTTTTTTTGGACTCACCTCTCTTGGATTCTCCTCTCTTGCACACTCGTCCCCTGCTCTTTTCCTTCGTTGGGCTCTTTTTGCTTTGGACGTCCCTCCTTTGGGTCCCTTCCTTTTGGATCTCTTTCTTTGGGTTCTTCTTTCAATATGCTTAATACCACTCCTTTTCCCACACTAATTTACACATTTTCCCCTTTACATCCTCTCTCGTTTATACTCACTCCCCAATACACTTTCTCTCCTTAAACACTATCCCCTTTACATCCTCTCCCCTTTACACCTATCCCCTTTAAACCCTCTGATATTTACACCCTCTCTCCTTTACCCCCCTGTCCCCTTGACACCCTCTCACCTGTACACTCTCTTGCACACCATTTCGGACTGAAAGTTTCCTCTGCAAATACTATCCCTCTACGAATCCGCTCTCCACATCTCTCTACCCTCTGATAACTCGCTTCTCTCACTTTATCACTTCTCGCCATTTCTTCTCCCCCTTGCTCGCTTCCTTCCTCTCATCACTCACCTCGAATTCATCCTTCCTCGTTTCGTCCCTCATCGCACTTACCTTCCGTTTTCCTCTTGGCCCCCGCTCCGCCGCTTCTTTGCTCCATCTTCTTTCATTCGTCCAAACCTCTCCGCTCTCACCTGCCCACCCGTCACCCTTGCTTCGCACACCCACACCCTCTTCACCGCGGGATGAGCGTGTCTGTGGTCGGATGTAAAAGTGGGAATGAGCTTTAATGTCCTGCTTTATGTGAAGCCACAATGTAAATATTTGAGATTAAAAAAACTGCGTACTTTTAACATATACACGCAATTTTCCGCGCAATGACCCGCACAGTTTTCTCTATAGTACTGGACCACTAAATATTCCTCTTTCGACAAAAAATCTCCGAGAGCTGTTAAAATATGTTCGTAGCTTTAACAGAGCCGGTTCAGATATTTCATGTTTGAACTTGCCACCAAAGAATTTTTAGTTTTACTGCAAAATGTGTATTGTAATAATCTATTAAATGTTACAGGAGTGGATGAATTTAAAAATAAAATTAATGCAGCAAATAACCGATAACATATAATTGAATCCCTAACCCCTAGCACTTTCATTAAATTTAATTTGTTCATTAAATTATAATTTTAATATCAAAACACAATAACATCATTATTGAAATTAATTTACTTCCCATAAGTATATAGAATTATATTATTTATTGACATTCTAAAAGAAATATTTTTAGACGACATAGATATACAAAAAAAATTTAAATTTATTTTAGAAAAAAGAATTTTTTTTTAAAAATAACACATTAAGTAAGACATCGTCAAAAAACAGTTGATTGTAGATCGAACTTCGTTAAAGTGAAATGATGTAATTCTTCTTTCGTCTAACGACTTTCACTCAAAAATTAAACTCAAATAAAAGATAAAAAAGGAGGAAGAATCAAAAGAAACCAAATAGGCACCATGCCATCTGATATTATTTGCTGTGATTTCCAAGTATACATTTTCTAAAACTTACTAACGTCTTATTAACAGTTGCAAGCCAATGCCAACTACGGTACCTGGAGAACACCAATCGCGAGGGAGGGGGAGGTTTAATTGGGGACCCGGGAATAAATTATAATATTGAATTGAAGGAAAATTTTGTGTATTTAAGAACTAATTATTCATATATTTAGCAATATATTACATCCTGGAGCAAAATAGCACGACATCTTGAACCACAAACTTGAACTTCTGATGTGACTGTGCTCGTATAAGCCGAATCGTGTAATTAATTACAAACTACAACCACTTTGATATGAATTAATATTTGACTGAGCATTAACATGTGATCTAAGAGTATTGCGTTTAAAAAATATTCTATTGTCGAAAATAACTGTTACGACATCTCACTTTACTTATTATTTGTTATTGAGGGAATTGCAAAAAATAATCAACAAAAAACTCTCACCGATCCGGTGCACGAGATCGCTAAGGCAGTAGTGTCGTAGCGATCTCGGACCGAAGGTTCGAGTCACGCCTCAGGCATAGTTGTATTTGTGTTCGTCCTTTCACCCCTTATCATCACCATATCGTTTCATCTCCACAGTTACCATACTCCAATACTAAACCATACTATATTCCAATAGTACGTATACTATATCATACTATACTCCAATAGTGGTCCCTAATGACATTGATTTTGATGCGACTTTAAAGAAACAAAAACTACAACAAAAAATACAAAACAAACCCCTCTCTTTACTTCGTATTGCGTATAAGATCTATGTCGAGGATGAATTTAAAAGCAGTCGTAATGCCTCTTCTAGCTCATCCTAACCAAAGTTATATTCAATTCATGTAAAACTGAATGAGTAATCACATTTTGTTCAAAGGCGTTCCTTCTTCTCTCGGTTCATTTACTTTATATTTTGATTTTAGCTATGTAATACAGCACGGTCACAATTCGTATTCTCAAAAGAATTTTTGTAATTTTTGTAATTATTTATGTTGGGGTAATATTTTGTACTCAAACTACGCTGTTTGATTATTGATCGCCAAAAATTATTCTTGCTAAATTTGGGAGTAATGACTCCAGAAGTATTAATGTTCTGTGTTACATTCTAATTCTAGCAAATTAATTCATATGTAATAGAAAATGAGATTTTGTATTTTTTTCTGCAATCTAAATGACCTAAGATATTTTCACAGAATACTATGTCGCAACTTAGGCAAGAGTACGCTACCACATTCGCCAAACACATATATCGAATGCGTAGACTCACTGAATGGAAATGGAGTGCTAGCGGTCTGAATAGAAATGGCGTTGAACATGGATACGCTTCAAGTTTGACTTTCTCGACAATTTTCCCCCTCTTCAGAATCCTCCCCAGCAGATATCGCATTTTCTCCCATTTTCCAAAAGTCACATCTTTCTCGCCTGTTCGTGGGGTCGAGGTTCAGCGAGCGACATCTTCGCGAGACATCTTGCGGGCGGGGAGGACGCGCAGGGGGAAGAGGGGGCAGAGGGGGCAGAGGGGGCGTGGCAAATCGTGGGGGCCTCCGAATAAAGATCTCTTCAGACGCGGGGGCCCGCCGGCGCCAAACAAATCGGAAATCGAAGACGGCGGCGGCGACGAGGGTGGCAGTGACCGGGCTGGCGGCTGAGACGCGGGGGGCGGGGGGCGGGGCGGGAACAAGGACGGAGACAGCGGTGGAGCAGGCGGCAGGGGAAGCGTTTCTGAAGGACGTCCTCTGGCCACATCCTTGTCCATCGTGGGGCGACGCGTTGATTTGCGAGTCCCACGTGGAGAACATTTGGAAAATGAAATATGCAGTAGCCACTGAAGAGATAATCCAGAGATGTGTGGAGATGTTTCAAAATCAAAATTAAAGAGATGTATATATCTATTTTCATTCGGACCTTTAATTTTTTTCCATTTGGATCAACTCTGAACTATGTGATACGGTAAGCTTCCAAATGCTGAGATCAAACATGTATCAACAATGCATCTAATATGACGGAAGCTCGTGTAAGAGAGGTAAACAGCTTTTGGAGCTATCACTCATGATTACGAGTACAACTGTGTTTTCTGGTGTGTAGTAAAAGATGGAGTACTGACGCTTTGTTATGAAAAATAGTAGACAGATAAACACGTACGAAATCCCAGCTGAAAGTGGAACTGAAACCAAGCATCCTTCAATAAAAAAGATATTTTGAAAAGTACTTCGGCTTGCCAAAGGCGATGTGTCCGGTGTAAGGGGCGATGTCGGTGCTGGGTGTAATGTCGAGATATCGGAAAGACGGTAACCTCTGCATCGGCAGCGAGATCGATGTTGCTTCTGGTGAAGTAGTGTGTTGGTGTTGGCGAGGACGTTGGGGCGACAATGAGGTAGTACGTTGGAGTCTGCAGGGACGTTGACGTCGGAAGTGACATTGGACTGGGAACGCTGGAGTCGGCGGCGACGTTGCTGACTGCGCGGACATTGATGTTTGCGGGGACGTTAGTGTCTACGGGGTGTTGGTGTCTGTGGAGTCGTTGGTGTCTGCGAGGATGATGGCATCAGCGGTTACGTTGGTGCCGGAGTCTTGCGGTGACGGTGGTGCTTGCGGCATGTCGGCGCGCGTGTAAGACTGTTGGCCTCCGCGACGGCCGGCGTCACGTCGCAGTCCTGGCGATCAATGCTTTTGCGAATTGGGCGGCCTAGCGGCTGCGGCGGGCCCTGTCGCCTTGTTTGCTGCGGTTCGCTGCCCTTCATCCGGCGCTGGTTAGGAGAAAGTTTGGTGGGGGGGAAGATTCGTGTCGGCGTTCGAGTCGGGTTTGTTAGCGGGGCAGAGGGGTAGGGGAGGAGGGGGTTGATGAAGAATGGATGGGGATGAGTTGGGTAGTGAATGAGATGGTGACGTCACTGGAAGATGGTGGTTGTGGTGCGCAGAAATTGAACAGGTTGTTTGATTGTAGATGATATGGTTATTAGTGATTCCGGGCGTGTCAACACGGTTGGTCATTAGTCCCGTAAGTGTAGTGCATGCTCTTCTCGGGAGATGGCAGTGATCTTCCTCCGCTGGATGGCGAGATCCGGCGCCGTCCTACTGTCGGGGTTCCCCCAAACCAGGACTCTCCCACGAACGGGACACCGCCCCAGCCGGGAAAAAGCTCTAAGCTCCCGACCGGTCTATGTACCGAATATGTGTTAGTGTAGTGCATGTTAGTGTAAGTGTGTGTGTAAGGGGAGAGGATAGAACAAGGAAGAGGAAGGAAAGATGGCGGTCCGTAGGCCGTTTGTTAGGGGTACTGCTCCGGCAACCTGGTGTTGATCGGAGAAACCAGGGATAACTACCGATCAAAGCAGCCGGCAGCTAGAATTCTCGTCCAGACGCGAATGAGTTCGACGTAGCTGAAAAGCTAGTGTGGAAAATCGTGCCGCCGTCAGGACTTGAACCTAGAACCTCCCGGTCAAGACAGGCGCTGCAGTGACATCAGTTCATGCACCCTCGCGCTAGTTGATATGGTATATGTAGAGGATGTAAGTGATGTTGGTAGGGTGGGTGACTTTGGTATTGTGGATTCTGTATGGGTGATGTGGTTGAGCAGGGTAGTGGGAAGTCAGTGTAGGCATTAGGATTGGTGCAGATGTGAGGAATACGCATTCTTTTGAATATTAGGATTGGTTAGAATTTGTGGAAAATTATAGATCTAATTATATTCTTATGTACTATTTTGGTTAAGAAAAACGGAGGCAATGAAAATTGTTCGATGAGAGTTGCAAATAAATTGCTACGGAATATTTCATTAATCAAAACGTCCATGAAGAAGAACATGATACCAGAAAACAAAAATGACTTAATTTGTAGGACTTTTAAAAAAGAACTAAAAAAGGCTTTTATTTGAATCGATGATTGTATTAAAACTATTAGGATTAAATCACGATAAAAATTGTTGATTTAAATAAAGCAATTTAAATTGATGCCATCTATTTTATCTCATCTATTCAAAATTATAATTCGTTGATTGTTTTAATATTAAGTTATGTACTACTTTTTAAATTTTACTCCTCTTAAAGTATAATAAATGTTTCATTATTTATCTGGGACATCGTGTAAAACGGCGTACCATGTTTAAATTAATTATATCGGGTAATTAAACAACGTTCACATTACGTACGAAATAGAGGATGTTGGAAATGTTCTCTCTACCGCGAATGCCCTTACAAGAGAAGTTTCCATATCACCGTGGTGATGTATGCTGTTTTTTTTTGCTCACTGTTATGTTTACATCAGAAGCTGACATGTGTTTTACACAGTCGGTGGAAGTGCACGTTTTAAATAGGTAACTACCAACAGTTTGTTCGATTTATTTGATGCACCGTTTGCTCCACTAAAATGTAATTAAACACAATATTATTTGTCTCGCTTTTTTTCTCTTCAGCCATACGTAATTCAGAACATGCGCATACACTGTTTTCTCAGTTTGATTATTTATAACGTTCAGTTTTCTTGAACGTGAAGGATTGTAATTACAGGAAAATATTATTTTTAATTAAAAAATGTGCTTAAAGTAAGGCTCATTATCTGGCAATAAAAGGTGCATTTGAACCCACATTTTTATTAATACAAGAGAGAGTTTGGTCGGTTTTGACGTGACATCTTTTAGGAGATGCTGTTCTATGGGATCCAGTCAGAGTTAGCGCTTTTAGAAGATGCTGTTCTATGGGACTCAGTCAGAGTTAGCGCTTTTAGGAGATGCTGTTCTATGGGATCCAGTCAGAGTTAGCGCTTTTGCTGACCAGAAATATATCGTTACATTGATCTGGGCTGTCTGGGTGTCGCCGCGCCCAAAAGGCAGTACAGTCCTGAAGAGGACCGCGATATGTCGGTTGAAACGTCGGCACCCCAGCTTTCGACGCGGCGTCACCCGGACAGCCCAGATCATGACTCTTCCGCGGAAGCCTACGATACCATTTCCTTATATTTCATACTTCACCTCTAGGTTGGCTCTTGGGCAGCGTACTAGCTTCCCGTGGTGTGGTCCCGGGTTTGATTCTCAGTCGAAGTAAATATAGTTGTTGTTTTCCTTGAAAATCGTCCCAGTTTCTGTAGCTGTGTGAGAAAGAAAAGCTCAGATCGGTGTGTCTTGCTAGTTACGGTAAAGGAAATACGTCATGTTTTCCATATGTCGCTTTTAGCCCTCAAGCATAGGAATTTAACTAGATCCAGCATAAGGAAACCGTTAGCTGATCAAGAAAGTTGGTCTATCGTCCCATAAAGCAAAATACATACATAAAAGCAAAATAACTTAAAACTGGGACGCTGAGAAGCGAATGTATTCTGAAAGTGAACTATCGCCGGCTATTAATCGTATTATTCGTTACGTGTTTTCTCGCTTTTGTCATCTAGCAGACTGGGATAGGTTTCTTAACGTTATCATTGCACGGATGATAAGTTCCCAACGAAAAGGGATTTGTGGGTCTCGTTGTGTAGATCTTTAAGAAATGCATACACTTGATTTTCGATATGCCAAACATTATCCATTAGGAAAGTGTCAAGTTATGTTGAATGGAAATTTTAATCGTTAAACAATTTGAAAACTTCGAAGAATTCCCCTCAAGTACGAAAATAAGAAGTAACCGAGAGCGAGGGAGGCTGAGGCCAATTTTTACCAAAGTGAACAAACACAAGAAATCAGCAACAAAGCGACTGAGGCGCCTTTCATTGGCGGGGTGTCTGTAAATAAAATGGCCTATGTCGAGTCACCGTACGTATCAACTCTCCAGAATTATGGGAACGCTAATGAGGCGTTGTTGACGTAATTCAATCATGAAATAACTGAAGTCATCTTCGGTCACTTACGAGATTTATTCAGAGAGCTAAATAAAATACATAATTAAATTTGTGTTTTATTTAATACAGTTATAGACTGAAGATGACGGCTAGGCCGTCGGCAGTCAGCTCTCTGAATAAAACTAGAAAATTGACGAAGATGACCAATTACTTCACCAACTCGCCAGAGGCGAGGGCGAATTCTTCTTTCCCCTAAAAATTCTTCTCAGTGACGAAGGAATAATATTTTCAAACAAAAGAGACAACAGGGGTATTGAAAGGCTACCCACAACAATCTTTTTAATAACATTAAAATATATAAAAACGTCGCCCTATTAAATTATATTATTAAAATAATATAAACAAAAATATTATCAATAATAACTTCAATGATAGGATACTAAAACATAATTCCTATTTTATTGCAAATAAACCATGCTATAACTGTTTGATGTTAAATAATTAATTACACTATTCGTATGCGTAATCGATATTATAAATATTCAGCTGTGATGTAATAAAAATAAGAGTATTAGGATAACTGACAAAAAATCGATCTAAATGTTTGTACGCAAGTCAGGTTTTTATTCTAAGAATATAAAGTGGAACTCAGTTCTTATTAAACCACATGAGATGCCTTTATTGAACACAAATAGTGAATAAACTAGAAATGAAGTATCAAACTTATTTTTCATAATTCCCCCTCTCAGTATTAGCCTTCAACACTGGAACACTTTAATATATTTGAAAGTCAAAGCCTTCATATTGAAGGCTATAACTTAAAAGTGGCCATTAAGTTCTCAAAAACCTCCATACACTCTGAGATAGCTTCATCTTATGACCTGAAATATGCTCTTCTCTCGTCATTGTCCCAGGGTACTAGCCACGCTTTGATGGGATAACGGCCAAACGCGAGTTTACAAGGCTCTGTAATGAGCCGCTTAATAGACTGAGAGATCACAACCTTTCGTTAGTGAAACTTAAAAATGGGTTACGAGCCACATCAACCGCATCTTGAAGCTGGATTCACTAACCCTTCTTCAATGCTGGCATCTCGAAAGCAAACGCTTGACGTAGTAGCAGTGATGCGAACGCACATTGTATTACGTCAACTTTACTCGCGCAGAGGTTAAATGAAAACAAAGTAGAGCACATGCGCGTCGGTTTAAAAGCCCACGTCCAGAAAATAGCTGTTGCGTAATTTTCGCGGAAAGTTTCCAGTTTCATCGTGTCCATGCTTTACTTCACGGCGGCCCATCGCGTTCCGTCAAAACAGGTAGACAAAAGCTTTAATGACGATCGTAAGAGCTTGTAAGTGCCTTACACAAAACAACGTGTGCGTGTGTGTTTGTGTGTGTGTGAGTGAGGGGGGAGAGAGACAGCTCGTTTCAACTCAGTTGGAAATAACAATTTCGCTCGTTCGTGTTTAGCTCGGCCATTGCACGAGTCGTGTGTGCGTATTGTTTTGAGTTCTGATTGTGTTCGTTTCAATGTAACGGCCGTTAAGTCAGAGCCGGTCGCGCTCACAGTCAGAGGAGGCGAAGATGAAATTTGGCGAGCTCGACTTCGTACGTTACGGTCAACTCTCCTTTTTGTACGGTTGCTGGACGTGTTTCAACAAATGTATCTCACGTTGGGTGAACTTTGCTTGCTGGAGTCGATTGCTGCTGAGTCGAGGTAAAGAAAGCCTTTAACCTTTCCGAATGTATGATGCTCTCTAGTTCTACAAAGCCATTATATGGAACTTCTTACGCTACTTTACAACTCCGACGATTCACCGGGTCAATACTCAACTAGACCTCTAGGGCAGATAGCGCACGTAATCCTGGACGACTGCAGAGCAGGGGAATGAGCTTTTTCTAAAAGTGGTGCTGTTTGGATACAGACGTCTTACTATTTAGTATGCAATGGGGTGCGGTTGCAAGTTTGCTGTTTCGATAAAAGGAGAAGAAGCTAGATTTTCGCAGTAAGCACAGCAATTACTTCTGGGAATAAAAGTTGTTTCTTCCTTTTCTCTGACAAACGCGTGGGATACGGGTTGCATGCGGCGCGGATCCAACCTTTGTCTGTAATCTCGCGTTACATTTCACAAGGGTTTTTGTTGCACTCGAAAGAAAGATAGTCATGTGAATAAGAGACTAATTGATGCTAAAAAGGGCACATAGGATACTTGTGTTTCTTCGAGAATATATAAATTCCTTTTTTAGTAACAAGAACCAAATAACTTTGAAACTGCACAGTCGACAGTCTTACCTTCATATGATCACAAACAGAATCATAAACATCTCTCTTGAAAGAAGACTAATTTTAGATTCATTAAAATGATACATCATTATATTCTTTTAAAAATCATATTTAAGGAAAATCAGGAACATAAATACTCATCTAGAACAGTCATTGTTGCTGTTGAAATCAATGTATGTTAATTTAAAAGCTATAGTAATTAATTGGAAATATGTTTGCCGAGAATAATTGTTTTTGTAATTAAAATAATTATGTATTTCTATTACAATAGACTATTTATTTTCATGACAGATTATTTCCGATATTTTTAACATTTTTTCTTCTTTTGAAGAAAATGGTTTAGTGTTTTTTTTTTTTTTTTTGTATATGTTTTTTGTAATAATTTGTAAATGAATTAGCTGCATTCACACCTAATATTAGTCAAAATGCCACATGGCATGCTTCTACGGAAGAAAATGAAACATCTGAAAGTAATAAACATGAAATATCTGTTACTTATCATTTTAGAGATTTTTTAATCGAAAATGTCAGATTTGTTCGTGTTTGCCTCTTGAAATTAATTCCATACTCGAGTTTATTTGTTGAGGGAAAACGTATGCAATTTTCAGTCATTTGTATTGAAAATAAACAACTGCTATATACAGAGAAATTTGCAGATTTCACCTTATTCTCATCTAACGTTATCACATTTATATTGTCAAAGTCATCTTTGAAATGGAGGAAAACAGGCTAAAACATTTACCACGCTGCATGAGAATTCTTCTACGTAGACTCCGCTCTCGAGAAGTGAATCGTTTTGGCCGACCCGTCACCTGCGTTAACGTTGGTTTATTGGTCATGGAGGGCCGGCCAGCATCCAGACCAATGGTAATGGCTGCATTCGACCGATAGACATCATTGAGACGAAACCTGTGAATTGGTGACCTATTCCCGCTTCCATCCAGCTTCGCTTTCACACCACTCCCACCCCCCGCCTAGCCCTGACTCTCTTCTTTCCTGGCCCGCCCCGTTCACTCGCCTCACTTGCCTCTCTCTTGCTTCGCTTTTCTACTCACCTTGCCTCGCCTCTCCCCCCGCCTCGCCTCCCGCCTCGCCGTCCCCGCCTCGCCCGTCCCCGCTTCGCTCCGTCCCCGCCTCGCCCCGTCCCCGCCTCGCCCCGTCCCGCATCGCCCCGTCCCCGCATCGCCCCGTCCCGCCTCGCTCCGTCCCGCCTTGCTCCGTCCTCGCATCGCCCCGTCCACGCCTCGCCCCGTCCCCGCCTCGCCCCGTCCTCGCCTCGCCCCGTCCCCGCCTCGCCCCGTCCCCGCCTCGCCCCGTCCCCGCCTCGCTCCGTCCCCGCCTCGCCCCATTCCTGCCTCGCCCCGTCCCCGCCTCGCCCCGTCCCCTCCTCGCCTATTCCCCGTCTCGTCCCTTCCCCGCCTTCCCTCGTCCCCGACTCGCCACGTCTCCGCCTCATCCTCGGACTCGCTTCATCCATCCTCACCTCGCCCCATTTCTGCCTCGCCCCGTCCCCGGCTCGCCCCTTCCCCGCCGTGAAAAGAAAAAAATGACATTTCATTAAAATCCGCCCATAGACATAATTAATTTATTTTGAAAAATAGTATTACTATTAAATAAGATACTTGGAGGAAATATTTGTGAAATAAATGTTGGTCCTCTGTTGGTTGAGAATACATTCAGTTTTGTGAGAAAATGATTCTCTGTTATAAGAGAAAATATTAAGAGATAATCACAAGCCATCTTATTCGGTTTTGAGATACGACAGAACAGAAGGAATTCAGGAGATGTAAATTATTGTGGGTCAAGGAAAGTTAGTCAGGTGTTATCCTGCAATTGATTAGAAAATATAAACCTTTAATTCTGTATAAGAATATTTTTATTTAGAGAACATTGGAGAATGCTCAATTTCAAAAACGTAAAATATGTGACTTGTTTAACTGTCTCTCTTCACATTTTTAAAGGTGGCCATTGCATATGGAACAAGTGAAATTTGTCTTTATTTATCACGCGTGATTGTATAAACGAGCCAAGCATGTTCGTCCAGGACTAAATAAGTGCTGAGTACGTAGTGTTATATTAAAAAAATATATACATAAAGACAATATTGCATTTACACATGTGTAATACTAATATATATCCAAAAAACGCAGACTCATTTTCAAAGGAAATTAAGAAGGCAGTATATCCAAATCTTAATCAATAGTACTGTTTCCAAATCTTAATGAAATAATACGAATATATTAATTAATAAATGACTTGCTTTACTTTTACACAGAATCTTGGAAGAAAAGACTTGGCTGTAAAACTCTTTTTGGAAGTTTTGTGTGTATGGATGATACTGCATCTTTCAGATCGTAGTGTTTTCGCCATGGGTAAATTCCATCTGTGGAAATAATATTACCTAGAGGCATAAAAAGGAGGCATACTGCCTCGTGCTCGGAAATACCAAATGTTCTGCAAATAGAGGATTGTAAATTCAAATCGGTTTATCATCGTTGTAATTCTATATCGCATTCGGAATACTGTTAACAATGCACATTCTGAAATACATGTACTGGACGTAGAATTTTAGAGCATTTAAAAAATGTGTATAATGCCTATCGTTCATTACTCATCGAGAATTATTAAAAATGTTGATATTGCAAATCTCGTTCTCGTAATTAGATTCTAATATTCCCAAAAGGCATGCATTTTTGGAATTAATTGCGGCTGCACTAGTATTTCCTGGAATGTTTTAATGGTTACATATGCCATCTAGAATGTGATTATCCTTTAGAATTCTACAATTCAACATTGGATTAAAAAAGACTATCCTGGGCAAGAGGTTTAAAATAAAATTACATCACGAAGTAAGAATTAATAATTATGTATTGACCATTGGGTCACATCGTCTTCCCATCCCCTTGCATAAGAGATTCAAAAATTAAATTTCTTATATTTTTTATCTGTTAATGAACAAATTCGAAAACAATAACTGACATTCATAGTACTTTGTCCGATCTGTGGCCGTTTTGGTCTTCAAGGCAGCACAAAAAGGGATAATATCAATATTTTTACTTTTCCTCCCTATACTATTGTGCAGAGAGGAAAAGAATTGAAAGAACCGCCACAATACGATCTCGAATTATCGACAGCAAAATCAGTGTTTAAGGTTCTTCTTCTAAGGTGTAACTCCACACACTCACACAAACACGCACACGCGCGCGCAAGTCAGGATTAAACTGATCATTTTCACACATTTCTAGAAAATTGCTATAATTTTTTCTTTATTTTTCTGTAAGAGAAGAAAGTGCATTTACAAGAACGTTATGGCGTCCTGATTTTCCTTAAACATTCTAAAATTTTGAAAATTGCAACGTTCAAATTTACTGTCGAACCTGTGTTACTTCTTCAATATTAAAGTCAAAGATATCTTTCTCAGTTTAATATAACATTTACTTTTAGATCTCTCAATGGTGTCATGCAAAATAGATGTTCAGTGACTAGTGTCACTGAGGAGAGGAAAGGTTTTAGTACGTCGCGTATTCCTACTAGTTTTCTAATACTAAATTGTATTATAAAATGTCTAGTATAAAGTGTATTTTTCAAACGTTTGTTGTAGAGCACGATTTGCTTTGCTTTAATGTAATATTTTTCTAGCTAAAAGGCGTTTCTCGGATAGTATTTTGGAGAAATAGGTCACATGTCTTGTGACTTAAAAGTTTTTGACATTATATGCCTATGCTGGCCACCTTCGTTTATACTGGGCTCTACTCCCAACACATCCTTAGCCTAAAACTTAGATTGATTGTTTTGAGGCAAATACGTTTTCCATATTGGTAGTAATATGCCTTACAACGTAAATATAACAAAATTTCTTTGCTTTGAGATATGCATAGTTTTTATTCTTGGATGAAAAAATTCGACAAATTGAAAGTAAAATATTTAAAACAAGATCTAGCTTTTCTTTGGTAATACTCGTTTTATAGTAAATTCTTAATCAGAAATGCTTTCATTTCATGATAAGTGATTCTGAAATATAACTTATTGTTCGGTAATAATTGAAACTGTATTCACTCACAAATGATTGACGATATGCTTCAGAATGCATTTTATCACAAAATCTTCGAACGAAGGAAGGTGATTCTCGTTCCGACCGCTGAGTCGTGCACTTCGTTATCAGTAGTCGCTTTCGTTAGCACCGGAGAGGCCAAACCAGTCTCGGTTCGGTGTTCCGTGTGAAAAGTGTTGTTCTGTCTTTTGTGTGTGTTTATATGAACCAGTGTTTTAAACTATTGGGTGTTTTTGTAATAAGTGTCTATGTGCAGTAAAGTGTTATATGTCTCGAAGTTTAAAATAACTGCAGACCCGACTTCATGCCCCAGTGAATATCGGAATCTCTCAACATAATAAGTTCTGACCAACAAAATGATCAGACGTCGACTCCTCTTCTGCAAACATCATTACTTGGTCATCAGCAATTTTATCAGCAAAACATGGGGTCACAAAACTTGGGATCTCCGTGTAAACTGACATCATATTCCAACAGGTGCAAAACTATCTACAAAGCGGAATTGTTCACTCTGATTCAACAGTTAGTGATGGTACATCAACTCCTCAGGCAAGTACAATAACGAATGTTTCTTCCCCTGTAGTTGATTCGTTCTAAAGACACCTTAGTAACAGTGACTCAAATGCATCGGCGTACAAAATCAGTCAACAGCAGTCTAGTATATTCAATTCCTACTCGCAATAGTTTCAGCACCTTAGAAAATCTCCGAGGCTCGGTGGTAAACAAAATGATCCCTTTTTTATTTTCTCGCCTTACAAAGTTCTTCGTAAGAAGTGAAATGTAATCGTGCGCCGGAAAACGCCTATCTCGCTACCGCTTACGCAGAAGGAAGTTAAAGCTGCTCAAAAACGGCGAATTTTCGGCAGAAAAAATCTTATTACAGGGCCCTGGTAACGAAAAACTGAAATTGAAATGATTAAAGGCGTTGTCATTGTCAACAATACTATTTATTTCAATAACAGTAGCAATGACAACGCCTTCAATCATTTAAATTTCAGTTTTTCGTTACCAGGGCCCTGTAATAAGATTTTTCCAATAACGAAAAACTGAATAATTCCAGATTTTTCGAAAATTGCAAAATTTCAATAGTTTTTCGATGTCTTCCAACAATTAAAATAATAAATATTGAGATTTTTCTTTAATAAAATCTGTCCCCTAAAGGTGGATTTTGAAGGAAGAAAATGTACTATTTTTGGAAAATTTGAGTATTTTCCCGCGTAAATTGGCGTTTTATATAGGCAATGTTTAGTTTTGTTTAAACAATTTTTTCGAAAATAAACAAAAATGGCAAGGCAACAAAAACATTCACCTCCAACCAATAATAATAATTATTATTATTTTACTTATCAAGCTAGGAACGTTCCTCTCCTGACTTCCACTAATAACATTCCTAACTGTATTCCTTCAATTCATTCACAAAATCCTCCTCACACCTCAATCAATGATAATGACACTTCATCAAATAGTTCGACCAACAATTCAAATCATCATCTTCTTCTCTTCTTCTCTTCTTCTTCTTCTTGTGCCAAACACTGATTAATACGTAGGCGAGTCTCCAGAAGCCCCACTTTCTTGTAAGACTTATCCTGTGCAAGTATATCTAGGGTAGTTAGCCAGTGCTTTCGCTAGGGGCTCTAGTGCGTCAATTTTGACCTTTTGATTTGAATATCAAATAGCACAGGGCAAGATACAATATCTGCAATCTTATCCAGCAATTAAAAATGGAAACTCTGATTGGTGCCAAATTGCTAGAGGAAATAATTTGGCCAGAATCGGAATCTGTTTTACACACCGGCAAGTGTTCGCATGCATGCCGTCGATTTTTGGCACCTCAAAAATCCCCCGACTTCGACCGGATTTGAACCCGCGGACTTGGGACCAGAGACCCGGCATGATAATCATTATAGCATAAAATCCTGTGTAATTCAAATGGAAATTGTAATTTAAGTTAGTACCTAACTACTCACTTGTCAACTCCTTGAGTAATTTAATTCAATCGTTCCTCTCTACTTTAATTCATAATATAAAATCTCCATTCTTAGCTTTATTTTTCGGAATCATGCTTAAAGAATGTACTATTTTTAAGATGTGGCAGTCGAGGTATTCTCAATAAACGTTCTAAATTAAAACATTTTCTAACTTCACATGATATTGTCATAGCATGTTTAACCGAAACTCACTTAATTCCTCCCAAAGCTTTTATAGTTCAAGGTTATAAATGTCTCAGGCGTGACAGACCAGAAGAGGCTTCAGCAGGTGGAGTTTTGATTCTGGTCAAATACAGTGTTCCACACTAAACTTCGTTTTCTTGAACGTAGCGCGTTTTCTTGAACGTGGCGCGTTGTTAAAAAATGTTTAAAAAAATCGAAGTATAGACATCGTCTCTCCCATGAACACCAGCTCTAGAAACATTAGTGATAACTATCAACTTTCAGAATGGAAATAATGTAATAATAATTTCAGCAAATAAGCCGCCTAATTAACAAATGATTGCAACACGTCTTCAAGAAATTTTCGTCGTAAAGGTTTCTATTATCTTACTAGGCCATTTTAATCCAAAAACAAACTTCTTGGGGATGCAGAATAAATAAACCAGTCGGAACTTTTCTCTTAAGTCTCACAAAGTAGTTGAATCTTAAGTTTATTGTGCCCATTGATTCAACATATTTTGACTCTTAATATGAATTACCTTCCCAATATTGTAAACAAAAAGTGTGTTTCAAATCTTAATTCTCAAGGCTCATCTCTTTGGAAAGCAATACGTCCATTGATAGGTCTGTCAACCAATATTCCATCGTTAAAAAGTAACAACAAATTTGCCCAGACTATTTCTATTTCTGAAAAATCTGAGCTGTCAGTTTTGCAACCAATTTCACCCAGCATACTGTAAACGATAGTAAACATCGTACAATAAAACATTCTGTGGAGTAACCTAATTTTGATGAGTGAAATCGAATTTTTTTATGCCACTCAATTAAATTTTGGAATTAATTAAAAAAAACTACCTTATAAAAGATCACCAGACCATGACAGAATTACGGTAAATACCTTAATAAATCTTCCCAGACAAGGTATTGCTAACCTCAACAATATATTTAACTCTGCATCGCGATTAGAATATTATCCTAAATATTGGAAACACTCTTTAATATGACTATTCCAAAGCCTCACAAAATGTAAATGTTCCTTCGACTTACAGACCTATTACTTTAATCCCAATTTTGTCAAAAATATTCGAAAAACTTGTTATTAAAAAGACTAAAAAATTCATTCTTGATACATACGTGCTTCTTCTTTCCAATTTGACTTCAAAGAGAACTACTCAACATCTCATCAGTTATTAAGATTAACAGAGCAAATTCACTATTCATTTCATTTGGGTTTCCTCCAAATTGCAGTTTTCCCAGACGTCGCCCAGGCGTTTGTTCGAGTTGGCGCCGATGGATTAAAATTAAAAGTAAGGGAAATTGGAATACCATTATATCTCTACATCATTATATCAAGCTTTCTAATGAATCACACGTTCTTTGTACATCTTAACTCCTTCATTTCTTTACCTCGGGCTGTTCTTGCTGGTGTCCCACAAAGGATCCCCATTATCACCTTTCTTATTTAATTTGTACGTTGCAGATATCCCTACCAGTTCAGTACCTAACACAGCTCCACTTGCAGATGATACTTTCCTCTTTTATGCAAATAAAAAAATTAAACACAGCATTTTATGTAATTCAACGTCACCTAAAAAAACATTGAAAAATTGGTCCAAATTACGGAAAATCAAAATAATTTCCAATAAATAAATACCCAAAGTGTTTACTTTAAGGTATCGCACTTTATCGCCATTATTCTCTGGATTGTTGTATTCCCTGCTCTCCACTAAATTCATCTATTCGTTATCTCGTGTTCTCATGGACACAAGATTAAATTGGCACAGCCACATCTCATCTAAAGTAAATGAAGTCAATAGAAATTTAGGTATTTTACGCCCAATTGTCAATCGCAACACTTAAAAATACATTCCTCTTTAACGACTTATAAATCTACTCTTCGTCTGATATTAACTTACGTATCCCTGTATGAATTTCATCTGCCCAATTAGATTAAACAAATTACAATCTTTCAAAACAAAATCTTGAGATTAACAGTGAGTGCCTTCCGGTTTGTCAGCAATAAGATACTCCAGAACGACCTTGCAATAGCACCAATTACTTCTTTTATTACGAAACTGGCTCATAATTTCTACAAAAATTTAAATCATATACAAGGAGAAGTCACTTACGAAATAGAAACTTATCAACCACCACTCTCCCGCCTAAGAAACAGACTACCATTTCATATTTTCCTTCAATATCTCCAACATTATATAAGGTTAGAACATTTCTTACATTTACGGGTATCGCTTATCGTATTCTTTTCTAAACCCTGTCATTGTCAAGAATTTTACTCGCAATAACCTTGGATGAAGGCTTCACCTAACGAAATCACTAATTGGGAAATGACAAGTTACCCCCTTCACATTTTCCTGATGCAAAGTTACTCCGCCAATCAGCGTTAGACTCGCGGCTGAACGTCGTACTGTCTGGCAAGGTAAAATAAAATTCAATAAAGCCTACCGGGATTGCTGATAGCCTGGGTAGCCGGCTGTAGGGCCTTATCTGCCTTGGCTCAAAAAGCCTCTAATGGTATAGAATCAGTTATGCAGCAGAAACTATTTCAGTTTGGATTTAAACTTTTCTATCGAATTTAATCGTTTAATGTCATCTGGCAAAGTATTGTAAAATAATGTACATTATTATAAGTGAATTTTTTGTACCGAGTTGTTGATACTGTCACCTCATGAATATGATTTCTACTTAGAGTGTTTTAGTAATAGACATCGGACATAATGGACATAGACATAATAGTAATAGACAACATAGTACAATACGTTTAAAAAAACTTATAATACAAGTATATCATACATGCATGTAAACATAGGGTCTTTCAAAATATTGACTACATAAATACAAAATGAATTATGCGATCTTCACTGCTGTTTGTCTTGAAAATAACAGCGATGTGCAATCAGCTAAAGAGAGAAGGGCTAACAAGGAGATCACAAACACGACGTTTTTAATATTAGAATTATTTCTAGATATTACGCACGAGCTTAATTTTGTGGCGAGCGTGAAGGCCATGTTTCAGGAATATGCGGGATATTTTTATGGAAAGCTTCATCGAATAAAGGGTGGCATTTTGTCAAAAATAAAATTCTGCGCCATCCATTATACGAGTAGAGGCTTGTTCATTAGTTAGGGACGCATGCTACGCTGTTTGAGCGGCGTTTGTTTCGCCGCTTGGAGCCTGGCAGCCACGGAACATTAAGCTGGCGGTTTGACGTTGTAATTGCCCGGACATGGATTTGCATAATAAATGTGTAAATGGAATATTTATAATTTTTTTAAAAAAATGTTAACTTCTCGTCGATGCTTGACCTCTCTCAACCCTTTTTTGTTGTTAGATGTACATTCGGGGTTCGTACAGTTGTGGTTTGTACATTTTCTTGATTATCGGGTTCTTTCTCAACCCCAAACATGGTGACGCAGGTGTTAGGGACAGTATGTTAAGGCGCGAAGGAAGAACCCAACGAGTCCCATGTGTGTTTTTGGTATGTGGTTGTTTGCTTTGGTTTAGATTTCGTGGTTCCGGGCGCGTCAACTGCTTTGGTCATTAGTCCCGTTAGTGTAGTGCATGTTTTTCTCGGGATATGGCGGTGGTCTTCCCCTGCTGGATGGCGAGATCCGGCGCCGACCTACCGTCGGCTAGTGGGGTTTCCCCCTAACCAGGACTCTCCCACCAGCGGGGCACCGCCCCAGCCGGGACAAGTTCTAAGCTCTCGACCGGTGTCCCGGAATATGTGGTAGTGTAGATCATGTTAGTGTAAGTGTGTGTAAGAGGAGAGGATAGGACAAGGAAGAGGAAGGACAGATCGCGCGCGGTCCCTTGCCCGTTTGTTAGGGTACTACTCCGGCATTCGCCTGGTGTTGATCGGAGAAACCACGGAAAACTACCAATCAGAGCAGCCGGCCGCTAGAATTCTCCTCCAGGCAGCGACTGAATTCGACCTAGCTGAAAAGCTACTGTCGAAAATCCTGCCGCCGTAAGGACTCGAACCTAGAACATCCCGATCAGAGGCGCTGCAGGGACATCAATTGATGCACTGAGCTACCGCGTGTGGTTGTCTTGATATGACCTTTCATACCACGATGGATCCCACCCAAATCATTACTCCATCCATTATCATTTATCTCTCTACATCAATCACTCTGTCCTTCACGACCATCCCGACATCATATCTAATGTGGAAGGCAAAGACAAACTCTCAGTGTTACACACTTAACCTTAGGTCCAATAATGAGTATTGCACTTCACCATCTAAAGAAGCAATCTAGTAGCTTTGTTAAGCGTGTGGTGTAGAGTGAATTTGTACATTGTAGTATATGGGCCGTCAAAATGAAAGTGTTGTTAATGATATGAACAAGTTCACGGAAAAATGAGTGGGATATTGGGAAAATCACTGTTAAACACAGTGGTCTCTGAGATTCATGCAGTTTTCCCAGTGACTCACCAGGAGAATATCCAGGGAGATTTTCTTCAACGACACCAGAGGGTACGTAATTAACTATCGCTCTTTAAGAGCTATCTGAATGCAGCATATAATAGTCGCAAGGTGAGACTACGATGTTTACAAAAGGTTTTTGAAGACTTCCCTTCAACAAAATATTTGTAGATTTTCATATCATTGATGTTTGGAGTTGTATGATTTCTAATTTTAACTTCATAGATATTAACAGAAGAAAATCTAGATCTTAACAGCCTATATTATTTCCATTACTTTGTTGAAAAATTCCCACCCAAAACAGAATTGAGACATGTAATATCGTTTGAAAATACTTTTGCAGTATTATATATTCTTAAATAACGCATTATTCCTGCATTTGCAATAAAAGTATTCCAAAAATGAAAGAAATTATATTTTCATTGTTTGATAGTTTCATGTGTTCGTTTAAACTCGTTCTTTGTATTCTGAAAAGTTTTAAGAGAAAGATATATAAGATTGAAATTCCTCATGATATTTCCATGATGACAATTTGTTTTGAAATCTTTTTCCATTTCATTGAAAAATTAATTGTCTTTTATTGTATCATTATTGTATTTGAAGTGATAACGCAGTATGTCAAAGAATGCTAATTTTATCCAAGAATTAATGTGAGTTCTCTGAAACCACCATTCTCATGGTGTCTAATTTCCCTCCGCATTGCAATGATATATATTACAAAATACAACAACATTAATTACAAACTGGATTGACTTACGAATAAGTTCAGAGTCTGTACGACGCTATTAATTAGAGAAATAGTGAATTATCATATGATTGTCATTTCAAATGATATATTTTTCTCATCATTAGAAATGGTGAGCACTCGGGCCATTCATAAACAGGTCCTATTTATTCGGGACGGTGTTAGCCGGAAATGTAGGTTCTAAACCAATATTTGCACATCTACAGCAAATGAACAAAGCGCAGTTGGCTGGAGTTAAAATGTTTGGGACAGTCAGATCTAAAATGGAAACCCTCATATAATAGAATTCACAACAAAACCAAGCCGTTTTTCAGATTCAGGTTTTTGGAAATTTAGTTAGCTACCATGTGTGCTTATTTCCCGCCCGAGAAAAAGTGAAAGGTATGTTACAAGAATTAAACTAGTCCAAATTCGAGAGGCACCAAACGCTTCATAGCGTATAGTGCATAGTAATGTATTTATGATTTTCCACGCCTTATATCTTTCAATGTCATTGACACTTGCCGAAATGTACTATTCCTGCAAATAGTAGGAATTGTTCGTCCGTTGTAGAAAATATTTCAAAATATGGGATTTTGGGATATGTAAAATACCCTCAAGTATTGACTAGAAAAGTTCCAAATATTTATTTATAGACAGTCAAATTATAAAATTTTTATTTATTATTTCATATTAAAAACATAAATCGTTTACAAGAATTTTCGGCAACGTTTCGGAGGTGAGGTGTACCTCCATCATCAGGCCGTGGCCTTACATTGATTTTACATACGTTGGGGAAACGTTGACTACGAACTAAAAACCAAGATGGTTGACACCATTCCGAGGTCAAGTCTAAAACAGGTTAAAAAAATTTAAAATTAGTTGGACTGTAAAAATGAGTAAAAAAAAATAGAACAACAAAAGTGGCAAGTGCACAGAGGAGAAAGTCACACCACAGTATTGATTTTGATAACCCTTCCATCTTAGCCATGAACCCAACTGGAACTCCAGATTGATACTTGAATCAGTTTTCATTAAAACAAACTTATCCATGAATTCCAATTTAGAATGCAACCTCTTTTCTAAAAGTTACGACTCAATACTGTTTAAGTTCAAAAATAAATCCAATAGATATTCTGATCTTGTCATTACTGACAGTGTTCATGATGGAAGCTTCGTTCGCGAACAAAACCTAGACGAGCAACCCGATACCAACAATGGGAATTCTGTGCTCCAAATTCAACCTTCTCATTTAAATCCAAAGAACCCGCCATGTCCATATTTTTTACGTAGCCGTCCTTCCGTTTCTTTTCACAATCCCCCCCCCCCCCTTCTTCCCACCATTCCCCCTCCCATTACTCACACACAACCTCGTCATTCCTGCCGTTACAACCTCCGTAGTCGGAACTCCCGCACCTCCAGCAGCAATAGGTGATTTCTTAGTTGTGAGTACTGGACTTTCTCCTCTGTGCACTTGCCACTTTTGTTTTGTTCTATTTAGTTTTTTAGCATCATTTTAACATTTTACTGTTTTACCTTATATAATTTGTTTTTAATCTTTCAATAGTTCAACCAATTAGACACATATCCTATAACTTCTTTTAATGTATGTTTTGGATCATATTAGATATTCTAACATTTAATTTTTACTTCAAATGTGTTTTATTTTTACAGTCCAACTAATTAGACACCTATTCTAATATTTCTTTTAATGCCTGTTTTAGACTTGACCTCGGAATGGTGTCAACCATCTTGGTTTTTAGTTCGTAGTCAACGTTTCCCCAACGTATGTAAAATCAATGTAAGGCCACGGCCTGATGATGGAGGTACACCTCACCTCCGAAACGTTGCCGAAAATTCTTGTAAACGATTTATGTTTTTAATATGAAATAATAAATAAAAATTTTATAATTTGACTGTCTATAAATAAATATTTGAAACTTTTCTAGTCAATCCTTACTAACAGACAGCCTATTGCTATCTTCTACCCTCAAGTATATTATAATGGTTAATGTCGTATGTTGTTCGTGACACCAGTGCCTGGTATAGTATCTAAAGAACTGGTAATGTGATTTCTGAATGAGGATGCTCAGAACTTCCTGGGGATGTGACGACTGGAATAGACAACGGAGAGGTTGAAGCTCTGAACTTGATAAAGCTAACACTTTTCTTCCAACACTTACATTCAATTAAACTTAATAAACAATTGTTCAATGGTCATGACTCACTATTAGAATGGCTAAAGGCCGTACATTATTGAAATGGCATAGGTGGCGTTTTGTGAGTGGTAAGAAGATGCTGTTCATAATCACACAGCATTAAACGTAGCTAGGGGTTGGATGCAGAACGCGGCGAGCGTAAAATTTCTCCAGAATTAGTCGTCGATTTTCTGGAATTCTGTGTACAAAAGAGTATAATTTAATTTTCCCACATTCATTTGTTTCCAGTTAATCGACAATAAATAATATAGGTTGCCAAGTTATATCAAACCATATTTGATGGCGAGATCCGGCACCGATCTACCGTCAGCTAGTGGAGTTTCCCCCTAACCAGGACTCTCCCACCAGCGGGGCACCGCCCCAGCCGGGACAAGCTCTAAGTTCCAGACCGGTCTCCCGGAATATGTGATAATGTTGTGCATGTGTGTGTGTAAAAGGGAGAGGATAGGACAAGGAAGAGGAAGGACAGATCGTGCGAGGTCCGTGGCCCGTTTGGTAGGGTATTTCTCCGGCATTCGCCTGATGTTGATCGGAGAAACCACGAAAAACTACCGATCAGAGCAGCCGGCCTCTAGAATTCTCCTCCAGACAGCTGAAAAGCTAGTGTCGAAAATCCTGCCGCCGTCAGCACTCGAACCTAGGACCTCCCGGTCAGAGGCGCTGCAGTGACATCAGTTGATGCACTGAGCGACCTCTCCCGGTAAAACTGTATTCGACGTACGGCGCCAAATGTGAAATACATTACTCCCCTGTGTGCCAACAATAATAGTTTTATTATTAAGTAGAATCTTAATAAGATACATTGTTTATGTTCATTTGTTATATATTTACAGTAACTGGTTAAATATAAATTGATTGCATTTCAACTGCTATGATCATGAGTCCTGTGAATGTAGTGCACCTCTTTTTTTCACGGGAAGTGGCAGTGTTCTCCCCCGCTTGATATCCGGCGCCGACCCATAGGTGCACTTTTGAGGTTTTTCGCGTCCAGATGTGTCCCACCAGCAGGATGTACCGCCCCAGACAGAACATACTCTAAACTCTCGACTGATTTCCGACATGTGAGGTTGTGTAGTGCTTAAAAGTGTGTATATGTGAGGGGTGAAGTTAGGAAAAGGAAGAGGAAAAAAAGATCGCGCGCGCTTCATGGGCCTTTCGTTAGGATATTTCCAGACATTCTCCTGGTGTTGATGGGAGAAACCACGTAAAAGTACTGATCGGAGTAACCGGCCGCTAGAATTCTGCTCCAAACAGCGACTGAATTCGACCTAGCTGTCAAGCTAGTGTTGAAAATCCTGCTACCATCAGAATTAAACCCAGGACCTCCCGGAGAGCGGCACTGCAGTGACGGACCTCCCGATCAGAGACGATGCAGCGACAACTGTTGTGGCACCGGAAGCGGTGGTTCAGGTGATGTTACAACCAGGAGCGGTGCATCAACTGATGTTACTTCAGCGCTTCTGACCAGGAGGTCCTAGGTTCGAGTCCTGACGGCGGCAGGATTTTCGACATTAGCTTTTCAGCTAGGTCGAATTCAGTCGCTGTCTGGAGGAGAATTCTAGCGGCCGGCTGCTCTGATAAGTAGTTTTCCGTGGTTTCTCCGATCAACACCAGGCGAATGCCGGAATAGTACCCTAACAAACGGGCCACAGACGCTCCTTTCCTTCCTCTTCCTTGTCCTATACCTCACACACACACACTTACACGAACATGCACTACACTACCACGCATGCCGGGAGACCGGTCGGGAACTTGAAAATGTCGCGGCAGGGGCGGTGCCTCACTGGTGGGAAATACCTACTTGGGGAAAACCCCGTTAGCCGATGGTAGGTCGGCGCCGGATCTGGCCATCCATAGGGGGAAGACCTCCACCACCTCCCAAGCAAGAAAAGCACGGACTACACTTACGGGACTAATAACCATAGTAATTGACGCGTCCGGAATCACTAAATAAGCAATCAATTAATCGAAGCTGTTGTATCGCTGAGCCGTATCAACATCCTGCTCAGACGCTGCTAAGCTATTGCGCCACTGAGGTCAGCGATGTGTCGGGCTAAATCCTTCTTGAACTCCTCCCAGGGGCTGGGCTCATCTACGCTGTGCGCACGAGGCTCATAAAAGAAATCGCCAGCACTGCACCTCTGGGCCTCTTCCCAGATTGCAGCTCTCGTAGCAGCTGCCAGCGTCCCGTGATGGCAATTGGTGCAGTTTCTCGTTGTAACAATGTTGCGAACTGGGTGCCGTCCAAATCTACGATATGTCGCCTCTTGGGTTTATTTCGATCTTACATTTCATTTCCTCAGCTGGTGCTAACAATTGTTTGAGGCAGTAGTAATGAAAATAATATTATTTCTTGTGGATTCTAACGCGGAAAAAGTAATTCTTTGGACTCTTCTATGTCGTTTTTCGTTTGTCCGTCCAGTCATCCCTTCATTCGTCCTTCCTTCAGTTTTCCGCTTTCTAGCATACTTCAGTTTTTCGTCGGCCCTTTCATTCTCCCGTCGTTCTACCTGCAATCCGTCGGTCCAACACGGCCCTGCGTCGACTCGGCGCGCTCCGCCTATCCGCCATTTCTTTTGTTAATTCACATTCGTTCTTTTTATTTATTTAGTCAAAAACTATATGTGACATATGGGGGAGAAAATCATCTGAGCGCGCTTTGAGATTCAGAATCCCATCCCAACAGTTTAATTCATAATAGTAATAAAGATGAAAAAGTAATAGTAATAATAATAATAATAATAATAATAATAATAATAATAATAATAAATGTAAAAAAGTGAGAGATTAACATTTCAAAAACTAGGTATTTTCGTTCTTCCCACTCATCCGACTTCAACAACCCCCCAACCAACAAAAACACTTCATTTTCTCCCAAACTTGTTAATACCCATTCAACCATAAATGCTTCTCGGGTTTTCGAGTTTTTTTTTAACACAGAAAGGAATCTGATCTTTCTAGCTATGACCCAATTCACTTGTTTAAAAAAATATACATTTCTTTGAGCAGAACATATTTAATTTAAAATATGATCTAAAACGAATGTAACATTCGAAACAAATGATAATATATATATCTAAAATTGTGAGAATGATAATTTTAGTATGTATTAAAGCAATGATATCACCGAATTAAAGAAGATCAATGGGATTTTTGTTTCTGCCTTAGGGTCCAAATATTGATGAACTTGAAAGATCGATATCACTTGTTCAATTTTCGATTTTAATTTTGCTCCAGAAGACAAACTGGACCATAAAAATTGATTCCTACTGTTGATGCACTAAAGTTTTAAGTAGTCAAATGGAGATTTAGTGCCGCTTAGCTTGTGAATGTGAAAATTAGCTTGAGTTCCTTATAGTGCATAATGGGCACAGTTGTATCTCATATAGAACAAATTACATTCGATTTACTACATTCAACTGCAAGTTATGGCCTAAAAAATATTTAGGCCATATTTATGATTTAGCTCTCTAAATGCATTACTACGTAACTCATAAATGGTTTTCAAATAATGCGTTTAAAAATTAAAATTTGCTTTTATTTTATGAAAACTAGTTGTGCTACAACAGAACGTACTTTCACGCGATATTGTTAATGGCTATGTAATATTATAATATGACAATTTCTGTTTCACACTTCAACTACCATTTAATAATTCTTAAACAACGAAGCTTGAAAAATACATAATTTTTTTTTTTAATTCAAATGCTTACGAAAAGAGCTTTCTGTCATTGAATTCAGTGTATTCACGTTCTACATCAATGTACCAACTATGCATGATGCAGCTTGTAGCTGTAAATAAAATTATTAGTTTATATTAATGCAAAAGAAAACGCAGTAGTCATTATCGCCTTCTGTAATCATTGCGGCCTTTCAACAATGGGTTACAAGCAACAATGACTGATAGTTCGTATGGGATACAATTTTTTTCATTTAGCATTGTTTATACCGCTAGCAAGAAAATAAAAGTGAATTGAAAAATATTATAAGTTAATATATTTTTAAATTTATCAAAATTACTCGTTTTTTAACATGCATTACTTTTCAATTCCTACATCTCATTAAGCAAAGCCAAATCATCAATTCGTTTTCTCTTTTAACTCAATAAACAGATGCAAGTTAAAATCGACTTTAAATGATTACTAAAAGATTGATCTTAAGACTTACAAAAAAAGCTCGAAGCAGAAACGAACAAAGAAATATGATATAATATACAAATTTTAACTTACGTAGCACCCAACTGCCTAGCATCACCATTCATTTCACGTTCTCGAAGCGCAGTAAATTGGGAGCGGGAAACAATATTTGTCGCCAAATTACCCTCCCCCAAACTCATATTTTCAAAAAATTCAACACGAACTTCTTTGAAGATCTATTTTTGATGAGCACATTTCATGAAGAAAACAATTGTATCTTCATAATTGTAGTTGTTGGATGGCACTGAAAATTTAAAAATATTTCCAATTTCGGAAAATTGGGGTTCTTAACCAACATAAGACCTACACTATTCTCTTAAACGTTATTCAGACTATCCACCAACAAAATCTAATCAAAACCAAATCCGAGCCAATTTTGAGAAAAAAAATTTAACAAAAATTAAAAATTGCCTATATTTCACACAAAATTACACGAAAAATACTCATATTTTCAAACAATTGTACCTTATTTTAAAATCTACTTTTAAAGAACAGATTTTCTTCATTTTTCTTCATCTCTATCTATAATATTTTAGTTGCAGGAAGGCGCCGATTTTTTTTGAATTTTTGCAATTTTCGAAAAATTAGAGTTTTAAACAAACATGAGACCTGCGCCAATCTATTAAACGCCCCTTACACTATCCAACAACAAAATTTAATCAAAACGATGGATCAATTTTTTTTAATTTTGAAAATGTTCCAGGGTCATCATTTTAATTACCCCCCAAATTAAAATGTTTCAAATTAAAGGGGACGTGACATTAGCCAGATCGATTGGGGAATATCAATTTTGAAGATAGTCTGAACGGTTTAACAGCTAGCGGTATTCACAGAGACAGACAGTCGGACGGAAAGACAGACGGATAGACGTTTTGCCGTCAATCGATTTTTCGGTATCAAGGAACTACAAAACGGGGATTCTGGTTGCACCACATGTTACAGGATTCCCCCCCCCTAAATTTATCATATGGATGTATCCACTTTTTCTTTGACAGGGCGCTGTAGTAAGTTTTTCCTGCCGAAAATTCGCCGGTTTTTTCGTGCAGCATAACTTTTTCTCTACCGCGATAGCGGTAGCGACAAAGTAAAATAGGATAGTGATGTGACATTTACACAGTTTAGTTCAGTAACTTCCAACATGGCGCAGGCACAGAGCAAAATGGAAAAAACATTTTGAAGTTTTGGGGACATTGAATTTAATAAGCGAGAACACACACGGTGCATTTTCGGAGATACGAATACATTCTTTCGAAGCATCTTATGGATTATTTTATAACTGCTGCGTTTCAGCTCTAGATGCAGGACGCTTTTTCCCCATTCCTCGCTGTATCTGTACGAGAGCGCCCTGCCCTTCCCACCCAGCGCACTTAGCATACGGCTCTTAAGATCCCCTTGGGTCGTAGGCGTTACACCCTTTGGATGATAACTCCAATTTGCATATCTAATTAACTTACAAGTGGAGGCGAGAACTCTCGTCTTCCATTGTTTGGGGAGCGCGCCAGGGGTTCGTAAGAACTTTATGCATGAAAGTTAATGGTTTGTGGAGTGAAAAGCACCGATAACATTGTTACGGAGAGGAATTAAACTGCTTTCGTTTCTTTTCTGGTGGAATTTCTACCTTCAATATTCACATCGTTCGGTGTTCAAGGGGCGTGTGCTGTTAGAATTATTCCAATGAGTTTGCTAATGTCACCTCAGGCAATTGTTTCTCTCTGGCGTCTTATTAAAATGAAATGATGAAGATGCGCGCAGTGTGGTAGAACGTTTCTTTAGTTTAAAGATCCTATTAATGGCTTTCCACAAACGAGGCTGTAATTTAATTATTCAGTTCATATACAGAAGAACCTAATTTATTTTGTGTGATAAGCAAACGTTCGTCCAATACAGTAAGAAGAAAAGTATAGGAACCAATCCAAAATATCGAGAACGAGATTTCGGTAGGAAAATCAGTTTTGAGGATACCCTGAAACGAACACCGGACTTTACCATCATGTACTCACAAGTGTATCTATGCTTGGCTATATATTTGAGAGTATGAATGGCATGTATGGCTGTATATATGGTATGAATAGTTTGGCAATATGTATGGTAAAATTTTGTATGTATTGCTGAATTATGGCATGCATGGTTTGTATGGTGTTTATATATATGTATGTTTATATACGAGTATGTGACGTGTATCTGCATATGTATATGCAAGTATTGTGTATGTATTTATGTAATGAATATGTGTGCGTATAGTTCGTTTTGGCTACTTAATCCAAAACAAAGTAACAAGTTGCACATTTCAAAATGAATTAATACATTTTCACCTCCATAAGACTACTTTGGCGGAAAGAGAAAAACCCGACCTCAGCACTGCACCAATTTTACACTCGTAACCGCTACCACTTCTCCCACTACCATCACCTCCACCACCACCACCACCACCATCGCCACCCCACCATCGCCACCCCCCCCCCCCCCCCACCACCACCACCGCCACTTCTCCAGCCTTTCTCCTCCTATATCCTCCCTCCACCGCTGTTCATCTTTACACCCACCCTCACCTACGCCCACTGGGCGGGCGTTTATGTATGTGATGTGTACATGCTTGTAATGAATGTGTATGTATGGCTTTAGTTACTTAATCCGCAAGAATGTCACAGCAAATTGCACACTCCAAAACGAATTTATAAATTTTTCTCTTCCACGGGCTACTTTGGCGGAAAGAGGAAAAACCCGACTTCAGCACTCCACCAATGTTACTCCCGTAACTACTACCTCTTCTCCCACCACAGCACCACCACCACCTCCACCTCTCCAACCTTTTTCCTCCCACAATCTCGCTCCACCCGACTGCACCTCCGCTCCCACCCCCACCTCCACCCACCGGGCGAGCGCGCGCGCCGGCTGACACGCGCTGACACGTGTCTCTAATAAAACTCGCTATTTTGAAGCTTTAATCAAGAGCACGACAAGAGCAACGCGATGCGTCCTCACGTGATATATGCCGTCAGCCGCCAGTCACCGCCCGGCTTCCGAGCCCGCTCGCTGCTGCTGCTGCTGCTGCTGGCGCCTTCGGAATTAAAATTTATGGCGGCTTCGCGCGCGAGGCCGCTCACCAGCCGAGTGGCGTGGCGTGGCGTGGCGTGGCGTGGCGTGGAGTGGCGTGGCCTGGTGTGGCGTAGTGTGGCGTGGCGCGGCGGACGTGGAGTCACTGTCGCTGCGTCCACGCACCTGTGATTCCGCACGAGCGGCACGCGAAATGAATTCCCGGCTCGCGCTTAAGAGGAACGGCAGGCGGTACAATGGAAGGGAAGGGGTGTGGCCGGGGGTTGCAGTGCGAGGGTTCTCCTTCACTTCCAATTCCAATAATAATAATAATAATAATAATAATAATAATAATAATAATAATAATAATAATAATAATAATAATAATAATAATAATAATGGTAATAATTACCGTTTAACCAAGCGTGCAGGGCCAGTGAGTACTGTGTGGATGTGGGAGTGGTGACTTTTGTTCTTATGTGTAATTGCAAAATGTGTAATATAACAACAGTTTGTTATGCGTCTTGAATCTGGATTACAATGTATTACGTAATGTCCAACATTGTTGAGAAAGTTTGTAAACAACAACAATAATAATAATAATAATAATAATAATAATAATAATAATAATAATAATAATAATAATAATATGAATAATAAGCAAGAGATGTGTATGAAGAGGCCCACATTACAAATTTATAAGCACACTGATAAGATTACGGACACATTCATAAAAAGAAGAATGCAGTTCTACGGACATATTCATAGGATGAATGAAAACAATTTCAAAACGGATTCTCATAGTCATCAACTCAGGCAGGGGAAAAACAAAATGGATTAAAGAAGTCGAGAAGGATCTCAGACAAGCACACGTTACAATAAATGATGCAGAAAATAGAAAAGAATTCAGGAACACCATCAAAAAACATACATTTGAAACCGAAAGCAAGAAGAGGCCAGGATGTAAATGGACAGCAGAGCGGAAGAAACAACACAGTGAACACATGAAGAAAATATGGGCCCAGAGAAAACACAAACAATCATCATAAAGGAATTCAAGTTCTAAATGGGAATAATGGCGAATAATAATAATAATAATAATAATAATAGGAATAATAATATTAATAATAGCAACAATAATAATATGGATAATGATATGATAATAACTTCCATAATCACTTTCAATAATAATAATAATAATAATAATAATTATTATTATTATTATAATAAAACAGGAATAATAATATTAATAATAACAAAAACAATATTGTTGGTAATGATGTGATAATAATAATGTTAATGATAACAAAATATTTCTTGAATTTTAGTATTATTAATATTAATATTACCATTACGATTATGATTTTTCACATGGCTTGATATATAGTGCTTTGCTCGCACGTCACGCTTCGTTCTCTCGCAGTTGAGATACTCAGAACCAGTACGACATATCAATTTTTAATTAAAAAATAATCAAGAGTAAAAATTCAATGAATTGTGATGCAAAATAGAATACTGTGATCGAAGATGTTGGACGATGGTCCACAGCAAAGCAGAGAGAACGGAAGGACCGTGGGGAAAACCTTCGTGAACCCCTTCGTCCACCACAAATTACAAATGTTGATTTGAATTGCGGTACACTAAGGTTGAAGGTGAACGATTTGGCCCCTGCATCGTGAGTTGCTCCATATTATCTGGGTATTCTAGTACGATGTAGAATTTCTTAAGTCTTCACAGGTTTTCCATGCATAACTAAGTGTTATGAATTATTGTTTGTGTCAGGTAGAACCTGTTATTTCTCAATTTGCTTTTTGTGGAGTACCTACCTTGCTACATGCAATCGAAAAGTTGTTTATCCTTCATAAATAGCGTTACGAGTAAATGTTTCCTTAAAATTAAAATTAAAAACGATAGCATAGAATGCGAGCTCTTTTCCTACAGAAACGGACCAGAGAAGACTGCGTTGCGACACTAAATTACGTCACAAACCAACTTAAAGTAAACTCTCACTAAATATGTATTTTTTAAATTATTCATGATCCCCTCTAACAGAACTGCGCGGATCTCGGAGCGCCCACTGACCTCATTTTGAGTAAACTGCTTTTTTTATATAGACTTTTTCTATATTCCGCTAGGATCCTTGAGGGTTCTCCAGTTTTCTATTTTCAGCGAGTAGTTTGCTGCGGTGCACATCGCGATGACGTGCCTGTTCTGCCCGAGATTTATCTGCGTCGGATTTGCTTGGTTCTCCGGTAGCGGTGCTGCCGACAAGCGACGGTGGGGGCGATGAGTGGGTGCAGTGAGGGCGGGGGGAGCAGGGCGAGGGCGGCGAGGGCGGCGAGGGCGGCGAGGGCGGCGAGGGCGGCGAGGGCGGCGAGGGCGGCGAGGGCGGCGAGGGCGGCGAGGGCGGCGAGGGCGGCGAGGGCGGCGATCCGCGGACTCTGGCCCCGAGCTGTTTCGGATGCCCCCTGTGAGCCGGGCATTAATGGAGCTTGAGTGATAAAGAATACAGATCTTGCAGAATTTTTTAATTTCACCATGCAGTGGTAACGTTGAGTCTACCAGACCCAGTATAAAATTTATTTCACAATCCTGAAATGAAACTCAGCACTTAATTAATTTTCGTCTACCTTCAAAATAACGATTTTATTTGAATTAAATCAGTACTATATTTAATTGTCAGTCAGTGCTGACGGGAAAAGATATTTGTCACGTAAGACAACTGTTGGATCTGATTAACCCATCGTTTTTCCTCATATACTTCTTCTACAATGATTAAACAGTTTGCTGGCACTTGATTTCCAAACAGTGTGTGTTAGTAATAGTCTAGTGCTAGCTTATGTGTAACATATGTATGATTGAAATGGATGAAGAACATGAAACTGGAGATGAGCAAATAAGATGGATGTTAGAGGAAGTGCTAAATGCATCGAGTAAACATTGAGATGCGTAACGACATTTCTGTTTATACAGTTAGCAAGCTATGACAGAGAGTTAGAAGGTAAACAGTGAAACAGTGAATATTGATGCCAATTACAGCTCGCACGTCTTAGGAAAAGACAATACAATTAAATGGAGTAACGCAGTAGGCAATATAAATATTCTCACGCGTTGAAGCAATGTTATTACTACACGTTTACCAGCGGTGCCGCAGTTCGCAAATAAATCTCAGACGAAAATATGTTGAGTAATGATTTTCTATGATGATGGCTTGTAATTTATTTTATTTCTGAAATGGAATAAATTTATTTTGCTACGCAACAACAAAAATTCATTTCTATGAACAATTCAGGAGAAAAATTTCAATGGGTCTACATGTTAGCACTGTCGTGTTAAGGTTTTTTGTTTTTTAATTTCACCTGAGTGCCGCATTTCTGAAGTGCTCTTACTGTGAGACCTTTGTGCTGGAGACTGGTCTTCCCTTTTCTCACGTATTCAAAGCGACGTCGACGGATATGAAAGAACATAAATGACTTTATATTTTTAACGTTTTAGTGCCTTTTAGCTATTTTAAAATCTCTATTTTTTTCATTTATTATTGTTCTCTCTTCATATCTTCTGGCTTGTCCTTTAGTCTAGTGTTTCTGATAAATGTTATTTTTTATTATTACTCTGTTTTCTTATTGTTTGACTTGTATTTTACTCATTTGACTCAAGTGAACTTATATTTAAAAAAGTATGAATAGTCCCTATCCATGTTTTATTTAGTTGTTTTACATTGTTATTCATTGGTGATATAAATTTAAGGTCCGATGATGATGCATACACACAAACCTTGCAAAACGTCGCATCGAATTGCAATGACAACGAATGAAAGAATAATAGTGATATCATTTGATTGTCTTTTGAGTATTCATTTATTTATTTATTTATTTTACGTCAAAAAACAGTTAAAAACTGCGTATGACGTGCTATGGGGAAAAGTGAATAGTGTGCACATTTTCAAAATTCTGTGATCCCTACACTAAGTCATATACTACTTAAATTTTGAATTTTGAAAGGGAGAAAAACAAAACAAAAACTCCCATGTAGTAAAAATTTTAATTTTAAGGAAAAAACTCCCATGTAATAAAATCTATTTTCAAGGATAAATAAGCAATAAATTTTGAATTTTGAAAGGGAGAAAAAAAAACAAAAACTCCCATGTATAAAAATAATTTTAAAAATAAAAAGACATCATGGAAACGATAATTTGAAGAATTGTGTTTCCCACTGAATTCTAGAAGACGTGCACAGAAAATGAAGTTACATTTATGTCCAGAAGAAAAAAATCAGGGATAATACTAAAATTAAACTGGCTGTGGTGGGTCAGAGGGTCAACTGATGTCACTGCAGTGCCTCTGACTGGGAGGTTGTAGGGTTCGAGTCACATCGTGGGCGGATTTTCAACACTCATCACTTTTCACACACTTCATACGAGGCTAGGTGGGGTTCAGCAGCTGCCTGGAGGAGAATTTCAGACGCCGAGTGCTCTGATCGGTAGTTTTCCATGATGGCTGTGGTCCATTCGTGGTGAATGCCGAAGTAGTACTGTAACAAACGAGCCACGAACAGCACGCGATGTTTCCTTTTTGTTTTATCCTCACTCGCTACATAAACTCACACTTTCATGTACTAGATATGTTAGGAGAGCCGTGAGGAGTTAAGATCCTGCCCCGGATGGGTCGGTTCCCCTCTGATGGGAGAATCCTGGACGGGGAAAACAACCCACCGTGAAGGTCGGCGCCGGATCTCACTATCCAGTGGAGGAAGAACACTGCCACATTTCATGATTTTAAAAAAATACACTGCACCTATGGGAATAATGAGCATAGCAGTTGACGCACCGTGAAATATGTAATAATAAATCATCAATCAACAATTAAAACTCTGTTACATTCAATAGACAATCCTTGTTTACTTTTCAACCACGTTTGAAAGTTTTTTGTAATTGCTGATTGTATTCCGTTTTACGTGAGAAATAGGCTACGTAGGTTTAATGTTATTACATGGACAAGAGCGAAAATGGCTTTTCCGTCATTCCTTCCCAGTATCACCATTTGGCACACTCTGTGATTCTCTTCAATTATGCTACAGAGCACAGATCAGATTTGGTTAATGGGTATTCGCAGTAGCGCCCACTGGCGTTGTAAAGCGTTGTGGCACCTGCGATGTGAATGGAGGCAGTTGCCCAAGCCGGTCGCACTGCCCCGAATATCGTCGTATCTTAGATAACATAAGTGTCGCAGCCAGCGTTCTTGCCCAAGTTTTCAGACAATATTGGCGTTGTCCCCTGCAAAACAACATAAAATTAGCCTTATTGTAAAATACATAAAATAATAAATTTAAATAATTTTAATAGAATGTAGGTTGAAATTATTTCGTAATACGAAAATCTTCAACTATGTTATAAAATAACGAAATATTTTTTTGTAATTAAAATATGTAAATTATATCATTTTGAACATACAATTTCAGATGATGTCATTTCTTATCTAGAGTCACCTAGACTGAACCGTTCTGTTTCCCCTACCTACCCCACTGGCACTACCAGAGGGTTCCCAGATCATGGAGTCATGTGAGTTTGGAGAAATAGCTCAACAAATTTTTTCTAGGTGTTTCGCATGGATCACCAACCAGCCCATTCTTCTGCCTTAAAACACCCCATTGAAGGAAACGTTTATTCTCGATTGTCAACTTGTTGGTTAGGTAGATATATTGGAAAATATATTTCGCTAAGTAAATGACTTTCATGATGTGCCTTTCTTAGTTTTAACAATTGAATTTAATAGTTAGAATTGTTCAAAGCAAAAATATCTCTGAACGGTATAAGACCCAAACACTTCAGGAAAAGACAGAGCATTGTAGGTCTCGGTAACTCAGTGGTCGAAGGGACTGAGCGTTCACCGAAAAATGCGAATTGTATTTTTGGTAAGCGTGAGCAATTTAAATTGGGCCCGCTATGGCACTATCTATATTTAGATATTTAAACTGTAAATATTTTCATTAAATTATTGAATACATTTTCATACTATATTTGACATCCTCGAAAATTAGGCAGGACGATAAATGATGCGGCGGTGATTTCCCCCCGCTGTATGGTGAGATCTGGCGCCGATCTACCGTCGGCTAGTGGGGTTTCCCCCTAACCAGGACTCTCCCTCCAGCGAGGCACCGCCTCAGCCGGGATAAGCTCTAAGCTCCCGACCGGTCTCCCGGAATATGTGGTAGTGTAGTGCATGTTAGTGTAAGTGTGTGTGTAAGGGGAGAGAATAGGACAAGGAAGAGGAAGGAAAGATCGTGCGTGGTCCGTGGCCCGTTCGGTAGGGTACTGCTCCGGCATTCGCCTGGTGGTGATCAGAGAAACCACGGAAAACAACCGATCAGAGCAGCCGGCCTCTAGAATTCTCCTCCAGACAGCGACTGAATTCGACCTAGCTGAAAAGCTAGTGTCGAAATCCTGCCGCCGTCAGGACTCGAACCTAGGATCTCCCGGTCAGAGGCGCTGCAGTGACATCAGTTGATGCACTGAGCCACTGCTCCCGGTGGGGGATTGGTGTACGCGTCGCGACGCTGCTGACTAGTTGGCGGGGGGGCGCAGACGAATGAAGTGTTTATGTGACGCGCTATTAATTTCTCCATCCTTAGCTCAGCGCCTGGGTGCCGCCGCGCCCGTGATTTGTGCACCGAACTGCTTCCTAAAAATTTATGGCGCTTCCCAGGAAATTTCGCGGGAAATATCGCTTTTGTAGAGCGCCCGGGAGGTCGCTTTCGACTTGTGTAATCCGCGTAGTGTGTGTGGTTCGATGGTAACGTTCGTTGCATGCGATTTTCTTCCTTTTGGCGTCTTCCTAGAAACAAAATCATTCATGCGTTTTGTGTATTTCTTCTGTTTATGGAAGGGAATCCGTTTGGCAAACTTCTGCTGGCTTTTGTAGGTGCCTGTGCGATTTAATGGGTCTTCGCGATTTCCCGTTGCGCACTGGATCTACCTACTTATAGTAACTACTTGAGAGCTCTAATCACACTTCGAACCTAACACCAAGTTTGTCCATGAACCCATGTAGAAATCGTTCTCACTTTATTTCCAAAGGCAACTCGTGTTAATTTAGCACCGTGTCGTGGAGCTTGTATCCTTTTAACGAGAGCTCACAAGATATCAATAGAACACTAGTTATCGACAAAGAAAAGATATTTGGAAAACTAGAGACAAGACTTTGGAAATGTCACAATGCAACAAATCAATCTAAAAACATTTGTATTACGCGGGATTCGAACCCATAACAATTCCCACGTACCTGGGTGATCTGTCAGATGCGTATATACGAAAAAATTAGTATATATCTAAATTAAAATGATGAAATTAACGTGGATAAGAACATTCAGTTTTATCTTTATAGCAAATATTTTCCGCACTTATTTTAGTTTCAATGAATCATTTTAAACAGAATTATGTTGGTTAAGCACATTTATATTCTTTGGTTTGCTCTTCGATGAAAATGTCTCATCCGTACGTAAATGTGGTTTGTGACTTCGATTTCCACAATGTTTTATTTGGTAACACGTGTCTTTGTGCTTTCCTGGAAACGGTTCTTCGCCGCATAATGTTTCTTCATGTAAAAATCGCTTTATAAGAAGACTAGTGTACCCGAGCGAGAACTCTCGTACGTTAAACCCTACCCTAATTTTCTCTTAGGGTATCGTGAAACTGAAACATGGGAACATGAGTTCCGTTCCCATCGTAGTTCCTTTCACAATGATCGTTAAATGAATAGTTGCACTATTACACACGCATAAGAAACAATGTTTAGCGATATCGAGCAATTATTAATAGCACTTTTAGTTGTTGCGAGGGCGCTTTTAGTTGTTCCAATATAGGCAAGGTTTAAGAAAGCTTTCCAGCACGTGCCACGCATCAGCATTGTAATTTCTGTGCCTTGCCTTCTTTTGTCGAGTCGTTGGAGTCCTGTCGTAAGAGTCGTCCGCCTTGTCGTCAGTGCTGTCGTGTCGTTTATCAACGAGTCGTTGGAGTAGTGTCGTTAGTCTCGTCGTGCTGTTAGTGACGTCGTATCGTTAGTGTCGTTGTGTCGTCGGTGGCCTCCTGTCGTCGGTGGTCTCCTGTCGTCGGTGGCTTCGTGTCGGTCGTGAGGTCGGTTGTCGCGAGGTCGGTTGTCGCGAGGTCGGTTGCCGCGAGGCGGTTGCGCGGGTCGGTTGCGCGAGGTCGGGTTGCCGCGAGGTCGGGTTGCCGCGAGGTCGGGTTGCCGCGAGGTCGGGTTGCCGCGAGGTCGGGTTGCCGCGAGGTCGGGTTGCCGCGAGGTCGGGTTGCCGCGAGGTCGGGTTGTCGCGAGGTCGGTTGTCGCGAGGCGGATTGTCTCGAGGCCGGTGTCCCGTCGTATCATTGTGGCGCGAAGTCGCATCCATGGCGGGGGTGGTAGAAATGCGTCTGGGGCGTGGAGGGCAAGCGCGTTGGTGGCAGGCCTGGCAGGGTCAGCGGCGCGGGCGGCGTGGGCGACGCGGGTCAGGGCGTCGAGGCGGTGGCGGCGGCGGCGGCGGCTGCGGAGACAGCGGTGGTCGTGTTTCGGCCGCTCGGCCGTTGCCAAGCGCTGCGTAAATCTTTGTTTGCGGTGGCGCCAGAGGCGGAGGCGCCACCCAAGATGTAGAGCGGCGCGACGCGGCGTGGCATGGCGCTGTTTGGGGCGGCGCGTTGGGGCGCCGCCAGATGTCGGGGCAGGCGGTGGCGAAGGTCGGGTGCGTCCGTGTGTATGTGTGGGCGAGTGACAGGATGGGGCGGCGTGTACAACGAAGAGGTCGGCGTGGAGCTGAAAATTGGTCAGGCAGCAATGAAAACTCACAGAAGTCTTGACATTTGACTGTTTTTTAATAAAGTTAGGCATTACACTATGTATAATAATTGAAATAATTTTATACGTTGTGGTAATATGTATTTTATGAAGCTGATTTGGATGCATTATGAAAAACAATCCTGATTGATTGATTGATTGATTGATTGATTCATACATTCATTCGTGTTTCTGGGCGCGTCTACTCCTATTCTCATTAGTTGCCTTATGGGACATTTTTCCCAAATGGTAGTAGTGAGCCTCTCTCGCAAGATGGTGAAATCAGGAGCCGTCCTACAAGACTTCTTGCGGGGAATTCCTCCTCCAGGGACCTTTTTCCATTGGGCACAGCCACAGCTGGACAATTTATTATTTCCCCACTGTTCTTCCGACATTAGTGGTAGTATACTGCATGTAAGGGGGTGTGTGTAGTGTGTGTGTGTAAGTGGAGAGTGTAGAAAGAGGAAAAGGAAGGAATGGTCATGAGCCTTCCATAGCAGCGCGCTGTTAGGACGAAAATTCTAGCAGGCGGCTGCTCTGATAGGTAGTTATCCGTGGTTTCTATAATCAATATTAGGTGAGTTCTGGAGCCGTACCATAACCAACCATGAGCTATGGAAGGCTCATGACCATTCCTTCCTTTTCCTCTTTCTACACTCTCCACTTACACACACACACTACACACACGCCCTTACATGCAGTATACTACCACTAATGTCGGAAGAACAGTGGGGAAATAATAAATTGTCCAGCTGTGGCTGTGCCCAATGGAAAAAGGTCCCTGGAGGAGGAATTCCCCGCTGCAGCGGGCGAATTCGACTTAGCTATATATCTAATGCCGAAAATCCGCCACCGCTCAGACTCGAACTCCCAATCTGAGTTCCTGCAGAATCACCGAGTCAGCTGACTCTGGACTACGACAGGCGTAGGAAAAATCCTGAAAAAAATATTTAAAAGAATTATTCTCGCGTTTCAGAAGAAACGAAAAACACGAAAATTGCACATTTAGCATGCTTTGTAACATCGTATGAAACTGGCAGCTTTCTTAAGCATATTATTTATAGAGTAGATGTACCTGTGGGAATATTTCTCAATTGTTCATCATTGTTTTAAAACGAAAAATACTGATTGATTCTAACTTCAAACTGCTAGCCCATGACCCATGCGTTGTAGTATTATATACCCAAAATTGTGGTGAGTATACATTCTAATATTGAACAGCATTGAGATTAAATTTTAAAGAAATTCAGCCTCCTTAACTCATAAAATTGAATTGCAGCATAGAATATAATTGATTAACAAAAGAATACGGGTTCCACCTGTTGTCCGCCTGAACCCACCTGCCTCCGAAAACTCGTGTCCCTGTGAAATGCACGTAATACCATCAAGATTGTGCCCGGATGTGTCACGAAAATCTGGTTTAAGAGTCTAGGACGCATCGATTTCGAAGTCCGGGCAATTTTAGTGCATGCTGTAGTAATGTTCCCTCTTTCATAATCTGCAAGATTGAATTATTTTCATGGTTGGTTGGTTGGTTGTATTTTTCGTGTTTCCGGGCGCGTCAACTGCTTCGGTCATTAGTCCCGTAAGTGTAGGGCACGTTTGTTCTCGGGAGATGGAGGTGATCTTCCCCTGCTGGATGGCGAGATCCGGCGCCGACGTACCGTCGGCTAGTGGGGTTTCCCCCTAACCAGGACTCTCCCACCAGCTAGGCACCGCCCCAGCCGGGATAAGCTCTAAGCTCCCGACCGGTCTCCCGGAATATATGTGGTAGTGTAGTGCATGTTAATGTGTGTGTGTAAGGAGAGAGGATAGGACGAGGTAGAGGAAGGAAAGATCGCGCGCGATCCGTGGCTCGTTTGTTAGGGTACTGCTCCGGCATTCGCCTGGTGTTGATCGGAGAAACCACGATTACTACCGATCAGAGCAACCGGCCGCTAGAATTCCCGTCCAGACAGCGACTGAATTCAACCTAGCTGAAAAGCTACTGTCGAAAATCCTGCCGCCGTCAGGACTCGAACATAGGACCTCCCGGTCAGAGGCACTGCAGTTACATCAGTTGATGCACTGACTTACCGCTCCCGGTATTTATTGTCTTTTTAAATCTGTTTAATATAGGACAGAAAAATAATTATCTATTCAGCTGAAGCGTAATTACAAGGTTTCCGGTCGATTATTTCTTAAAAATATTTCAAAAAAGCGTCTTCTGTATTTAGCGTATTATGTACGGAAAGATGATCTCGTTCAGGGAGAGAAGCGAACTCGGTAACTACCGGGCACTGTGAACCGTAATGTTAAGTGTGCATAGCTTGATGGAGTGCCGAAGTGCGCGGAGGCCTGGACACGCTACAAGGGCCTAAGGGCCGCGGGCAGCAGCGGGGAGAGGAGTGAGGAGTGCAGCTTTAGCGAGCGAGGGAGAGGGCATCGGTGACCGAGGCGCGTCGCCAGCTCATTCATATGAAACACCGCGCGGCGCGGAGGCGGCGCTGTGGTCGGCTCGACGCCGTCTTCCGTCCACACCACTGGACCGCTCTCCCCACTCCGTCACCGCTCAGCCCTGCTCCGCTGTAGGTAGTTTAGTTACACGTCGTTCCCGCTCCCCGTCCCTTTTGGTTACTCGGCCCGCTTCACCGGGCTGATAGACTAGGGGCTCTGCCTCGCTCCTCCAACTCGCTCCCCGTATCCGCACCCGCTTTCAACCGTGATTCACGTCTTCAGCATCGTTTTTTTACCCGCTTCTCTGCTCCACTCCCCCCTTCTCCCTCTTCCCCAACCTGGCCCCGCTCACCCCTCCATCCCGCCCCATCCCCGCCCCATCCCGCCCCATCCCCGCCCCATCCCCGCCACATCCCCGCCACATCCCCGCCACATCCCCGCCACATCCCCGCCACATCTCCGCCCCGTCATCGTCCCGTCATCGTCCCGTCACCGTCCCGACTACATCCCGCCCCATCAGTCCCGATTCCGTCCCCGACCCATCCCTGTCACGGTCCGTCCCCCTCCCCGTCCCCATCTCCGCCTCGTCTCTCTTAATAATAATAATAATAATAATAATAATAATAATAATAATAATAAGTCTTTTTTACTGGCGAGGCTCGGTCCATTAGGCTGCTGTTCAATATTTACATTATTTCGTATTGAAGATTGAGGGAGGCAGGAACTAGTTTTACTACAGGGAGAGCCAACTTGAGACCATCGCGGTACATGCCTTAAGCAATTGAGTCAACCAAGGCCGAAGAGATTGTCAAAAATAAATAATCTAAAAATCCGTACATTAATTAGAAGAAAAAACAGTGGTAATACAAGAAGGGAAAAATTAAATACGAGTAACAAAAATTATACAATAAGAATAAGAAATTGCGTAATGTTAAGTAATGACACAGTACCTGCAACAATATGGTAACATAATCAAATTGATATTTATAAGAACAAAGATTACAATATTATCAATTTCCATATCAGTTACAATCACATAAACGTTATTATACAAAATATCAAACGATACAATTACAATTTATATTAAAACAATTTATATTTACAAGTACAATTTATATGAAAATAAATAATAGTAGGTAAGCATTACACTATCTATGACAGTTAAAACAACTGTTAATTTCTTGATAATGGGAGTTCAAGTGACCGAGTCTAAAATCGTTAACTACTGCCTCTTTGTCATTGCTCTCCGTCCACGCCTTTCATTCCCACTATCCCTCTAACCGGTCCCGTTCTCGCTCATCTTGGTTCTGCATCACGAATTCCCACCCCTGCTGAATTAAAACTCTGCGGTTCTGTTCTGATCACTCTGTTCTGGTTGGTCACGTCGTTAGCCTGAAGGTGCAGACAGTGAGAAGGCGATGCTCAACTCCTGGTAGTTGGATTCGCCCGGCTATCCACCAGGTGGGTCTATGGTGCGTCGTCCTTTGGGCAGAATTGGGCGAAGGAAGCTTTTCAGAGTACTCTGAATCCCACCTTATAGTTCGACAGGAAATCCAGAAACCACCCGTCAGGGTACTTAGGTTCCTGCGTTACCCACGTCGATAGCTGGCGGTAAGCAATGGGGAGACGAGATGGGGGATCCGCGGTGGCAGTGGCCCGATACTCTAGGCAAAGAGGAAAGAACGTGTTCCCGGCGCATTGTTTAGACTCCGGAACTAGCCTGGAAAGCTAGGAGCTCTGAGCTAGTAGGGCGGCCCTTACCCAGGCATTGTATGGGAAGGTTACCGTGAAGGCAAACTGGGTTCCGGCTGGATCCTGCTATCAGCCGTTGTTGACGCAGTTAGCGTGCTTGCGCGTCGGTGGGGGGGTGAGAATAGAAGCCAAAATGGCGAAGGTGCCCACCCCGGGGACTTGTCCCCCTGATGAAGCAAATACATATAGTGTGGTAGACCACGGGGTTCTTGGGAGCGGTAGCTTAGTGCATCCACTCATGTAACCGCAGCGCCCCTCAGTGGGAGGTCCTAGGTTCGAGTCCTAACGGTGCAGGATTTGCAACACTAGTTTTTCAGGAGGGTCGAAGTCAGTCGTTGTCTGGAGGAGAATTCTAGCGGCCGGCCGGCTGCTCTGATAGGTAGTTTTCCATGGTTTCTCCGATCAACACCAGGCGAATGCCGGAGCAGTACCATAGCAAACGGGCCACGGACCGCGCGTGATCTTTCCTTCCTCTACCTTGTCCTCTTCCCTTACACACACACACACACACACAACACACACACACTAACATGCACTACACTACCACATATTCCGGGAGACCGGTCGGGAGCTTAGAGCTTGTCCCGGTTGGGGCGGTGCCCCGCTGGTGGGAGAGTCCTGGTTAGAGGGAAACCCCACTAGCCGTCGGTAGGTCGGCGCCGGATCTCGCCATCCAGCGGGGGAAGATCTCCGCCATCTCCCGAAAAAAAACATGCCCTACACATACGGGACGAATGACCAAAGCAGTTGACGAGTCCGGAAACACTGAACCACGGGGTTCGTACTTATCCAAGTATCGCCAGACCACCGAGGGCCGGCCTGCTCCGCCCCGCCCTCCGCGTCCTCGCCCCCAAGCACTTTGGCGTCATGTTTTGCGGTGCTCGCACCCGCGCCGCCGAGGTGTTGGTTGGCTTCCGCAACGCTGCTCGTTTTTCGGTGCCGCCTTCGCTCCCCCCCCCCACGTCCCCCCCACTCGCTCCGCCACCCACGCCGCCCCCCCGCCCGTCTCGGCCACCCACGTCGGCTTCGGCGACCGCAGAAGGAGGCCGTTGCAACACCTCGCGGTCTGCGGTCGCAGTTACACGGGCTCCTTTCCTCGCCTACATTCGCCCTCTCACTCTCCTTCCACCTCTCTACGCCGCCCCTTCAGTTCCACCTCGACCCATTCGTTACTTTCTCTAATCTTTATCCTGCCTCAACTTCTGTTCTTATCTTTCCACTTTCAATCCTTATCATCCCTCGCCCTCTTCTTCCCTTGTCCTTGCTCTTCCTCTTCATTGTCCTCTTCCTCGTCCACTATTCCTTATCTTCCTTTCTTCATGCTGGCACTTCACCTCAACCACGTCCGCTATTTCCTCTCATCATCATCATCATTATGCCTCAACTCCTTTTCTTCTTATCTTTCCACTTTCAATCATTATCTTCTCCTCGCCTTCTTCTTCCCCTACCCTTGCTCATCCTTCTCATTTTTCTCTTCCTCATTCACTATTCCTTATCTTCCTTTCTTCATGCTGTCCTTGCTAATGCGTCACATTTATCTTCTCATCCCCTTGGTTCTCGTTTTGATTTTATTTTTCCTCTCCTTCCTCTTCAGGTTCATTTTTCTCTTCTTCTCGTCTTTCTTCTCCTTCTATTCCCATCTCACACCCTTTCCTCCTCCTACCCCTCCCACACATTTCTCTCTCTCCCCTCCACCTGTCGCGCTCCTTTGTCTGTACAAGTTCGTGCGTGTGCATACTGCCGGTTTTAAAATAAATACACGCGTGTACACTGAACAGACGATTTGTGCTTCTGCTTGGGAATTTGTTTGTTGTTACTTCTCTGCCAGTGTTACGTAGAACGTAAAACATTGCTATAGGATAGGTAGTCCGATGCTTGGATTATAGTATGGGCCGTTACCAGATTTTCTAACAAAGGAATATTCCTCCGGACTTCACCCAATGTCTTTAAAATTTCCTTTCTTTAATATAATTTTTCAAATCTAGAATTAATAAGAATTTTTTAAAGCATGGTTCTATTGCCTGAGCTATGTTGTTTACTCTCACTCAGACACCACGGCATTTGCACTCACATACCGTGAAACATGAAGTTGCAGGATGGACAATTGTCATGCCTCGAGCATTTAAAAAAATCGCAAAGAAAGAGTACTGACAAATTCCTTGAAGGTTAAAGACGATGAAATTTTTTAACTCACCTGGTTAGACACATTACTGAGATGTAGCAATAAGGGAAAGGAAGGTTAATAGAAATTTGGTTCCCTTCTGATGTGTGAATCTCTTGTATCACGCTGAAAATTCATTATAGCCCTCGATTCCGCGGGACCAAAGACTGCCTCTACTCTGGGCGTGCGCCTCATCTTTTAATTCAAATAACGTCACACGTGATGTTGAAAATTGCTGAGAAAAAATCGTTCTGATGGTCATTTATTAAAGTAAACTTGTCTTATAGCTAATATATAATGCCAATATATGTGGATCTGTTTTTCAGAAATTTCCACAAATATCAGGAAATTTTGCCCGGGAGACAACTGGTTGGATTTCGCAGTTCATCAATGGACGAACTGTTCTAAAAGAGTAATATATACGAATTTACAACGTATTGGTATTTCAGAAAACTATTGTTTATATCCATTTATACATTTTTTGTACCTCCCATTGTTGAAACAACTATATATACCGACACTGAAGCACATAACTATTTTGAAAGTACATGTTCCAGTTCTTCGCCTGTTCTTATTCATATAAGACATTTTTCACTGTGATGTTTTTGTGTGGTAATATCGTTGCCGCTAGTAAAATGTCGATCGCTGAAGATGTAAACTGTTTTTGAAAATAGTTTCTTGTGTTGAAAATTTATTTCATACTTCATTTCTTTCATGCTTAGCTTTATTCAAATATGTTCTTTCAGTTTCTGGCATTGGACTTTCAAATGAATCGTAGTAGCTGATAATGTTATATCCCGTTCAAATGTTCCCAACTTCCAACGGCCTTGTATGTTACCTCCACGCGGGATATGAACCGGTAATTTTGAAATTTCAAAATTATAATCGCTGTAACAATTACTTGCAGATATTGATGATGCGAATAGTTAGTTTGGTACAGATACATTTTTACGCTTTTTTGCTCATATGCACAAAAATGCACAGAGCCCATTGACATTAGCACAAATGCTAAATACAAAAATGTAGATCATTCCCAATTAGTTCCGAAAATTCTGTCGCAAAATATTTTACAGCTACATTTGATTCTTCCCGAATTTGTTCAGCACTTTCATTCTTTCTCCCCTAATTGTTGACGAAATTAGAACTCCCCAAGCTCAGTCTCATCTGTATTCACTTCTGATTCTGTTGTTGCTCTACTAATAGATTTGTATTGTGATGTACGAAAATGACGAACCATTTTTATTATGGAAATGTCATTTTATATAACATATAAAATAAGGATGTCAATAGACGATCACGTGGGGGTCGCTATGTGACAAATAAACAACCGGCGTTAAGGATCATTTTTCGTTAGGTTGCAATGACAGCGCAAAGGCGGAATAAGCATTGTTTTGAGAGACAAAAGAAAAAAATATAAAATTCGGATGCTGCCGAGTTTTTAGATGAACATTCATACGCTCGAGCAACGCGGTGATGAGCGGGTCGGCTCCTGATATATTTTACCAGGTCGAAGAAAGACAGTTGAAAGAAGTAATTGACAGTTGTATAAAATTAACTATCGTTTCTTATATTAGGATAGAGCATTCTTGTAGGATTGCAGGGAGTATTTGGAACCAGATCACGGATGTTAGGCGAGGACTTCATCCAGAAGCAAGATTCTGCTGCGTCGACGGAGAAGGTTCTAGGGGTCGCCATCGAACGAAGAAGTGAAGAGCACGCGAAGACCCACGAATGAATAACAAGGTTTTATAAGTATTGTAATATAGAGAAAACTGGTCATGACCAAAGATCAATTCAATTTTGATTATCTATGTGATTATTGTTTAACTTGCAACAGAATCATAGTTGATATTATAATAAATTCTGATTTGTTAAGTTGAAATAAATCCGATTATCATTGTGCGTTACGTGCAATTCAGCATTTTAATAAGATTTTCAGATTCCTCGCCACTCCGTATGGATGGCAGATTGAATAATTGGTTGCAGAGTATGTAACAACAATTATGAGCTTTGAGCTCCAATTAACTGAGCTAGCACAACATAATTTTGGAATGAGAGATAGTTAAATTACGTAGGAATCATTTGATTTCAAGTGTAACTTTTTCCTGGCGCCCAAATCACATTTATCAGTAATAATTATGTTTCAAAATATCGCTCCAAGTGGGGCTTGTTTTTAAATAAAAAGACGGGGCTTGTTTCAAATTGGCACCAGCCAACGTCGGGCATGTTTCAGTATGCGAATCTCTATAAATATTAAAAGGCAACTGCTTTTTGAGTGTATGTTGCTAAGGTGTTAAGTTTAATAAGAATAATCTGTGGGTCACATTATTTGAAAATCGGTATTTGCACACTTTAGAACGTAAAAGTTAAAAGTCCAACGTAAGAACATTCATTCCATTCTCTAGCATTACTCACAGTTTTGTTTTCTCCGTATTCATTTGAAATTCTTCAAATTTAATAAGTTCCAATTTAATACTGTTTGCAGATTTTCGCAAATTTATTTAAAACATACGATAATAAGAATGAAAATTAAAATTAAATCTGCAGCGCGAACTTGGTCATTCAATTGCTCACTTAAAGATAGCAACATCAGTGCTGCCAACGGCGTGAAAGAAACTTGTGGTGTATGGAGTGAAAATTACCTTCGGGTATTGGGAGTTTAATCAACGCCCACTACATATATCTATTTAGAAGGCGGTGGTTTAATTCCAGACACTAACGAAGATCGCAGCGCCAAAACACGAAAAAACACGTGTTTCGTGTTTGGAAATTTCTTTGAACCTTTTAGCTGGATCCGAACGCAACTTATTAGTTTCCCATCCGGAGCCCGAGACGCGAGAAATGACACCTCATATGCGTCCATTCATGTACGGGAAGTGAACTAACCGTGAGTGACGGATTTGCACATACGCACACTCTGAGTTAGTCACATACTGTATAGGGATTATCGAATACAAAGAAATTTAATTTATACAAAAGGACAAGGACATAGGACAGAGATGTAGATCAGGGACCTAGGACAGGATGAGTGTCACTGTGAATATTATCTAAATGGAAAAACATTTATATATTCTAAGGTTTCTCAAATTATTTGTAACGGTTAAGATAACTTTTTCAGAATTATGTTCTTGTAATGTACCTACATACGTATTATTATATACCAGAAACGTGTATTACATTGGACCATTAGTCATCTCTTGTAAAAAGATCTTTTCAGATGATGGGATGAGTCAAAAGTATCATTGTTATTATTTTATTATGCATCTCAATCGAGTAAAAGTAAAAGTCAGTAAAAATGTCTCAATCGATTGAACAAATCCCTTGATATTTCTTCACAAGAATTGTGCAAAATACTTTTATAACATCAAAATTACTGTACAGGACAAAATATAAGAAATGAATGGTTAAGAAAGAAAGTTGAGGTTACCTCGGAAGAATTGGTGAGAAAGAAATCGTGAATGTTCGCATTCAGGATGTCCCAAATCCAATCGTACGAAAACCTAAAAAAGACCCAAGTACGTGTTGAACGTAGACACGTACACGATTCATTAACATAACGTGTAGAATAGGTTCAGATTTATTTATTTTTTTTTATTTTACGTCAAAAAAAAAACAGTTAAAAACTGCGTATGACGTCCTATGGGGAAAAGTGAATTGTGTGCACATTTTCAAAATTCTGTGATCCCTACACCAAGTCATATACTACTTACATTTTGAATTTTGAAAGGGAGAAAAAAACAAAACAAAAACTCCCATGTAGTAAAATCTATTTTCAAAATAAATAAGCAATAAAATTTGAATTTTGAAAGGAAGAAAAAAAAAACTCCCATGTAATAAAATCTATTTTCAAGCAATAAATTTTTGGCTCTTATTACTTCCTGCCGCGACAACATGGAAACGATAATTTGAATAATTGTATTTCCCACTGAATTCTAGAAGACATGCACAGAAAATGAAGTTACATTTATGTCCAGAAGCAAAACAAGGGGCCATCTCAGCATTTGCTCAATGGATCAGGGAAACTGGACAAAAAACCTGATCGAGATGGGTTGTAAATAAATAAATAAATAAGCAAATAAATAAAATTATATTAAGATTATAGACCAAGGGGGCTTATCCATTTGACGTGACCTCCATTATTAATTATCAAGTTCTCTTAACGATATGAGATAATAATACACTACTAGTTTAATGGTGGTTGGTTTTTAATTACCTTTACTCTCAGCCTCACCCCATTTATACATTATTCTAAATGATAGGAAAGATAAAGGAGGAAGTAGAACGGAGGACAAAATCCTGAGAAAGATTCATCATTGAGAAATGATTCATAACGTTCTTTTTTCCCTTCTTTTCCATTTAGCGCTTTGAAAACGTGTTTACCCACTTCGAATTTCTCCAGTTATAATATACTTCAAGGCAGAGGAATTTCATCTAAAATTGTTTTCGTTTTGTTTCAGGTATGCGAAATGACTCTAAATTCCTGATTAATATGAAGCCCATTAAAAAAGAGTAAGTACAACGTGGCGAGTTTATTACTGTGGAACATCGCTGAAAAATATTTTTGTACAACAGAGAGAAAATAACTTCCTTATTTCTCGTTCTCATTATATCTCCGGGGATTTTTAAAAAGCTCTGAACGAACAGGAATAAAGTTTTTCCTTCAACATTAACAAGATAAACAATTCATAGGTAATAATACTGTATTTAATTTTTTACCGTCATGACTACATTTATTATCAGATTAATATGTGCATAGAAAATGGTATTTGCATTTCAGGGTTCAGCGACGCGAAACATCGCCTGTAATTAGACCTGCAACCGCATGTTACACCCACAGGGACTGCAGTGAGGAGGATGGTGTAACGTTTGCGTGGCGTTCAATGGCCCAAATAACATGATCATGGAACGTGGAATATTATTTTTTTGAAAGCATTGATTTTTGATATATTCACCTCTATATCGATATCTTACGTCTCCATCAATTTTATAGGAATTGGACAAAAAATGTTAAAGATTACTTGATTTCTTTTCGGAATTCTTTTTCTCTCCATCAACTAATTTGAACTAATAAACCACTACAAACAGTACCATTATTTATAAACACTACTACAGTGTTGTATATACAGAACAATATCATGATTTGTAGATGTAATAATATCTAATGTTTCAATCCCCAAACAAAATGTGTTTTGTTCTTCGATGTTTAATTGTTGTTGGCCTAATTTAATTGGCTTCAGTAACATGATCCGAAAGATGTAAAAGGATATTTTATGGGAAATCATTAATGCGGTTTAATGTTTTTCTTTTCTGTTTTTTGTCAGTTGTGATCACGCGAATGAAACTTAAAAATACTTTGTATTTTTGTATATATGAAATATATTTAAATGATTCGCGTATGTTTACTTAAGAACATTTTAACATTACGCTAACCCAATTATACCATAAGACTTCCTCAATGAGTAGGATACATTGAATTGTCTGAAAAATGCTTAGACCCTTGTTTTTTGTGTATTTTAAAAATTGTATTTATTGTTCGAATGATTCAGTATTATGGTTCAGTAGTTATTACTTTTTCACTTGCATTTGCGAGCTTACCCAAAAGCTCGCAAATGCTCCCTGGCAGTAATCCTAAGAACCAATTTAGAGCAGCGCTCCTCAACTTTACGAATTTGGGCCAACCTGCCTGCGGTTAGCCACTGTAGTTTTCGCGCGCTATAGTTAAGTTACTCTAGCGAGGGACCAGTTTGACAGATCGCGAAATAAATGAACGACACAACGGTCGATGACATTGCAAGAGGTAGTGTCGAAGTCATTTGAACTGATACAATTGCTAACGAACAAATTGACGAATTGAGCGCATGGACATAATCTGTGGTTTTGCAGCACGTAGTAGCCAAGCAGTAGCTGTCAAAGCGATCCCTTCTTAGAATAATTTCTCTATATTCGCCTTCACTAGACTAGAGCCAATAGCGCGAGCCCCCCCTACCCTACCCTACCTCACCCCAAGAGGACTGACACGACAAGCAGGGGGCCACATCGGTTGTCTGCAGATAAGCGCTGGATCAAGGCAAGCCAAGTGGACTGCCCATTTGAGCGCCCCTGATTTATTAATTGATTGTTTTTTTCGTGTTTCCGGGTGCGTCAACTGATTCGGTCATTAGTCCCGTTAGTGTAGTGCATGTTTTTTCTCGGGAGATGGCGGTGATCTTCCCCCGCTGGATGACGAGATCCGGCGTCAACCTACCGTCGGCTAGTGGGATTTCCCCCTAACCAGAACTCTCCCACCAGCGGGGCACCGCCCCAGCCGGGACAAGCTCTAAGCTCCCGACCGGTCTCCCGGAATATGTGGTAGTGTAGTGCATGTTAGTGTAAGTGTGTGTAAGGGGAGAGGATAGGACAAGGAAGAGGAAGGACAGATCGCGCGCGGTTCGTGGCCCGTTTCGTAGGGTACTGCTCCGGCATTCGCCTGGTGTTGATCGGAGAAACCACGGAAAACTACCTATCAGAGCAGCCGACCGCTAGAATTCTTCTCCAGACAGCGATTGAATTCGACCTAGCTGAAAAGCTAGTGTCGGAAATCCTGCCGCCAGGACTCGAACCTAGAACCTCCCGATCAGAAGCGCTGCAGTGACATCAGTTGATGCACTGAGCTACCGCTACCGCTACCGGCACCTCTGATTTACAGCATCTATAATTCACTGTTGTTAAGTGTTAGAAAGTAATGTAATGTTATACAGTAAAACAAATATCATAGTTCCGGGGTATTCTTTTAGGTGGTTAAGGTACTTCTACCGAACAAATAATGACTGCTAACGTGACTAAGTTTATTGTTAAAAGAGTAGGTGAAAATAAATTTAGTAAACATTGCGGTCCGATGCGTTGGAAGTCATTCATATTTGGCTATGAAATGCTAAAGAACAGAAAAGATGACTACCACGTAAACATTGCATTTTCGGGACTTTTTGTGCTTTAATTGCGTTTTATAGAAAACATTTATTAAAACTTTATTGATTCTGAAGTATTGAATATTTAAGGATCTGTTTCTTTAAACGCTCAGTAGCGCATACTAATTTTAGAAACGCAAATATCTCAATACCGAAAAATCTGACTTTGAGAGGAGCGGGTCATATATTACTTCAAACAAATAAAATCTTTGCGTTAGAAAATATGAATTACAGTTACTCTGAATTTTACAATGCCATAAAAATTCTAAAAATAAAAGAAACATTGTAAAATATTATATTCTGATAAATAAAACTTTCAACTTGTGTTTAAAATAAGTAAACAATGTATAAGTTGAATAATGATATAAGTTAATGATAACTGTTGTATTATTAATTGGTTCGTCAAAAGTGAAATCGAAAATTTGAAATCCATCATTATTTCTCTCCTCTTTTTTTTTTTTTTTTTTTTTTTTGCGAGATTTGACAAATGTGGCAACTCTACTTGACTTGTGCGTTCTAGATTTTAGAGAAGAGGTGTATGTGAAAATCAGTTTTCTATTTAAATTGCAGGATCTCTTTTCCTGGATTGAGTACAAGAAGAAAATATAAAAAAGTAAATTATGCCCAGTTCTGTTAGTAAAGGTATATTGCAGGTTTTAAAAATGATTTGCCTAGTCGGCTACTAAAACTTTACAACAGAAAAGAAAAAAAAATTCCGGTGTGTTTCTATTTTCAAGAAAGTATTGTTCATTATCTCATGTTCCCATTCCCCGAAAAGAGCTTTCATTAGCAGATAAGAAACGATAAACACCGAAATAATCATCGTCCATTGTTTACCATCAGTACTAACGCCGAAACACGAAGATGAAGACGTGAAAAAAGAAGTTTCATGACAATGCGGACGCGTATTCTTAAAAAAAGGGCGCTTATGTTCCGGAAGAGACTCAACTCTATTTGGAGAAACTCTCTCTTTTATCTCCTCGCGCATTGTTGCCTCCCCATTGTCAGGAGATTACGTCATGCTCCCAAGATGGCTGCCCGGGATCTCCGGAGCAGGAAGAGGTGGAGAGGAGAGGAAAGGGGAGGTGGAGTAGGAAGAAGCTTCTGCAATCACTCGTATTGTGAGCGTTCTGCGGAGGGAGAGGCGAGGCGGGTCGTGGGGGAGAAGCAAAGGGTGGGGCGGAGGGAGAGGGAAGAGGGGAGGGGTTTACCGGAGGGGTTGATAACTCAATTTCTCCGTTTTCTGTTGTATTCCCGGCGCCGGGTTTCTCCGACTCATTCTTCGCGATGCTCGGGCGGAAACCGGTAGTACCTTCTTTTCTTCCAGCATCCCTCGTGAGCCCTTTCTCCCCTCCCCCTTCTCCCTCTCCCCCTCTCTCTCCTCTCTCTCTCTCATTTTCCCGCTCTTTTCTTTTCACTTTGCCGCCGACTCCTGCATACACACATGTTAACACCATCACACGTGCGTCTTCCTTATCACGCTACCGTTCGCTTCCCTTCACGCAGCATGATAACGCCAACGTGTCTATTTTCTTTGTACAATGGAAAAGCAATTCTTTTTTAATATTTTTAATTGTTGCGTCTACAATTTGACGCAACGCGTCTCCAAGCCCCTTGAGGGATGTTGAGCTCTTTGCGCTGGGGAGTAATTCAGCATAACTTGTATATAACAGCATATAATTTGTAATTCAGCATAGGAGTAATCCTCTATTAACTTTGTCATACGTTACGTCGCACTCAATCGCCAAGAGGACCGCCAAGTAGCATCTCCGCGTACGCGCCTCCTACTTCGCGATCCTACGACACTGCCCAGAGGCCAGAATTGGGAAGCAATAAGGATAGGGGTAAGATTTCGGACACTTCACAGGAGTTGGACTAGCCCTTGTGAAGCAGCCAAACTCATTTTGTTGGAAAAAATTTCACATGAGATTCAACGGAAGTCGAGCCCGGACCTCAGTGGTGAAGGGCTAGCGACTTCGCTATGAGCCTCGAGCGAGCTGTTTCGATCCGAGGGCACGAAGGGTATTAAATACATACGATGATAAAATATTGTTTAAGTGAATAAGCAATCGGTAAAGTGAGGAACAATCATAATTGCTATTAGTAGAATATATCTCATCTCATTTGTGTTAGTTGTCTGGAGATTCTGGTAGATGACGATTCTAATCATCCTTTTAATTGCGTATGCATAATATTCACACACAAAGCCTATTCAACCCAAACATTGAAATGTTACCAGTTGTGAGCACGTAATGTAAGGTTCCTATGACGCCTATCAGCACCATTGTCGGTTCGGCCGATGTCAGGATAACTAAAGAAGAGGAGTCCAAACTAAAAGTTAGCCAGCTGAGTTCACTTGAACGAAAAGCAGAAGCCTCGATTACATTAGTAACATATCCAATATCTTGAGTTGTTCATCTGAACTGGTTATCATCAAAATTTTTACGTCATTTTTCTTTGCTTTAAGGGCAGTTTTAAAGCATTTTAAGACCTTTTATTGACCATTTTTGGTAATGTTTTAGATTACCAATTGCAGCGCCTCTGACCGGGAGTTCTTAGGTTGGAGTCCTGACGGCGACAGGATTTTCGACACTAACTCTTCAGCTAGGTCGAATTCAGTCGCTGTCTGGAGAATTCTAGCGGCCGGCTGCTCTGATCGGTGGTTTTCCGTGATTTCTCCGATCAACACCAGACGAATGCCGGAGCAGTACCCTACCAAACGGGCCACGGACCGCGCGCGATCTGTCCTTTCTCTTCCTTGTCCTATCCTCTCCTCTTACACACACACACACACACACACACACACACACTAACATGCACCACACTAGCACATTTCCGGGAGACCGGTCGGGAGTTTAGAGCTTGTCCTGGCTGGGGCGGAGAGTCCTGGTAAGGGGGAAACCCCACTAGCCGACGGTAGGTCGGTGCCGGCTCTCGCCATCTAGTGGGGGAAGATCACCGCCATCTTCCGAGAAAAAAAGCATGCACTACACTAACGGGACTAATGACCGCCCGGGACAGTTGACGCAAAACCGAAAAAATCAATCAATCAATAGATCACCAAAATCCGCCCTCTACGAATGACCGTAGTAGATGACGCGCCCAAAAACCACAAAGTAATCAATCAACCATTGTACTTCAGAGCGGGTCGTGACGAGCGTCGTCCATCTCGCATTGACGGCGGGCCTTGGATTCTTCGAGAGCCGTCGTGACCTGGCGCCGCGGCGTCGCCCTTCCGGTGGGAAATTTAATATCGCGTGTCCCGTCAGCGGTGCTGGTGGTGGTGGTGGTGGTGGCGGGGGGATCAACAATTTGCCTCGGGAGATAAATTCTCGGCGGGCGCGGGGGCGATGTTGTCCTTAATCGCGGTCGTTTGTCACAGGTGAGGCCGCGACGCCTCCGCTTCCGACGGGGCCGCAATGCCGCTGCAGGCGGTGTATCTGGCGAGATGCCTATATTCGTACACTGGCGAACAGGGGCAGCCAGACCGTCGGATTGATTTTCGCATTTGGCACGTCATGTTACCAGCGACATAACACATTCTACGTAAAGTAACGTTTGGCGTAATGTGTAATGTAATCAATGCTACCGGGAGCGGTAGCTCAGTGCATCAACTGATGTCACTGCATCGCCTCTGACCGGGAGGTCCTAGGTTTGAGTACTGACTGCGGCAGCATTTTCGACACTAGCTTTTCAGCTAGGTCGAATTCAGTTGCTGACTGGAGGAGAATTCTAGTGGCCGGCTACTCTGATCGGTAGTTTTCCGTGGTTTATCCTAACAACACCAGGCAAATGCCGGAGCAGTACCCTACCAAACGGGTCACGGACCGCGCGCGATCTGTCCTTCCTCTTCCTTGTCTTCTCCTCTCCCCTTAAACACACACTTACACTAACTACACAACCACATATTCCGGGAGACCGGTCTGGAGCTTAGAGTTTGTTCCGGCTCGGGCGGTGCCCTGCTGGTGGACAGTCCAGGTTTGGGGAAAACCCCACTAGCCGACGGTAGGTCGGCGCCGGATCTCGCCATCCAGCGGGAGAAGATCACCGCCATCTCCCGAGAAAAAACATACACCACACTAACGGAACTAATGACCAAAGCAGTTGACGTGCCCGGAAACACGAAAAAATCAATCAACCAATAATCAATCAATGATGGTTGGGGACTCCAAAAATGAGGTTTGCAGATCCGTCGAATGAGGGAAATATACTAATTCCCTAATTCAGCACACTAATGAATAATAAAACTTAAGCAACTCATGTAAATTCATTAAAAGTAAGTTCAATACAACATTGATTTTACAATTTAACTTGCATAATTTTATGCATAGAGTTCATTCAGGTTAGCTTACCTCCAGTTCATATGATTGTAGCTTTTATTTCCAGGAAACACTCAAATTTTTCACTTCGGTACTGAGACAACTGTAGGTAATATAATTTATTCACAAAACGACGACTAGGATTCCAAAACACACTTACACTCTAGCACATTGTAAGTAACATACTTTGGCCTTTTTTACCCTGGTTTATTTTATGAATTTTGTTGTTATTGCTGTTAGTGTTGACATTAATAAAATAAAATAATTATATTTCGAAAATTTCACTATCCTAGGGTTATTTGCAATAATGTAAAACCTGTAATTTTTCAGGAATACATAATCTCTTAATGTGAAAGATTTGCCGCTCCATATTTTTTCTTTAATTTTTTTCCACATATTAAACCAATCTAAAAAGAATTATGTAGCTCAAATTTTCGTTGATCTCTTGAAATATTGGGTACAGACAATTATGTGTCGTTCGGAGTTCGAAACTCATAGTGTTTACACAACGTACAAGTACGGCTTACGGCGAGTTAATTCCGGTGAACCGAGTTCCAGTCTCGGTGCGGAAAAAAAATTGCTGGTTGAAAACACTTGCAGATTTATGTAACAGTATTATAAGATATTGGAGCAGTTAGAAATAATGCCAGAAAGTATGTGCTGGTGGAGCACCACAAGTTAGTTGAAAGAGAGAACGCAAGACGTTCATATCAAAGCTTACACCATGTGATAGCCTGATAGAGAATGAATTATCCATGACTATTCAAAGTCAGCCAAAATTGCTATAGCTAGACCCAACTGGATTGGTTGACAGCACTGGCTTGTGACTACATTGAAGAAGAACATTCTTAATTCAACTACCCGACGAAAAAACTCTTGCGTTTTGTGCATCATTATATGTTCCAAAATTTAGTAATAGCATTCGCAAAAAACGGCACGATTTCATGCGCCGTCAATAACACGTTATTTTCGAAAATTCACTGAGATTAACCAAGAGATCTATACTATATTGAACTATTCTTTTATGCATCTCTTCTTTTATCAGTGGAAAAATACATACAATAAATCGAGCTGTTATTACGAAAACATTCTTTTTTATAATTTGCATTGATTTCAACCACATATCACGTGAAAACTGCCCGTTTTTTTAAAAAAAATTAATTGACCTTTTTTAAAGCGTTAAGTTTTTGTTTTAGACGTAAAGTTTTTGTTTTACAAAGATATGTCTCAAGAAAAATACCTATATCTTAAATTTTGTAGCTTTGAAATGTTACCTTTGTTAAATTTTCGAAAAAGCTGAGAGTTCGCCGAAAATGGAACGAGCATCATTGCTTACTTTCCATTGTTACATACGAAGGGAAAATTTAAAGAAAAAGTTGGAGCAAATTTTGGGAAAATGTATATTTTAAAAATTGTATAAACTACGCAATAACTACTCTTTCAAAATATTGTATATGACCTCTGTTAAAGATCTGTCTTTAATAAGTTGATTTTATTACGAAAAAATATCTATCTTTAGTATTGTATTTGTAGGAAGACGACAAAAAATGGAATTTTTGCAATTTTCGAAAAATCAGGAATTTAATCGAAAATAGGTTTTTTGTTATCAAGGACTCTCAAAACACGCATTCGGACTCCCGTCGCGTAGAGGAAGTAATTTACTATAGATAGTAACATGATTTATCCTCTTTTTCTTACCAGGATTCGACAATAAGATTTTCTGTCGAAAATTTGCCAGTTTCCGCTGCACTAATACTTTATCTTCGTAGGAAATAAGGTCGAGAAAGTAAAAATTGATAACTGATACGAATATTTCACATTTCTACTACCGTACGTTTAGATGGATTTTGATACATATCTAGAGTTAATATTAATACCAAACAGTCACTTTAGTGCTGCCTGCTTTACGAATTACACACCGAAGGTATTTCACGTATTCCTGTATTTTAGTATTTAAGTTTTAATTTCGAGATATAATTTAATATTCTTATTAAAATAAGCATAATTAAACTATAATTATGCAACTTAAATTTGAACTACAATACATAATATCATATTGTTTAAAAAGTTGTTCGTCATGTGCGGGAAATTGCGTAAAATATATCTTAAAAAAGAAGATTTCGAGAAACAATTTCATTGACCAGAATGAAATTAACATTCTGATAAAACTTAAAATGGAAGAAAACAAAATGTTCGCGTGCTTTACACTTTTGAATAGTGCATTCAAATGTACTCTGACCTCATTTCTAAACTATACTTGCTTATCAGTTTTTCCTTTCAAACTAATTGCATTTTATTGTCAGCTGAAAGAAGTGCCACAAGATTAATTACACGCACGCGTCGAACGGACGGGGTCTCTTTGTCGACAGTCCCACAGCGGGACCATCGCACGAGAAACGAACCGTGCTAGCAATACCGCAGAACTCGCCAGAGAGATCGCGATACAAGTTGAAGTCAGCCCATGCGGTTGCTAACTATCTCGCCTCGGAAAAACAACTTTATCCCCTTTCATCCAATTGCGACCGCGTCATCTCCAACGTATGGTTAAACAATGCCTTGTTTGCTCGCTGCGAATGAGGTCACGTTCCGTGTTCTACGTTCCACGTTCGTGGACGGTGGTGGGTTGGCGCTTCCGCAGAAGTCCAGATAACTCCGTGCTTAATCATTTGTTATTTTGCTCTCTGATTTCCTTTCCGCGCTCTCTCGGCTGGATTCAACGCTGCTGCTACTGCTAGTGTTTCCGCTCATGCGAAAACTGCGGGTGATTGCTGGGACTGGTGCGGCCCCTATTCTAAACGCTATCTCGAATGTAAAATTAACGGAGATAGCGAGGGGTTAAACGTTTCGGAAAACTTGTCTGCAATTCTGTATGTAATTTCTCACTTCAGCGAGGTCAATCTGCGAGTCTTCCAGAGGTCGTTTTCAGAATCTGGATTACGTCGATGCGGTGTGTTGACATAACCAGCAAAACTAGAACAAGGGGAATTACATTCCCTGCGAATTAAAATGTAAACAGATATTTTTTACGGGAGCCGTTGTATAGTGGCATTGCAAATAGTTTCGGTGTTTATTCTGACCTCTCGTACTTTCCGACTCCCAATTATTAGATTGATGATTTATCTCGACTTCGGGAACTATAGCTCTAACTTTACAGCCTTACTTATTGGAATCTGCCTTTCATGCGTGACCTTGAGATGCCACGTTTAAAAAAAACGAAAATGGTAAATTTTATAATTTATTTTATGCGATTGAAATAAGACATGTAACTTACATTATCATGTGCTCCTTTTGTATATTTACGTGGCATATATTTCACGTCTCAAATTTCATTAGATTTCTCGTAAACGTGTTAGTAGTTACAGTTTTCATCATCTCAATTATTGTCAACTAAATTATTCATCTGTAATTTATAATTACCTCTTTTTAAGCAAAATAGTATTAAATCTTCCCGAATGCAAAACGATTCCCTCCGTTAACCTCATTCATGTATCTTCGAACACAAACTTATCACTGGACATCTTAATCTAGCAGGCTCCCGAAAACGAATAAATCTTGTTGGCCTCAGCTCCTTCCGGCACAAACATTTTTTGCTCATTTCCGATCGGTCTTCTTTCAGGGTCGAGAAAGCAAGGGCTTTTCGTTTGTAGAGCTGAGTTTAAAGCCATTTGAAGTTTGGTTTGGTTTGTTTTTTTCGTGTTTCCGGGCGCGTCAACTGCTTTGGTCATTAGTCCCGTTAGTGTACTACAGGTTTTTCCTCTGGAGATGGCGGTGGATGGCGAGATCCGGCGCCGACCTACCGTTGGCTAGTGGGGTTTCCCCCAACTAGGACTCTCCCACCAGCGGGGCACCGCCCCAGCCGGGACAAGCTATAAGCTCCGGACCGGTCTCCCGGAATACGTGATAGTGTAGTGCATGTTAGTGTTAGTGTAAGTGTGTGTGTGTGTGTGTGTGTGAAGGGAGAGGATAGGACGAGGAAGAGGAAGGAAAGATCGCGCGCGGTCCGTGGCCCGTTTGGTAAGGTACTGCTCCGGCATTCGCCTGGTGTTGATAGGAGAAACCACGGAAAACTACCGATCAGAGCAGCCGGCTTCTAGAATTCACCTCCAACCAGCGAGTGAATTCGACCTAGCTGAAAAGGTAGTGTCGAAAATCCTGCCGCCGACGGGAATAGAACTTAGGACCTCCCGGTCAGGTGCACTGCAGTGACATCAGTTGGTGCTCTGAGCAATCGCTCCCGGTACCTGGTTGGGCGAAACCCTGTTAGAGGACGGGAGGATGGCGCCGAATCCGAAGATTTCAGCAGGGGAAGCCACCTCCCTAGAAAAACAGGCACTGCACTTATGGGACTAATGACCTTAGCAGTTGAGGCGCTCGGAATCACTAATCAATTAATCAAAGAGCAGACTCTTTGACAGAGTGAGCGTTCCCTTGTAGTGAAGACGCGTCTACGCACAGTCAATAAACAGAGTTATTTTCTGGGTGTTGCGGCGATATATGAAGATTCATATCGCGCGCCAAATCGGCAGCGCGGGACGGAGGCTTCCGAAGGCTGCAGGGCTACAAACCGGCGCGAGGGCCGGCCAATAGGGCGTGAGCGGCCGGCAGGCGGATCAGCAGCCCCGAGGCGAGGCTACGGCGCGGCGTGCTTCTTAACCGGCCAGAGAGGCAGGCAGTTCTGAAGTGTGATCCGGTAGTGACTCAGCGTATGGTGTTATCCTGTGCGAACTCGGCTAAGTTGTACTGTTTTCTCTCTACTGGTGATGTGGACGACCGTGCGCATATCTGTGGGACTTCCTCTGGATTTTGGACACCGTGGCTTAGTACTACTGACTACTCTTCTGGATTTTAATAACCGGGTCACTACTGTAAAAAGATTGATCAAATAAATGTTATTGTTAACGTGTGTCTTTTTGTATACATAACACTGGGGGCGCGGACCCACCATTCTTGGGTACTCACCACCTCTGCTACCGCGACCCAAGACGCCACAGCCTCCTCACCCGCCGGTACACGAAGGTTCCTTTTGTATGTAATCACGGGCGTTTGAACATTGTCAAAATTGCCGGCAACTTACTGCAGCTTGGCAACAGCGAAGCATCTTTCCTCCCATCTGCGAACCCGTCAAGGACCTCTTTTTTTAAGGGGACGATCAAAAAGAGCGAAGTTCAGACTATTGAAATATTTTCGGCATTGAACATTTTCTCAAATGGCAAAAAACATTGCTTAGAACATTTTTTTGTGAGTACCGCGCAAAAGAAGAACATAGAGATGATTGCGTGAAGAGTAAAAAATTGAGTTCATTTCCACTATCTCGTTACTCCAAGACAGAATCGATCTAGTCTGAGGGAAGGGGTACGGTAAGTTTCGTTCTCGCTAGCTCGTCTCTCATAGGACACTTGAATTGGAACTTACAAAACTTTCGAATCTGACTGACGGCCACTCACAAACTTACTTCTGGAAAACTTCAGCTAATACTCGACACAGCCGTAATGAATTTTACTTTTGCATGGCTGGCTTATTCACATGCCCCTATGCAACATACTCCATAACTTGTTTTTATTTGGAGAAGTGGTGTTTGATTGTACACATCTGCTAAACTTAACTCAAACAAATGTGAAAGTATATAAACAATTGCTTTCATGTAATACAGTTTAATTTTTATTATTGGAAATGACAAACCGTCATTGTTTCTGGTTCGGTTCGCTTTCGCAAATGTGAAGGACTTACAAATGAGACGCGCTACTGACTAATTTGACTGCTCTGTCATTATCTCTTGGGTTCACTGAAGAAGATGATGAGGATGATGATGATGATGATGATGAGGATGATGATGATGATATCAGTAGCCATTACCACTGCCGCTGCCGAATAGACACTGTGCCCGCATACCTTCAGATATACTCTTTGTTATTAGCCAGCCACACCAATCCCACAAATACCATATTAGTAATAACTTAAGTTTACTTTACAAACTCTCTAAAAAGGTGTCTTGTTGACTCATTGATTGTTAGCGATTCCGGCCGCGTCAACTACTATGATTGTTATTCCCGTAAGTGTGGTGCGTGTTCTTCGCTCAGGAAGTGGCGGTGGCCTTCTCCCGCTGGATGTCCAGATCCGGCGCCGACCTACCGTCGGCTAACAGGCTTTTTTTCAACCAGGTATCTTCCACTAGCGGGGAACCGCCACAGCCAGGACAAGCTCTAAGTCCCCGACCAATTTCCCGGCATGTGTGGTAATGTAGTGCATGTTAGTGTGGGTGTGTAAGGGGAGACGATAGAACAGGGCAGAGGAAGGGAAGATCGCGCGCGGTCCGTGACCCTTTGTTAGGATACTGCTCCGGCATTCACCTGGTGTTGATCGGAGAAACCATGGAAAACTACCGATCAGAGTAGCCGGCAGTTAGAATTCTCCTCCAGACAGCGACTGAATTCAATCTAGCTGAAAAGCTTGTGTCGAACATCCTGCCGCCGTCGGGACTCGTGCCTAGGACCTCCCCGTCAGAGGCGCTGCAGTGACATCAGTTGATGTACTGAGCCACCGCTCCCGGTAGGAGTCTTATGCACTCGCATATTCCGTGCACTCGTACGTTGCTGACGGTAAAATCATTAAGCTAGAAACTCAGTTAAATCGTTGTATAAAATAAATAATTAAATCAAGCACTTCCATTCACCCCCATTTCAGCCGAATCTGTACCTGGTGATGAAACATACTGTTAGGAAGGTCGTTTTATGGCATTAATGCCGACCAACGGTTAGGGGTGGATAATAACTGTTTAACTTGCATCTAATCATCTTAATTGCGACTAGTAAATCCGACGAAATCGTATGGAATTCTGGCAATTTTCGCTCGAATGGTGCAAATCTCAACACATTACCCACACTTAATAAATTAAATGATGCGTTCCTCCTGTACGTTATATCACGTAAAGTAAATGTACACTTTCCAATAATATATTCATTTGATTCATATTGGCTGTATTTTTTGCAGTATTGTATTTGTTCTTGGTTTTTGTGTTCGGTCCATTTGTGTACGTTGCTTGGGTTTGAAAAAAAAGGGTTTTAAAATCAATGTTAGTGAAAAAGTAAAATACAATGAAGGGAAAAATTGATCATGGAGGCGAAGCATTTGAATTCGCGGAGCACTTAGTTAATGTATTGCTGGCCGATGTCATCATTATTTTAAGGGGGGAAATGACAAAAAGCAGATAAAAAGGATCAAAACATTTAAAAATTGAATGTTTTTGATATTGAAATTAAGCAAAACTCAGAAGATCTAAGACCTGGCATTATCTTCTTAATATGAGTGAGCAAGAAAAATACAAGTTACTATGATTGATTATAAACACAATGCTCTACAGAAGGAAATCAAAGGGGCGATTCAGAAATATGAATGAATGCCATATTTTACGTGGCGAGACTCAGCCCATGAGGATACTCTTCCGTCTGACCACGCAAATTTCGTTACGCCCCTTTAATCTACTACGGGAAGAAGAAGGTATTACTTGGGCGACGAAACAGGCAATTTGAAGCTCAAAGGCTTCATTTAGGCTTGAGGATCTTTTACATGCAGTAAATCTTCTACATGGGACAGCCGGCTTCACTTCTCCGAAGGAAGGCGTACGAAGGATTTTTTCGCCTTTAAAATTCCACGGCTTCGATCGGGTTGGAACCCGCTAATTTGGGTATAACAACCCGACACGCTAACCTTTACACCATCGCCGCCGCTAGGGAACAAAATTGAATCATTACAGTCGTTTAAAGAATTGATTTTATGATCATGTTGCATCATGTAATCAATCACCACTAAAGTTGACAGAAACAAGCTTTATCCACGTTTTCGTTGCCATGGCCCGGCAATACGTATTTTTCGGTCAAAACTTGCCGTATTTTCCGCGTAATTACAATACGTTCTCTACACTATGAAATCAGTTTGCGAGAAAGCAAACATAGACCCAAATTTGCAGCAAGTAAATGCGAATGATAACGATCCTGATCGCGTAATCTCGGAAATGCAGGGGGAAATGAACAACTCGCAGCTTTGTCGAGAAGGACTCAAGGGTTGGAAAAGTCGATTCATTTTAAAAGGATAAGTCAAGGTAATAAGATAAAATATATTCACGAGTCTTCGAAATTTTCGAATATAGAAGTAGGTCAGAGTGGGAGACGCATAAAAAGTATAGCGACGTGTGCATACATAGTTCAAAGATTGGGAAACTCCGAGGTCACTCTGTGACCCCACTGACTTCGCTGCCGTTAGCGGCAGATACTAGTAGGAACAGTGAATCAAATAATAATAATAATAATAATAATAATAATAATAATAATAATAATATAATAATATAATAATATAATAATATAATAATATAATAATATAATAATATAATAATAATAATAATATAATAATAATAATAATAATAATATAATAATATAATAATATAATAATATAATAATATAATAATATAATAATATAATAATATAATAATATAATAATATAATAATATAATAATATAATAATATAATAATATAATAATATAATAATATAATAATATAATAATATAATAATATAATAATATAATAATATAATAATAACGACAATAATTCCAATAATAATTAATAATAATATTGTCTGTAGTTTCGCTCTAACACGTACCAAGAAGACATTCCAGGTAATTATATTAGTAATACAAGAAGATTTGCAGAGCTGAGCTTTCATTTCCTCAATATCTATCAACAGTTCTGTTCACAATGGTCCGTTGAGGTTCTAGGTACTGCCGTTGCTGTTTGTTATGCAAGTACTGCAAACATTTACGTCTAGTAGAAGTTGGACGACTTCCTGCAGCCCTGGGAAATACTGTCACTCAAACGTTCCCAGTCCGCCTTGTTTGAAAGGGGCGTGAGATTGATTATCAAGAATACCTTGTTCCGATTAGAGAGACAATGGATTCGAGAAGAAACATACTTGGATTTTTACTTTTAGGTTTCTGTATACTGAGCGAACATTCCTTGCATTAGCATTATAATTGAATAACTTATAATTTAAATATAATTTTTCACTCCCATACTTTATTGATTGTATTTTGCATTTTAAAATGTTGATCCTTGTAATTAATTATTTTATTGTATTATAACTCTGGAGTATATCTATCAACGTCCGATCATTCATCAAATACATATTTCCCACACTCCAGCAAAACGTTGAGGCGCGTAACCTCGAATTTATACTTCTTTCTATCGTATAACTTTCGGAAATAATGTTTGTGGAATTGTGTAAGTACTTAAAAGGAACTTCTCTAGGTTGAGTCCCATTATACTGCGCAATGCTTCTCTGCTCTTCAAAAATGTTTACCTCCAGCATGAACTGAATTGTGGGTAGCATACTCACTCAAAATTTACATGACACGACCTTTACATACACCAACAACGCACATAAAAATGTACCACATATCACACACACAACACACAAGAGACCCGATACACGCACACGTCACAGAACATATACATACGACTCATAACATACGCATACGACACACGGTACACAAAACAAATTAAGCTTTGAAGAGCTAAGTATACCATACCTACTAAGTATTTCTCCTGATTGCAAATATATGAATTCAGTTTAGTTGAAATTTCTCCAGATCTTCTTGTTTGGATGAAATACATACATTTTTATTTAAATAAAGCTTATTTTCAATAAGGTAAGCAAACATGTTACTTAAAACAATTGGTGCATACTTATAGAAACGATTGTGTAACGTAACACTTGGAGTGTCGTCTGCAAGGTGTTTGAAGTGCAAGCTACAGAGAAAACCATTAGTCTAGACTCTCGCATTATGCCTAGTACTCTTGTTACAAAAGCTCATTTCGTCGAGGCACGTAAACATTCACACACTTCACACATAAAAATTCACACACAAAATTCACTCATAAGAACGGACATATTCATTGGCTTGGACAGCACAATTTTCGATATCTTATTGTACATACACTACTGAAAATTTCCAATTGTGCGGACCGGGAGCGGTAGCTCAGTGCACCAACTGTCACTGCAGCGCCTCTGACCGGGAGGTCCTAGGTTCGAGTCCTGTCAGCGGCAGGATTTTCGACACTAGCTTTTCAGATAGGTTGAATTCAGTCGCTGCCTGGAGGAGACTTCTATAGGCCGGCTGCTCTGATCGGTAGTTTCCCGTGGTTTGTCCGATCAACACTATGTGAATGCCGGAGTAGTACCCTAACAAACGGGCCACGGACCACACGCGATCTTTACTTCCTCTTCCTTGTCCTACCCTCTTGCCTCACACACACACTAACATACACTACACTACCACATATTCCGGGAGACCGGTCGGGAGCTTAGAGCTTGTCCCGACTGGGGCGGTGCCCCGCTGGTGGGAGAGTCCTGGTTGAGGGAAAACCCCGCCGACGCGTCGGCTAGTGGGTTTTCCCTCAACCAGGACTCTTGGTCTACCGTCGCGACGGTAGGTTGGCGCCCAGTGGGAGAGTCCTGGTTAGGGGGAAACCCCACTAGCCGACGGTAGGTCGGCGCCTGATCTCGCCATCCAGAGAGGGAAAATCACCGCCATCTCCCGATAAAAAAAGATGCACTACTCTTACGGGACTAATGACCAAAGCAGTTGACGCGCCCGGAAACATGAAAAAATCAATTTTAAAAAATCCAATTGTGTGAACGCTGAGATTCCGGTTCCCGAGTCCTCGTTTCCGCTGGAACGGCCCCTATGACGGCCCTTGCATGTCGCCCGCTTCCATACAACTACCTTGTCGGAGGATCGACTGATAAGTTGATTAGTGATTCTGGGTGCAACAACTGGTTAGGTCATTAGTACCGTAAGTGTCTGTTTTAATGCGTGAGGTGACTGTGATCTTCCCTCTATGGATGGCGAGATCAGGCGCCGACGAAAGGTATTACTGACGCTGAGATTCGTGATCTTTAACTTGACATTCCGAGAAACTTTGGCGATCGCCGACGTGATGAGAATTCTGCACACTTCAGCGATTGTTTTCTGTTCGTATGAATCGCCAGATTGTAGCTGCAGTGGCAGCTAAACTATCTTCCTGAGTAGTAAGAGAACCTTTTATTACTGACGGGAAATTGTATGGGACAAAATGTGCTTAAACGTGTGCTCTGATTACTGATCGGAGAAACCACGGAAAACTACCGATCAGAGCAGCCGGCCGCTAAAATTATCCTCCAGACAGCGACTGAATTCGACCTAGCTGAAAAGCTAGTGCCGAAAATCCTGCCGCCGACAGGACTCGAACCTACGACCTTCCGGTCAGAGGCGCTGCAGTGACATCAGTTGCTGCACTGAGCTACCGCTCCCGGTGAAAGTCGGCGAGATCTGCCACTAACATACCCGTCGGGGATTTCCCTAACCAGTTATCTCCTATCAGCGCGGCACATTTCGGAACAAGCTTTAAGCCTCCGATAACTGTCGGGACTCCGCACTGTATAAAATCCGCTGAAACATTTACAGGTTACGTTAACAGGTGTTTAAGTTCTATTATCTTTTTTATTTGCGCCTTGACTATTTTTTCTAAAGTACTAATTGCCAAATATATGTGTATATAACAAATACGGTTATGAATACTCATGTTATCACCTCCCTAAGTATTTTAACGATTCATTGCAAAATGTCCTGTACAATAAAAAGAAACAAATACTAATATTAAACATATTTATAAACAGCCAACGAACAGTAAGAACAGAAATCCATTTAAACAAACAACTAATTGTGTAGAATGCTATTGCCTATAATATAAATATTTACCAATTCCCATGATTGTGTATTCAGATTCAAGACCATTTGTTTACATCGAGGCATCTTGGAGCCTGAACGTATTAAATGTTTTTCGATATTTGGAGAATTGCGCGCAGCAAGAGAGAATGTTGTTGAAGCCTCGCGAAGCAAATTTTTACAGAACGGTAGCATTTGAACGGTGCTCTGCAGTTTGGCCAGAGGACAAGGTAAAAATGACCAAACATGACCGGGCTCGTAGCTGTCAATTCCTGCTGTGGTCACGCAGAGTGAGAATTGGTGTGCTAAAGCAGAGGTATTCAAAAGGTTGATAGTTATTTTGCTTTGTTTTAGTGGTGAGTTGAAGTTGAAATTTACATAATTGAAATGATTGAAGACGTCATTGTCAACAATACTATTTATTTAAAAAAGAGCAGCTTTCGATGGCTTAGTCATCATCATCATCATCATCATCAGTTTTCTGTTGTCTGGAAGTCTGCAGTCTGGTAGTCGTTTTTGTGACTTTCCAGACGGCAGAAAACTGATGATGATGGCTAATCCATCGATAACTGCTCTTATTGAAATAAATAGTATTGTTGACCATGACTAAGCCTTCAATCATTTCAGTTATTTTGCTGTTGGAATTCCATCTTTATCATCCCATTTTATTTGAATAGTAATCAGTATAGTAGAAACATTTTGGCATCACTTTGGGTTTCTGCGAAAAACAATGTCGAAAAACAATGTCCGATGAACTATGCCCTGAAGAACTATGTCCCATGGCGAACGCGCAGCTCAGTGTAACGAGTAGCTTAGTGTTCGCGGCTCAGAATTGGAGCTCGTGCCTAAAGGAGAACTTGTTCCCTGGGCGGACATTCTCCTTCAGCAGCCAGGGCTACACAAACCCTGGCATACTTTCGTGTTTCAGAAACTTCGTGTGGGTGACGACAGCTAATTTTTCACAACACACAGGAATAATGAACATCTCTCTATAGAAAAATGAGGCTAGATTTTGACCTGCGCTTGATGAAAGGTTTCTTGTAATAGGAGGAAAAGTTTGATATGCTGTGCATTCTCACTAATTCTTATAATCAAGATGGCTCGGATATTTCTGGATTTACGAAGTCGCGTCTCATATTTGCTCTGTAATGGCTTAATGGCATTAAAAACTACTCGTGCGTAAATGTGACTAATAACTTGATAAAATTGTCGAAACAAATTAGAGCCTGATGCTCAAATAGGGCGATGATGTTGTACAATCTACGCTGAGAAAGTTATGAAATGCTGCCGCGAAAAATGCCGTTTTTTTTTCGATAAATGAAATTTCACTCTGCACAATTACTTTTTCAATTAATGTCATGTACAGTTAAAAAATATTAGTATTTTGCTCCCAAATTGGAGTGAAATACGGGCAATTAAAAAAACAAGACTTTTCTCAAAGTTTTCCCAAACTTGTTTTGAAACTTTCTAGAACGATACTACTAAATGCACTGAATAACATGTCACAAACGCCATTTTGATTTTTCAAATATATTCTTCAATCAGTGCCAGGCGAATGCCACATCAGTATCTTTAAGTGATGAGTCATGGACTGTGCGCGATATTTCCTTTCTCATCCTTGTCTATTCCTTTCCCTCATACGCGCACAAACACCCTAAAACTTACAAGCACTATGTAACCACCCATGTCGGGAGATCAGAGCTTCTCCCTTTTGGGCCGATGCTCCGCTGGGGAGGATACTTGGAGGCGGGAAATAACTCGGCTATAGTCAACTCGGATATAGTGTATTCTGGGCTGTAGTGTATCCTCGGGTATAGTGTATTTTCGGGTATAGTGTATTTTCGGGTATAGTGTATTTTCGGGTTAGTGTATCCTGGGGTTGGGTAGTTTTCGGGTATAGTGTATTTCGGGTGTAGTGTATTCTCGGGTGTAGTGTATTCTCGGGTGTAGTGTATTCTCGGGTGTAGTGTATTCTCGGGTGTAGTGTATTCTCGGGTGTAGTGTATTCTCGGGTGTAGTGTATTCTCGGGTGTAGTGGATTCTCGGGTATAGTGGATTCTCGGGAATAGTAAACTTAAGTCTCTGGTCTCGTTTCACTTGGATTACACATTAGCACAATAAGATTCGGTTATCGTGAACGTACGAAATACAACGTACTAGAAATTAATTCCTTCCAGGAAAAAACATATATCGCCTCAGTGCTACAAATTCGAACGCTAGGCAGCTTGGAAAAAATATCGTCGACCAAAAGTCATCATCGAAGAAGAACTGAAATGATGCAGTGAACTGAGCACTGAGATGGAAGTAACGGACAGGGAATGGGGGGATCTTACTGATGAGTGATGAATGAGATACAAATGAAGATAATCCAACAGTACAAGAGGCATTGAAGGGCGTTAGCATTGCATTAAGATACTTGGAGACGGTGGACAATGCAGATCAAGTATGAAGAAAGCACGAACTCTGGAGAAGGCTCTAGAGAAATTCATTTTGAGAAATGTACGCAGCAAACAATTAACAATAATTGAATTTTTAACGTACGGAAGTAAGATACAAAATAAAGATAGTGAAATTTTCATTTCGTGGAGTTAATGTATTCATTAAAATCGGAGACAACTAATAAACGCGCCTGAAAATAACTAAATAATTAATCAATTGACTACTTTTGAAATTGCACTTGGCATGTTCAATATAAATTTTTATTTGAAATATACCACGTTATACATTTTGTAACGCAACAACAGGGGGCTTTCATCTGCATTCCTGATTATTGCCTTGTCACTATTGCGGTTAAAAACTAAGGAAATATTTTTTTGTCATACTGATTTGGCCCGCGATAAATTCGATCCATAATTTCTTTTAAAAGTTACGGTCAAACGTCAGATCAAGTGAGTCACCTCGATGAACAAATTTAATTTTTCTCTTGTTTCGAAAGTCTCGTCTGCAAAATTATGTTAAGATCAGCATAAAACTTTATATTTATACTGCAATACTATGAAAACCTTTTTTAAAATATAAAATTATAATATAAATAGAATAGAAAATCGGCTAATCAATGATCAAAAAATGCTCCATATATATGTGAAAACTTCAACTAAATTGGTTTTCCGTTCCCTAGAATAACCTAGCCGAACAGTCAGAGTGAGCCAGAGTGAGTCAGAAAGAAAAGCTGTATAAGTAATTGAATGAAAATTATTAATATAATCTAAATTATCATACAAGATTATGAAGTACATTTATTTTGAAATCACAGAAACAACAACTTTATTTTTAGAAATTTAGACGTCTCTTCCTAAAACTACATGTAAAATAATAATTTTTCATATAATTTTTTAAGCCTCTGGAATGGCTCATGGACAGCGTATTAGCTTCCCGTGTTATGGTCCCGAGTTCGATTCCCGTTCGGGGCAAAAAGTAGAATTCTAGCTTTCCTTTAAAATCTTTCTAGTTTCTGTAGCTGTGTAGTAAATATAATGTACGCAAGCAGGTGTATCTTGGTATTACGGTGAAGAGAATACGTCATGTTCGCGTCATGTCGCTCTTACCCCCAAGCATGGGAATTTAACTAGGCTCAGGCATGGGAGACCCCGGTAGCTGGTCGGCAAAGTCGAACTATCGACCCAATAACGACAAATACATCCATATATTTTGTTTAAACACTGTACTGAATGAAAACTATGTTGAATATACATTATCAAAACCTTGAAAGCCATTTAAGAGGAACAAGGAAAATAATTAAAACAATATTTATCTTTTTTCATGACTTCGTCCCTGTGTCTGAGCAGCACGACACACTGCACGGCGGGGTCCCGAGTGCCCGAAACAAAACACCGTCGCGCCACGCTAATTTTCGCGCGCCGCTGAGGGGCGGTCCTCTGTTGGCGAGGGCGGCGGCGGCGAGCGACCAACCAACGAACCAACCACCGGCGCCCAAAACCCCGCGAACGGAATTTCCTTCAATAAAATTCGAAAGGAACTAAAAAGCGGTTTAATGCGATCAAAAAGCGGTAACATTTTGGCATTCGCACTTGCTCGCGGGGAAAAAATCCGATTTAGGAGCTGGCGAAAAGGTGGAGTGGGTGCGGGATTTTTGTATTTTTTTCTCCTCCTCCTCCTCCTCCTCTTCTCCCTCACTTCGCATGCGGACCACCCCCCCTCGCACTTCGCACCTGCGTAGGCAGTACGTTTCGCCTCGCCCCCGCCTCCGCCCCCGCGAAAGCCGACACGACTTTACGAATAGCGCCCCGCCGCCTAAGGTGGCGGGGGCTGACAGTTTTAAAAATAACGAGCTGTCCGCGCCGGCAGGTCGCGGTGCAAGGTGAGGCCGTTAGCGTGTAGGTGTCGCCGTCAGGCCGCAGTTTTTCAGCCGCGTTCCCGGGCGTTTAGGGAGTCGGCGGGCGCGCCGGCGCGGGCGGAGCCGCCCCCCCGCCCCGCCCCCTCCGCCATTCCGCACGCGCTCTTGCCTCTGCTTCCTCTCTCACCAGCGCCACCGCCACCGGTTCTGCCTCCTCCATCGTCACTCCCGAGTGTTTTCTGTCAGTGTCTCTCTTTATCGACAATTCCGTTGCCACCAATGCCGTCAAAACCTCTGCTGCCACATGTGCGGTCAACTCTGCGGTCAATTCCGACAACTCTTCTGACATCACCTCTGCCGTCACCTCTGCCGTCACCTCTCCGTCACCTCTGCGCCCTGCCGTCACCTTCCGTCACCTCTGCCGTCACCTCTGCCGTCACTCTGCCGTCACCTCTGCCGTCACCTCTGCCGTCACCTCTGCCGTCACCTCTGCCGTCACGTCTGCGTCACGTCTGGCGTCACGTCTGGCGTCACGTCTGGCGTCACGTCTGGCGTCACGTGTGGCGTCACGTGTGGCGTCACGTGTGCGTCACGTTGGCGTCACGTGGCGTCACGTGTGGCGTCACGTGTTGGCGTCACGTGTGGCGTCACGTGTGGCGTCACGTGTGCGTCACGTGTGGCGTCACGTGTGCGTCACGTGTGGCGTCACGTGTGGCGTCATGTGTTGGGGCGTCACGTGTGGCGTCACGTGTGGCGTCACGTGTGGCGTCACGTGTGGCGTCACGTGTGGCGTCACGTGTGGCGTCACGTGTGGCGTCACGTGTGGCGTCACGTGTGGCGTCACGTGTGGCGTCACGTGTGGCGTCACGTCTGGCGTCACGTCTGGCGTCATCCCTGCCGTTACCTCTGACGTCACATCCTCCACGCGCCCTATCCTGCCGCCGCCTCCGCTGTGACCACTGCCGACTCCGCCGCCCACGCCGTTTTGACGTCAGTTTAGATCAGTTCCAGTATTGCCGCCGTTTTCTGTAGTGAATCTGATCGTGAGGTCGTAGGGTTCCAGTCCTGATGGTGGCGGATTTTCTACTCCAGCGACGTTGCTTGTTCGCATTCAGGCGCTGTCTCCAAGAGAATTCAAGTGTCCGGCTGCTCCGATTGGTTGTTTTCAATGGTCTCTCCCAGCAACACCATGCGCATTCCGGAGCATTACCCTAACAAATGGGCTACATATTTCGCTCGTCTGTCTTTTGCTATCCTCTTCCCTGACACACACACTTGCACCCATTACATTACCGTACATTTTGAGAGACTAGTTGGAAGCTCTCAGCTTGCCCCGCCTGGGGCGGTACCCCCCTGAGGGGAGCTATCTGGATGGAAAACCCCCGCAAGTTGACGTGAAAGTCGGCGCGGGATCTCACCTGCGAGAAACGAACGCCACCACAGTCCGAGATAAAACTTGCACAATACTTACGGGCCCAATGACCGTTACATTTGACGCTTGCGGAAACACGAAATATTCAATCAATCAATCAATCAATAGGTGCATTGTGTCTCCGCCCCGGATGGCCCGGTAGTACTTATCGCCTTGCCTTCCCCTTTGCACCTTCCATCTGTCATTACTAGGGGGCAGATGTTGATGACCTAAAACATCGACAAAAATGATCAATAAAATGCTCTTAAATTCTTTAATAATGCCCTAACACCAAAAAAAAAACCGTAAAAAATATCAAAAACAGTTCGGATGAATAACTCAAGCTGCTGGATACGTTACTGATGTAATACAGACTTCATCCATTCGTTCGAGTAAACTCAGCTTCCAAACGTTCGGTTTGGACTGTTTTTTACCAGAAAATATGTCTTTAGTTATTCCGAAACTGGCCGAACTGGCAATGGCGCTGATATACGTCACAAGAAGTACATTCTACTTACAACAGCTATCAAAACAATTTCGGAGCGAACAAATCGAATGGGCTACCGAGTAGTTCTGTGAAGAACATCGTTGCATCTCGTAAATATTATTGGAAGCGAGAACCATTAAAAATTACATTAACATCTATGAAATAAGCAAAAAATACATTTAAATGACGAAAGAAGGTAAAAAATGACTTATTAGTCGAAATTGACAAAATTGCAAAATAATGACCTATACAAATTGGTAATTTCCTTTTGTCATAACATATAATGAATTTCTAAACTTAACGGCATTGTTCTAAAGTGAAAAGAAAAATAATGACGTTTCATTAAAATCCGCCCCCTAGTCATTACGCTTCGCTATAGTTGCTCAGATGACGCTGTTCTTCTGGTTATCGTGACCTGCATTGCAGTAATATTACCGGCTGCTCTCTCGTCCGTCATACCGTCCCTGCCTCACGTTTCCCGCGCGTTACTACCGTCAACAGCGGCGACACTTGCGTTTTTCATCGCTTTTTCGACCGGGAGCGGTGGCTCAGTGCATCAACTGATGTCACTGCAGCGCCTCTGACCGGGAGGTTCTAGGTTCCCACTCCCCACGGCGGCAGGATTTTCGACACTAGCTTTTCAGCTAGGTCGAATTCAGTCGCTGTCTGGAGGAGAATTCTAGCGGCCGGCTGCTCTGATCGGTAGTTCTCCGTGGTTTCTCCGATCAACACCAGGTGAATGCCGGAGCACGTACCGCGCGCGATCTGTCCTTCCTCTTCCTTGTCCTCTCCTCTCCCCTTACACACACTTACACTAACATGCACTACACTACCACATATTCCGGGAGACCGGTCGGGAGCTTAGAGCTTGTCCCGGCTGGGGCGATGTCCCGCTGGTGGGAAAGTCCTGGTTAGGGGGAAACCCCTCTAGTCGACGGTAGGTCGGCGCCGGATCTCGCCATCCAGCGGGGGAAGATCACCGCCATCTTCGGAGAAAAACATGCACTACACTAACGGGTCTAATGAACAAAGCAGTTGACGCGCCCGGAAACACGAAAAAACAACAACCAATCATCGCTTTTTCCTTCTCCACCACCACTCAACTATGGGCGAAATCGGAATCTAATTAAATCAATTGTATGTATGTATTTGGCTTTATTAGGTCGGAAGTCCGACTTCTCCGGACAGCTACCGGTGTCCCCCATGCCTGGGCCTAGTTAAATCCCCATGCTTGGGGGTAAGAGCGACATGAGACGAACATGACGTATTCTCCTCACCATAACTTGCAAAATCCGCCTGCTTGAGATTTTCTTCGTCAGACAGCTACAGAAAGTGGGACGATTTTAAAGGAAAGCTAAAACTATATTTTTACCATAGGCGGGAATCGATCCCGGGACCATAGCACGGGAAGCTAGTACGCTCTCCTCGAGCCATCCCAGAGACTATTAAATCAATTGATCCATCAATATTTCCCCTTATTGCACGCCATATTTATTACTATGGGTAATATGAGATACATCAATGGCTTACTAAAAATACCTCGTTCACTTATTTTGCCATGAAAATACATTGATGGGATGGAAAGATACAGGATGTGTAAGAAACATAACCCTTCATTCTGGGAGCATACTTCAGAATAATAGGTGTATTTAATTTTTCAAGCATTTCTTTTCTATCGTATGTCTGGGTACTACCACTGAAGAGGTTAGACTTAAACAGCAAAATAAAAAGGTAGAAACAGTTTCTGTCGGACTTCAAAGCACTTCGATTTGGTTAAAACAAGTAGGACACGCGAGTTGTGTGATCAAATTCTCAAAAGGTCAGTTTGATGTGCTGCAACATGTGCATTTGCATGTGTAATGAGTGTAGAGGAAACAGGAATCCGCTTTGTCGCCATTGCCCGTTAGTGTGTGTTCTCTGGTTTTGAGTATCTGGCGCCATGCGAGTTCTACGTAATACTGTCGGAATGGAAAAATGTTTTTACTGCTAGGTACATCTGATGCCTACGTTAATCTCATTTTGCTCTTCTGACTCGAACTATTTAGTTTACATATCTAGACGTTTTTTTTGTACGCATTCATACACTTTGTGTCTACATATTTTGTGAGAAGGATATTGCGTTGAAAGGGTAGGCGATTGCAACAGCAATTTGTTTAACCATTTTCAAAACATTGGACGATTTTTAAATGATTTAACATTTATAATTGAAGAATAAATTATTTTTAATTATGGAAGGTTGAGTGAATGCAGATGTAAACGGTGAAATGTGTTGTAAATCGATTCACAGCGGTGTGCTCTGTGACAATAGCGGATGTTTTACTCCGATTAGCAAGTCATTATGTGTAGTACAATTCTCGAGGTAATAGCCATTATTACTGTGGATGGCTTTCCTTCAATATTCTGTGATATATGCTGATGGTCACACATATCCGTCACCAATTGGATGACTGAGTACGACTTTAATGTTTGTTTGCGTGAGCAAAATGAAGCAATTGCATGGATGTACTATTTGCCAGAGACAACATCACGCACGGTGACCACTGCATTTGTGTCATTGGTATTTGAGGATTACATCGGAGTTATAAAATAATGTTATTTTCAACACTGTTAAAAACTGCAATATGAAGATTAATCTGCAAAAATCTCACTAATGATAAGTGGGTGGGATATTAAGTTTTTGGAAAGTTAATGGTTTATACTTTATAACATTCATGTCATTAACAATGTTCATCTACAGAAAGAATATTTTACATAATTTTATTAGCTACCCGTTTGGCTGAAGCCTTTCGGAGATTTTAAGTTACCATACATGAAAAAAAAGTTGTTGATAATAAACAAAACTTTGAAATATACAAATATAGGGGGAATTGGCAAAATTAAAGAAACAGTCTGTATGTCAATTCTTGTCACACGGACAGTTATGTACGCCTACTCTTTTAGTGTGAGATTGCTTCATCGTCCAAAAGATGCATCTAGTTTTTTTCTAGTTTCGTTACTCCTATTATTGTTATGTACATTTGAAATCATCAACATGAATGCTTTGCTGAAATTGATTTAAAACATATTCGAATTTTAGAGCGGAATTTTACGACGTGCAGATACATCGAACATATACATACAACTTTTGCTGATTCTCGCCATACATCGAACATATACATACAACTTTTGCTGATTCTCGCCACATCAGAGTAACTCAGATATGGAGCATACCGAGAATCATGCCGAGAACAAGGATACAACTCACATTAAAAATACAGACACATTAAGATATACTCATAATACGAGTCAAACTTTTAATGACGAATTCAGCATTTTGTATTCCACATACCGGTATAGTGATTAGCACGGTGAATTCGGAAAACCACGCGCACGAGTTCAAATCCCAGGCGGTTCATTTTTTTTTCGCATTGCGAACATTCGTAGAGGCATATGTTTGGACAATGAGGCGAACCCCAAGTGTAATAACCTGTCGCATACCGCAAAAACCTGCAAATGTTCTGCAATGCAATGTACAAACCTTCGAATGTGCGAATTGTTCACAAGAGTATCGCTAACATTATTATATTTACTAACCATTGCAAATAATGCGAGGAAGTATGCAGCACTATAACTTTAATTTTTGTAATTTACTTATTGGTTTCACTACCATCGCTGGTTAACTGCCACATACCAAGGATACTCCTGTGCACCAATGAGGGAGAGGACAACGGTGGACCCCAGAATAAATTGCAATATAACTGAAGGAAAATGTTGTCTACGTAAGAACTAATGACACATGTATTTAGTAATATATTACAATATAAAGGTGCCTGGAGAGTAAACGTAGAAAAGGTTTTAAGGAAATTTTAGGCATATTTTGTCTAATAAACTACTTGGATATTCTGAATGCCGAAGCCACAATAAGCACTGAAAAGTTGATTTGAAAAAATGCTTTCTAGGCAAAGTATGTATTTGAGAAGCATAGTAACATTCCAGAAACATGTAAATTTATTATTATTTACAAAAGAAATAAATATATTTATTCAGAAAGAAAAAAAATAATAAAGCACCCAATTTATACAATTTGACAGCTTTTTTATTTATCGGTAAATTATCCTTTCCGTACAACTGTATTCAGTTCTTTTGTAAATGATAAACAATTTGCTTCTTTATGAGATTCGGGATTTTCCCCAGCCAGCTATCTCCCACCAGCGTGGCACTGCCCTAGCCGGGGCAAGTTCTAAGCTCCCGTCTGGTCTATCGAAAAGTGTAGTGCATGTAAGTGTGTTTAAGTAAGGGTCGAGGATAGGAAAAGGAAGAGGAAGGAAAGATCGCGCGCGCTCCATGACTCTTTTGTTAAGACACTGCTTCGGCATTCGCCTGGTGTTGATCGAAGACATCACGGAAAACTATCGGTAAGAGCGGCCGGCATCTAGAATGGTCGTCCAGAAAGTGGTTGAATTCGACCTCGCTATCTAGCTAGTGTCGAAAATCTTACCACCGTCGAGACACGAACACTAGTTCCTCCCAGTCAGAGGAGATATGCATTAAATGTTGCTTATAACCTCACATTGAATGCACAGGTTCGGCTGTTTGTAGAATACGATAATGTGGAGGAAATGACACCTCAATCGAAGGTCCATGCATGTGGGACTTCCGCGCGCCGTCACATGTGTGTTGTGATGCCGTCAAATGCGCGACGCACGCGAACTTCATTGCACGCACACGTGTCGCATTGGGCCGCCGCAGCCCTCGATAATACGAAGTACGTCCAGAAAGTAAGTTCCGTTTCAATTTATCTCCGCTGCAGCGCTGCGATCGCAGTTCCGCTCATGCGCGGTAGACGCTCTGTATCAAGGAGAAGAAACGTGCGCCATTTGGAGATCGCTGTCAGTCACGTACGCTCTGTTGTGCTTGTTTACAATGTCTGTGTTGATTGAAAATCCCGTCGCTTGTGAAAACAGATCTGTGAATTGTTTTCTGAATGCGAGGAAAGTGAAACCAAGTGAAATTTATAGGCAAATTTGCGATGTTTACGGACCAAATGCGATGAGTGATTCAATGGTGAGAAGACGGGTCCGACAGTTCAATGACGGACGTAGTTATGTACAGGATGAAGAACGAAGTGGGCGTCCATCTTTGGTTACAGAAGAACTGGTTCACGCGATTGATGACAAGATCCAGGAAAACCGAAGGTTTACAATTAGTGCTCTCGCTATGGAATTTCCCAACAATGACGACGAGCTGAAAGAAACTGTTCCCAACTGGTTGAAGACACAGGCGGCAAATTTCTATGAAGAAGGTATACAAAACTTGTGCCACGCTATGACAAATGCTTGCAAAATTTCGGCAGTTATGTGGAAAACTAGTTGAAGAGTTGTAGAATTTTGTGCAATAAATAACTTTTCTCTATCTGTACATATTTTAATTTTATTACCAAACGGAACTTACTTTCTGGACGTGCTTCGTAATAAAGGTACCACGCCGTTTGTTTCTCCCCGCCTGTCTCCTGATCCGACCTCCCCACGCCTCACCCCCGCCGAGCTCCGAAACCACGCCCGCCCCCGGCCAGCTCCGCCTTGCCCACTCCCGGCCTGCTCTCGTCACCATTTGCCTTTGTTCGCTCTAGGGAGTTTGTGTCCGCCAATGCGAACAGCACTATCGATTGATTGATTGTTAGTGATTTCGGGCGCTTCCAACTACTGAGGTCATTAGTCCCGTAAGTGTAGAGCATGTTTTTTCATCGGGTGGCGGTGGTGATCTTCCCTCACTGGATGGCGAGAACCGCCACCGACCTACCGTCGATTGATTGATTATTAGTGATTCCAGGTTCGTCAACTAAGGCTATTCCCGTAAGTGTAGTGCATGCTTTTTATCGAGAGGTGGCTGTGATCTTCCCTCACTGGATGGCGAGACCCGGGACCGAACTATCGTCGACTAGCGGATTTTTCCTGCAACCAGGTATCTCCCACCAGCGGGGCACCGCCCCAGCCGGGACAAGTCAAAGTCCCCGAGCGATCTCACTGCATGTGTGGTAGTGTAGTGGATGTTAGTGTGTGTGTATGTGTATAAGAGGTGAGGATAGGACGAGGAACAGGAAGGAAAGATCGAGCGCGGTCCATGCTCGTTTGGTAGGGTACTGCTCCAGCATTCGCCTGGTGTTGATCGGAGAAACCACGGAAATCTACCGATCAGAGCAGCCGGCCGCCAGAATTCTCCTCCAGACAGCAACTGAATTCGACCTAGCTGAAAAGCTAGTGTCGAAAATCCTGCCACAGTCGGAACTGGAACGTACGACCTCCTGGTCAGAGGCGCTGCAGTGACATCAGTTAATGCACTGAGCCATCGCTCCTGGTGTGTGCGAATTGTGTTTCTCACCCGTTCCACCACGTCTCGTTCCGCGTCGCGCGAATTGTGTCACCGTAACCTAGCAACAGCTTGGTCATCGGATTTACCCTCTTCTCCCCACCGTGCGCCCATGCATTGTTTCCAGCAGTTCCAACGACACCGTCACTGCGTCCACTACTCGCTCTGGGGTTACCATCAATGCTTTCACCCTTGTAGGTACCCAGGCCAGCATCACTATACGGCAAAGCCATTGTCGGTGTTTGTTGCAGACTCAGTTTTGTTGACGGCAGTAGGAGATTTGCAGAGCTCGGTACCTCGGACAGACAGCACTTTTTTTTTTTGTTTTTCGCCAATTTGAGTTGTACGGAAGAAATGAAAAGCTCATTATTATTGATTGCAATGGGATCGTTTACAATGTAAGGTTGCATTGTAGGTGAAATCAGCATTTGAAATTAATTAAGGGACAAATGAATGGAATTAACGCATTAACTAATGAACTGAAGGTTTGAATGAAATGAAAGAAATCATTGAAATAATTGTCTTCTTTCTTTTCCTCGGAATTAGCTCTTTTTCTTTCTCATCTTTCCCTTTCTTCATCTTTTATCCATTCCTCTTTCCCCTCTGTACCTTCTCTTACCTACTCACTACTATATTTCTCTTCTCTTCATTTTCCATTGTTTAATTGTCTTTTTTTCATTTCCGTTTCAATAACTTTTTTATTCTGTAAATTTTCCTCCTCTTGCTTTATTCCTCTCACTGCTCTCTCACACTTATTCACTAATCTCGTCTAAATGCAGCTTTTCGTTTAACCTCTTGACAGCGCGTTGGGATGAAACCTAATAACTTCTCTCGTGGCGACCATCGAGTTGTCTTTAACATTTACGGGAGGGCGATGCAATCCAATTATCATCGCTGTCCATCCGTTGGCAGCTTTAGAAGCGATTTGTGCACGGGGACAATTCCAAGGAACAACGTAATACATAAAATGCATCAAAACACTGACAAAAATGCTCATTTCCTTCATTTTTTCATCGCAAATTCTCAGTATATTCTTTCATTAAGTAAATCTTGCTGCCATGGTCACCTCTATTAAGCAGTCATCTCCAGTAACGCCCATTTTTCGTGGAACTGGTTGATAATTGCTAAAGACAGGGAAACTAATTCCCTTTCTTCAGCGGTCACTTGGCATAGCGGCAAGGGGCCAGGCACATTTTCTAGATATTCTATCAAACCTTCATCTCAAGAGAGTTTGAACTGTATTATAACAAGAAGCGAAAACGTGACGTAGGTTGCTGTTGATTAATTTCTTCCTGCGACGGGGCATATTCGGTAGATAGCGAGGTCGAATTCAGCCGTTGGGGGGAGGAGAATTCTAGCGGCCGGCTTCTCTAGTCGGTAGTTTTCCATAGTTTCTCCGAACTGGACCTGGGGAATTCTGAAGCTGTACCCTATCAAACAGGCAGCGGACCGCGCGCAATATTTGAATGTTCTTTATTCTTCCATCCTTCCCTCTTTATAAACCCGGCAGCGGACCGCGCGCAATATTTGAATGTTCTTTATTCTTCCATCCCTCCCTCTTAAGAAACACACACACACACACACACACACAACACACACACACTCCCAAACCACACTCACAAACAAACACACACTACACAAACAAACACACACGTACACAACAAACACACACGTACACAACAAACACACACGTACACAAACAAACACACAGTACACAAACAAACACACAGTACACAAACATACACGCACAATCATACACACACATACAAACACACACACATACAAACACACACACATACAAACACACACACATACAAACACACGTACACAAACAAACACACACGTACACAAACAAACACACACACAAACAACACACACATACAAACACACACACATACAAACACACACACATACAAACACACACACATACAAACACACACACACATACAAACACACACACACACATACAAACACACACACACAGATACATGCACTACATTACAACACGTGTCTGAAGAGCAGTCAAGAGCTTAAAAGCTTGCTTCAGCTGGGGCAGGACCTCGGGGGGGAATTCAACCGCAATCCAACATGTTAGGCTCCAGCTCTAACCCTCCAGTAGGGTTAGAATACCACCACCTCCAAGTTTAAAACATTCACAACAGTAACGGGACTAATGACCATAGCAGTTGACGCGCTCGGAAACATCAATGAATCAATGGCAGGGAGATTACGTTTTGCTTCAGGTGATATGTGATTTAATTAAAGATCTTTTGATGAAAGAACATCATGCATCTCATGGCCAGCGTACTAGCTTCCCGTGCTGTGGTCCCGGGTTCCATTCCCGGTTGAGGCGAAAATAGAGCTGTAGCTTTCCTTTACAATCGTGCTTCGTCACACAGCTACAGCCAGTTTCTGCAGCTGTGTGACGAAGAGAAGCTCTAGTAGGCGGATCCTGCTGGTTACGGTGAAAACATTACGCCCCATGTCGCTCTTACCCCCAAGCATGGGAATTTGAATGGGCCCATGCATGGAGAACACCGATAGCTGGCCGGCGAAGTCGGGCTACCGACCCAATAACGCCAAATACACACATGCATACATGAAGGATCAGCGCGTTGGTTTCTTCCATTTCACATACCTGTGGTTTGCTAACTTGTGCTTCCTTCTGAGTTAAGGACTCATAGGCAATGTATGCGCGAATCCGAATCCTTCGTCCGACGGCCCTGATATTAAGGGTTGTATTTATGAAGCTCTGCCAGCAGAGCTCTTAGGGGCCTGCCATCTGGGGGCTTGCTAGGAGCTCAAGGGGCGACTGGAATTGGCTGGGGCCGTTCATAAGTCGCAAAACCGAACACTGGCAGCCTGCTAGGCCTGGCAGGCCCCTGGCAGAGGTTTGTAAATACGGGCCTAAGTCTCCAGAGGCTATGAATTGCTTCATGTGAAGTTTGCTTCTTTATTTTGGTGAGGACGGTGAGTGACTTTTTTGAATGAAAGAATGAATGAGGTGTGTTTATTTTTAGCCGAGAGGAGTAGGCAAATCATCCTAAGTAACCTGTTTAAGTTACATTTTGGCTTTAATAGCAACTACAAATTTTAAATTGTACATCGTTTCGTAGCAATTAGTAAAACTAGATTTTTACTTGTTCAGTAACCTCATAACCTTTATTAAGCCGACACCTGAATTAACGGTCACTTTTCCACCAATTAACGGCCAATTTGGTTATTCTTAAAAAAAGAAGTTAAGTTTTTTACGAATCTAGTCTAATGATTGTTTCAATGTGGTGTATAATGTTGAGATTTATGCGTATGAATTCTGGGGTCAGACATTCTACTCCGAACTTAAGGTTTTCTTTTTTTGTATACTTTTTCTACTATTTTATGTTTATTTTTTCGGTAATTTAATGTGTTTTTCATTGCATCATATGTACTGTTTTGTAAAGAAATACCCATAGGCTACGGAAAGCAATACTGTTAACTAATGGAAAAAAATACGATTGAACTGATGTATTTTTACATTTGTATTTTCTCTTATTTGTATGATAATACTGACCACCATGTGGATACTTGTCAGGATACTCTAAAGTTTTAGTATTATAATAAAATTGTATAGTCACATTTGGGTGGAAATTTCATTCTTTGTTTCTTTATTTGTTCCTTTCTTTCTTTCTATTTCTTTCTTTCAGTACCATTGGCGGCTGCTTAAGACAGATTTTCCTGTGTTTTTGTCATTAAATAATAACATAAATCAATTGATATACCAGTGTTATACAATTGGGTGATGATTTTATTCATTTCACAAGTATTCAGTAAACTGCTATGACAGAAACGGATTTTAGGTGAGTTAAAAATACGTAAATTCTTAAAACGTTGACAAAAAAGTTAAATATACGCCCTGAGCGGATGACACTCTATTAATTCAATATTAATTATTTATCTACCACTGCGAAGTAATTCATTGCTTAAGTTTCCATTTCCACGAATTAATTCATCATGTTACTCAAAGGATCTCTTACATCCACTATGGTTAACTTCTCATTTATTGTATAAATTTTCCTGTTTTATTTTCTAGTTACAACTGTTAAGTGTATTTAAGATCACAAAAAAAACTTAAATATTAAGCTACAATATGTTCATGTGCCATTACCATGTTTGGAGGTTACTTTTAAGTTTCACCTCATATTCTAATTTAGTTGTAATTGTTAATGCTGTTGAAATTATAAAGATGTTTTTGTCAAACTAGGATTAATAAATAATAAAACTGGAGGTTAGACGTTGAATTATTATATTACATACCGCATTTCAGTAAAACAAGCAAGTACACGTTGTTATAGCATCACTAGTTTAATATTCTTCGATGACATTTACACAACTCTTTTTAATTCTTTTATCCCAGAAAACTGAATGGAAATTCCATAGCATTGTTTGTAATTATATGTGACTAGCAAATATTTGCGTATATTCACATTTATAATAGAGCCCTCTAAACCAGCAATGTTCATTCACACTCACAGAATTACTAATATAATTTGAATACACAATTCACTAATGAATTCAAATGTGAACTAAATAATTCAAATAATTTAATATGGCATCCTTTGTCCTCACTTTCTGTTTGAAGAAAATTGTTATAGAAATTTCTGGAAACGGGATAAATTCCGATTTATAACAGCAACCACGAGGTAATTGTATATTTAATTTTATTATTAACAACCAAAAGTGCCCCCAAAACTATAATTAAGTTTATCTTAAAATTTAGCTTATTTATTAATTTTACATATATTTTATTTTGGGAGGCGACATTGATAAACATGAAGGCCCTGTTAACAATAAACGAAAAGCTATGGGCCATGTACTCGTAAATCAAGGGATTTTACATTTTTATAACATGTGAACTGTGAGATGTAAAAGAAAATATGAAAAACTACATGTGCAAGCAAATACACTGAAAACTCACTGAGATTTTAACAATAGACAAATAAGTACATTTAAAATTTTACACCAAAAAAACAATTTAATAAAACTAAATATTTTTTTTGTATACCATCATTATAAACGGCCCTTTTCGATACCCCAAATCGTGCATAATCCAGTATTTTATCGCACGCTACATGACGTCATCGCCATTATTAAACGCGACATGACGACATCACACATTCAGCCAATAGTTGCGAGATAATCGTGGGGAGGTAGAAGAAGACGGAACAGCCGACCACCGTTTTCTCGCACGGATGTCAACAATGCCATCTTGAATTTGATTTCCAGAGGGCGTTGGATGTCAAGCACCCGAGACGTCAGAAGAAAGTTGTTTCGCAAAATTAAGTTTGATTCTCTTGTAAATTTATAATGCTGTTATACAAAAAAATAGCGTATGCAACTCGTTTATAATGTTGCTTTATTGCATTCGTACAAATTTGAAAACTCGCTCCTAACGTCGCTCGTTTTCAAAACATGTACTCATGCAATAAAGCTTAACATTATAAACTAATTGCATAAACTACTATTATTAACCCATCTGTTTTTATAACAGTTAAGTAGAAAAGTTAATTAAAAACAATTTGTTAACGCAGCCATGCCCTTTTTGATATGCTCTTCAAAATAATGGTTGTTCTGATGTCTCATTTGAATTTTTCGTCCTTAAAAATAGATGCTGTAGCGTGTTGTGTTGTAAAAAGTTGAGATCACAAAAGCGTGATTGAGAACATTCTTTTTCCCTTGGAGATAAAAGAATTCCAAAATGATGATGAAAGGTAAGGTTTTTCTTCGAGTTGAACTGTAGACGGCAATTTCACGCATTCCATTCAAAGGTTGCCTGAAATGAAATGAATGTAGGGCTACTACCAGCTGTGTGGAACATGTTCAATGCTTCCTTTGTACAACTTATATCACAATCGCAATACCTTTAGAAACATTGAAACACGGTTCTAATGAACTGTGCAATGTAAATGAGCTAATTTTCTGGTATATTTGTTACCTCTGCTGTGTCGATGAATTTCTGGAACAGACATCATCTGCTCTGATTACTTATCATTCTTCATTTCTTTCTATCTGACAATCATTATGGCATTGATATAGTTACACAGAATTTGTATTAGGTTACAATAATCTGAAAATTAATAAATTATGTTTAGTAAGAATGAATATTTTATAGATTTTTCAATCCGAAAATATTTTTCAAACATTTTCTACTAGTATACTTGTTCAAAAAGTGAAATGTCAACGCAATGATCTTTATTCTGCAGATTGTTACCACAGAAGCGGTAGGTGATTTCCTGTATATCTAATATTTAGCATTGGATGCTCTCAATAGGTAAGCGTATTTTCTCGCCCTTCTCAGTTATCTTGCCGACATTCCTGGCGCCGCCTGTTGCAAGTGTTCCCGTGAACTAACATCGACTTGCTATCAATGGTTCGGCCACGAATCGTTCGGTAGCTCTTGGGTTACCGTTGCCGTCGCCATCGCCACACAACTCCCCCCGTCGCCAGTTGCCCTCACGCCATCCCTCGCCTTCTCCCTCTACCCAGCTACAAAGTACCGCCCACTTTTCCCCCCCCCCCCTCCCCCCCCCTTCCTCCTCCTTCCTGTCCACCCCCGCCTTCTTCTGCCCTCTCCAGCACTACTAATTCCTCTCTTCAACACCGTTACTCTGTGTCCCCGCCGCCGTCCCCGCCCCGCGGTCCCCGCCCCGCGGTCCCCGCCCCGCGGTCCCCGCCCCGCGGTCCCCGCCCCGCGGTCCCCGCCCCGCGGTCCCCGCCCGCGGTCCCCGCCCCGCGGTCCCCGCCGCCGTCCCCGCCCCGCGGTCCCCGCTGCCGTCCCTGCCCCGCGGTCCCGCTGCCGTCCCGCCGCCGTCCCCGCCGCCGTCCCCGCCGCCGTCCCCGCCGCCGTCCCCGCCGCCGTCCCGCCGCCGTCCCCGCCGCCGTCCCCGCCGCCGTCCCCGCCGCCGTCCCCGCCGTCCCCACCGCAGTCCGCCGCCGCCCCCCATAGTCCCTGCTGCCGCCCCCGCTGCCGTCGGCAGACGCGCACAAGACGACTTCAAAGTAATCAGGCGAAAGCACTGCCGCGGGCGCACACTCGGAAGCGCATCAATAAAACATCCCCGGGAATTACCGGGCGGAGGGGCGGTGTCGCGACCGCAGACCGAGGTTCCGCCCCCCTCAGTGGCCCACGCCGCCGCCGCCGCCGCCCGCGACACGTCACCGGCTCGCCGCCCGCCGCCGCCCTCTGCCTGCCGCCCGCGGGGAGCGCTTTCGCTCCGACTACCGCAGCTAACGTAGCTTCCCTACGCCCGTCCCCCGCCCCAACCGGCTCAAAACGCTCGTCTGCCCAAAGTGCTCACCTGCTTCTCTCTCCGCTCGGCAGACTCTGTATCTTACTTCCCGCATGATCCTTATTCATTTCAGTCCCGTTCGTCTGCGTTTCTGTTCGTCCCTCTCTTTGTATGTCCGTCTCAGTTCTTCGTCCGTTTTTCTGGCTGTTTTTACTTCGTATCCTTATTTCTATCTGCCTACCTTTTGGTTTTTCTGTTTTATATTGTCTGCTTGTCTGACTATTTGTCTATCTGCCTATATGTTTGTTTGTTTGTTTCCCGTATATCTCTTTCCCTGTATGCCTGTTTCCCTGTCTGACTGACTATGTCTGTCTGCCCGTGTGTCTTTTACCTGCGTTTCTGATTATCTTACCTGTGTCTTTGCCTATCCGCCGTGTCTCCCTTACTGCCCGAGGTCGATAGAGATATACGGAGATCTACAAACGCTGCCTAACTGGAACAATGCCACAAACGTAGCAGATCAGGACTACAAAAAGTGTGAAAACGAGAAACTATGAGTACCACTTTCGGTTTTTCGGTTCGGAGTTTCGCAACTTCATAAATTAATCTGATAACCATTATAAACTGTACTTTGAAAGTGGCAAACATTTAAAAAATGAAAATATAATTTTATCTCTAGGACCGAACATGAAGAAAGGATTGGTCGGATTTGGCTCGCAAGTCATGTTGTAGACCCCCTGTTTTAATGCACAGGATCCATAGCGAAGCTAATATTATGTGGCTGCTGTTTTTCAGGGTCTCTTCTCCTGCATCCCTCCCACCCTGCCGACAAGGCCTTGCAGAGTTTTCGCAAAGTTTTAAATTGACTTGAAAATATGGTTACATGATGTAAACCTTCCTGAGGCAGTTGGATGGAGAGCAAGCCTGATGAAGGAAGACAGGCGAGTTGAGGAAAACGCTGTTTTAGAAACCCCACGCTTGTTCGTTTCCAGTAGCTTACAGATTGCTGTTAGTTAAAACAATTCTAGAGTGAAGCACTTATCAAATATTACTACAGCTTGAATTGTCTGAAAGATAATATTTCAAATACGGAATACATTGGAAAACCACCAGCGCTAAACAAAAGTAGCTGACCGGATGCGTTAAAATATATTTGCTAGTTCGGTTGAAATTCTAATTGTATAGATTTGGACATCTGAGGTATTTACTCTTTAGAAAAATAATAATTAACTGATTATTTTTGGTCAAAACAACTTTGCATATCTGAGTAACAAGATCATTAATTTTTTTTTACCTGACAGACCTGGATATTTCTACTTATAACATGTAATTATTGGTTTCAATTAATGGAACTCTTTTTATTTATTTAAATATTTATTTATTTAATAAAAAGCAGTTAAAAACTGTATGTGACGTATGGGGGAGAAAATCATCTGCGCACGCTTTCTTGAGTTTCATAATACCTTCTCAACAATTTAACTATTAATATCTGAAAGATGAAAAAGTTTAAAATAATAATAATAATAATAATATTTAAAAAAGCTTCAGGTTAACATTTCAAAACACTAAACATTTTCGTTTCGGAGTTATTGAAAACTTAATTGTAACGGTAAACGAAATGCACACTCTTACAACTAGTTTGAACCAGTTTTATTTGAGTTGAGTTTTTATGGTAACTGTTAATGTTGTCTCAAAGATTAGGTGATATGAGGTATAATTAACTCGGCGTGAATTCGTGTTCCCTGTAGTTTTCCTTACGAGAACGAATAGCATGCTGCAGCTCAAGCATAAGGATTAGCGCGACTTCAACATAGTTACCCGAAACGTATCAACCTTTAAGATAGGCGCGTCAAGCTGGAACAACCAAGTCAGCACACCACAACAAAACATGTCAAATTATTTATTGCTAATTAATTGCCATAATTTGGAATTAATTGCCACGTATTTTCGGAGCGAAAACGGGTGTGAGCTGGCTTGACGCGACGCCAGCACACAAAGTTAAATTCGATTCGTAGATCGATGGAAACCCTCAATTGATTTATTGCTAATTAATTGCCAATTAATTGTCACAATTTTTAAATAATTGCCTAATATTTTTGAGCCGAAAACGGTTGTGAACTGGCATGACACATCACCGAAAATAGAGAAAATATTCCAACATATAGAGAACGAACGAGCACAATCGAATAAAACGAAGATCATAATTTAACAGATATATGATACTAATATATTACTCTATACAGAAATTAATTGCTCTTGCCATTTATGAAATAAATAATTTTAATAACTTCGAATATGCAATTACGTACGATATTTAAGTAGGAAACTGGAGAGTACCAATGGGTACAAACAACTAAAACTTCCTCTATTTTCGGTGTTGCGTCATGCCAGTTCACACCCATTTTGAGCCTGAAAATACATGGCAATTAATTTCAAATTGTGGCAGTCAATTGGCAATTAATTACCAATAAATAATTTGAGGGTTTTCGTCGAGCTACGACTCGAATTTAATTTATGTGTGTTCTGGCGTCGCGTCTAGTCAGCTCACACGCGTTTTCGGCCCGAAAATACGTGGAAATTAATTCCAAATTATGTCAATTAATTGGCAATTAATTAGCAATAAATGATTTGACATGTTTCGTTGCAGTGTGCTGATTTGGCTGTTCCAGCTTGACGCATTTCTTTAAGATTACAAACTGTATAGGAAGGCGTGGTACAACACTTTCCCAGCCAGAGGAGTTGGTCGAGTGACATGAAATTCTTATCACTCGAGGTTGGGGAACGATTATCCTCAATTTACCCTGAGTCGCACTTAGCACCAATTGAGGACGACTCGATCGAGTCTGTATGGGTCTGATTTTCTAACCCGGTTCCACGTTGCATCCCTTTTGACACTAACGATGTGAGTATCGCGCAGAAACTCAGGTAAATAGGTGGCCTTTTCCCATCCAGCTTAAGAATGAGAACCGTTGCGCCCCTGCACGTTCACTGCGGGTTTGCGAGATATCTTCAGGTCTTCATTTAAATGCTGCGGATTTAACATGCATTATGTATGTGCTACAGCGAGACCGAATCCAAATCATGATCATCTGGACGTATCATCAGGGGCCTGGCCTCCCAACTCTCCACCTCAATGCATCCCTTTTTGCACTAACAACGTGGGTATCGCGGAGAACCTCAGGAAATTGGATGGGCATTTTCTATCCCACACAGGAACTAGATAAGAAGTGCTACCTGCACGTCCCCTTCGGCGTTGTAGGGGATCTCCCCACTCTATTAGATACTATGGATGCCCTTGCATCGTCCATTCTATGCTACGGCGGGTCCAAAACCAAATGATGACGGTGGTAGGATTTGCGACACTAGCTAGATAGCTGGGTCGAGTTCTGTGCTTGTCTGGAGGAAAATTCTAGCGGCCGCCTGCTCTGATCAATGGTTTCCGTGGTTTCTACGATCAATACCAAATGCCGCAGCAGAACCCTAACAAATGGACCACCGATCGCGAGCGATCTTGCCTTTTTACTCCTTGTCCTACTCTGATCCTTACACACACTTACACAGCACTACCAAATGCATTGCACTACCACACTTGCCGGAAATCGGTCGGGATCTCAGAACTTGTCCCTACTGGGGCGGTGCTTGCTGGTCCGAGATGACTGGTTGGAGGTAGCCCTGCTAGCCGACTTAGCCGACGATAGGTCGGCGCCGGATCTCACCATCCAGCGGAGGAAAATCGCCACCTCCTACCGAGCGAACACATGCACTACACTTACGGGGCTAATATGCTTAACAGTTGACGAGCCCAGAATCACTAATCAATCAATAAGATCAAGCGAGTGATGGAAACTTCGACGGAGTCGGAAGGACCTTGGCTCTCAAACTGTCTCTTTATTGTATTCCTTTAAGCACTAACGACGTGGGTATCACGGGGAAACTCAAAAACGGGATGGGAGTTTTCAGTCCAAGCTGAGATCCTCGCCCTCCCTCACCGCGGAGCCTTTCCAGCAATGTTGAAACTATGTTACTGGTATGAACGTGTCTCGAAGCTAATCTACATGGAGCAGTTATCTGGAATCGCGATGAAGTGGGACGGCCATTGCCAAGCGAAAAAGCAATTACACGCAAGACTGAACTTCAATTAATAGCAGACCATGACACCCACCGACATATTTGCTATACTATGAAATGATTATTTTTATGTTTAACGACCTTTTTAATGTTTCATAAAACTATCAGTTCATTGCGTGACTAGAATGAACTATTTGGGAGAATACATACAATGTACCGGCATTGCTGAAATAATGTGACCATTCCGGGAATTGTGCGACATTGAGAACTGGAATGTTTCAAAACTTCATTTAAATATAGTTTATTTGTTAACCATTGTTTTCTATTATTTGTTGTAAGTGAAATATTCGAAAACGAGTTATGTGATTTTTCTTTGAAATCAGTGATAAACAAAGTTTATCAAATTTGGTTATCATGTTAAATTTGTATGAATTTTATTTAATCTCTGAAATTTCCAAGACAATGGCATCCAATTCTAATTTCTACGTTTGAAGAACTACTACCTCCACTACACGTATTAAAATATAATAACGTTTCTATAGTATTATATCTTGTATATTTTTAACGTGCAATTCCCCTAGTAACATTGATATGTGAAATTAAGTATCGTTTTTCAAAATTCAAATAACAGAGTTTAAAAAAATGTGTCATAGAAGTCTTACAATAGATACAATCAGAACGTTTGTAAATCCAATGCAGATGAATGTGAAAATTACTTTTTTTACGCAGAAATATTCATATCGTCTTTTGTAGAAGAGAACTCCATCTCGTCACATTTCCGTGATGAAATATTTCTCAAAATGCACAACGTATCGTTTCAGAAGATATTTTACAATTGTATCAATTCAAAAAACACTAGTACAGTATCATAAAATGAAATTCCGTAAATAGTTTCACAAACATCATTTTGTCATTCCACGAATGCGCACATCAAAAACACGACTGTTATGTCGTCTCAATCATTCGTGGGCCAGAGGCAGAGATCAAAAAATTACGAGCACGGCCGTCAACAAAATACGAGTGTACAAATATATTCAAAATTGCTTGACAACAAATGATGAAACGATGTCATATGAAAATGTCTACCAAGTAGAAGTGTAGGTTCGAAGAAGATGAAAAACAATTTTTTTTTCGTAGAAAGATGAGAGTGCATGTCTTGCCAATTTGATGTTTTGTGAATAAATAATTCTCAGAATATTTGAAGAGCTGAGTAATTTTTATATCTAAATGGAGTTTTGTGTATGTTTTGCCGGCTTAATACCGCCATGTGGGTGGAGTTTAGTTAAAGGTGATCTGCCGAAGTGTTGTATAATCCTTTCGGTGTCGACAAGTGGTACGACACACCTACACTATAAAAACATTTTGTTAGAAATAGTTATTTATTTACATAGATAACCCAAGAAAACATTCGTAATGATCGAGATCTTTACTTACTGAGGTAGTTCAGGGCAACGACTCTCGTCAATGCCATGTCTCTTGACTAGGTGGGTCTAGGATTCAATGATGGCGGATTTTTGACACTAGGCAGATAGGTGGCTAGATACTTAAGGATTAAATAATAATAATAATAATAATAATAATAATAATAATAATAATAATAATAATAATAAAATTGTCTTTATAAGTGGCGAGACTCAGGCCATTAGGCCTGCTCTTCCGCCTAACCACATGAAATATTTACATTATTTCTTATACTATGAAGAAGATCGAGGAGGGCATATTTTACATTTATATTTGGGATGCAAAACTAGGGACTATCCCGGCACACGCCTTAAGCGATTGAGTAAACCCAGAAAACCTCAATCAGGATGGCGGCTGAAGGCCGAGGGAATTGACAATAATTGAAAAATATCGGAAAATATACATTAATTAGAAAAAAACAATGGTAATGCAAAGATAGTGAAATTAAATAACAAACCTATACAATAAGAATAAAAATTGCATAATGATAAGAAGTGACACAGAGGCTGCAACAGTGCGGTAACATAATCAGATTGAAAAACAAAGATTACAATATTTTCAGTTTCCATATCAGTTTCAAATGCATAAAATTATAATTTAGACTGTCAAGCGGAATAAAATTTGAAGTTTACAGATATCACAGACAAAAGAAATACAATTAACACGACAATAAGTGAGTAACAGATAAACATTACACAATTTATAATAATTAAAAACCCTTATTTCTTGGTAGTAGAGTTCAAGTGACCGAATCAAAACCGTTAAATAGAAATTAAATTAAAAATATAGTTTTTGTAACAAGCCTTCAAAGTTAATGATTTCTCTCAAATCAATATAGGTGTTTGTTTAGATGCCAAATAATTACTTCACATGTATAATATAAATAATTATAATTTAATATTATTATATTTATCATTAAATATAAATAAATAATTACTTCACGTGTGTTCAAATATTGTTAGTATTTAATATTACTTTGATTGTTATTTAATTTAGCTCAATGAAATCAACAAAATTATAAAAGTGACAGTAAAAGAAAAAATTAATTACTAATGCATCTATATAAAGAAACTTTAATCAATAATTTGAAATGATATCACATTAGAATCAGTACAGAGTAAGTTTGAGTTTTGTGAACAGTATGGAAAAAAATTTACAAGTGAAACTTATACGCCTTGGATAATAATAGAGCTTTTAATTGCTTCTTAAAAGAATTGACAGAAAGACTGTGTTTAACGTTCTTTGGGAGGCTGTTCCAACCTCTCGTTACTTTGTATTTGCTGCAACTGTGTGTTTGTATGTTATTTCAGTCTAACATACTTTTAAACATATCGATGGGTAAGCCCTTTACTGAGATTTTGAGCTAAATATTCTTTCTCGTAATTGATATTACATCTACTTCCATTGTGTGAGGAAAATTTAATTCACATTAAATCTGCACATTTGTCCAACAAAGAGCGGTATAAAAAGTGGTGAACACTAGCCATAACTCTGTTAGGAAACCTAAACGAAGGTTCTGGTAGTTTTCTTCCACTTTTGTGGAAAAGGGAATGCATACTCAAGTACGGAATTCTATTGTGCGTATTCTTTGTGGGAGCATTTCGGGAAGGTCGTGCTTTTGCGTTGCAAAGACGACGGAGCACCGGATGAAATGCCTACCTCGCAGCTTGTTTTCGGAAAAAATCTGGGAAAAGGCGCGTTTGCAAAATTAAAAACATTGCAGAGTGCCGGAAGAAGAGAGACCTGGCTTTAATAAACATTTGTTTTGTAATTAAGACTTGCGTGCGGGTCGCTAGAATATTCCATTAGGCGGAGTCGCCCGGCGTGCTCACAATGCCACTCCACAGCGCGCATTGCATTCTGGGAGGCTCTGTCGGGCTCTTTTATCACGACTAATTTTCCCGGTATATCAGAATTTTCTTTATTTTCGCTCTTGACTTACCGGCTGCAATGCTGTACGTAGCGTTGCGTTTCACTTCAAGACTGCATACGTTCACTTGTACTTTTTGACTACTTCTTTCTGTGGGTCTCTGTTGGATAATTTGTATAATTTTTGCATGTTAGCTTCGGAAATTAGTTTTTATAGTATGGTTGGGTATGGGCTGGAAATCTTTGATTAAGAAGAGAACTATTGGTTTGAATGCCTGTTTTAACTATTGAACTGGTGGTTGTTTTTAAACCTCAATTGGTCAATTTATTTTTCTCATTTAATTCTTCAGTTTGTAAAAGTACGCCAAAGGATATGTACTGTTAAGAGCTGGAGCTCTTCTCTTTAAATCCGTTTTAAATTTTCATTTACTGCGAGTTTCTTTTTCAGTTTTTATAACACTTATTTTCTCATCAAACCGTTTATTCTTATAAGAGTATCAAAAAATTCTAATATTACTACACCCAGGTGACATATTCTTCCATTAAATTTCTCCGCGTGTCCAAAGATATCAATAGTTAAAATTAGACTAACGACCTGAGAAATACCCATTATTGAGAAAAAATTAAAACTCAATTACAATTTAAAATATTTTATTATATTTTTCCAACGATTCGTCAAGGTATATTTCTTGACCTCATCATACATAATAACACTGTGCGAATTTAAGCATCAATGCACTACATATTCAAACTTGTATATCGTGTGTATTGATTAGAAGTTTTTCACACTAATCATTCTACTATTATTTCTTTTATCTTCTAGGTCTGAAGACGTCAATCAATTTATATTGACGATAAGTTGACAACTGAAGTATAACTTAAGATACAGCTTAAAGTAGAATTTGGATAAGGATTGGGGCATCCGTGGTCTTTACACCATGATACATTTTTTGTACACTCTGCAAATTCTTGTATTTATTTAGAATGGCCATGTTTCTCCAGTTTCCAAAGTCATGGCCTTCCAAGACCGTTTACTTTCGTGTACATTCTCAGTTTCTTCACATTCCTAATATTCCGGAGTCTCTCATGCAAAATATTTTTCTGTTCGGCGGTTTCAGTTACTTGTAATATATCACCACTAATTTACTTTATTTAATTCTTCGACAGTCATATTTTTCATTAAAGCGATCCACTTTCTTATTTTATTTTATTTTTTTCAGCAAGCCGGCAGTCAATTACCTATGATTTTATACTTCCTTTTCCCACCTCACATAACGCCCGCATTTCATATTATTTCTATCCACTTATTCATTTGCATTCCCATTTTCAATCACATTTTTAATTTTCTCACACATTGACTCATATTGTCTTCCTCATCGTCTTTACCTTCATTATCCTCCCAGATTTCCCGCTTAGATGCCCTTCAAAACTTCTGCGCCTTCTCCCCCCACAGACTGAGATGGTATGTTTTTGTGCAATGCAGCAAACTGGTACAAACTGATGTCGCTGCAGTGCCTATGTCCGGAGGTCCTAGAGTTTGAGTCCCGACGGTGGCAGAATTTTGGATACTATGTGGCGAACCGCCATTACCACATCAGCCCGCGCCAGGAAGACGCGCAAGGCAAGCGACACGCAGCGTCGCAGAACATTCCGGCAGCGGCCTCTGAAAAACGCTGCCGAATGCAAGCCGGCCCAATATAGACGGGCCCGGCAGAGCCAGAGGGGCAGTGACGAGCAGTGACGTACGGAAGAACGGGCTTGCTTCTCCGACTGCTGATTCCGACTCCGGACGACTGACGTAATGATGACACGCTCCCAGGGTGCTGCCGCTGCTGTTGCCGCCCCCGCCGGAACGCCTGGTCCACGGGGAGATGGGGTAAGAGGCCGTCGTCAGTCATCTCGACTCCCGAGCATCTCCCTTCAATTCCTCGTTTCCCATGTCTCTCCTTTAATTAATAATAAATGGTTTTTACTTAAAAATGTCTTCTGAGTAAGCCGCCCTCCTCCTTTCCCCCAACTTTTCGTAAGTTACTGAATCAATCGCAGTACTCAAAGTGACGAGTCATCTTAGGAATACGCTGAAGCCAGTCAGCTCCGAGGGCGGCTCATCATAACTAGCTAGATAGCGAATTCAGTCGCTGTCTGGAGGGATATTCTTCCAGACGGCTGTTCTCATCAGTAGTTTTCTGTAATTTCTCCGATAAATACCAAGCGAATACCAGAACAGTATTCTAACAGAATTCACAGACCGCGCGCGGTTTTTCCTTTCTCTTCCTGATTCCATCGTTACTACTTACTTACAAAAGCACACACGCACTACACTACCACACAAAGGGAGACCAGTCGGGAGCTTAGACAGGGGTTGTGCGCCACAGGTGAGAGATACCTGGTTGGGCAAAACTCTGCTAGCAGACTTGTACGTTTGCGTTGTGTCTGACCGTTAAGCGGTGGATCTCTCACGACAAAACCTTGGACCATCCTTACGGGACTAATTACCAAAGTAATTAACGTACTTGGAAACAAGATATAATCAATCCTTCGCCGGCCTGGAGGCCGAGATCGCTAAGGCAGTAGTGTCCTAGTGATCTCGGACCGAACGCTTGCGGGTTCGAGTCCCGCCTCGGGCATAGTTGCACTTGTGTTCGTCCTTTCACCCCTTATCACCACCATATCGTTTCATCTTTATAGTACCATACCGTTTACACCAATACTAGTCGCTAAGGACCTAGATGTTGATGCGACCTTAAATAACCAATTTAAAAAAAATTTAAAAAATCAATCCTTCCCGTCCTCCTCCTCCTCCTTCCCGGCTTTCTCCTCCTCCTCTTGGTGGTTCCCTTTCTTCCCCTCCCATTCTACAGGCTGCGCTTCCGCTCCAGCTGCCTTGCGCGCGTGCGGTCCGTCGCCTTCATTCAATTGCGTGGCGGGGCCGCTCCGCAAACTTCAGATCGTCCGGTCCCCCTCCCCCCCCCTCCCCCCCCACTCTCTTCTTCTCGCGCGGGTTAAAATGTGCAGGCTGCGCGCTCTGCCCTGGTCGGGGAGCGGAGAGACGGCTTTTTGTCAGGGAAGGCGGCGATTAGGAAAATAAACGGTTTAGGGCTATTTTGTCTATTATCTGCTTTGTATTATTATCTGCTTTCATCTTTCATTAGCCGATCCGGTAGCCGAGATCGCTAAGGTAGTAGTGTCGTAGCGATCTCGGACTGAAGGGTGGCGGGTTCGACTCCAGCCTCGGAAATTATTGTGTTTGTGTTTTTCCTTTCAGCCCTTATCACCATATCGTTTCATCTTCACAGTTACCATAATGTTAACTCCAATAGTGGTCGCTTATGACCAAGATGTTGATGCTTAAATTTTAAAAAAGTTTTTCGTTAGGCGCACCTGGGTCTAGTAGACCAATATCGTTTTGAGAACGCAATATTCCGCACGATTATCAGTAGATAAGCCACAGAGGTATGTCACATATACCTTCTTTTCTTTGGCGTGCGACGCATGAGATTGAAAGACTTGCGGTAATGGCGTCTCATGCGTTTCGCAGAAAGAGTGGAGACTGTTGCATTTTGTACGCTTCTTAGCGTGCATGCGTGCTTTCTGTGTTTTTGTAGGTATTAGAATAACATAATACACTCCTCTTGTTATACTACTCTCAATATGAGTTGAAGTTTTGATCTGTAAATTGCAGATGATGTATTTGGAAAATTCAATTGTAAATCGGAAGATAACGATATAAAAATGTCAATAAATTTAGATTTGGACGAAGAGTGGTCAAAAAATTAGAACAATACCATTATAACATAGTGATGGTCACATTTTTTCGCAAGTATTGTCTAATACCCCCGTCCACTTTTATGTATTATTATTATTATTATTATTATTATTATTATTATCATCATCATCACAATTTCACTTGTTTCCACTCGTGTATCTCGGTTACCATGAACAAGAGATACACGTTCCAACTGTCATAATCAGCACTGGATCAACCAACAATGTTCAGAAACTTCCTCACGATGTTACACGTGCCCAGTATGACAATCGTTTGCATCTGCATGTATAACCCCTTCTTCAGATGCAGTTCAGCTAGGGATTCATGTAGGAAGTTAGGAATTTCATCAGTGGCGCCTAGAATTATTGGTACAATCGTCACCATTTCCACGTCTATTATTCACGTCCACATTTATTATCCACGTCCACGTTTATTATCCACGTCTATTATCCACGTCCACATTTATTATTATTATTATTATTATTATTATTATTATTATTATTATTATTATTATTATTATTAGCCCATAACATCCCGTAAAGGGTAAAGGCCTCCTGCTTTAGCAGGGTTACAGTAGGTTGATATTCAATTTCACTAAAGTTCACTCAATTTCACTAAAATCGATTAATAGCACTGTGGATCATCATCATCTTTTTGATGTTCATATCCCAGTCGCCTCCATGTTGTTCTCTCTTGGGCCAGTCTCGTCCAGGTGGGACCAGCTGCTTTGCATAGCTCGTCTGTCCATCTTCTCCTCTGTCTCCCTTGGTTCCTCCACCCATACCGAGGGTCCCAGGTTGTTGTAGTGAATGCCCATCGTTGCTGGTCTTGCCTTATAACATGTCCTCTCCAATGCCATTTGCTTATTTTGGCTTGCCGTACTGCATCTTTAATTTTGGTCTTTTTTTTTCTAATATCTGTAGATGGTATTTTGTCTAGGAGCGAAATATTTAACATTTTTTGTTCCATTTTCCTCTGGCATCGATTTTTATGTATGGCGCCCGCCAACTGCCTGCGCTGCCACGTCAACCATCCTTCTCCGAAGAAGCATAGAAACCACTTCCACCAGGGGGCTCTTCGCCTTAAAAAGTTTCTCATTTCGTTTCGCTCAGTGTGTGCCAGAATCAACCTTGATGGTATAGTGGTTATCATGCTGGGCTGCTGATACCAAGTTCGCGGGTCAAACCCGGTCAAAATTTTTAAGGTGCCAAATATCGACGGCATGCATGCGGGCTTTTGTTGGCAGGTAAAACGGACCTCAGGAAAGGCACTAGGCCGATAATGGCAAAATTAAATACTCTAGCAATTTAGCACCAATCAGAGTTTCGATTTGAATTACCGGATACCATTGCTATTATTGTATCTAACCTGTGCTTTATGGTGTTAAAATCAAACATCAAAATTGGCGCACTATCGCCTCTAGGGAAAGCAATGGCAAACCATCTTAGGTTTACGTGCCCAGGACAAGTCTCACAAGAAGGCACTAGGTGTTATGAACCAAGCGAACAGGCCTTTAATCACGGTCGCCAGCTGAATTAACAGCAAATTCATTTATGAAAAGGAATTATGACCATGTATGGTCCTAATGGAGGGGAGCGGAATTAACACAAATATTACTAGGTCTCGAACCTTCGTGAAGGTGCTATTTTCTGAAGGAAAAGGCACGTGGTTTGGAAATATCCAAGTGAGTTTCAACTATAGGGTCGAAGCTGTAGATACACAATCCAACTTCGCTTAGTAACAAACATTTATTACAATAGTAGATTACAAGACCACAATTTTAACAATATTGAATTCCTCTTGCTGCACAAGTATAAGCTGAAAGAGGAATAATACAGAATTACTAACATTAAACTATCTTAACGCAAATTTGGAAGAAATGAAATGCCACAATTGACTTTAGAAACTTTTTGTTTATGCAGAATTACCACGTCAAACCTAGAATTTGCCAATTAATCCAATTTTTTAATTTATTTTACGTCAAAAAACAGTTAAAACTGCGTATGACGTGCTATGTGGAAAAGTGAATTGTGTGCACATTTTCAAAATTCTGTGATCCCTACACTAAGTCATATACTACTTAAAGTTTGAAAAAACAAGCTCCCATGTAATAAAATCTACTTTCAAGGCTAAAAAGGCAATACATTTCTTATGGCTCTTATCCATGTTGTTATCCATGCAATTTAGGATTGCAACCGGCTGACGTAGATTTACAACATGACAAAAGCCCCGGTTTCGGAAGCCTTTCTTTACAAAATAATACCAAAATGAGAATTGTAAGCTACAATGATATAGAATTATCTAACTTACACTTTAAAACATTGGAAACATTAAAACAAACTTAAACAGAGACTCCAACATTGCCACGAATATTAAACGTAAATGATGGAATTGGATTGATTACACAAAATACGCCTTTTACCATAACAACAGTCACAGTGCCACCTTTTGTAAAAGCCATTTGCCTATAGTGCCAACTCCGACTTGATACCCGAGCGCCTTCGCCGTTCTCGGGGCCGAAGTACGAAGTGCTCAAATCAGACCACGGCTTCAACTGCCGTACGCGCCCTTCCTTCGTCTAGTTGATGCTCCCGAGATCCAATGCGAAGTTTGTCTCCGTTGTCTTACTCAACACTTGGAGCTGTATACTGCAACATTCAATCAAACATACATTAGAATATGCAGCATCAATTCATCAACCATGTGAGACTGCGCCGCCATTACTCCCTACACAGCTCTGTGTGGAAAACGCCGCTCGTTAGACTCGACGCGAGTTCCTACACAATGTGCTTTCGCACCATAAACATAGCAAAAAACAGCACTGTAAAAGAAGGCAAATTAACTCACACCAATTTAAACATTAACACACTATACATAAATCAACCAATCCAATTCCTTCACAATGTGGCATATGAAGCCACTTCCAAAAATTTAAATCTAAAAGGAGTCCTGTAAAAGAAACACAAAGAGAAACATGTCGGCAAAATACCGAGGCACACCCATCGCAGGCAAGTAGTTGTTGTTAACATTCATGGCTGAGTGGCGGGTGGCAAGAAATGCCGGGCGGAGAGCTCTTATATAGCTTCTCCGGAGGGATGGGCGGTGCCACCAGACGTCACTGGGGCGTGACGCAGTACCAATCGATTTCAAAGGAGTTGTATGCTCATTTTCTTACAAGGAGTAACCTTTAGCGCCTTGTTACTAGGCAATATGCCAAACATGTACACCTGGCAGGTTGCCTATACACAGGCGTTTACAACCAGTGCACCTATTGCTCAGTGCACTCTAGCTGGCGCCAGTGGAAACTTAACATGTACATGGAAACATTTTTCATTTGCCTAAAAAATGGCTTTTTCAACCTTTTAAAAGGCAAACCAAGGTACCAATCAATTCCAAAAATGATCTAAATTTGGGATTTTGTTAGTAGAAGCCATTTCTATGGCTGATTTCTTTACAATGAGCATAAACCTGTTTTGAATACCTGAATTTTATGTCAGAAATTATGAATTTTGATTATTCACCAAATAGTTGCTGTTCACAGCTTACTGCACCATCACATAGCATTTTTAACACTTCTATGGCCATAGAATCACATGAGTAGGCTTTTAACCACCAGATCGTGATTTATAAGAGCTTGATAAATAAATTACATGAAGGACTTAATCTTAAATTTAAAAACTAAGCCTCACATCTACATTTTACAATGATTTACTCTTCAAATGATGAATGAGCTGGCTTCTCGGCTGAATATTGAGGAGACAAAAGTTCAACCCAGTTTTTAAATATAACACTAGGTGCTTCTGGACTATGCCCAACACGTGTATAGCAGTAAAAGAAGAAGAATGTAACACACATGTCCAACAATTCTGAACATATTCCGGGAGCTTAGGGCTTGTCCCGGCTGGGGCGGTGTCCCGCTGCTGGGAGGGTCCTGGTTACGGGGAATCTCCACTTGCCGACGGTAAGTCGACACCGGATCTCGCCATCCATCGGGGGAAGATCACCGCCATCTCCGTAGAAAAAACGTGCACTACTCTTACGGGACTAATGATCAAAGCTGTTGACGCGCCCGGAATCAATAGCTTGAAATGCAATACCTTTTACCTGTGAAAGGCACACCATTCGTCCAACAAAGTTCGACAAAGTTGTGGAAGAAAATATACTTTTTTGAGGATAAAAAGAAGAAAAGAGGAAGTTTTAAATTGCCGGGTTTGGGTCAAATGACATCTGTATCGAGCCCAGCTTTACTATTGCGCCAGATTATAGGCCGTCAAATTTTTAGATTGTCAGCTGATCATCAGAATTTCTGTGCACTCGCTTTCTAGTCTCCAACAGCGCTTTCAGTTTTAGAAATGTATACATGGTTGTGGTGATATCAAATACATAGGCTGCGTCGAAATCCAAACAAAAAATTATTTAACAATTATACAATGTAAAGCTGTTATAACATTTTGCTGTACCCGAAACGGAAGTAATCTTCATTTATAACACTTTTAAGTTTTTCTACCACTGTTCTTTGTCTACCCAATCGCCTTCTTTTATTATTTTCTCTTTCATAATTGTTTAATCACACAAAGCACAAAATCATTTATCCATGTAATGGCTGGTCTTCCTCTCTGCGTCTTCCCTATCGGCATCCATTCTAAAATTCTATGAGAAATTCTCTTTTTGTCCATCCTTTGAACATGCCCATACCATTTCATCTTTCGTTTTTTATGGAGTCCAATAATGTTTATTTCACTTCCATTATTTCTTTAATTTTCTCATTTCTAATTTTATCCAAAAAATAATAAAACACATTTCCATGGAAATCTATGATTCTCAGTGCAAAAGGACAGGAATTATTTATTAATAATATTATGAGGAACACTCGAGTGTGTTTCATTACTACCTAAAATAACTCACACTATATATACGTTTCGTGATGGTGACTACAGTTAGGACTTGGCAGAAGCGTTTCCAGACGGAATCCAGGTTCCGAAAGTGCCCACCGCTCGTAACTTGGTTGTCACAGACGGAGCTGCAACTCGCTCGTCTCCAACGCGACCGTATGCGTGCGTGAACGTGTGTGTGTGTGTGTGTGTGTGTGTGTGTGTGTGTGTGTGTAGGAGGAGGAGAAGAGAAGCTCGGCGCGAAGGACACAACGAGCCCCGAGGTAGAGCCGGTGCGCGGTGTGCTCTCCTGTATGTTCCCGCTTGAGTTGTGCGAAGCCGTCAGAGAGATAGGCCAAGCAAGTTTGCCGCCGCTGGCGCATGTTCAGCGGGGGATTTGCAGGGAGAGTTTCTCTCCGTTGATTGTCGAGGTCCTGCTTCAGATTTAAGGCCATGCACTATCCTGGTTTATTTCCTTTCTTCTTTCTTGTCGAAGCTCTCTCAGTTGCGATTAACGGGGGATTTGCAGGGAGAGTTTCTCTCCGTTGATTGTCGAGGTCCTGCTGCAGAATTTAAGGCCACTGCACCATGCCTGGAGTTGTTGGAGTGCATATTGATCACTTTCTACACTGCCTGATATATTAAACTTACTTATACTTATTTATAATTCTTTTTCTTCTTTCATGTCGAAGCTCTCTCAGTTAACGATTAACGATTAACGGGGGATTTGCGGGGAGAGTTTCTCTCCGTTGATTGTCGAGGTCCTGCTGCAGAATTTAAGGCCACTGCACCATGCCTGGAGTTGTCGGAGTGTATATTGATCACTTTCTACACTGCCTGATATATTAAACTTACTTATACTTATTTATTATCCTTTTTATTCTTTCATGTCGAAGCTCTCTCAGTTAACGATTAACGATTAACGGGGGATTTGCAGGGAGAGTTTCTCTCCGTTGATTGTCGAGGTCCTGCTTCAGAATTTAAGGCCACTGCACCATGCCTGGAGTTGTCGGAGTGCATATTGATCACTTTCTACACTGCCTGATATATTAAACTTACTTACATTTATTTATCATCCTTTTTCTTCTTTCATGTCGAAGCTCTCTCAGTTAACGATTAACGATTAACGGGGATTTGCAGGGAGAGTTTCTCTCCGTTGATTGTCGAGGTCCTGCTTCAGAATTTAAGGCCACTGCACTATGCCTGGAGTTGTCGGAATGCATATTGATCACTTTCTACACTGCCTGATATATTAAACTTACTTACATTTATTTATCATCCTTTTTCTTCTTTCATGTCGAAGCTCTCTCAGTTAACGATTAACGATTAACGGGGGATTTGCAGGGAGAGTTTCTCTCCGTTGATTGTCGAGGTCCTGCTTCAGAATTTAAGGCCACTGCACTATGCCTGGAGTTGTCGGAATGCATATTGATCACTTTCTACACTGCCTGATATATTAAACTTACTTATACTTATTTATTATTCTTTTTCTTCTTTCATGTCGAAGCTCTCTCAGTTAAAGATTAATGATTAACGGGGGATTTGCAGGGAGAGTTTCTCTCCGTTGATTGTCGAGGTCCTGCTGCAGAATTTAAGGCCACTGCTCTATGCCTGGAGTTGTCGGAGTGTATATTGATCACTTTCTACACTGCCTGATATATTAAACTTACTTATACTTATTTATAATTATTTTTCTTCTTTCATGTCGAAGCTCTCTCAGTTAACGATAAATGATTAACGGGGGATTTGCAGGGAGAGTTTCTCTCCGTTGATTGTCGAGGTCCTGCTGCAGAATTAAAGGCCACTGCACCATCCCTGGAGTTGTCGTAGTGCATATTGATCACTTTCTACAGTGCCTGATCTATTGAACTTACTTATACTTATTTATTATTCTTTTTCGTCTTTCATGTCGAAGCTCTCTCAGTTAACGATTACCGATTAATGGGGGATTTGCAGGGAGAGTTTCTCTCCGTTGATTGTCGAGGTCCTACTTCAGGATTTAAGGCTACTGCACCATGCTTGGAGTTGTAGAATGCGTATTGATGACTTTCTGCACAGGCTGTGAGCACATAGGCCGCCCAAATTAATTCAAATTTGACGCTGTACTTGGAATTCAATAATTTATAATAATTCCTTGGAATTAGCAATTACAGCTTTTAAACTACTGCTTTGGAATTATATTTTTCAAATATTAAAAAAGCGCGGGCGGACTTACAGAGAGAAAGGCAACACATTTTTCGTATGAAACTCTTTGGAAGGACTGACTGCTTTGAAAAGTTGAACTGGTTCAAAGACGGTCCTGAGACCGCGTCAGCTACTAGGAGCTACTGGCAACCAGAGATAGCATTTCGTATTGTTATCAATTTCTGAGAATCAGATGCCTTTCCAAATAAGACGCCACGAAATTCAATTGTTTGAGAATCGTCGTCGAGCGGTTTCACAAAGGATCGCATAGTTAGTAAAAAGTTAAGTAATTCACATCTTGGCTGCATTCAAAATTAGATTTTTGACGATTGGTAGCGGGCCTAGCACAGAAATGCAATCTCCGTGAAAACAACGCGCTGGCATGCGATCTACGCGTAATAACACTATCACGCCCACATTACGAGAGAAAACGATTTCCTTTCGCTCAGATGAAGGTAATACTGACAACTTCTTCGATACTCAGTAATTCTTACGCTCAGGTAAACTAATAGTTCTTAAACAATGGCTTTCAGATTTTTTCCTTGGTGTCGAGGTTGCAAAAGACGGAAGGAGTCTTGTGAACCCGAATCATCGTTTGATGCTCTCCCAAAACTCAAGCTATTTAGCTGCCTCAACACTGCCTCATATTAGCTGCCTCAATAATTAATATCAAATGTAATTACTTATTATTATTACTACCCCCCATTTCTTATATATATTTTAAATTTATTTTTATATTTATTTTAATTTTGTTTTTCTTTTTTTGGATATGAGAATGTATATTTCTTCACATATATTTATAATCTGAAATTAGAACTGCTATTATCTGTATTAATCTCCCCGTCGCAATTCATTTTGGCAATTTTATGTGCTATATGTTCCTTATCTTTTGCAATCATATAATGTGTCTTTCTTTATTGATTTTTTTAATGTTTAATTTGAACTGCTACTAATCCTCCCGTCACATTTCCTTTTTTGAAATGTTATCTGCTAAGTGTAACTAAACACTTTATATGTATCCATTAATTGTAATTTAATTTTCTATCTTATTGTGTATTTATTTATAATTTTGTTATATCTTTGTGTATGTTGTAGACTGACGATGACGGCAAAGCCGTCGATAGCCGGCTATCTTAATAAAGCTAATATGTTGACAAAGATGACCTCTTTTACTTCTTTTCTGAAAAAGAACGTCAATGGTCGTTTGCATTTCCATTCTCTTTATGAAGGATGGTAGGTAGTGACGAGGAGTGGATGAGAGAATGATGCATAAGATCATGCACAGTTGTGGTAGTGGTGATTTTGAAAACACCATCATGCCACAACCGCATGGTGAGAACACCTTCGGCTGAAATCGACTCCTCAGGATAGGGCTGCGAATATTCGAATTTTGCTCAAAGCTTCTTCGCCACCCAGAAAAGATGACCAGAGCAGTTCACGCTCTCGGAATCACGAAATAATCAATTATTAATTTTTATATTAACTTTGGTTTGACTCGCCTTAACCTAAAAGTTATTAGAGATTATAATTTTCATAGTTTTAGTACTGATGGGTTTACATTTAATATCTGGAAAATTATTTATGGCTAAATTAGGTAAACTCTTAGATCTAGAGTTATTCTCCTCTAAGTATATTGTTTTTTGTTTGTTCAACTTCGGGCTGTCCTTGAAATATGATGTTCTCTTAACAGATAATAACATCTCGGTTGAGGAATTTTATTTATTAAATGAAGTATTAATTTTGTTTATTCAATGATACTTGCTTCTTTGGTAGTACGTTATCTAATAATTGGGAGATAAATATCGAAAAGTAATACAAATAAATATTGACCACAAAAATCTTCGTACCATACTTTTCACACAAACTTTACAGGTCTCATTAAAACAAATTCTCGCGTGGAGTCAGAATCACAGAACGAAATTTATAAAGATAAAAACGAGCAAATTGGTTTCCTTTTAAACACGTCATCCCCTGGGCGAGAAAGTTTCTTGAAATCCAGAATACTCTCTCCTCGCACTGGAAAATTAATTCATATTGCCCCATAAAAACCGAAAGCTGTGCTTCCGCAGCCCAGACAGGCGGTTCCTGCACCGAACCTTCTGAATCTTCTCCACGCAGTAACTCTCCAGCTTCTCGCGACCCGCCCCGAGTTCCTCCGAACTCCGTGCAGTGAACTGTTAAAGACTCGCGACTGTTTTAATATCTGAAGAGGGAGGGAGTGGGGGAGGACAGGAGAATGAGAGAGAAGGGAAGAGAGACGAGGGGGAGAAGAGAGACACGAGTTGTTCACACTTGGGTCTTCTTCCACGGAGGAGGCAGTGGGGAAGGGGTTGCTTGCCGTGCGGTCCCAAGCTTGGAACTTGTGGGTCGGTGTGTCTTTCTCTCTTGCACGGGGGATGATATAAAAACAATCATAACTTTCCCTCCTCCTCCTCCTAGTTCTCTTCCATCTCCCCTTCTCCGTTCCCTCTCCTCATCTCCTTCCCCGGTTTTCATCCCCGTTCGATGCACGCTGCTTCCCGCCCCTGCTACAACTCACTTTACAAGGCGCGTAACTTGAGACAACGTCCCAAGTCCCTTGCAGCCCCCTCCAGGTCCTTTCTTATGTAAACTTCCCATCAATAGAGAGCGCTTCAGAAATTCAATTCGATAATCTTATGGAAATGTAGCGGCGCAGGAAGGCGCGGGCGGGTTTCAAGGGGGCGGGGCCGGAGGTGGGGGAGGGGACGGCGGAGGCGGCTCGACCGTAGTTTGCGGTTCCGCCACCGGAGGCACCACTGTCATTAGCTAGTCGGCGGCTGCCGCGGCGGTTAGCTTATTTGTTCTGCCTTGCCGAGAGGGGAGGTTGGGCGTGGAGGGAAGGAGCGGGGGTGGGGTAATCGCTGGCAGCGAATGCTACACCGGTAGGGACAAACCCCGCTACAGATCCGCTACCCGCCGGGCAGGGGCGTTTAGAGGGTTTGCGGCGCGCCTGGCAGAGACCAAGAGAGGTGGCTCAGAGCATCTACTGCTGTCACTGCAGTGCCTCTGACCGGGAGGACCTAGGTTCGAGTCCCCACAGCGGCAGGATATTGGACACTAGCTTTACAGCTACATCGAATTCAGCCGCTGTCTGAAGGTGAATTCTAGCGGCCGACTGATTGGTAGATTTCCATGGTTTCTCCAATCAACACCATGTAAATGCCGGAGCAGTATGCCAACAAATGGCTGGGGCGGAGCCCCTCTGGTGTAAGATACCTGGTTGGGGATACCCCCGCTAGCTAACGGTAGATCGACCCCGGATCTCACTATCCAGCGGGGGAAAACCACCGCCCTCCCGAGAAAAAATGACTACACTTACGGGACTTGACCTTAGCCGTTGACGCGCCAGGAATCACTAATGAATAAGAAAAGCCTGGCTGAGCTGCTTGGGACGAGGATCTTCTGAGCTGGCTCACGAGGTGTTTCTATAACTGATGTTCATGTGTAAGTACGAGGGTAATCCCAAAAGTAAGGTCTCCTATTTTTTATAAGTACACATACCTGTTTATTTCTACAATGGTTTACATCAGTTTACAGCTTGAAAATTTAACTATTTTTCGACATAATCACAATTTCTGTCGACATGACGTTCATGACATGTACGTTTTTACCATGTTGCGTATCCTTTTTACATCACTATAACAAGTAATTCTCTTGAGGTAGGGAGAGTATTTACAAATACATGAAATGAACGTTGAATACCGATATGTTTGCACCTGACCTGCGCGCGTACGGAAATCACTCACTAGATAAAAAGATAAAAGGTATAAAAGTGGAATTATTGAACATGCATTGAGAGAATAAACAGCTTATATACATGATTATAAAAATGATTTGCTAAGAGGAAATGCAATTGTTTAATATCATTGTCATGAGAGGAAATGTAATTGTAAAATACTCTAATCGTCTGATAAAGAAAAATATTTAGTTTTTCATTAGAGCTTCCTTCTTAATTTACTTGGTGTCGATCATCAATTGATACCATTAGAACAGTGGCTGTACTAAAAAAATTGTAGTTACAATAAGAAACTCTGCTGTAATATCATGTCTTTTATGTTTCAAATTAATCTCGACTCAAATTAGCATTAATGGGACTATTGGATGAACTTTCACGGACTAATGTTGTACCAAAGAATCCACTTTCCTTGCTGATAGATATTCTTCAAATGAATATATATTGTATAAAACATGTAAATGCGTAACGAAATGTCAGTAACTCACACTGATTCATTAATTGACTTATTCATTATTCACATTAATTATGTGCCTTGCGCAGGCAACATTTGGAATGCCGTGGCCTTTGGGAAGTATTATTCACCTTCATTATTCGCAGCGTAAGTTAATGGCTTTGCCTTGCCTCTCTTGGTAGATAGCAGAAACGTTCCGCAAAGTTCGTAAATCCATGTAATAATTGATGATGTATTGGATTCCGTGGATTACAAATGTAATTGCTACAACACCTTCGGTACATCTTCCTCCACTAGTGCATACACATAACATCGCAAATTAGGAGTTAGATAGATTTTCTTGCAATCATAATTTCGAAATGGTACGGTGCTTTAGCGATCGCGGCCAAATCGTCATCAGGAATCTAGTCTTTAGTAATTTCAAAACTTTGAAAGTGTTTCATTTAAAATATCCGTATCTATTAACGAAATAAAATTTTTACTACAAGACATTTGAATTTAAAAAAATTGTTAGAGTTTCTCAGTTTTTGGGGCAATGGGCAAACGTAGTGTCTAATGGCAATTCGTTTATCAAGGAAGGTATATTCGAATGTTTCAATAAGAATATCAGATCAGTCCGTCACGATCAGGTTTATTGTCCATTTTCCCTTCATCTATTGGGAAAATATTGAGATGATGTCTGTCTTGAAAATAAATATAGCTTCATTATGCACACCTTTTATTGAGCTTTCTGTTTGATAGTTGCAGGAGGAATAGGGCGAGATATTATTTTGTCAGCAATTATAAAAAAATCAAATATACATTCTGTTTACCGATGAAATTGTATTACCCGAAAAAAATGTTTAGTTTTCAAATGTTGCCAAACGCGGACATTGTTTACTTACTTTTTAATTTAATAAAGTAGAGAAAGAGAGAATGTTAGAGATTTTAGTGCAGATTATACTTCTCCCCCAAACATAACATGTAGTTTACAATGTTTTTTGACGATACATAAATTAAACTAAAGTACTAAAAAACATTTACTTTCTGGTATTACCCGTAAAGCATACGTAATATTATAATACTATATGAATCCACAAATGTGTTTCCAAGCCGCAGAATATTTGGCCACACTAGGATTAGAACTTAAGTACTTCGTTTAACAAGCAGTTGGAATTGTCAGTTTAATCGGCATACAAAACGTCCGTAACTTTAAAAAGAAAGTCGAACGTTTGCAATGTTTGAAAATGTAGAGATTTTAATGAAAATTGGAGGACATCGACTAAAAAATAAGAAATTTGCAGAATTGAAAGAATATTTGTGAGGTAACTTTTAAAAGGCGTTTACAAACTACAATTCATGCGAAAACTACTGTTTTTTACTTACATGAAATTTTTTAAAGATATTATTTTAAGAAATATTTCGTAAAATATACTCTCTCTTCAATATTACAGTCGTAGGAAGGCGCCGAAAAAATTATGAAGATTAACAATATTAAAAATGACAAAAGTCTTCATCCAAATTAGGAAGTAAAATTGCAAATTATTAAGTAATGCATATAATTAGATAAAATTTGCTGTAGTTGAGCAGGAAATTTAAAGAATCAATTTGAAGCTGTTTTGGGGAAAACCGGTTTAGATATTCTTTTAACTTCCCATATTTCACGCAGAATTACGTAAAAATTGATTTAGCGGTTGGCGTTGTTCACAAACCGACAGAGACGTTTTGCCAAAAACCAATTTTTCGATATCAAGGACCCACAAAATATGATTTCTGTCTGCACTGCCTATTAGAAGAAGTTACTTCTATGTATATATAAGAGCAAGAATTATACCTTCTTTTGGTAGCAGGAACGAGCGGATATTCATACATTCGCAGTTGCACACGCTAGTAATTCGTCGCACCTTATACTTCTCTCAAACAAAATAAAATAAAAGGTTGAATTGTGTGAATTCTGATTTGGTGTTGTTGACGTTCTTATAAGAAGAAATAAAAGAGGTCATCTTCGTCAACATATTACGGCGGCATTTATTTCTTCTTAAAATAAAAGGTACCTCAGAGCATTTCCGAAAATGATCTTTCAAATTCCATGCTGTTTCGAATCTTCGATTGCTGCCCTTCGACACATGTCCCCTAGCCACAGAGAGATTGATTGATTGATTATTTTGTGTAATAAATGTAAATCTGCTTTGTCACAAATGGCGGCTGTGTTTCTTTTCCTTTTGCTGGAATGTGAGATCATGTGTTGACCTTCACTATGACTTGCGAGTTTATCCAATGTGCCATCAGCGGAATATCACCCCAGTCTATTCCACTTACTGGACTAATGACCTTAGCAGTGGATGCGCTCGGAATTACTAATAAATCAGTCAATAGGCACGTATTCTTGATGGTTACAATTTTCAAAAATTGAAACGGACTTTTTTGGGATTACACAAGTACCTGTCGTAATCACTAAGGAATTGATTAAGTTTGTTCCAAGTAAGTTAGGAAAATTTGTTCGATTCCTTCATTTCTATAAAGAGTAAACATCAGTGGAAAAATGATTTTCTGACATAGCTCTCCTCGTGAAGATACAAATCAGGTAAGGATGGAACAGTTGAGGTGGTTCAGGACATCGACTGATGTCACTGTAGCGCATCTGACTAAAGTGACCTTCCATGAAACAATGCACTGCACTTATGAGACTAATGACCATAGCAGTTGACGCACTCGGTAAACACAAATTAATCAAGAGAATATGAGAAGAAAACACACATTTTCCTTATAGAGAACATGCGCAGATGTTCCCGTGATCCACAGAATTGATTGAAAGTCTTGATATTACCGGTTTTTCACTGTAGCAATTTTCAAAAATGTATATTACTGTTCCATTATGTTTACGTGATTTTTTAACATTTATCCTTAAAACCCATAGCTTTTCAGAAAAGTTGATACCGTTCCGTCATTTCCTACTAACATGTTTGCCTCAGATTCGTTTTTGGGTGATTATAGTGCGAAATGTTATGTATTTTTCTCCTTTCTTTTATTATTATTATTATTATTATTATTATTATTATTATTTCCTTTCCTCGGCTACGATGCATTCAAGCCACGGATATATTCAAGGACTACGATGGTCAGAACTGTGACAAAAAATTTACGTCAGTCCCAAGGTGGCTGTTAAAATGTTTATAATAAAAACAATCAAACCTAAAACATCTACTTTCCTAATATAACGAGCTATGTCACTCCTTCAAAAGCGTTAAATCCCTCAAAACAAGTTTTTGACAATTGTATTAGAATTTTCTGGAAGGATCCAAAGAAATGGTCAATTTCTAACTGTATACAGAGGTTTAATAGTCCGCTACTTCACCCAAACGGTGGACCAGAAAAGTTGCAACCGTGAGTAAAGAACGAATACGCTCAAGATACCCAAATACTCTACCAATAAAAAATGCAAAAGAGAAGGAAAATCTCTACTGGAATTCGGTAAATCTCTGTATTTCATTGCCTTCACCTGACTTAATTACTGCGGATAAAGCAGCTAACGTTCACTCTTTATAAAATTCAGTAATTGGAACATTTAATTTAACTTGTCCTCATCAGCTACTGGAAGGGCTAATTTTCATAAAGCTAAGTACAAACAAGCTTAAGAAGAAGAAAAAAGAAGACGAAAACTTGCATGTCAGCACACACAAGAAACGATTCACTGACATCTTCTCCCCCTCGCCGCAGAGACATGCATCATGCGAGGAAGAAGAAAACACGTATTCCGAATGGGAAACACGTGCCGGTCCACGTTCGCAAGAATCCATCGTCGGCCGCGAAGGAAAAATGGTTCCCCCCCCTCCTCTCTCACCCTCGGCCGCTTGTTTGGACAGCTGCGCGTGGGCTCGCTCGCCTCTCGACGCACCATACCCACTACGCCCCGCCCAAACACCCACCCATCTCACTCACTCGCCCACGCACATACTCTCCACCTACCCGTGATCCCACAGTGACTTGCTACCTGCTCGCTCATTCCCACCAACTCGCCCGCCCGTCCATACCCGACCGTCTGTACAAGCCCGTCCATACCCGCCCATCCACACCCGCCCGTCCATACCCGCCCGTCCATACCCGCCCGTCCATACCCGCCCGTCCATACCCGCCCGTCCATACCCGCCCGTCCATACCAGTCCGCCCATACCCGCCCATACCCGCCACCGCGCACCCACAGACCTTCCCCTCCACCTACAGACTCCATCGCCCTCCCACTGTCCTCCCCGTCTAGTCCCACCGCTGTCCACCAATGAAGCGATTCCTTGCTCGCCCCCGTTCAACTCTATTCCCCTCCCACCCACTTCTCATCACCCTCATTTCCACTCGTCACCCCGTCCCGCCCCTCTCGCCTTCCCTGCACTCGTCCTCTGCCACATGCTTGTAGATCTCCGCTCAGAGCTCCCCACACGCGCGGGTCTAGTTGACTTCGTAAACCACCAGGGGCGGGGCGGCGGATGCCGGGTGAGCAGCGAGGCCGGGAGGATGTAGAGGCCGCTAATCGGGCATCTCGGGTGGCCGAGGTGCATAAATTCCCCTCGCGCCTCCCTCCCCCGCTCTCGCCAACCTCTGCCCGCCCCCCGATGCCCTCTGAGGGATGTGAAAGAGGGAGGAAGCGCAGACGGCGCCTGGCTACTGAGGATTCGAAGGCAAAGTCCGGGTGGTGAAAATGTGAAAGTTGTGGAATGTGGTATTGGAAAGAGGGAGTTGAAATCGGGAGGGGATATAATGGAATGGTACGTATGGGTATTTATGAAGGCACAATCCAAGAGTTGCCAAAGGTGAGGTCGTGAGACGAAGGGGCACTTAAATGCCCTTTGCATTAACTCAGCTCACACGGCGTGCTTGGTAGGGAGACATCATGAAAAACAGGGTTTTGCAAACTTCTTAAGGAAGCGTCGGGTTGGACCCAGTTGCATTCGCATGGGTTAAAAAGCCAAATATTAAATTAGTGTGTGAACATTTTGAAATCAGTTAACGTTTACACAAAAATCATATGAGAATCATTTGTTATTCAAGTTTTGTCGCTTTTACAAAAAGGGACTAGCCAATTAAGACACAGTAAAAAAAATAAAGTTTAAGTTATGAATCTCATCCTAACTGTTTTCAATCCGTTTCTACTCTCACAACACATTGAAAAACGTCATTTTTACCTTTTATTTTTCAAGGTATTTTTGCCTGTTTTCTTTTTCAAAATAAAAAGACATAATATTTTTGACATATTTTGATTTAAAATTGAGCGGTATAGAACACAAGGGATATAAGTGTCCTAAATGTGGTATTGAAAAAATTGATTTCAAAGTTGAGTAACCATAGAAAACACTATGAAAGAGTTTTTTCACCGCTAGAACCTGGCAAATGTTAGAGCTATAGTAAAACGAGTTTTTACATTACACTTCTACTCCTACCTCAACATTTACAAAACGTGTACTGATATTCTTTGGGATCTGGACCTCTTAGTATACAGTTAAAAATAATTTGTACGAAACAAATACTTTCGAAATTTTAGTATTTATTTTAAGGACTCTGCTACGTTCTACGTCTTCTTGCACTCCCCTCGCAACAAGGTACAGCGAAGCATTCGATGTCGCAGGGTCTAGTTCCTCTCGCCGTGGAAACGAGGTGTTTGGGGGAGCACAAGCCTGCTCTGAGCGGTACGTGCTCAGCTTGACAACCTTGACCTAAGTGAATGGCACACGAGGCTCAAGAAGCGTTTTAAAAGAAAGCGTCATTTGCGATTAATATAAATTACATTTTGTGATACACATATGTCATATGTCGGTTGTTTCAGTGCAAATAATGGTATCTGATATTTTGGGCGAAATCGAGATTGTGGGGAAAACGGGTAAGATCTACGTAGAAAGTGTAAATACTTGTATGCAGAAAGATTTAGGATTGGACATTATTGTATGTAGAGTGTTAAGTAATGTGTAATCGGATGGCGAAAAGCAGGGGTTGCAGGAACGGCGACCAAGTCAGCGGAGGAATGTGGAAATGGAGAGGATTGTCGTTGGCAAACACTGTTCGGGGTCCATGGTCCCGGAAGAACGTTATATCGGAAGGGGTTGGATTTGTGAGTTTCCGATTGTCTATTGCCCTCCCCCTTTTAAGTTTCGCTCTACTATTGTCGCGCCGCTCTCTCTTTCTCTCTCTCTCTCTCTATCTCTCTCTCTCGGCAACCACCCTGGTCGCTTTCGCTTTCCGTCTTTGCCACATACTTCGCTACTACCCTCGCTCCCGTTATTGTTGCCGCCTTCGCACCGGTAGCGGTAGCTCAGTGCATCAACTGATGTCACTGCAGCGCCTCCAACCGGGAGGTCCAAGATTCGAGTCCTGACGGCGGCAGGATTTTCGACACTGGCTTTCCAGCTAGGTCGAATTCAGCGCTGCCTGGAGGAGAATTCTAGCGGCCGGCTGCTCTGATCGGTAGTTTTCCGTGGTTTCTCCGACACCAGGCGAATGCCGGAGCAGTACCCTATCAAACGGGCCACGGACCGCGCGCGATCTGTCCTTCCTCTTCCTTGTCCTATCCTCTCCCCTTACACACACACTTACACTAACATGCACCACACTATCACATATTCCGGGAGACCGGTCGGGAGCTTAGAGCTGGTCCCGACTGGGGCGGTGCCCCGTTGGTGGGAGAGTCCTGGTTAGGGGGAAACCCCACTAGCCGACGGTAGGCCGGCGCCGGATCTCGCCATCCAGCGAAGGAAGATCGCAGCCATCTCCCGAGAAAAAAACATGCACTACACTAACGGGACTAATGACCAGAGCAGTTGACGCGCCCGGAAACACGAAAAAAAAAAACCAACCGCCTTCGCTGCTGTCTTAGCCATGTGAAAATGTAATAAATTCGCTAGATAGCGGGGCTCTCGGGAACTATACAAAAATAATGAAGTTTCAATTTTGTTTGAATAATGCGAATTCTAGATTCTGTTATTCTGTGTATTATACTGCGCGTATATACAGAATTCTTATATTTAATACTTACTATTTCGACTACGTCATGTGACAGCCAGTTTCCAAGGAAAAAGTCGTTCACCATTCAATATTTGCTAATCTCATATTGTGTTTCGAAACAACCGAGTTGATATTCTTGGCATATAAAGAACTCCTTTATGGTTGATGTAAATTTAGTATACGAATTAGTGTAATAATCATGAACACAGAACGATATTTGACAGGAGAGAGTAGGACACGTCATATACGGGAGAAATATTTGTGATTCTTGACTGGTGTGACTGCTTCTTTTTTGGAAAACATTTCGTGTGGTTTTGTTCAGCACCTTTTTTCTGCTGCTGCAGGTTTTTAGTAATGTGTTAATTTGAATAGAGGGAAGTAAATTCATTTGAAACTTGGAGGGTACGTATTAAGCCACTTTAATACCTGAATTTGGACAATTTTTATACAGCCGATAACAAAATATTTTTTTACACTATTATGTCAAATCATTGCTTTTAAAATTACAGTTTTTAACTTCTTCTTTCTGAAGAAATAATACTCGAATAGAGAGAGTGTAGTAAATATCGGAGTTCACATAGACAATGAGTACACACAAAATTCAGGTAGTTTGTAGAATTTAGAAAGCAATTGCTATTTTTGGAAGGAAAAATACGTAAACGAATATCGTTTTATTTTTTATTGGTGGAATGTTAAATTGCTCCTGTAGATGCCTTTATTCAACACAGCAGCACAATACACACGGAGAACTTCGCGAAACATTCCAAATAAAAGCTAATAAAACATGCTTGAAACACCACGTGGCGACTTTTAATAGTCATCTTTTAGTGCAATCACTGTCTCTCAATACATGGGCACATTCGAGAATCATGACAGTTCTCTCAAATACTTGCATCGTATAACGTTATTTGCTTCTCTGTAGTTCCCAATACGCCTACTATTTAACCACCATTAATCAGTCTCTTACTTTATGCAGAGCTTTGCTTATAAAAGTTTAAGTCCCGGAACGCTCCTCCAGATTAATTGTAAATTTAATAGAAATTGTTATATATTTATAATATAATTTAATAATAATTCTCGAGGTACCGGTATGCCTTTCCGCCGCGTCCCGCCAGAAATTAAGACCTGACTAGATATACATATGCCCTCGTGGGTAGCTCATGAATCAGCATGCTCGATTTCCATGACGCCACCGCGGGTTCCATTCCCGGTCAATCAAAGTTATTGTGTGCGTTTTCCTTGCAATTTTCCAGTATATGTTGCTGTGTGACGTTGAGAAAACTCACTTCTCAGGCTGAGAAGATCAGAGCACAGCGTAGGGATGCCTACGTGCTAACCACACGTAACCCGTAACTCATGGCCGCAAAACTGGGACGCCGCGCCGCTGGCAGACCCAGGCTTCGACAGAAGATATTGCGCGAAAGTACATACATATGTATGTATAATTTAATGTATATAAAATTATATGTTAATTATATGTATGTAAAATTTACTATCAAATTTTTGCTATAGTGATGAAATAACATAACTAATTCAGAAAGTACGTTTTTTGGAGTTCGAAAGAAATGTTGGGATTTTGAAACGAATACGCCAAAGATACTTTGTTACGCGTTGCAAACATTAAAATTTATTGGTCTGAATTCATGGAATATTTCTTATATATTCTTGGTATCATTCTCAATATGAGAGATGGTAGCCCTGATGCCTTATTATAGACTTTAGAAAACATGTCCATTGAGATTTTGTACTTCACAAACTTAACAGGTTTGCAAATACTTCATAAGTATAAACGTGTACGTACGTATATACGGGGTAGTATACGTAGTATAAAGAAAATTGTGTAATGCTGCAGAAAATCGATTACTTTTGTTTTTGTTGTATCGGTCGTATTCTTTTGTTGTTTTTTAAAAGAAATTACGCAAGTATAATTCTTTTAAATATCACTCACGCCGTTAATATGCACATTGAGAGAAATTTTTACACATTATTGCATTTGAGAGTAAAATTGCATCTAATGAATTCCAATGAAGTTCTTAGAAACTCCAAGTTTTCTGTGAAACAGCCTCAAATTTCGCATTTACAATGATGCTTAAACGACATTTTTTAAAAACGGCTCCAAATTTTGCAACAAAAATTTCCATATAAGACGAGGATTTACTCTTCTATAATATTCTTAAATTTCGGTTCTACCATTAGTAAATCGAAAAATTGATAAAATTTTAAAATAATCTACTTTGGACTGCGATAGAAGACAGCTGGGAAGAGGATGGGCAAGGTCGAAAACCTAGTACAGACCAAATAAGTTAGAAAACTAACGAGTACGAGAAAGTCTGTGCCATTGTGTAGCACTACTTTCTCGCACACTGATTACGCAGTATAAAGCAAGTAATGCAGCGATATATGGCAGCTGGGAAGAGGATGGGCAATGCCGAAAACCTAGCACAGACCAAAGAAGTTAGAAAACTAACGAGTACAAGAAACTCTGTGCCATTGTGTAGCACTACTTTCTCGTACACTGCTTATGCAGTATAGAGCAAGTAATGTTGCTATGCTGTGAGGGGAAAATACGCACAATACCCTCGACAAAAATACTGTCGGCTCTGCTAACGAAAAAGTGCATAAATCTTCTTCCTATATTTAGGAAATTACTTTCTCTATCACTTTTTGTATTCAGAATTTATATTTTTTGGAACTTGAATAACGATTATAATTTTTTTTAAATGGCTTCAAGTGTTTTATTAAACTTTGTCCTCGAATTGGCCTTAGGGTCAGGGATGCGAGCGCATACAGCTAGCGACCCTGTCGGAGACAAGGAAAATTACGGAGAACTGCTACTGAAGTATCCGGATTTGTTTACGAAGTCGCGTTTGTTATGAACTTATGAAGTGTTGGTTAAAAACTTAAAAAATAAGGCTTGTAGTTTCATGACTTCCTAGTTCTATATTCCTAGGGTCTCAAGGGAAAGTTATTAAATAACACGTAAAAGTGCATGGAACCAAATTGTTAAAATGACTTGTATCACGACTCATTTGATGTGTATCAACTGAATTCTTATACTTTTCCAGTTTGCACATTATTAAAAATGGATATGTAGAAAGGGGCGCACTGTTGAATTTAAAATAATAAAGGAAAGAACTCTGTGTTATGATGTTTTTCCAAAAGACCTGGAAAAGAAAGATGGGAAGTTGTGAAAGATCAGAACAGAAATACTATTACCTTCTAAACATTCTAATTTTCTACTTAGATTACTTAAATTTCTCGATATTTTCATGGAAAATAAAGAAATACTTGTTCTTATTCGTGATGCCACTATTCACTTTCAATGGACAACATTCATTCGAGTTAAATTATCTCTTTCCTTAACAATTATTCAGAACTTTTAATTAATATGTTTTTCATTATATACTTGATGAATTTAAAATATATAAAACATATTGAAATAAACTGCAATTATTCAAACAAACTCGGTCGATGGGTTTTATAGAAATAATCACTATTGTATGTTAATAGATGATTATCCGATCTGTCATCTACACAGAGTGGTCGAGGAACCTGAAAAGCATATATCTTTCTATCTTGCTACTTCATTGCTAGAATTGGCTCAATGAAAATCATGTATTCATTTCACAAAAACATGGAAATTTATTAAACAATTTAAAACAATTTTAGTATTGTATAACTTTACCTAATATAAAATTAAATCTTTGTCATGACCGTTCCAACCTTATAATGTCTTCGCGCGCTTTTGGACCATCGCCGACGCCGCCGTCCTCAGGTCCAGACACCATCTTCTCTCTTCTTTTCTCGGAAGAACACTTCAATTACCGTTCATCAGATCAATAAACTATTTGCTGCTAACATTCCAGTCCAATCACTGACAACTTCGCCCAAGCTCTCAATGTCCCTCCAACTCGTTCACTTGAAATATTTTAAAATCGACTGTCACACTTAGTATTCAAATTTTGATGTTCTCTCAATATCCATTCCCTAGTAAATGCTTACAAGTCCCCAAAGAAAAAAAAACTCCTAACATTAATTGGAGCACGGTCCGTTCATGAGCACGGCATCAGTCAGAATGAATGTCTCTCGTATTCTTTCAGCCCTGCAAAGCTCGGTCCATTTTTCGATTGTTTATTTGCAGATAACACTTCGTACCTAGCCAATCCCTAAATTTCTTGCAAAACGAACTAGCCGTCTTCATGAATGTCACTGCTTTTTCGGCCAATCCCTGAATTCTATATAGAATTAACTAGCCGTCTCCGCGATCGTCACTGCATGAATATGTTGATCTTGACGACGGCTCGCTTACCGTTGCTATGCTAGCATATTCACATAATTTATCCCATTTAATTGACGCCATTTATAATAAATATTGTACAATATTCAGTGACACATTGGTATGTCACAATATACTTTTGGACCGATTTAGCAGAACGATGCTATATTACAAACGGTAAGGCGGCGTAGTTCTCCATTGTCACCGCGCGGATCGCTAGAGTCGCTGACTACCACGTCGTAGGGCATTTAAAAAGGCACTGTTTTCCTGTATAAATACATATACTTCGTACTACTGCAATTATGAGTCACCCCTATAAAACAATTGCAAAGAAAATAGAACAATGAGATGACATGGTGTAGACAATATCCTGTGATAATTTGACTGTTAACACTTTTTAGATAATTTCCTTTCTGTACTGCAAAAGACGCAATAATAAATACCTCCTAATCGTATTCCAAGGATTTTTTCGGAACTATGATCGTTCATACTTGGGCCATTTTTTTATGAGCCATTTTTTAAGTTATTTATTTTTGGTTGGAAGATTTATTATTAGTTGGTTCATTAGTTAGATTTATTTATTTATTTATTTATTTTAGAAGCCCTTTTTTGTGCGTAGGATGACGAAACTCGTTGCTAAGCACCGTGCTTTGCCGTGCGCGTGACGTCAGTCGATGGAGTTTTAGTGACACTTTATTTTCCTAGCGCAAATAAAAAAACAACTTAATTGCAGGAATTTTAGGTCGCAAAAGGACGCGAATAGAGTAGAGGTCAATGTGAAAAGAGGAGATGACTTGCTCGTTTCGTAAAAAAACAAGGTCACACACGTGCAATAAATACACATTTCACCTATAAATACGTTGTCCTCTGTTGGCAAAGTAATATTTGTCCCCAACATTTTAAACAAAAAACCTCTTCTATTCATTCCATAAGATATTTGAACCTGCCATACAAAGGAGAAATATTTAGATGACAGCTATGATTAAGACGTGATAACATTTAAATAAATAAATAAATAAATAAATAAATAAATAAATAAATAAATAAATAAATAAATAAATAAATAAATAAATAAATAAATAAATAAATAAATAAATAAATAAATAAATAAATAAATAAATAAATAAATAAATAAATAAATAAATAAATAAATAAATAAATAAATAAATAAATAAATAAATAAATAAATAAATAAAATAAATAAAAAGACTTGAACCAATCAAACCATTAAGAATAAATACTTTATCTCAGGTTAGTTCAAAAGCTTGTAGAGTGATTTCTATTCATTATTACTGTGGTATAGATTTTCAGCTAACAAAACAAAAACGTTTTAATAACTGAAAATGCTATTAATAATACATTTTTATGATTAAGTACAGTTGCAAATTAAAATAAACAATTAATGTTTTGAATTAAACACAGAAATATCACTCCTATACGTTTAGTTATTTTAATGTTTATTTATTTATCGCCATAAAAATGTAAAAACTGATTACGATCTTGGGTGGTTAGTGGTTGGCTGGTGTGTCTCGTAACAAAGCAATGAAACATTTCAGAATTTGATTCATGAATCTAGGGAGACATCAAAAACGCCGATCGTTCTTACGGACAAATTTTGGGAAACTGTACAAACAGAAGGATAATCCTTAAATGAGTACTATCCTGTGTGATTCAGATCTCTTGCACTAACTCTTTAATAATGAGTTTGTATCAAGATGGGAACAAGGCAATGCACATTATTGAAGCTGGGCGCACGGTTTGTGGCCGAATGAGATCAGGTAAGACGGGCAGGTCTGCGTATCGAGGTGGGTTGTGAAGGGAGAGAATTTACTAGAATAAATAGGATAGAATAAGGCGGAGCAGAGTGAAAATATATTTCCTTTTCATGTCTAAAGGATCATAATAAATGAATACTCGTACAAAGCAGGACACTTCATATTGAATTTTTTTACCTGAACACGTGAAGAAACTGCATTTATTGGTTTTAGTGTGAAGCATCTGTACAATTTCCGGGAATTGCCACGTACGCCAGTTATCTAATAAATATAACAAAATAAATAGAGATATCCGACAAGGATAGGAAATAATATCAGAGTGTTAGGTGATATTATTACACTATCACCATAACTGGCTTGAACACCTGCAACGCTCAACTCCAGTTTAGTCTCTCAAATTGCTGTCCTCGGTCTTTCAATTATGAAAATATTTATTTTAAAACATTTTATGATCGAATTATTTAATGATACTGATATTACTAGTTTGCATTTTTGATATTATTCCTATTTAACTGCAATGCAATATATTGGTTGAAATGGTAATAGACTCATTTACATAATAAAAATTTGTTTTCTTGATATTGTTTTATATTCTCTGCAAAAATGTAATTATATCAATTTCCGCAAAGAAAATTCTTAAAATATATCGATATTTGCTTTTTAAAGGAAGTTTTCTTCTTCTCAAACTCTTGGTGTTGTAAATTCAACAAACCTATGAATTCTACACTGTTGGCATCCTCTTTTCTTTTCAATTTTCGTCATTTAGCAGTTTTTTTTGCTTCTTCTATATTCTACCCCATTATCTCTCCGTTCTTTATTCTTATTCTTTGGACTGATATGTGAGTTCATTTACCTTCTACTTTAATTTCCATCGACGCCGCTTCCTCGCCTCTCTCTTCTGAGTCTCCACGAGCGCTGCGTACGGTGGTTCAAAGGTCGCGAAACGTGGGCAAAATTGTTTTTTTTTTTTAATGTTTAGTTAATGATTTGAGAAAATGTGAAAAGAAAATTGTTAGGGACATCATATTTCATTGCAGATTGGTTTGAAGTGCAAAATAATGGGGAAATAATGGAGATCTTCTACTTCCACGTTTTGTTTTTTATTGGTGATCTTCTACTTCCACATCGTTCCAAAATTTTGTTTTTATTGGGTTGGTAGAAGTGAATCTTCCTAACTCAATATTGTCTATTCGAGAAGTCAAGACCGTTTATTTGCCTCGTAAGGTTTTTCGTCCTGATGGTGGGAATTCCTCTGATGACGTCAATTTGCGTGGATCCGGCGGGTGCAGGCGGGGTCGCCGTGGACGCATTTAAATCACCCGCCCGCCTCCTCACACGGCTGCTCTCCCAATCGCCTCCCTTGCTTCCTTGCTTGCTCACTCAGGGGTTGATCACTCAACCCATGCGTTCGTCTACCGAATCGCTGGTCAACGCATTCGCGATAACCGTGGACGCATAAGTCCACTCACTTAAATTTGCACTCTTCTCAACTGCCGCCGGCTGCTCGTTCATTCATTCAGTATTACCTGCATGCCTGCCTGCCCGACCACTCACATGGCTACTCACCGATGTTTTCACTGCCCACTTGCTATCTAACGCCCACCACTCGTTTGTTCCACCTATAATTCGTCCATTCACTGACGTTGGTCGCTTTTCACCGTCGCTTCTAATTCGTCCGTTTTCGACTTTGGTTAATTCATTGTCGGAAATAAGCCTCCTGTCGGCAGTTTTCCGTGATTTCTCCGATCAACACCAGGCGAATGCATGAGCAGTTCCCAAACAAATGGGTCACGGATCGCGCCCGATCATTCTTTCCTCTTCCTTGTCCTATCCTCATCCTGTACATACACTTACACTAGCATGCACTACACAACCTCACATGCCTCGACCGGTCGGGAGCTTAGAGCTTGCCCCGACTGGGCGGTGCCCTCCTGGTGGGAGAGTCCTGGTAAGGGGGAAAGCCCACTAGCCGACGGTAGGACGGCACCGGATCTCGTCATCCAGCGCGAGATCACCGCTACCTTCCGATGAAAAAACATGCACTACACTTACGGGACTAACTACTTTAGTAGTTGACGTGCCCGAAAGCACTAACAACCAACCATTCTAACTGGTTTTCGAAATCCGCCATTGTCGGGACTCGTCCTACATTACAAACAGTTGGGGGTGACCCATCTTTGAAACAATGTGCAATGTTTACAAGATGGCACGAGATGACATGAGCATAGTTAAATTACTTTTATAATACATTTATAAATTTTAAATTTTATTTGTTCCATAGTATGTGGCTAAAAAAGAACTGACTTTGGGAAAACAACGTCTGAAACATGCCTTTGTAGCGTTTGTGAAGAAAATTTGTATCGTTAACAGTGTAATAGTTTATTTCAATATCTACTGATTGATCATAGAACTCTCCAAGATTTCCGACAAAACAATCGAAACGAGTGAGGAAAGATATTTTGACCACAAATCGCCCACTCCGGCCCATAATGTGACGTGACCCTGAGTGCAAGTGAAACCGTCTGGCTGCGGCCTGTGGGGGAGACGAGACGTGGCGAGATGTGTAGGGATGGGGCTTGGCGGGGCGTGGCTCTGCGTAGCGGGGACGAGTCTCAGTCTGGGGGGGGGCAGGGAGTAGCAGGAGTGGTTTGTCCGGGCGGGACGGGACGGTGAGAAGCGAGGCGAGGCGAGACGAGGCAATGCAAACACGGCCGAAAGACGAACGCTTCGGCAAGGGGACGCAGCCTCGCCTACCGCTTCCCTCCGAGTAAATCCTGGCCACGAATTGAATAGACATTTTCATTAAATTGTTAGCGCCGCGCAGTCCCTCCGCCAGCAGCTCCGGCAATGCTAGTGGTTGAAGTTACCATCGCTGGACCGGGATTTGGTCGCTGTTACCATTACCAACATCTCCCCTACTGTTACTTTAGACTCAGGATCTCAGTTGTGCCTCTAGAGGTTCCATGGCGCAAACATCAGTTTCGTTAATTGAGTCACTCCCATCGTCATATCGTCTCCACTGTAACTATCATACACTTCATTTAATATAGAGATTATCGCCACGAGCGCCTTCATAAATATGCCATCGTAAATGTTACTGCTATTGCCAATTCCTCTAATATTATCCCTGATTCCACCAATATAACTGAATCCGCGAACGTCACTGTTTAAACCTCACCTCTGGGGATTCGTTGCTTTAATGTGAAACCCATCAGAATCATTATCTGCCACCGGTAATGCTATTATCATTGTCGACACTACCCTTCACACAACGCTAATTATTTGAAAATCGCCAATATCTCCACTTACTTTCACCATCACCGTCGACAAACCCACCGCAATTGTCAATCGCATACCATCTCCCGGCGTTGTCAATGTTGTTGCCTTTGTCAGTGCCGTCACAATCTTCATCACCGTCGTCACTAATTCTCAACCCCCCTCCACATTGCCCGTCGTCCATTTCTGTCTTCCTCCCAACCACAGTATCCTCTCGTGCCTCCACTGTGCTCCTCGTCCCGCCATCTGCATCCCCACCGTCACCACCGACTTCGCAACTGCCGCCCCCTCCCCGCGCCCTCCCGAGCCTTCCGCAACTCTTGGCCTCCCTTGGCGAGGCCCTTTACGCACTACGTCAACAGTGCGGCTAAATTGCCAAAGTTTTCCCGCTTCCGCGTTTAAAGCCGAGGCCTCCTCCTCCGCCTCCGCCGCCTCGGAGGCCCCGATCGCACCCACCTAAACACCCCCCGCCGCTAATCCCGCCGGGGACAGAGGAGGCGCGGATCCGCTAAAGGATCGGGATGGCGAGGAGCGTCGATCGCGAGACAGGAAGGAGTAGACTAGGAGCGGGGAAAATTGGGAGAAGAGCAGTCCCTCAGGGGACAGAAGAGGGAATAAATCTGCGGATGGAAAACTCTGTTTGGTAGACAGCCTTGGCTTGCGCGGCATGGGAAGTGTGGAAGGCGTGAAGGAATGACCGGGACTGAGTGGATGTGGTGGGACTGCACGGATGGGGTGGGACTGCACGGATGGGGGGCGGGAGGGGGTGGGACTGCACGGATGGGGTGGGACTGCACGGATGGGGTGGGACTGCACGGATGGGGTGGGACTGCACGGATGGGGTGGTACTGCGTGGATGAGGTGGAAGTGGGCAGATGGAGTGGGCACTATGTGTATGAGGTGGAAGTGAGTGGATGTGTTGGAACAGCATGGATGATGTGGAACTCCGAAGGCGGTCGAGGACTGTGCTAGTGGGCGTGGGCAGGATTGGGCTGTGGGAGTAGCGATGAGATGAGTGAGCCGGCGGGGCTTGCATTAAATGTGAGATGGTTTGGGGAGGCGGCGACGTAAGCAGGCACGTGCATGGGCGAACCCGGTGTGTGTGTGTGTGTGTGTGGTGGTGCGTGCGTGGGTGGCGGGGGGGGGGAATCGCGGTCGGGTGGGGGTGGTGGGGACGAGGGCAGAGGAGCGACGAGGACGAAGGCATAGTGGAGCTGGGACGGAGGAAGGTGCGGCGGCGGATTGCAGTCAGAGGATCGTCGCCTCCGCCGGTGTTCCCCAAGGCTCCAACTCGACCCGCGATAAGCCCCTTGCCGGAGGCGGCTGAATTATGGGGCTCTGGCGCTAACATTTCCTATTCACCCTTCACAAATATCTTGGCAAACGTTATATACTGGAGGCTCCGGGAGTTTGATCCTACGTATTACACAGTTTAGTGACAACGCAAGGGACGCCAAATCAGGTTGCGTAGGAGATTCTATTTGAAGCGCCACAAACATTTAAAGAGCATCTTCCGTCAGGATTACCTCCCAAGGTCCGGCAGGAATACCGGACAAATGCCATACTACAGAATTAGGTTTACTATTCTAGTTATTATACGTTTCATACACGACTGAACATTTTTCTACAATATCAAATCTTTTGTTACTCATTAATGAAAATTAATAACAATTGAATATTCGCATGCTACTAAAATTTGGAAAATACTCTTCCTTTTTTCGTTATATATGTGATCGTCACTACAATAAATATTGTCTACTTTTGTATACAATTATCAGAAAATGATTGTTCGATTCTAAGCTTGCATCGAAGGAAGTCGGTGAACATCTGAGTCAGAGAGCTTATATAAACGCATCACACCGTGAGAGATGACTACCTCCGTTGAGAATACATTGAAAGGGGAGGTTGGGAAACGAGGGGAAAGGCGTCCGGATTTGACCCGTGTCACGGTAAGCAGAAGAGAAAGTTTTTTGGGAAAAGCGGATACAGACTGCAGCAGGAGAGTCTCCCATGGTGGAAAGACATGGGTGTTGTTTTGTGCATCGTATTCGACTTCAGGCAATGAGATTCAAGCACCACTTTGCGTCACAGTAATAGCTGGAATTTCAAATGCTGTCAGACATCAAAATTATCACCTTTTTACAGATTGATTGATTTTCAAGACAGATTGAGTTTGAGACAGATTGAGATTGAGTTTCAAGACAGATTGATGAAGTATTTCTTTTAAATATTGGATCTTGTATTCCTTCGTGTTATTTTTGATTGATCCCTGTTGAAAATTGTTTCTTTAAGCAGTCATGAATCCTGAATATTATTTTAAGTATGCCGCCCTTTATAGAAGCTACCTCTATCGTTGTTTTTTATTTTGAGCTTTTCTGTAATCTCAATACTATGAAATTCCGCCCTTAATGATTGTTCTATACGACAATTACACAAACCACTAACTTCTAGATCATTAATACACTCCTTTTTCACAAAAACTTGGGAGAAGTGTTACTTACGGACGTCCAGAGAAGAACTATTCACCGCAATATTTTGCGGGGCCTACTGACCGTCCAGACGCGCATCCTCCCCTCTCCCCGCCTTTGAAACCTGAGGAGTCCTAGGTTACCGCGGTGGGCATGCATTACTTAGACTGCGCTAGCGAATTCTCTGGACAGCATTAAGAACTGTTTGAAACTTCTCACTCTACTGCACTTCATAGCGTTTACGGATGCGGAAGACTGACTGGCTCTCGGTAACAAACACACTTATTTTTTACATCTGTTTTAAAGCTTTCAAAATCTCAATAATGTTTTAGAGGATTATTAAACTTATGACATATTTCTTATTCACTTTTAATTACTAGGTATACCGGCTGTATACGCGGTGAATCTGACAATTTGCCACTGCTACACGCACAGGCGCGCGCGCACGCGCACACACACACACACACACACACACACACACACACACACACACACACACACTGTAATAGGTCGGGTTTTACCCTTCCTCTCCTCCTTATATATATATAAACCTGCCCACACGTTGGGCGGTCACTTGTAATGGGTTGGGCGGCCTCTCTACACGCCCGGCACGTTATACTGTTACGTTTAATAAATTGCCCTGCTCTAGCCCTTCTTACGAACAAACCAATAAACACTAGCCTCGCGTTGGGTTCCCACATATAATAACTTTCCCCCTTTCCTACTCACAATTGCCCCTCTGCTAGCTTACCTGGCCTTTTCACTCACCTGGGCGTGGTCTGCGGTGCGTCTGTACAGACGCGAGCAAGGTACTGCGCTCACGCGCGTGGATCAGTCTAATGCTACGTAAATGATTGCGAAAAACATATTGATTTTTGGTAATCATGACCCCCAAAATGGCCATGAAGTTTATTCAATCGCCTCCGTTATCATGTTTCTTTTCAATTTGCACTATTTAGTGCTGCAACAGCACTGGTACCTCTGACGGCACACATCAATACAACCCAGCATCAAAAACAACAACAAAATAAACATTTCTCCTCCCTCAATACACAATACATAGATATATATATACTCTTTCATTCACACAAACTATTTACAAAAAAAACAAACAAATACCATTCACACATATAACTAAACCCCAGAATGCATTCTGTCGAGATTTCCGTCTTAAAATCTACCAATTACACGGCTTGGTCTTCGACAGAGCTTTCTTCAATCAAAACAAAACAAACAAATGTCAAAATACTTTGGCTCACGTATGCTGTTGCCTCTGCGACGAATCTGCGTGTCTGGGGGTGATTATTCACGCCCAACAGCGCCTCCCGTTGTCGCCATCAGTTCCGGAACACTCGCATACGCATCACAGTTCACTCATAGTGTCGGAGTTCACGCTGCCATCTTTTTTTTTTATAAACCCTTCAAATTATTAAAATCTCACTGAATTCCGAATCAAATTCCGCGCCTCTAATTATCAATGCAACGTCGCGCTCCCCACCGTTGCAAAATTTCTCGTACCGCCGCTCGCTCTCGCAAGTCCAGCGGGCGTTGCCGAATTTCAGAATAGTTCCGAAAATTCCTTTCTTTTGTGAAATTTTCTTTCCACGACTGTTACACAACGTACGTAAAATATTCCGGTTACTATTTCGGATGATGTTCATAACTTCCGCACTTTACAAAATTTTCAAGAATCGCCTACGCGAACACACATCCTGCTTTCACCAAGTCCAGGCACATTCTGGCAAATCTTCTTCAACCTAGCATTGTTATCCTTGCTTCAGCACTTTTCCCGATCGCTCGATAACTGACGATCGCGTCACCTTGGTTCTCTCAAAATATTTAATTTCTAACGTTTTCCGAAACACTTTATTTCCGTTTTAGTTTTGATAAAATTCTCCCGGCAATTTCCTAAAATTTGATGTTCTCCTCTTATCGCTCGATAACTGACGATCGCGTCACCTTGGTTCTCTCAAAATATTTAATTTTTAATTTTTCCCTGTTTTCCGTTTTTGAATGTGAAATGGAACGCACTGCATTTGTTCGCTAATCGCTTCCTCTTGCTTGAATTAATTTATCTGTTTTATTAAAATTTCGATACTTCCCGTCAAGATATTTAAATGGGATAAATTTTACCTGATGCAGCTAATTTTCTTCTTTTCCCTCCCGAAAGTCTGAATTTGATATCTTATCGCGTTTTCTTGCAGTATTCGAAAAACCCTCTTCTTTATAAGCGTTTCATCGCTCCAACAATGGACTCCATTAATATTTTTCCTTAACACAAACATGCGAAATACGAAAATTTCAATAACTTTTTATTGCCTGACGCGATTTCACTGGGATAACTTTCAAAATGTTTCTAAATCACAGCCGGATCTAATGTTTATAGTCCAAACTCGCACAAGTATCGGGTTCGCTTTATTCTCTTCCTCACTCGGTTTTATTTTTTTACTATGGCGTCTTTGCTGTAAATGTTTTGAACTGTTTATCATCCAAATGCACACCATTGGGGATCGTGTAAATCATTACAACACACACACACACACACACACACACACACACACACCGCAGGTGCCACTAGGCTTTACTACGCTTTACTACGAATCTGATCTGTGCTCTGTAGCATAATTGAAGACAGTCACAGAGTGTGTCAGATGATGACACCGGGAAAGAGAGATGGAAAAGACATTTTCGCCCTCGTCCATGTAATAACATTAAATCTAGGTAGCCTATTTCTCATGGAAAATGGAATAAAATCAGCAACTACAAAAACTTTTAAATGTGGTTGAAAAGTAAGCAAGGGTTGTCTATTGTCCAATCGAAGAATTGGCCAATATCTTTAAACCATTTTCAAAATATTTCTGAACACTTCTCGCTCTCCATGCAACATGGCGTCCAGGGGCTGGTGTGGCTTGTCAAAGGAAGTGCCCGTGCGGTCACGTGGTTCGTGACACAAAACTGGTGCTGCGCAGAACGAGCAAAACTGAGTAAGCATTTGATTAAATATTTTTATGTTCATCAGTGAAGTACTCTTTTACACAATTATCCATAATATAACAATAATAATAATAATAATAATAACAACAACAATAACAACAACAACAACCAATAATAATAATAATAATAATAATAATAATAATAATAATAATAATAATAATAATAGTGACTTCATTAAGATGGTGAGACTCGGACCACACTTCCACCTTAACACTTAGGAAAAACTTTTATGGGTCAAAGAAATACGAATTTCCAAGATAAATTTAGTAATATATTAATAAAAACTTAGACATGACTTTCCTCTGGGCTAACAAAAGCAAAAATAACGTTCCCATATTTACCCCTTGCTTTAAACTCCTAATAATATATTTTGCTTAGTAACGAAGTAATAATAGTTTTTTTTCGGTCTAATACATAATTGACGAATGTGTATTCCGAAACTGACAGTGATAAAGATTAGTCAATTTAATGAGATGTTTAAGAAATGCATATCCTTAGTGTAACTCTTCCACCCATGGAAGTGTGACATATTTGGAAGATCTTGAATTTCACACGATTATAGAAAAGTCCATATATTTTTATCCTGAATATTTAAATGCAATTTAATCTTCTGAGACAGACTGTTAAAAAATAGTTTTTTGTGCTGTTTGTGTTTAATGTGAGTTTCAAGGCGTCGATTAACGGATGCTTATTTAATTGTGTTAAAATATTTTAATTGCATATTTCATTTACCAAAATGTCAAAATTAGTTGCGATTAATTATAGTTTTACTCTTATTTGGTAGAAGCAAAATATAACACGATATTAATTTTCATTGGAATATTTTCAACGTATTCCAATGTAAATTAATATCCAGTTATATTTTGATTCTGTTAAATAAGAGTAAAACTATAATTAATCGCAACTAATTTTGACATTTTGGTAAATAACATGCGCAATTAAATTACTTTGACACACTGATGGTCATATAATACAAACGGAAATATTTGAGTTGTTTAGTGTTTTGAAATTAATATCTGAATTTATTTATTTCGAACCCATAATAGTATAATTATTATGCAATTAGTTTATAATGTTGTCCCTTTTTGCACGAATAAGAAAATATTACCGAACAAACTACATTAGAAGTGAGTTCGGTAATAATTTCTTATGAGTGCAAAAAGTAACATTATAAACGAGTTGCATACGCTACTTTTTGTATAACTATTATAAAAACTTAAGGAAGCGAAGCCAATTTAAATGTTAAGTTGTAACCACGGATTCATGTTATTACGTGATGATTGCTACCTAAGCAACTAATTTGTTTACAAATGGCAATTAGGTTGAAAGTTACGTTTCAAACATTATGGATTCTTTGCCAAAAGAAATTTTGGAAGAAGCTGAAAAAGCAGAAAATGATTGTTGGGTGGATGAAAAATATGCAAATTTTGTATGCGAGACTGTTGTTCTTTCGTATCTGTCGGGGAGTAGGTTGGTTAAGTTACTACAATGCACACGCTAGAATAAAAATGGTAGTTATGATACATGATTCTTATGAACATTATGTCCACAGCGTGTAAAGCGTCTACCTTATGGTGAACATATTCAAAATTGAAGGCAATATTTAAATGTATTCGTTTAAGAGGACATACGCGACGTTTTTCGCCGATAATGGCGGTGATATTACTGCACTTACATGTCATGGAGGGTGTCCATCTGCAAATGTAGCTGAATCTTACATTGATGAATCAGTGAATAAGAATAAACTATCTGGTCAATGAGGTATCTACCACAATAGTATTAAATGTAATTTTAATATGATTACATATACGTGTTTCGGGAACACTCTTCCCATCCTCAGTGGTTCCAAGTAACACAGATTAAACGCATAATTTCATGGAAGTTTGACACCATTTTGATCGTACGCTGTACGAATGCAGACATGTGAGTCATGTGTGTGATGACTTTCCATGAAATTATGCGTTTAATCTGTGTTTCTTGGAACCACTGAGGATGGGAAGAGTGTTCCTGAAACACGTGTCTGGCTATATGTAATCATATTAAAATTACATTTAATACTATTGTGGTAGATACCTCATTGACCCCAGATAGTTTATCATGGAGTACCATAAAATCTCCGCTGCCACCACAGAATTTATACAGAATTTAGTGAATAATAAGATTTTCATTACAACAAGTTATTGGTTATTGCAGAAAGTAAAGAAAAAATAAGAACTTTGGAATTAAATACATCTTCTGGAGTATCTTTGACAAATTTATCCAACTGTACTATTGATATTCATATTCGTAAAAGCGGATTAATGCTCTTTGTTATTGTTAAATATTACTGAATAACAGCAACATGTAATTTTAAAGTAGTCATAAGTTAATACATTAGATTTTAAAAGTGCAAGTTTTTTCACAATATATATTTCATTTTACTGCGAACACAGAATATATTTACATGGTACCACTGCCTTCTTTATACTCCATAACTGATGATAAATGGAGGCTGTGACTGTTATGTCAGCGACGACTCATATTTCGTACAGAAATAGCGATGACGTAATGATTCGTGCCATAATATACCATATTATGAACGATTTTGCTCATGGAAAAGGGTTGTTTATAATGCAGGTATACAAAAAATATCACGTTCAACAATTAGATATTGTTTAAAACATTTAAAGGTTAAGCACATATTTGAATTATTATAAAACAGATACGCGAAAAATGTAATTCAAATTGTTGTGTCTACTATTTTATCAAGGGATTTGAACGGAATGAGATGAAAATATTAGTTTGCCGTCGTTTCAAAATATTTTTATTCCATCCTCGAGGCATGTGTAAAACATAAAGACAACAACACTATAAATTGAAACATTTTCCGTTTATACCGGCTGTTTCATTTATAACTGGTTTTGGAAATGTCTTGAAAAGTGAGCATCGTATCAAGAAAAGTGAAAATTGTTCGTATAGACGAGGCCCATCCAAAGATATCAAACCCGACCGTCATGCCTACTTCTCGGGATGGGGAAAAATAAAAAAAGTTAAATTGGAATCCCCGTTTTATTGCATATTCGAATTCTCTGGCCACAAAGATAGTGACAGTGCTATAGTTCTGCCGTAGAGAACTTGTTCAAAGTACGAGTTTTTAGCCTCAATTACATTGTGGGTGTTCAAGTTGATACGTTGGCAATGGTTGTAGGGACTTAAATTATAAAGCAATTATAATCTATGTATTAGTATGTCTATAGAAATAATGATTTGATCTATTTATTACCACATCATTGTCAAAGCAAGAAGGACTTCTATATTAAAAATAAACAAAATTGAATAATAAAGTAAATAATGGACCGGAAGTACGCTTTGCACTCTAAAATACATTATGTCTTTTCACATTCATTTCGTAATTACTTAATTTGTTCAATATCATGTTGTTATTATTAATATTATTAAAAATTGATGTAATGTATCAGTACTTCCTCAGTTTTGGATCTTTTCTTGTTATGTTTGCTTTATTTCAACGCTTGCTTACTCGAATGCACATCTTTGAGTGACTACAGCACGTGGACCACACAACTGAATCGTAGTAGAATTTTCATTCATTTGTAATGGTGGCCCGGGGGGGAAGTTGGCCCGAGGGGGAAGTTGCGCGAGATGGATCCTCGTACACTCCAGGCCACCTCGCCACTACACGTGGATTTGTGTTGAATCCCATATAAATGTTGAGGGAATGTAACTATCTATACCTCTACTAGTAAGGTTTATACATTTTCTGATCATTATTGTACATTATATTATTAAGTTGTATAAGAGTATATATAAAGTGTTGTCTTTACGACCTGAGGATGGAATACAAATATAAGAAAAGGTCGGAAAATTCATGTTTTAATATTTATAACTCACTTCTACTAAACTCTGTGATTTTTTATTTCTACTTCATGGTCGTGAATTTCACAATAGGTACTATTTTATCTTTATTGATAGTGTTAAGATGTCCAGTACATGTGGGTATGAAATATTGTGACTGTTTATAGCGTGAATGATATAACATGATACATTGTTTCAGTTATCTTCGTATTATTTTATATTCATAGGAAACTGTTAAAATATACACGGATATTGGAGCATACGATATTAATTTTGATTGGAATATTTTCAACGTATTCCAATGTAAATTAATATCCAGTTATATTTTGCTTCTATCAAATAAGAGTAAAACTATAATTAAATTTTATTTAGTTTATATAAATAATATTTATTATTCGAACCCATAATAGTATATTATGCAATTAGTATATAATGTTGTCCCTTTTGCACGAATAAGAAAATATTACCGAACGAACTACGTTAAAAATGAATTCGGTAATAATTTATTATGAGTGCAAGAAGTAACATTATAAACGAGTTGCATACGCTATTTTTTGTATAACTATTATAAAAACGTAAGGAAGCGAAGCCAAATTGATACTGCAAATCGATACACGAACGTTGGAGCATAAAATCTTCCTATGTTTAAAGATTGGAAATTTAAAAAGAAACTTATTTCCTATGCACTAACTATTCCTAACCCTTAAGGAAAAATATTAGATATACCGTAAATTGAACACTGATGTCAATGATCAGAACTAACAAATATTATAAGATAAACATTCGTTTTTAACCAAATTTCAAGTCTTTGATTTGTGTAACATTATATTCTAAATTCAGTAGAACAGAATTATGCAAGCCGCTCGTGTGTTGCCGCTGTTGCTTTTAGTTCCTTTTGGGATATTTTAACCAGGTGCCGTGCGGTGCATTGCAACACTGTACCCGTCCATCGCGGGCGCTGTCGTTCGCCTTATAGAGTTCCCGTAATGGAACGGGTGGGTGCGTCGGACAAATAGGCGGCCGCGAAGCCAAGGGGCGAGCGAGAGGAGGGGGCGCAGTTTATTGGACATCTCGTCGATACGCCACGCCAGCGAGGACCGGGCACGGAGGATCTGCAGCCACCGCCTGGGAGTTCTACAGTCGTGCCACGCTGGCACTAGCGTTTCTTGATGCCTCTTTCACAGCCAATACCACCATGACCACCACTACCACCACTATCACCACTACCACCACCACCACCACCACCACCACCACCACCACCACCACCACTACCACCACTACCACAATCACCCACCAGCCACATACGCCATAAAGTACACCCGCACCCACCCCCACACCCCACCACCACCACCACTACCACCACTACCACAATCACCCACCAGCCACATACGCCATAAAGTACACTATTAGCATCACCATCATCTGCACTGTCTCCGACACCGGCATCGCCACCACCAAAACTACCACCACTACCACCACTGCCACCACTACCACCATCACCCACCAGCCACATAAAGTACACTATTAGCATACCATAAAGTACACATCATCTGCCATAAAGTACACATATTAGCATCACTATCATCTGCCCCGCATTATTCCATCACCTGCCCGTCGCCATCACCATAAACTGTTTTCCATCTCCTTACTATTCCCTCACCTCCACCATCATTATCTGTCTATTACCACCTGGCCCATCACCGCCTGATCCATCACCGCCTGATCCATTACCGCATGACCCATCACCACATGCGCATGATCCATCACCGCCTGATCCGTCACCGGCTGACCTATCACCGCTTGACCCGTCACCACTTGACCCATCTCCATCTAACTCATCACCATCTGACCCATCACCACCTGATGCATCACTAACTGACGCATCACCACATGCCTCGTTACCATGTGTCTCGTCACCACCTGCGCCATCAACACAACTCCGCTTCTCCCCTCTTTGCTGTCCGTCCCGCCCTTTCAAAAGGATTCGCCCTCGACTTGTACTCTCGTGCTATATGCCTACTCTCTCCTCCCGTTCCCAGCCAATACTGCCCATTCGAGCCTTCTCTTACCTACTTAGTATCCCTTTTCTGTTGCATTACAACTTTGTGGAGCTCATATGTCCAATTTTGGCACACAACCCCGTCACTGGTACTTTTTTCATTTGATCCTTTACACAGCTACTTCTTGTGGCAAATACTGCTTCAATTATTTTCCCCCCATCGCCACGACTTCCCGGCACTTTCTGATACATCCTAGCTTCTATTATCTCAGGACGTATTAACAATCTACTTAAAAAAATTGCATTAAGATTGCAGTGCCTTATACCTGGTATTGATGATTGTGGTGAATGCTTTTGATGAGAAGGTAATTATGGAAAAATAATTCAATGATGATGGAGCAATTGTGGAATTGGTGGCAGGATAACTCTTAGATATCTGCCACCTTCTCGTTTTGTTCACCACAAATTTTACATGGATCGACTGGGATTTGGGTCTTGGTACCGGCACTGGAGGGCGAGTGATCTGATCGCTACGACACGGATCGCATTTATTCGCAAGATACTGTGTCACCACTTCAAATTCCTGTTGCTCAGCACCGCTGTTCTCTCCACGACATATTCCCTGGTAATTTCTGTGCCAATACTTGTGCATACAATCCTGTCATTGTTCTCACACTGTGTATGCCGCCCTTCCACACCTTCCAATCATGCTACCAACTCCGCCACCAACCTTCATATCAGCATCAGATCAGCGAGCGCGTCCGCTGTCACCACAATCACCAGCACATCCACCACCACCTTCACAGTCACCATAGCCCCCCCCCACCCCCCCAAGTCACCATCCACCCCCTCTGCATCCCCCCACCACACCCCTACTTTCATCATTACCGCCACAAACCCGCACTCCATATGAATTACAACAAACACCATCACCATTCTCATTACAACAAAAATCTTCGCCTGCAAAACCATCTTCCCTCCCGCCGAGTTCCTCGACCCCAGCCAGCGCCACAGCAGCAGGCCGCTGCCCGTCGGTTTCCCCCCCCCCCCCCCCCCCCCGCCAGCGCTCCGGCGGGCAGCCGTTGCACGGCCCGTTGCGCGCCGCACGCCCTCGCAAGGTGTGCCCGCGTCGAAGGCGCCTCCGGAACGAGATGGAGACGAGCGGCAGGGCTGTGACCTGCGACCATCGCTGCATCGACCAGAAGCCCTTGTGGAGCGCACTCATCGTGGGTGTGTTTCGTAGTTTCAAACTCGACTCTAGAGTTCAGTACATTACACAGGCACACAAAAAATTGTGCTGTCAAAACAACACCCACTTTCTCGCCAGTGTTTTAACGTAAAGTTACGTGAAAAGTAGTTATAATTTCGAAAAATTGCGCATAACCTTATTTCAAAATCTATTTTTAAGTAACAGAGTTTGTTAAGGGAAAAATATCTATATTTAATATTCCAGTTGTAGGAAGACTCCTAACAAATTTTGATTTTTTGCAATTTTCGAAAAATAAGTTTTCAACAAACAAAAATATGTTTTCATCAAACATGAGACCTGTACCTTTCTCTTAAACGTCCTTTAAACTATCCAAGAACAAAATTTAATCAAAAACGGTGGATAATTTTTTTAATAATTTCAAAATGTCTCAGGAGCTTTATGTAAATTCACCCTCCCCCCAAATTAAAATATCGGTTTGACATTCAAGAGACCGCGACATCAATTGCGAAATATCAATTTTGGAGAAAATCGGCTGAATGATTTAGCCGCAGATGGACAGTCAGACGAACAGTCAGAGAGACGATTTGCCGTCATTTGATTTTTCGGTATAAAGAACCCACAAAACATGGACACACCACGAGTTAGATGATTTTATTCTAAATTTAGCAACTACATTTATCCACTTTTTCATTACCAGTGCCCTTCAAAATTCGCCGTTAATTCGTGCAGATTCACCGTAGCTAGAAAGTAAAAATCTTTCTCTCTTCTCCGTAGCTAGAAAGTAAAAAGGTTGTAGATCCCAAGACTTAAAACATGTTTTTCTATGAATGTCAACCTGCTGAATTTGAATCCGAAGTCAGAATTGTGCCACCACACTCAATTTTTTTTTAATTTCGAAAAAATACCGTGAAATTCTTTTATTTTTTGTTTTCCGGTGGCAGCATGGATTGTGCTTGTAAAAATAGACAGAGTATTTGAATTGTGTTGGCTGGAACCAGGGCACCTCCACGTGGTGATGGTCGGCAACAGATTCACACTGGCTGAGTCCCTGAGCAAACTGCTTGCATACCGTCATGGGTGATAAAAACTTTACGACGCAGGGATTTGGAACACCAGAATAGGCGGATGATCAGGGTGGGAAAGCGGGCCCGCAAGTGTCGTCATGAAGGTACCGAAGCTCTACAGTGGTAGGAAACTTGGCTTCTGTAGAGTATAATGCTGACCCCCCGAAAAAAAATACGTTTTCACGGTGTTTCTTTCGCGATTTAACAAAACTGGAGTATCGTGGTGCAATTCTGGCTTCGAATTCAGCGCATCGACATACATAGAGAAACATGTGTCAAGTCTTTGGGTCTGACAACGTTTTTGTGTATTTGTGTGTTTTTAACGTACAAAAAAAATAAAAACACTGTGAATGCGGAGTTGACCTGGGTGGTCAAAATCGATGTGACAGATTAAATTATATCTGTGTTTGAAAGATCGCGGTTTCAAAACTTGCCTCGGGCTTGAATATCTATTGGGTGATGTCGCATAGTAGGGCGCTGACAATCACCATGTGTCACCTTTCAATTCTCTTCCTTCTGTTACTAGCCGATGTGGATGGCTCAAGGGCTTGAGGTATTTGCGCTCAAGAACTCCTTGCATCTAAGCTATGGGTTCGAATTCCGCGTAAGGAATAACACTCGTAGGATATGAATGCATTCGTTTTCTAATTGTTACGATTTCACAGAACTTCCGTTTAATTGCCTTTGCCGGTTAATTGAATTGAATTTCATGAATAACTTTCTTTAAATAGATTTTCAATTTAAACGTGCAAAATTATTTTTGTATTGAGGGAGTTTTATTTTGTCTATTCCCTAAATAAAATTAATTTATTTCAATATTTTGTTTTAGAGAACGTTTTTCACTCTCGGTGTTCTCAATAACATTTGCAAAACTATTGTTTTACCATATCTCGTACCGGGAGCGATAGCTCAGTGCATCAACTGATGTCATTGCAGCGCCTCTGACCGGGTGGTCGTAGGTTCTCCGATAGCTAATCATTGAATCTCTGATGATTTTCTCTCTCAATATACAAAGTGCCTCAAGGGAATACAGATTTCAATCTATCGCTATCTCATAAATATTATAATGAGGAATGAATAGGGAAGAACCCGTTATTTTAGATTCAAATACGGTATTCTCCTGGAAATTATCGGAGGAAACGTCGCAAACAAACTGCGAGAGATTCTGGCTTCTAGAATTCTACTAAGTGTCTGAAATTATCATTCAGGCTTTGACTCTGCTGTGCAGCGAATTCCGAAAATACTCCCTGAATGGTACTTGAACCTGCGACCTCTCGACACTTCAGTTGGGAACTTACCACAAAAAACGCCATTGGAGCAAGGATTCTTAGATTAAGGATAAGGAATGTTTTTTCTTAAATATTGAAGTGTTCCGCAATATCTATACGATATACCAGTTCATTACCTGGCGTCGCGCGGATATGTATTTCTCACAATGGTATATTAAGCAGCCTCGCTCAACCTTGCTTGACGCTTTGTCCGTCTCCCCATCACGTGCTATTCGGCCTGACGTGGCCATCCTGATTACAACTACCGCCCCGCCCATCCATTTCCTTCTGCTCTATTCCCTCCTCCCCCATTGCTCATCACTTTTGTCCGTATCCTCCAGACAATTCGGCATGCTTTGGTCTTAGTGTCTACAACTGCAGTGCCACCCATCCAGCTTCTTCTCCATTCCGTTTCTCCTCATCACGTACCTATCGCATCTTACGTCTTTCCGCCGCGCCCATTCCTTCTGCTCGGCCTGCTCTTTTGCTCCCTTCCTCTCCTCTCTTCTTCACCTCCTTGCGCCGTCCAGCTCTGTCCGGTCCTGCTAGACCCCGCCCCGCGTCACATGGCAATGCCTAGCAAGAATGAAACCCAGGTAGATTTTTTATTGAATATTTACATGCGTTAGCCTGTGAGGCTTTTGGCAGAAGGTTAAGAAATATACTATTTATTTTAAATTGCAAGAGTTGAAGGAAACATTTAGCTACATTTAGCTACTTTTAGCTTCTCCTTCAACTCTTACTATCTAAAATAAATAGTATATTTCTTAACCTTCTGCCAAACGCCTCACAGGCTAACGCATGTAAATATTCAATAAAAAATGTACCTGGGCTTCATTGTTTCTGGGCAGATTCGGGTAGCACACACACACACACACACACACACACACACACACATATACATACACACACACATATACATACACACACACATATACATACACACACACATATACATACACACACACATATACATACACACACACATATACATACACACACACATATATACATACACACACACATATATATACACACACACATAATACATACACACACAATATCTCAATCTCTGCAGAAACAAAACCGAGAATACTGATTAAAAATGTGAACGTGACTACTAAGGGATCAAATATCTAATGTTTGTGAAAAAACTCATATCATGATACTGACCATAATGGCCTATGGACCTCGCTTTTATAAGCATTGTTTTAAAGTTTCATTCGAATGAATTCTTGTTTCCCTTTCCAATAATTCCAAATAATGTTTAGGTTTACACGAGAGCTTGTTTTATTACTTTCATGCGTGCGGGGGTGTCCGTTTTTCAAGCAGTAAACAACGCAGCGTCAATCTCCGCAACCAATTAAAAGCCTTTAATCTCGTCCGTAGAAAGTTCTTAATTTCGCACGTAATTACCTCGGGTCTGTCCTTTCTTCCTGGCTGCTCTGCAATCTCTGTGTGTCACAGAATATTTATACTCGTATATGATAGATAGTTTTTACTTTTTCCGGCTTGTATGAAGAGCATTTGCTTCCACTTTTTTTTTTTTTCAAGAAATACTTAAATGTGAATACAAGGAAAATATTTCACCGAATAATACTCAATTTTTTATTGTTACAATCATCAAACTCTTAGATTATCAGTCAATCGGCCCACATCAAAATGTTCTCTCCAAAATGCCCTCTCTCGCAAATGTTCATTAATATAAAATGATGACAATATAATATAATTGAATATTAGTGATGATATGATTTTACTATTACCACCCTGAACATTTTGATTTGCGGATATTATTCAGAGAACATAAGGATTTGGAAATTTTTGCTGTGAACCTTGTTTATTGAACATCATATTTTGAGTCAATTGAATATGTCATCTTCACGTGTAGCTCATCAGTTAGTGTCTGTGAGCTTAGAGTTTGTTCTGGCTGAAGCGGTGTCCCGCTAGTAAGATATTTCTGTTTGGGGGAAACCCGCCAACCGATGTGTAGGTCGGCGTCGGGTCTCACTATCCAGCGGGTAAAGATCACCTTCACCTCCTGCGATAAAAACATTCACTATTCTTAAGAAAGTAATGAACTTAATAGTTGACGCGCCAGGAAACGCTAATCAATCAATTATCATTTAAGTACTGTCTCGTTCAATTTCCTTTTTCTTGGGGATTAGGGGATTTTTGGTTACATTTTTGCACTCGTTCGATAAATTATGTAACGTTGCCGTGTAATTAGGTTAGAAAATATTTGAAGCAGTTGCACCTTACGGAAGCCAAGCGGTGCCTGGCTGTGGTTCTCCTTTACTCCGCCAGATGGCGACATCTTTTAACGATATCCGAACGGTCTAATTGTGAATACGAGAGGTATCGGAACACAGTATTTTCTGAGGAAGTGAACTTTGCCCGGAATCTGCCAAGACTTTTATGCAAAATACAGGGCACTAGCGTGGCATGTCGCCCTGAGGATTTTTAGCTATTTGAAATTCACCTTCTTAGGTGGTATTGATGCCGTGTCCTTGTATTTTGGAAGCCAGTGTCTTCCGGGGCGGGCAGTGTCTACCTGTTTTCAGGGACGGGCGAGCAGTGCCTTCTCCAGTTTTATCACCAGTTTTTCAGTCTACAACTTAACACACTTTAGAACCTTATGTCTATCTATACACATCGCACAAATGCACCATGCTCATGGGTTGCTTGGAAATGTTGTTATTCCGTGTTGAAGAAGTAACTGTGTAATTTGGTGTCTTTTAGCTTTTTTAATATAATAATTATTCTTCTCGCCCTTTCGGTTTGAAATCGGATTTTTACCTCTATCTATGGAATTAATTACACCTATTGTTACTAATAAATTTTACTATCCCTGTAACAGATGCAACACGTGAGAAGGTGCCGTGCTGCAGTGCGACTACATACGGGATCAGAAGGGGGTTTCAGAGGATTGTTCGCCTTTAGGGTGATGAAAGCCAATATGCAATAATAATGAATTGTAGTTTATATTTGTATGTATACTAGTAGCTTGTTTTAGTGAGTAGCACGCCGGGGGACCAATGAATATTTATAAAGTTTATGAATGCTCTTCTTTCTCGAAGTTCACTTTACTTACAGTTTGTTCTACTGCAAGCACCAATCCAAACCACCTGGCTGAGTGTGTGGATGTCGTCAGGGCTGAGGTTGGCTCCAGGCAATTCGGCGGTGCGAACTGGAATGAGCGCGGACTCAGTTGACTGGAGCTGGTTGCGGAGTTTGCCGGAAATTCGACTGATGCCCGCGAGTGGCACGAATTTAGAGGTAGCGGCCTGTTGGCCGCGCTGGTTGATGCATGAAGCATTGGTAGGCCCAGCAGGAACAGCCGACTCGTTTGCGGGCTATCTGCCTAGTGGAGCAAGCATTGATTCACTCGTCCGTTGTTGACAGATGAGTCAACGGTAGTCGTTTACGTCTCAGTGGAAGACAGTTGTATTTTGGGTCTCTTCGTCTGTTAGTTCTGCCAGAAGTTTTGAATAGCAGTAGCGAACACTAGTCGCAGAAGTTTGACAGTTGTCGTTGGCTAGTGAGTAATTAAATAATAAGTAGTAGTGTCAGTTCTGTTTGAGTTAGTCTGTCCTCTTCGTCGCGTGAGAGCGAAGTTGCCGTATTTATTATTTGGTGATGTTATTGAGACCGTTGGGTTGATTTTGAAGGCAACCGCAACACCCTCGTGTTAAGAGATATAGCCTTGACTTCAAACATCGGTATCCTATTGTACCAGATGTTCTCCAGTAAGGGAAGATAAAAAAGGTTTTGTTAGTTCAAAGAAATAAACGTCAGATCACTTTCATATACGCGATCATATTAGAAGAAATAAAATATAAAATAGAGCGAGCAGTTGTGGTGCTATTTAATGGCCACAAAATATTGTTACATAATTTTCGAAATTCTCGGATTAATGGAATCTATATATTTATTAATTAATGTACACGAACAGCAATTATTTGCCGAAAATAACAACAAAGAAACTAAAACGTTATTTATCAACAAGGAAATTTCACTTCAAATTTACAGAAGTATCAGATGTAAAAAAGAGACCGGTAAACGTGGTAAGAGAATCACTCTTAGCTATGAACCCATTCTTCCTACCCAAACATTACCGAAAGCAGTAGCACCTTGCCAATTGCATGAACGAAACCTGTATCACCAAATACTGACGGTCCACAACATTATTTGCCTAAAACAATAACATAAAAATCTAAAACGTTATTCACGATGTTTATAACAAATAATTTACATTGCATTTATAGAAGTATCAGATGAAAAAGAGACCGGAAATTGTGAAAAAACAATCACTCAGTTAGAGATGAAACCGTTCTTTCTACCCAAACACCACCAAAAGCAGTAGCACCTCGACAACTGCATAAGCGAACCCTGTAACACCAAATAGTGACGGTGCACAACATTATTCGTCTAAAAAATTAACATAAATACTGAAACGTTATTAACCATCAAGCAATTTCACTTCGAATTTTCAAAAGTATCAGATGAAACAGAGACCGCAAAACTAGAATCACTCTATTTGCGATGAAACTATTGTTGCTGTTTAAACACCACCAAACCAGTAGAACCTCGCCAATTACACAAACGGACACTGCAATACCAAATGCAAACAGTGCACAACATTATTCTCCTAAACCATTAACAACAAATAAACTACAAAGTTATTTACAAACAAGACAATTTCACTTCGAATTTGCAGAAGTATGAGATAAAAAAAGAGACGGGAAAATGTGACAAAGAATCACTCTATTAGCGATAAAACTGTCCTTCCTGTCGAAACACCACCAAAAGCACTAGCACCTTGCCAACTGCATAAGCGAACACTACAGCACGAAATCCTAACGGTGCACAACATTCTTCGCCTAAAAAAATAACGTAAAAACTAAAACGGTATTTACCAACGAGAAATTTTAATTTGTATTTGGAGAAGTATCAGGTGAGAAAGAGACCGGAAAACGGAAAAAGAGAATCACTCTATTAGCGATGAAACTGCCCTTCCTGTCCAAACACCGCCAAAAGCACTAGCACCTCGCCAACTGCATAAGCGAACACTCCATCACGAAATGCTAACGGTGCACAATATTCTTCGCCTAAAAAAATAACTTAAAAACTAAAACGGTATTTACCAACAAGAAATTTTAATTTGTATTTGGAGAAGTATCAGGTGAGAAAGAGACCGGAAAACGGGAAAAGAGAATCACTCTATTAGCGATGAAACTGTTCTTGCTGTCCAAACACCACCAATTCAGTAGCACCTCGCCAACTGCATAAGCGAACACATATGAAAGGACGCACGTGGTGGTGGTGGTGGGGGGGCGTGTATGGTAGCCGGAAGGGCGCGCCTCGTAGCGCCCGCCAACGCCACACCCTCTGGCGCCAGGAATCCGCCATAAATCAGAAATGCACATACATACCCAAACATCTCCGTAGCCGCGCATAAATACCGCATTGCCATTCATGCGAACGCACGCCGCGCTCTCGACTCCCCGCCTCTGCCACCGCCACGTCTCGCTCCCCTCCTTTCCCGTCTCGCCACACGTCACACTGTTCGCCTCCCCGCCTCTCCCCGCCCGGCGGCTCGTCCTCTATCCGTTCGATTCGCCCCCTTTCCCTTTCTCTATCCTTCTCTTACACTCTCATCCCCTCATCCCTCCCTACCCCTTCCTATATTTCTGCAAGACACCGCTCACTCTCTTTTCTCCATGTCGAAACTCACTGACTGAGCTCTCTTTTCTTACCAACACGTTCCCCCACACATTTACCTCTCCTTCTTGTCACACTTTCCCTTCTCTCTCCTCTGACACTTACCCTTCTCCCTCCTCTCACACCATCCCTCCCCACCCCTTCCGATATTTCTGAAAAAAAAACCGCTCTCTCTCTTTTCTCCATCTCGAAACTCACTGGCTGAGCTCAGAACCAATATTACCGCTGAAACAGCAGCAACTCGAACCGGGAAGTTCTAGGGCTCGAGTCCCAATAGTGGTGAATTTTCCAAACTAGCAATACAGCGATGACGGATTGAGCAGTTGTCTTAAACATTTATAGAGGACCGCTGCTATGATCGATAGTTTTCCGTGTTTCTCCGATCAGAATCAGTGGCACGCCGGAGTAGTTTCGCAGCAAACGGACCAGGATTGCGCGCGATTTCTCCAACATTTTTCTTGCCCTGCCCTCTCTCCTCATATTCGCAACCACGTACACTTACATTCACTACACTACCATACATGTCAGGAGACCAGTGGAGAGTTTTCAGCTGGTCTCGAGTAGGAAGCGACTGCGAGCCTTGCTTGGGAGAAAAACATTGAAGAGAAAATGCTCCGGAAGTCGACATGCTGGCCGGACAAAATGTCACCAGACAGTGGGGAAGGAAAACCATCTCCAGGTATAAAAACATTCATTACATTAACGGGACTAATGAACAATTGACGGAAACATCAATCAATCTCTCCACTCTTCATTCTCTCCCTCCCGTGCTTTGTCCTGCGAGCCATCCCCCCCCCTCGCTTCTCGTTCTCCATCATTTTTGTTCCATCCCCACTTGCTATTATATACTCACATTCTCTTCCATTTTCACACACCATTCATCTTCCCTACCCCTCAAATATTGCCATTCCCCTCCATTCATGCTAACGCAGTTCGAACGTTCATCCCTCCCCATCATATCGGGATCGGTTATGAATGCATGGAAACATTTAGAGTTGGCTCGCGCACAGCGTCATGACTCGCCAGTGCGGATGAAGCAGCCTGCAACGCGAGCCCGAGGCGAGTCTCTGCTAGTTGCCCGCATATAAGTAGCCAGGGGCGCCTCAGTAGACAATCTGGTTTTGTGAGTGCGATCCGGAGTGTTCATAGTTGTAGATAGGAATTGTGTCTACGCCAACTGCGCCCGCTATTGGATATTGTACTTGGACTTTGGTAGCTTCGGCTAAGAATTGGTAAATCTCATGGTAATGACGTCAGTGTTTAACTATTGGTGCATTGTTGATTGTTAGTGATTCGGGGCGCGTCAACTAATAGGGTCATTAGTACGTTTGTCATTAGTAGTGCATTTCTTTTCTCGGGAGATGGTGATGATCTTACCTCGCTGGATGGCGAGATCCAGCGTTCACCTTTTAAATTTCGTTGATGGATAGTGTTAAGGACATTTAACAGAATGTTGCAGATCTCATGTTCTTTAAAACCATGAGTTTTCGAAAATTACAAAAGTTTTTTTCGACGTCTTCCTACAACTACAATTATGAAGATATAGATTTTTCTCTTAATTAAATCTGCTTCTTAAAGATAGACTTTGAAATAAGGTCGTATTCAATTTTTCGACAATTTGAGTACTTTTCACATAATGTTGCTTGAAAATGGGGCGAGAAAATTTGTGTTATTTTAGCACCACTAGTTTTACATCGTCATATCGGGACTCACCGTGTTTTGTGTCTGTCTCCCCTAAAGTCAGAGAAGTAACTGATGCGAGTCCTTTTCTCCTGTCGCGTTCTCGCTCCCCGACCTTCCGCAAGGGCTTAGAGACGGCTATTCGATTACGGTGTGCTTACCGCCTGCATGCAGAATAAAATTCCGATACTTCTCATACATATTTAAAGATTGTTACTTAAGGGAAAGAGAAAGACTGGAGAAGATGGTGGAGATGGCTAAAGGGGAAGGTTGGTACCCTTCTCAGGAGTTACAAAACACGTTTACCAATATACACAGAAGGTTCCATCACTATTCGCCCTAAATTAGTCATTAGTTTTTTATCGTTTGTCTTTTTCCTCTCTTCACTTATTTGCATTAAACATTGCCTACTCTTTTTTTCGGAATCTTATACATTTCTCTTTCTCTCTTGGCGTTGGACAATTCAAATATTAAACAAAATTATCCAGAATTCTCTTTTTCAATGCTATTTGTACGTAGCATTGCTTTTCACCTGTGTTATTTTTATTAATGAAATTGAGGTGTGTATCTGTGGCACAGAAATAATTTAGAAGCTCATATGGCTAGAGACAAGCATTTGTGAAACCAATGAAGTTGCTTTTAGAGTTTTTGTCTGAGTTAATCTCCTGAACGCTGAAACCGATTTCGATGAGATCTTTACAGATTGATAATAATAGTTTATTCAACTAGTTTATAATGTTCAACTTTATTGAATGGTTAATTTTTTTCAAACGAGAGACGTGAAAAGCGAGTTTTCAAATTTATAGGACTGCAATAAAGCAACATTGTAAAAGAGTTGCATCATATTTTTTTGTTTGACAGTATTATAAATTTACAAGAGATTCGAAGTTAAGATTAGGAAACAATGTCACTTCCTGTATCTATTTTCTCTATTTTGCATATTCAGCATATGCAGTACTATTTTCAATATTGAGAGAAAAAGCCAGTTTCCTTTTAGACTATAAAATGATATTTGGCGAGTTTTTCTCACAGATAACTGGAAATGTAACGTATTGTTAATTTTCCCCTCTCTTACGTGTAAATTCATGTGTATTTAGTACACATCTTTTATTTATTCAGTTTTTAAATTTATTAACCATTGTTCTGCCTGTCAGATCTTTTAAAGTTTTGAATCTGCATTTTTTATTGAAAACAATTTCTTTCGACGAACGTAATGCTCCTTTATCTTTAAATAGTCTTCAAAGATTGATATTTTCCTCGATGACATACCAAAATAGTAGTCGGTTGCATGGTGGCGGTAAGTACGAAAAAACTCAGCAGCTAACACATTGAGCTTCATGTACATTGGTTTGTTGATTAATGATTGCGGGTGCGTTAACTGCTAAGGTCATTATTCGCGTACGTGTGATGCAAGTTTTATCACGGGGATGGGTGGCGGTAATTATTCCTCACTGGATGGTGAGACATGGCGCCGATCTTCCGTCGACATAGCTCCAGCGACACACTGGGTGAATGAAGGAACTTACCTCGGCGTTTTTCTGCCAATTATAGCGCGGATACACGTACTTGACCAACGCCATTTACACTTAAATGTGATTCAGTAAGTTAGATGGCCTTGACTTGACAGGTGAGCTTGATAGCCATTTGCCGAAAATTTCTTGGAAACATCTTCTATTGATCGCGAGACGTTGCTGAAGATAAGGGGATCTGATTAGCTGGTGGCGCTTTTCACACATTTTCCCACATCCGGAGTTTAATCTCCATCTTACCGACTTCGTGCCCATGCCTTACCCGTCGCACCCCTCTTCTGCTTCACCCCCTCGCGGTGATGTGTCGAATTACGCTTCGAAAGATGGCGGTGGAGGATACGAAGCGCTCTGGCGGTGGGGCGGTGAATTAGCGGCCCATTTCGCCTCGAAGGCGTTCGCGAGCAGTAATGGCGTTAGAAGGGGTCGGGTTGCGCGCGAGGGATGGGCGGCTAAAGCGAACCTCAGTGGCGGGGGCGGCGCGGGGGCGGTTGAATTGTACACGTGGCAAAACGGGGGGGGGCGGCGCGGGGGGCGGCGCGGGGCGGCGGCGGGGGCGGGGCGGCGCGGGGCGGCGCGGGCGGCGCGGGGCAGCGCTGGGCGGCGCTGGGGCGGCGCGGGCGGCGCGGGGCGGGCGGGGGCGGCGCGGGGCGGCGCGGGGGCGGCGCGGGGCGGCGCGGGGCGGCGCGGGGCGGCGCGGGGCGGCGCGGGGCGGCGCGGGGCGGCGGGGGCGGCGCGGGGGCGGCGCGGGGCGCGGGGCGGCGCGGGGGCGGCGCGGGGGCGGCGGGGCGGCGGGGCGCGCGGGCGCGGCGCGGGGGCGGCGGGGCGGCGGGGGGCAGAGCGCGCGGCGGCGGTTGAATTGTTCACGTGGCAAAAGGCGTGGGTAGAAGTCGTCAATTTTGCCGTTTGTACGCAGCGATAGAAAAATGAAGACATGGGCAAGGTTATTCTCCATCAGTACAATACCCTGCTTCCAATGCACAATTCATCCACTTTATCATGGGCGATAATTTCATTTTCATCTACCAAATGCAAATTGTACAAACTAGCATAGAAATTTCCAAAATAAATACGCCGCATATTGATATCACTTCGGTGCCACAGGTAATTAACCGATTATAACAATAAGTAACAACAAATAAGTATCATTAACCGATTGATAACAATAGGCGAAATAGTCCAATTGAATATTAGCAAATAAAAAAGAAAAATATTGTACACCGAATAGTTTACTGTGGGGAACTTGTTCCTTTACGGAGAAATGAAAATTTATTCAGGCAATCATATTACAAACACACAAATAATATTACATGTTTGGCACATTTTCTATAATGTAAGAAAGTTCTTTATTAAATTCTACTTTTGGTTTTCTCTGAGGATTCAAATAATATAAATCTAGAACTAATAGTGTTTCATGAAATCAACTGACCTGTGCTTATATTTGTATAAAATAGAAATCACTTTCATTTACTAAACATTGCTATTATAATTTAAAGTAAATGATTAAGTTACTAGTTTAAGTTGTGTGCTAAAATAGTATCAATTATTTGTTGATCAATTCTATTAGATGAAAAAAGATATTGAAAGGTTCTCTGCCAGAACACAAATTTGAACAATATATATTATAATATTATACTAGAATTTATCACGTAGGTATTAGTGATAACGGCATCACGTTTAGAAGACTACGATAATCTCAATTTAGTAAGTCGTAGTAAAGAGTGTAAGTATCATAATTATATTTACTTATCTTCCACGTGACATGAATTTCATTTCATGTCTTCCGATTAAATGAGTCAAATACCTCTGTACTGCTTGCGAAAGGAGTAATATGTACGCAGGTATGAGATTCCCAAGTTAGAGAGAGGCTTCCATTATCATCTCACATCGTATTGAAAGTGACTCGTTTTGTTAAACTAATCTGCATGTTATTTGAGGTTTCGAAACAGATTTTGAATGAAATGCAAATAGAAACGAGAATTTGATCGCTACGGCAAAGTCATGACGAACGTCCTATTAAGTTTTCAGATTTGCTCTTGAAGTGCGAATACTCTACTGAACTGCCAATCACGAAGCATTCAGTTGACAGTAAGTGATATTACTTTGATTAAAATGCATGTGAAATTCACGCTCGTACAAAATCAATGCTTTGTGCTACTGAATTTTTGCCTTTTAGCGAATTTCATTGAACCAAATGTGAGTTGTGGTAATTGCTTCGAACCAGCTCTTTTATCCAACAGCGCGACGAGAGAAGACTTATGATATTCATCGTGGAATTTGTGAGTTCCATCCCGTCAAAACCTTTGGACCAATCAACAAATTTTGATCACATAAGAGTCTTACAATCTATTTTTCTTGAGCCTGATTGTGCTGAATAAACTTACGATCTCAAATACACTCCGAATTAATAAAAATTAGGAATATAATCATTTGTCTACGGTTTACTGGTATAAGAGTAGGCAACAACAAACTCACAAATTCAATAAAATCAAAGGTTTATTGACACAGCCTGTAAATAAAACACTTTTCGACCAATGTGGTTTAATACATTCTTTACGATACATATAAATTACAATAAAACCTATAACTGCGAAAACATGCTTTCTGAGCCTGTAATATTAAAGAACAATCGGTTAGTGTCTAAAAACAAGTTATCACGTGCTTATGCCAATAAACCTTTGGTTTTATTGAATATTTTACATGTGTTTTTGTCTATTATTATACAAAATTCAAAATTCCGTTCGCCCTTCAGAAGGGGATATACGTTCTACCAAATTTATAGCGTTTCAGATCTTCATGCGGACTCTCAGAGGAAAGAAATGTTTCACAATATAAAAAGAACACAATAATAAAATATCAACTTCTAAATAATAAAATATCAGCTGCTAGATTAGCAGTTTCTTTCAATTTTTTCTAGTAACAAATCACACACAAACTTTGAACAACAATAACAAGGTTATTCACGTAATATTCAATTTTCAGGTCGAATATGAAAGACACAAAAAATCACAATATACACAATAAATGACATTCATCACTGCGTAGGGATTCTCTATTAATAACTTACTGAAAATAAAATCGAAGTGTATAAATCAACATTCACTTGGTTTTTACTTTCCCGCCCTTACTTTGTAAGGGCAGGTAAGAGAAAGTATGGTAATAGTGCAAAGAATTTTAGACAGAAAAACTTATTGCCAGACTCTGGTAACGAAAAATGAGATAAATCTTGTTCCTACTTCCCCTAATACGTTGTGTACTCAAAATCCATGTTTTGCGGGTTCTTGAGACCGAAAAATCGATTGATTCGCATAATCTCTATTAGAAACCTTTGGCGTGTCCACAATTCCTTTCACGTAGTAAACTATTTTTTCAATTAGCTGTGAGATTGAAACAACAAATTCTGCATTCAAATTTTGAGTATATTCAATTCATTTAGTATTAGTTCAATTGTTACAACACAACTTTGATATTCTAATTGGGAAGGAACTTGACTTATCACACAAAATTTCGAAACTTTATTCACGAAAAAGTTGTTCCTTACCTTGCACTATACTAAAAAATTCAACAATAGGTATATATTTTTCAAAATTCGAAATTTTCAAAGCACCATGACTGTTAACACAATGTAGAAATAGATTATTCTGAGTCGTGAAACAGCCCCTACCAAGAGAGCTACGATTCTTAGAGGATATCACCATTATGCAAAACCGAAATACTTCAAGTGTATTGATCATCTCAAACGATCCTCGCATACTTGTTCTCTCGGAGAAAATACTTCGGTTTTTGGAAATATTAATTGCTTTGTTTAACAAATTGAAAACGTAATCCCAGACGCTTCACTAAGGTATGATCATTGAGAAAATAGTTTTGCAGATGCAATTTGTTGCGTAATTTATCCGCAAATGAGAGTTAATCGACAGCAGGTTTCCCTAAAAATATACGATTATCCACATTTTTCAAAATGATTGTACCGGCTTAGGTGGCTCAGGGCATTAATTGATGTCACTGAAGTGCCTTTGACCGGAGGGTCCTAGGGTTCGGGTTCCGACAGTGGCGGTATTTTCGGCACTAGCTAGGCGGGTCGAACTTAACCGCTTTGTGCAGGATTTTCGACACTAGCTTTTCAGATAGGTCGAATTCAGTCGCTGCCTGGAGGAGAATTCTAGCGGCCGGCTGCTCTGATCGGTAGTTTTCCGAGGTTTCTCAGATCAACACCAGGCGAATGCTGGAGCAGTACCCTACAAAACGGGCCACGGACCGCGCGTGATCTGTCCTTCCCCTTCCTTGTCCTATCCTCTCCCCTTACACACTCACTTACACTAACATGCACTACACTATCACATATTCCGGGAGACCGGTCGAGAGTTTAGAGCTCGTATCGGCTGGGGCGGTGCCCGCTGGTGCGAGAGTCCTGGTTAGGGGGAAACCCCACTAGCCGACGGTAGGTCGGTGCCGGATCTCGCCATCCAGCGAGGGGAAAATCATCGCCATCTCCGGAGAAAAACATGCACTACACTAACAGGACTAATGACCAAAGCAGTTGACGTGCCTGCAAAGACGAAAAAAAGCAATCAATCAACCGCTTTGTGGAAGGGAATTCTAGCGGCTGGCTGCTCTGATTGACAGTTTTCAATGGTTTCTACGGTCAACAACAAGCGAATGTTGGAATAGAGAGAGATTTCTTTTTGGTTTATTTAAAATGCTTTTTTAAAAATTAGATCACAATAAACTAAATTTTGTAGTTAGTGAAATGGCGTTTTTGTAACAAAATTTATAAAGGTCAGGGGTATTACAAGAGCTCTAAATGCGAAGGTGTAAAATAAATTATTTGAGAATGACAGACTCGCAGTTTATTTGACAAGAGGAAGGAAGACAATTCATAAAACGAATGGTAGGAAATGGTGTGTTCATAACATTTGCATCATCGAAATGAAATTGAGGCGTTGTTTTCTTTTATTTGTTTATTTCAACAGAAAGCTTATAACATCAAATATAGGATATTATTATTAATAAAATTTGAAGTTATGTGATACGGCCGAAAAAGCTTTCTGCTTAAATATACAAATACGACAAAACAACGACTCAATATACGTTCACATTTTATATTCCAATTTTTTATTTCACTTAAATTCTAATTTTATTCAATATAATAATATTTTTTTTTTTTTTTTTATTATTGTACTTAACATATTTTATATCAATGAAAAAATAAATAAATACAGATCGCGGTGGGTACAGCACTTAGGAAGAATTTCTCACGAAAGGATCCCCCGACATGCCTTTCTGTACAGACCACGGGGAAAAGGGTTCCCCGGAATTTTATATTATTTTTATATTATTATTATTATTATTATTATTATTATTATTATGAAGATGGCCGCAATGCGTCCGAAAAAGTTTTTTGATGAAATAAACAAATACGAAAAAACAACGTCTCAATTTCATTTCGATTCACAAAACGAACAAAATTTTATAAAACATATTATAATGGGTTTCCGTGATTACATATTTCAAACAAATAAAAAGAAAGGTACTGTCACTGCTACACAAAATAATCTAACGAAGACTTTAAAAATAAATTAATAACACTGATGTGAATGGCTGAGCGACGAGGTATATTTGACACATTGATTTTGTCGAGTTGATGGGTTCATTCAGCAAATTATAATTGAGCAATCAGTAAATAAATAAGTAAATCCATAAAAAAAATTAGTGAACGATTAAATAATTAAATGAGCTTTGTAGGGGTAAATAGTAATGGATGTCCGAGAAATAAGCACAGAGGCTTGCTGCGGACGATCATCAGTGTCGCTGTTTGATTTCACGTGCGGTGGAAGCCAAGGGCTGCAAGAAAATTGTTTTAAATTGACTTTTTTCTGGGCGCGTCAACTGCTTTGGTCATTCGTCCCGTTAGTGTAGTGCATGTTTTTTCTCGGGAGATGGCGGTGATCTTCCCACGCTGGATGGTGAGATCCGGCGCCGACCTACCGTCGGCTAGTGGGGTTTCCCCCTAACAAAGACCAACAGGGCACCGCCCCAACCGGGACAAGCTGTAAGCTCCCGATCGGTCTCCGAAATATGTGGTGCATGTTAAAGTGTGTGTGTGTGTGTGTGTGTGTGTAAGGGGAGAGGATAGGACAAATAAGAGGAAGGACAGATCGCACGCGGTCCGTGGCCCGTTTGTTAGCGTACTGCTCCGGCATTCGCCTGGTGTTGATCGGAGAAACCACGGAAAACTACCGATGAGAGCAGCTGGCCTCTAGAATTCTCCTCCAGACAGCGAGTGAATTTGACCTAGCTGAAAAGCTAATGTCGAAAATCCTGCCGCTGCCAGGACTCGAACATAGGACCAGAGGTTAGAGGCGCTGCAGTGACATCAGTTGATGCACTGAGCTACTCCTCACGGTCTGGAAGAACAATAAGTGATGTCCGGGCCAATAAATAAATAGTTTAGAAAAATTTGGTAGTTTGGCATGTACTTATCTTCTGACGCCAGATTTTTTCCCCTTCAGGGTTTTTTCCTCCACTGCATCTTATGGTCACTTTTCTGCGGCTTTGATGCGATTAAGAGACCATTTAGCATTAATGCCAGAATTCGAAAGGTTAGAACGCGATAAGATGTGAGTATTTTATTGGCTTAATGGTGTTCATCTTAGCCACTTAGTATCAAGAAATGCAATATTATATAATGATCTATTAAATAAAAATATAATTGTACCTATTGAACAGACAATACATTTAAAACTAAAAATGAATTATAATAAAATGGAATTAAATATGTTACAGTAGAAAGATAGAAGCTTTTTAAAGATTACAGATTGCTTGATTTTAAGTTATTATTTACAAAGAAACCCGTGCATTTGCCAGCCAATTTGGTTCAAACTTGACACGCTATTTTTGTAAGTTATAAGTAGATGACTGCAGGAAATAAAACGCCTTTAATAATATTTATACATGACACTATACTTGGATTTTTTAACGTGGCATCTCAGGGCCTCGCGCGAAAGAGGAAGAGAGAAGACAATCTCCAATAGGGAGCCGTAAAATCAGAACTGTAGTGCAGCGTTGCAGCTCCCCATTGGAGTCTGTCGTCCCACTCCCTCTTTCGTGCGTGACCTTAAGATTACACGTCAGAAAACAAGCATAGAATCTGCTTTTGTAGTCACTTGCTTCGTAACACATCCCAGATGCCGGATCCGGGCAAAGCTGGTATTGCTCTAGTCTAAAAAGAAAATCCAGGACAGCGTACATGGCGACACATCATCTCCATTATGTAGTTACATGCCCGCGTCCTCTCTCCGCCTCAACTGCCCCGAGAACACACACACACACACACACACACGCACACACACGCACGCACACGCACGCACGCACGCACGCACGCACACACACACACACAAATATCGCAGTCCGTTACTGTTAGCGTAGCCGCCCCTAAGAGGCTCATGACGTCACTGCGGCGGCGACGTTTGCGCGCTGCTAGGGGTCGGAGGTCGGCCACAAAGGCGTTGTTGCCACCCTAGTGGACGCTGGGGAACGATTTGCAGTCAAGGAGACTACTCGCAATATTCGAATCGATCTGGGGAGCGAAGTAAATGTTTTTATTTATTTATTTATTTTACGTAAAAAAAACAGTTAAAACTCCGTATGACGTGCTATGGGGAAAAGTGAATTGTGTGCACATTTTCAAAATTCTGTGATTCCTTCACTAAGTCATATACTACATGAATTTTGAAAAAAAAACGTTCTCATGTAATAAAATCTATTTTCAAGGATAAAAAGGCAATAAATTTTGGGCTCTTATCCATGATGACCTTCGTCTCGGAATAATACTTCCTGCCGCGACAACATGGAAATGATAATTTGAATAATTGTATTTCCCACTGAATTCTAGAAGACGTGCACAGAAAATGAAGTTACATTTATGTCCAGAAGCAAAACAAGGGGACATCTCAGCATTACCTCAATGGACGAAAAACCTGATCGAGATGGGGGTCATTGACCCGGAGGATTCAATATTAAATGTTAATAAAGAACTATCTGTAGCTTCGCTATGCGCACGTTTTGTTGAGGGCTCCTTTTGCTTGTAATGGTAGCAGTTGTACTGAGGGTGAGTTACTATATTATTAGCAATGCAGAAACATCAAATATGCAGTTCGTTTATCGTTGCAAATAGTTTTTCTATAACTATGGAAACAAAAATGTCTAGTTTTTCAAATGTTGATAACGTCCTGCTTTTCTAAATTTTTATTATTATTATTATTATTATTATTATTATTATTATTATTATTATTATTATTATTATTATTATTATTATAACTTTCAAATATTTATCGTTAACATGTTGGAATGGTATTCTGGTACTCAACGTGTGCAAATATTCTTCTCCTCCATACGTCATATACAGTTTTTACTGTATTTTGACCAAATAAATCAAATCTGTAGGACGGGAAAATGTGTAATCTTGCCGAGAAGTCATTGAGCTCCAACAGAACTTCTATCAGAGTGGAAGATATGAAATTGCCCTGATATGCTCACAAAAACTCCCAATGTTAACACTAATTTATTAATTTTACATCCAATTTAATTATAGGTTCGACATACAACATATTACTCCTTACCTGATGCATGTGGACATGTAATTCTATACAGAACAGATTAAACGCGACGTGACGTGGGGCAGCAAGAACTATTTCATGTCTTGTGAAATTATTTCTTTTCTTCTGATATTTTACTATTGCCAAATCTGGATACTATTTACAGCAAACATCTAATACTATGACGGGGATTACATTTAGGTCACTATTGAAAATAATGTAGATAACAATAAATCTCCTACATTTAAAATGAACAGAAATATAATGACTTAAACTTTTCAAAAAATATACAATTTTTAAGAAAATATTAAAAACAATTCACAAAGAAACTATAACAAATGTTTTCGTAGAAGTGTAATATTTAGATAATTATGTGGTCCAAAAGTCTGTCAAATCTGATTTATCTACTTGCCATAGTTTCAGAGAACATGAACTAAATTGATTAAAGAACAAAGTAAAAAATAAAGAAAATGTCATAATACACTAAAATATTAATAAAAAAATTCAGTAAATATATTAATGGGAAATTCATATTAAATTATTGAAAAAGCTCATCTATACTGTGGCATAATTTTTATTAATACTGGTAACAAATTTTTCTAGAAATTTAGTTATGAAAATAATCAAGTTTGACCAGTATTTCTGTTGCTTTCACATACATATGCCGTTAATACCTCCCATTTTAAATACATAGATTCAGAGATACATAACTCGGTTGTCTTGGATAGTACTTCTTTTCAACTACTTCAGTGATATTTCACGTCCCGTCGCACCGCGCTCTATGTGAATCTGCCCTAACACTTGTGTAGCTCCTGGAAAGATCGTCAATATTAACAATAGGAAAAGGTATACTGATTTTTAATTTTCAAAAAATATTTAGGATACCCATATGTTTAATTTTTAGCGCTTGGTTTCGTTACAAGTTTTTTAAGTAAAGGCTTTAATTACAAGCTGTTAATAAGTTAGAAGGTGATATAATATTACGTAACAGTAACCAATAATACAAGGAAGTATCTCTGCGCGACTTTCTTGTTACCTCTACCTCTGGTTTGTAATTTAATTGAACAACAATCTTGTTACTTGAAAAATATCAAAATTTTAAGCAGTATTTTTTCTAAGATTTTAATATTTATTATTTTGTTTGCAAATTTTATTGAAAAGCAATATCCAACGAAACTTACGGAAAAATTATTTGTCTGAACAATTTCTTTCTGTTTGTTTTACTAGTAGGAAACGTATTTCTACAGGTGATTCTGAAAAATGTTGGCATTTATTTACTTATAGTAAGGAGTGTTTAAAGTTTTAGGAATGTAATAATTGTATTGTATATTATGACACTGTTGTGTTAGGTAAAATGTTTATCCATGTTTGTCTGAATATGAGTGAATAGGTGCAGGCTGGTGTGTATGCGAGAGTTCCTTGGTCTGTGTATGCATGTACGCGTGTATGTTTGTATGTATGTATGTATATTTATGTAATATGTGAGTTTATTCATCAGTTTTTTTTAGTGTAAGGATGTAAATTCCACCGTCTCGGTAAAGACAAAGATAATTTGTTTTCATATTGATTATATATATATATATATATATATATATATATATATATATATAAATATATTTTATATATTTTCAACTATTCCTATTCATTAAGATCATTAGGAAAATGCCAGTTTGTGCATGTAAACTGTCGGGCATGTTTTCTCTGGGAAGAAATGAACAATGGTTCGTCTATTGTACAATACAGCATTACAACAATGCCTCCAGCTCAGATTCATTTTTATCCTGCAATATATTTTTAGTCCGTACTTTTTCGTTATTTTCCCCACGTACCTACTGTGCTCTCTCCCCTCAGAAAGAGTCAGTCTGTGGAACCGTCGTTGCAACAACAGAGCTTTCTGAATCTATATTTCCTGGCTAGATAAGTTTATTTGAGAGCAGCGTCACGTTCACGAGAACGCTTTTTCAGGCGGCGACACTCGACCGAGGGTGCTCTGCACCCCTCCACTTTCTTTCCTCCACTTTCACCAATGATCTACCCTCGCTGCTCGCCACACCATCTCCTCCCTCGCCACACCCTCACCCCCTCGCCACGCCCTCCCCCGTCGACATACCCTCACCCCCTCGTCATACCCTCACCCCTTCGCCACCCCTCACCCCCTCGCCACCCCCCCCGCGCCAACCCTCACCCCTCGCCAAACCCTCCCCCCTCGCCAAACCCTCACCCCCTCGCCAAACCTCACCCTCTCGCCAAACTCTCACCTCCTCGCCAAACCCTCACCCCATCGCCACACCCTTACCCTCTCGCCACCCCCTCACCAACCAGTATCCATCACCCACACTCCTCCTCGTCTTGCCTTACTACGCCCTCCCCGTTCACCACACGTTTTTTTTTCCCCCCCCTTCCCCTCCTTCCTCAACACAACCTTCCTTCTGTCGTATTGCTTCCCGACCAACATTCCTCCTCATTCAGACAGGCACCTTCTCCACTTCCTTCCCGGCATGCCTCTCCTCACCATGTCCCGAATCATCATTTATCATCTCCACCATTATTCATCTCCTCCGTGATTCGTCTCCTTCTGACTTCATCTCCATCATTCGCTACCTCCGTTACTCCTTATTCGCGCCATGCTATTCCCCCAGCATGTATCTCTTTTACCCAGCCACATCTCCTCCATGCTTCTTTCTGCCTCTCTGATTCCCCTCGCGCTCTTCTGCCATACTCCACTCCCGCCACGCACCATTTTCCCCATTCCATGCCACACTTCCTCTCCCACCATGACCTTTTCCTCGCACCAGCTTCTTCACCATCCTGGCTTCTGGTCCATTTCGGACGTATTCCTTCCCCTTTTTTTCCCACCCTTCCCCCCCCCCTTTCCCCCCTTCGCGCTGCGCCGCGCCGTGCCGTGCGGCGCGAGCGCGATAATAGGCGATAAATCCTGGGCTGCTTGTAAGCCAGTGCATTCGTCTTGCTTGAGGCGGCTTTGCTTCTTTCACGCGCTGGCGACTGCGCGCAGATTAAGCGCGCGACGGACTCGAGTCGCGCCGCCCAAGCCACCGCCCGCCACCCCCCACGCGCCCACGCGCGCCGGCCGCGAGCGCTGAGCGTGGGCGGAGGGCGAGGGGCGTGGCTAAAGCTTTTTTTCTAATTACACATCGGCACAATTTACTAGCTGTTCTTCAAGAAAATTTAGTAAATGGTTCGAATTTACACAAATCAAGTCATTTCTGGTTGTAGTACCGGAGCGGTGGCTCAGTGCAACAACTGATGTCACTGCAGCGCCTCTGACCGGGAGATCCTTGGTTCGAGTCCCGACGGCGGCAGGATTTTTTGACACTAGCTTTTCAGCTAGGTCGAATTCAGTCGGTGTCGGGAAGAGAATTCTAGCGACCGGCTGCTCTGATCGATAGTTTTCCGAGGTATCTCCAATCAACACCAGGTGAATATCGGGGTAGTACCCTATCCAACGGGTCACTGACCGCGCGCCATCTTTCCTTCCTCTTCCTTGTCCTATCCTCACACCTACACTAACATGCACTACACTACCACACATGCCGGGAGACCAATCGGGAACTTAGAACTTTTCCCGGCTGGGATGGTGATCCGCTGGAGGGAGATACCTGCTTGGGAAAACCCGTTAGCTGACGGTAGGTCGGCGCCGGATCTGGCCATCCAGCGGGGGAAGACCACCTCCCGAGCAAACGCACGAACTACACTTACGGAACGAATGACTATATTAGTTAACGCTCCCGGAATCACTAACAATCCATCAAACCGATTATGTCAAAATTAAATAGAATTTCTCCACAATGATTGATTTTATTAATATAAAGGCAAAGCAAAATCATTAACAGAACGACCTGATAATTTCAATATCTTCATTTGTTCTCGTAAAATCAATTACTTTCAATTGTTGGCGTCGTACATTTCTCATTAGTAATTTATCTAGATTCTACTTCAGGCAGAGTTTGTGCTCTATCCATTCTTGATTCTGCATTGTCTGTATCTCTGTTTCTAAGTGTCGTCAGTGTTAACACCTTTCAGTGCCACTTCCATTGCTGGAACACCGTCCCACTTTCTTCTAAGGCCCTTCTACTTGCCTAATAACATACGAGATCCAATTAACTTCCAGGACATTGTAATTAATACATTCACTATAGCCGAGGTTCAGATATACTCTAACCGAATCTTGTTACGCTTATTTGTAATGGTGGTCAACCGGGACCAGTGACTTAAGTTCGCAATAACCGAGGGTTCACTATATACAAGTTCACTATAATCGGAGTCGACTATAATATTATTACATAGACTTAAGATTATTACATAGACATAGGCATTGAGAGTGGTTTTGTTTAATTAGTTATTAAACAAGCTGATTTACAGGTCTTACATGTGTTGACGTAACAGTCTATGCACGAGCTTTCTATTGTCCAGTAGATTCATTGATAGATGGCAAAGGCATGAGCATAGGCATTGAATGAAGTGTGAACTTTGGCGGTGACGGATGTGGAGAGGGGCGAGGACGTGGGCGAAGTCGTGGGGGTGGATACGTGCGTTGGCGTGAGGCGTGGGCGTATGCATGGGAGGAAGGCAAAGCGTAAGGGACAGCGCAGTGAGCGACGGTGATTTCAAAAATACGAAGTCCGGAGGACTCGCTTGTAGGCGAATGTTTGGCGCTAACACTTATATTCAACGACAGCGTTAAGAGTTTTTATCCTATCAGATTTTCATATTTTAAACCCAAACATTCCGAAGGCACGTATTCCGAAGTTTGTGGTGTTTAAGAGCTCGCTATGTTGAGAGCGAAGCAACTGTTTCAAACAATGAAATAAATAGTTAAATTTCTTGCAATCACGGATAGTGATGATTGTTCTACATAGTTCTTGACATATCTTAATTCAGATCCAGGAACAATCCAAGTCTCGATCCTTATCGACACATTGCCTCCCTTCAGTAGCTTATCAGAACAACGGGCCGGTTTGTCGTTGGGGAGGAGTGGACTATATTTTGATGTTTTTTGTACATTCCGGTCGCTCCGTTCGATAGTTCAGTTCAAGGAAATTTAGCGGTAAGGACTATCCGTCAATAAGTCGTGGTTTCACTTTGCAGAACAATTTAATATTTTGTCACTTATCACTGACAGATTGATTTTCACAGGTACTACAGTTAATAACAGACATTGATTTTCAAAGACGTGGCAGTTCACATAATTGCACGTGTAAGAGCACTACACGGAGCCGACAGACATTGGTTACGACTCGTGCCAGTTGAAATGATTACACTTGAAGTTAACAATACTAATTTAACCCTTGTACCCTAACATGATTTTATTCACACTTACTACTAATGGTTGAAATGATTGAAGGCAATGACCACTACAACTCACCACTGAATCAATATACCAACATGGGGTTATTCATAACCCCATATTTTATTTCTGTATTTTAAACAGGAAAAATGTAAGAAATAAATCTAAATTATTTGGAAATTATTTTTCTTATCAGAATTTATAAAAATATAATGTTGCTTATTTTGATTTTATTATAACATTGTCCATGGCACTAAAATAACTTCACAAACAATTGAAACAAATTTCATGGCGATGTTCTGAACAAACAGGTGTACCACATTAAAAACAAGTAGTTTTTATTGTTTTTCCTCCAGTTTTTTTTTGGTGTGCCCGATAATCTGTCAATTGCATTTCGAAGATGAACAGGAAGGTTTCTCATAAATCTTAACTCACACCAGTAAATTGAAACAATTAACTAGCAACGTGAACTGTTCATATAAAAATGGACATTACCAACGAAGAATACAGAAGATCTCAGTACAGCCAACCGCATCATTTGCTAATAATTAATGTTTAATTTTTCCGTGGGGTTACTAGTAACCCCCGTTAGGGTTATAGAGTTAATACTTGGTAATGGCTAATCGCTCTACACGAGATTTTAACGATATTACATGTAATAGCGCTACACGGAGCCGGGAGCACTTACATGCTGCCTGCAAGAGACTCTTTCTACGACTAAGGTTTTTTACTCAGCGATCAACGACTGATTTGAATTTGAAAGAGCATAAGAATGGGGGATATGCCCCAGTCAATCGTTACTGAGCATTTGATTTTGTTCTGCAACAGCACAAAGTTCGTTTATAGCGGTTGCCGTCCGCTGGCAAGCCGTTGTCACTTCTTGGAATTTGCTCCCGTACACGTGCGTGCGCTGAAGCAAGCGCCCAAGGGGGGGGGGCGGAAGCGCGTCCGGGGAGTGGCTCGCGACGCCGTTCGCAGTTAAAATAGACTTACAAGCACTAAGATTATATAAAACTTTCTGCTCCGCTGTGGGCCCGAACGCCAGACTCTTCCACACACGTCGTATTTCCTTCATTCGCGTCACACTGGGAGTGGTAGCTCAGTGCATCAACTTATGTCACTGCAGCGCCTCTGACCGCGAGGTCCTAGGTTCGAGTCCCGACGGCGACAGGATTTTCGACACTCTGGAGGAGAATTCTAGCGGCTGACTGCTCTGATCGGTAGTTTTCCGTGGTTTCTCCGATCAACACCAGGTGAATGCCGGAGCAGTACCCTAACAAACGGGCCACGGACCGCGCGCGATCTGTCCTTCCTCTTCCTTGTCCTATCCTCTCCCCTTACACACACACACTTACACTAACATGCACTACACTACCACATATTCCGGGAGACCGGTTGGGAGCGTAGAACTTGTCCCGGCTGGGGCCGTGCCCCGCTGGTGGGAGAGTCCTGGTTAGGGGGAAACCCCGGTAGCCGACGGTAGGTCTGCGCCGAATTTCGCCATCCACCGGGGGAAGATCACCGCCATCGCCCGGAAAAAACATGCACTTGATTTACCGGACTAATGACAAAGCAGTTGACGCGCCCGGAAACACAAAAAATCAATCAATCATTCGCGCCACAACCTATTCGGCGCTGTGTCCGAACTCTATCTCGCCCCGTGCCGGCCCACTGCGCCTAGCCGTTCCTCGTTGCGCTCCGTGCCGCTCACTGTTACATTCATGCACGAGGCCGCGGTGGCCTCCGGCTTTGCTCCCGGGATTAGCCGGAACCCCAACAAGGGACTTTTGCTCACTGATGTCAGGCGGCGGTTCGTCTACGCGGCTAAGGGCGAGGATTTGATTCAATTTGATGCGAATGTACTCCTCCGTTTAAAATCACCATCGTTAATAATTCATTTGTCTGAATTAGCGTCAAATAAACTGTATTCACAGATTCAGAACCCGAACCATTTGTCAGCAAGGCGAAATGTAAAATAAAATTGTGGTCTCATAAAACGCTAAACAAAACAGTAATAAAAATTGAAATGTGGGGTTTCGATTGTTCGCTTAATGTCGCTCGTCTGAAGCTCTAAATTATACCTTCGGAAATTCAGGGGAGAAGCGTCTGTTATGAACTCATCATTTACATCTATTCGACAGGCAACCATTTGCTCTCTATCTAGTGATCATTACGAACTCCGTGTTAGTTAAAGAACATCTCCCAGGGTGATAGTTTATTCAGTTGAGACTTAAGAGTTATTAAAAGTGTTATCGTAATACAGTTCTTTCATGCTCTTGAATGAATCTGAACAGAAAAGTGAAAACACACGAAGCAGACTTAATAATTTTATAAAGTAATTATTTGCTTAGTGATGCGGCAGCAGCTCGTACTTTCTTGGATTAAGTGTAACGTTTACGTAATATTATACTACTTGAACTCGCAATTATGTCCTCCCCATTGTAATTCGAACTCGAGTACTTAGGCTTAAAATATTTAATATAACCGCTCCATCAACCACCTAATAAGGCATGACAACTTTCCTGATGCTTTAAAAGGGAAGGTGAACATTTGCAATTTTCGAAAATTATATTAATGAAAATCGTACTCGTTCGAGTAAAACTATTAAGGAAAAGTGTGCAGATGCGAAAAAATATTTTGTAAGTAAATTTTAAAAGTTGTTACTATTAACTCAAAACCTTGTTATATTTTCAAAAAAAATTACTTGACACTATTTAAAAATTTAAATTTGAAAAATGTATTTCATTAAGAAAAAATATCTTAGATGTTCTTAGAGGTTTCGAAATATTTTTTTAACTTTTACAATTTTCTGATATTCAGAGTTCAACCATAATGGAACCTGCAACGCTTCTGTAAGTGTAGTTTGCTCTATTTGAGAAAGCAAGTATAAAAAAATTGGAGCCATTCAGAAAAGTTTGAACATATTGTTGGCTCATCTTGTTGGCTCGAAAAATAAGTCAAGGGTTCTCAACATCAGTCAGATCTTTTGAGGAATATCACAATGCTGAAAATGTGAACTGTTTAAGCGCTAGCATTTTTCACAAGTAGATGTTTTGCGTTACGCAAGTTTATCGGTATCATGGAAAGTACCATCAACTTTTTTGGTTTTATTTTATTTTTTCCTTCTGTTTGAGAGTGCTGTCCTTCAAATTTGTTAACATTACATACTATTTTTTGTAGTACATTATCATGCTATTTGTCCTGCTTGTTACAGGGTTTTGTTTTGAAATAATATTCAATTCGAATGATGTGAAATTTGTACATGAAACTAGTGACTTGAAACAGTCGCTAAAAGTGAATAATATATATTGTTAAATGTTGGAATTATAGTTGTTCATTGATTTATGGAGATCTGAACTTGTCTTTTGGAAACATTAGCATTATATCAATGTTCTCGGAATTCAAAATCTTGATTCTGACCACAAAACCTACAAGAGAAAACAATTTACTACAAAACGATAAAGAATTATTAACTTTTTCGAAATGAAAGAACTACACAGTAGTTTGCAATCAAGTGATGATTCACAAATTTATTTTTATTAATATCTATTGAAAATATGTACCATATGTGAAGAAGATGACTATCGAAATCGGTTTTCGAAATTATCGAAATTATCGAAATTATTCGAAAAAATCGAAATTAATTTTCAGCCGATTTTCAGCCTAGTTCACCTGTACATAACAGAATTCTAATTTTGTTTCAACTTCACTACTGATACTTTCATTTAAAACTTCATTTACTATTCAGTTTTTTATCTCTTACATTCTATTCACGTCTTACCGTACAAATACGTTATGTTCCACTGTTTTAGCAGCATTCGTCAATGATAGAGATAAACACGTCTTTCGTGAAGGACATATGTTTGATGCAATTTATCTTTCCCTGTTATTTCTTCAACTGCCAATATAAACTCCTACGGCAGTTTGTTGGAATAATTTTGAAAATAAAAAAACACACTTGATATGTGTAAAGGCCATTAAAATTTATCGGCATAGATATAAACAAAGAAAACACACGCCGTTTTGGTGAGTAATTTGAACCGCAGGACGAGTTTTACGAAAACTAATTGCGCTAGACACCGTACCATAGCGATATTACGCGAACTAAAGGTCACTCACTATGCGTACCCGGGATGTTAAAACAATTATGCGCAATTAAATCTCATTATTTTAATGAATCAATGAACGGTTTATTCTCATTTAATTGCTTTTTTAAATGTTTCTGTGTTTGCGGGTATTAAAACTGCTTTAGCCTTCGGTTAATGAGAGTGTAACCTCTAATTATTGCCCGATAATCGCGGAAACGTGGACGGGGATTTTTTTCTCGCCGACATTGGGTCAGCGGACGTCGAACGCATAGGTGACCAGTCCACGGACGCACGGACGGGGAACCGAGAGCGGTGGCTCAGCGCATCAACTGATGTCACTGCAGCGCCTCTGACCGGTAGGTCTTAGGTTCGAGTCCTGACGGCGGCACGATTTTTGACACTAGCTTCTCAGCTAGGTCGAATTCAGTCGCTGTCTGGAGGAGAATTCTAGTGACCGGCTACTCTGATCGGTAGTTTTCCGTGCTTTCTCCGATCAGCACCAGGCGAATGCCGGAGCAGTACCCTACAAAACGGGCCGCGGACCACGCACGCTCTTTCCTTCCTCTTACTTCTCCTATCTTTTCGCCTTAAACACACACTTACACTAACATGCACTACACTACCACATATTCCGAGAGACCGGTCGAGAGCTTAGAGCTTGTCCCGGCTGGGGCGTTGTCTCGATGGTGGGAGAGTCCTGGTCAGAGGGAAACCGCACTAGCCGACGGTAGGTCGGCGCCGGATCTTGCCATCCAGCGGGGAAAGATCTCTGCCATCTCCCGAGAAAGAACATGCACTAGACTAACGGGACTAATGACCAAAGCAGTTGACGCGCCCGGAAATACGAAAAAATCAATAAAAAAACGGACAAGCAGAACGGTCCCGGTGCCAGTGCTGGACTCTTCTCTTACTCCATTCACCTCCAGTGCCTGCACGAGAAGAACATATTGACTTATTTTCAACTACGAAATAAAATACCTTAGGATAATTATTAAATTTATTTGTATACATATTTAAGCGTCTGGGATGGATACAAAAATAGTTGTCGTTTTCCTTCAAAATCGTCCCAGTTTCTGTAGCTGTGTGTCGAAGAAAACCTCAAGCAGTCGGATCTTGCTAGTTACGGTGAAGAGATACATCATGATCGCCTCATGTAGCTCTTAACCCCAAGCATGGGAATGTAACTAGACCCAGGCAAGGGGGACACCGATAGCCAGTCGTTGAAGTCGGACTACCGGCCCAAAACGTCAAATACATACATATGCATATTTAAGTATTTTTTTGTATACCAACATTATAAACGACGTTTTCTGTTGCAAGAAATCGTTCATAACACGGCCTTTTACGGCACAAATGATGACGTATTATATTTTACGGCACGAATGATGAATGACAGTGTGTTAGGGTCTAGTGTAAAGTTAGGGTCTAGTGTAGGGTCTAGTGTATGTCCCCGTAAGAGACATAGAAGGTACTTGGCGCGGAGATTCAAAAATCAGCATCTCTTGAAAATGGAAAAAGTCGCTGAAAGAAAAAGAAACACATCCTATATTTTGTATTCTCAAGAGCAATCAAATATCGATCTAACAAAATCAACCCGAAATCTCATGAAATTCGGGTTAAATGTACCCAAAAGCATTCACAAGCGGCCATAATGCTGTAACTTTCACTATTAACCCAGACAATTCTTGCGTACACACCCACAGAATTTAAAAAACTTTCGGTGGTATATTTAAAAAAGTGCTGAAATGAATGTCTTCCAAACACAGTTTCCACGAGCGCTCCATATATCATTAACAATATGTCGGAAATGACAAGTATCCTAAAAGAGCATAAGATGCAACAATTTTCATTACCACGGGCCCCACATTCAAACGTATTTCGAGGTGGACAAACTTCATTCAAGGCAAGCAACCTGTAGTTGAGTTCCTGGAATAGACTGCTAGTTCTCTAACTCGCAATTGCGGCAACGAAAATAATCTTTGGAAGTTTTATTTAAGTATTCATCTTTCGCTTCACGGCATCCTTTATTCGAAATATTTCAAAAGCTTAACTTTTAGTGATGCCACTTTTCTCGCTTTGGGGTGATGTATTCACACTCTATTAATACTTCAAAAAGAGAGAAAGAGAGAGGGAGAAAAAGAGAGAAAGAGAGAGAAAAGAGAAGAGAAGGGAGAGAAATAGAAAAGAGAGAGAGAAAGAGAGAGAAGAAAGGAGGGTACACGTAAGAGAGATACAGTTATATACAGAAACAGTTATATTTATTTAGATTTATATTAACAATCCAAAGAGCATGCTCATGTGGTTTACATTGTATTATTAAATTCTTAAAATTTTCTATCATCAAATAAATAATGTTGAGGTTGTATTGTAAATAACTAATTATCTCAGAAGTCCATGCAATATTAATTGCTCATTTAAGAAAGGTTTCATGAAGTTTGAATAGGTCCTATCCTGTACTATCGGTCATGATATTGAAATTTTCTTTCCCTCTTCACGAACACACATACACCTACGTTCTTAAGACCTGTAAGTCGATTTATATCTTCATTGTGAGATGTTTTCAATAGCAGCGCAAAGCATTTGGACACGGCAAAGCTATAGAAATGAGCACTAACACCCAAAAGAATTGCGGGAATCCTTTCCTTTTCACTAGTGGAAAGGTCAGGGGTTGGAAGGTCCTCTTTCTAAACATCCTCATCAGGTCCATCGCCCACGCCCTTTGTAACTGCGCCCACGCCGAAGCGTTTGTGTAGGGCTCGTTCTGCTTCCGTAGAGACGTAAAGGCTGATGAAAAAAAGATGTCTAAATTGTAAAGTAAGAGCGGCTCGAAAGTGTGTGCGAGTCAGTGCAGGTGCTTTCTTGCGGGTGGTAAATGAAATAATTTTGAGAAAGCGTAGGTGGCGGTGAAAATAGAAACAAAAAACGGTATGTGGTTGTAGGCTGCGATTTGCTTGATTCCAGTGAGGCAAAGGAAATAAGGGCAGTTACGGTAGAAATTCATCACATCTGCCAAGTAGCTTATTGCCGCAGAATAACAGAGTCGTATGTGGGGTGGTAAGAGAGAGTGTAAGTGCAAGTACAAGTGCAAGTGTAACGTAAGAGTAAGTCCAACTTCGGGAAATGAGTTTGTCCACAAGAAGAGTAAAATAAAGAAAGTTAGGATTTTCCAAATGTTAAAAAATGTTGCAGTTACTCTGTACTAGCACGAGCGGGAGAGTTCTGTCATCCCAACTCGAGCATTAAATGGAAACATAGAAGGTCCAATAGACGGCGTGGATGTCGAAGGACTTTGTAGGGCGAGGACATTGTTAGTTATGAGCGTGTAAGGGCGGAGACGTGTAAGGGCGGATATGGAAGGGCGGCGACGTGGAAGGGAGCAGACGTGTAAGGGCGGAGACGTGTAAGGGCGGGACGTGGAAGGGCGGAGACGTGTAAGGGCGGAGACGTGTAAGGGCGGAGACGTGTAAGGGCGGTGACGTGTAAGGGCGGGACGTGTAAGGGCGGGGGCGAGCGAGGCGGACCAGGGGCCGGAGACACAGCAGGCGTCAAAGGCGATGATTGGATGGAGGAAGGACTATCAAAAACGACGCAACGCACGCGCCCCAGCGCCCTACCTCTCCCTGCGCTGTCCACCACCGCAGCCACCTCGCTCCACCCCGCCCCCACCACTACCTCGACCGCCGTCGCGCCTTCGCCATTTGCATGTCAGTGCCAGCAATCCGCCACCCATTTGCATGACAATGCCCGGGTGACCCGGCGGTCGTTTTAAATTGCTGGGATTATCCTCGGCGCAACCCAAGGTGCCGCCGTCGTCGCCCGGGTTGTTCCCTAATTGGGAGGGCGGCGGGGACGGAGCGGGGCCGGCGGCCACCGCGAGGAGCCGGGGCCGCGTGGCTAATCTGGGCCAAATTTGGAATTAGTTTACGCGCAGAGCGGGCGGTGTGATACTGCGGCGCGCTACGGGTCGCAGCCTCCGCGGCCTCCGCCGGCACTGGTGCTGCAGGCGGAAGGGCGCCCTGCTCTCCCAGTAGTAGTCAGGTCATTAATGGTCGAGGGAGCTGATTAAATTGTAGAGAGATGGAGGGATTTAAAAAAAAGAGGATGACTAGAGGTTGGGGCGGTTTGGAGATGGTGTCAGATTGGGGGACAGTTTAACTTTGGAGACGGGGAGGGTTTGGAGGCGGGGAGGGTTTGGAGACGGGAGGGTTTGGATTTGGAGCGGGGAGGGTTTGGAGGCGGGGAGGGTTTGGAGGCCGGGAGGGTTTGGAGGCGGGGAGGGTTTGGAGATGGGGAGGGTTTGGTGATGGGGAGGGGTTTGGAGGCGGGGAGGGTTTGGAGACTATCGTCATTAGAGTTGCCTTTTGAAAGTGCGATAAATATAAATAAGTGAATTTTTAATGAGAATTGTTGTTTTGTTTTTATGGAGGGAAGTTAGGTGCAGAAGATATTAATCTCATTTGAATGTAATAAGTCGTTACCTTATATTGTTATGTATTTAAATTGTAAACAACGAATTTCTGCAAAACAGTTCTCAGCATTTTAGCCAGTTGTCAAGAACCCTAGTGTCTCTGCAGAGCAATTTAGAAATTTCATGCAAGACTTGCAACGTCATAAATGACACTGAGCCCTTGCAAGTGCATGATGCGTGGACCAAGACGGTCGATTCACGAGAAATAATAATAATAATAATAAATTATTATTACTATTATTATTACTACTATTATTATTATTACTATTATTATTACTATTATTATTATTATTACTATTATTATTATTATTATTATTATTATAATTTTAGTGAGAATCATCCTTTTATTCTGAATTTTTGAGAGGTAAATTTTTCGGTCTTACATCTTTTCTCCTCCATTTCAAAGTACAGAGAACTGAAAACCGGGTGGCGGCGTTAGCGACAGCCATGGCAGCGTGAAAACATTGTAGTTGCTTCCGCCGTCTCCATCTCCGTTATCGCTACGAAAATGTGACAAGACTCCCACGACTCATCTTCCTTCTTCGCTTCAACTGAGCGCCTGCATTACCTCATCCTCCATCAATCAAAGTCTCTTGCACCCACGTATCCTGTCAATCTACCGCATCAATGCAACCTCCTACACTCCTCGGGCGTCCTCGCCTTCCCATGCTTCCCATGCACTTCTCACTGCTGATACCTTTTATCGCTGGCCTTGCTACATATTTCTGTCAGCCAGCGATGGCAATATGTTTTTAAAATAATTATATAATAATAATAATAGTAATGATAATAATGATAATTATAATTAAAATAATAATAATAATAATAATAATAATAATAATAATAGTAATAATAATAGTAGTAATAGTAATGATATATCGACAAAAGCCATCAGCAGACTTTCCTTATTGATATATCATTACCCGACTCCCACAAAATATCGACAAAACATCAAGAGAATATCCAAAATACCGATCTCGCCCATGAAGTAGCAGCTCAGTGGAATTTTAGCAAAGTGACAGCAGTGCCAATAATACTATCAGCCACGGAAGTGATCCCAAAAATTACATTTGGAGCAGTAGAGTTGAGATACCAGGATACAATGAGAAGAAGACAGTTGTTTTGTATGCATGCCATATTGTTAAAAGTCATCTGTATCTCCAACAATGCAACAGCACACCTGGTCATCATACCTGTGAGAGGTTAACAAACCGACCAGTAAAAACTGTGAATAAATAATAATATTAATAATAATGATAATAATAATAATAATAATAATAATAATAATAATAATAATAATAATGGTTATGGTAGTGATAATGGTAATGATAATAGTAATAATAAGCGAGTCTCTCTGAAATGCAAAGAATGAAGCAATTCTCTCCTAGTTGCAGTGAGTTGTAAATAATTTTAGCAACTACATCTGCATGACTTTGGTCTTGACAAGTGTACAAAAATCAGTTAAAAGAGACGCAGAATGACGTCAGAGAGCATTAAAGTTATATGCACACTGTGATTCAAGATATTGAGCCAGGTAAAACTTACATAAATCTGGCCATTGAAGAATGTGAGAGAGAGGGGGAGAGAGAGAGAGAGAGAGAGAGAGAGAGAGAGAGAGAGAGAGAGAGAGAATTTGCAGGGAGTATTAAATATGTGTGATACTTTTCCTGCAATCCGCTCTGAAGATCAAGAATAAAATATCTGCAATAGGAGGTTTGGCGGTTACATTAGCCGAATACGGACCCGTCAGCTGGACTGAGAAAGAAATTCGAACCTTGGATAGAAAAAACAGAAAACTGCTTACAATACATCCTGTCACTCACTCTCAAGCTGATGTAGACAATGTTCCATGAGGAAGGAGGAGGATGCCCCAGACAAAATAAAGAACCCTGGCACAACGAAATAGTTGGAATAGAGAGTATGTACTGAGACATTAAAATGACCCACTATTAAGCAGGTCATTAAATCTCACCGAAGTATGGGAAACAAATGTAAATGTAGCAAGAAGCATTGCGAAAAAGGCTATGAAAAACTCGCCGAAAAAATTGAACTTTTGATGATACTTAACGTGAAACAAAAACTGTTAAAGAAATCGTGGAGAGACAAACCACTCCATGGACAGTATCCAAAATGAAGGAGAAGGTGCAAACAAATGAAGAGATATAATTTAGTGGTTAAAAAGGGGAAGAATGAAGCCAGAATTGGAAGTTTAAAACAAAATTTTGATAAATGCCGCATTTGGCAGGAACCAGTGGAAACCATTGATCATATTGTCTCAGCTTGTCCAATTCTTGCAAATACCAAATACTTAACAAAATGGTCGTCAAGTTACCTTCAGACAGTTAGTTTCGTCCTTGGTTTATACTGAAATCATTACTTACAGAATTGTCAAGGGAGTATGTCTAAAATAGCACAGTATTTATATTCAGAACAAACACAAGAAGCAGAAGTTTTAGGAAAGAAAACGTGAAGTGAAAATCGTTCACGAAATTTGGACCCCAAAGCACCCTGTGAATGTGAAAAGTACAAGAAAATAGTCGTACGTAAATAACAATCATTGTTTTTAAACATTGACTACTGAACATTAAACATACTACATTATTAAATAAACATTTAAAATGTACTAATGATATCGAACTTTTTTGCGTTATACGAACAAATGATTTTATGCATCAAGAAAGGTTTTTTTAATTTATAATAATTATTGTAATACAAGAGAAGTCGATTGAAGATATTCTTTTTTCGAAATTCATCAAAATTATTATATTTACGGATTCAGCATCATAAAATAGAGAATAATTGATTTTTTGAACGTTAGTTTTTATCTAAAAATAATTTAATTTTTGAACGATTATAATAAGATAAGCTTGGACTATATAATGAAATAATTGAATATATTTAAAACAAACTACCTGAGTCGAGGAACCTGAAAAGCAAATACCTTTATATCTTGCTACTTCATAGCTAGAATTGGCTCAATGAAAAATCATATATTCATTTCACAAAAACATGGAAATTTATTAAACAATTTAAAACAATTTTAGTATTGTTTTACTTTACCCAATATAAAATTAAACGTTTGTCATGACCGTTCCAACCTTATGTCTTCGCGCGCTTTTGGACCATCTTTATCCATCTCCGACGCCGCCGTCCTCAGGTCCAGACACCATCTTCTCTCTTCTTTTCTCGGAAGCACACTTTAATCACCGTTCACCAGATCAATAAACTATTTGCTGCTAACATTCCAGTCCAATCACTGACAACTTTGCCCAAGCCCTCAATGTCCCTCCAACTCGTTCACATGAAATATTTTAAGCTCCACTGTCACACTTAGTGTTCAAAGTTTGATGTTCTCTCAATATCCATTCCCTAGTAGATGCTTACAAGTCCCCAAAGAAAAAACTCCTAACATTAATTGAAGCACGATCCGTTCATGAGCACGACATCAGTAAGAATGAATGTTTCTCGTATTCTTTCAGCCCTGCAAAGCTCGGTCCATTTTTCGATTGTTTATTTGCAGATAACACTTCGTACCTAGCCAATCCCTAAATTTCTTGCAGAACGAACTAGCCGTCTTCACGACTGTCACTGCTTTTTCGGCCAATCCCTGAATTCTATACAAAATTAACTAGCCGTCTCTGCGATTGTCACTGCATGAATATGTTGACCTTGACGACGGCTCGCTTACCGTTGCTATGCTAGCATATTCACATAATTTATCCCCTTTAATTGACGACATTTATAATAAATATTGTACAATATTTAGTGACATATTGGTATGTCACTATATATATATATATATATATATATATATATATATATATATATATATATATATATATATATATAGCTTCGTTGAAAGGATTCAGTTATTTTTTAGTTATTTTTTATTTGGAAAACGATAGGTCCATTACTTTTGCCAATTTTTGGAAATTTATGTTATACTTGAAGGTATTTGAGTTACAATTTTTCAAAACTGCTAATAGAGAAGGTCCTTGCGATGGGTTCAACGGAACAGTTAAAAGTCTATCAGCAAGAGCCAGCCTCCAACTTCCAGTTGATCGCCAAATTCAGACACCTTTGCAACCGTACTCCTATGCTATGGATAAATTTCGTTGCTGCTTTTGTAGGAAAAGGAGAGTCTCAAGCAAACAAAAATATAGAAAAAAATTTCGGTTTGTTGTATCAATGAATGGTATCATTTCCTGCCATGCCTGCATCCCTCAGGGTGAGAACGATTTGCTGATTAAAACTTTCTCCATGCAACAAGATGGAGTCTGTGTTCTTGAATATTTGAACAAAATTCTTTAAGATTTGAAAGAAAAACTCTACATACAAGACACCCCACCCAAACAAGGTGTGCATTCACAAATTTGCTCCAATATAGTTAGTAAAAACACATTGTTACATTGATAAAAAAGTATTTTAGTGGTAATATTTAAAAAAACTAAAAACATTTACTCGTGTTTCTTACAGATCTTGCAGATCAAGTGACAAAACGCGTAAAACATAAAGTATCTTCAGATATCATATGAATGTCCAAAAATTAGCAAAAAATTGTAATGGACCTATTGTTTTCATAATGAAAAATAATTTTATCAGAAAAAAACTTTTCATAACAGATTTTGTAACAAAAATGCTCGTAGTTCTGAATCCTTTCAATAACCAAAGATGAAATTTTGTAGGTGCAAATTTTTAAACTACAAGTATCTAGCAGTATCAGTAGTACAATATCTACATCAAAAGTAAATAGTGTTAACAATATGTTAGAAAAAATAATAAATACAGTCTTAACTCGTAATTTTTAATGCAACAACACCGGAAAATTTATTAAAATCTTTCAAAAATTGAATTACTTTTAGATAAAAAATAATATTCCAAAAATTCGAAAAATTTATTGTTTTTATATCTTGCTGAAGTCGAAAATATAATTATTTGCATAATTTCCTATTTATTTGATATTTTTTGTCCGTTTTGACACAAATGTCCCATTAATGAAATTAATAATGTAACAATCATTTAAATACCGAATTATATTAATGCATTGTATTAGAAGACATCTTTTCATTGAAAGGAACTCTGGGGTCCGTTTTCTTTCACCCAACTCGTTACGTTCGTAGGCCAGACGTCACCTCTCCCCGGTTATTTTGCCTTACGCTTTGGCGCAACAAAATTCAGTTAGAATCATAATGGATGGATTTTATCGCGCGCGCTCACGTCACATAAAGTTTTATTGCCTTTTTGCAAGTTCTATTCCAGGCACCTTTGGTTTTTTGATTGATTGATTTTTTCGTGTTACCGGGCGCGTCAACTGCGGTGGTCATTAGTCCCGTTAGTGCAGTGCATGTTTTTTCTCGGGAGAATGCGGTGATCTTCCTCCACTGGATGGCGAGATCCGCCGCCAACCTACCGTCGGCTAGTGGGGGTTTCCCTTAACCAGGGCTCTCCCACCAGCGGGACACCTCCTCAACCGGGACAAGCTCTAAGCTCCCCACCGGTCTCCCGGAATATGTGGTAGTGTCGGGCATGTTAGTGTAAGTGCGTGTGTAAGAGGAGAGGATAGGACAAGGAAGAGGAAGGACAGATCGCGCGACAGATAAGGTATTGATCCGGCATTCGCCTGGTGTTGATCGTAGAAACCAGGGAAAACTACCGACCAGAGCAGCCGGCCGCTAGAATTCTCCTCCAGACAGCGACTAAATTTGACCTAGCTGAAAAGCTAGTGTCGAAAATCCTGCCGCCGTGAGGAGTGGGAACCTAGGACCTCCCGGTCAGAGGCGCTGCAGTGACATCAGTTGATGCACTGAGCTACCGCTCCCGGTGGCAGTTTTGGGATTGGCCCTAACGTGCATGTCATTTTAAAGTGTATTTCAATTGTGCGGGAATCGCCAAGCACACCAGCTCTAATGGATCTTGTAATTTGAATAAGCAGTTACAAACTGTGCGTATTTACGGAGGCATGAACCGAAATCTGTACGGCGCACAAGCTGTAGTGCTGAGGAAAGAAATTGTGTCTCGTGCATGAGCAAAAACTTTCGTACATGCTCAAGTGCATGTAATGATGACCTTCTACCAGTATGACCTTCGCTCTATTCTGCGGGCAACCTCTGCTATTCAGCCAGTCTACAGGGCATCAACGCTTGAAGTCTCATTGTTTATGTAAAGTGTGTCTCGCTTTTACAGGAACTGGTGCGTTTAATGTGAATAAATAATGTGTTGTAATTATAGTTGTGCGTTTGAATATTGTGGGAAGGATTTCGAGACTGTTATCCCATTCCAATGTCCCTATCGGGCTATCTTGGAGTTCTAGCTAGAGTATGTAATACCACCTCAATATATCATTAATGCACTAAGCCAAACAATATTATGATGCCAAATTATATTATGAAGAGGAAAAACCTTGAAAAAATTCTAGAATACGTCACAAAACGAATTTGAAAAATGTAAAATGCTGAAAAAATCGGTGAATTTATCTATTTCTGGTTTCAGTATCGTTTATAGAAAATAAACGAGTATTTTGTCTAAATTAGAAAAATATTCTAAAATCTATTCCTATAAATTGCATACTTTATTTGAAAGACCTTTTTGTTGCATTTTAGTGCCGGTACATTAAGCAAATGAAATGATAGACTCTATACGTTGCGCACCCGCTTACGTGAACATTGCTCATAATTTCTTCCTAACGTATTTTATTGCAGTTTCTTCAAAGTAACAAAAGTTCCAAATGTACCTTGTGACTAATCTTTACATTGGAAAACCTTGGTCAACTTTATCACCTTTTTCCCTCAGTACCATATTTGGACTTGCTGTAATGGCTTAACCATCTAAGCTACAATTATGCTTTTCACAAAAATAAAGGTTCTCTGGACGTTTTATTTTCAAAACCAAGTGAAAATGAATATACAAGTCTACAATGTTGTGTTAGAGAATAACAAGGTTAATGTTGTGAAATTTGTAAATGATTGTAACTTGGTTGCATTTGACTGTTTATTTAAAGAATTGGGAATATCACATTTCTTAATTTTGTTTCAATTCATTTTTCATTATTTATATCGTGAATAATGTAAAATTAATATTACGTTACCGATATTTTACAATATTTTATTTTAGTTTTTTGGTAGTAGAATTGAAAACACTGGTGAACCGAAACGCTATTGCGAACTCGAGTGACAGAGAGATGAAATAAAATTCCTGTAAGAGATTTCAACCTGGCAGAATAAAGGCAAACAAGTAAACGTTAAAAGACACTTCGTTATATTACGAGAATGAAATTCATTGAGGCAGCATACTCCTCAGTTACATTACTTTCCTGACGTTCCACGATAGAAATCGAAACACGCAATATTACTCGCAAAGATTTCGTCGTGAAACCTAAACACGTAATGTAACGGGCATGGTAGTTAAATTACCCACTCAACAATCTTACCCCCGCTTCGAAGAGAAACCCTGAGCTACGCCCACGCTTATATTTGTGTCCCGGAGTACGCAACGCACCATGGCGGTGTGTTTCGGAACGTCCCCCTTTAGTCCGCCCGTTCCCTGTGTCTCTGGGGAGTGCCATTGGTAGCGAATCGATTAAAAACATAAACTCATATCAGCTGGACGATTCGAATTTATATTGAAATTTCTCCTCCGTTTTTCGGCGCGCAAACGGCTACTCGGCGCCGAAACACACGAGGAATTTTCAAATTAAACGGAAAAACGAGCAGCGGCGAATTGAAACTAGTCGCATGTAACGGACTTCGCTTCATTTTATTCCCTATTTGTTGCCATTCCCCGACGAGAATGGAGTTGTGAGCGCCACGCAGCCTGCTAATGTCCTAACGAGAACGTAGGATTTGTTTTATTGCGGATAGTCCATAGAGTAAGACATCTACTTCTGTGACGAAGAGGGCACTACATGAATTCAATGCGTATTTTTATTTAGAATACAACGCTTGGGAACTGAGTGATTTCGGGATGCACTTAAATGTAATGTCGCGTCTGCCATGTACTATCAGGGAATATAAATAAATTATACGAAATAAACTCGTGTTATCTCGCCTGTGATCATGTGCCTGAAATGTCTTGGAAGCATAGAAAACACACAAATTGAATCTTATTGTTGTCAAATATTAGAAACAGGAATTTATTTCAGCACATCCCTATCACATTATTGTAGCTATCCAACTAATTAATCTCCAGAGCTCGTATATCTACGGAATAACATGTACCAAAAACTGTACATATATGAAAAAATGTTTAAAATAAAAGTAAATATATACAACAAGTAAATAAAAATATTAAAATAGAGAAGAAAGTATTAATCAAATTTTCATAATTAAAAATACAAAACATTTACATAAATGTTGCAAGTTACAAAAGTAAGAATGCCATACAACTTAGTTTATTAGCTGTAAAACAAGATTTAATCATGTCTTCTACTAAAATATACTGAACATTTTGTTGGGTTGGCGAAAGTAAGTTCCTAACTTTTTCTCATAGTTAGCCATTTACAAAGCAGTGTCTTACAAAGCACTGTATTAATTGTACAAAAGTATTTTTATCATTTCAATTTTCTTATTTCCTGTGTATCTTTTTCTTGACATTTGAACACAAACAACTTTACACAAAAGTGTGCGCAGATGATTTTCTCCCCCATACGTCACATACAGTTTTCGACTGTTTATTGACTAAATAAACAAATAAATAAATCTGGCTAAAATACCTTCAGAAGTAGTAATGGAGTTCATCTTGAATCTTACATTAAACATTGTGCAGTAAAATACATATCTAATTCTAAACACAATTCACGACATTGAATTGTGCTAAATGGTAAAAGTGAACCTCCAATTTTCAGTCTTTGTTTTGGGAACAATGTCACCACTGTCAAAGTCATTTTTACCACCCAAATATAATCGACAAATTACCTTAAGGTCTCTTCCGTCGATTAATCGATAACTAATTTCTTTTCCGATTAATCTCTTCTCATAAACTTTCCATGAAAATTTGTCCTTCAGGCATTAAAATGACAAGATTACAATTAATTTACCAATCGATCGTAGTCTTGTAATAAATTCAGGCGCTGATTCGAACGATGTGGAACTTGTTCGTTTTGGTCTAACACGTTTCCAAATATGAATTTGATTTCCTGTAAAATTGTGGAAGATTTGTATAAATTTACGGCGTACTTGAGCATAGCGTGTGTTTCATAGCTCTGCATAAAAGTTTTCTCGTTATTATAAGATACATTTATTTTAAACTGCAATTGGGTGTAACCCGGAGGCAGTTAATTACATAAATAAGGTAATAAATTTCATGAAAATAATATAATAATTGTAATAATAATGATATAATAAACATTAAATTAAAAAAAAAAAAAAACGTCTATAATAAATAACTGCACTGCACTGCCCTTTACTTTACTGCACTTCACTATTACACCTAAAACATCACCTACATTTTTTATCTGCTCTATACTGCACGACAACTCACTTCATTTTACATTGTATTTGCACTCGCATTTGTATTTGTAGTTATGATTACTTTGAATCATTACTTAATTAAATTACATGCGCATTGACAAAAGAGAAATCTTATTGAAATAATTTGGGAAACAACATTCATGAGATTCTCAGCACGCACACCGGTGAAGGTGAAATCACGTGCACCTAGATAGAACCCCTTGCCTACAATTATATTGGAAGTAATGCACCGGAAAGGTAGCTCAGGGCATCAACTATGTCACTGTAGTGCTTCTGACTAGAAGGTCCTAGGGTTCGAGTCCCCACGGTGGCAAGATACTCGACACCACCTTCATAACGTGGTCTACTTCAGCCACAGTCTGGAAGAAAATTCTAGCGGCTGGTCAGTAGTTTTCCGTGGTTTCCTCGATCAACACCAAGGGAATGTCAGAGCAGTACCCAAATGAATGGGCCATGGATTGATTGATTTTTTCGTGTTTCTGTGCGCGTCAACTGCTTCGGTCATTAGTCCCGTTAGTGTAGTGCATGTTTTTCTCTACACAGAACGACCGGCGGTGCACGCCGCGTCGTAGGGAATTTGTGTTATATTTGAAACTTGGCGAAATTCGTGAATTGAAAAAGGTAACAATTACAAATAACAAAGTACGGTCGCCAACTGTTTAAAACAGCACAAATTAAAGTTTTGAACGAAGCCTCGCTATGAAACAAAAGAAGCGAGGTGACCATGTATTTACCTAATGAATTATCGTTCAGGGCTAACACAGAGAACCCCTAAGCTATCAGATTCGCGAAGGCTCGTCACATTCGAAACTTTTCGAAAGGACGCTCCAGATTCGGAATAAAACAGGAACATAAATTCTGAAGGATCTCGGAGAGTGGAGGTATAACAATACAAATAACTCACAAATGTTGCATTTATTACAATACTAATAAAGCTTACAAAACCAATTTTTCTTGCTGTACAATGAAACGAAGATTGCTGCAAGAAAAACAATATAGAACTACAAATTCAGGTCCAAAGTTGACAGACGGAAAAATGCCGTCTCTATACAAAAATAGGCTGCAAGAAAAACAATGCAGAACTACAAAGTCAGGTACAAAGATGACAGACGGAAAAAATGCCGTCTCTATACAAAAATGCTGTAATGAAACAGGAACAAAATTCAAAGGTGCTTCCAACAATGCGCCTGAACCTTAAGCAGAATTACAATATTCTAGACAACCTCAGTTATGCCCACTTTAGGACGAGGAAGGTGAATACATAAATATACAAAATTGACAAAGAAGCCGACGTCGGTCTTCTTTCAATGCAAAAAGAGTGATATGCTGTACTAAAGTCGAGCCATTGCGTATAAAAACCAAGTTTTGTATGAGTGCATGATTACCAAGTTACATGGAAATGGATCTCTTACCAAAACTAACGCCCCTATACAAATTTAACAATGAAACAAGAATACTCCGGAATGAAGCAGAACGGCCTTCTGCCGTCATTCGACAAGCAGCGACCGAACACGAACGCCGACCACCACACGACCAAACAACGCCCGCATGTGATCGAACCAATTCGTTCCGGCGGGGTGCTGTCGCCCAGCCGACGTCTTTGCCGGCTACGGGACCAGATTTCAGCGTTGCTGTCCAGTGGCCGCGGCGGAGGTTGCCGCACGGGTCTAGCAGACGCCTTCCACAAAAGCTCCAAATTGCCGAACGCGGCCGTACGCCGTCTTACTCACAACAGGAGCAACAAATCCAAAGATCAGAACTGCCGAATGCGGCCAAGCGCCGTCTTACTCACGACAGTGACGAAAACTGCAACATTAACAACAACAATGAATAATGTACAGTACCAAATCAGCACTCCACTATAATATCGGAGGCCATCATACAAACGACCTGCTTCTGAAAAATACAAGAAAAGAACCCATACAGAGTAAACCTGCTTCAACCATATGCTAGTTTACACGACCATAAAAAACAACAATGACTTCAAATGCGAGATCCAATTCCATACCATAAAACACATTATTGCCCAAATCAGGCTATTATGCACTCATACACATTCCGCCTTACTAATAAACGTTGAATAAAATGTACTTCTAGCGTAAGCTTGAAGTAGCCAAAATCTTTACTAATAAACATGGAATAACGAAAGCGTAGAGTAAGCTGGAAGTAAGGGTGTCGTAGTTTCCATGGCAACCGCTACTCACAGTTGTCCCTTGTTTAAGCTTTGAGTAAGGAGGAAATAATCGGGGGGTATTCGAAATACGAACATTATTCTCGTCTCGTGTGTTGTGGTGTGTAGCGGTGTGTTGGGATTTGTGCTTCTGTGTTGTGTTTGGTGCTTTTGCTTGGTGTTTTGAATATTAAAATGAAGCGTAAAAGAAGTTAAAATTGGGAGAGAGAAGAGAAGGTATGTAGATCATATTGTACAAATCATTTTTATAAAAACGGTATCTGGTTTTCTCCGGAATTACTCCGCCGTGTATTCCTCGAAAGGATTCCGTCTGAGGCGATATACTTTGCTCTTCCTCGAACGGCCTTCACCAAACATGTCGACATTTTCAACGTCCTCTAGAGCTTCAATTTCGTTGATATCCATGCTGACTACTTACTTATTCACGCTCATTCACAGGTGATTCACAACAGACGCCGAACGAACGTAACTATCGATTGAACATTCGATTTGAGAAGTCGACACGAGGATTTTAGACGTTGCCAAACGTTGTTTGTGGAGTAACGCTGGCGTAGTTACTCATCGCTTACTCCGCGATTATTAGTAGAAAATTACTCATCGCTTACTCCACGCTTACACTGAAAGTTGTTACTTCCGAAGTAAAAAATGTTACTCCTGACTTAAATCAGACCTGTATTAGTAAGGCGGATTAAAAATAACACAATACGATTCTGAAGGAATCGGGCCTTTCATAAAACACAAGTAATGGCTTTTAAAAGTAAGAATAAGCATGCGCCAGGCATGCTATACTACAGAACGGAGGCAGAATGGCACAGTGAATGGCGAAAATGGCGAAAGGGTGGCGAAAGGCGAAAGGCGGTGTGCGCGAGAAGCGCACGTCTTTTATACCAGCCTCAGAAGGGGTGACACTGTGGCAGTGGAGGGGTGTAGAGGGGTAATATCGATACAATCACCTTTTGCCTAAGCAATACATACACCTCTTTGCCTAAGCAATTTATATTTACCCCTTATAGGGTAGGCAACTTGCACAGTATGCAAGAGATGGTGGTGGCCCCTGGCAGGGATGCCAGGAATCATAGCATATGAATGTAACATTTTTTATTTTGCCATAAAAACCTTGATTTTAAGGCTAGAAAGGCAAACGAGGTGTCTGTACAACCCTAAATTTACTCCAAAGTACATATTGTGTTGTTAGAACCCGCTACAACCAAGAGTTTTCTTATGATGAACAACAACCTGTTTTAAAAGCAATAAAAACTATTACACACTACGTCAATTTTTTCTCAGAGCTCATCCACCCAAAAAATCAGATCTTAGTAACAAATTCTTAGGTTATTAGAACCTTCTAATGGCCATGAGATCACACATTTCTATTTACAAGTTACCATTTTTGAGGAGATTGAATACAAAAAATTACCCATATACTAACATGCTTAACCTAAGAGCTTAGAACTATGGGTGCAAAATCTTCTCAGTAGAACTTCTCGGATGACTGTTGGCTTCTAATAGCTGATTTAACACCAATATTCAATGTTAGTGACCACTTAAATTTTCAAATTTAACAATTAGAAGGGAGGCATGCAGGATGCCAGAACAAAGATGCAACTGCCAGAAGCGGAAAACGCCGAGGCATTTTTGGAATTTCTAAGAATCTAGGGAAATGGATGTCCAAAATGCGGGACAGCGCATCTTTGCCGCGTGCACATTTCTTAGAACCCATTGAAATGGATGTCCAAAATGCCTGGCAACGCGGCAATGAGGCGGTGACGTTTCAGGTCACGTGGTTTGGAGCTATATAAGCGCGAACGCACAGCGCGAGGGCGGGTTTCGAGCTGAGTGGGAACCTCGTGCAAACTCACAAAACGTGCTTCCAGGGCGGTGCGGAGACGAGCTAGGCTCCTACGGCAACCCATGTGTTGGGACGCCGAGGTGGAACACTGCCTCCACGGGTGACTGAAGTCGCCGGAGCTGTGTGCGTAGGCTCGCTGAGGAGTGGCGCGGGCCACTACTCAGGCATCATTGCATTGGTAAGGATCACTCCTGCGATCGCGGAAGTAAAAGGGTATCAGAGCTATGACCAACGTTTAATTAATTACTTGTACATATTGTGAATAAACCTCTGTGTGTGTGTGTGTGTGTGTATTGAAATAAACTGAATATATTGATGATTTATCCCAACTTAATCCGTTCCGAATTTGTATAAATGAGCGCCAGGAAAAGATTACGCTAATACTATTATACACGTCAACCTTCAACTCTAATTATAATAAATTAGTTTCCGGCTACCTGGGTCGATGTGTTTCATAGAAATAATCACTATTGTATGCTAATAGATGATTATCCGATCTTCCATCTATACAGAGTGGTCGAGGAACCTGGAAAGCAAATATATTTCTATCTTGCTACTTCGTTGCTAGAATTGGCTCAATGAGAATCATGTATTCATTTCACAAAACATGGAAATTTATTAAACAATTTTCGTATTTTATAATTTTACCCAATATGAATAAAAACCATGGTTATGACCGGTTCCAACCTTATAATGTCGTATTCGTCTTCGCGCGCTTTTGGACCATCTTTATTCATCTCCGACGTCGCCGTCCTCAGGTCCAGATACCATCTTCTCTCTTCTTTTCTCGGAAGCACACTTCAATCACCGTTCATCAGATCAATAAACTATCTGCTGCTAGCATTCCAGTCCAATTACTGATTACTTCGCCTAAGCCCTCAATGTCCTTCTAACTCGTTCACTTGAAATATTTAAGTTTTACTGTCACACTTAGTATTCAAATTCGATGTTTATCAATACAAGACCACGGCATAGCGAATGAATGCCTCTCGTATTCTTAAGCCCTGCAAAGCTCGGTCCATTTTTTCGATTGTTTATTTGCAGATAACACTTGATGTACTTTCTACCTAGCCAATCCCTAAATTTCTTGCAAAACGAACTAGCCGTCTTCACGACTGTCACTGCTTTTTCGGCCAATCCCTGAATTCTATACAAAATGAACTAGCCGTCTCCGCGATTCCACTGCATGAAGATGTTGACCTTGACGACGGTTACCTTTCCATTCAAAACGAACTCTATATGTCTTTCATAATAAATATTGTACCATATTGAGTCACATATTGGTATGTCACTATATATATATATATATATATATATATATATATATATATATATATATATATATCTTGGAAGCTCGTGTCTGTGATTGTTGTGTATTCCCACGACGTCACAATAAGTATATTACGAGATAGTAGAACTGATCGAGATGGTCGGACCGCGTTGGCCGTAGCTGCCTGCGTATTGCACCAGAGGAAAAAGCGAGAACGAACAGTTGACTCAAGAGCTGCTAGTTAGTAGTTGCTTTGTGGTGTGTCCGATAGTTACCCATGGTGCTACTAAGCAACTGGGACGGGGGGATTCGAATACCGTTTGTTCCATTTAAAACTGTTTTTGAGACTATCTCGAAAAATACGCAAGGAATCAAGGAAAATGGGTAATGAAAGTTGTTCGTGCCAACGAGACTCGTCTAATGATATCGCCATCGAACCCCCACCCTTACTCCTCGGTGGTGGCTGTGGAGAAAAAACAAAATAGTTAAATGGAAATTCTCATTTATTATTCTAGATTCAGATTTTCTAGAAAAAAATACGAAACTTATGTATTCAACCATTTTTCCATTTCCTAATTGATGGCGCTAACGACGACAAAAACCAAAATAAGCAAAGACGTTGAAAACGAGTTTTTCTCGACAATTACGCATCAAATCGAGAAAATAAAACAATATGTGTTCAGTAACTTGCAAGACGCGATTGAATGATACCAAACGTCGCAATTTGGTTATCAAAAAATTAAAAAAAAAAACAAAAAACTTTTAGCCTGACTCGAATAAACAACGCAACGATATCAGTTCTTTCTGCAATTGTCAATATTTTAGGTTTGTTATATAATAATGTTGCTAGTTAGATTTATGATTGTAAAGTGACATCTGAGCAGGCTGTATTGATTTTCACAAACGTCAATGGTTTATCAAATGGCCAAAGAGCTACTGTCGACGCTTCTCATTTGTCCATCTTGGAGAGAGAAAGGGGGTTGTCCTGTGTAAGTAGGCACACTTACGTATTAAATTGTATGTATTAAACTTTCGTATTAAATGCAAAAGTTACGTATTTTTCCTCGGAGAGTCAAAATCTGCAATAAAAAATAGGGGTTCCCGTTTAACTTCTTTATTTTACCCCACTGCCACCCCCGGGGGATAAGTGGGGTCAAATTTGAAATCATTGCTTCTCGATACGAACAAATTTTATTACCACTTTTCTTGATTCGACGCGTGCTTTTCGAGATATTCCCTAACGCAATTTAAAGTTATGGAGCATTCTGTGTAAGTAATGAAAAAGTGAAAGAAAGTAAAGAAGAATTTGTAATCGTAAATGTACCATTAGCTAGTTTCAAAATCTCTGAGGGTGCTATCTTTATTGTCTTCAGAAATTATTTTCGGTAGCACAGTAGCTTTTTCTGGTTCATGGCAAAACGAACTTATTGCTTTTGGAGAAGACTGTAATGGACCCTAATGGCACAAAACCCGCCTTTCCCTCTTCCAAACAAGCCAAAAAAATCCGTAGGAATAATATGTATTGGAAGTTTTTGAGTCAATAGTCCGACTTCACCGGCCAGCTACCGGTGTTCCCCTTACCTGGACCTAGTTAAATTCCCATGCTTGGGAGGTAAGAGTGACATGAGGAGATCAAGATGTGTTGTCTTCACCGTAACTAGCAACATCCGCATACTTCAGCTTTTCTTCGTCACACAACTACAGAAACTGGGACGATTTGAAAGAGACGATTTACAACTATATTTTCGCCTCGACCGGGAATCCAACCGGAGACCACAGCATGGGAAGCTAGTACGCTGCCCATATGCCATCCCAGAGGACGGGAATAAAGTTTGCCAAATTGTCTATTTAATAAAACTGATTTCAATTTTCATTTCTCGAAAAAATGTTTTTAAAAGAAATTTCTTTGAATAACACGTTATTACTGGTGGTTAAACCGGCAATAATTGGACTTCAAAACACAATGGTCAAAAATCGACATTACAATGAGATGACTCAGCTCTCAGGACCCAGCTTTAAACACCGTTCTTTAAAGAATCCAGTTATTACGTTTGTCATGAAATTTGCGGTAACACTCCATCACTCGCAATCATCTTTCGGCCGTGATAATCACCGATTCTGTATTTAACATCCCTCGTCTGCATTTATTGTATAGAAGTTAATTTCCGTAAAATAACGCAGTTACCGCTTCGTTCAGTATGCATAGCATGCAAAAAGGGCGAACGTCGCTTTTTTCAGGGAATTCAGTTTGTACGCCGCCGCCGTCACACAATGGTTCGAGTTGAAAAATATTCGGACAAAAATAATGGGCTTTAATAAAATGAAATTCTTCGTTACTATAAACCGCCCGCGTTTAATTTTTAGTACACAGAAACACAATACTCATTTTAATGTTTCGAAATCTGTATTAATTGATCATTAACATCATTTTATGAGAATAACCCAATTTTGGCGGTTGTGTAGCAAAGTTGCAATAGAGTATTTACAACAAAATATTGCATTGAGTTGAAAAGTTACACCTAAATTTTGTTATGCATACGACTCTTTGTGATATTATAATATTTTTTGTTGGAATAATGAGGGCTCATCTCTGAAGAAATGCATAATTAGTAGAAAAAATTTGAATTTTGTACATATTAAATAGATGTTTTGACGTTTTGAAAAAATGTTCAGTGGTTGTGAGAGAACGATAAACGAATGTTTTGTGTGGAATGGTATATCCTGACTTTGCTGAGCCATGGTTTACTGATAGTAAAGTAATCATTTAATTTATAACTCGTGGAATAGTATTAGAAGTTTTGTATTGCGCAATTTTGGATCTCAAGAATGGACGTTAGTAGGAATCAACCTTGAGTTCAAACAACACATATTAAATATTAGACATTGCATTAATATCTCATTGCAATCAAAAACATTAAGCTGATTCGATTGAACCTGCTTCAGTGCTTGATTGATTTTTTCGTGTTTCCGGGCGCGTCAACTGCTTCGGTCATTAGTCCCGTTAGTGTAATGCATGTTTTTTTCACGGGAGCTGGCGGTGATCTTCCCCCGCTGGATTGCGAGATCCGGCGCCGTGGCCCGTTTGTTAGGGTACTGCTCCGGCATTCGCCTGGTGTTGATCGAAGAAACCACGGAACACTACCGATCAGAGCAGCCGACCGCTAGAATTCTCCTCCAGACAGCGACTGAATTCGACCTAGCTGAAAAGTTAGTGTCGAAAATCCTGCCGCCGTCAGGACTCCCCGGTCAGAGACATCAGTTGATGCACTGAGCTACCGCTACCGGTTTCAGTGCTTGATTTTACGAGTGCTATCTTGTATACTAATCCTAATCATCGCATCATCAGAAGTGATAGACGGTAAGCAGCAGGTCATTGCCGTTGTTTTCTTTTGTTTCGCAGTTCTCTTCTAATATAGCTCCAAATCCCAACGATGCAACGTGTAAGAGCTGCTCTTTTGTGGAATGCCACCTTCTATTATGGACTTCTGTCGCTCTAAATCAGTCCTTTACGTGATTAAATTCAGATCAATTATTTCAGAACGGCGGCTCACTGGATTAAATGACAAGCAACAGACAGTTCGTCCTCTTTTATTATTTTGTTCATTCAAAAATTGGCTGACTTTTATGATCGTTAGGCTTTTAAAAAATTCTCATGACCTACCCTCTTCACAACAATGACAGAAAATACTGGAAGACGTATCAAACAAAACACGAAAATTTTATTTTTATATGAACTTGTTTGATTATTTCGTGTTTCACAGCGCGTCAACTGCTATGGTCATTAATTCCTTAAGTGTAAGAGATATATTTTTTGGCGCGGGAGCTAGCAGTGATCATTCCCTTGCTGTGTGGTGAAATCTGGCTTCGACCGTCACGTCGGGTTGCGACGTTTTCCTCATGCAGGTACCTCCCACCAGCGGGGCACCGCCTCAGATGAGACAAGCCGTAAGTTATCAACTGGTCTCTCGACATGTGTGGTAGTACACTGTATGTAAGTTTAAATGTGTGTGAGTATGGGAAGAGAATAGGACAAGGATTAGGAAGTAAAGATTGCGCGCGGTCCCTGCTCCGTTTTTTAGAGTACTGCTTCGGTATTCGTTCGGCATTGATAGAAGAAATCCCAGAAAACTTCGGATCATAGTGGCTGACCACTAGAATTCTCCTCCACACAGCGTTGAATTCGACGTAGCTATTTAACTAGGGTCGAAAATCGTACCAACGTCGAAACACGAACTCTGGGACCTCCCGGACAGAGACACTGCAGTGACATCAATTGATGCCCTAAGCCACGCCAATATTTTTATACGAACTTAAAACGCGTAAGTTGTGGATTCAATGGTATAACGGTCAGCGTACCGGACTGTTGTACCCGTTGCGGGTTCGAACCCGATCGCAGCCGTGGACTTTTAAGGGCGAAAAAATCCCTCGTACGCCTTCCTTCGGAAGGGAAGTAAAGCCGGCTCTCCCATGTAGTAGATTTACTGCATGTAAAAGATCCTCAAGCCTAAAAGAAGCCTCTGAACAAAATTGAGATCCGCCAGTATCGTCGCCCAAGATAATACCTCCTTTCTCCGCTAGGTGGTGAAAGGAGTATATCGACATTTGCGTGTTTAGGCGGAAGAGCGGGCCTGATAGCCCGAGTCTCGCCACGTAAAATAAGGCATAAACTAAACTTAACTAAGTTTGTCTCTTCAAAACGATTTTTTTTTAAAGTTTGCATTTGCGCCTTTGAAACCTCCCACCGCCGCCACCGAGATCGCACCACCCTTTTACCCGTTATCTCCCACCACCATCTCTCCCCGTCCGCCACGCCTGCGCACGCGCCCTGACGCCACCGGCGGCGATCGCCAATTGTCACGCCAATTACGAGTTTTTATGGGAATCCGCGGAGCGGCGCGGCGGCAGTGACGTACGAGGCGATAAAAATCGCGGTCCAGGCGCGACTGTTACAGAAGCTACGAAATGCCCGGAAATTGGGTGGTTTATTTTGGACGAGCTAGTATTCCTAGCAACTGCTGCAATGGAATATGCAACGAAAGCTTCGCGGGCCGTGAAGTCCTTGTTTCGAGTCCCTTAGAGGCAACACTTTCGATATCGGCTAATCATCCACAAGTTAGGAAATGTCCGGAAATTGGACGGTTTGATTTGCGCTAGTTACTACTCTTACGGACTGCTGCAATGGAGTATGCAACGAAAACTTCGTTGGCAGCGAGGTCCTTGTTTCGAGTCCCATAGAGGCAGCACTTTCGATATCGGCTAATCATTCACAAGTTAGGAAATGTCCGGAATTTGGGCGGTTTATTTTGCGCTAGGTACTACTCCTAGGAACTGCTGCAATGGAATATGTAACGAAAGCTTCGTTAGCCGCGAGTTCTTTGTTAGGGGTCCCATAGAGGCAGAACTTTGGATATCGGCTAATCATCTGGTTCTTAGGCTGCCACTTCTATAAGAATATTCAAGATGTCGGATGCCTCGTTCGGTTGTTTTGTGGTTTCCTGTTGCCATTCAGGGGGTTCAATGCATCAACTGTGTCACTGAAGCATCTCTGACTGAGGCGTCCTGGGTTTCCAGTCCTGACTGTAGCGGATATTTGACACCAGCTTAATAAGTAGATCAAATCCTATCACAGTTTGAAGGAGAAATCTCGCGGCGTGCTGCACTTATCCGTATTTTTTGGAGGTTTCTCCGATCAGTGGTAAGCGAATGCTGAAGAAGTACACCAACCAATAGACCACGGACAGCCGGTGATCTCCCTTACGTCACCCTTGTCCATTTACCCCTTACACACACACACACACACACACACACACACACACACACACACACACACTCGCGCAGGTATTAGTTGGCATCTCACATAGCAAAAAAGCAATCGAGACGTGTCTCTCAAGCTAGAGCGGTTCCTTGTTCAGAAAAATACCGTTAGAGGAAAAGTACAGTAAGGTGACGTATAGGTTGGCTCCGGATCTTAGTTTCCAGAGAGAAGGAATGGCGGCTTCTCTTGTCTATAAGATGAACTACATTCAAAGGACTAATGTTAAACGAAATTGATCTGTCAACACAATATTAACTCACTCCAGTATTTTATTATATATCCATTGTATAACAGAAATTTTAATAAATTTATTTCTAATGTAACGGATATCACGAATGTACAGGCTACACGGGAAAATTAATCTTCTTCGTCTTCTTCGCCACCTTCTTCTTCTTCTGCTTCAGGTAAATAGGCATTAACTGTGCCTTCTCTGTTTCCAACTTGTCACCGACTTCATCATTTTGGGTGACAAGTATATCTTCGCGCTTGAGGGTGATGATGCAAGTTTTTCTTTGTATATTGAATGTCATACAAACGAAACTAGTGGTGCGTCAGAATTGCACTGACTTTGTTCTACTCGTTAGTTTTCTAATTTGGGTCTGGACTAGCTTTTCGGTCTTTCCCCATCCTCTTGCCAGCTGTCATCTATCGCCGCTCAAAGAACATTTATTAAAAATATTTTCTCAATTTTTCAATCTCCTAATGGTAGAACCGAAATATAACTTAAGTATATTATAGAAGAGTAAAACCTCTTCTTATATGGAAATTTTCGTTGAAAAATTTGGAGCCGTTTTTTAAGAATATCTCTTTCAAGTGTACTGTAAATGCGAAGTTCTTAAAAAAATAGAGGAGAAATTTTTCAGACAATTTTTTAGATAATTTCATATAATAATTCAGATTTGAAAATGTCGTAGGGGCTTCATGTAAAGTAGTACCCCAAAATTTTCAAGAATGTTTTTCAATATCGCGAAGATTCGAATCGAGTCAAATCGACCGGAGAACATCAATTATGGAAAAAATTGTACCTATGCTTTAAGAGCTAGTTTTACAGGTACAGGACGGACGGACAAACAGACGATGGGACGTTTTGAAAAAATAATTTTTCAGTATCGAGGGTTCACTATTTGTAAAATCTGACTACATAACGTGTTAGAGGAAGTAATTTACTACATATTAGAACAGTTTATATATACTTTTTGAACTTGGGCCCATAATACGAGATTTTATGGTAAAAAAATTTTTTTTAATTTTTTTTTGAAATAATACACATACTCATGCGAGAAAGTAAAAACTCTATGTTTCGCGCGACTGGTAAAGCATAAAATAATGTAGATAATGATAGTATTAGAGAACACTCCGAAAATGTGTGGTTTTTTCATTAAATTTTGCAAGTTAGACCAGCGCAAACATTCCGCACTTTTTTTAAATAATTGTTTTAAAAGTGAAAATAACTTCCTGCTGGAACGAAATTTCCATTGTTTTTGAGAACACATGCTACGTAGTACTGCAAGGATTCTTTCAAAGTAGAAATAGATTCTAAAGAGACCCATTCTATAAATTGCAGTATTATAAAATTGTGTGTCCGTTTATGGCCACAAATACCACGGGCCTAGAATAGTCTCTAAAGATACGCACGATGGAAATATGAGCTTGCAATACAATGTTGAGTGTTCACTACAGCAGGGATAATTTTCTATTCAGCACCAGCACATTAATGGGGTTATTTGTTGATCATTTCTTAGAAATGATACGAATCCAAAGTTTCTTAGGGAACAAATATAACGTAACGTCTTAACCGACTACATACGGAGCTTACAACGTATTACATAGACAGGGACTTCTTGTGCAATTTCTTTCTCCATTCTTGTCTTTGATAAAACGTAAGTCGCTAGAACTTTGATGCACATAAGACAAGTACATGTTATGTCGTTTACAATCATTAACCAGTGATAAAACAATCATTATTTTTCTTATTTTAACTCATTTTCTCGACAACTTTGCTCTATTTTGTGAAATTATCATTACGTAAACATTGACACACAACCATAACAATGATCGATTATCATATAGGTTGGATCACTCCACTTAAGTCGATAATTAAAGTAATGGAGTAGATAAATGAAAAGAAAACATAATACGAAACTAATTAAACTGACAAAATTAATTACCTTCTGATTTCCGCAATATGATGGAACAAAGCAAGCAGCCAAACAAAAGTATAAAATATGATTCCATCGTCTTGATGGCAATGTCAGAAAAATATAACATTTCAGTGAAGGGTTGGAACCTAGTTTCTCTATAATTCAATCCGAACTTCCGGAATTTAATAAAGCTCTAGGGGCGATATCGGGAATTTTTATTGCCAATCGCTTGCGGTTTACGGATTCTGAATATTCGGTTACGTTAAACTTTTTTCTTAAGCTCCGTTCACGTTTTACTTTAAATTCTCGTGGTGTTTCTGGCTTGTAATCCACTCAATATAGTATAATACGGAATGTTTACTGTTGACTTCTTATAAGAAACCGCCTGCACACAAAACTCCGTAAGCCTATTACTGCGGGACATGTTTTTACCTCCGCTCCTTTATTAAATGATTTAAGGCAAAACACACGAAGGCATTTACCTCCGCCTCTTTATCAAAGATATTTAAGGAAAAGCATTCAAAGGCTATGGCATATTTGTGAAACATGGTGCTTAATGCAAACCGCAACATACATTACACGGAAACTCGCTTTTCCATTATGCAAAACTCCGAAATGATGCGTTCTAGGACCAAACGAACTAGGTTCTCTTGCCCCTAAATGGACAAGACTCATTTTTCTGCCGTAAACTTCAAATTCTGCCTTTATTAAGTTTAATTATGTGGTGGCAGCGGAGATTTTGTTGTACTCCATGATAAACTATCTGGGGTCAATGAGGTATCTACCACAATAGTATTAAATGTAATTTTAATATGATTACATATAGCCATACACGTGTTTCGGGAACACTCTTCCTATCTTCAGTGGTTCTACAATTTACAATGAAGTACATAAACAAATTACACATGTATTAACGTCAACAAAATCATATATAAATATTACTTGGGGAAGTATTATTTTAAATAATTATTTTATTGTTCACTGTTTATATTGATGCACGCCAGATGCTAAGATCATTATTTCCGTTAATGTAGTGAACGTTTCATTGCGAGAGGTGGTGTTGTTGCTCCTCCGCAGGTGGATGAGTTCCGGCCCCGACCTACACATTGGCTTCCAGGTATTTCCTGATCCAGGTATCTCCACTCTGCGACCGGGAGCGATGGCTCGGTGTATCAACTGATGTCATCCCAGTCTTTCTGATCAGGAGGTTTTAGGTTTCAGTCGCGACGGCGGCAGCGGACACTATCTTTTCAGCTAGGTCGAATGTCGCTGTCTGGAAGAGAACTCTAGCGGCCGGCTACTCTGATCAGTAGTTTTCCGTGGTTTCTCCGATCAAGTTCCGGAGCAATACCCTGACAAACGGACCACGGACCGCGCGCGATCTTTCCTTCCTGTTCCTTGTCCTATTCTCACCCCTTACACCCACCCACACACACACACACACACACTAACATACACTACTCTACCACACATGCTGGGAGACCGGTCGAGGACTTACCACTGGTCCCTACTAGTGGGAGACAGCTGGTGGGGAAAACTCCGCTAGTCGACGGTAGGTCGGTGCCGGCACTCGCCATCCTGTGGCGGAAGATCACTACTACCTAGCGATGAAAAACATGCAATACACTTACGGGACTAACGACCTCAATTGTTGACGCGCCCAAAATCACTAACAATCAGTCAATCAATCAATCCACCCCGTATGGCTCCGGCCCAGCAGGGACATGCTTTAATCTCCCGACTGGTCTCCCGATACGTGCGGAAGTGCATGTAAGTATAATTAACGTATGAGAGAATAGGAAAAGAAAGGAATAATCGCGCGCGGTTCGTGGCCTGTTATTTAGGGTGCTGTTCCATCATTCACCTGGTATTGATTGAGGAAATCACGGAAAACTACCTGTCAGAGCAGCCTGCCGGTTTACATCTCCTCTAGACAACAGCAGAACTAGATCTAGCCATTTATGAGCCGTCCATAAAATTACGACTTAGACTTTTAGAGAACTAATGGACTTTTTTGACTTCCCCTCCCCTCATGGTGAGATATTTTGAGATTTAGCTCGACCCCCTCTCTCCCCTTCTAATCAAACGTGAGATTTTTCAAAACACGTATTTTTCATGCAAATACTTAATTGGTGATTGATTGTATTGGGATATGTTTAAAAAACATAATTTGTTTAATTATATTTCAGACTAAATTTTATCTAAAGTTCGGTTCTTTTTACCAAATTCTCCGAAATTTTCTTTAAAATTTCTGTGAACAATTTAGGCAATGAGATTTATCTCATTAATGATAAAAGGTTTGGTAATTTTTGTTAGATTCTTTTTATCAGTACACTATGTTACTGATAGCATTCACATAACCTGATTCACATACTGATAGCATTCACACTGTAGCATTCACATAATCGCGATACAAATTATTGTGCAAGATTTAGTCATATTTTAGAATAGAAACGTGTTTTACTTAACTTGTCTGAGTTTTCTTGGAATTTAGCACTGTTTTTATCGAAAAAATTCGTGATATTTGCCGAGCCTCTCCTCTCCCTCACGTAACATTAAGTGAGATTCGCTTGACCCCCTCTCCCCTAAAGGCATCACGTAATCTAAGGATGGCCCCTTAGCTAGTGACGAAAATCCACCACCATCGGAGCTCGAACCTAGGACCTTCTTTTAGGAGTCGCTGTAAAGACCCAGAAGAGCAGAATTTCCAAAACTTTAAGTGCTCAGAGCTTAAGGCAGAAGGTTGGGTTCCAGTGTGACTCAATTTTTCTTTGAAAATTCTTTTAAAATGGCACAATGTATTATAGTAGTACTTTTTGCGAAAAAAATTGTTGGACCGTTCTATTACATGATCTTTTGTTTCTGGTCCCTCACTCCTAAAAACATTGTTTATTAATTTAACTGGTCAAATGAACCTCTTCTACTCAAAAATTTATAAATTGTCCACACAAAATTATTTTTTCGTACCTTTAACTAATAATTTAACAATTCGTGCACCGTCAATCTAACGCGACCGTTGGCCATGAGCGCTCATACCACTCTCCCCCTTTTATAGCAATACTTTAGCCTTCAATTATCACCTTTTTATTGAGAACATTTCTAAATGATTTTCTTGTTGCTCTTTTCTGTTTTTCTCTATCTGTTCACATGTCCTATCTTCGTTGAACATCCATTGCTTTTACTTTCTCGCACTCACTTCGTAAGAGCACATTTAAGAGAAATTATTGTAATTCACGACGGAAAACAGCGAATTTTCATCAGAAAAACTATTATAATCAGCCCTGGTAACGAAAAAGTAGATATATCCTATTCAAGTATACTAAATTACTTTCTCGAAATCGTTGTGTAGCCCGAATCCATCGTTTGTGCGTTCGTAACGCTGAGACATCGATTGACAGGAAAATGTCTGTCCGTCTGTGGTCAACGCTGACGTCTAAACCATTCAGCTGACTTTCTCCAAAATGAATGTACCAGATCGATATGAACGAACTAAAGGTTTTGGGAGAGAGAGGACGTGAGTGGACTAAAGAGGGCGAGAGAGGGCGAGAGACGGGCGAGGGACGGGCGAGGGACGGGCGAGGGACGGGCGAGGGACGGGCGAGGGACGGGCGAGGGACGGGCGAGGACGGGCGAGGGACGGGCGAGGACGGGCGAGGGACGGGCGAGGGACGGGCGAGGGACGGGCGAGGGACGGGCGAGGGACGGGCGAGGGACGGGCGAGGGACGGGCGAGGGACGGGCGAGGGACGGGCGAGGGACGGGCGAGGGACGGGCGAGGGACGGGCGAGGGACGGGCGAGGGACGGGCGAGGGACGGGCGAGGGACGGGCGAGGGACGGGCGAGGGACGGACGATTATGTACTACGATTATGTACTACCAGTCACGCCGGATCCGATTACTAGCCTTTCATTTCGCATTTCATTTTGCTTTTCATAGGCAAAATGCAAAAGCATTGCAAAAGAGGGAAGTTGAGATTTATGACAGCAGATATGAATATAAATGCTTTAGTTTTTAATGAAACTGCCATACAAGTATGTAATCAATTATAATTCACGACAAGAATCTTTATTTTCAGTTTTTCCCCATCATTCCTTATCTGTTCATTTACGTTTATTTCAATATTCACGCCAATGCACTGCATGTTGTTTTAGCAGTACTCCTGTAGAGGGGGGCGTTGAATTTTTCAATCGATTGTATGTCTAACATTTAGTTGCGCATTACTTCCTGCGGACTGACACCGCAGATTAAGGTCAATGAAGTCAACGCTCGTTTGGTCAAAGCCAACTTTCATGCTTCAGATGACGTTATGATTCAGTTTACAGAGATATCGTGTACCAGCCAAACACAAGTGCACGATGGGATGCGTATCAAAAAATGCGAAAAGTCATATGTACAATGACATTTGTTGTGTAATATGAAATATCACACTACATGTTGATTGGAAAACGGATCCTCGTCGATTCCCTGTGAGTTGCCTAGAAGTTGGCACATTTATTTCGAGACACCTGTGTGTTTTTGACTTCCCCGTAACTTTGTGAAAAATATTTATTTGGCAATTCTCTCCTTCGTCATCTCGGGGATCATTCTTGTCTCTCCCTTTTTTTTTATCAAAGCGATTTCTCTTGCAGTTCTGCAATTCTCTTATTTATGCCCGACAAGCATTACAGTTTCATTCTATTCATTGTCGTGTTTCCAAAAATATTTCATCTTCCATGTCATTTGACCTCTTTCTCACAAGTTTATGTTATGAATATATGAATCTTCGTGCCTCCGAAATCACTAATGAACTCATTTTCCTTGGCAGAACATCTCTGTTGCATTGGAATGACTCCTCATTCCAAAACCATCCTCGTCCCATTCCAACCCACTGGTATCATTCCACATGACTCCCCGTGTGTAGGAGCGTTGATGGGTGTATTCCAGCCTATCGGCGCCAGCCTGCCAGATATTTAATTAGCGCCGCAGGGATTGGCATGTCGCGGGGCTGGCGATTAGTAGGGCGTTGGCGCGACGCGGGAGTGAACGGAGTAATGTAAAGTGGGATGAGGTGGCGCGGGGTGTTTTTTGTGGGCAGGGAAGGGTGGACGGGCGAAGTGGAAGTGGAAGGGCGAGGCAGAGGGTAAGGGGGGGCAGTGCGATGTAGAGGGGGGAGAGGGTAGAGAGGTTCAAAGGCCCCTTCGCTCGGCAACTGCAACCCAGTTGTCATACGGGAAGGGAGAAGCAGTTGCGACGATAGAGGAATGAGTAGACGAGCAGAGGATGGGCGGAACCCTGGGGATGCTTAAAGTATAGTGACGAATGGGAGCTGTCTATGGGTATGTGACAACGGGTGGCGTGTGGGACTGGACTGCAGTGAGTGACTACGAGACAGTGTGGGGCGGGGCGAAGCAAACCCGGACGTAACGCTTCAAAGATTATGGGACGGGGCGTAGCGATGGGGATGGCCAGGAGGGGCGGGGCAGAGCGGAGCGGAGCGGGATGAATAGGGCAGGTCGTAATTAGTCAATACGGGGCGTGGGAGGTGTGGCAGAAGTTGAGGCGGAGTGGGTCGGGACTCAGTAAGACGAGAGTAGATGAGGCGGGAAGGGTAGTTTTCTCATTACTTGGTGATACTGAATGGGATAGAATGTCTCGGGGGCAAGAGCGGAGTGGAGGAGGTGGAATCCCGCTGGGGAATAGGGCAGAGAGAAGAGGTCGGGTTGGGGCGATTCAGGTCGGAGAAAGGCGGGGAAGAAATGGACACGGTGGGAAGGAATGGGCGAGAGGGAATTGGGGGGGGGGGTGGGATGGACCGGGCGGAGGAACCGTGGCGGAAGGGGGCGGTGGGGGCGTGCCGGAGGGGGCGTGCCGGGGGGGGGGGGGGGGGGGGGGACTGGGCGGGGCGACGTCAGGAAAGAAGTGGAAGGGCAAGGCAGACGGTGAGGGAGAATGGGGCAGGCCGATGTAGAGAGGGGGAGTAGGGTAGAGAGGTTCAACGGCCCCTTCGCTCGGCACCTGCCCAGTTGTCATACGTGATTAATCCGCCCGCTGCACCAGCACGTGGAGCGGCCTCTGTGGTCTTTGCGCGTGAAGGCGCGCGGAGCACGCGCGGCGTTGCCCGGCGTCGGAGGGGGTGAGAATGCCATGTAGCCACCAGATTGATTGATTGATTGATTAGTGATTCCGGGTGAGTCAACGGCAAAGATCACTGATTCCATAACAGTAGTGCATGTTTTTGTGGGCGGTAGCGGTGATATACCCCCGCTGATTGGAATGGAGAGATCCCGCGCCGACCTACGTCGACTTGCTGGGGTTTTCTCCAACCAGGAATCTCTCACCAACGGGGTACCGCCTCAGCCGAGACAAACTCTATGCTCCCAACTGTCTCCTGACAAGTGTAGAGAGTGTACGTGTGTGTAAGTAAGGGGTGAGGATTGGTCAAGGACGAGAAAGGTAATATCGCGCGCGGTCCGTAGCCTTTGTTAGTTGTATTAGTCCTGCTCCGGCATTCGCCAGGTGTGGATTGGAGAAACCATGGAAAAAATACCGTTCACAGTAGCCGGTACCAAGCTACCTTCGCTGGCATGATTCTAACAGAGACTAAAGTATAATGTATGGTTATGTAAGAGAAACACACAGAACGCAGCGGAACGTGAAATGGCGCGAAAACTCAAAATTGTGTACAATGGAATCTAAACAGGAACCTGTTCAAGCCGGAAACCTAACTTAACCGGAAAATTTATCCGGCCCATGAATTTAAATGGTATTTTACACAGCAATAAACGTAATCTCCACAACGCTGAAATGGAATGGTTTTCATATCTTGCAGGCGAAAAAATCTTAAAAACGGAATTCCTAGGAATTTAATGCAATTGGCAAAGAGACGCGAGATGTTCTTTATAAAATGAATGCATCTGCAAGCGTGTTTAAAATTCTCTATGAATGTGACATTCGATTTAGTCGTGGAAGACGGACATGGAAGGAGAGAGGCTTCAGCTGTCAGCGTAGAATTCGACCTTGGGGTCGCTTGTCTCTCAAGGCGTTGACCGAACAGCCCAGCCAAGCCGCTTAATGCTTCTACCCGAGCACAACAACTTTAGCATTATTTCTCACAATTGAATTCTTGGGTCAGCCACTTTTACATTCCAAATAAATTCAACACACACTCAGATTTCAATTCGTCTCTCCCGATTCTGAGCGTGGGAAGGTGGCTTCTATTCACGCACCTCCGTGTTAAAAATCGTAACCCTCCACCAGATACGCATTGTTCAAAGTTATGCGAGGGTTTTCAACTCAGAAGATTTCAATGAAGAGTGTTTAATATTCATTTATTGGTTATTTCTTTCAAAACATGTTATTGTATTTCGATAATTATAATAAAGTCATGAAATTTAGACCTACTACTTGCAGAGCAGAAATCAATATCAATATGAAAAATTTCATTAAATGGATAAAACAGAAACCTCCCCAAACCGGAATTTTTTTGTCCCGATATATTCCAGCTTAAACAGATTTTACTGTACTTAATACGGGCACAATATGCACATCAAGCGCTACGGCATGAATAGGGTTGGAAATTCACTTCATTTTTAAAAGCGAATACATGTGACTAGCTCTATGAATGGTGAAATTTTTATCAATGATGTATTTTAGAAAACTACAATTTTACAATCTTCACAGAATTGCCACCTCATCAGATAATGTGGTATTAAACTTAAGGCAACAAACTGGAACAGAAACCGGCACAACCGTTTCATTAATGAGAGCAAAACCATATTAGATGTTTCTTTGTTGACTTTGTTGATATATTACTAAATTTGGAACTAAATGATACCATTTTGACCACTGTATCATTGTTAAAATATTAAATAGCTGTAATTTGTCTGGGGAAATTCCATCATCATCATCATTCCCCACAATAACAAATTCTGAGTTTGTTATAGAACGGACCATTAGTTATTTCTTAGTTTTAAATAATTGAGTTTTAAGCGACGAAGGGGAAGGAATCATCAATAAATTTGATATATCGATTTTTTTAAAAGAACCTTGTAGAAGCGTTTCAATATCGAAACCGAAAAGGGACTGTGAAACAAAATATTTTATTTACCATCTGGAAAATATTTGAAAGCGTTTGATGCCTTGGTCATAAAATCATAACACATCAATAATAATAATAATAATAATAATAATAATAATAATAATAATAATAATAATAATAATAATAATAATAAAGGTAGCATATTCGTATTATTCTTGTTTCAATTAACGGACATTAATAATAATCTCTATCACTCCTTAAACTTGACAATAACAATGGTGGATTCTCGCGATAAAAACAACAAAGTTTTGACAACACTATTTCTCCAACTTATTGCGGCAAACCCTTGTGCTGCTCTTCGCACTGCACAGCGCAGCGCCGCGAATTGTCTGTAGCTTCGTGGCGTCTTGTTGTAAGGTGGCGAATGTTATCAGTGACCAGCTGTAACAAGCTACCGCCATGTCAAATGAATTTTACCATGGTTTGTATAAAACAGAGGAAGTAATGTTGTCGTGACATTAAACGATGCCAATATATAACCAAAAAAGACATATTTGGGTCCCTAGTAGTTCAATTTTACAAAAACATTGTTTGGTCACACGCTCTAATTCAAAATAAGAACAAAATCTAGAAATCAGTGATATTACAATCGACACAGGTAAGGTACTTCCTGTTGACAGTGGATTTCTTTAGACCTCCCCCAAAAAAGAACTCCACTTAACTCAGGGGCCTGCAAGTCGCATCTCACGGTCCAGCTGAGAAAGAACACCGGATCCTTCCGAGATTTTACGTGTTACACCAATGGAACCAACTGTCATAGCAGATGACGCATAAGGAAACAAAAACTAAGCAATCTCTCAGTTACTCATTCAACCAATTAATAAATCATACAATCAATAATTAACTCAATAATTCGGCTTTCATTCAATCAGTCATTCATTCGATCAAGCAGTCATTCATTTAATCAATCATTCGTACAATCAGTCAGCTTTCAATCAGTCAGAATTCAGTCATTCAGTGAGTCATTCATTCAGTGAGCCATTCTAGCATTCACTCAGTAGTCATTCATTCAGTGACTCATTCATCAGTGAGTCATTCAGTCAGTGACTCATTCAGTCAGTCAGTCATTCAGTCAGTCAGTCAGTCAGTCAGTCATTCAGTCAGTCATTCATTCATTCAGTCATTCATTCAGTCATTCATTCAGTCATTCATTCAGTCATTCATTCAGTCATTCATTCAGTCGGTCAGTCAGTCAGTCATTCAGTCAGTCATTCGGTCAGTCATTCAGTCAGTCATTCAGTCAGTCATTCAGTCAGTCATTCAGTCAGTCATTCAGTCAGTCATTCAGTCATTCATTCAGTCAGTCATTCAGTCAGTCATTCAGTCAGTCATTCGTCAGTCGTTCAGTCAGTCGTTCAGTCAGTCGTTCAGTCAGTCGTTCAGTCAGTCGTTCAGTCAGTCGTTCAGTCAGTCGTTCAGTCAGTCGTTCAGTCAGTCGTTCAGTCAGTCGTTCAGTCAGTCGTTCAGTCAGTCGTTCAGTCAGTCGTTCAGTCAGTCGTTCAGTCAGTCGTTCAGTCAGTCGTTCAGTCAGTCGTTCAGTCAGTCGTTCAGTCAGTCGTTCAGTCAGTCATTCAGTCAGTCATTCAGTCAGTCAGTCATTCATTCATTCAGTCAGTCAGTCATTTAATGAATAATTTAATCCATCAATAATCCTCTCCCCTCAGGTTGATTCCCGCCGCTTGCGGGCGTGGATTCTGTTTTGCGGCGGGCACGCGTGGCGGCGCGGCTGGGCACTCCATTACGTGCTGCGCGACGGGCGAAGAAGCGCGCATTGGTATCCGTATTATTGTTTCCCCGGCTGGAACCGAGCGAGCGGCGCGGGGGGCCGAAAGCAGAAAAGCCGCATTATATGTTACGTTGCTCGTTTTGCATGGCCGACAGCGCTGTTGTCGGGACTGCAGTGGTTTTGTTCCCGAGCTTTACTCCGTTTCTGCTAGATCGCCATTGATTGTGACGAATACACATTTGCGGATTCGTTACTATGTTAAAATAGAACGGGCAATTATTTTCGATGTCTGAGATTTTTTGTGTGGCTGGAGTAAACCCATGATTTTTTTAAAAAAAATAAACATTGTACATAGTGAGTAAATCTTCATACAAGAAGCTTAATTTGATTTAGAGAATGAATTTTGAATGTTACATTTCTTAGTTCGCGTTGTTTTGTTTTTTTATGTTACGCTGAAGGTTCGACTGGAGTGATTTCGTTCACGGACGTTATTCCGATTCTGTCAGAGGGCGATTGGAATGAATATTTTGGTGCACATTTGGCCTCAAGAATATTATGCCTGTATCTGCTATTTGGAGTTTACGTGGCCTTTAATATCGAATATGCTAAATACAATACATTAGATTAAGTTAAGACAATGCAGTATTTAAAAAATTATGTAAAAAAAAGAATGTAAGAATGTTGTATGAGCAATCAGCTAATTCAAGCTGTAATAAAATGTTGCAAAGTAAACTGAGAATGACGGGAACGCAGTGCAATATTAGACGTAGTTAATATTAACGAAAGGAATTTCAAAAACCATGCATAAAACATTACACTTTATTTTTGTATGAGATTGCAAAAATAACTGGGAAAAGAAAGGACATACATTAAGATTTCGCACCCCTGATAGTAAAAATGCAATCACTACTGCATTCGCCGGCTTTTGTTTTTAATCGTTTGCTGTGGAGAACAGTCGAAACTCTGCTCGGACTGAAGGTTGTCAATCAGATATATTTTGAAGCAGTATTAAGCGAAGGAGCACAAAACAGAACTGGTTCGTACATTTCCTAATTGACGTTTTCAATTAAATCGGCATGTAAACCCTGAAGATTGGTTGGGTACAATTATTCGATCACATGGTATTATTTAGATTTTACAAAGAGAATGTCTTACAGCCTGACATCAAATAGCCAATTTTTCGCCTGCTCGAAACAAAGACATTGCAATTACTCACTCCACTATGCCACTATCCCTTCCTTTCCCATACTACCCTTTCTCGCCTTTTACTTGTCCCTTTCCTTCCATTCCTCCACAACCTTTAGCCTTTTCCTCCAAAAACCCTAAAAAATAACCCATCATAATTAAACAAAATAACATACCCCACCACATCCACCTTGCAACCCAATCTCACTTTGTATGGGGGATGATAGCAACAAACCCAAGAAGGACCGACACGAGAAGAAATATACGGCAAGAAGAAGTTTTGAGTGGGCAGATATGCAGAAAGCAGCAGTACGAACCCGCAAATGAACGAACGAAATAACAAACGAAAGAAATAAACGAAAGAACAAACGAACGAACATATGAACGAATGAACTTCAACACGTCGCGGTCTCTCTCGTAAGTTTGGCCCAAAACATAGTTTTCTTTGGCATCTTATAAAAAAAATGTAGAATTCGTAGAAACGACCGTGCATCCCTCAATCTTATGCAGAACCTTTTCCTCATTTCCGTAGCATGTCACTTTTTCGAAATTGGTCTAGGTCCTTGGTTCTAGGTTCGAGTCCTGACGGCGGCAAGATTTTCGACACTAGCTTTTCAGCTAGGTGGAATTCAGACGCTGTCTGGAGGAGAATTCTAGCGGCCGGCTGCTCTGATCGGTAGTTTTCCGTGGTTTCTCCGATCAGCACCAGGCGAATGCTGGGGCAGTACCCTACCAAACGGGCCACGGACCGCGCGGGATCTGTCCTTCCCCTTCCTTGTCCTAGCCTCTCCCCTTACACACACACTTACACTAACATACACTATCCTACCACACATTCTGGGAGACCGGTCTGGACCTTAGCGCTTGTTCTGGCTAGGGCGGTGCCCCGCTGGTGGGAGAGTCCTGGTTAGGGGGAAACCCTACTAGACGACGGTAGATCGGCGCCGGATCTCGCCATCCAGGGGGGGAAGATCACGGCCATCTCCTATAAACATGCACTACACTTACGGGACTAGTGACCAAAGCCGTTGACGCGCCCGGAAACACTAAAAATCTAGTATATATATATATATATATATATATATATATATATATATATATATATATATACTAGATTTTTTCGTGTGTGTGTGTATGTATTTATCCGTGAAGAAGAGTGGTAAATTATAATTTTTGCCAATGAACATGTTGTGCAAAATTGCATATAACGAAGTTATAAGCAATTACACGTGTGACTTTTGTCTCTGTTAGTTATCCCCGTAGGTACAGATGTTCGGCAGGAACTAGAAAACTCTTTGCGGTGTCAGAACGTGACCTTCCGAACATATGTGCATAAAGGACTGCCTTATTTTAATCAAAATTTTAACATTAACTGCAAATGCCCCTCGGTTTTTCAGCATTAAGACACTTCACAAAGATCTTGTAATAGTACCGATTGCTTCCTTTATTACGAAACTGGCATATAATTCCTACAATAATTAAAGTCATGTAGGAGACGCAGTCACTTACGAAATAAGAACTGATCAACGCCCACTCTCCCACCTAAGAAACAAGACTCTCATTTCACATTTTCCTTCAATATTTCTCCGTCAGATGAGGTTAGTATATTTCTTGTAATTATCATTCTCGCCCAACGTGCTTCTTCCTAAACCTGTCATCGCATTCTAACGAATGTTTCAAGAATTTTCTCCAATAACCTTGGTAGAAGGTATCACTTAATTAAATCACTATCAATAGGTGACAAGACGTTATCCCCTTCACACTTCGCTGATGCAAAGTTTCTCGGTTAATCAACTGAAGAGTCTCGCGGATGAAAGTTGTACTACTGTTTGTCAACGTAAAATAAAATGTAAATAAAAAAAGGAATCAGGGCAATAAGCCTGAGAAAAAGAATTGCGTGAAAATCATTGGGAAATTTCTCATATGTAACTCCATTAAATGAAGTTTCCCGCTACATGTTGGCGAAATGTGGTCAGTTTTCACACCACAATAATCCTAGAGAAGTGTGTATAATTATTTCTGAGACACTGAATAAGTGGCTTGGGATCTTTACCTGGAAAACGTAGCGGTCTGCGGAGAGCAGGATGGTGGGAGTACGCCAGCGCAACTTTTGCGATAGAAAGGAGAGGGGTGAAAAGAAGTGTTTTAAAACATTATGTAAGCGAGTGGTGCATCGCTGTCCTTATTGCTTAGTACAAAGACGAGACGAAGAATGAGGCGAAACAGATTGGAGGATGTAACCGCTCTTGACGAGTCTTCCACTAGTAACCTCCAAATACCGAGAGGAGAGCTTCCCTGCAGAGGAGTAACGCTAGCTAGCGAGACGTGAGTGACAAGACGAACAGCCGTGAGGTCTGAGTGATGGCCCGGGGCAGGAGATGAGAGGAGTGGGACGGCACGGGAGGGGCGCGGGAGGCGGGGATGTGCGGCGGGGAGCAGGGTGGAGTAAGGGTTTATGGCTGTGGCGGGGCGGGGAGACGGGGTGGGGCTTGAGGAATAAAACCCAAGACCTGGTCCAAACACTCAGACACAGTCGTAAACGCACTGCTCCTCCGGTGCGGCCGAGTGGGGCGAGGCGGGGATCGACGGAGAGGGTCGGGGCGGAACGGAGCCAGGCGGGGGCGATGCGGAACGAGACGCAACGGGGCGGGGAGCGGCGGAGCGGGGTGGAATGTGGCGGGTCGGGGCGGTAGCCGCGGGCTGCGGAACTTTCTCGAAACACCGCTCGCCGCCGCGATGCAGGACTCGCGAAATGGCACACTTCCAAGTGGAATTGCGGTTTGCTCCAGTAATTGAACTCAAATTGGATCGTTAAACGTCTTCGCGTCATCGTGTTATTGTATGTGTATCGTTTGCTCGCGCCGTAAAAAAATATTTCTTCGCGCACCATCTTTCCGTAAGAACTTAGTTTCTGGGTGGAGTGTACGAGAATGTTCCGGAATATGAGAGAGCAAGTTCTTCACGGCAACAAACTGCGTAGGAGCCGGAGATAAAAAAGGTACGTGTTTTAAAACTTTAAGAGCTGTACGTAAGTCGAATTAAATTCAATTCGTTGCTTTAACATCCAAGGAAAATGTTTTCGTTAACGTCATACGATCGTACTACCCGAAAACCCTGGACAAAGCAATCATGTAGAATCATGAAGCATTGACAATCAATTTTTGTGATTATATGAGTAATTGTCACATTTGACTAGACATAAAAGCAGAGAAATAGAATACAATATTGTACGAGGTGTTAAGAAATTAAGGTTTAAAACAACTTATCATTAGTCTGCAAGGAATACATAAAACAATTATTTAGACCGAGCAATATATAGAATTATTCAGATTTACAATTACAAATTTAATGTTCATGAAAGGACAGATTTCCAGGTAGGAGAATCACTTTAACAAATAACACTATCCTAATTTTTATATCTTTCTATTTTTTCATTATTTCGGTTAGTATACATGGTACGGGAGAAATACATGCTCCAGACACATGAAGTTGCATACATAATGTAGAGAGAGCTTTATCTTACAAATGTGTAGAACTTGATTTTTTGAAATATTTATTTTTTAGGAAAACAAAATTGAAAAAAGTTACACATCGGATATTATGGAGAGTGTTTATTTTATTTTAACAAACGAATTTAAATAGTTTAGTATATGTGCACGAATTTTGAAAAATTAACCTTTTTGTTGTTTTATTTTGCCTTTCCCCCCTAGTTTGACGTAAATATTTTTTCAAACACATTTATCTTTATAAATGCATTTACCCCCTAAACGTTGTATATATCTTCTTCTAGTTTTAGTTAAAGATACATGAACCAAGTTAATTTTCAGTTTTACGATAACAATAGAGTTCAGCAGCAGAGGTGTCCGGACGCTCGTAGTTCCTGAGCTTACCTTGTTTGCTAGTCGCAGCGAATGTTGAGAACTTGGTTTGAGGCAAGCATCCTTCCAAGTTCACTACCGAGCTTTACTCTTTAGAAACACAAAGAAATAGTGAAATATAAATTTAAAACAGAAAAATATGTTGTTATTTTCTCATTAGTGAAGGGGAATAAAATAAAATAAAATAAAATAAATTGTTAAAAATGGACAATTTTGGCTGCCCATTTATAAGAACTTATCGCGACTCGATTAAAGAGAATTAAAAAAAATTATAACAGTAAATATTGTTCACTCAACAATCACAGCACCTTCCACTTTAGGTAAATGTTAAAAAATAATCAAGGTGTCCATCCATTTGAATTCAGTACAGTGAAAGAAGAAAATTCTTTACATTACGGTGAGAGCTATTTGTGCTAGACAAAAGCAAGTGTTCCCTGCAGATGCAAATGAACAAGGTGAATTAACTTATAACGTAACAATCAATAACACATTTAATGCTTTATCAGAAACCACTTAAGAACGTGAAAACCTAAATTTACTTTAAAGAAAATAAAAAAATTAATATAGACAATATTAAAATTCCACTAATTAATGTTGGCAAAACTTCCGATTTCTCTGCATTTGAAATGGAAGTCAAAAATTCTTTGCCAAAGATAATACTATCAAGGTTATTTAGAATAATATTTCAATATTATTTACGCCTAAATATTTTCGAAAATATAGTCCTTTACGTGATTCCAAAACCAAACAATACTTATCCTATATATACGGAACTCACAAACTACTTTCGGTTCTCTTGCACGATGCTTCAGAATCTTATTCCAATGATTAAATCAAAACTGAACTAAGTAAACGATCTTACGCAATTAACATTGTCTCTTTGAGGAAAAGGAAACAACTAGAGATACGTTCCAATGAATTTATAGAGAATGATCCAGGTAAAGAAACACATCAATTAATAACATAATTCTAAAATTATACTTAGTATTTTGGAATGCTAACGGATTATTAAGAGAACTTTCGGAATTTAAGCAATTTTTTAGAATCCAAAAGAATACTTCATTTGTGAGACATCTTAACAATGACTTTACACTACACATCTTAACAGTGACGTTAAGATTAATAAACAAGAATACAAAATTGTTAGTGAAGACAGACTCTCAAAAAAAGGTTCACTATAAAAAAAAAAAAATAATTTCTGTAGCAACTTCTCAAAACATACAAATTGTCGTCATTCAAATCTCTTGACAATTATAAAACAGCGAATATTTCTGGTTATAACTCTGCAAACAAACTACTTGAAATTAACATTTTAAAAATGAATATTTACTAACATGATATACATTTAATAGATGATGTCAAAATGTCTCAAAACGCACAGCTTAGAGATGTAGAAATATCACCCCTCAAGGGAAAGCACTATTTAATATTTCGATTTTACAGAGTTGGACAATTCATGCTCCTATCCAATCAATTCATTATTCCTATAATGCAAATATAAATCCAGACTCACTCAACACAATACTCCTTCGAAATACAAACGTACTAATATTTAAATACCCAATTCCAGCCTTAAATTCGGATCATGATCCGGTATTGATAACTTTTAGATCATTACCCATACTTTTTACTCTTGCAACTCCTGTAGTAGCGGTCCAATTATCTGGAAAGCTTTTATAACAAACGTTATTAATTTATATTCAAATCCAAATAATACATACGTATCTGAGAATGTTGCTTTAGCAATTATAAATTTTAGAAATAACGGATGTAGTACAGCTATTAAAATGTACACTTTTAAATATTAATAAATAAAATATAATAAAATATTAACAAATGAAATACCTAAACGTTTTCAGTAACTTTTTGTATTATTTTTTACTGTCATGGTGGAGTTGTTCTTGCTGTTTGAAATCCATTTCGAAAATTAAGTTTGGATATTAAATGACAAATACAAAGTTTCATTCCACAGTGTATTATCCCCTTACTGTTCCTCTGTACTAGTCATTATTATTATTATTATTATTATTATTATTATTATTATTATTATTATTATTATTATTATTATTATTATTATCACTATTTAACTTGTTTCCACTCGTGCATCTCGGTTACCATGAACAAGAGATACACGTTCCAACTGTCATAATAAGCACTGGATCAACCATTAATGTTCAGAAACTTCCTCACGATGTTACATGTGTTCAGTATGACAATCTTTTGCATCTGGATGTATAACCCCTTCTTCAGTTGCAGTTCAGCTAGGGATTCATGTAGGAACTTAGGAATTTCACTTAGAAGTATTGGTACAATCGTCACCATTTCCACGTCGCTCCACATTTCCTTTATCTCATTTGCCAGAGGTTGATATTTTAGAATTTTTTCACTTCTTTTCTTTGGGATGTTGTGAGCTAGCGGGACTGCGACATCAATCAGATACACCTTTTTATTTTTCTTGTCATGCCATACAATGTCCGGTTTATTAGATGATACAGACCTATCTGTTATTATGGACCTGTTCCAGTACATTTTGTGATTATTTGTGTCAATGACTGGTTCGGGTGTGTACTTATAGTATGGTGTTCGGTTACCCGTCAAAAGGTTATTATTGTGACAGTTGCTGATAAACCACTTTACAAACGTCGTTCTATATGCTGTTAAGTCGGATTCCAGTTTAGTTATTATTATTATTATTATTATTATTATTATTATTATTATTATTATTGTTGTTGTTGTTGTTACTGTATTATGATTCTTATCATCATCATTTTGGTAAAGGTATTCCAAATTATCTTTAAATTCGCCAAAATGTGCATTGAAGTAGTTTGTTCGCGTTCGTAAAACGATGCCGTAAGTTCCTTAAAGCCTGCCTATTAGGTTCAGTAGGTTCTGATCCGCAGCTTTTTACGCCGATCGGCCATTGAACTTTGCTTCGCCCAAATTGCAGCGCAGAACCGGCGGACGGCGTTTGCTGCGGCAATCGGCGTTTTAGGGAGCATGGCGTGCAAATCACCCGCCGGTCGGAAAAGCAATTCCATCAGACGGTTTCGACCTGCATTATCGATATCTGCCCTAAATAGCTAAGTTGGCGCCGTTCATCATCGAACTCGCAACGGGCAGTCTCTGGGTAGAAGGATGAGGGAGCGAGCTTTGGCGGTGAAAAGGCGCGGAGGCGAGAGTTGGGAAGGGAGGCAAACGAGGGGTGAGGGCTTGAAGAGATTTGGGAGAGAGGAGGATTTGGTGGGGGGGCGGGGGGGGGGGAAAGGGGGGGACGGGGAGGGGAGGTAGACTGAAGGGAAACAGAGGTAACGTGATAATATGAAGTGATAGGACAAAAAAAGATGACAAATGGAAAAGGAGCGAGGGAGATGAGGCAAAAAAAAAAAGGGATGCTGTAACGGTGATAGTAAAGTAACGACGAAGAGTTAACGTGGATCTGAGATGTAGAGGAGATCAAGTGACGAGAATTTCAGCTATTGAGAGATGAGATGTGCCAAAGAGTTGAGGTGACTAGCGGAAAGACGAAATGTCACGGCAGGTGGCGGACGGAAACGAAACATGATGTGACCAGAACAGAAAATCCAGGACGGAGGCGAGGGAGTAAAAACGTTGGCGGTGGTAGAAGCGGAGGAGGTGATGTGGGAGTACGGCCGCCGGTGCAGCAAAAGAGAAGAGCAAAGAGCAGAGGGGGCGGAGGGCGAACTTAAACTGAGGAAACAAAAGAACAGCGCGAACGTAATATAGATGTTGTCAATTTGCCAACGAAGGGTTTAAACCGCTGTAAACGAGCCAAGAAAGATTTTACGTAAATGATTTCCAAGCGCGTTCGCAAAAGGCTGTTTTAAGGCTGCGCTGCTTTGAGTTTTTGTGACCCACTGTTAGGTTTCTGCATGTAGCTGCGGGGGTAGGGTCGTGCAGCTACCAAAGTTTGCACAGAAGAAACAAAAGCGTATCGCTGTTTAATGTGAACCATTTTTCCTGGTATGAAAAAGGGCAAAGCTGGAATTAGTTTGTTCTTTATTTTTTGAACTTTTATTCAAGATAAACACATTGCTTCGTGTAGTGTGTGTGCTGTCCTGTATGCTGAAAAAAAATTCAGTTGGAAAAGATGTGTAAGAGGGATATAATTTCACAAAAGATAAACCATCTGTTTAAAGGTCGATTCACTTGAAAATATCCAAAAGTTAACGTAGCTGTACTGCAAAATGGAACAGACTTGTTCAGATTATCCAGCTGAGGAAGCTCGTCATTTACTAATGTCACTGCAATGCCACTGGTACTGTAGGTACTAGGTTTCGAGTCGTGACAGTGGCAAGATTTTTGACACTAGCTAGACCGAATCAACTGCTGTCTGCTGGTGAATTCTAGCATTCTAGTTGGTTTCGATCGACGGTTTTCCATGGTTTATACAATCCACACCAGGTGAACACTGGAGCTCTAACAAACGGCCCAAGGTCCCGCAATCTTTTCTTCTTCCTTGTCCTATCCCCTCCTCTAACATATATACTTACACTTACATGCACTATACTGCCACACATTTCTGGAGTCCAGTCGAGAGCTAAGAGCTTGTCCCAACTGAATCTGTGCCCCGCTGGTTAGAGACGAACCTGGAAGCGATAACTCATCATGCCGTGGTGTAGGTTGACGCAGAATCTTGTCAACAAGCGGAAGAAGAAAACCACCCCTCCCTTGAGCACATGCACTACACTTACGGGACTGAATACCGTAGACGATGACGCACTCGGAAACACGAAATAATCAATCCACCAACATTGAAACTACTCTCGTTTTTCGAGTCGGGGCTACCTTTTGAATATTTCCACAATTCTTTCCCAACTGCCAACTATCCGCGCCTAAGGCAGCTATTGAATCTACCCAGTAACTACTGATCTCACAGCTGAAATTCTCCGTAAAAAGGTAGCACTTAGTCCCATTATTCCTCTACCATTGTGTACTACTTACTCGTGGTAGTCCGACGCTCCATCCCGGTGCATATCCATGTGACTCAATTTTTAGAGTCAATTATTTTAAAATGTCATTAAATTAAAATTCCGTAAAATATTCAATTACTATTAATTATTCATCTCGTAGAAACAAATTCATTTATTTACAAGTATTGTCTGAGAATTTCTGTAACAAGAATTGAATAAATATTAATAAAAATTCTCTAATACAAGTGTACCTCAGTGTGTGAAGTTCTTGTAATACTTATAATCTTGTTCAAAGTAAGGCTTTATTTTATTGGCAGCAGGTCAAGGTGCTTGGATATCTTTGTGAACCATAACGCCTCTTCAAAGAGAGCAATAACCTAGGTAAAGTTTAACGACTGATTAAAATCAAGATCTTGTGAGCGCTTGGCACTATGAGCGTACATCTTTCTCGGACAAAATTGGACGAATGTGACTTACAAACTGCTTATCGTATTTTGGAAAGGTATCATTTGTTTAAATTTGTGCATTACAAGAGAGTATAAAAATATCGGGCAAAGATTCAGGTCATCACAGTTTATCTTGCATGAGTGGTTTAAGGACAACCATTCGTCGCGCTAAATGTGGAACCGCAATGTTGCCCAGTTGAACCCAGTTGAAGTATGCTCAGCTGAACATTAAAATTATTAGGAACTAACCCATAAGATTCTGGGTTTAAGAGGAGTTTAGCCATCTGAGGGGAAAAAAGAGACAACTTCTAATGTTGGTTTATTATTAATCTCTTAAAATCTCTGGGATTGATGTGAAACAAAATAAATCTTACGGAGTGTTTTTCATTCATTAACTAACTAACAAATATGATAAGACAATAGGTTATAAAAATAATATTATCATCACTTACCTCCTACGTCATTTGACGATTTTATAAATGGCCTGTTTTCAGACCTCTGAAGTATTCAGTTAGCTTGAAAATATGTTTGTTTTGTTACACTAAGTCATTTAACAATATTGAGTGGATTAGAGATACAAAAAACTGATTGCGAGAATGGCCAATTCAGGAGTTCGTGTAGATGATGTTTGCCAGTGAATACAGAGAACACATGGTGATCATAATCACTTCAAAGTCCGATTTGTTGCCATTTTAATAAATTTATTCAAAAATATTATCACATATTATTTGCATCACATTCTAAAGAAATATTTCCATTTCGAGGCAACAATTTAATTTTGTTTAAATAAATAAGTTTTGCATTTTCTCCCGATTGTTCCTTCTTATTAACAATATTCGACTACTTTTACAACTAATAGTTATGTGCCACCTCAATTCCCGACTGCTCATCCAAATGATCCATTTATCTCCTACTCGTGTTTATTTGGGGTCTGCTGCAAAAAGAAGCATCCTTGCTGTTCTACCATCATAGTTCATCATAGCAGTTCTTATTAAGTTTTTTCTTTTAATTTTTATTAACCACTCACGTTATTTATCAAACATGACTATCCTTACTTATTTTTTAACGATGTAAATTTGTAAGTATCACTAAATATAGTTTCTTACACTGATGTTAGAAAAATTTGAATATTGCTATGTGGATATTCACTATACAAATTCTCACACTATCAAACTGGTGATGCATTGTAACTTTCTGTCATAGTAACGTCAGCTCCATGTCGATAATAGTCCAAACAGTTCGAGCTGTATTTTGTGTATTTACCTTCTAAAATTTCTTAGCAATGCTACAAAAATATTTTACATATTTCAAAGTAAACCTGGTTGAGAATTGATATACACAGACGGTCTGAGGGGTTGGCAGGTTTTATGTATTAAATATAAGTAATCGGCAACCGAAAAACAGTAAGTTTTTTAATGGTCATTTATTTCAATTTTGAATTTTTATCACTAAGACGTGAGAGCCATAGTTATTTGATTTGCGAAAGCTTACGAAACACGAATTTGATTCTGCAAGAAGAAAGTTTGCGGACTACACCTAAGTTATTTCCTGACAGCTTTCAGGAAGAAAACAGAGTATTTACGATTTTCCATGAACGTTTTCCCGTATTTTCTCGTAGACGGGTTACAAAATAACTGTCAGGGCCACTTCCGTAATAACTCGCACAAGAAGCTATAACTTCACCTTCCTTGCAAATTGACTTGGAGCGGTTATCTGGGAAGCTCGTAAAGCAGTCTCCTTACGTTGTGATGAAGGAGAACAATTTTATGGCATGTTATTTTCGAACGCTGGTGGTCTCTCTTACTTGTAGAGTGTTGCATTAAGAAAAATATTTAATTTAGTGCGCGTTTTATACGAGGTAGGTTATTTAGGAAAACGAAACGTGTGCAAATTAATTTCTTTTTCAAGAGAAACTGGGATTTAATTTCGTTCCAATCTGACAAAATTCTCTCTTAGTTTTTAGAACCCTCTCAACACCTTTCCACTTGAGCTTTGAAATATTCTGGCATGAAATTTGCTGGCGATACTTAAGATTAAATGTTCAATTGATAGATCGGAAATAAAAATTTAGACTTGTGTGAAAAACAAATAACAAACAAACTTTCTCGTTTATAATAGGAAATAATTTGAAAAAAATTAGCCCACGTTATGCCCGGCAAACATTTTAGTGAAATCTGCATCAAAATCGTTCAGGAGTTTCAACGTTAACTATGGACCAACAGCCTGACAGTCAAAAGAGAAAATACTTGATTTTTATAACATCTAAATAAGCACATGATATTATAAAAAGATCATTGTTTTCAAATCACAGACGCTCCGATTTTATTTACATAGAAGATTGCAACTTGTATCCTACTGGTACTTCGGCATTCTTATGCAAAATTCTCTCTTCACCAAAGTAAAAGATGCATAACTTTTGAATTGAAAGTTTTAAAGTAAATGGTACTTAAGTCACTTTGTGTACTGTAATCTATCCATATACAATTTAATAAAAAATTTGCTTTGGTATTTGATATTAGTTGATAGGTAAGGTCCAGTTGGCGTTCCAAATATTTCAACAAATAATCTTAACAAGCATTTTTATTTATTTGAATTTCTGGCTTTCAAGTATCAGCTCTGATGACAACTGAGCCGTCACAAGCTGCTCATAAAATGAAGGTGCTACAATACCACATACATCCTCACGCTACTGGGAACGGTTACATATTATAATATTGCAATTTCTGACATTACATGAAAAAGTCTAAACCAATTGAAATGAAGTTTCTTCCATAGATATCTGCTCTTCTTTTGCTAGTTAGGAACAGTAGCCCATTCTTAATACTACTACTACTAAAGAACTATCAACGTCAGCTTGTGGGAATATTCCCCAACCAGGTATCTCCTACCAGAGGGCCATCGCCCCAGCCAGAATACGCTCTAATCATCCCACCAGTCTCCCGAAAAGTGTGGTAGTGTAGTGCAGGTCAGTGTATGTGATTGTGTAAGGGGTGAGGATGAGACAAGAAAGAGGAAGAAAAGATCGCGCGCGTTCCGTGGCCCGTTTGTAGGGTACTGCTCGGGCATTCGCCTTGTAACGTTCGGAGAAATCTCAATAAACTACCGATCAGAGCCGCCGGCCGCTAGAATGCTTCTCCAGACAGCGGCTGAATATCACCTAGCTACTCTCAAAAATCCTTTCATCGTCGGTATTCGAAATTAGTTCCTCCCGGCCAGAAGCACTGCAGACACTTCCGTTGATGTCCTGAGCCACTTTTGCGAGTCCACGGTGGGAGTCCTTTGCATGTCACACGCATGGCATGGCCACTATTTCATTTTCTGTATTTCGAAAATTCACTTGCTTCGGATGGGATCGAACCCTGAAACGGTTCCATAAACTGGCCTGTAAAATAATCCTCCATGCAGACGTGCGCAGCTGGGCCGCACTGTGTGGAAGTCTACCGCTGTCTGGGTGAGATTTCAGGGGGGGGGGCGTGGGGTGTTTCACTTGCAGCCTTTCTTCTTTCCCTAATGAGGTATAGATAGAATATTTATTTTGCTACTTAGGAATACATAGAATACTTCCGGTGGTAGCGTTTTCTGAGAAATTACTAAAAATACACAAAACGAACATCAAACAACATTAAAATATTAACATCTTACCAAATACAATTTTACAAAATTAATATATTAACCATATTTACTTAGTCTAATTTTAATTTTTTTGACATTCTGAGGGAAAGTCTCCAGCACTGCAGCAGGTAATTTGTTCCAATTTTGTTTCGTTCTGTTTACAAATGAGAATTTACCTACATCTGTTCGCTGTTTTCTTTGCCGAATTTTGAAGCCATGATCCTTCCGCGCGAAGTTGGTTTTGATAGCTTTTCCCGTACTTCACCAGGAACGATCCCTTCTTATTGATTTGAATAATGCACAAATACGCGATTTCTCTCTGCGTTTTTCCAAAGGTTCCCACGATATAAATTCAGAATATGAACGTCCTCTCCTAACAAATTTTGCAGAATATTTTTGTACTTTGTCGAGAGATTTTATTTGGCCTAAACGACTAGGTGATAGTTCATACTCAGAGGCGCTCCCAGTTTTCCCGGGAGGAGAGTGGGGGAGGACCAAGGGCGAGAGATAGTGTCCTGCCGAATTAAAGTTTTCTTAAAAAGAGTTTTCCCATTTATAATGAGTATAAATGAATTTGTATCTTTTGACTTATAGTTAATGTTTATAACGTTAACAATTGAATGTCTTTCGTTGGTATAGAAAATTGGTAAACTCCATATTTTGAATACGTAGCTATGGGGGGAGGCTAAAATTCAAGGGGCCCTCTTCTTGGTTGCGTCTCTGCTCGTACTTACTTCATCCACCCCACTAATCTAGAAAGACTCCATTAGTTCTATGAATTTGCCAATGTGATGTCAAGACCAATATATTGGTCCGTTTCATCTTTGGAAGAAGAATAAGCAACCAAAGGATGAGAGTATTTTCTCCGGGTAAAAATAAATCACGTATTATATCTGCTTGTTTTGTATGTCAAAAGCATCTTCTTGGAAGTGATATTCATTCTTTTCTTCTCCGAATTCCGTTTACAGCGGTGTACTCGGTATGACGTGGAAACCTGAAACCAGGAGTAGCCAAGACAGCTGTGTCATTTTGTGTCGTTCTTTGCTCAATTAGATTTAAGAATGGGAAATGTTTTAGTTTTATCCGTTTGAATTACAATGTGTTGCTTGGTTCTTATATTTTAATTTTTTTATTTCGATTTATAATAAAAATGTTTTGATTTCAATGTAATAATTTAAGCTTAATTACTAATCTATTTCAGTTTAATTAATCCATTATTTTTGCGGGATCTCATTTTCTGAGATCTAAATTAATGTAATGTTAATTTCACCAACGTTTTTACTAATGTATTTATTAGGTGTAACCATGTGAATGAATTACAACACAAAATTCCAAAACATTTTAATTTTATTAAAATTATGTATTTAAAAATTTTAATATATTAATTAACTACAATAATTGATCCATCCTTTACTAACGAGTCATTAACCGAGAAAGTTCCTAGCTTAAAAGTTGCTTCAGAACATGGAATTCATTTAAATGGAGACGTACTTGCTCGTCACGTCCAATACAATAATGCGAATACGAATCGTCTTGTGCCTCCCAAAAGAGTAATTAGTTAACTTTTTACCTCGATCCGTTCTGCATAACAATACGTAATGCAATGATAATTTCACCCGAACTACCTTATAACGCCCTAAGCATCTGTTTCTAAACAACCCTAAACGAACCCTACAACCTCCCGGTCTGAGGCTATGAACTGTCAACAGCTAATGTCCTGAGCGACCTCAGTTGGTCTCCCTAGGAAGATATCACATTTCAATCCTTTTGTGTTGCCCGTCGATAAAGAGGATGCCGGCCGGGCTTCTGGCAGGCAGCAACCACAGCAATCACTTGAAAAGTCTCAGATTTGAAGGAATCTTACTCATTTAACGTGGGAAAAAGAAAAATGTATATTCACATTCAGTAGCTTTGCTTTCATGAGGAGTGCTCAAATAAAACAATTTGGGCCAATCTGTCCGCGGCGGCCCACTGCAGTGGCCCACGTTTCGTGTTCCCAATCACTAGACTAGAGCCGATCGCGCTCAAACGCGATTTTAAAAAATTCCTTCATATTCGACCACACAGGTTTTGAACGTATTTAACAGCATGTGAGTAGTCATCGACATCGTTGGATAGCCTATCCAAAAAATATGAGTGTTTTGAAATCAAAATTAATTGTTAATTAAATTTAATATAAGAAAGGAGCCTCTTCTCCCCTTCCGTCAGCGTGACCCAACAAGCAGCGAGCCACATAGTTTGCATGCCACAGGACACACCAAGTAGGCCGGTCCCTTCAGCAACTCTGGCTTACATCCTAGTACGCACGTCGAAATTGCTGCAGCTACTGAACGCAGCTGTACTCCCGCCGCGCCGTCCCATTCACGCACCCAGCGCAAGACGTGCTCGGCTCCGCAAACAGGCGCCGGGGGGCGGGCGGCCGGAGGCGGCGGCCGTCCGGAAGCGCCACGCTGAGCAACGGGCGCGCGTGACGGCCGGCGGAAGTCGTAGGCGGGCGCAGATAGGGCGCAACGGTTGCGCGCGCGGAGACGACGAGAAGGAGCACCTCGGAGACGCCTTGGGGCGGCTGGGAGCGGCATGAAAGGGGGAACACTTGGGTGACGGTGGCAGGGAGCAGAGATTGATTGATTGATTTTTTCGTGTTTCCGGGCGCGTCTACTGCTTCGGTCATTAGTCCCGTTAGTGTAGTGCATGTTTTTCTCGGTAGATGGCGGTGATCTTCCCCCGCTGAATGGCGAGATCCGGCGCCGACCTACCGTCGGCTAATGGGGTTTCCCCCTAACCTGGACTCTCCCACCACCGGGGCACCGCCCCAGTCGGGACGAGCTCTAAGCTGCCGACCGGTCTCCCGGAATATGTGGTAGTGTGGTGCATGTTAGTGTAAGTGTGTGTGTGTGTGTAAGAGGATAGGACAAGGAAGAGAAAGGACAGATCGCGCGCGGTCCGTGGCCCGTTTGATAGGGTACTGCTCCGGCATTCGCCTGGCGGTGATCGGAGAAACCACGGAAAACTACCGATCAGAGCAGCCGGCCGCTAGAATTCTCCTCCAGACAGATTCGACTTAGCTGAAGAGCTACTGTCGAAAATCCTGCCGCCATCAAGACTCGAACCTAGGACCTCCCTGACAGAAGCGCTGCAGTGACGTCAGTTGATGCACTGAGCTACCGCTATCGGTAGGGAGTAAAGAGAAGGGGACAACGTGGACAAGAAGATTGTGGGGAACGAGAGGGATTTGAAGACGTCGCAATGAAAACTAAGCGTTAAATTAATGGGCGTTGTATCAGTCAGTACTTCAATTTGTTGAAGTCAGTCATACTGAGGTTCAGTTCTGTGACTACCGGGAAAGGTGAGTCTCAAAGACGTACCGATTATTTTATTTTTTTACTGATTCGTTGTGGCCTGTTATTGCCTTCCATACGGAGCTTGATATACGCTGCCCGATGTACGCTGTACGATGCACGATGTACGCTGCCTGACGCTAAAAACACTTTCATGATGCTACATGTTCCTTTACGGAGGGAATTATGACAGGGAATTCTGAAAGGGAATTATGGAAGGAAAATATAAAAAGGCCAGCCGAATCAAATTAACATCTAGTTTTTTAGTTAAGAAGGAAATCAGAATCAATAAAATTAGGTAAAAATAAAATGAAATATTTTACCACAAGCGTTAACTGGTTCTAATGGATTCGGCAAACAAAAAGTCCTCCTGCCTTTCATCGTCGCTCGATCATTAGAAACATTATAACGACCGTGGTGCATAAATAATCATTTTGCAAAATGTTTATAGATATAATTTTTTAGAAAGTTTATGATGTGTTTTTTGATCAAGGTATGGTGCAATTTTTTTTCTAGGGCTTTTATCCATCCAACAGCTGGTTACCCTTTACGTCCCTATCGGACGCATATTTGACCATACACTAGATCAACACACTTGCGGGCTCCTCTGATTTGGGGTCAGCAGAACGCGAGGTCCTCCACGACAACACATACAAAGTCAAGGGACAAACAACCATGCCCTAGGTGGTAATCGAACCCGCGACCCTTCGGACCGCGAAACGCTGAGTCGATACTCGCTTTTTGCCACCTCGTCCATAGAGGTCGGCATAGTGCAATTTAACACAACTATTATTGATAATTACAGTTATTACGTCTTTGGATGTGAATAAAAATCATTCAAAATGAATTTTGGGAATATTTAGTATATTATAATTTAATACACGACTACGTTGGGATGAAACATCGGACTTTATTAGACATAAAAATGAAATAAGTTTTGGTATTAAATTCAAATAGTGATGCGAGAATCGATATTTTTCATACAAAGAGAAAAAAGTTGAAAAATATTTTTGTTTATAAGTTTTGTGTTTATATGTTTTGTTTGTATATTATTAGTTATACATTTTTATTTTAAAACGCCAAAAACATTTATAAAATCAAAATTTAGAAGGTAGCCACGGATTCTCCCTCCTGGTAAAGCAAGGGACCTTTTTATATCTTGCTACTGCAAATGATAAATTATTTTATACATGCAAATTTTATTATTTTTGACAGTGTTACAATTATTTCAATACACTGTTTATATCTTATTTAAAATAAAAAAATGAGGGGTACATATTTTTACAATTATTCAATCAATTCAAAATTCAAATCTCTCTTGAAACTTTTTGTTCAAGTACCACTAACGGTGATGATTTCGATTTTACATGTTGAATTGTGATTCATGCAAACAATGAAAACAAACCAACAAACACATGACCAATGCGTTTGTCATGCGTTTGTTTTGGGGATAATCAACCACAAACCAAGTTGTGGTTGATTATCCCCATATCTATAATGGATTACCACAAGATCTTGGCTACTACCACGGAATTTAGTTCATTTTCTTGTTGAAATGAAACTCTATTTGCAATAATGCTAGTCCTCCATATATCTGCATATGTAGCTCAGATTTCGCTCCTTCTTTCAGAGTTCATGACGTGAATTCGTCACCAAAAAACGAAACACAACAGTAGTAGCACTTCTTTAAGAAAAGCAAGTCTCTGTTTATAAGTTTCACAGCCAGCCACTGTTCTGCAGCAACTTATTTTTCGTGCAAAAGTAGCATTTGTCCCATGACTGCTGTTTTTATCGGAAACAATTTGGGCAAATGTTGTTCTTCCAGAATCACCTATATTTCTTCTCTCGTTTCCTTCGGAATAATGTACTTTAGGTCGTCGAGTCGATATGGTGTCTGATGCCTACAATTTCACTCTACGAGATGGTAGCATAACTGGCATTTTCTCAGTTAATTTCTCTCGTTTTGTGTAATGCTGTTTTTCAAGAAGCCCTTCAATTCATAAATCTGTAGGATTGAATTAAAAACAAATATCTATCTTTATATAATAGGAATTGAAAATGGATCTAAAACATGCTCCCTCAACAATGCCCGACAAAAAAACTGCCATGAAAATTCCACCGATATCGACTAAACCATTCCTGAGAGTATCCCAAACAAGTAGACGTGTAAAGAAACAGAAAAAAACTTTTAATAACAATTAACGGGATTTTCATATCTTGAAAATAATGACATGAGCTGATAAAAATGTAGTTTAATGAAATCATAGAGAGACATTTTACTATATTAATTCAAATTAGAAATTTGAAAGGGAACTTTCTTTTAGGTTATGAAAAAAGTTTGTGCGACTCGTAAAGTCTAACAGGATCGTTGAACACTGCCTATTTTGTAAGGTTTGTAGTTTTTCTTCAAGTTTGTCTGTTTTCTTTCTCGTAGGTTTCGATTTTTCAAAATTAGTTTTCATGTACTTTTCAATTCATCAGCATCAAAGCCATTTGAAACATTCTATTCAGAATCTGACAAAGCAAACAAAGGATTTGATATTTAACGTTTTTGAGGCGCAATAAGCGAGAGTCTTTATATCAAACTCTTCGAGTCCCTGCCGACCTTTTGAGGCAGATTTCACGGTGAGGCACCTGGCAAAGAGAGTCGACAGCGATTTCTTTCGTTCCTTTATTGTTCTGGTATTTGCCTTCTTTCCAATGATTCACTTCTCAGTCAGTAAACAACAAATTGAACTCCTTTCATAAAGTTTTACGAAATTCCCGTCCATGCTCCCTTTGTACTACTCGAGGAATGAAAGAAGGATACAAAAGTTAGCATTTTTCAATCTCACGAAATGCGTTTTCTTTTCGTCCGGGCTTTATTCTTCAGAAATGTGGGTTTAAGATTTTTAAATCGACGGTGTAGCATGATACAACTGTATATAACTAAAGTTCATCTTTTTGCAACAAGTAACACGATTGAGATGTATTACGTAGGATATCACAAAAATACAATATTTTTTCATTTCTTGACCCACTAACACTCAACATAATTGTGTACACATAGCACTCTTCCATTGTTATCGCGTCTATGAGCGCAGATATTATTGAAGCGCTCTGGTGGCATGTTTTCGCAACTTTTCGTGCCATACGTTTGTTATGTTGCTAAATTATACTCGTACTACTAGAGCGCTCTAAAACACCAACCGCTGGTTATTTGTGAATTTTTACATTCTCGTCTTACGAATTCATTGTAAGAAGAGAAAGTTTTGTAATCGTGCGCCGAACAACCGCGAATTTTCGCCAGAAAAACTCTTATAGCTGGGCTCTGGTAACAAAAAAGTGCATAAATCCTGTTGCTAAATTTAGAAAAAAAATCCTTTAAATCGTGATGTAGCCAACACCCATGTTTTGTTGCTTCTTGATACCGAAAAATCCATTGATGGCAAAACGTTCGTTAGTCTGTCCGTTTGTGGTCAATGATAGCGCCTATACCGTTCAGCCGATTTTCTTCAGAACTGATATTCCCTAGTCGTTCTGACTGGTGTTGCGGCTCCTGGAATTTGAAACCGATATTTTAATTTGGGAGGGGGTACTTACTATGAAGCCCCCTCGGACATTTTCTACATTTTCAAAAAAGGTTCCAAATTTTTTGATTAAATTTTGTTGTTGAATAGTGCAAAGGACATTTGAGAGAATGATGCACGTATCATTTTCGTTAATATCTTCAATTTTTCGAAAATTGCAAAAATCAATTTCAATACTACAAAATTGAAGATAGAGATTTTTGCCTCAAACAAAATCTGTTGTACAAAATTAGCTCTTTAAAAAGGTAATTTGTTGAAAAAATAGTAGTTTTCGCTTAATTTGCGCTTGAAATTTACGGAATTTTTTCTCAAAAACCACTCCAAATTTTTTCTTTAAATTTTCTCCATGTATATAATAAGGGACGGTAAACATATGGTGCTAGATCCTTTTTCGGGTATTGCTCGTGGTGGTATGAGTGATGGCAAGTTAACTCTGAGCATGTGAGATAGGGTCTCGTTGAGGAAAAGATTGCTGGTTCAAAACACTTTTGCTGGTTTATGTAGTAGTATAATATTGCGAAGCATTGAGAAACAATTTGAGAAAGTATGTGCTTTGTCAGCACCACTAGTTTTTCTAGAAGTAGTAGAAAAACTTTAATTAAACTGTTGGTGATGTAGATACCTTATTAATTCAAAGTAAATAAACTGAGGTTGTCTGGTATCAATTCTCTATTTCTACTTAAGAACTACGCAGAACTTCGTTTTCCGCCCAGCAGCTACAAGTTCTGACGATGATCGCTACGCGATCGAAAAGATCTTAAGGTGAAATAGAGAATTGATACCAGACAACCTCAGTTTATTTACTTTGTAGTAGAAAAACCTTTCGATCTTAGCTGCACGTGCCCCGTTAGCTTCGGAGCGGACCAACTACCGTTTGTTTTACAGCAATCCCTCCCTCCGACTTAATCACGAGCACGACTTAGCACAGGCTTAAGCACTGGCTTAGCACGACTTTAGAAGAAGGTTCTAATCGACACAAGGCATGAATACACCTTGGCCAGGAGCGTCTAATGCTATAGCAATATCAGTTGAATAGACACCAAGCGTTTAGGAATTCCAAAACTTGATTGTATGTTTCATTTAGAATGTATCTGTTGAAAAAATTAAATGTAAAGCTACCTCACCAATGAGGTAAACCGCGAGGGCAATTCTGCTAGTACAATATAGAATTATTAGCATGCGGGATATCAATTAATAATGATTATTAATAATATTTTTTCTTAATATTCATTGTAGAAATGATAATATTATATACAACGTACTGTTTAGCTGAGAAAAAATCTCTGAAGATATTTAAACATGTTTTGAATCCTAAATAGACAAACTACAAGTATATTCAGGGTATTTAAAACCCCTAGACAGTTTTCCAATATTGCTAGACAAACTCTTGTTACAATGAATTATGTAAGAAAATATTAACTTTCTGTATTCATATCTCTTAATTTTCATATCTCTTAATTCTCAAACCATTGATGAACTGCATCTGATATTTATTTTGCATGCTGAATTGCTTCTGAGTTTATCTTGAGTAATCTGCAATTTACATTATTAAAAAAAATACCCTTTAATTTAACTATATGACTGATATTTAGTCAACAAAATTCATTCGCTAGAACTTTCATTGATTGATTGTTAGTGATTCCAGGCACGTCAACAACTGAGGTCATTAGTTCCGTAGGTGCATGTTTTTCGTCGGGAGATGGCGGTGATCTTCCCCCAGTGAATGGTGAGGTCCGGCGCCGACCTACCGTCGACTAGCAGGGTTTCCCCAACTAGGTATCTCCCACCAACGGGGCACCGCCTGAGGCGGGACAATCTCTAAACTCCCGACCGGTCTCCCGGCAAGTGTGGTAGTGCAATGCATGTTAGTGAAAGTGTGTGTAAAGGGTGAGGATATGACAAGGAAGAGGAAGGAAAGGTCGCTCGCGGTCCGTGGCCCGTTTGTTAGGGTACTGCTCCGGCATTCGCTTGGTGTTGATCGGAGAAACCACGGAAAACTACCGATCGGAGCAGCCAGCTGCTAGAAATCTCCTCTAGACAGCGACCCAATTCAACCTAGCCGAAAAGCTATTGTCAGAATTCCTGCCGCCGTCGGGACTCTAACCTAAGACCTGCCGGTCAGAGGCATTACAATTACATCATTGATGCACTGAGTCACCGCTCCCGGTTTCGCCAGAAGGCATGAATTACATATTTTCCCCCGTCTCCCCTCGTTCCTTTAGAAACCACGCCGCGTACAACAATTGGAGGAGCAGTGGCATAGGATTTCAAACTTTGGACCTCTGCCTAGTGAAGTATTGCGCTGGAGACAGTTTCACGAGCACATGCTCTGTTGTGGCGGCACAATGGTGCTTCCGTCACAAATGCCATCGTTTATGACCGGTCCACTGGAATGTGCGGCTGCCGTACAGCGGGTCGGAAGAATCACGTGAGAGCTAGCCGCAAATCACCCACAATCCGTCCCCGTACGGAGCATCGAGCTGCACAATTAGTTTCTGAACGACGACAACACGCTGTTACTAGTGCAACCGCGACTGAATCCTGGTTCGCTAGCGGCTACTGTTTCCTGTGAACGGACACTAGGTTACGAACTGATTTTAAGATTAAGTTAGTATTTGTTTGATTGATGTTTTCGTGTTTCTGGGCGCGTAAAATGCTTTGGTCATTGTTCGCGTAAGTGTAGCTTTGGTCATTGTTCGCGTAAGTGTAGGCCTTGTTTCTCTCTCTCGGAAGCTGGAATTGATTATCCCCCGCGGGATGGCGAGATCCGGCGCCGACCTACCGTCAGGACTCTCCAACCAGCGGGGCCCTGACTCAGCCGGGACAAGCTCTAAGCTCCCGACCAGTCTTCCGGAATATGTGTTAGTGTAGTGCATGGTAGTGTAAGTGTGTGTGTGTAAGGGGAGAGGATAGGACAAGGGAGAGGAAGGAAAGATTGCGCGAGGTTTGTGGCCCGTTTGGTAGGGTACTGTTCCGGCATTCGCCTGATGTTGATCAGAGAAGCCACGGAAAATTACTGATCAGAGCAGTCGGTCTGCTAGAATTCTCCTCCAGACAGTGACTGAATTCGACCTAGCTGAAAAGCTAGTGTCCATATCCTGCCGCCGTCAGGACTCGAACCTAGGTCTTCTCAGTCAGAGGCGCTGTAATGACATTAGTTGATGCACTGAGGTGCCGCTCCCGGTAAGTTAGTATTCGGTGGAGTGCTTTTGCATACCAGGGGAGTTGTGGAGGGACCAATGAGTTTTGTTTCCACCATTTGTGCAGGTGAGAAGTTACAGTTTCATCGTTTAGAACTGGTGATATTAAAACGTTTCCCAACTCTAAGTAATAGTATCACCTTTCAACGCTTATTAAAGGTTTAAAAAAACATTCAAAAACAATGGCAATATGTAATTGTTTCGTGGGAATTCCTGCGATCTCATACAGCCAGAGCAGCCCCTAAAGTCATTGAAATCTCATATTAGTACCTGTTAATGTAGAGAACACTTGCGCGTTCGGAGATAGTGAGTGGAAACTGAAGTAATTCTGTTTCTTGTAATATAATTCTAAATAAATTCTAATAACAGTAGATATTAAATAAATATAAAATTCCTTCAATTAAATATAACTTTATTCTGAATTCCGCCGTTGTCTCCGCTATCCCCTTGGCGTTTTCCCGATACCGGATTGGCAGTAGTAAGCAACTGTTAGTCACAATTGGATCAGTCAAAAGCGGATGCTTTTGTTTGAACTGCATATTCCATGTTCTTCATTTTGTGACATTATAGTAAAATAATTAATATTATTGTTACGATTGTAGGTGATGAAGTAAAACTCCGGTATTATTTTAACGAAAACATTTATTTTGTTTCTTAACACAACCACTAAAAGCACTTGATTATTTATTTACACCCACTCTTCTCTTACACTGTCGCACAGCCCTAATCACTGACCACAGTTCGATGCACTGGCCACAGTCCACTGCACTGACCACAGTTTGATGTACTGACCACGTGCACGTCACTGAGCACAATCACTGCACTGCTGTGCACCGCGATGCACACACTTCACAGTTCAGCTTCCACTGCGGGCTTAAGACTGACTCGCGGTCGCCGACCGCCGCGTATTTATACTCGGCGAGTGCCGTCGAGAACTTTCCGGACCCCGCAAACGTTCTGGAACAATCTACTGCAGGAACCGCCGGCAGATGACGCAACCCGCGCTCACAGGCTGCTCGTGGTGGCGCCGGCAGATGACGCAATCCGCGCGTACAGGTAGTTCGTGGTGGTGCCGACCGGTGACGCAATGTTCGTTACATTATTATGTAATAATCGTCAGAGAATGTGTATGAAGCATCAGATGAAAACTGACTTCTGAAATATGCCTACTCACTTCACCTGCATGTGAAACTGCAGAAATGTAATGGAAGTGATCTCGCAAGAGATCTGTTCTCACGAGTGCAAACTATATTTGGTACTCGATATTTATGTTAAGGTAAGCGAGTTCAGAGTTACTTCATTTCATTAATATACAAATAAACTTTCAAGTACAATAACCTAAATACTAGTGGTGTTACAACAGCTCGTTCTCTCTCGCATTGTATGTAACGTTTATGTAATATTACGAATATAATACTACCTGACGATATACTTGCTAAATGCTGAAAAATTAAAAGGTTGCACCAAAATAACATCATGTTTTTCAGTTCATTTAAGTCCATTCATTCAAAACGTTTTTAAAAATGTCGTTTTCTATTTTTTTTAAATTGTCCTATTTTCACGCAAAAGTATGAACAAACACTCATATTTTGACAACATTGCTCATGACAATTAAAAATCTAATTTTGAATAATAGATTTCATTCAAAATCTTTATCATTTCATTTCAATTAATATATCTTGAATATAATCTTGAATGTCGTAGTTGTACGAAGACACTAAAAAAATCATTAGCATTTTTAGAAATTTAGGGAGATTACCGAAAACCGAGGACCTTCTATTTTTATAAGTATCCTTACCTGAATCTGAAAAAATAGAGAAAACATTTGGAACAACTGTTAAGAAAAAATATGACAAAGACCTTCTGCCCAAAAACAAAATAACCGTTTCAAATTCAAGAGACCGTGGCATGTCGCAAATCGATCTGGGAGTATCGATTTGCGAAACTCCTACCTACTCTTTAGCCCCTAGTATTTCTTACTAACAGACGCATGGATATTTAATACACACGTAAACTAATTTTCGGTATCAAGGACACGCAAAACGTGAATCCTTACTATACGAGGTGTTAGAGAAATTAATTTACTGCATATAGAAACTTGAATTATGCATTTTTAGATATCAAGGACCTACTATACAATATTTTCTGCCGACGAAAACGACCGGAGCATTACATAACGTTATATTTTACTACATACGTAGTATACATACCATTTTACCATTTTTATTCATCCTGTTGCTGCCCTTTATTTTTCCTCTATCTCCCAACATTTAACCTCATTCCTCTCTTTCACTCCCCTTTCTCGGCCCTCCCTCCCCATCCCAGTCTTCATTTTGAATTTTTCGCTTTATTTATTGTGACTCGCCACCTCTGAACGACTACTTCATCTCCCGCTTGCCCTTCCCTTTTTCATTTGCTTCATAACTTGCAACGTGTTTTCTCCCCCATCTTCCACCACGTTTCATTTTACCCCGGCTCTTCCTTGCAGTTTCCATCTACCTGATTTTTCCTCCAGACTCCTGATAGCAGAAAATTAAGAGGCAATGGTGCAGAGCGGAGAGGACGCCGGCCTTTGTGAAGGCCAGAGTAGAAACTAGCTAAGGAAGCAAGAGGTAGGAGACAGGACAGCACAGCACAGCACAGCATAAAACAGCACGGCATAGCACAGCAAAGCGCAGCATAGCGCAACACAGCACAGCACATAATAGCACGGCGCGGCGCAGAGCAGCACATCACACCAGAGCTCACTAGAGCACAGCACACCTGAGCTCACAGAGCACAGCACCGGCCACTAGAGCACAGCACACCTGAGCTCACTAGAGCACAGCACACGAGCCACTAGAGCACAGCACACAGAGCACACTAGAGTGCAGTACACCAGAGCACACTAGAGCACAGCACACCAGAGCACACCACGTGTAGCAGGGGTGTGAAAACAATGATTCGACGACGCCTACCCTCATGGCACACCCCTGTTCCAACACGCGCGACGACGTCCAGTAACGCTAAGCCCCGTCATGCCTTACACCACCCCGCCCCCTCACGGCTTTCTCCGCCTCGCCTCCTTCCGCCTAGCTTCTCCCCGCCATGCCCGTCCACGCTGTGCCCCGTTCCTCAAAACGTACTGCCACCCTTCACTACCCGTCCCGGCTCTGCTTTCACTCATTCTTCCCTCACTTTAATCCCCCTCTCGCCCTACCCGTCCTTGCACAGCCTCACTTGCACATACCGTTCAGCCCCCGACCCGGACGCTCCTTTTTCCACCCCTTCTCCCCGCTCTCGGACTGTGCGGCCCAAATTTTAATTAGCTGCTCGAACCGCCCCGCCGGCGGCGCGGCGTCCCCACCTCCCCCCCGACGACTCGCGTAATAAACAGCGCCGCAGCGCCACGCGTCGCGCGGCGGTGGCGCGCTCTGCAACTAATTACGGCCTAATGCGCCGACGGTGCAATGCGCGGCATCTCACAATCGTCACCCCCCCTTCCCCCCCCCCCCTTGGCGCTGGTGCACGCCCCCTCCCTTCATCCCCTTCTCCCCGCTCCGCCCCGCCCATTCCGGGCCTCTCGTCGACTTTGTCCATTCCCCCTGGCGGGTGCACGAAGCGGGCGGAGTGACTCTTGAGGGGGGCGGGGCGATCAGCGACGTATGCGTTCATTCCTCACACATGTCGCGCTTTTTATTCTCTCGTATGATAGTGAGTAATTAGAAGTGCACATCCCTCGGAGTTGAGCTAGTCAGCCGGAGAAAAGTGGCTGCAACTGAAACTCAGAGATGTAGGACGATATTTCTGGATGGTACAAATTTGTGACAATTCTTATGAAAGTGGTGGGACAGGAAGTTCTGATTAGATTCTACAGATGTGCTGAGAATTAAGAACATTGATTTGAGTTTATTTAGCAAGCTTTTTACTGCCTCAACAGGTTGATATAATTAGTTTATTTAGCGTGGTGCACGACGTAAATCAGCTGTTACTGTGTCATCCAATCGGGAACGTGACGATGATATCTCTGAGGTGACGTCTAAAACTCTCAATTGGACGACACCGTCACCAGCTGATTTAAGTCATGCGCCACGTTAAAAAATGAAGTATACGTTTATGGGGGATGATAAAAAGATTGTCGTAAGCAACGGTCAGATGATGTCACGTGATTGTCGTCTTAAACATGTCGCATAATCGTGGGTGAAAAACGTCAATAATGACCGATGCTGAAAGCGTGAGGACACCACGTGGAACAAAGCAGGAGATGTTGGAGTAGTTCAATCTTGACTTAGCTGAAAACGACTAGTCCTAGACATATTTGCCAACGTTTCGGCCAAAAAACAGTTATCCTCCTCACGCGAAATGCAGCGAATTGTACAGTGGACGCGGAATCTGTCGGATAGCCGTCATATTTAAAAATGTACCGTTTACAAGAAACTATTGATTCCAGACGTAGAGTCTACGTTTTATTGAAGTTTAGCTATAGCTGCTCGGTGACAGATGAAGGTTATGATTCGAGTTTAGAGATCAATCAAAATTTTCGTGAATAAAGAGAGAACATTTTTTCTATATGATCTAAATGTAATTCTTAAGAAGAGAAGTGGGGAGATATGTCTTAAAATCAGGAGTGGGATTTCTCCATCAAGAAATGGAGGGATATGTTTGCCTTGTGTTTCAGTGTTTAAAGCGTGTGCAATTCAGTTGTATGATATTGTGTAAATTACAATAAACACCACAAACCAAACACTCATGGAAGACTATCAGATAGTTTCTTTATCGGAGTTGATCTCTCAAAGCCATCCACTGCATCAAGTGAGTCGCTGCAGTGCCTCTGACCGGGAGGTCCTAGGTTCGAGTCCTGACGGCGGCAGGATTATCGACACTAGCTTTTCAGCTAGGTCGAATTCAGTCGCTGCCTGGAGGAGATTTCTAGTGGCCGACTGCTCTGATCGGTAGTTTTCCGTGGTTTCTCCGATCAGTACCAGGCGATTGCCGGAGCAGTACCCTACCAAACGGGCCACGGACCGGGTGCGATCTTTCCTTCCTCTTCCTTGTCTTATCCTCTCCCCTTACACACACACACACACACACACACACACACACACACTAACATGCACTACACAACCACATATTCCGAGAGACAGGTCGGGAGCTTAGAGCTTGTCCCGGCTGGGGCGGTGTCCCGCTGGTGGGAGAGTCCTGGTTAGGGGGAAACCCCACTAGCCGACGGTAGGTCGGTGCCGGATCTCGCCGTCCAGCGGGGGAAGATCACCGCCATCTCCCGAGAAAAAACATGCCCTACACTAACGGGACTAATGACCAAAGCAGTTGACGTGCCCGGAAACACCAATCAATCAATTAAAGTCATCCGTTACCTGGATACGATTGAGAGGAGGAGAAACGTCGGGAAATTCTGTGATATGCAGCAATAGTCTCGCTCTTAATACAACACTTGTATTTTATAATTTCATAAAGAAAACAAAAAAAGCTTTGCGTTATCTACAATTATAAAATATTTAAAATTAACGATTGCTTTGAATAAAAGGATTTAAATTTAATAAAACCGTAAACATTTACAATCGACCGTGGAAATAGTTAATTAAGATATAGTCAACTATGAGTTATAACAAACTGAAGTGACTGGTATAGAACCAGATAAGATACAAGTAAACATTGGATAATTCGGCCGTAGTAAACACTCAACACCGATTATAGTGAACATTGAAAATACGGTTTCCAAGAGTAAAAATTCATTAGTTCCTCGAATTTATATTATACTAAAAATTTGAAGGTAAATGGTCATGAAGCTTTGTAACAATTATAGTAAATGCAAGAGTGTGATCATCAGGTAGAATGATCTTTGGATATATTGAACTTCGGTAAAGTATATGATCTTTGGATATATTGAACTTCGAGCAAGGTAAGTACGCGAGCCGTCCGTGGCCCGTTTGTTAGACTGCTTCTCCGGCATTCGACTGGTGTTGTTCCGAGAAACCACGAAAAACCATTGATCAGAGCAGCCGGTCGAATTATCCTCCGGGCAGTAGAGAGTTTGTGCACGCCATAACGGGCAGCACTATCGATCTTCTGCGAATGCGCAGATGCACTAAAGTGATGCGAAAATTCAATTGCACATGCGCAGAAGATCGATAGTACTTTAACGTTCGAGGGTGCACCAACTATCTAGTAGCTGAATTCGACCTTGCTATATCTAGCGATCAATCGTTTCAATAGACTAGTGGGGCTACACTGGTCAAGTGCCGCGAGGTGTAGAACAATTTGAAAGGATTACCTGGTTGAAAGTGTAGATAGTGCTAATTCATACTCACGTGCAATAGCTCACCACGTGAGTTTTACAAGAGCTTTCCCTTTTGCAGTAGGCCTTTGCCTCTTATGGAACACACTAGGCTAATTCATTCATTCGTCTAGCGATCTAGCTGTTCTAGCGTATCTAAAATTCGCGTTTTTCGAACATTCGAACCCTAGTGTTACCGGTCAGAACTATTCAAAAGCCAACGGAAACACTGTCACTGAGCTGCCTCAACTGGTCGTATATTTGATAACGGAAATCCGAGTCTCTCCATGGTAGAGACGGGAGTGCTCGGGAACTCACCTCTACATTCCCTCAGGGTTGAATATCTCCAAAGCAAATTAACCTATAGAATGCGTTCTGTCGTGAAGCTTTTTCATGAGATTTGAATTTTTAAGGATGAAACATCACCAAAATCTATGCATTGACATCGAAATACGTGTTGACTATTTCTGAACATAAAATTGCCTTTAAATAAAGTCTCACATTTTATTCTGCATAGTATGTGCAAATTTCATAGCGAAACTATTCTTATTGTAGTTGAAATATTTGTTCAGAACTACGCGGTGCATTAAATCACGGGAAGATAAAATTCATTGGAATATGAATGTGCGTGAATGAACATTTACATTTATATTTATAAAATGCAGTTATTTTTCGAGATTATAAAAACGTTTGGGGATTTATGTAGAGAAATAATGGAATCGCTATTAATCTTGCTTTAGGGTAATATCATTTAACGCATTTCAAAATCAGTGATTTGTATTTATGGGAGTAGTAGTAGTGTTACCCAGGTTCTTTACAGCTGGCGCCGCTTCTCGCATCCTATTGACCACGTCCTTCGATCTTCCCAATCTTCCTCTCGAAAATCTCGTTCCTTCATCGCCTTTTCTACCTCATTTTCCCATGTCTTTCTTGGTCTGCCACGCTCCCTGTTTCTTTGAGGGAACCATTTTAAAATTTTCTTAGGCCATCGATTTTTCGTAATCCTTTGTATTTGACCATAACATATAATCTTCTTGCATCAATTACATCCATTATATCGATATCAATAACCATTTGATTTTGTATGTGAAAATTTGGTACTTTATCCAGTAATGTAAGGTCACAGCAGTTTCCAATAGTTCCGGAATACTTTTTGGAATGTCATGTTGTTTAAGTTAGCAGAAAGAATTTGCTGTTCAGTAATTGTGCGAGTATTTGGTCTTCATTCCTTTAGATAATTTAAGAACTGAAGATATTCCGACAGTAAACTCAAAAATACATATTGTCATTTTATGTAGTTCTAAACACGCACATATACAAAATACAGCCACGCTCAAACACGCTCCCTCTCAAGTGTTTCTTGGAATATTATCGAAATGCAAATTTTAAAAAACATTTTTACAGAGATTTGCATAAAAAACGAAAATAATTGTTTGATGAAAGTAGAAATAGTACAGAAAATGGGATCCTTAAAACAATTACCTACTTCGACAAACTTTCTCGAAGTAATTCTTCCAACGGTATTACAGCTCAATATTTATATCTCCCTGGAGATGGGTCGCGTAAATGAGGAAGCAATGCTTTCCATAGCAATGATGATGATGGTTGATTGTTACTGATTCCGGTTGCGTCAACTACTACGGTCATTAGTCCCATACGTGTAAAGCATTTTTTCCTCCGGAGTTGGCGGTTTCTTCCCCCGCTGGATGGCGAGATCCGGCGCCGACCTACCGTCAGCTAGCGGGGTTTCCCTCTAACCAGGACTCTCCCACCAGCGCGGCACCGCCCCAGCCGGGACAAGCTCTAAGCTCCCGAGATGTCTCCCGGAATATGTGGTTGTGTAGTGCATGTTAGTGTGTGTGTGTGTAAGGGGAGGAGAGGACAAGAAGGAAAGATCCTCTCACCAGAGGGCCAACCGCTTTAGGCGGGACAAGCTCTCAACTCTCGAGCAGTCTCCTGGCATATATGGTAGTGTATTGTAGTGTATGTTAGTTTAATTGTTTGTAAGGGATAGGACAAGAGGAAGGAAAGATCGCACACGATCCGTGGCCTGTTTGTTAGGGTACTGCTCAGGCGCCCGCCTGGTGTTGAAGGAGAAACCACGGAAAACTACCGATCAGAGCGGGCGGCTGCCAGATCTCTCCTCCTACTACAGCGACAGAATTGCAACTAGCTGACAATCTCGTGATGAAAATACAGCCACCGTCGGGACTCGAACCTAGGACCTTCCGGTCAGAGGGACTGCAGCGACTCAATTGGTGCCCTGAGCCATCACTCCCAGTTCTCATCCCGATCGAATCGTCCAGCATGGATCAAGTATAGGAAGGTCCCCTTGCCAGACCGCGAATTCGAATATCCTGCCACCCTGGAGACTCGAACCTAGGACCTCCCAGCCAGAGGGACTGCAGTGACAACAGTTGATGCACTGAGTCATCTCTCCCGATTCTAGTCGCGTTCGAGTCGACCGTTCGGCAAGGGGTGGACTAGTCGGGTCGCACCACATGGAAGAACGTGTGTTCTAGCGGGGACAAGACAAGCACAAATGCCAATAGGGAGGTCCCCGTTGGCAGACAGAGATTCCGAATATCCTGCCACCGGGAAGACTCGAATCTAGGACCTCCCAGTAAGAGGTACTGTAGTGACATCAATAGATGCACTGAGTCATCTCTCCCGGTTCTAATCGCGTTCGAGTCCAGCATTTGGCAAGGGGTGAACTAAACGGGGTCGCAACTGCACCGCATGCAAGAACGTGATATCACCAAACGTAATCGTACTATTTCTACGAGGTCACACTTTGCTAAGAAATTATCGGCGGTGCTCCAGGCTTCGTCCTTCGCGACTTACATGAAACAACGTTGAGTCTGTACAATGCAGAATATGAAACGCATTTTTAGCCCAAAATACTTCTCAAAACACACATGACGTTTCAAAACACACAATCGGGCATTCACCTTACCTGATCCTATGCCTTATTACCGACCTAATCGATCAGGATGAATCCAAAACGATCCGTTAAGGCTCAGACAAATAAATTTATCCACGCAGTCTCGCTCTTATATCAGTAAACCTGGCACACTTAAAATTTGTCTTAATGTGTTTAGCCGTAACTTACAGGCTTCTTATTCGACTTGAATAGTTTAACATTCCAGAATGCCATCTTTATCAAATAGCAATGCTAGTTGAGATAGCATTACACGCAACACAACTTTAAAGTTGGGAAGATCGTATTAAAATTCATTACGAAACATTTCACGTTCCCTAGCGAATGATGGTTTTGCACATATGAATGTGACCGGCCAAAAAGTCATTTCGAAATAATATTTTACAACTATCAATGGTCCTTCTAACATCAATTCACATACAGGACATCCTGTTCCCTTCTGGAATCTACTTTTTACTTTGACATTTTCATGGACTTTTAATTCCGTTCGCTGGCACAGATAGCGCTTTCATTAAATCAGAGGTAGCTCCTCCTCACCTCGGCACACGACGTGATATTTCACGGTGGTTATCGCCATGAGCGCCTCGATGGCACTCGCATTGAAATCATCTGCTGTGCTTATCAGCGCCCATCTCCTCCGGCTGTCTGGGCCTCCTGGTAGGTACCTCCACCACCAACCCCCCCTCCACTCCCCTCCCCGACTGGGAACTTCCTGCAGAGGAAGGCACTGATAACGTTGATCTACGACCACAGAACGCCATTAAGCATTGGCATGGAAAAATGGCTCTATGCCTCTGACTTCCCCTACCCTGTCCCCTCCCTCCCTTTCCACCGTCTCCTCCCACCCTTCCATCCCACTACCCCATCACCTCCTACTTTGCCTCTCATCCCATTTCCATCCTCTACCTCTATCCCCCACCCTAACCCTCCTCCCCCAGCCCTTTCCCCGCAACCTCCTCACGGCGGTATTCACACCTGATGTATTTTGATAAATGGGTTCGCGGCGAACTGGAGGTACGGCGTGGACACAAAACAATATACTAATATCAATTAACTCTTTGTATCCTTTAATGTTGAAATATATTTTCCGATTCGCCGCACTTAAATTATGGAGTTTTTGTTCTCAAATTGCCTTCGCGTGTAGCGCATTTGAGTCCGGAGGCCCAATAACATCACAATGGATTTAGCGGAACAGTTAATAGCACGGGTAACTCCCTTCAGTCTCCCAGCACTGTACATTGTGACCGCAAGACAAAAAGGTGGGCAAAACCTCAAATACGTTGCTTCTACCTGATCACTAACACCTAGATTTGTATTGTTTGAAAAATCCATATTAGATTTTCAGAACACATAAAATTGGTATTTTCAATTGTTTTATTAATAAGGTAATAAAAGGGCTGATCGTTTCATAATTTTAATGTTCCGAGTCCAATATAAATTGAAATATTTTTTATATATTACAATTAGGAAAGGAATTGCTAAACCAATACGATTGATAAAAGAGTAGAAAAATTAAATAAACAAAAGTACAACACAATATATAGAACGCAATCACAAAACAATAGAACAATTCTCTATATTACCTTGATGAAAAAAGATAACAAAGGAGTGTCGCAATTGTTCTAATTATGACCCTTGGAAGCAGAAGAGGGCTCCCCAGTATCTAGTTGCATGTCTGGAATTTGTAATCATATTTCTATCTCTTCGAAGTGCTTGTCATTTCCAGTGGTTAAACCAGATCTCTCAGAAAAAATGAAATAATTTTAGGAATAAGAATTCATCATAACTGTTACCTTTTTCTCATGCCAATTCTAATTAAAGAAATCAATGAAATTAGAAATTACTCTATTTTCGATTTTAAGTTTAATTTCTCGTCTTTTCTCTGAAAAAAAAAAACAACGTATTTTTATTTGAAAAATCATTAATTAATGTAACATTTTGAATTCAACATTGAGACGTTGTATGCAGCATTTAAGCTAGTTGAATATGAACCCAAAACGTATATTAGGCTTTTGTAAAAATTAATTTATTTCCATTGGAGACATATAATTGCGTTCCTATCAGCAAAAAAATCAAACTTATTACTAGGGAACGGAATTTATTGTAATAAAAAATGCAAAATCTGTACATACATACGTACTATTTTTTTCCAAAACATGTAGGAAAAATAGAAAATATGTAAAATAAAAATTCATTAATATGTTTAAAATTGTTCTCTACAAGCATTTTCGGAATATAAAACGTCGCTGATCACTTCTTAACAAGGATTCGAAGTGCCTGAAAGTACGTTCTACCTCTATAGAAATATTGTACCCTAGTCTTCACCACAAGAATTTTATTCGAAATAGAAAATACATTTATAGTATTTATTACCATGTTTACGAGGAATCTGTGCTCAAGTGAATAGTAGTACTGTTTAGCCAGTGATATATCCCAAGAGAGGGGGTTAAAGGGAATATTTCCCCCTTCAAAATCGAAAAACCCGGTAAAATAATTTTCTGTAAAAATATTTGTTAGTTTTCGATCGAGTAACGAATGTGCTGTTTGAAACATGAGCAATCACGTAGCTGAAATTTTTTCGTTTATAAAAAGCCTGTCATCCTTGACTCAGAGTACAGAGTAAGCCGGAGGGGGGAGGCTTGACAATTCATGGCGAAGTTATGGTGGTCATAGAAGCGAAGCAGCATTACATTTGATTTTCAAGAAAGGTGATTCCGTAACCTACATTGCAAACGCGCGTCATAAATATATTAAAAAGTAACAAAATGTATTGAAATAGGTCCAATATGTAAAAATAAAAAAAAATATGTAAAATAAAAATAGTTCTAATTCATTCAGAATGTATTGTAAACAAAAAATTATTGAATCCAAGTATCTAGTTCCTTTAAAAACATGTAATTACATGGAAATCCGTTCCCTACTCATTAAAAATACTTAAAACGTGTTACTTCAGCCTGCTTGCATTTCACACAAAACTAGAATAGAACTGAGAACGTATTCTTCACTTTGTATCATCCCTCAGCAGATACTGATAAACTTTTGTACTTTCACAACCGATGTACGAAACATTCCCCCAACAACAATACCCTTCGAGGTCGGTCGGTCCATGTCCTGATGGTGGAAAACAGAACATTATCCCAGTGATCGTGAACTCCACATTATAGTAATTTGAACGATAGTTGTCGTAGATATCGTCTGATCAGCTAAATGACAGATACCTAGCAGCGACACTTCAGACGAACCCTCGATTTCAAATCCCTGCGAATTTCGGGAGAAACTTAATTACACCATTCAACACAATCACAACACAACACAACACAATCGGGTTGTGATTTACATAGTACACGATCCATATCACATCCACAAATAACATTTTGAAATGTAACTCTTGCATTTGTTATTATTATAATTATTTATGATTAAAAAATGTGAATAGTGTTGGTTTTTAACACGTTTAATTATGTCGTATATTTTTCTCTTCTCAAAATATTTCTTATTATTTTTTTATGTCAAAAACAGTTAAAAACTGTGTGTGATGAGCTATGGGGTGAAATGAATTTTTTACATTATCACAATAATATTGCGATTTGACGAGTCCTAAAAGAACAAATCAATCTGTTTAGCAACAGTGATGGTCAAAATTGGTGCAAAGAAAGTTTTATCTCCAAGGTTTTGGCCACATTTGAATGGTTTGGACCCACAGTGCTTTGGAGGAACGCGTGGGATCCGCATTCATGGATGCACGGCCCCCTGCAGCGAGCGCTATTTACATTCTGCATTCAATTATCCGTCATTGGGGAACGCGACGCCACTAGGAATAACTACGCTCCACTGGCATCTGTTTTGTGACGGACGATTGAGAGCTTTGGGACGCGTGTGGGATAAAAGGTTGCTCTAAAGCATTTCTAAAGCAATGGCCTTCGTGATTAAACGAGTAGGCTATTATTTCGTTGTTGATTACTGTATGTTATGCCAGTGGGCAATGAAATTAGTGCACCACGTGTTTCTTGGGATTAGCTCGAATTGACTGAAACAACGTTCAAAATGTATTTCAATAAGTGATTTGAGAATCGGTGTAAATACGCATTCGTTACTTCAGAACATTTCACACGATTTTTCTATTCCACTGTGTGCTACTTTTAAAGGATGAAAATAAACAAAATTATTATTAAAAGTTGTCAAATAAGGGACCAAGTAACACTAAATTTAAATTATTTTAGAATTTCAGAAGTTTGGAAGGAAAAGTTTTGCTACTGGATTTGTTTGATGGTAAATTCGTTAATGAGTTGGCTAAAATTCAGATAAAAAAAGCCCACGTGCGCAGACAATAAACAAATAAATACAGTCCAAATAAAATGTTTTCTATTTCTTGTGGCAAGTTCAGAATTTTTTTTTTTTTTTTTTGGTCTATAATTCCAAGACCGTACGTCAATTCACAATACTCACAAATCGAGCACATATTGGCAAGGTTCCATACCTCAACTTTGTTTAATTTTATAAATCGTATCAGATTTTCGAAAAGGGTAAAGTTGGTCCAGGTGTGACCACAAGCAGTGTGTTGTGGTGTCGAGGTCTCGAAAAGACAACACAGACACGAGCTTTATTTACTAATATATTTATTTACAAATTTACACAATTTACAGCTCTGAGGTTACGTTTGCAACCTACCTCCCACGCACACTGCTCCCCGTCTCCAGGTTAGTGCTTCCTTCACCCAGACGCTTTACCGCTCCGGTGCCCTGATACCCAGTGCTACGCACCCGCCATGCCACATGAAATACACTTCCGCCTCCCGGGCAGCAGTTGCATCCGTACGCGACGCAATCTCAAGACGAACTCCCACTGGCTCCCGGGCCAGCTAACTTCTTGGTGGCCATGAGATCTCCCACCCCCGGCCTCTCTGAAAAGTGTGGGTGGCTCCTGGGACAACAGTGCAGTGAAGTGTAGAGTAGTGAACGCGATCGATGAATTAAAAAAGAACTTAGACAAACTTATGTAGCTTGTATTAAATTTTAGCATCACCGACATATAATTATTGGATATCATGACAGAGTTGAAATATTTGTTATAATACTTAATATTAGTGATAGTATGATTGTTGCATGTTCGGCTTGTACTGTACTTCTTTATTATTATTGTTATTATTGTTGTTATTATTATTGTTATTATTATTGTTGTTGTTATTATTAATATTGTTATTATAATTGTAATTATTGTTATTTAACTGCCACCGGGTCATACCCAATTGCAGTTCAAATAAATGTATGGCCGTTCACAGGGGTCAGTTTCCACTGCTCTGCCCGCCTCGCATCACGTGGGGCCATAGCTCCCTTTTCAGTTGGCTCACTGCTCCCTAAGGCTTTGTACTAGCTGGCCTTTGTCGTTCCCATGTGACGGTCAGCCTACGACACTCTCTAAGGAAGTTCGGAAATCTGGGCTCCATGTGGTGACGTTACAGTATATACAAATATAGCTCTATCATAAACGTTTTTTCGATAGCTTAAATAATGTAGTTGCATCAAGTCATGGTTTGGTTTTGTCGTGTTTCCGGGTGCGTCAACTGCTTTGGTCATTAGTCCCGTTAGTGTAGTGCATGTTTTTCTCGGGAGATGGCGGTGATCTTCCCCCGCTGGATGGCGATATCCGGCGCCGACCTACCGTCGGCTAGTGGGGTTTCCCCCTAACCAGGACTCTCCCACCAGCGGTGCACCGCCCCAGCCGGGACAAGCTCCCGGCCGGTCTCCCGGAATATGTGGTAGTGTAGAGCATGTTAGTGTAAGTGTGTGTGTAACGGGGAGAGGATAGGGCAAGGAAGAGGAAGGAAAGATCGCGTGCGGTCTGTGGCCCGTTTGGTAGGGTACTGCTCCGGCATTCGCCTGGTGTTGATCGGAGAAACCACGCATCAAGTCATGCAGCGAGCTGAATTGAATAGTACATTCAACGGCATCCTGTTCTAGTAATTTCTTATTGTGAAGCTGGGTAAATAACAAATTGCCTAGAATAAACTGAACGTCATTTGTCAACAGACACCACTACACAGAACCAAGCAAACAAATCGTGTACATTTTTCGGAGCTGATGAAGTTTTAAAAATAAATAGATTTAACTCGATATCTTTTACACTAAATAAACCCTCGTTTGAATTTCTAGACATCGATGGTTATTCAATTTAATTATTTTTCAGCTCGACAACGACTGTCGTGTATCAGTTGCCTTGCAATTGTATTTTTGTACCCACCTCACTATCCCAGGTCGGTAGAAATGTCAAGAGAGTCATAAGAAGTCGGATGTCCGCTAGAGGTTTTGTGTTTCTGTGGATTTCGGAGTAGTACATCAATATGTAAATGGATTTTGCTCTAACATTCCCTTAACATCTTAAGTATCTACAATGTATATTTGAAACTACAATGATCCTAACAATGGAATAAGTACCAGAATGTTATTATACACTCTAATATCACTATGCGGTACAACAAACAGTGATATTAATAATCAGTCTTTAAAGGTGTAGCACAGGAACACATTCAGAAAACCATAGTATATTCACATAATGCTCTTCATAATTAATCACAATGAAAACAATCAAAATTGCTTCGTTCTAATGCGACTTTGTACTGATATAAATTAAGTCTTTATAACATCCGAAGATCATAAATATTTCCACTTAGGACAAAAAAGTCAATAAAAGAAGTTGCATGGTTAAAATGTGTGAATAGCATACTCTGTAATATACTTTACCAGTTTCAATTTATTATTTCCTCTACACATCAAACAATTACAAAATGATCCACACTTTAAATCAAAATCAGACTCCAGTAAGTTTATATGAACATGGTATTTTACTTCATGCAGAATGGAATCTCAAGGAAGATTTGACGTCAACAGTAAAATTATCTTTCTGAGAAATGCCCGTGATAGTGGTACAGTAAACAGTTTGTATCATTAAAGGAATTAATAGTCTTACCAACATTAACTACACATTCGGGGCATATGTATCTCTATCTTCCATCTACCTAAACGCTTGACCTCATGAATTAATGCTCATTGTAATGAACGTTTTTACCAGGACCTAAATATCATGATATTTATCTAATTTTCTGAGGCTACAAATGCCTGATGTTCCTATCCATTTTGAGTTGTATCATTGTGAGATCACATTTTAGTATTGTCATATTTAGAACTCGAGTATAACACTTCAGGAGCGTAATAGTGTGTGAAATGTAATCGAAATTGCTTAGCATTCGAATTTGTATCGCTAAATGCTAGTGCACGAGACGTTGCAGAGCAATAAGAAGCAAATATTGCAATGTAAATTCGTTATATGAAATTCCACACCATATGTTTATAATCTGCACCTTCATGCACACCTTAGAAGATTGTAACATTTATTGTGAAACGTCCTGTAAATAGTTTGGTTCGTCATGATTTTTTGAGATATAATTACATAGTACATCATTAATGCAGACATCGTTAAGACGCACTGCATCTTATATCCTCGTATAATTTTAAAATGTAAAATTATGTTGAGCTCTCTGGCTTTACATGACCCGACTTCCACTCCCAGCAGGGAAAAAGGAAAATGCATAACTTTTACAATGCAGTATTATGCCGCAATCTCATCTTTGGGTTAATCATAAAGAAGCTGATGGTACGGGTGGTGTTGAGTTGTGGCATTCGAGCTGTGCGAGAGGTGTAGCCATGAGGCCGTAGGGTCTGTGGACATTTTGGGAGACACTCTTTAGGGGGAAAGTAACGGTTAACAGCGTCACCTCTTTTAATTGCCTAGAACACTCCATGATATTGCGGTTTATACAGAGATGCCTCTCAATTTCACTGACGGCTCCCCTTTCACACACACTTACACTAACATGCACTACACGACCACATATTCCGGGAGACTGGTCGGGAGCTTAAAGCATGTCCCGACTGGGGCGGTGCCCTGCTGGTGGGAGAGTCCTGGGTAGGGGGAAACCCCACTAGCCGACGGTAGGTCGGCGCCGGATCTCGCCATCCAGCTGGGGATGTCCACCGCCATCTCTCGAGAAACAAGCATGCACTAAACTAACGGGACTAATGACCAAAGCAGTTGACGCGCCCGGAAACACGAAAAAAAACAAAACAAACCAATCCATGTGACGGCCCGTCACCACGGTGGAATTTAGGCGTGGTTTTTCGCGTCTTTCTCGGCCGTGGCGCTAGAGTCGCTTCATCTGCAGCACTGCTTGATAGGTCAAGAGCATGCGACACCTATTGGCACGACTGAGAAAGACTCGAATAACCCTGCCTAAATGCCACCGTGGTGACGGGCCTTCAGTGGCAATTCAGAGGCAGCTCTGTATAAACAGCAGTATATTGCAGGTCTCTCGTGGCACTGATGATGTAATTCTATCCTGGAAAACTGTTTATAATAGTAACATTAGAATTTCGATTTTTTAATATAATGGATTGACTGTATAATTATTTTTCTCCGCGCGTTCTCCGTTTTACCAATTTTATGTCACCCTTCCTTCTGCTCCCTCTCTGTTACTCTCCTTTGTATCTCTCCATGTACCGTATCACGATGACTGTGTATTTTGTCTTCTGCTGATTTCCTAGTTCTTTGAACAGATGATTGTTTGGCCTTGTTTTTATGTATTATACTCACCTAAAGTACGTGAGACATGCCGCAAGAATGCTATATTTCCATCACCGTGTGTAGCGTAATTGCTCTGCTTGAGAGTTACTTTCGTTATATAGCTGTAGAACTGAGATGATTGTATTATAAACCTACAACTGTATTTTTTCCTCGACTGGAAATTCAACCCTGAATCGCACGACTGAAAGCTAGCACTCCACCCACCCGCGAGACATGTTTCCTAATTCTAGCCAATAATTATGTGTTTATATCCACATACACATAAACAGTCACACACACTGTGAAATTCATATTCTCCTCACCTCACACTCTCACATTGTCCCTCTCTCTACTCTCTCTCATTCATTCTCTTAAACTCTCATTCCCTCACACACTCAAACTCACACTCATCCACACGACAAATTACTCTGTTTCGCACTCACTGTCACATTCTTTCCCTTTCGCTCTTACTTTTACTCTCGGTCGCTCTCTCTCTCTCTCTCTCTCTCTCGTTTACACTCTTAAACTCTCATTCCCTCACACATTCAAATTCACACTCACCCATACGACCACATAATCTGCTTTGCATTCACTTTCTCACTTTCTCTCACAATGTATCTTTTGCACTCTCAGCGCCTCTGACCGGGAGGTTCTAGGTTCGAATTCTGATGGCGGCACGATTTTCGACACTAGTTTTTCAGCTAGGTCGAATTCAGTCGCTGTCTGGAGGAGAATTCTAGCGGCCGGCTGCTCTGATCGGTAGTTTTCCGTGGTTTCTCCGATCAGCACCAGGCGAATGCCGAAGCAGTACCCTAACAAACGGACCACGGACCGCGCGCGATCTGTCCTACCTCTTCCTTGTCCTATCCTCTCCCCTTACTCACACACACTAACATGCACTACACTACCACATATCCCGGGAGACCGGTCCGAAGCTTAGAGTTTTTCCCGGCTGGGGCGGTGCCCCGCTGGTGGGGGAGTCCTGGTTAGGGGGAAACCCCACTAGCCGACGATAGGTCGGCGCCGGATCTCGCCATCGAGCGGGGGAAAATCACCGTCATCTCCCGAGAAAAAATTTGCACTACACTAAAGGGACTAATGACCAATGTAGTTGACGCGCCTGGAAACAAAAAAATCAATCAATATATATCGTTCACACTCTTAAACTTTCATTTCCTCGCGCACTGAAACTCTCACTCATTCGCACGACCACTTACTTTTTCTCTTTTCTCTCTCTCTCTCTCTCTCTCCTCTCTCTCTCTCTCTCTCTCTCTCTCTCTCTCTCTCTCTCTCTCTCTCTCTCTCCCTCCCTCTCTGTCTTTATCTATTTCATACTCTTAAACTCAAACTCAACCCACTGAAACTCACACTCATCCACACGCACTCGCATTCGCTTTCACTCATACAGACACATGTGCCGTATCATCAGTAGCGTTGTGGTAATTTCCTCTGGTGTCCGTTTGGTTTCTGTGGCGCGCCGTCCCCAGGCGTCAATCAACCCATTTCCAGGCGCGTCGCCGCCCCACCCGGGGAGGTTAGTGATTGCTTTATGTGGGACGCGCTTTGATGACAGGCGAAGAAAGGAAGGTTCGGGTCTCGCTGCCTTTGATAAATGAAGCGGCTGTCGTCGGCGACTCACTGCGCACTACACGAACAGTACATCATTGAGCCGCGACAACCGTGGAAAATAAAGCGAAATGCGTTTCACACGAGCCGGCGGTTGGGGGCGTGGGATGCTTTAAGGTGAACTGCTGGTCGATGGGTCTCCGCTTGACGAATGATCTTCAGGCGTCATCAAATGTGGATTTCATGAAGAAAAGGGAATCTTCATGCCTAATAGTTATGGATTTGAAAAAAATGCTAGTTAAATGCTTTGTTTGGTGTGCTCTCTAGTATGGCTCGAGGCTCTAGTATGGTATATATATATGGGTTTGGTGAAGTATTCGAAGAATCCAATGGACAGAAAGAATTAGAAATGATGTTCTGGAAACTATACACGAACAAACGACAGTTGCATGACAAAAAAGAAGCAAGACTTGTCTAGAGAAAATTTTGAGAGAAAAAATAAAGCGTGTTACAATAATATGTTGAGTGTTTTATGAAAGGAAGCACGAATATTAGTGAATGAGAAAACAAATATTAGACAATCTTAAGGGAGAAGGCAAAATAATGGTTAGGAAAGGATTTAAGGCGGTGAAAACCCGCTTGAAGACAGCATACTAAGTGATATGAAGATTATAAAACTCATAATTTGAGTGCTGTTATACGTATTGTAGTTATGATCTCAGGATGTTATTTCTACTGGTCACACGGCCTGACCGATAAGTGATAGATCGTTATGCGTGTCTTTATTTCTTTCGGATTGTACGTAGAAAATAATTTCTCGTATTTTACCTATCTAAAGTTCGATTATTTAAATATTTATATATTTCGCCTAGAGAAGGTAATGCAAAATATCTATTGGCCCTATAAGTCTCTTGACTTTGGCCGATGTATGTTTACCGTTTGTAATATTGACGCCAGCACTGTTACAACCATTACACATCATTGAATTGTGATGAATAATTAAAATGAAAAATAAATGAATTACGTAACCGTTAGCTAGTGGGAGGGGAGAACGCAGCCGGTACTATCTGCCAATCTGCAATGATAGAGAACACTGAGACGATTGTGACTTCTTCTTCATCTTCGTAAAAGTCAGAGACTTGTTCCTTCCCAAGAATTATAACGAGTCTTTCCATCTTCTCCTTGGTCTGTAAACTTCTCTTCTTCCCCTCGACCTTTCATCTCTACCAATCCTCACGATACTTTTCTCCTCCATTCTCTCAATATGGTTCTTCCATTCCTTTCTTCAGTCAAGCTTAATTTTGCCTCTTCCCTGTGTTTCGGTTTCCTTCCTTATCCCTCATTTCAGCGATCTCAAGTTGTTGTTGGATGCGTTTTGTTTCGCTTCTTGTTTCTCCTGCAAATGTTAATATTGGTCTAATTATTAATTGATATATTCTAACCTTTGAGACAACCAGCGCCTTCCCTTTTTTTTTTTAATTTTTGTTTGCCCCCTTTTAAAGCTATTCCTAAATACTTCATCTCTAGAACTTCTATTATTATGTTCTATTATTTGATTATCCACTACCAATTTACATCTAATGGGATTCCAACTTAACTCCGCCTGTGGTATCTGCTAGGTGGATTGAGTAGCTTAGCAGCCCATTGCAGGTCCCAAACCCGGAAAAAGGAGGAGGGTTTCTGGATGAGGTTAGCAGCCTACCCAGGGTAAAACAATGACACTGCTCAGAATTCTAAGAATTTACCTCGGATCAATCCTATATGTATTCACAAAATGTTATCTATAATGCGGTTACCCCATATATGTTTTACTGGTGATGCAACCCGCAATACATATACGCTGTTGCCAGCTGAGTCGCGTACCGTGAGGCGGGGTCAATCGGGTCTGGAAGAGGTGGGGAAGGACGGAGTGGGCGGAGCTGGGGGAGTGGAAAATGAGGTCTTGCTGAAGTGGGTAGGCACGGCACGTGGGCGAATCAGTTAGGGTTGGCGGTGAGAGCGTGCACAGTGAAAGAGATTGGCGGGTTGGTTGACTAATTCGTATTTTCGCGCGTCAAGCGCTCAGATCATTATTCCCGTAAGTATAGTGTATGTTTTATTGTAGGGCAGTGTGTTTAAGAGCTACTGCTCTGAAATACTGAAGTTGAGGTGGCTGCCCCGTCATTTGTGACAGATTGCATACCGTAAGGTTGAACAGGCTGACCTTGCTGTAGCTGGTGCTGTTGTTGGCAATTTTTTTGGTTACCATGGACGTGCTGAAGTTGTTGTAGTTGTTGACGTAGATGATTAATTTGTACTTCCTGCTGTTGAATAATAGATATTCAACAGCTTTAGGTACATATTCTTCTTCGTTAGCTTCCGCCATGTCTGCCGTATATCACTACGTCCGAGGCTAGAGTCCAGAGGTGTGGGCTCATCTCTAGCTCGCCAAAGTATGTTTACCTTTTCACTTATTAATAACAGAGGATACAATATTCTGACTTGTCACTATCACAGTTTCAGACTACCAAAATATTGATTTCACAAACACCACGCACAACACTAACACCACGTACACTGATCGCCGAGGGTTGACTGTTTCCAGAAAGCGATAAGAGCTGCCACGAGCACGAAGCGTTCGCCTCGGCGGCTCGACCCGAACTGGAGAATCCATATTTTGTGACTCCTTGGTTCCAAAAATTGAATGACTGCAAAACGTCTGTCTTTCTGTCCGGCCGTCCGTCTGCGTCTCTCTCTGTCCGTCTGTGAACAACGCTAGCGGATAAAGCATTCAGTGGATTTACTCCAAAATTGATATTACCCAATCGATGCGGCTGATGTCGCGGCCACTTGAATTTGAAACAGATATTTTAATTTTGCAGGGTATTTGACATGAAGTCCCTGGAACATTTTCCAAATTTTCAAAAAAATTGCTCCATCGTTTTTTTATTTTTTATTTTTTTTTGTTTAATAGCGTAAAGAACGTTTAAGAGAATGATGCAGATCTCATGCTAGTTGAAAACTCTGATTTTTCGAAAATTGTCAAAGTTCAAATTTTTCGGGATATTCCTACAATAAAAATATTAAAGATTGATATTTGCCTTTTAATGAAATCTGTTCTCTAAAGATAGATTTTGAAAAAGGTCATGTACAATTTTCGAAAATCTGCGGAATTGAACTCTGCGGAATTTTGCGTGAAAATACGAGAGAGAAACTAAGTACTCTTTTAGCACCATCAGTTATACGGAAAAAAATTAATAAAGAAGCGGTTTCACATTTCCAGACTACAGGTTTAAAAATAATTTATTCAAATATAAATTATCACTTCTTAGAACTACAGTAAAAAACTTTCGAATCTGTTTCGTCTGTCAATAGTTTCACACTATGCACTCTGTTTATTTTCTCTCTCTCTCTCTCTCTCTCTCTCTCTCTCTCTCTCTCTCTCTCTCTCTCTCTTCCGTTCCACTTTTCGCTTTATAACACCACATAAATATTTTTCCTTAATATAAATGTTTTTCCTTAAAAACAACGGCATGCCATAGGTGGGTTGATTACGTTGAGAATGGCCAAGGATGTGCATGTTACTCTACAACATTTTAATCCTCTTTGCAAGGTAACAGTGCCAAACAGATAGCAATACAATAAAAATGTATTAAACACCCGTTTTGTAACTAGTGGAATATAAAGGATGTAATTTAAAATCTCGAGGGATAATATTCTCTTGCGTATTATTTTAAAATAAAACTTCATATTTTTACAAAATATTAACGAGAAAGTCATTTTTATTCAATGCGATAAAACCAGTCCAAAGTTGTGTAGGCCCCTACCATAATAATTTTATAATTTGTTATTTATATATTCGAAAAATTATCAGTAGTTTTGTTTTCAATTTTTTTTTGCGGCACACCAATATGCTGCGGCACACCAGTTGAAAATAACTGCGTTTTGTTACCACCTCTTATTGTTAAGCGTTAAAACAGGCTGCCCGATGCATTAGCACATTGGCTTCTGGAACTTGAGTTTACAGATTAAAACTCGGTTTTAGACTTTGGGTTTTCAAAGAACATACGGCAAATCTTAAGTGAGCTATAACAGGCTTAAGGAAATTGAACTCTGACTAAATGCCCAGCAAAATTAAATACTGTCAGTCGTAAAACTGTGCAATCGTAATCGTACAAATTCGTAACCATACCGAACAGGCAGCAAAATATTTTTAAAAAAGACACATTTCAAGATGCGACACATTCAAGAAGTAATTGAAAATTCTGGGCTCTCAATATCTTTTTACACGTTATTTTAAAAGGAATCGTCATATTACAAAAATTGACTGCAAAAGTGGCGGCCAATAGGATAGGTCGTTTGGGGGTTTTACACTTTTGCAATAGCCAACGGTCCGGTGACTATGATAGATATTTATTATTCTGCAGATAGGTATATACAACCTGGTGGCAGAACTCTACAATTTACATATTACTAATATTAACTTTAAATTACTTAAGAACGTAACTTTAAATTATTTAAAGACATAATAATAATAATAATAATAATAATAATAATAATAATAATAATAATAATAATAATAATAATAATAATAATATGCTAACTATAATAGCATTAACTACATTTTATGGTTGAGCTGCACAGTTATTTTAAACTATTCAATACAAGATTACACCACTTTTTAATTACACTTCACTTCACTTCACTTTCACTTCACTTCACTTCACTTCACTTCACAACATTTGAAATTCACTTCTCTTTCTACTTTTATACTGCACTACACTGCACAACATGTCACCACACTTCAATACAATACTACTTTGAATATAATTATATATTTAGAACAGGAACGCATTAATAGTGATTAGCACAATAATAATCAAATAATAACTGATATAATAATCCAACTTACTAAATTAATAAAGTTTACAAATACCATTAGTTAATTTATTTTTAAATCTTTGAACACCTAGAGAAAAGGGTTCCAAGGCTGTCGCAGGTAACTTATTCCAGTCCGTTATTGTTCTATTTGTAAATGAAAATTTTCCAACATCTGTTCTCTGTGGCCTAAACTGAATTTTGTGCTTGTGATCCCCCCTACTAAAGTACGAAGGTCTACCCAATCGGATGTAGATATCTTTCCAAGCTGGATAACCGGCATACGCTTTGTACAGGGCACAGATTCTTGCCTTAACTCTCCTAATTTCTAGAGACTCCCATTCTACATGATCACGGACTCCATTCACCAAGTGATGTGAATTCCAGAACGCCGAACACAAGCGCTTAACATTACAACATCACGTGACCTAGTGACCAGACTGCACGCTTTCTACTGCTCGAGCCCGACTTTGAATTTAGGCAGTTCCAAGTAGAATATCGGGTGGGCAGAGCGGGTTTGCGATACGTTTTTCGTAGTACTCCCGTTCCCTCTGCCAATATCCTTGCTCCGTCATTCATGTCCTAAACTACCATGTAGTTTATCATCGTTCCACTAAGGATACAAGAATTACTGCAGCATCTTCGCGATAACCGAAGCACTAACCGACAAGGTCCTCGGATATCCCAGCGGGTTTTTCTCTTCTTGGCTGTCCGAGTGACGCCGTGTCGCTGGACTTCAGTCAGAGGGAAAACCGGTATTGGCCACGACGCATTAGAAAATAATAGACGGTCGCACAACATCAACACCGACGCAGGTCTCTACCTAAACAACGCCAGGACGTCCCTATTATCACCAATCCGAGATTGTCAAGGGGCTGCCCAATGCCGTCCGACCACGAGGACGGCTGGCGCGAGGTCCGGGTTGGCCCACACCTCCAGCCTGTCGGAGCTTGTCCGCCAATCACGGCGTACCTGCCCAACCCGAGCGCGACTGTCGTGGAGATGGAGTCTCTTCGGCCTGTTCCGGTGTGGAGCTCTTCCGATTTGTTTTGTGATGGTTTTGGTTTTCCAAACTTTTTCTCGCGGGCGCCCTATGATTGTCTTATGTTGGACACCCGCGTTGTTTTGATTGGCAAACTCTTTGAAGTTGTTTGCTTGGCTACCCGAGCGCCCAGACGCCGGACAGTGTATATTACCGGACGCGCAGCACCGCGGTGTCACTACTATGAGAAAGTCTGCGACATGACAGGAGAAACGTCGGCCTCTCAGCCAACGACGCAGTGTCACCCGGACAGCCGAGAATACATAGACCCGAGCCGCGGAAGCTTTCGTTTACCTCAGAGGGTTATCGAAGAGGTAGAGCCCCGGCCAGGCAACTAAATAGAAAGGGGAAGGTCGTGAGAGAGTGGTGGACGCCCCTTCCAAGACCCTAGTGATATAATAATAATAATAATAATAATAATAATAATAATAATAATAATAATAATATCTTAAGAGAGAATAAGAAAGTTGCAGAGAGCATACAAACTCACATGAAACTATTACAACAAAAAGTCCATATCCATTAACGCAAAATTAAGACATTATAACACTGTCGCACTTCCTGAGGCACTATATGCCGCTGAAACGACACAAATCGATTGTCAACCAAAAATAAAAGAAATAGAGAAACAAGAAAGGAAAATTCTCAGAAAAATGTTTGGACCGGTACAAGAGCAAGGGATTTGGATGAAGAGGCCCACATTAGAAATTTATAAGCACACTGATAAGATTACGGACACATTCAGAAAAAGAAGAATGCAGTTCTACGGACATATTCATAGGATGAATGAAAACAGAATTTCAAAACGGATTCTCATAGTCATCAACTCAGGCAGGGGAAAAACAAAATGGATTAAAGAAGTCGAGGAGAATCTCAGACAAGCACACGTTACAATAAATGATGCAGAAAATAGAAAAGAATTCAGGAACACCATCAAAAAACATACATTTGAAACCGAAAGCAGGAAGAGATCAGGATGTAAATGGACAGCAGAGCGGAAGAAACAACACAGTGAACACATGAAGAAAATATGGGCCCAGAGAAAACACAAACAATCATTATAAAGGAATTCAAGTTCAAACGCTCCCTTTAAATGGGATTAATCGTGAATAATAATAATAATAATAATTATAATAATAATAATAATAATTATAATAATAATAATAATAATAATAATAATAATATATTAATCATAATAATAAGAATCCAAATCTTATCATAATGATAAGAAGTGGATGGAATGTCAGGCGGGGCAGGAGATGCGGATTCATTGATACTGGCCTCTGAGTGAAAAACAGAGTTTAGTTTACATCACAAGCGCGTTTATCTTCCCCTGATTGACCACCTGAATTGCCACTATAAGATCCGTAAGAAAGAAGGCTTACGTTGTAATCTCGTCGTGCCCTCTACCCGCCAGCGAGATATTAATTTAAAAAGAATACTTTGTAGCAGGGAGGAGTGTGCCTCTCTGATCAGAAAATCATTGTGTTACACAGTAGACCAGTTTTCTGCAATCAATTTAACATTTATTTAATCATTATTGCACAGTCCAGTACCCTTTTTCTGCAATATATTATTAGATACCTAGTTTTTAATCGATATGTTACGCGCGCATTAATTAAGATTGTTGAGTGCGATATCGAAATGCTAAATCACTGAAGTGGGGCGATTGCTCCACGAAGTACGTTGAACTTCGAGTTCAATTACAACGGAGTATATAGTCGTTATGACTTCGTAATAATGGTATGCATGTTTCTTTTCCTCGTTAATAAAATTCTCTAAAATGCAGAAATATTTGACTGGTACGCTCATCGTAAATTGGTCGCATAACATAAGAGGAATATCCCAAACTGTGAGCTAATTGTGCGAGTTGATCTGTACTGCATCCTTTCTCATGAAACTGGACCATTAAACCGTTTATCATCTAACATGAAGATTCTGTGCAAAGTGATAGTCAATGCTCCAAACATTACTATGCAAGATATTTTAACCTTGTTAGCCACTTTTTCACACTGTTATATTGTTTGTATTTTACTGCAGCCAGTATCCGATAGTACATTCATGTGCTTTCTTTCAGCCAAGGTATAGTTAGTGTTAATGTTAATATATTATATACCGTGGTGTTTTCAATTTCGTTTTGTCACGTATTCCCTCACTTGTAAACGAAATTAATTGTGGATTTACAACGTGCAACACCACATTTAAAACAATGCAATTCTTAACATGCTTTGTTAAGCGAAATGTCGATTGACCTAAAAAATCAACACATTCTCTTACTTCACTGTAATTATTTTCTTTCCTAGTTGCAAGTCTATAATAATTTATCATTATCATATCATTGACGTCATCTTGTCATCATTCATTTATCTCGTCAATGCAATGAGTTTGTGACTGACATTAAATGGTCGCGAGATAAAATCACTAAATTATCTTGTCGTTTGCCATCCTCTAAAAGACATTAATGAATTGACATCTCTCTTCTGCCGAATAGGAAAATAAATTGAATATTCATATTCAATGAGTGATTAAAAACAGATGGTGATATATTTAACACCTTTTCCTTTTGCAATCATTTTACTAATTTGTACGAAAGGTGTATATTAGACATATTAGACATATTTTATGCACTGCACTATTCTCTCGTGAAAATGATAATCGTGCAGCTAAGTTACACTACCTTGTTTTACTTAATCCTCTAGTGGAAAGCTTATTTTACTTTCTCGTATTCAAAACGAAATACATTTTGAAGGACCCTGATCCCAAAAATACGTTTCTGAAAGTCCATCTCTCTCTCTCTCTCTCTCTCTCTCTCTCTCTCTCTCTCTCTCTCTCTCTCTCTCTCTCTCTCTCTCGCACTCTCCCTCCCTCTCTCTCTCTCGCGCTCCCTCTCTCCCCCTCTCTCTTCCTCCCTCCCTCTCGTTTTCTCTCCCCCCTCTCCCTCCCTCTCGCCCGTCTCTCTTTGTGCATGTGTGTGTGTGCGTGTGTATGTGCGTCTGCGTGTGTGTGTGCTTGTTAAATTATATCAACAAAAGCACCTAAACTGTACACAGAATTTTCTCCAATGGATTCGGCAGATATGGTGGTCTTACTTTTTAAATGGTATTTATTCCTGTTTAGCCAACAGGCCCTCAGTAGCTCGATAAAAATACTGTGGTATATTTACATTAATAATTGATCTTCCATTTAATACATAACTGAATGTTATTTAATTACTTATCTTTAATTAATTTAAATTAGTTTATTTTAAAAAGTCTGTCGGGTGTGTTATGGACAGCGTGCTAGCTTTCCACATTGTGATACCAGCTTCTATTCCCGGTCGATCGGGACAGAAGCAGAGGAGTAGATTTACGTAACAGTCAACTCAATTTGTATGTGAAGAAAGAAAATCCCATGCAAGCCAAGAACACTGGCCATGGAAAAGGGAATATGTCATGCTCACTGCGTGTATCACTTTCCTCGAGGCGTTGATAATAAATTTATTGGACGCACGTCTTAGAAGCTGGCAGAAGTCCAATTAATCCGACCAGGGCATATAAACTCATTAGAAATGAATACTGGTATTTCTTAAGGAACTTAAAATTGTCGAGAAAAATTTTCTCTTTTCTTCACTTTATTCTCTTACTTCTTCTCTTTCTTCTCCTTTCTCTTTTTATGATACTACAATTCTTAACCGAGGTAAAACCAGCCTTACAGAAACAGTTGAGCAAGAGGCTGTCAGAGATTCATTGCCTGTCTATGAAAGCCTCTTCAGGGTGGTAGTGCGTATTCGGAGACTGTAAACAAAATAAGGCCGCTTAAACATGGTAAATTTATTAAGATAGGACGGGCAATGTTTTGTAGAATTGAATGAGTCTAGTTAGGTTACAGTCTCTTTTGCGCTGGATTGAAAGAGATATCGAAATACAAGGCAGTTTGACCGGTAGCAAGAGCTCAGTGCATCAACTGATGTCACTGCAGCGCTTCTGACCGGGAGGTCCTAGGTTCGAGTCCTGACGGCGGCAGGGTTTTCGACAATAGCTTTTCAGCTAGGTCGAATTCAGGCGCTGTCTGGCGGAGAATTCTAGCGGCCGGCTGCTGTGATCGGTAGGTTTCCGTGGTTTCTCCGATTAACACCAAGTGAATGCGGGAGCAGTACCCTACAAAACGGGCCACGGACTGCGCGCGATCTTTCCTTCCTCTTCCTTGTCCTATTCATCCTTGTCCTATCACACACTTACACTAACATGCACTACACTACCACATATTCCGGGAGACCGGTCGGGAGCTTAGAGCTTGTCCCGGCTGGGGTGGCGCCCCGCTGGTGGGAGAGTCCTGGTTATGGGGAAACCTCACTAGCCGACGGTAGATCGGCGCCGAATCTCGGCATCCAATGGAGGAAGATCACCGCCATCTCCCGAAAAAAGCATGCACTAAACTAACGGGACTAATGACCGAAGCAGTTGACGCGCTTGGAAACACGAAACAATCAAACAAGACAGTTTGATGGAATAAGCGAGGGTGAAATTTTGGTAAGGAATACGGAAACTATTCTCGACATCTAATATGTCTGCCGTTTTCGAGCTTGAAATGCCTCAGGCATGTAGGCCAGAGGATATCTCTGTCACACGAATCATCATTCGCGTTATCCGCAGGGGCAGGGGGAAACACGATGCCTTCCACTCTGGTGGAGGCTCGAAAAGCCGCTCTGTGTAAACGACTCTTTAACCTGTGATTCCTTTATGTACTGGGCAATGTAGAATTCGTTACGTTATTTCCTAATGCCCCTAGTACATGTAACAGGTGGCTGGCCTGATGCCACACAGTGTCATCTGGCGGCAAACTAAGTAAAAGTTAGTTTATTAATTGTCACCCTCATTCAGCACCAGCTGTTCAACTTCACTTTGATATTGCGAGGACCAACCCTTTAAAAGCAAGCGAGATAAATGTGTCCCTCCTGTAGAGGAATTTGTGATCGTTATAAAATAGTCATACCCTTGACATAATACACTGTGCCTGGGTCAATGATCCCCATCTGAATAAGGGTTTTTACACATATTTACCTTGATCTGCTGAAAATATTCGTAGAGGGTCCTTTGTTTTCTTTTACTTTGATTCTGAAAAATATCCTGAAATCTTCCTTGATTCTGAAAAAAAAATCCTATCCTTAAATCTTTCGGATGTTTTGGAGGAATTTAGTTCTTTTGTCACCAACATCTTGAAATATTAATTTTTTTTTGTTTTCTGGAGATATTGAAAAAATTCCTTCATGTAGCACTGGTAAGAGCTAGCAAAAATGAAAAATGTAAAGGTCTTTTGCTTATTCTAATATATCCCATTATATTGGAACGAAATGTTTTAACGGAAACGCTCGTAGTGTTCTTTATTCATAGTTCAACTTAGTACAGGAAAAAAGTAGGGGTAGGAATTCCGTTTAAGAAAATGTGGAGAAATTTTACTCCCATCCGTCGATACATCACATGCAGATTTTAAAAATGTTTGTGTTAAATAAGTAAACATTCACATATATAATACTATGAAATACCAAAATTACGAACCATTTTATTTATAAAATGTCATTTATATGAAGTTGAATATAGGGATGTCAATAGACGATCGCAGAGGGGTTGCTATGTGACAAGTAAACAACCAACGTTAAAGGTCATTTTCGCTAGCTGAAGACGGTGTGGAATAGTATTGTTTTTGCTAGACAAAAGAGGATGATATAGAGTTCTGATGCTTTGGGTTTTATGAAGAACAGTGGCACTCTCTCTAGCAACGCGGTAATGAGCGGGTCGACTCCTGACATTTTACCAAGTCGAGGAAAGACTGTTGATGGACAACCAAATCCGATGAAGTAACTTGTAGTATAATTAAGTTTATCGTTTCTTATATTAAGATAAAACGTTCTTGTGGGAAAAGTCGAAGTAATTCTACAAAGTAATAGTCAGTAGGTGTTTAGACTTCCACCCGTAATGTGAGTAAGGGAAGTAAGGGTAATAATAGTATCGCTGGGAGAATTTGAACTTGATCTCGAACATTAGGCGGAGGACTTTATGAAGAAGGAAGATTCTGCTGCGACGACGGAGAAGATTCTACGGGGCGCTATCGAATGGAGAAGTGAAGAGCGCGCGAAGATCTGCGAATGTAACAAGATTGATTTATAATTATTACAAGATAGAGCTAGTCATGATCAAAGATAATTTCAAATTTGGATTAACGATGTAATAATTCATGTTTAATTTGATTTGAATCAGATTTCACTTTATAATAAATTCCAATTAGCTACTATAAAGAAAGCCGATTATCATTATTCGTTACGTGAAATCCAGTAGTAGATATTTTGATAAGATATTCAGATTCCTCGCCACTCCGTATGGATGGCAGATTGTGTATTTGGTCGCAGAGTAAGCAGCAACAATTATGAACTTCGAATCCAATTAACTGAGGTAGCACGACATAATTTTGGATGAGAAATATTATATTTACGTAGGAAACATCCGGGTTATAGTCGTAATTATTTCCCGGCGCTCAAGTCAATAAATAAATTATTCGGAAAATAATTACGAGTGTCATTCAAACGAAACGATTCATGAATCTAAATTAATTAATTAATCGTAAAATTACGAATTTAGACGGTAGAGAAGGGCTTGTTTCAATACTTTTAATCTTTATTTTTATTTTCCCCTCCCGGATAGAAACCACACTACGATTATTCTCTATATACATTATTGTGTGTACATTACATTATTCTAGCAGGATCATAAACTTATTTTTAAATATTGCTTAGTTTCTTAATTTCGTAGCCATGTGTTGTCAATACAAATGTGAGATCAAGTCTTGGGCACCAAATTTGAGTTTATCGGGTCACTATCGTATAAAACATTGGTTATGACTTCGAATTATTGTATTTGTAAATTGAAGAAAATCTGAGAAATACAAGAGTAATTTGGACACCGGGTGTATATTTAGTAAAAACCTAATCGCTATTGAATGGTTGTTAAAAAAATGTGGGCCTGCGTTATAACTTGATAATATTGATAATGACCAGCCTTGATATTCTTCACGTACGATTACTTGCTCTTTGTTGATCCAACGGCGGCGTTAATAACTATTCCCTGAAGCGAAGTTTTGTCCTGACACCAAAGCGTCACCCTTCCCCAGGCGGTTCCATTACAGCAGCCGGCTAGGAAACGCTGCGCGGCCGTCAATCATGGGAGACCGGAGCGGCTCCGCGAATAAGTAGGCAATTTGCCGCAACATTTCGCCTCTCGCCCCCTGCTCTCCCTCGCCGCCAGCGGGGGGGGGGTGCCTCCTGCGAGGACAAACTGTGCGGGAGCAAATACGTGCTAACCGGGAGCGGTAGCTCAGTGCATCAACTGATGTCACTGCAGCGCCTCTAACCGGGAGGTTCTAGGTTCGAGTCCTGACGGCGGCAGGATTATCGACACTTGCTTTCCTGCTAGGTCGGATTCAGTCGCTGTCTGGAGGAGAATTCTAGCGGCCGGCTGCTATGATCGGTAGTTTTCCGTGGTTTCTCCGATCAACCCCAGGCGAATGCCGGAGCAGTACCCTATCAAACAGGCCACGGACCGCGCGCGATCTTTCCTTCCCATTCCTTGTCCTATCCTCTCTCCTTACACACACACACTTACACCAACATGCACTACACTACCACATATTCCGGGAGACGGGTCGGGAGCTTAGAGCTTGTCCCGGCTGGGGCGGTGCCCTGCTGGTGGGAGACTCCTGGTTAGGGGGAAGCCCTCTAGCCGACGGTAGGTCGGCGCCGGATCTCGCCGTCCAGCGGGGGAAGATCACTGCCATCTTCCGAGAAAAAAACATCCACTAAGCTGTAAAAGATATAATTCGAGTAAATTGTCTCCGAAGTTTTGTTGCCAAATCTTGCATGCAGTCGTCATTCAATTGCTTCCTTCTGAATATTCTATGACGTTTAGTTGCTAATGCAAGTTTCTTATTCTTAATCTTTAAATCTGTAATAAAATACCATTACTTAATTAAGTATCTTTATAACAAATTATAAATAATTACATTTTGTTTACAACTGTGGATTCTTACTTTCGAAGAAGCTTTATTCAGTTCACGTATAATTAAGAAACCGGTTCACAATGATTTTTTAAGGAAAGTATAATTTCATGCATGATTGTGAAATGATGACGAATTTTATTGTTAAAACGCTAGTTTCCATAACATTTGACAAATTACCAATTTTCTTCGTTCTGCACAATTTTAATTTTTCTTTTTGTGTGTCAATAACAATTACTATAAACAATCACACACCCAACCTGAAGGCCTCAAAACAAAATATCTCGATCTTTCTAAATAGTTCAAAAATAATCAAAATGATTCGTTTCCTCTTTCCGGAAGAATTACAGTTTTAAGTTTTAAAATGTAATTACAACAAAAGATACAGGCAAAAAAGTACAATGACGCCGAAAGATAGATCTTTTGCTGCTTTTTTCGTGTTCTTTTTCACTTAATCCAGAAGAGGCGAAGGGAGGCCTTAGATACAGAGAAAAGTTCATTCCTTTGCTTTGTAGATACCGAAATTTTATATTTTGATATCTCGGGAGATCGAACTGTGTATGTACTGATGTCTCAGTGCGCTGTTGTGTATGTTGGGAATTTCTTTCGAAGTATTTTGATTTCAAGTCAGTAAAATCCAAATAGAATACCATTTCAAATTCGAACACAAACGTGGTCAAAGAAAGTAACATTTTTAAATTCTTTAAAATTATTGCTTGGAATATTGTCGTTTCTTTTTCTCTTCATTTTTGAATCAGTTATTTTGTCATAAAAACTTCCTTAATAAATGCTGCATTGTAATGCAATAAAGATATCAATGAACTTAAAGTAATTGTAATCATTGACTGGCTACATCAACAGCAGATTACAAATAATAATACAACCTCAGGATAAATACTTTTCGTTTTCTCGTGAGCAAAAAAGGAACACACAGGATTGGTAGATACCAGTGTTACAGGCGGGAGTTACTCTTTATTGGCATACCCTGTAGTACAGTGGTTGTAGAAGCTGGTTTGTCGACGAAATGCAGGCAAGTCGTGACTTCTATGTAATGCATGAGCGAGATCGAAGACACTGAATAATGAGAGGAGGTGTAATAAACTGGGTGGACAGGAGAGAGATAAAGGGTCACACATGTGTGCTAGGTGACTGCGTGTCAGAGCCACATTAAGAATTAGAATGGAAGCACATACTGTATATCACATGTCCAGTGTAAGTGAAAAAATGATGTTTTTCTGTCAGAAAAGTAACATATTGGTAACGACCTCTGAACTCATACCGCAAGCATTCGCAAAAGTGACAAAAAGTTGTGACAATTTCAGACGAACATTCCACAACCAATGTCAGTGATGCTGTCACAGGTTGTGGGGCAGAAACGAAATGAGTAGGTACTGAATAATTGATACTGAGTGACAAAGAATAAAAGCGCTAGTGATATTGCCCGTACAGGCAGCAGTGTTCGTTTCGGTGAAGTGGAATAGGCAGTTATCATATCACTAATAGCGAACTCTGTAGCAATGGAGAATTAATAGAGAAGTCGGTATTGGTAGCGATATTAAGCACAATAAAACTATCGTTAACAAGAATTCTAAGGGACCGAAATAGTTGGTGTTCGTGTAATAAAAATTCTTTTTGTCATATTTTAAATCTTATATTCGTATTTTGAATCGTCAAGACCCGAATTTTGTTCGTGTTTCGGTCAAATTGAATAGGCAAATATGTGCTAAGGGAGGGTTTTCTCTAATTTCATTATAAGTCAACATAACGGCGAGTTATGAACACTTGCTCGTGGGGCCAATTTGAACACATGGTTCGAGTTCAATTTGATATTTCGAGTTAAATTTGATATTTTGGGGTTGAATTTGATCTTTTGAGTTAAATTTGATCTTTGATTTTGATCTTTTCAATTTCTTTTGCGAGTTCAGTTTGATTTTTCGATTAATTTGAACACATGGTTCAAATACCTACTTTATCGGGCGTCGATGTAATGCTTCTTTACCAGTCTATCTTGTGGTATTTACAATATTGCGACGTCTGTCACTTGTGGCGTCTGTTGAGAGCTTCGTGCAGCAACATAACTTACCGTGTGCTGAGGACCATGATCATAATGCTTTATTTTATTCACTTAGGATCCATTTAAAAAAATATCATTCGTGCATACAGAGCAATATGAGCCAAAGTAATGTTAATGCATTGCCAGATTGATGAACTAAATCAAACAAATTTTAAAATATTTTCATATTATCATAAATAACAAACGGCGCATGTCAATAAAAAACAATAGCCATAATGGCTGGCAAAATTCTTTAATGGCTAATTCTTTAATTCAAAAGTCTTTAATCTTCTTTAATGCTAATTGACTCATGAGAGAAATAAAGTTGATTCTCGATAAATATAATTCTCGATAAATTAGCAATTAAACATAGTGGCAGTTGAAGGTCAGGAGCTGGACGGAGAGGGAGTTATCACCCAATCGAGAGCTTCAATGCTAAAAATGTAAGACGTTACGAAGCTCCTGATTAGATGGAAGTGTCCCTTTCCCCTTCTAACTTGTGAACTTGACAAGCCATCATGTTTAACCCTGAGTTACTCGCGCTCACGCACTTTGTGCGTCACTGGAACTGTTATAACCCTAGATGTCATAACATCAGCACGCGTTCTGACCTTTGACCTAACCTCGCAGAAAGCATTCAGCTGCATCCTCCTCGATACTCAACCGAGTTGCATTAGATTTACTCCAGTGCTAGACGATTGTATTTCTGATGAAAAGTGTCCATTGGCACTTTCTACGTCGCGCGGGTACCAATGTGAGTTTTCATTTTCTTTTAATTATCACAGGATATTTAAAAAAATATTGATATAATTATAATAATTTATTTTGATTTATATTAGGAACGTTACAGAGAGGAATAATTTATCGGAAAAGCAGATATGTGAATTATTACACGAGGAATCGTCAAAAGACAAATGCGATGTTGCCAGAGATTCTGACAAGGAAGTTGAAGTAGTCGAGAGTGAACATAACACGTGTCCTCAACTTGATTATGCTAGTAAAGAGTGTAGAGATGTCTTCATTGGTAAAGACAAGGTTATAAAGTAGAATAAAACACCGCTTGTCAGCAAATTTGTCGCTGTTATATTAGAACCGACAACATCAATATCATTTTTTTAAACGCTGACACACACATGCATGATAGTGTGTGTCTAGCGACTAAAATAAAAATGAGACGCTTAGATCATCTGTATTTTGTGAACAAATATTTTCACTTGAATCGCAAATGGAGAAGAAAGAAATAGAGCTGATGTTAGTCTAAATCAAATATTTATAAAAATAAATGTGTTGATGTAGTTGGTTGTTTTTTTGCTTGACGACGATCCTCCCTTTTACCTGAACGTTGTTGGCAGTCCTCGCTGGCACCACCGCTTTGCTGTGGCGCTCCTGCGGCGGGTCTTTCAAGTTGTCAAGTGAGACCATGACACAACCCGATTGATTGATTGATTTTTTCGTGTTTCCGGGCGCGTCAACTGCTTTGGTCATTAGTCCCGTTAGTGTAGTGCATATTTTTTCTCGGGAGATGGCGGTGATTTCCCCCGCTGGATGGCGAGATCCGGCACCGACCTACCGTCGGCTAGTGGGGTTTCCCCCTAACCAGGACTCTCCCACCAGCGGGGCACCGCTCAAGTCGGGACAAGCTCTAAGCTCCCGACCGGTCTCCCGGAATATGTGGTGGTGTAGTGCATGTTGGTGTAACTGTGTGGAAAGGGAGAGGATAGGACAAGGAATGGGAAGGACAGATCGCGCGCGGTCCGTGGCCCGTTTAGTAGGGTACTGCTCCGGCATTCGCCTGGTGTTGATCGAAAAAACCACTAAAACTACTGATCAGAGCAGGCGACCGCTAGAATTCTCCTCCAGACAGCGACTGAATTCGACCTATCTGACAAGCTAGTGTCGAAAATCCTGCCGCCATCAGGACTCGAACCTAGGATCTCCCGAACAGAAGCGCTGCAGTGACATCAGTTGATGCACTGAGCTACCGCTACCGGTACGGCAGTACCCGAGAGATTCACGTTGCTTTAGCAAACTTGTGAGAAAAATAGGCGTAAAGTTTGTATGGAACATTTAATTTCAGTGGAACTTTTTTATTGTCACGGTATTCATCAGTGTTGTTTACAATATTGGAACATCCATCTTTTAAGCTGTGGAAAGAGCTTTGTATAAAGATTTTAAATACGAAATTCGTCCTAAATGATCAAAAGTGAACTTGAGTCTCTTGTGCTCTGAGTGCGTCATATGTTCTAGGAGTAAGCGTACTTTTCCTCTCATTGAGATGACAGCAACATACTGACGCTGATCAACATATCAGGGTATATGAGATCAATAAAATATTTTTATTAGACACGCAGAAGGGGGAGTGTACTGTCTGTAAAAGTGTCGCGTGCAACGCGATTTTCCTCATTGGTAAGGCTTTAAGATACCATGTGTCAAGCTTTGAACAGTGAAGGCGACTAAATGTAGCGTATATGTAACCCACAAATTATTATTTCCAGAAATGTTAATGTAGTCCAACGAAAAAATAATTTGAAAAAGAAAATGGTTGGTTTCCATTGGGACAAGCTTCTTTCATCAAACTGGTGCAATACATATGCATATTCACCTTCACTGGTTTGTAATGCTACTACACATGACAAGCGTACTACGGACCACGATCTTCAAAACTCGGCTTCTTTCCTTTTGTCTTTCTCACTCCACTTTTGTATATCTTCCCTCTCTGTCTCTCTCCTTTCTTCCTTCCTATTTGACCCTTTTCTTCTGTCTCTATCTCTTGCCTAGACACAGTGGGTAAGTGCAACTTGACAGCTTCACGTTCACCTCAACACGATGGCAACAACAGTCCATCCTCATGCTGTCGTACTCGTGAAGAACAATTCTCATGAGCTTTGCTCCCTCTTCGACCAAACCCTTGTGACGTTTGCTACATCGGGTCCTGATGAAACCATCAGCGACGGAAGAAACAAACGTGCGCCCGATGTAGAGGCTTGCTCTCGCTCCATAGCACACCCTGGACGTCCGGTTCACGACAGTCCGCAGCAGCCGGAACGCAGAACTGCGGCCGCCGCAGCCGCGAGGGAACAGCGAAAGCCGCAGCGGGCGCGGGCGCGGCGGAACAGCCCCGGCGGTGGCACAGCTGTATCAATCAAACGCGCGATTTGGCGCGGCCCTTGTCCGTCCCTTCAGGCCCTTCAATGAGCGCGTTAGCCGGCAGCACGGCCGGCCGAGGGCTTCGAAATAATTGGAAAGCTATCGCGGGTGTTAAATGAGACAGAAATCGCGATAGCGGCCGCTCTGACACGGGCCGCGGGATCAGCGCGAGTCATTGATCAGCGCCGCGCTGCCTGCCCTCCGCCACGCGCCCCCCCCCCCAGGGCAGGCAAGCCGACCCCAGCCCGTACCATCGCCACCCCTACGCCGCCTCAACACGCCGCGCCCAGCACCATCTCTCATTTGCTGCCTTTCCCCTCCGAACCCCGCTTCGACTCACATTGTCCGCCTCCGCGCCGCCCCTAGGGCAGACAAGCCGCCCCCTCAGCCACCTTTCACCACCCCTGCGCTCCTCAACACGCCGCTCACCGCGCCGTCCCTCACTTTCGCCCCTCCCTCTCAAGCCCCCGCTTCATCTCACCTTTCCCGCCCGCGCGCCGCCTTCAGGGCACTCGCCTTCAGGGCACCCCTGCCCCGCCCGTACCATCACCAACCTGCACCGCCTCAACACGCCGCTCACCGCGACGTTCCTCACTTTCACCCCCCCCCAACCCCCTCCCCCCAAATTCTTGCTCTCACCCTCTCAACCAACCGGGCTGCAGTTTCGTTTGGTTTGGTGTGGTTTTCGTGTTTCCGGGCGCGTTAACTGCTTTGGTCATTAGTCCCGTTAGTGTAGTGCATGTTTTTTCTCGGGAGATGGCGATGATCTTTCCCCGTTCGATGGCGAGATCCGGCGCCGACTTACCGTCAGCTAGTGGGGTTTCCCCCTAACCAGGACTCTCCCACCAGCGGGCACCGCCCAAGCCGGGACAAGCTCTAAGCTCCCGACCGGTCTCCCGGAATATGTGGTAATGTAGTGCATGTGTGTGAGTGCGTGTGTGTAAGGAAAGAGGATAGGACAAGGAAGAGGAAGGACAGATTGCGCGTGGTCCGCGGCCCGTTTGGTAGGGTACTGCTGCGGCATTCGCCTGGGGTTGATCGGAGAAACCACGGAAAACTACCGATCAGAGCAGCCGGCCGCTAGAATTTCCCTCCAGACAGCGACTAAATTCGACCTAGCTGAAAAGCTAGTGTCGAAAATCCTGCCGCCGACAGGACTCGAATCTGCAATTTAGATTGATTAATTGATTACTAGTGATTCCAGTCGCCTAAACTTCTAAGATCATTAGTCCCGTACGTGTAGCGCATGTTTTTGCTCTGGAGGTGGCGATTTTTTTGCTTCAGTGAATGGCGAGATCCGTCGCCGACCTAACGGTTGCTAGCTGGTTTTTACCCGGTAACTCCTAACAGCAGGGCACCGCCCCAGCCAGATCAAGCTCCAAGCTCCCGGCCAATGTCCCGGCATGTGCGGTAGTGTAGTGGATGTAAGTGTGTTTGTATGGTGTGAGGATAGGGCAAGGAATGGGAAGGAAAGATCGTGCGCCGTAACCCGTTTCGCTGAGCAACGTTATTCCACTAGTATTGATCCGAGGGGAGTTAAGAGCTGGTGCGGTGCCCCACTGGTGGGAAAAAATCCCACTCCCCGGCGGTAGGTCGTCACCGCATTACACCATCCAGCACGAGATCACCGCCACCTCTGGAAGAACCAAACATGCACTGCACTTAAAGGACTAATGACCTTAGCGCCAACTCCCGAGAAAATCATGCCCCACACTAACGGAACTAATGACCAAAGCAGTTGACGCGCCGGAAAACAGGAAAAAATCAATCAATCAATGTCCCGACCGTCCACGCACTTACTCTGATCCACTCCACTACATCTCTTCCTCTTCCTCGCTATCTCTCAACCTTTTTACGCCCCTATCCTTCTCTAATTTTTTTCTGCAAATCCCTTGCTTCTTTGCCTCGCTCACGCTAGGCTTCGTCCTACTATCTCGCCGCCCTTTCTTCGATTTCGACCCGCCCCTGCCTTTGCAAACCCCGCTGCTCGCCACCCATTCCCAATTCTCCACGGTTCCGTCGCGTCTTCCTTTTCTTATACCATTATCCATCTCACCCTACACTTTGGCAGAGTATAGCTCGTAGTCAGCATTGTCACTGACACTGCAGTGACACTGACTGGGTGGTCCAAGGGTTCGAACTATGACGGTGGGGGAGTTTTGACACTAGCTGTATGGCTAGATTCATTTCATCTGTCGTCTGGAGGGAAATTCTAAGGGTGGTTGATCGTTAGTGTACTATGGTTTCACTGATCAATACCAAGTCAATGACGGTGCAGTACCCTAACAAATAGGACACGCTCCGATATTTTGACGTCTCCCTACCCCTCACTTCCCTCCCTTCCCCTGCTTTGCCTTCTTCCCCGACCAGGCGCGTGTCCTTTCCCCTCCACGTCGACCCCTTCGCCAACCCTACGTCTCTGCCTCACGCCCTCCCCGCCCCTGCCCGCCCGGCTCCGCGTCATTTCCCCCGCCTCATTGAATAATAATCTCTGCGACGCATATGCGTAAACACGTCGGGGCGAGTTACGGGCAAGCAAGTGGAATGACACAATTTTTCACCCAACCGTGGCAAAAGTTAGAAAGTTATGTCTTTCACCGTGATCTTAATTGTTTTTTCTCGCCCTCGCAACTTTTGAACCTAACTTATCTCTATTTATAACGTGGGAGTGATGTACGGTATATTTAGATTTTTCAGCACGTGCTACGCCCACTGCTTACGCCATGTTCCCCGACGCGGAATATTCTTGCCCAACTTGCCGTTCCTGTGCCGCGCCAGATTCGGTGGCTTAGGGCATCAACCGGGACCGGGAGGTCCTAGGTTCGAGTCCTGACGGCGATAGGATTTTCGACTCTAGCTTTTCAGCTAGGTCGAATTCAGTGGCTTTCTGGAGGAGAATTCTAGCGGCCGGCTGCTCTTATCGGTAGTTTTTCGTGAATTCTCCAATCAACACCAGGCGAATGCCGGAGCAGTACCCTACCAAACGGGTCGCGGACCGCGCGCGATCTGTCCTTCGTATTCCTTGTTCTATCCTCTTCCCTTACACACACATACCTACACTAACATGCACTACACTACCACATATTCCGGGAGACCGGTCGGGAGCTTAGAGCTTGTCCTGGCTGGGGCGGTGCCCGTTGGTGGGAGAGTTCTGGTTAGGGGGAAACCCCACCAGCCGACGGTAGGTCGGCACCGGATCTCGCCATCCAGCGGGGGAAGATCATCGCCATCTCCCGAGAAAAAAACATGCACTACACTAACGGGACTAATGACCAAAGCAGTTGACGTGCCAGGAAACATGAAAAAATCATTCAATCAATCAACTCTTTCCATCTGTCTACTCTACCTACTTCCAGAGGAGCCATCTGTCACCCCCCGACATACAACCCTCCTCTTCACCTGTAACATTGTCCAGACCCTTACCCCGTTTACAATCCCAGCCCCCGGCCTTCTTTGCTTCACCGCTGCCCCTCCCCCGCGACTGTCCTTAACCCCGAAACCCTTCACCCGCCTTGGAATCTGAGTGCCGGTTCTGCCCAAATCCCTGACGCAGTATACGTGAGAAATTTACGTCAAAATGTTATTAGCTGTAATTCATGTCTTTCTCACCACATCTGTTTCCTTTGGCGAAAGAAAAGATAGGAGATAATTAAGCGGTCGCAGTAAGGTATAGTACGTTTCCGTTTCTTTTCGTTCTTGACTCCTTTACGTGTAGTTGAGAAGTAAAATCTAGTAGTAGATGAATGGTGACAGAATAGTACAATGATACGTCGCTCCGATGCAGTTTTAAGGGAAAGTACTTTTAAGGTATCTGTCTTTTAAAATGTAAAAAAATGTGTCTATTTTTCCCCCTTGCACATTTGATTTCTATATAATATTAGAGATCAAACAATTTTTAAAATTTGTCCTCATTTGGATTATAAGATTGGTCAAATGCTGGATTTTACTTTAGATATTATAACTCCAAGAGGTGATATATTTTGATAACTCTTTTCTAAATTAATGACATATGTAAATTCAAGGGAATGAAATAGAATGGTAAAGGTACTGTGAAAACGAATGAGTCGAGATTTAGTTATTTAGTTAAAAAAATTATGTTTAAAACTTTATTCTGGACATTTCAGTTCATTTAACTGCAACTTTTAGTGATAAATTGTCTATTCTAGTTCATTCTCTAGAGTAAATCATGAGCTGCATTCTGCAAAAATAATTATACAATTATCTTTTGTGGTTTAGGTTTTATAATGTTTGACATGCATGAATATGCTGAATATTTCCAATTTGGAAATGTTCACCTTAAATTTACTCACAAAGGGCTTGCCAGTTGGCATTCACTACGAAACAAATTGCTCAAAAACTAAGAAACGTAAAAAGAAATGGTTTTAAGCATTTAAAAGAGAATAAAATAGACTATACGAGTGAATAAAAATTGAAACAGATGAAATTTCACAATTTTTCATCATTTTAAGGTAGACAGTTTCTTTGTTTGATGATCACATGGATATGAAATCATGAGCAAGAAAATTAGTGAGATTTTACTTGCAATCTGACGAGCAAATATAAACCCCTAACACTGAATAGGAAGGTGGTTGGGGGAAGGTATCATGGTTTTCTAAACTCCAAAGCTCTAACACTAAAGCTTATGTCTGTTCCTCATTCCTCGATTGTAAATATTTTTTGAAAATAAATTAGCTGTTAATAATGCAAAACGAAGAATAACATGTAGTGGACATTGACCATTTTCTAGGATCTATTAGTTATTAGTATAAAGCTTACAATGTGATCATTTGTTAGTATCCGTTAACTATCGTATCAAGCGTTTAATCGGAACCTTGTGGTATTTACTTCATACAGAAGATATAGTAATGACCAAAGCTTAAGTAAAGTCTAATCATTTCTTAGTAGCCGTTCATTACCGTATCAAGCTTTTCATCTTAATCTTGTGGCATTTCCTTCTTAGAGAAGATATAATAATGTCTTCGTGATCTAATAAAGTGTTTCACCGTATTGCTTTTAGGTTTGCGTTTTCTAATGGACGGAATTGTGAGGTATCGTGTATTGTAATAATTAAAAGATATTCATTGAGAAGTTAGATATATTTTACTCTACATTACGATGCTAATCCCCTTACACAATTCATTTTATGTCCAAATGTTTATTCACTTTTCATAAAATAAATCAGCGTTCGAAGTATTCCTCACAATACCCTTATTAAAACGCACTATTGTAATTAAACTTCCGTCAATACACATTTTGTACAAAAAAAATTGACTCGAGTCGTAAAAAAAGGGTAAGAGGACTATTTAATTTTCCAGGGTGGCCAAGTAAGTGCAGTGTATCTGAAACGTTCAATCTTTTTACAAATTACTGTAAAATTCCCCTTTTTCGGGTATATAAATTTTACGAGCTATTACTTGACTTAATAGCACAATTCATGCATCGTATAGTCGTAAATTGGATAGTAACTTTCTGGAATAAAGAACAACTTTGTACTCTCGAATGATATAGAGCCCGAAGCATGTTATGTTCCTCGTCTGGAGCGATATACAATATTAGACGCAATGGGAGATTCCAAACACCCTCATGAAAAGATGCGAGATATAAAATATCAAACCTATTGTGGTCATTAATAAATAAAACCAATATTCTATTGGTTTATCTATAAAGATCTAAGAGCATAGAATTACCTGGCGCAAATCAAATAAATAAAATATAACTATGTATTACTGCGTAAGGCACAAATATTGTAATTTTGGTTGTTAAAGTGGAAATTAATTGGAAGTGAAGTGTGTCCTTATGAGTGTTGTTTCAAGCGAATCAAACTTCGTAGAAATTATTTGTTCAATTCGATTAAACTTTTAATATTTGATAATAATAATAATAATAATAATAATAATAATAATAATAATAATCCGACTCCGCGGCGCATACAGTTGGAGAAGCCGTCATTTGTGACGAAGGGGCTGCAGGTTCTAGTCCTGCGTAGGTCGTATTTCCTGTGATCCCTTCACCCCTCATCATCATCATTATCATCATCATCTCTGCAAAAGTTACTCTCGTGTGAAGATGCCATAATGATAATGATTGAACAAGCAGATGAAGGATATACTCCACTAAATATGAGAGCCTTGAACACAGGAACAACGGCAACTGTATCAGGAACGACACTAAAAGTGACAACTCAAAGAGATCTAGAAGAACACAAGGCAATGCACGGCAAATTTCATAAAGCTATCCATGAACCTCATGTTGAAACACAATCCTCGCTGCAATGGCTATCAGACGGCTGTCTATACCCAGAAATAGGGATTTATAATGGCAGTCCAAAATAGAGTATGTCGAACTAGAACCTTTGAATAACATTGCATAAACATACCCGTGATTGACAAATGCAGAAAATGCGACTCCAGTGGTGAAACAATCGAATATATAATAGCGGGATGTTCCGCACTTAGTAGTTAAGAGACAGTGCGTACTTGGGGAGACAAAACTAAGATTATCCATCAACAATTGGCTCTCAAGCATGGAAAGTTAAATAGTGGAGCTCCACCGTATTACAAATACAACCCAGGACATGTAATGAAAGAAAATAATATCATTTATTGGGACTGACCAATAACAACAGATAAAACTCTGGCTTTCAGTAGACCAGATATAGTTTTGATTGACAGGAACAATAAAGAAGCTATGCTTGTTGAAATTGCCGTATCATTGCCACACAATCTAAAGAAAACAGAGGCCGAGAAAATTACTAAGTATGAAGATCTTGCTCTAGAAATAAAACAACTGTGGAAACTACCGAGGGTAACTACATATCCACTTGTTATTTTGGCTGTAACCCAATGCAGATGGGTGTAACTGCCTATATGTCGGTTCCATTGATTTTTGAGTAGCACCCGAGAACGTCAAGACACGGCAAGATACAATTATAGTGTAACCGAATTGCAAGAGATCGCGCCAGCAGTAAATGGTATCCCTTGCGAGAATTTATGAAAGTTTCTGAACGCCCGCGTAGAATGGAATGACAACCAATCAAAAATCACCCTTGAAAATATCAGAACTAGCGTAAAGCACCGCTACGAAAAGCTCTCTCTTATGCTGCCGACCGCTGATCTAGACGCACCGAAATTGTTCGTGTTGGACGGAGAGGAGAATTTGGAATGAACAGATAGCCAAGGTGGAGAAAGATCCGCGGTTCAAACAAAGAAAGGGACTCCCGTGATACAATAAAGACAAAGTGATACAAAAAACACTAACAGAATAAATCCAAAATTCCAGGGAGATGTGTTTAAGTGGCGTATCTGCTGGGAACTGCCTGCTTCATCATTAGAGAAAAGAAACAACAAAATCGCCAAACAAGATGGCCTAGCAAGTAAGCTATGTCTAGTGCAACATCCCTGATGCATCGAAGGTGGACGATATTCGTGCCATGAGCTCGCTGCACAAATATCATTAAAACTGCTACTTATTTCTATTGACCGTCGCTATTGATATTAGGAAGAATGCATCATTAGTATATCCAAAATATTGCCATTGTTTTGAACAGTACTTCACAAATATGCACAGGATAGAAGCCGTGTTAGACAATATGAATATTTCTTTTACAAATGGACATACTCCATTTGTCGTGGAATCTACGGATGCATCTCTGAAGAAAAGCCAAAGGTCTAGTCCCAGAAGCACAAGAACTGTCAGTAAAGACTACGGCCAATGTATAGTCATACGACTGTTAATAATGTTCGTTGGATTTCCGAAAATCGTCCTTTTTCAATTGTGAATTTGGCTACCAACTAGTGGATTATACATTACACGCGTTGGTGTTCCCAGATACATAAATTCTTGTTGACATAGCATTGAATGTTCTGATCTTCATGAATCGTGCATTTCGAATAATATTTCTAACTTTTGATGCCGCGGCACATCTGAACCTTAACAGCTAATAACGGTTATGGAGGAAGAGGAGACAATGAAGGAGGGTGAGTAAGAGAAGCGGGAGGAAGAGTGTTAAAGAACAAATAAATGGGAAGGAAGGGAGAAAGGAAGAGGAGGAGGAAGAGGAGGAGGATTGGAGGAGGAAGGAAGAGGAGGAGGAAGAAGGAAGAGGAGGATGAGGATGAAGGAAGAGGAGGAAGAAGAAGGATGAGGTAGAGGAAGAAGAAGGACGAGGAGGAGGAGGAAGAAGGAAGAGGAGGAAGAAGAAGGATGAGGGGGAGGAAGAAGAAGGAGGAGGTGGAGGAAGAAGAAAGGAGGAGGAGGAGGAAGAAGAAGAAGAGGGGAAAAAGGAAGAAAGAAAAGAGAGGTAGGAGACGAAGAGGAAAGAATAGAATGTAGCAAGAGTAGAAAAGGAAGAAAGAGTAGAATAAAAATAATATACGAGGAAAGAATACTCCTCCACCAGTGCCCGGCCTCCCTTTTCCATTACCCTCATTGTCCATCGCACTAACCGCAGTGCGCCTGCCAGTGGCTCCGACCGGGCCTCTCCCCGTGCGTGTGCAATCCCTCGGCTGATGGAGGCGCCGCGGATCCGCGAATCGCAACACGAGCTGCGGATTCAGCCGGCGTCCGGAACGGAGCGACGCTAAGCGCGGGATCGGCGCTGTCCGTCTCCTCCCATCCCATGGATTGAGCGCTGTAGGCCGGCGGCAGCCTAGCGTTCACGTGCGTCTACGAGATTAAGCACAGATATCACGGTGGCGTCGCTTTAAATGAATGTTCTGTAAGGAAGTACGGGAATTATGTTATGCACCCACTGCGACATCCACGGAAAGCACCACGGAAGACTCCATGAGAAATCTTCCGCCAGACATCGCCGCTCCTAGAGCCAGCCACTGTTATCTGTTTGCCAAATAATTGTATTTTCCATTGTAGAAACCTTCCGTAGGATTACTAATGGGTTGTTGTGATCTCGTCTTCTTTCTGTGGAAGGAACCTTCCAGATATATAATTTAAACATATCGAAATGTAAACCATTATCTCTAAAATACCTAGGGTATTTTATATAGGTATTATATATATATATATATATATATATATATATATATATATATAATGTTTGGGAGAGCAATAGAATGATGGATGGGGTTGCTCGCAAAGCGTGGCTACCCACTTCCTAGTTTTCCACTAGGAAAAATGCTGAAAAACATTATTCGAGAACTATTAGTTTATCTCATCGTGATAAATATTGATGATGTAAGACGCTTGTCAATTTTACCTTGTCAATGTTTCCTTCGACTTACAGAAGATTGTTTTCTGTTATTGTTCATGCGACATACCATTTCCGCTTGCTTTCGTCCTTTACGCGCTCAAACACCCTCTACTACCATTAGTCAAATATAATTTCTTCAATGCCGCCCGGATGTGAATTACCATGCCTTTTTACTACTGACGAGGTGATCTTTTGTGTGTACGCCCGGCTGCAAGATTCTTCGACAATACTCCCCAACAATACAATCATAAATTCATTGTATTTCTTGGAAATATCGACAATGAGAATGCTTTTGCGCGCTAAAAGATCTCAACTGAGGTCGCAAATAGCAACCGTACGTAATTAAATTAATAGTCGGTAGCATATATACGTGCATCTTAACTGTGTTTTACCTGCACGAGTCGAGCAACCGCAAAACTGTGGTCGGCCACTATCCTTTTAAATAATGCTTTTCTATCGCGCCTTCATTTGGAGGACTTATAACTTTGAAATGTTGATACTTCACAGTGTCTCCGGACCAGGGGCGGCCTGCCGAGCTTATGCGAAAACAGTTCAACTCTTCAACTGCTTTTGTTTCGTCCAATTAGTTTCCCGCGAAAAATGTTTTTGTCTTTTCCTCTGGAAGCAAACGCGCCGTTTGTGGAGAAAAAAAGGTTTTTAAGTCCGGCGCGGGACGTTTAAAAATGCATGCTCTTTGCTGTTAAATAGCGGCATGTAATTTTTATAATGATAGGTTTTAAAGTATGGCGCCAAATTTGAATCAATTTTGGCCGCCGATGTGCTAACACACACACACACACACACACACACACACACATGTAAGGTTCAGAAGAGAAATCGCGTATAATCCCGCCAGTCGTCTTTGTGTTCACATTTTTCGGCCAAACCTGCCCTGTACAGATCTTTGCGCCAAAATTCAAAGATGTCATACTTCTTTGTGTGTTTTCTTGAAGATTATCAGTTAATCCTTCCTGTGGTAGTGAACCTGAGGAAGCTAAGATGCAGATCGCCAGATTTCATCTTAAATCCACGTTGTTCCCATGCTTGGGGTAAGAGCGACATGAGGTGAATATGACGGATTCTCATCACCGTAACTAGCGCGATCCGCCTGCTTGAGATTTTCTTCGTCACACAGCTACAGAAAGTGGGACGATTTTAAAGGAAAGCTACAACTCAATTTTTACCTCGACTGGAATTCGAACCCGGGACCGCAGCACGGGAAGCTAGTATGCTGCCCATGAGCCATCCCAAAGGTGAGTTAAATATTCAACCATTTATTACAATTATATGTATTAAAAACAGCCTTTTCTAAAAGTGAATGGATCATTTGAATAACCCTCTCTTTACTCTATAACACTCTCAGACCGACTGTGATTACTTTGTGTTTCCAGGTTCGGCAACTGCAATGATCATTGGTCCCGTAAGTATTTTGCATGTTTTGAACAAGGGAGGTGCTGGTGTTCATCTCCCACTGGATAGTTAGATTTGGCATCACATTAACATCGGTGTGCGGGGTTTTCCGCAACCAAGTATCTCCCAACAGTTGGTCACCGCAGCAAACGGGTCAAGCTGTCACTGTCAGATAGCGGCTGAATTCAACCTTGCTATGTAGCTGTTGTCGAAAATTCTGCCACCGTCGGGACTCGAACCCATGGACTTGCCGGTCGTACGCATTGCATTGACATCAGTTAATACTCTGTACCGCCTAATCCGGTAAAAACACTAGATACTTACCAACACCACTAATAAAACAGGCACAAACTGATATCACCATCACTACCACATCACTATTATCAACATCAGCATCACCTCTCCACAATCTTAAGCACGACTCTTGCTGCCTTCTCCGCCTTCTCTGTGTATTCTGTGCCTGCCGCCGCCGGGCCTTCCTTTCTCCCAGCGGCGTAACCACGTCCGAGACTCAATCTACGTTCTCAATTACCTGAGCGCCCGGCCACCCCGCAGCCTCGCGTAGCGAATGCTCTGTGACGTTTCCTGCGGCTTCTTTCGTGCTCTCCGTGGCCTTCCGCGCCAACGCAATGCGGTTATACGAACCTGAATAGATGAAATGAAAGATGTCCAGTAGGAGTAATAAATAATTGATGTTATTACCGTGATGTTTAATTATTTACACAATTATTAGTCTAGTAGCTTGGAAAGTCGTTGGTGTGGCTAGCAATTGCGATTCAGAAAACATTCGTAAGTAATTGTGCAAGTGTAACCACAGCAACATGGTGAAGTATGCATAAGTATATTAATGGTAGTTGTCTTCCGACGGGTTTGTCTTGATCGTCTCTTTTTTGAAAAAGAAATACTGTGACATATAAATGAGAGACGTAATCGCTATGGAGGTAAATATTAAAACTTCAAAGATATAGGAATAGGAAATTAAGTCGGGAAATATTTAAAATATATTTAATTAATTATATAAAACTATTATAAACTATACATAAACCTTATTCACTAATAACGATGATTTTAAATGTTCTTGTAGTTCTCGTAAGAATTACACATATATTTAATGACGCAAACTCATGCACACACGCGTGTGCACTTAGACGCATAGTGTTTTGATGATTGAACATCGTGATCACATAGTGTGGCGTCATACGGGTGTAATCAGTACACAGACGAGAGTGGGTTGCAATAATAGTAGGTTTATTCACAATTTAGACCGTAGTCACAAATAACCAATGCACTGTATACAATTAACTAACTAAATAGACCCCACTGCTAGGAGAGATATTTACAACGGTTACCACACCGCAACATACTACCTAATGTTTCGCCGTGCGTAGTACCGCCTGCCCTGAGACCGACTACATGTCTTACTAGTCACGACAATAACTGCCGGCTTCTTGCGCCGCGTGCACGTTCGCACCTCTCACGGACGACCTACGCTGCTGCCGCCAGGATCACAAAGAAGGAATAGCTATTGTTCTTACGGCCCTTGAATAGCCCTCGCAACGCTGCCCGCCGCCTCCATTGCCTCCGCCCTAACGATGCGCACGCCCTGTCAGAAAAAACCCGTGCAGCATAGCTTCTGCCTTTGTCTACGCATCCGGTGCTCACCACGCGCCACGTGCCCACGCTGTTTTGGCGACACGACGCTACAACAGCATGAAATTCTGGCGACGACGGGCGAGAAATCCTGGCGAATCCTGGCGGGCAAAAGCCGGCTGACGTAGCGACTCATGCAGAATGGGGGTAAGAGGCGACGTGGATGCAGTAGGCCTGTAACGTCGTAGACTCTCTCATCCCTTTATGAGCGACAGCCCCGCCGGACGACCATGACAACAGATTACCATGGTGCATATCAACATATGAAAGTTGTTATTAGAGGTTCATCATCTGTTTTCCGCAAACGAGACGCGGATGATATACGCTCTGTTCAGTATTAAGCTATCCGTGTATATTATGTACAAATTAAATGTACATATTTAAGAATCCTGTCGTCTTTACTCATCACGACGCTACAGGCCATGGTGATTAGAGGCTGGTTGGACAATGCGGGGTGGGGGGGTTGCGGAGGGGATGGAGTCGGAGGTGCAGACGGCACAAAGAGTTAAATTTGGGCTCTGAAGCTAGCCAAACATTTTAGGAGCTTGAAAACTGTATAACTGGCCTCCCAAAGGACCATCATCGCATTTTTATGTTTGAACAGCACAGGTAAAAATGCAACATTCGCTTCAGTCACGATACCTTCCCCCTTACGTCAGTAATGTTACTTAGAATCTATTAAACTTTTCGAAAAATCGATACTTTTTTTGCTCTTTAAAATAAGTAATTTTGCATTTTTAATAATAATATAATAATTTACATACTAAGTAATTGTAATATTATTTCCTTAATTTAAGGGATTAAATGAGCAAAGTACAAGAATTAAGAGAGACAAATACTGATTCGGTGACCAGAAACGCTAAGGCAGTAGTGTCGTAGCGTTCTCGGGGCCAAGGATCGCTGGTTGGAGTCCCGCCTCCGGCAGGGTTGTATTTGGGTTCGTTTTTTCACCCCTTATCATCACCATATCGTTTTATCTTCAGTTACCATAACGTTAACTCCGATAATGGTCGCTAAGGCCTGGATGTTGATTTGACCTTAAATAACAAAAAACAAACAAAAAAAACACTCTTCAATCAGATCAAAATATAGTCGGATAAGTTTATGCGCCGACTGACGAGGTGACGACTGTGCGGTGGGAATGGATGTGTTCGGGGGAGGAGGCGAGGGGGCAGCGCGAGGAAAGCAGTGCGGCGGCGACGTAGGTGGCAGGGCAGATTCTGGGCCATAGGCCATGGACCGCAGATGAGCTAGCGGTCGCAGGCGTGCAAAACCGCCAGCCGACCGCCATGATAACCACGCTCGGGACCGCGGTTGCTGCCGTGGCAGAAAGACGGATGCAATGTCCCCCATAACTCTTGCGACTCCGAGCCACAAACACACCCTTCCTTCCTTGTCTTAGGCCCTTTCTGGGCGTCAAATAATTACGTTTGTATAATTTTTGAAAACTCAAAAGAATTCATCAAAATGGCCATTCATCAAAATGGCCAATGAAATCATGTTATTCTGAATATTTAGCACTACGCATACAAAAAGGTTAAGAAAAATAGTTTGTCGTTTCTCAGAGTACGTAATTTAGTATTTCTGAAAAAAGAAGAAATTTTCTGCTCAATTTCTCAGATAACTTGTTTTTTTTAGAAATTTCACGAAAAATCATTGAACATTGATTTACACAGTTGAAATAATATATTTTAAATAAAATTCCCCTAAAATAAATATTAACGACGTGAGAGACGAGTTATGATTATTAGATAGAATAGAATGATTATTAGATAGATTATTAGATAGTATAGAAAATGTGCTGAATGAAATTCAATGTAATGGGTACTTATAAACTCTATGACGTTTGTGACACTGCTCGTCTTAAAATCTCCATAGGCATATATTAGTACCCGCCACATTGCATCTCATCTTTTTTATTTTTACTGTTTTCATTAAGTTTTACTCCATTTATTTCACTAATCCACTAACAGAAACGTTTTTCATTTCACTTTTCATCAGTACATGTTAAGTAAGTTTTATTCAGAGTTTTGCACCAAAAATAGTTAAATCTGATTGTATTTAGCAGCCAGGCACACACACAAACTCACATCGTTATCCAATGAAAATCAGAGATTGTTGTTTATTTTTTAAATTTTATTTAACCAGATCAGTGGGATTACCACTTTACAGGTGAGTATTTATTTTAACTATGTATCCTAACAGATAGTGGCTCGAAGTTACGAGTAGCTGTAAATTTGCACACTATCATAACCCTATTTTTGATCGAGAACATCCCCATTGGGTACCTTCATGATGATTGTTGTTAATTTTGTGAAGAAAACAAGATTCAAGGTGTGAGGTGAGACAAATATTTCTCTAAGTTATGGAGGTGGAACATATCTTTGGGTGACGGATTTAATTCTTTTAGGAGCAACGCTGTTTTTTCCGAGGTTAAACTTTCTGGTGAAAGGGGCAGTTTGGAGGTTACAAAAGAATTTGGTATATATATAGTTTAACCTCGGAAAAAACAGCGTTGCTCCTAAAAGAATTAAATCCCTTATATATATATATATATATATATATATATATATATATATATATATATGTATGTATGTATGCGTGTGTGCGCGTGTGCACGTGTGCGCGTGTGCGCGTGTGTGCGTGTGTGCGCCCGCGCGTTTGTATGTGCTGTTTCAGAGTTCTGTCCTTCATTTACATCTTTATTTGAGTATTCTCACAGGAGAAACCTCGCTTGGTCTCGACCACTACATTTCTCTTCCCGTCGCAGTTGCACACGACCCTATTTTTGCTCCGAGATTTATCACGTTGGTTCTTGTGGCGATGTTTCCTACACTCTGCTCTGCCACTGTAGAAATTCTCGTGGGGCTGCACTCGCAGTTAAGAACATTAACGTATATCCTCATATACACCAAGGAACGCTGCCAAGGCCTTAGTACCCTACGTAATCCCTTCGTGTGTACCGAAGAAGTGCACAACATTATAGTAACCTTCAGAAGTTTTATTTAAGGTAACACTTTACAATTACTAAACCCACGGCGCTAGAAGATGGCGTGAACCACAAAAACGTTCTGGACGACTTCGTTTTAATGAAGTCTGGGATACTCGTCGTCCGGAAGTTTTAGTAGTAAACCATGCAATTGGGTCAACTAAAAAGACATTTAATTAAATGTAACGTTTCTCTGAAGATAAAGTTACTCAGGACTTCTTTTCCGTTACTTAACTGTTTTCATCAAATTAAGTTGGATGCTTTTTGTTAATTCATTTCTGTATTGACTTTATAATGGGAAAACAGATTTGTTAATTATTGCTTTTCGATTACATGTGATTAATATCTGATTTACAATATGAAAACAATACAAATGCTTATTTTCATTCATTGCTATTTCAATATGCATCAATGATTCATCACAAGGTTGGTCTTTTGCACAATGTTAGGGTATTTAATGACTTGTCAATGGCTGCCTGTTGATAAAGTACATTTGGAGGGCAGTTAGAATGCATGTAGTACTTGAATGAAGTGTTGGTAATAGAACCATTATGTGACGTGTTTTCATCGACAATTACAGTCATTGAGCACGAGACCATTGCCAACACAAACATTGAGGACCCACAGCCCTATTTTCAGGGATAATAGTATTTGGAACAGATCGTAACACGACTGTAAGCAAGTTCAGCAACAGTCTGCAAGTGCACCTACTTTACTTCACATATTGTTGCACGGCTTGTATATGCACATTGCGGGTACTTAGCTAGTTTATCTGATAGCACTCAACATGAAACAGTTCCCTGTTTGCTGATACGCAACATCAAGCTAACCCGAATCGATTTCTTTAGTTGAAAAATTCGATATGCCATCCTAATATGAAGCATTTCAAGAAACATTTTCGCCAAGAAATCTCCGGTTAATTTACTTAAAAACTACTAAGATGGTAAAAACAATCAGCTATGTAGCTAATGTCAAAAATTCACCACGATCGGAGCTCGAACTTTAGGTCGTCCCGACCAACGACGCTGCTGAGTCAAAGAATATTGCTAGCTTTCTTGGTGGTACGAACAGACAATATTTGTTGATGGATGTGCATGTAACCCAAGAGAATTTTCTCCGTCTGTAATCAGTTATATTGTTCTGAGTAAATAGTAATGGATGAAATTGAAGAGTTTATTTCCAAATAAACGTTTCACCCAGAAACAATTTTTCAGGAAGGAAAAGAAATCATATTAGCTTTTATAGTTCAAGGATGATTAAACTGTTTTGGGACACATTAAAATGAAGAAGGAACACAACTTTTGACCACAATTTTTGCACGATGATGGAGAAGAATTTTACGGCTATGTTGATAAGTAAAATTAGGAAACAAATAGAAATAAAGATATCACACTTTGGATATAAGCTCTTTTAACTTCAAGGAAAATGTTTATAAAAACATGGCGACGGAAAGTAAATTTTAAGAATATTAGAACTATCAAACGAAAAAGTCAAAACGTATCCAGTTTTTCGTTGCAAATGAACAAGAAAAATTACTTCTTCCATTTCTAGCTGTGCTTTTTGATGGAAAGTCAATTGATTTAATATATTTTTTAAGGTTTTCTGCTCCAGGTGTAGTTACTTATTTGAGAGATCATTTTGCACAGAAATATTTATAAATCAGGATTCACTGGATAAATCAAACATTATAAGAAAAAAACGATGATTCCAGTCAATAAAGTATATTTAAAGCAGACGTTTCGGCCTAGATTATAAGGCCCTCTTCAGTGTCAGAAAGGTCAACAAACGAATCAGTTACAATCTTACATAATATTACTAGTATAAAACAATTAAAAACAAAAACAATGAGAAAAAGACGTGGTACCTGTAAGTTGCTTAGATTATGTTACACCATAGTGTTAAAAAAATATATGGTATCTCAACACTGTGGTGTAACATAACCTAAGCAACCTACAGGTACCACGTCTTTTTCTCATTGTTTTTGTTTTTAATTGTTTTATACTAGCAATATTATGTAAGATTGTAACTGATGGGTGTGTTGACCTTTCAGACACTCAAGAGGGCCTTACAATTTAGGTCGAAACGTCTCCTTTAAATATACTTTATTGACTGGAATCATCGTTGTTTTTCTTATAAGAAATATTTATGCTTGGTAAAGATTCATATCTCATATCATGCAATTATCACTGTAGTGGTTTACTGACCATGGAGAGGGCCGTACTCATTAATGAGCATACGCAAGGGAGAGTCTTTCACAATCATGATATACATTTTGCAGTTTAGCGACCACCGTTCAGGTTTATCTTTCCATTCGACTAGATGAAAATTGATTGGGTGATCAAGCGGGATGAATGATGCTCACGGATAAGATGATAGCTCCAATGTGATGTGAAGTGATGCGAGAAACCAACCACGCCCAACTAGTTGAGGAAACTCTTATTTCTCATCGAACTAGAACCAACAACTGACGCCATCGCATTTAAGACGACCCTTCAAACCCTTCCTCCAACACAGCCGGTATGACGATTTACTACCACGTGCTTTCTGTAAACCTTTCTTCCCTTTTATGAAACTTTTACCCACATCACATCCGCTTTCTCAACATGCTGCCTCCGACATGAAATCTGCAATTTCTCCGCCTACGCCTGCTTTGTATTCACGTTCCCCAGCTTGCTCAGCCGTCGTCACCTACCCTCCCTCGTTACAATTAGGCGCTCGCCCTCACCCTTGGCCCGCGGCCCCCGCGCCCCTATCCCCCCCGCCTCGCCCCGCCCCCGCCTCGGGCAGACAAATTAAACTACAAAGCAACCCCCGCCGCCGCAGCCCCCGACGCCGGGCGCGGGGCGCGCGCCCAGCCGTCCCCGTGCGCCCTCTAAGTAACTAGGGCGTGAACTAACCCTCATCAAGTACAAGGGTCGGTTTTTACACGGCAGTAACCGGGGTTTACGCGCCCGTGCAGAAGTTGTTGGCTTGTTGCGTTCCCGCTCGCGCGCCCACGCCCGCCCGATGTGGACGCTCAGCCCCGCGCTTGCCGACTTCCCCCTGTTTGCCCTCGCCCTCGTTTCAGGCGTGGCCTTTGCCCTCGCGGCTGCCTTGCATTTGTCCTCATTCTTGCCTCGCCCTCGCCATCATCCTCACCTTCTCCGTTGCTTTCGTGTTCGCCTTTGCCCTCTCCCTTCGCCCCAGCGCCCACCCTCTTCCCTCGCCCTCGGCCCCGCCCCCACCCTCGCCCTCGCCCTTACTCTCGCCCTCGCCCTAGCCCTCATCCTCCCCCTCCCCCCGCCCTTGCCTTCTCTCTGGCCCTTGTTCTCAACCTAGGCTTCGTTGTCATCCCCTCGTTTTCACCTTTGACTCCGTCTTAGCCCTCGTTTTCGTCCTCTTCTTCCACCTTGCTCACACCATACACTCTCCTTCGCCCTTGCCTTGGACCACGTGTTACCCCTCGTGCATTCACCGCGATGTGGGTTTTGCTCATGCTGACGTCGCCTCACAGCTTTGCTTATCGCCTGTTTCATTCTGTTTACTTATCTGTACTTCTTCCCGTCCTTCTCAGCTCACTTGCTGAGATTGTCTTGCTACTCTTGGGTAATAATCCTGCCGGTCATTTTTCACTCTTTCTAGTCTGTTTCCTCCGTACCTCACACTCCTAGAGCCTATATCTCACTCACATTCCCTTCCTGCCCAACCTTTGTCTACACTCTCTCTTCACCATTCCTTTTTCCTCACTCTTGAGGTGCTCCTTTCCTTTCCTATCCATCTCTTTTCCAATTAAATGATCTTCCATGTTTGACACTCCCTCCACTCGTCAAAAATCGACTTATCCCCCTGTTGTCTTCCCAAACCATAGCGTTGCAATCATTTTCGCTAATTTCGTCATCGACTGCACTCCCTCGCCTATACCACTCTGGACAGCTCCCCCCTGCCACATTCTCCGATCTCTTTGTCGTTAGTCTAATACTGTCTTCTAGGTTGCGCTTCTTCCTCCTCCCTTCTTTTACATCACACCGATTTATATTCTTCCTACACCCCATTCCTACAACTGCAACTGCTCTTCGACCCGTTTTCCCGCTGCCAATGCTCCCTCGTTGCACCCCATTCCCGCTTTGTTTTCCTGTCCTCTCCCCTTCACCCCGACCTGGTCCTCCTTCCACCCCCGCCGGCGAGCTCCACCGTTGACGCCTCGTCTCCACGCGCTCCGTTTCACCGCTCCCAGCCCCGGCCCCCGCCCCCGCCCGCGCCGCTCGAATCGTCTGTTAACGCGGATTTATTGTCCGAGATAGTGCTGTTTACGAGTGCGACACGTTGCGAGCTCTCGATACGAGCCGTGAGGCGGGGAAGGCGCAAAGGCGGCAACGAGGCATCTTTACAGGGGCGCGTACCGCTGTCGCGCTCCCGGCCCCGCTTCAGCCTTCGCCGCCGCTTCCGCTTCCACTGCGCCTGCGCCTCCGAGCGTCAGCGGCGCTACACCACCTCCGCCACTATCACCGTCACAGCCACCTCCGCCGCCACCCCTACCGCCGCCACCCCACCGCCGCCACCCCACCGCCGCCACCCCCACCGCCGCCACCCCACCGCCGCCACCCCACCGCCGCCACCCCCACCGCCGCCACCCCCACCGCCGCCACCCCACCGCCGCCACCTCCGCCGCCACCCCACCGCCGCCACCCCACCGCACCGCCACCACCTCCGCCACTCTCACCGTCACAGCCACCCCCACCGCCGCCACCCCCACCGCCGCCACCCCCACCGCCGCCACCCCCACCGCCGCCACCCCACCGCCGCCACCCCACCGCCGCCACCCCCACCGCCGCCACCCCCACCGCCGCCACCCCCACCGCCGCCACCCCCTCCGCCGCCACCCCATCGCCGCCACCCCACCGCCGCCACCCACACCGCCGCCACCCCCACCGCCGCCGCCCCCACTTCAAAAATGAGTGGTCCAGAAGATCAAATTCACATAGAGAGGAAAATGAACAGCACTGAGAATGGTGATGCTAATGCCAAGAAGTTAAACAGAACAACCTTAACTTCTCCATTTCCAGGAAAAAGGAAACGATTAATCCAAATTTAATGATAATATTAAAAAAATCAATGTTAATGGAATGAGACCCTTATTAATTACAATGGCAAGAAGAAACATTAGTGATACAATGTTGTTGAGGAATTGTTGTATTGTTGTAGGAATACGTGTTCAACTGTGCACAGTTGTAAACCACGACTAAGTTTTGAGAAATAAATTGTGAAACTGGATCTCTATTGGTTGTATTTTGTATTTTTAAAAGTATTTAAAAACTATTTTGTATTTTGTTCTAAATGCTTTTATGGAAGTATTTTGTATTTTGTAACATACTTTTTTCGAGTATTTGGCCCAACTCTGGCTACAAATATTGTAGAAGTTAAATTTATTCCTGTTTGTTTCATTAAAAGTATGAAATGATTGCTGCACCAGATTCTCGAAATGAACGTACATATTTACCACAGACGCTTTATTTGAAAAGGTTGAATTGTACGTTTTTCAAGTAATAGCTGAGATATAAGTAGCTCAAAAACTATAATGTATCAATATTACATGACCATTTTCAATAATACGAGAAAGTGTATGCTGTTGTCGCACCACTAGTTGTTGTTTAAAAATCGCAAATAAGCATTTTTTTCTTTCTTTATCTTATCTATTATTGATGTTGATTTACTAAATAAATTGCTTAAATGTTAAGGAAATGTACTTTTAAATGTAAAGTAAAGTTTACGTAGTAAATACGTGATATATTTAGTGATTATTTATAACGATGTATCTTGTATTCAGTGCTACCAAAAGGCCATAATACTGATTTATTCTTACATCTGTAAATTTTTTGGTAAGTTTAATTTTGTAAACTGTTAACATTATTTATTAAGGACGACCTGTTTCCATCAGCGTCATTTCTGATGAGTAGTATCTTCAATAAAAACCGCAAGGAGTTCGGCATTGTTGATGTAATTACTACAGTTGCCCACGAGAAAGCCCTTAAACTCCTCTTTTAAGGTACTGCACTCTTCAGTTTAGCAGAAAGCGCTTTGTTCGTACCTCCGCCACACAGCGCGGAGAATAGAGCACTTTCATCTGTTATTCCTTGTCGTTCAACCAGTTCATTCGAGAGAGTTCGGTCCCCAGGAATTGCCTCCCGCTAGGAAGTTTATTTCAATGGCGTCGTGCTGCACTCTTCTCTCGAATACACTCTTTTATTCCGATCCCCTGCTGGTAACAGGTGCGGATAAATGGGTGTGAGGTTACGGAAGTTAGGCACACACCAGAAACAGTTTGTTGAAAAACATTAGAAAGTGCAGAAACACAAACAGGAGAAAAACATCATTTTGTGAGAAGAGGACCAAATAACACGTTAGTTAGAATTAGGTGCCTGCAGAGTGAGGATCTCTTGCAATGTGTTAGCTGGTTCTGTCAGTAGCAAAATTATTCTGACAAAAAAATAGGAATTTGAAATATAAAAACCACGTTTTGACTCTTCAGCGCTCACATGACATTGTAAGGTCTATCCAACACTAAATTTTCTCGATTTTTCAATATGCTTCCTCTTAATTTTATTCATGTGAATTTTTTTTGCATATGTAAAGTAACATTTCTACTCCAAACTCAGTCATAAAATCGCGTACGTTGACTGACTAAAATTGCATTTGTGCCCACTGTGAAGGTGGGGGACGAGCGAGACGCGGAAACAGCGCGACGCGAAGGAATCTTCACTTGTTTTCCACTTCTTTTCTCTGCGCCTTGTAACTTGGCAGCTTAAAAGTGCATTGCCCCGCGCGCTGTCACGGGCCTGCCAGCAAGGGCTGCCCAAAAAGGCGACCCTCGTCAATGTAGATTCATGTCCCCATCTCGATCAGGTTTTTCGTCCAGTTTCCCTGATCCATTGAGCAAATGCTGAGCTGGTCCCTTGTTTTGCTTCTGGACATAAATGTAACTTCATTTTCTGTGCACGTCTTCTAGAATTCAGTGGGAAATACAATTATTCAAATTATCGTTTCCATGTTGTCGCGGCAGGAAGTAATAAGAGCCAAAATTTATTGCTTGTTTATCCTTGAAAATAGATTTTATTACATGGGAGTTTTTTTTTCTCCCTTTCAAAAATTGAAAATTTAAGTAGTATATGACAAGTGTAGGGATCACAGAATTTTAAAAATGTGCACACAATTCACTTTTCCCCATAGCACGTCATACGCAGTTTTTAACTGTTTTTTTGACGTAAAATAAATAAAAAAATAAAAAATGTTTGTTTACATCAACAATGTGCGGTCAAAATATGCATCTATTACTCACACGGAAAGAAAATAATCTCTCTACGTATGGGTAAAATTGTGATTATCTGCTTCATTTCACCAGGAGCTTCCGTTGCTACCGTGCAGTTTTAGTGATCGTCAGAAACCAGATGCGTACTGAAGGGGGGGGTAGGTTCCTTGGTACATCAGCCTCTCTCCCCAGAAGTGAAAGTGAAAGACAGATGCTAGAAATATAACTTTACAATTTTAGTGGATACTAATGGAAGTCACTCAATTTATCAAATGTTTTGGTCACAAATATTAACTTAAAGAACATTATACCCCAAACATGCAAAAGTTTTAAATACTGTTGAATAAGTTATTTCATATATTTTTTAATAAATATATCAACAACGAAGTCAAAATCATGAAGAAAAATTTGAAAATTTATATTGAGAGATAAGGGAATTTGGGGTACAGAAATAGGTCCTAAGCTGCAACATCATAACTTCAGAACTACTATCCCTATTGCTACGATTCTTTTTTCTCGTAATAACGGATGATTTGAACTTGTGTCTGAAAAAAATAATATGTGTAACATTAGTATTTACATATTTTACCTTTTTCCAGAAAATTAAAAAATAAATATTACATTTTTAAAATTAAATTTTCGTCATGAAATAATTTGTTCAAATGTTTAGTTTTGGTTCATGCACTAGCTGTATATTTCAGAATTACAACAACAACAACAAAAAAAGAATCAGAGAATTATCTAACAGAGAACTGGAGATATAATGTTTCACTCAAGTCAGCGACTCTGAGTTGAACTCAGTCGGTCCCAACGCTTGCGAGTGGCGTATGACTCCGGCACCACCCTAGCTTCGATTTGGGGGAGCGATCGCGCCCAAGTAATGGGTTGACGTTCTTCAAGAGCATTGCGTTCAGCCGTATCAAGTTGTCAATGTGCCGGATCACTGCGCAACTGAAGGGGATAAGAAAAGGTGAACAGCTGGGTGCCCATTAAAGGGCGTGAAAACTCCATGGTAAGGAACAAAACAGCTTGATGAACTGCAGGTGGTGGAATGAGAGGCAGGGGAAACTGAAAGGCCTTGAGACAAAAATCTGAATCGTCGTTGCCTACCACACACTCCGCATGGATAAAGGGTGATTTAATCCAGGTATCTAGAGGCGTGGTGGTGGGACACGTATACAGAGACTGCTGATAAGATGCTTCTATGATTGATTGATTTTTTCGTGTTTCCGGGCGCGTCAACTGTTCTGATCATTAGTGCCGTTAGTGTGGTGCATGTTTTTTTCTTGGTAGATGGCGGTGATCCTCCCCCACTTGATGGCGAGATCCGGCACCGACCAACCGTCAGCTAGTGGGGTTTACCCCTAACCAGGACATTCCTACCAGCGGGGCACCGCCCCAGCTGGGACAAGCTCTTAAGCTCCCGACCGGTCTCCCGGAGTATGTGATAGTGTGGTGCATGTTAGTGTAAGTGTGTGTGTAAGGCGAGAGGATAGGACAAGGAAGAGGAAGGACAGATCGCGCGCGGTCCGTGGCCCGTTTGGTAGGGTACTGCTCCGGCATTCGCCTGGTGTTAATCGGAGAAACCTCGGAAAACTACCGATTAGAGCAGCCGGCCGCTAGAATTCTCCTCCAGACAGCGACAGAATTCGATCTAGCTGAAAAGCTAGTGTCGAAAATCCTGCCGCCGTCAGGACTCGAACCTAGGACCTCCCGGTCAGAGGCCTGCAATGACATCAGTTGATGCACTGAACTACCGCTACCGGTAAGATGCTTCTACATTTGTTCTGCGAAGAAAACACTGTGCATTTGCTAAATTATTGTTTTGCGGATTACTTCCGTACTCATCGGCTGTTGCCTGATTACTGTACTCAACCTCTCCTCCTACATTAAAATTATGTACAAAGTAAAACAACAACAGTTCTTCCACAATAAGTTTATTTCAGTAAAGCCACAATCCAAATCAATTCCGAAATACAACCCAAGTTCCAGTCCGCCAGAAGAATACTCACCGTAACACACGCACTTCAAAACCGAACTCGCCACTATTGCTAGGCACTCGCTTGCTGCTCCAGAAATGTCCAACATACTACCGCCCCGGGCGAGGCCCTATAAGTACATCCCGAGGCATCTGAGCGAGTCTCGTACTTCCTGCCTCCGTGACGGGGCATCGAGGGGAAATGCCCGTCCTGTGACCGCCTTGCCGACGCGGTCCGGTGACCACGGAAAAGCGCCGCCGCTTGCCCTGCGCCTGGTGGCGTCTTCCCGTACTCCTCATTTCTCGACTGGCCGCCCCCCCCCCTCTCCGGCGCAACCTGCAGCGGCCACAGTGGGGCGCAACTTTGTTGACCGGTACAGTGTGCCCACCACATGGGCACAAATGCTGTTATACACAGCACAAATGATGCCATCACTTGTTTGGTTTTGGTGGCAGTTGACGCTATTTGAGTACAACTTGGATACACGCCCAGGATTCCAAAAAATATGGTTTCAATTTACTATCAAATGAAATGCAATTAAATTTGGCTAATTAATCGAATACATTCGTTTAAGATTGCATTAGCTAATTACGTGTATTGTTACCAACTATACCAATAATAAAGTATATAACAACTACTTCACCAACTACTACAACAACAAAGTGTAAAATAAAATTACGTAATAATAAAGATTAAATAAGAATTTTAAATGTTATTCTTTATTATTATTATTATTATTATTATTATTATTATTATTATTATTATTATTATTATTATTATTATTGGCGAATTCTCCCCAGAAATGGAAGACGTTAAGCAAGTAACTCGATCAATTTTTCTTTGAGTTCTTCTTGTTCCAATAGGCTTTCATTCTTTCGGAGAAGGCTCGTTTACGTTCTTCTGACCATTTTTATCTGTACTGCTTTTGTTTAGGTTGCTCTGACATAACTTCCCATTTGTCTACTTTGTGTCTCAAGGTGTCTCTTTCTAAAATGTCTGCTGGACTTATGTTTGCGTTTTTGAGGTCCTTTCGAAATTTATCTAACTATAATAATCATGTTATTCTTTATTATTATTATTATTATTATTATTATTATTATTATTATTATTATTATTATTCACACTTTCTCGACTTCAGTAGGGAAATCTATCACTTGTCCAATTGATGTTATAGCACTAGGCTCGGACTGCGAGGATGGAAATTCATCCTGACCTACATGAATGTAAGGCATTTAGGAATATCCTGAAAATATGATATGTTTAAAGAAGGGTGGTTTTTTGGGCTTCATCAAAGATATTTTTGGTATCTAAATTCTCCAGATTTCTTTTCAAGTTCCTGGTGACGACTCTTTCAACGGATATAAATATGGGGAAATGGGAGATTTCATGCAACTTTCATATGTTTTTTAATTTAGTTGCCAAGTTCTCATAATTTCTGAATTTTTCTGCTTCAGAATTCCGCAGGTGTGAGTCAAAGGGATTGCAACATCGATTATAGAGGCTGTTTTCTTTTCTTTGTCTATTGTGAGAATGTCAGGGCGGTTATGATCAACCGTTTTATCCGTCATAATAGGCCGATCCCAGTATAAGATGTGCGTCTTCGTCTCAAGCACAGCATCAGGTTCATACTTGTAGTATGCTGGAGCATTTGTTGTTATTATTATTATTATTATTATTATTATTATGTTGTTGTTGTTGTTGTTGTTGTACATTTGTGTTTATTTTTGTTAAAATATTACAAGGAGATATCCCAATCTGATTATCACCTAGGGCCCTGAATCTTGAAATGCGGACCAGGAGAGATAGATTAGGGCATCTACTTAAATCACTGCAGTCTCTCTGACCGGGAGGTTCTGGGTTCGAGTTCCGACGGTGACAGGTTTTTCGACTCTAGCTTGTCTGCTAGGTCGAATTCAGTCGCTGTCTGGAGGAGAATTCTAGCGGCCGGCTGATCTGATCCGTTGTTTTCCGTGGTTTCTCCGATCATCACCACGCGAATGCCGGAGCAGTACCCTAACAAACGGGCCATGGACTAGGCGCGATCTTTCCAACATCTACCTTGTCCTATCCTCACCTCTTACACACACACACACACACACACACACACACTTACACTAATATGCACTACACTGCCGGGAAACCGGTCGGGAGTTTAGAGCTTTCTCCAGCTGGCAGTGACCCGCTGGGAGGAGATAACTGGCTAGGGAAACCCCTGCTAGCCGGCAGTAGGTCGGCGCCGGATCTCGTCATCCAGCGGGGGAAGAACACCGCCATCTCCCGAGAAAAAAACATGCTCTACACTAACGGGACTAATGACCGAAGCATGTGGCGCACCCGGAAACACGAAAAAATCAATCAATCAATCAATCAACAGGTGGGGTAGAATTATTGAGAAGTGTCGAACCAGCAAAAATGTAATAGAATGTTCAAAAAGATCTCATCCTGTAGATTTTGATGCGAGAAACGTTTCTTTGATTCAAAATTTTAGTTTTTAAGACCCTAAAACTTGGGAGTTATTTAACGATATAGTTTCGGGTTGCATTTGATATGAATATTTGGATGCTTTTTTAAAAACAAATCCTTCCTATTTTTAAAGTCAAATTGCAATTCATCAGTTTTCCTAAACTTCTCTTTCTTTAGAGACCTCATTTATAAAAATTGGGCAAAATGTATGAATACTACTGAAATAATATAGGAGGTGACAGTCTTCAAGATGTCGTGTCGTCTCGAACACGTCTGAAGAGGAAGACATTGTCTTGTGTAGGTCAGTACATCTTGAAGAAATAATCATGTGGTGGGTGGTTGGGTATAACGAATTGAAAATCTGAATTTACTTTATCTTCTTTAGGAAGGTTCAGAATTAATGAACAACGTCCTTGCATTTTACATTTCTTGAAAATGATTTTAAAAGCCATTTTTGGATCCCTTTGTCTAAGTTGATGCTGTAATTATCAGTAAGAAAAGTTATTAGAATGGCAATTAAATGTCTAGATTGAAATGAAAATACATTTTGTAAGTTGTTTAAAAGCTGGTAGAAATGTCAAAAAAAATTTTTTTTCGAGTAAAATTATAATAATAAATACGTAAATTGGAAAATCTCATTAAAGTTTGCATTTTTGCAGTATTAAATATACAGGATGTTTTAAAAATAATCTTGGAAAATATAATCATAGTAGAATGTTTTCTATTTATTTCCAGAAGTGTATGTAAATGAATTTGATGAATGAAAATTTTATTTTTACGGTCAGATAGTGTTAATATTTACAATCTGTGCACGAAGAGATAAACTGGAGATTATTTAATCCAGGTTAATGTAGTCGATTAAATTGTAAGGGAAATTTGATAATTTTAAAAATGGAAATTTCCCAGAAGTTTTCAGCCCAGCGGTGCGGAGGGGATACTTCTCGCCTGAGCTCTAGAGGCGAGTGACATCTCTTATATCTCGCTTATTGAAGATGAAAAGCTGTGTCGTGGCAATTCCCAGGTATTTGAAAAGCTTACACAAACGCAAGGAAAGTGTTGCTAGAGATGGGGTTTATGGAGGCGCTGTAAACACACTTACATTCGCCTGGAGATGTAGCCTTAACACAGAAGGAGAATAAATCTAAAAAGGAGAATAAGAAGCAGACGAAGAGACTTCAGACATTGCTTTTGAAATCCCGTCGACTCTCTTCAGGTTCGTGAAAGAAGTTTGTATGTAAATGAGCATCTTTTTTCCGTGGGAGAAAAGAAAAACCTTACATTTTAAGATGTGTTTGCAAAATACACTGTTTTATGGGCGACCTGTGTTTGTTTTAGAAATATTGAAGAATACGTAAGGAAAGAGAAATGAAAAGTCGAATATAAAGATATAGATGATGATAATAATTATTGATCTTTATACATCAATTGTAATACCATTTACATCTGTAACAGAATTTTGGGATTCACACTGCAGTTAACTTGCCAAAACTTGTTCAATAATGTACCATTTTAATTTAATTTAAAAGCATTTGTAATAATCAAATGGTGCCAGAAACATATATATTTTTAGTTTCTTTTTTGGGTGGCAGAATATTATTATGAAACTTCATCAATTAATAGAGCGACAAAAAAATTTAAAAAGTGTTTTCATCTTTCCTTCATTCACTACTATTTGCGGATGATCAGGTAATAGTGGCTCAAGACAGGATGATGCGGAATATTGACATGAAAAATTATACAGCCCTATGTACAGGATGAACTTAAATTAAATATGAAGAAAACATAGTATTTCATAGTAGGAGGTGAGGTACGGACTTGGATGTTCAAGGAGTAGGAAAGGTGAAGTTAGTTCACAGTTCAAGTACTTGGGTACAATCCTGCATAAGTCTGGAAATAATTAAATGGATATTGATAATCACATTAAACAGACGAGAGAAGGCATAAGAATGTTGAATGGCGTGTTATGAAGTCGGGATATTCACGTAAGAACTATTATTGAAAGTATTCTAACCTACAGTGGAGAGAGTAGGACCTTGATCAGAAGCAGAAATTGTAAGCAGTAGAAATGGATGAACTAAGAAAGAGCTGCCGAATTTCGAGAATGCAGAAAATTAGAAAGTAGAGATTAGGGAACGGATGCAGGAACGGAATCTGTATGGATAATTAGAAAGTAAAACGCTGCAATGGTAGGCCATCTGAGAAGAATGTCAGATTCAAAAACGCCTAAGAATGTCCTCGATTGGTCTCATACTGGAGGAATGAAAAGAGGAAGGTCTCGTGAAACCTGGAATTCAGAAATAATTGAAGCCGTCGTGAAAGAATAATGGACGACGACCTAGAGGCGGATAGAGAAGGCTGGAACCACAAAATAAGAGGCAACCGCTGACAACTGAAAACGCCGATAAAAGAAGAAAGTGAAGTATTCCTCTTTAAATAGTTCATTCATCGCATTTTATAGTATTTCTATGCATTAGAATATAAGCTGTCACCGTTTTTGTACGCATACATTTCTCAAACCTATTTTAGCTCATATCGCCTCCCTGAGACCCACTGCCCGACAAACGCCATTGTCTTCTTACATAAATCTAACTGACTTCTGCCTTCGTCAATACTTGCTACGGTTAAAGGTTCGCTGCGGTGAAGCATATTCTCTATTTCAAACAGTCCATTACACCAAGATTATAGAAAGAAAAAAAATCTTCGGATCTAAAAGAAAATAAATTGGTATTTAAAAATCTACAATGACTTCCAAAGTTGTTCCAAAACACTTTGTCCTTGCTCGTAAACTCTTATGAAATAATTCAAGCCAATTCTGCCACTGCCACTGCCAATTCCATCATTGCTGCATGACAAAACACGTGCGATATTGTATTTACACACAACTTTATTTTTCAAATAAATATATTCATTCAAACTGAACTTTCATTATCTATCACAGATTATGAAAGCAAACAAAAAAGAGATTCACGAATCAACATTTTAAAAATGTAATAGAAGAAAGTATTGGGAAACAAACTGAGTTCGTAATATACTATATTCAAATATAGTTCGTAACTCAACTCGTAGTAGAAAGATCGATAAAACGCTCCGTAAAAATTTAAAAATTACTTAGGTACTTCAACAGTTCAGATTAATTCAGGTACTTATCTCATAAGAATAGTAATAAAGATTTGTAGGAATCCTGATTAATAAAGTCATCAATCTTAAGTTTTAAGAGCTTATTGCATGTGAACGCAATCGTACTTTACAATCGTTCTTCGAGAAGAACAAAGTAATATATGGAAATGACCTGTCGAGTTCATGGTCGTGGTAAATCGAAAATATGATAGGTGACCCACAAAAGGTTTAGTAAAGAAATTTAAACCACTCGCCTTTTTAATCTACCACTAAACCCTGTCTTTAAAGTTGAAAATGTAACCAAAAATATAAATGTAAACAAGTTCGCACCTGGAGTTTTTGAAGAAGCAAGTCTACTGAATACATATTTTATTGTTTCATTGTGAGCGAGAGTAAAAATTGTCACATTGAATAAAATGAGATTTTTCTTCTTCGTCACCTCTTCGTTCCAATTTTTATAACCAATCAAAAATTATAAATACGAGTATATGTTTGGATATGAATACTGTGCAACGTTTTATCCACTTTGTTAAAATTCCAATGTCTATATAATAATTATTTTTGTCAAAAATATATATTCATCCTGAGAAAGTTGACATACTATATTGCCAAAAAGTACTAGTAGTTTATGGATAATTAGAACACTTGAGTGCACTCATTTTCATGTCAATGTGCGGAACTGATCATTTTTGTTAACATTTGTTTACGGGTTATTGGAACATTTAATTCTAATAACTCGATTACTAAACTGATATTAGTTTTGTAAATTTGGATTTTAGATAACGAAAGTGGATAACTTATTACATTATTTTCGTGACAAGCGTATTTTAAATATTATGATTTAATTTTCAGTTTACTTATCTCTTTTTTTACTTCCCAGTTAAGTTACCAACTCACCTTCTTCTTGTTGTATAACCCCTGAACTTCGATTTCATATCTATATCTTTTCGTTGTCTCAGATTTTAACTCTCTTCTCAGTCTTTGAGAGACGCCTTCAGAATTCTGCTGCGACCTGCACCTTTTAAACTTTATATCTCTCCCGATTTCATTTCAATCCCTGATCAAAAGTTAGACAGAGGCAGCAAAGCCACGTCCCCTGTGCACGTGGCCACAATTTGGAAGGAAGGTAGTAGGAAGTAGGGAAAACGCAAGAATGTTATTCAATCCTACCCGACAGCTCAGAACAATGGTTTATCTATTAGTCCCCGAATATAGTTACAGTACTTATGTATGTCTCGTATAGCACAATCCTGTAGGATCGTTTATATTGGTTAGAAGACTAATATAGTATATTCAGTGTTAGTTTTCTAGCAACAGACAATTTGTTATATATTTTTCTAAAGTATTTAATTTTATTCGTACATTTTAACATTTGCAGTATAATTCGCAAACTTGCAAATCATTCAAAGGTATTATTTATTTGTTGCAAGATTGCCACAATAAAACATAAAATCACTAATCAATGAATAAAACAAATTATGAATGTTAATATGGATATCTTTTGTGGTTGGAATATCACAGTGTCATCTGAACAATCATAAGATACTAAATATTCGGTTCGAGTTACATTTCCTGGGTTGTGATTGTCACTATCTTCCTCATAAATTTTGTTTTCAACAAAACGATCAAGTACACAGAATCGTATAATACTAATATATTGAATATGGTTATCCTAATTAATTTTATAGTACAATTTTATATACTATAGTACTAATATAAATAGATACATTATTATTATATTAATTATATGAATTTAAAATTAATACTGAATTAATTCAATTCGCACATGAAAAATTAAATTCGCCGTGTTCGAATACGATTGTAGTATGGTAATATTTGTTTAAGGAATATAGTATTATGTATCTTATTCCTGCCATATTATTTTTAAACTGGAATCAATATTTACAAATCGAAAAACTACTTATACACTTTAAATAAGTAATTGCAGTTAATTTGTCTTTATGTGTTCCTATTACAATATGTAGTGTTGATTAGGTATTTGTGGGAAAAAAATCTTTACGGAGCATTATAGTGATTAAACATAGTTTAAAAATAAGTACTCAAACTCATACAGTCCAGAATATTTGTAGGAGCACATTTCGAAAACAGTATGAATGAATATGTTTTAAGATATTAATTCACTAAGATATGTGGTAGTTCCTTCATTCATCACTTATCTCTATTCCAATTAAGTCATTTATAATTATGGACAAAATTAAAACATTTCAAGTTATATTACAGAAGCAACACACGTGTCTTTTATTAGTGCGGTAACGAGTGTTACTTCACAATGGTCCCCGCATTTTTTATGTAATTTTGTATATCATATTTATTTACACGCTTAGAATTGTTTGTCATCAAACCTCTTTGACTGTTTCTAATGTTATGAGAGCAGAAAATCAGGAAGTTCGCTCAAAAGCGCTTTCTCTTCTCGCGTAATAATGGTTTACTGGAGGAGCTTTATTACTTCGTGGTAGAAGACGCGTTTCTGAATTATACGCAATTGAGCGTCGCAATTCAGGCATGCAAGACATAGTACATATTCTCACTAGGCAAAGAAAACCTCGCAAAACCATTTTTCTAAAAATCACAATAGAAACAGAAAACATGTTAATAAAGTACACAAAAATAGAAAGAACCATCAGTTGTGAAGTGCAAACAGTGTTGCTATAATAAGTTCCCCAAAGGTCTTTAAATTACCTAAGATTGGAGATCGTAAGTTTTAGTTTAAATATTTTTGCTGAAATTGTTGGTGCAAAGTTTCCATTGCCCAGTGACGATATGCCCTCTTAAGACGACTATCCCAAAAATCCAATTCCTTAATCATAGGAAATGGTCAATCTCTCCTTCCATGTAGCGATAGCACCAATCCTAACCCCGTATATCACAACTACCAGAACTTCTAGTTTACAACTCACAACTCCCGAACTTCTAATTTACAACTGACAACTAGCAGAACTTCTAATTTACAACTCACAACTACCAGAACTTCTAGTTTACAACTCACAACTACCCGAACTTCTAATTTACAACTCACAACTACCAGAACTTCTAATTTACAACTCACAACTACCAGAACTTCTGTTTTACAACTCACAACTACCCGAACTTCTAATTTACAACTCACAACTACCAGAACTTCTAATTTACAACTCACAACTACCAGAACTTCTAGTTTACAACTCACAACTACCAGAACTTCTAATTTACAACTGACAACTACCAGAACTTCTAATTTACAACTCACAACTACCAGAACTTCTAAGTTACAACTCACAACTACCAGAACTTCTAATTTACAACTCACAACTACCAGACTTCTAGTTTACCATAACTACCAGAACTTTTTTCACACAAAACGTCTAGAATCTTTCCTGTCATCGTGAATTGCATTAACTACCACAACCGTCGCTTCGAAATTGCCTGTGTAACGAGCATCTACTACCATTCAAACTGCCTTAAAGACGAGTAACCAAAACAATTCATTACTTCATGAAATGTAATGTAGATACTTCATTCCTGCTGAATTACGTATAACAACGTTTGTATTTCAAGTGCCAAGATAATCATCATTCTAGCGCATGTTGTGAACTATAAAACGTTGTTTATCCAGCTCCTTCATCAATGATGCATCTAATCAGTGATGAACATTCTTATTAACTAACTTCATTAGTGTAAATACCAAGACAGTTGATTCTTAATTACTTGCATTTTATTACTTGTAAAAATTGCTTTACATAATATTTCTCATTAATTACTAGTCATCAGTTATCCTCATCTAAACAGGAAGAGATGTCTCATGCATCTACTGATGTCACTGCAGTCACTCTGCTTGGAAGATCCTAGGTTCGAGTCCCGACGGTGGCAGAATTTTCTATTCAAGCTAACAATAGCTGGGTCGAATTCAGTCGCTGTCTGGAGGAGAATTCTGGCAGTCGGCTGCTTTAATTGGTAGTTTTCAGTAGTTTCTCCGATCAACACCAGGCGAATGCCGGAGCAGTACCCTACCGAACGGGCCACGGAACGCGTGCGATCTTTCATCCTCTTCCTTGTCCTATCCTCTGCTCTTACACACACACTTACACTAACATGCACTACACTACCACATATTCCGGACACCGGTCGGGAACTTAGAGCTTGTCCCGGCTGGGGCGGTGCCCCGCTGATTGGAAAATACCTGGTTGGGAAAACCCCGCTAGTCGCCGGTAGGGTGGCGCCGAATCTGACCATACAAACAGGGGAAGACCAAGGCCATCTTCCAAGCAAAAACACGCCCTACACATATGGGACTAATGACCATTGTAATTAACGCGCCCGGAATCACAATCATTCAATCCTCATCTAATCTTAAGTTAGCTCTAGTTACAAGTATATTTGTTATATATTTAATGTTTTGCATTCTCAATATTATTAAACCTGTAAAAATTCTATCATACTTTTCTGAGCTACAAGTATCCACTTGCTTACCGCCTAAACCCGCTGGGCAGAAACAGTTGCCCAGGATTAACTAGAAGGTCGAGCTCGTTCGTGTCACACCGTAGGTGAAGGGTGACCGCGGCGTTCACGTAAGAATGAAACTACATATGCATGTTACAATGCAATTGTACATTTTTCATATACATATTCATTTTACATAGCACAGTATAATGTAGTTCTCTCTATATTTGTTGGATGTATTAAAACTTTTTTTTGTTATAGTAAATCCTCGTTAGTACGAACTCGCTAAACACGGATTTCGCCGTTAAACGGTCCTAACTTTGGTCCCGGTCCAAGGAATTACGGTAGTACGGACATTTATAATACTTGGATAACAAGATTTTGTATAACACGTACCCGATTATTTCGGTCTTTTGGAATTCATATTAATGAGGCTTTACTGTAATAATAATTTTAAAAATATTTTCCACCACATTTCTGTGAGTTCATCCCATCGTGCGTGGTGTTCTTCCAGTAGACGTGTCGAGATCATATAGGGCTCGAGTCTTCTGTCTCCGACCGAGCGACGCGCATTCTAGCGGTCACCCGGGCGGTGGCACGAGTGGACGGGGGTGGGGGACGACGCGGTCCCACCGCGTTGGTCGTCGGGCAGCTGGGAAACCAATTTTTCTCGTGCTGGCAATTGTTTTCGGAGGTAGGACGCAACCCCCGGGAGCGGTGGCGGCGCCCCTGGTGGCGAGACCGGCAACTTCCCGGCTCGTATTTCAAAGCCGCCCGATGGCTGGGGATTTTCGCTGGCGAGTTCGGGCTTGGCGGCGCGGTCACCACTTGTTCTTGCTATGAGGTGCGTGTTACGGTTGGGGGACCGGCAGCGTGTGTTGTCTCAGAAAGTCTTTATTAATTTACGTTATGATCTCAGATATCGAACATCTTGTTTTGTCAGGTTGGTGGGGCTCCTTTGGCAGACCCTACATTTCACTGGAATTTTAAAAGCTTACCCAACGAAAATCAACAAATCTAGAGCCTGATAAATCTGTAGTGCCTTCAGAACTAGTCCATTAGTCAAGTGTGTGAAACTTACTTACCGCCCTTACAAAAACACAGAAGAAATTTCACTAAAGATCTAACTAAGTGGAAATATCAAACAAACCTAATCCCTAAGTTCTTCAAGATGCTTGAAACTATAACATATTCATATACTTCAAGAAGAAACATCTAAATATCCTGACTGTGGTAGCTATTGGGATTCTAAAGAAAGTAAATAATTCTCACTCTTAAAGTAGTGAAAATCCCTGAAAATGGTACGTGGATAACACCGACGCGGACGTAACAACCCGCATGTTCGAATCAAAACCGCATAAAAAATATGCATCTTGAAGGCAGAAAACCCAGAGCGATTAAATTCCAACCCCTCAAGACTTTCTAAAAATAACAAAAAAGTTCAGAGAATTGGACTCAAAAAATGTAACGATCTCAGTAATTCCAAATTAAACGTTTCGACGTCTGGTTGATCAGAATTCAGGGATCACTTTTTAAAAAAATAGGTAAGTGTGTTCTAATGAGATGTAGAATACGTCATACTGACTTTAACACACTCCTCATTTACAGAGGAGATCCACGTATATATGACAAATGTCAAAAATGTATACATGTGAACATATTTATGACTTTCCGTTGTATGCAAGTTTGAGAAATAAATTGTAAATACAGATACCTCACAAGATATAAGAGATAAAGAATTGTGCGACAGCTTCATTGTGTATTGTAAACGATAAATATGTTTAACAGAGTATACAATTGTTAAATGTAACGTAACATTGATTCAATTACTCGATGCTGCTATCATTTTTTGTTTTTTGAATTTGTCATTGCATGTATTACTTCTCTAATGTACACTTGTCTAAAGCAACAAGCCTTGTGTTATTAATGCTCTTTTAAAGAAAATAAATTGCTGGCTGGGAACGGAGCATTAAATCGACGATGAGCGTAGAGAATAATGGAGCAGCAGAAGAAAAGAAGCTTCAAAATGAGAAATGTAAATATATTTGGGTTACAAGGAATAAAAGATAAATTACAATCAAAATATGTGGCACATACAACTTTATTTAAACGTCACATATAAGTTTCTTGGTAAATAATATAACTATAAAAACACAAATTACGTATTTCATAAAAAATATTTTCAGTTAGAACGACAAAAAAATACAGCTGTGACCGGATGTCCATCTGACAATACCAGTACGACAGGCTTATTCACAAAGCCAGCTTCATTGTCCTTTTCAGATTTCACTTTCTCTTTCGAAACGCGGATCTTCCGAGAATCGTTAGTGAAGCCAGATTTATTTCTACGAAATGACAGTGCCAGATAGAACTCGATGGTTAATTATCTCCCTGGATTTCCCACTCCACTCCAACAATTCCCAGAATCATGTCCTCTGTTATGAATGTTACAAAATTCGCTCAAGCTATGGTTTATCTGCTTGATAATAATCTGGTTAATGATATACGAACAGTTCTGTTTTCATTTGATTTAAACTACGTGTTGAATTATGAATTGAATTAAGTGATGAACTTACAGTTAATATATCTATAGTACAAGAACACACTTATAGTATATTATAGTATATTGAAAAATGCAACTAAATTAAAATATTCGACTCTCAGTTGACTCCTTGGGAAATTTCTGTTACAATAGTCAACTTGAATATCCTTTTGTGACTGACCAGTGAACATATAATTTATTTCGCAATTCATTGGTTTTGAAATAATATAAAAAGTCAATAATAACAAAAACAAAAAATAAATTCTATATCATGATTTTTAGGCAAATGATTTAAATCATTTGTAGGAGAACGAACTTAGCGTGAACCATGTCAGAATGTATGGTTTCACACAGAATTTACAGGAACATTGCTCTGCCCAAGAAGTACGTATTGTACAACTCCATCCTGTCGTTCAGTTTGAACTGGAGTAATAGGGAATTGACCTCGAGTACTTTGCACTAGATCTGAGGAATAATTATTTTGCTCAGGCTGTAACGAAACTAAAGGGACATTTCCACTACTTGGTTGAATTGGTACGAAAGGTAAACCATTTGGATGGGGAACAGAACTCACTGACGGATCATTTGGTAAAATTTGTACCGTGTTTGGTGGAAAGTTACCATTCACGTTTTGTTGCGGAAGCTGGGGAATTATTACATTTTCTGGACGTACTGGCAGACCTGCATTAGCCGGTGGTATGGGAGCAGCAGGAACATTAGCTATCGGTGAGGGAGCTGGACCTCCAAGAACATGATCTTGGCCTTGTCCTAATAACTGAGGTACGACGGAAGTTTGCGGTAGAGATGATTGGGCTCCTCCAAGCAAAACATTCTGTTGAGGTACATCTCCAGACCCAGGTACTTGAAAGATCGTAGGAAATGCTCCGACACCGGAATTTGCCACACCTGGGAATTAGGAACTGCAGGAGAAACCAGTTGTGGTTGCTCAATAATCTGTTGAGTAACGACCTGATTCCCAAGGGCAGAGGCACTCTGCCCAGGAGGGTTGGAAGCTGAGATCGGTTGAGGTTGCTCAATAATCTGTTGAATAATGGCCTGATTACCAAGGGCTGACGCACTCTGTTCAGGAATTGTGGAAGCTGTGATCTGTTGTGGTTGCTCACAATCTGAGTAAAAGCCTGATTCCCAATTGCAGAGACATTCTGTTCAGGGGGGTTCGAAATTGGGATCTGTAAGGGCTGCTCAACAACCTGCTGAGAAGCGATCTGCTCTCCAATGGTAGAAGAGACAGTCTGTTCAGGAAAGTTGGAAGTCGTAAGGACTCCTGGGACCTGAGCATTTGATACTGTTTCGAAATTGCCCTGATTTTGCTGAATAGCAGGACTAGGTGGTTCGTTTATTGTTTTCAATGTACTATCGGGATCCCCGACGGTCAACTGCTGTTGAGGTACGGTCACGACGGGAGCTAGAAGTTCTGAGGATGGAGTCTGAACAATAACGCTTAAAGGTTTCTGTGTAGTTCCGATATCTACCGGGGAAGCCACAGGTTGTGAAGTTCCTAACTGAGCAATTAAATGATCCTGATTCACGTGCACGGCTTCACCATTAGTAGCGGTTGGGGTAGATATTTCAACATTACCGATAACAGAAGGAATGGTAACCGCCTGTATATTTGAAGGCGGTGAAAAAGCAGGTGAAATGGAGCATGGAGGATTGACGCAAGGCTGTGGGTCAACCAAATGTTGCTGTGAAATTTCTGGTGCCAAACAGAAGCTGTGGAGTCTGATGACGTTGGACTCGCCGCTACAGGAAAAGGTGTTGAGGTCACAGGGCTTATTACGATTTGTGAAGGTGTCGAGGTGTCATGACTTTCCACTGCAGGAAATGGCGTTGAAGTTGCGGGTGTAACTTCAACTGGTAAAGATGTTGATACTCCAGGACTCAGACCAGTTGGAAAAGCTGACGGGGAGAGACAGCGGCGACGGTGTTGACGCCTCAGGACTTAAAAGGTGATGGTGTTGAGATACCAGGGCTTCCTGTAATTTGAAGAGAGTGGATGTCCAGGGTTTTTAAGATGAGGGACAAACACAGGTTAGTTCAATCGGGAGAGTAGACGGAGAAGGAGAGGTCGGTTGCTGTGGTGGAACTGACGAACTATCCAATGCTACAAGCTGCTGATCAAACAAGTGGTAGTTCCTGTATCAGGAAGCGTGTTTGCAAAGCGGCACTGTCCATTTTCTCGAACATTCGGTAATTCAAAAGGCGACGTATTTCCTTTCGTCTTGCACTTCCCGTATCCAAAAGCATTTACGACGATCTCCTCCAGATCTGTGGAAAAAATTGAAAAAGTCATATATTATCAATTGTCCACTTAATAATCTCAGGAGAAAAGAAGCAAATATTATTCATGTCTATGCATCCGTTTGCAATACCCTTTTTACGTGTTCGCGGTTGCCAAAACTAGCAATTCATTTTGGATCCGTTCTTAAACGGAATTTAATTATTGTCTGCCCCTTTATTGTACTTTTTCCTTATAAGGAACTGCTACCAACCATTTTATAATATTACAAGTAAAAGAGTGATTTTTTAACATCGGGAAAATGTCTGTCGGAAATGTGAGGGAAATGGGTGTCAAAATCGTTGCTAAGAAACACAGTGAGTGTTGAAGTGTCTATGATTGATTGATTAATGTTTCGTGGCGTATCAAATCTACACTTTTTAATCCCGTACGTATAGTGCGTGTTATTTCTCGGGAGTAGGCAGAGTACTTGCCCGCGTGCGTCTAGGTATGCTTTCCAAATTAGAACAGTAAAGTAGCAAAGTTTTATTGGAATCATGAAAACGTATGTTGAGTTCTGAGGATCGAGTCTCGAGTCTAATTCGGTTTCTTAGCCTGAATATATTTTTCTGTTAGAAATACAAAATTAGAAAATAGTACTTTAGAGGGATTTTCAAATTTCTTACTCTCGTCTCTTGAGATGAAATTCATCACAGGCGGATGGTGATTCAGAAGCGATTCAAACTTACAATATCATTAGTTTGTTTATTTCACTTTCAATATTCCAATAAACGTTACCATTTTATTATTTTTGATTTCCAGGACTGAGGTGTTGCGGTGGATTGGACATTATTTTTTCCTGAAAAATAATATTGTACCCTCGCTTGCACAAAAAATGGGCGATGTCCTGAGCCGAACTTTACCAGAGTTTTTCCGACTCCCTGCCCCACCTCGGATCGAGCTGACCAATCGCTTTAGCTTCATTTCAGGGAGGCGGATATTCATTTTGAACATTACAAAATGGCGGTGATGGGAGTTATATTATAGTAAATATTTGAATATAAATATTAAATCAACCAACATTTTTATAAATTTTTGTATATACATTTAATTACATAAATAAAGGTAGCAATTTCCAGTAAAAACATATTTAAAACTGTTATAAAACGGTTTTTTGCAAAAATAACACTGAAAACGATATAAGCTCCATGTCTACATTTCGTCGTTTATTATTGTAATATTTAATATAAAATGCAAATAATTTGCATTGTATGCATTGTCTAACCTAGTTATTTTATTAGTAAAATTAATAACTTAAAGAAATATTTGAGTCAGTTTCACAAACACGTCTCCGAGATAGCAGTTCAGTTGTGAAAAATTTCATCATCAATTTCAGATGACCCAATTAAAAATTTACTATATGGTCGCGAACATTAATTTGTAATAAAATAGTTTTGATTTTAAAATACTAAATAAACTTAAAGTATTTAAAGTTCATTTAGTCACAATGAAAGTTTTCTGCAGACATTATGATTGGTAATGCAGCTAAGCAAATGAATGATTTTTGATCTTTTGTTTTGGGGATCAAACTAATTACCTCTTCAATCTAACGTTAGGGTAATTGCATTTTACGAGTTCTTAATGCAAATATTAAAATTCATATGTGATACCTAGTCTTTGAGGGTTTTGGGAATCAAAACGACATATGACTCTTATATAACATTTTAATATCTTAATGTTTGAAAAGGTAGAAACACCAGCTTTGTCTATTGCGTGAACATTGGAACACACACACACACACACACACACACACACACACACACACACACACACACACATACACACACACACATACACACACACCACTCATACAATATATTACTTCATGAAATATGTATGATTTCCAATCCAACGCAATGAAATTAATATATTTATATTATTATAGCAAGTATATTTTTACATTACGATATTTTTATTTTGAGAGACGAGCAATGCACAAAGTTTTACAGTCATCGGAATGTTACACCCACTTCTTCTAGATAAGCAGACTATGAAACACTGTTTTGCTAATCCATTAAGAATCGCTAGATATTCTCCTGTCATAAATTATTTCAAAATTGTAATTGTTAATAATGTTTCAAAATTTTGTCAAACTTCGAAATCTGTGTCACGATAACGTTAGAAAATGAATAGGATCCTCTTCTGTAAAATATTGTTGCAAAAAAAAAATTTTTCTTTTTTCATACATTTTTTACATTTTATACAAAAATTCCAAATTTATTGGATATGTTTTTACTAACGCATCTTCAGTAATATTTCACTGATATTCATAATTTTAATAAATTTGTTAATAAATATTGTAAACAAAATAGCAATTAATTTTTTTATTTGGGAAAATTTCATTTTAAGTTATCAATATTTATAAAGTAATTTAATTAAAGTACTATAATATGAATTAAGGTTGAATTTAAAACTATAACTACAATATTTATTATTATTAAACGCATTGTTACTATATTACAAATGTAACGTTTTAAAATGTACTGCCCATTGATTGATAGTTTGTGTTCGTATATAGTATATCTCACGCAGAGCGATTTTACAAAGAAAATCTAAATAATAACGAAATAACCTCAAACTTATAATTCATTGGCTTTTGGGTCGTACATTGGCGACCACTTTAATGCAAGGTCGGGAAAAAGGGAGAAATCTGCGCTGGGTTGTAACCAAATCTTCAGGGTCACCATTGCGTTCCTTTTACTTAAGTCTTAGGATTCGAAAGTGATACTAGATTTTTCCCAACATTAACTTGAGAATACATGTTGCATACCATGAGAGAAATGATGAACAAATGTCTGGAGTTTAAAAATCTGCCTTTGGAATACTGCATCAGAAGTCCTACTGGCTATTGTAATTACATTTTCTGTCATTCGTCGATAAACTGCCGAACACTTTCCGGTGAATTATGTTATCGCGCTAAAGGAAAGATTTAGGTTAAAGAGACCTACATATGTTATTGGTGGATCGAAAATAGATTTTAATTGTGGAATTGAATTATTCATTGGTGCAAATACAAGAAATGTGAATTTACTATTTGTGCTAGTTTTTCTCACTTCAGTCCCGTCAATTTTTCGAAAACATAATTCAATTTTTTTTACCTAAATACAATATTTATTTTTGACCTGTCAATTCGAAGAATAGTTTTTCCCCATTGAAAAGCGATCATCCCGATAAATGGACAACGTTTAAAAATATCATAAATACCAAATAGAGTAATATCTGATATTTGTTATCTAAAGGACTCCTCTGAAAATAATCAAATTTTCTTTGTTTTCATTTAATCTTTTCAAATAAGAACGTAATTTTGGTTTTGGTTTGATTCCGGCAAGATTTTAACAGATCTTGCCCGCATACTTGTGCCAGCACATAAAACAAGGCTTCTTCATCCGGTATCTTCCACTTCGGGTTTAAGGTAATTATTATTAATTCTTAAGCGAGTTTTTTACAGTTCTAATGCCGTTTTTCGCAATCTACCCACCAATGCTTTTTATTCCGTCAGGCTTCTTCCTCTATTCTTGTGCCCTTCATTGTCAAATCCATGACGTACTTAAGTTTCCTTGGCCCTTTCCCTGTTTTCTTCTTTCGAAAGGATTCACTCAAAGATAATTTTGATATTCTGTCAGCATGCATTCTGCAGCATACCTTTGGGAGTTTTTTTGATTCTACATTTTCGACCACTTGTCTCTCAATCATTATTATCTGTCTAATCTTTTCGTTTAGTATTCATCAAACAGTATACTGACAACATCGTTCAAAAATTCATTTTCATAGCATTAAACCCGAGAGTTTTTGCATCTTTTTTAAATTTTAAATTTGATTCATACGTAAAACAGCTCTCCACCATTGTCTTGTATATTGTCTCTAGTTTTCTTTCGAAAATGTTTGTTTATAAAATATTAGAAGTCTACTAATAATTGGCCTTCCTAGCTTATTTTAATAAAGTCAAATTATTAGGCCCCCTGCTAATAATCACTGATATATTTAAATTTCCCTTTTCCCTACTGGAAATATACCTATTTCTGTTCTAGATCATATCGAGATTTCCCTACAACCATGTGTCTTGACTTACATTATTTATTTTGAGTCCCCATTTTATGTTTTTATTAATTTCTCGATTAAATGTTACAGATAAAAAAAGTTATTTTTCACTATTTTCAAGTGATACGCTGACTCAAAAGCGGAAATGTATGAATTAAAAAGGTTTTGCACCCGTTCTGAAGTCTTAAACGATATCCACCAACATTTTTAGTTATTTGGATTATGCATAATCAAACCTTTTCAACATTTTGTTTTACCAGTCTTGATGACTTATTGGGTGTCCCAAAATAATGTAACAAGTATTTCAACGTCGTTAAGGGGTAAAGAACTGTTTCTGATGAAATATTATATAAATAAAAGATCTTCATCTTCATCTTCATTACTAGTTTCCCACTAGTTCATTATGAGAGAGAAATGAATATTTTCAGGATGAAGAGGGGGCACGTGACCCTGAGTCTTTTTTTTGGATCCCGGTTGGATGGTTTAGTAAAATAGTTTGAGCATACTCTTGAATGAATGATTGAGAAGAAATTTAATAATGGACTTGTTTATTAATCAATATCATTCAAACAATGTAGCCTTTCAGAATGTTAGCAAATGGGCAGATAAACATATTTACTTCAACTAATAATCGAATATTTGTTATATAAATACAGGGTTTTTAAAACCAAAATTATTTTTTCAACTTATCACTAACTTATTCCTTAAAATTTATCTGCGTGACGCATGTTAACAAACACTTCATATTACATTCTCGTATACTTACTATACAGAGTAATATACGTAGTATAGAGAATGTTATATAATGCTGCGCGAAAAACTGCGCATTTTCTGCGAAAAATCATTGCCGCGCTCTGGTGACGAAAACTGAATCAAAAAATTGCTAAATTAAGAGAAAAAGTCTCTAACACGCGGTGTACCCATATTCCAGTTTTGTGGATCCGTGATGCCAAAAACCAATTAAGCAAACGCCCGTCTGTCCGTCTGATACAACTCAGCGCCTAAACCATGCATACGATTTTTCCAAATTGAAGAAACCCCTGTCGTTTTCGCCTGAGCTGAAGCTTGCGATTTTGAAAACATTCATTAATTTTTGGGGACTATTTCTAGCCTTTCCGACATTTTAAATTTTTTCAAAACGGCTCCAAATTGTTTCGTAAATTTCTTGAAATGACTGTTTACTCTATAGTAAAATACGCTTATAAAGGTAGAATATGTCCAATTTTCAGGGTTAACTGAATTTTGAAAAATCTAAAATTTGAATATTTTGCGGCGTTTTACTACAACTACAAAATTAAAGATAGAGATTTTTGCTTCAAATGAAATGTGTTGCTTATAATTAGATCTTTTAATAAGGTAATGCAATTTTTTTAAGTTTTAGTTGATTTCGCACAATATGGCGTGCAATATTTGCAATTTTAAAAATTTACATAAACAAGATTTTCTAAAACGGCTCCAAATTTTTCTTTAAATTTTGGTTGGGAAACCCAAATGCAGCATACCCGATGACAAAAACGAGATATTGCTCTATTCTATTGTTTTTAAAATTACACAAATAAAATTTTTTTGAAATCCCTTTCCTACGCTGTTAATATGAGCATTTGAATAGATTTGTATAGATTATTTAACTTGTGAGTAGAAGTGCTTTAAATGACTTTAGAGGAAGTTTTCAAAACTCAATAGATTCCTGTGAAAAAGAGCTATTTTAAACCCGAAAAGTTGAGAAAATGTAAAAAAATGTATTTTGTGCGGCGATAGATGTCAGCTGGCAAGAGAACGGCAAGAACCTTATGTGAGCTGGCAAGAACCTTAAAACCAGTCCACACATAGGAAATTATAAACATTTGCTACGAGAAAGTCTGTCCCATTCTTGCACCCCCTAGTTCTTCATATTTTGGTAGTAGCGAAGTGTAAGCATTTCAATTTTTAAAAGCAAAGAAAAATTTCAGCTAGAAAACTTGACAAAGTGAGACACAAATAAATAAAGTTAATTACAAAGGACGTAATACTCGTATTAGGGATTGGGAAGGAACGAACGTACCAATGAAAAAACCCAAAAAACGGCCTATGAACAGGAAAATATGGAGTAGTGAATGATCTGGTAAACGACCAGTAATCGAAAGTACATCAAATTCTTTCCGCAGTTTTGTAATGGTATCTTCGAAAGAAAAGGAATGTTTAGAACATTCTCGACATCGTTATTAGGAATTTATTTTCATTGCTCGTCAAGTAAAAATCCGCTGATATCGTACGGGATTTGAACACGCTTTCCCTCTATTGTGAAGCCACGCACCTAAGCGATTGCGTTTACCAACACAGTCGTACGTAAGCATTTCCGTGAACTTACTCAATTAAGAATCTTACGAATTTGTCTTCAAACCCATTGTTTTCCGCATTTGCAATTTAAAATATTAAATAAATTACCCCTAAGAGACAATAAGAAAGAAAGAAATCTACGCGGCACTATAAAATAGTTAATTTACTTAAGAATGTTTCAGTTCAGTACTATGAAATTTTTTTGCAGGCGCTTCGGTTCTAGCCACGTTAAACCCCTTTATCGCCTCTGCCAAGGTGAGATTATTAGACTGATAACGTTGGGCTAGCAGACAAGTTTCGACACGGCCCGACATTCCAGAATTCATTTGCTGCAAGTAATTACTAGAATCTAAGAAACATTTATTGACTTCAAGAAAAATCACATATCATTACGCAGTTTTTATCTTTGTTCATCACTCACATTTATATAAAAAAAACTCTTATTTTCTCGTGTTATTGGTAATGTTTTCTTAATATATAAAAATGTTACACTATTACCAATTCATTCTTTTTTAAAACCCCAAACGACAATCGTAAATGCATACCTTAAATTATTGAAAAGGAAAAGTTTTAAATTTAAAAATTTCACACATTGTTCAAAAATAAAAAGTTATGAACAGGCCAGGACGTAAACTCGAGTCTTCCAGTTCTTCAAACAAGCACCTGAACTACATGACGTCACTCCCCGCAGTCACTTATACAATGTTTTACATATTAGAAGGTGTTGACGAGTGATACTTGTTGAGTTTTGCTAGCTGAAGACAGGGATGTTGCTTGAACGAAAGAAACAGTAAAAGTACGATTTCGCAAAATCGGTTTTGAAACGTTTTAATAGTAAGAAAAAAAAAACGGTTTCATTGCAGTTTGCATTTCAAACCCATTCTTTAAAATTGTAAATATTGCTTGACTTTTGCACGAAAATGCCATCTTTTCAAGAAAGCCACATGATTGTTATGCAAGAACGAATTAGGGAAACAACAAATTTCATTTGAAAGACAAATCTGTTTTCAATTTTGAGTTGTGGGAAGACCCCCCAAAATGTTCAAACTTTTAAAATTTTCGAAAATTCAGAGTTAACCATGAAAATTGGAACTATGCATTTTCAAATGTATTTTACTATTTTTACCAAAAAAATTCGGAGCCGTTTTTGAGAAAATTTTGAAAATGCTCGGAAAGGCTTTCATGTAAAAGTCCCCCCAAATTTCAAAGTTTTTTAAAATTTTCCCAAGCTTCAACTACCCGCCAGAAAACCGGGTTTCTTCAATTTGGGAAAGGGATCGTACGGGTTTAGGCGCAGTAGTAATCACAGACGGATGGACGGACGTTTGATAAAACCACTTTTTCGACTCCAAAACGTATCCCGTTTAATCGCGAAATCGATTTTCCGCTGTATATAACTTTCTTATACTACGTATACGCACGAATATACTACGTATATACGTCACATACGAATATACTACTTATACTACGTATATTCGTGCGTATATAAAAAGAAAAAACGAGAAGTACAAGTTTTGTTTTGTGCTGAGATAACGAATTATCATAGTTCAAAATCCATCTAAACGTATTACAGAGTTCCAAAGGTGAGATACAAAAAACAGTACTGAGAATTTTCTGCATTACTGATTGTCATTTCAAGGTGAGTTTATTTATATAAATGATTCATATTCAAAATATGAATGTATTTATCTAATCAAGAAAAACGAGTAATTTGTCACAATCTGGGCACGACGTTGTGTAAAAGTCACAACTTTAATATCAATTACTTAAGGTCCAAACCTCCTCTATTGACTTACGTAAATGATGACACCGGTGACAAATATCAAAAAGCGTGGAATACATAGCCAAGAACCCAACTTAAACGCATTTTTTTGGAAACTCAGTGCTCAGAGCAACTGGTCGTAAATCGAACGATGCGGGTTTGATTCCCGTCCGAAGGGAATTACATCTTTAGTACTCAACAATACGGTTATCAGGTCACAAATGGATATCACTAACGAACGGATAAACATTTCCTCATATTTTATTTCCCATAAAAGTGACAGAGTTGTGACAAACTTTTTGGAAGTGAATGCAAAATGTATGTCAAAACGTTCACTATCTTAATTCCAACGAGGTTAGATTAAATTTTTACTAACTAATTATAAATAAATGCACGTTTGTATAAATATTTGTAATAAAGGGATCAAACTAATTACACATTATATAGTAAAAGTTCAGCAAAGATCTTATAAGCAATAAATAAATACACATTTTCCCAAACATTCTTATCTTTTTAAATTTCAGACTTAGGTAAAACAGAACGGAACAGAAGAAAAGGCATCCCCAGAACTCGATCCTCCAATTGATTTAAAACCGGGGTCAAACGATTTCAGCTACGAGAGAGTTATTGGTTTTTCAGTAATCTGAAGCCTTAATGTATCTACGAATACAAAATATTTGTTCTGTAATTTTTCCATTTTCTTGAGAGTAACATTTGACGAATAGAAATCATATTCTCTAAACATATTCGTTCTCCCAAACAGTACAATTCAGGAAAATGCAATATTAGTGCAACTGATGTTTTTAACAATACATGATAATATATTTATTTATCGAACTCCGTTATTATTTATGAATTTTATAATAAATTTAATATTTAGATTTAAAAGAACGACTTTATCCAAGACATTTTTAGATCCAAATCGCACCTCCTTGTTTTTTTCCCATATTGAGACTAAATGAGAGTGATTTTGCATTGGATCACCTCAACAGCATGGCGATTAAAATTGGGTATAACTAAATAATTAAAATTCTTTATTTTCGTGAAAATTGGGACTGATTAATGCTCACCACTTAGTCTCAGTCTACCCCCAAAAAGATAAGCCGTATCAAAACATTGTTTATTTAAAAATGGGGATAATAATAAAAATATTGATTTCTTTCACATGACCACGTCAAATCGTACTTTTTTATGTTTTGGAGTTCATACATTTTGAAATTTGGGTCCACCCCACGAAGATTTAATAAAAATTTTAAGAAGACATAAGAGAAATAAAATTACAATTGTTACAAAAATTTTGGGGTGCGTTCTGTTAGCATTTATCACAAAAGGGACAAACACAAAAAAGGTAATTTTTAAAGAGTTGTAATAGTCTCTAAGGAACTTTTTTAAACTGTAAAAAGACATATTCCTTTTCAATTTAATAAAAGAACGAAAAATTACTTATTGCAAAAATTTTTTAATAAACCCACAGACTTTTAAAAGGGTTCTGATTATCTCTAGAACTGTTAAATATGTAAATTACTAGTGATTATACAACTTGGTACAGACTTTTCATATTATTTCTAACGATTACATAAAAATATGATAATGATATTGCAATTGAACACTGTTTAAAATTTTAGCCATCTCTTCCAAATTTGCTCGTCACATTGCTTGGAATACAAGATACCAGCACACAATCTTAATATAATCACATTATCGTTTACAAAATCAAGTTTGTTCCCCTTTCAAAAGAATGTCTCTTCGTGATGATAGTGATTAATGTGTTCCAGGCATCAGGTAAAAATACATATTCGGCAGGTTTGATCTGCTCCATTCCTCTATCTACTTCTGCTTTTAAACCACGGAGCTTTACAAAGGTACTCTACGCACCGATGAGGTGTTTTAGAATGAATTCTATCTTGAAATTTATTGTTCTTATGATTTCAACATTTACTTCAGGTTACAGCAAAACCACATTCTTGATAAGATTGTGGAATCATCAGCGCGATACTATTCTATAGTTGATTCTAGTTAGAAATATTTCGATTCGAATGTCTTGTGTAGGGCCGCAAGTAGCTTCTATCCTGCGAACTGCTATCTTGCCCTCCCATTCTTCAAGGGGTCTCACATTACGATAAGACTGAACTGTAACTCGTCGTGAAACACCAGTCTGAAATACAGAACCGTAAAATATTAAGGAAGTAACTATTGGGTTTTTAAAACCAAAACAACTAAGAGAATTTGGGCAAATTTTCATTCGTTATTCATGAAAACTTGAACCTAAACTTGAATGATATAATGCTAAAAATATTTTAATTATCTGCAAATAGTTGATTGATTGCTTCAAAGAAATTATAATCTTATAAGTAAACAAAAGAAGTAGTTGTACTACAACAGCACATACTTTCTCTAATTCACTGCTCCGCAATATTATACTATTACATGAATTGGGAAAGAGTTTTCAACAGTAAGATCTCTATTTTCACTTTGTGTTTTGAAAAGTTAACTTTTCAATTTTCAAAATATATAGAGTTCCTCGAAATAGACGACCAGCGCCTCGGTCAGATAGAACAGAACGGAGGCTTCTGGTCGTCGTACTGATGGACGACAAACCTGGCCCTTTTACGGCCCTAAGTCTTTTTAAAAATTAATATTAATTACAAAATATTAAATTACTACTGAAATCACACCATAACAGAAGAAAAATATCACCTTCTGATTCGAACTCACGTTAGCAAGCTGACAGCGACCGACGTTAACCATTCGGCCAAAGCGGTTTCTGTTTCCCGCGCATTAGAAAATAGTTAAATATAATAAAACCTATGCTAAATAGAACATAATCGTTTCAATATATTTTTTCGTTTTCCTTATCAATCTTCAATCCTTTTTTAAATTAATCCAATGTCAAACCTTTTAAGTTAAATATACTGTGAAAAATAATATAATATAAAAATGTATAATATAGGAATATTAAATATATTAATATAATATAATTATATTTTAATAGAAGCTGAACTTTTCTATAGAAAGAAAGTAAATATTTTTTCTTTTCCCCATGCTACTTCAGTACCACATTGTCATAATAAACTGGAAAGGACTTTAATTATTCGAGAAGAGTCTAATGTCTAGAAGTAGGGCAGTTTTAAAGAATACTAGTGATCTAAAACAGCGTACTTTCTCACCGTATTTTCACGAAACTTATGTGAAAATACTAAAAATTTCGAAAAATTGCACATGATTCATTTAAAAATCTTATCTTTAAGGAAAAGTTTCATCAAGGAAAATCTCAAAATTTTAATATTTTTCTTTAGGGAAAACTTACGAAAAAACAGTTTTAAACGAATGAGACCTGCAATATTCTCTTAAATGCACTTCCCACTATCCAACCATAAATGTAATAAAAAATTATGGAGCCATTTGTTTTGAACATTTGAAAATGTCCCAGGGGCTTTATGTAAAGTTCCCTCCCTATTGAATATCGGTTTCAAAATTAAGGCTAGACATCAGCCAGATCGTTTGGGAGTATTAATTTTGGTGAAAATCGGCTGAACGGTTTAGTGCCAGCGTTGTTAGGACGGACGGACAGACATTTTACCGTCAGTCGATTTTGCTATCAACCACCCACAAAAATGGATTCTGGCTACACACTGATTTGAGGATTTTTTTCTAAATTTAAAGGTGGATTTATCCATTTTTTCGTCACAAGGGCGTATATGCGTTTTCTGCAGACAATTCGCGTTTTTCGGGAGCATTACGTAATTTTCTACTCCTTAAGAAGAAAGTGAGTCAATATATGAGAAAAATTTTGATTATGGTTCAGAAAATTTGTATGCTTTCACTGCAAAGCAATTTTCCAAATTTGCAAAACATTTATACAATTTTTATAACTTCATTTAGAATTAGTTATACTGAGAAGAAAGTAAAGAGTTCATGAGAAAATTTTAAACAGATTAGTAATTGTAATGTTGAAAATCCCAGAGATAAATAAAAGGTACATTTACTACAGTATTTGTAATAACGGTATAGTGTATTCGAATGAAGAGTGTAAAGTAAAAAAGAAAGAGTTCTTTTTCAGAAAGTTTCCCAAATAATGCAATATGAACATATAATGTATAATATAACATATATACATGGAACATATATATATAAATGGAACATATAATGTAACATACCCTCCAGAAATATTGGAATATCATTGATTCAGAATCCCAATGAACTTTAGTATAATATCAATTTTGGAAAAAAAATACATTGATTTAGAAGTCAGTAATGTTTTTAAATTTTTGGGAATGGTAACAGTTTGTCCTTTTCTACAACGAGTCTAAAAAAAAATACATGTTCGCAGAGTCTTTTTTGGGAAAAATTTTTTGGGGTTCGTGATTTCAAAACGAATTTTCCTTCAAAACCCGGAAATACCCGTTTTTACTTGATATCATTGTTTCTGTAGGGGCTGCATTGAGAATGTAAAATATAGTAAAATATTTAATGAAGTCTTAACTCAATATTAGTCCAATATTTTCCGTCACTGTTCCTCAGCTTAAAAACTAGGAAATATTGTAATGAAAGAACATTATTAAATTAGTGGGGATCAGTTTAATAAATTGTTTATTTTAAACCCAACGAAATAGAGAAAGTGTGAATAAATATGTATTGGCTACAATGAATATCATTGCAATATTGTAGGAAATTCTGAGAGATGAATATTGTTATAAATAATAATCGAATTGTGACCATATATGAAAATTTCATTTTTGATTAAATAAACTTCCGTTTTATAATACTATTTTGCCCAGGGGAAAAAAAGTCCTTTGGTTTTATTAGGCAACGATTATTGAAACCGATTTCAAATAGTGAACTTTCTTTGACAATGAAATTGTTGTTTTTGTATATATTTTTAATGTCTCTTTTAACTACAGGTCATATAACGACCACTGGACCTTTTATGTTTGGGGTTTTCTGTAGAGAATACGTAAGGACATCACGAACACACATCTATGTCCGAGGCGGAACCGCGGCCCTTCGAACCCCGGAAGCACGGCCTTGTCGTCCATTTCCTTTTTTCCCAGTAAACCTTTTACATCATATATCCAACATCAAATACATCGAAGATATCGCTAATTCTCCATCATTTGAATTACGTTTTTCCTGGTTCCTGGCCACGTGGGGATAAGTGGAAATGAAACCTCTGACTAGGTAGTAAGTTGGCCTCGAGGAAGCCAGAAAGACATCTTTATGGTAATATCTACTCTTTCTACCAAGATTTTATCCAACGTTGCATTTTGAGTGCAAGCAGAGTGGCAGAACTTTTCAAACCCCACAGGATCATAAGACCTTGTCGTGGTCAACCGTGGCTCTAAGCCCGAGGCAAGAATTGTTTTTCACCTTCGGATCGGGCATGCCACTTCGCACGGACATCTCGCAGTTACCCACCCCTATCCCCAGAAATGAAGAACAGACCTTACTGTAAAGCATGCCCTGTGCACTACGATAATGAAAGAGCCGAAGAAGGCATAGCTTGTCGATTATAGAGGAGATGCTGGCTACTGTCCTCCGCAAACTCTTTAAACTTTCTTAGCTTGGATTTATAAACTAATGCGTGAAGGGGGTGATTTTTAACATGCCTTTTATAACTAATTTTTGTTTTGATGTAACACTGTCTTTTCATTTATTTCATTTTAAAATTAGTCATATTTTACTGTTTTTACTCTTTTAATCTTGTAATTAATAAAAAATATTTTAACTGACTTTTATACTAATTTTCAGAAAATTTTGCGAATAATATTGAACTATGTAATTGACAAGATATTTGAGTAAAATACAGTTCTTATATTATTAAAGAAGGTATGAAGTTTCATTTCGTGAAAATAATAAAGACTGTAGTTTAGTTTTTAGATTTGAGAACTTGTGATCTCATTTAATCTCTTGTGTTTTCCGTGTTGATCTAAAAACCCAAAAGTATTTTCAGGTTCGATATGCATTCAAGTATTGGGATCTTATGAACACAAATTTTGTCATGGGATATCTTACAAAAGGCTAAAATTATTTCACAATTAATCATTAAAAACAAGGACGGGGTTTCGTGAATAAAAAACCCTTTCTTACTTCAATATCGATAACCGTGTCAAGGTTTCCGGATGTTTGAATTCAGAGAGAGCTTTTTGAATCGAACTAAACCTCCAGAAACTGTTTCTGGGTCATACAAAACCTAACATAAATTGGGAAAAATAAACGATTGGAAACACTGTGTTCTTAAATATTTTAATTGGAAAATTGTCCTGGGAAATTTAAATTTTTTAACTAAATATAATCTCTTTAAAGTTTATTCAAAAAGTTTTTGTTTTTCTAACAGCTCGTTTTAAGAAAATTACATTGATTCGTAACATTTTAAGGTTTTCAAATTTATTCTTTTTACTACGTGGTTATTCAAAATATTTAAGAAAATATTTAACTTCAGGGGTAGATTTACAAATTAAAAGAATTAAAAATTTGCTGTTTATATTATTAGCTATTTATTAAAGATATCAATTATTACAATTTTGTTATTTAAAATATGTAATGTGATATGTTGAAAATAATTAATTATGTTAGCGCCTATTCAGGCCATATCAGATTTGTACTGTTGCCTGTAATTACCTTAAATAAATAAAAAATAAAATATCACTGGGAAGGGGTAGATATAATCTTCTCAGCAGTGTAACAGAAAATAGCAACTTTTGAAAATATATGAAGAATAAGACAATTAATTTTCGAAATATTTCTAATGAAAGGTTCCTAGTTCCTTTTCACCGATTATCACTATAAAATTGCATCAATTTTACAAATAGTCTAAAAATAATAACAAAAGCAATTTTTCAATGATAATCTACTTGGGGCACCCGGCAGTGATTTTTAATTGATTAACGAAATCACTGTTTTCATGCACCTGCTCATAAGAAAAAAGGGCGATTACATTTTCATAATGCGTAAAATTTTGTATTGCTTGCATTTCCTTAATAAAGGCGTAATAATGTCAAAATACAAGTTTTTAAATACGTGAACATGAATTTCAATTTTTTGATAGGAAATGTGTATATTATGTAAATGCATTATATTGTGTTTCCTGAAAATTATTATGTAATAGTTGTTCCTTGCTCTAGAACCATTAGATTTTTAAAAAAGTTTGTAAGAAACAAAACTTTTAATACTATTAATTTAATCTGCCACAAATTTCTCACAATATTAGATACCATAAATTAGACTTCCTTTTCATGGTAAAGAACTCGATAAAAAATGTCACAGCCCTCCCGTGACCGCTGCCCTGGTTCGTCAGCGTCCACGGGTTCAGGCCAACGTCCAGTGCAATTGGCGGAGGATCCCGCGCCCGCGCGCACCAATCCGTTTCGTTTCTGTGCCTCTCCTGTACCTCCTCTTACTTCCTCTCACCCTCCTCTCCTGTTACCCCGTTTACGTTAGCGAGGCAGGTCACTGACCTGAGAAATTGCTCCGCCCCTTTAGATAACTAGGAGGAAAATCTTCGAGGGGAGGAAGGGGACTGTCTGAAACTTGGAGCAAAAGCCAAGATAAGAGCGGATACGCCTCGACGCCAGGATTGGTCAAGTGTCCATCGATGGTTGTCCAAGCTGTGGAAAAGCCAGATTTGGCCGCACAAGGCATCGCCCATATTCTGTGAGAGTGGGTATACATGGAATTTCACCTTCTGAGAACCGCGTGAGAATTTAAACACAATCATTCATTTTTATTTCCAAGAATGAGAGTAGACGCAATGAATTTGAAATTATTTTTGAAGGAAAACTAACATTGTGCGTACACTTTCACCTTCTGAGAATCGTGTGAAGTTTTTAAACACAAACATTTATTTTTGTATTTTCAGAACATGAGAGTTGTTGCAGTGGATTTGAAATTATTTTTCCTGTGAAAAGAACTTTGACTGTCACCTTCTGAGAACCGTATGAGGATTTTTTTCTTAAAAAGCATGTCTAATACTAGTTTTTTACACCAGCAAAAACTGTTTAACTTCGTATATGATGAGAGTTTACACTTTTTTATTAAAACTAGTGTTGCTAAAACAGCACGTACATTTGAGCCTTTGGTAATGGTTATGTAATACTCCGTATACCACAAATTCTCTTCAAATTAACGCATCTCAGTCATAATTTGTTTGCAAAAGTCATTACAAATCGTACATTTGGTGCGAAAACTTTATATTTTCAAGCGAATATCAACAAAACGTTGACAATTATAACTTCTTTTCATACCGATAACTCATGTCACAACAATGTGACATAATTTACAGAAATTCAGCTGCGAGTCGAGACGTGGAATGCCATTCTTGCATTCCAATCTGATATTCCCTGAAGGCAAGCAATTTCTATATTTCAAATACGTTTTAAAGAATTTCTAAAAAATTGATTTGTAAACGTATAACAAAAGCTCGAATGAAAGAAACGAACAATAATTTTGAAATAATATACAAACTCTAACTTACTATCCAACAATCTTCAATCTTCGTCAACATTTATATTTTGTTCTTGTAATTTCATAGTAAGTTGACGAAGATGACCTCTTTTATTTTTTCTCACACCTTCTTAAGACGAGAAAATAAAATTAGATTGAAAATTCACATCAAAAAATATTCGCTTATTGGTATTTTCTCAAATTAAAAATTGAAAAAATATATTGATGAAGTGTTAATGTTTTTAGGATTTGTTTGTATACGTGAAGTCGGTACAACATTACAATAGATAAACAATATTGTACATAATTGTATCATTGTTTAAATTTGTGTTTGTGTTCCTAATCAGTATTAATCCAGTTTTGTTCTCTTTTGTTGTACTTCGTAGATCTGAAGATGGAATTATATATTTCAAAACGTCAGCATTCTTGAATTATTTTTACTGTCGTATCTCTCTACATCCCATGATCCGAATATATTCTGTGAAATACTAAAAAATTGTCGTGACTTTCTTATTCCATACATTTTTTACATGTTTCTGTTTTTTGACAATGAGAAATATTTGACTTGATAGTTGCCAAACTCTGAAGTATCAATAGCAAGATTGCAGTATGTGTGATCAATTTTGTGTTTTTGCATCAAAGTACAAAACATTCAACAGTTTTATATTACAATTGTAGGCAGATATGATATGTATACCATCAATTTTGTGATGAAGATGGCTTTGTGTAATTTTAATGACTTATTAGCTTTAAAACCAAATAATTGGAAGTGATTCTAATTCACTAACGCTAAGAAGTTAAGTTTTCATTAAAGCACCATTTGACTTAAAAATCACTAAAATATCTAATCGTAAAATTTGTGTAAAAATATGCACATGAACTGAAAAAATAATAAAAATAAATGACGGGGCATCAAAACACCCCACCTGGTCTTCAACACTACTTTATTCACTCGGATCTCAAAACGTTAATTAACTCTCCAGGATGAAGGCTAGTTTCCCACCGTCCAAATTGATTGATTGATTGATTGTGATTCCGGGCGCGTCAACTACTATGGTCATTAGTCCAGTAAGTGTAGTGAGTGTTTTTGATCGGAAGGTGGCGGTGGTCTTCCCCCGCTGGATGGCCAGATCCGGTGCCGACCAACCGTGGCTAACGGGATTTTCCAAAACCAGGTGTCTCCACCAGCGGGGCACCGCCCCAACCGGGACAAGTTCTACATCCCCCGCCGGTCTCCAGGCATGTGTGGTAGTGAAGTGCATGTTAATGTGTGTGTGTGTGTGTGTGTGTGAAAGGGGTAAGGATAGGACAAGGAAGAGGAAGGAAAGTTCGCGCGCGGTCCGTAGCCCGTTTGTTAGGGTACTGCTCCGGCATTCGCCTGATGTCGACCGGACAAACCATGAAAAACCACCGTTCAGAGCAGCAAGCATCATTCTTCTCCAGACAGCGACTGAATTCGACCTAGCTGACAAGGTAGTGTCGAACATCCTGCCGCCGTCGGGACTCGAACCTAGTGAGAGGCGCTGCCCCACCGTCCAGGTGTTGACTTACCTTGGCAGAGCAGTTTGGTGACGTCGTCCTTGGGCTGGCACTGGGGCTGCACCTTGAGGTTGGAGGCGTCCACCGCACGTGGCGCTCGTCGGCGCAGCGGCGAGGGGCGCACGTGGCCTTGGCCGGCGGCCCCGGAACGAGCACCACCCATCGCCCTCCGCGCACGGACCTCGCTCCAACGGCGTCACGCACTGGCCCTGGAACAAAGCTAGAGGGTGAGAGCAGGGCCCGATTATGCTTCACGCAGTGACGTGTACTGTGGGCAACCGAGGGTACCGGCGGTAGCCCGCGAAAAATACGACAATAAAAATCTGACAAGACATATATTATATTAAAATTACTTATAGGCCAATTTTTCAGTGACATACATTTTTCAAAATTCCATATAATATGTTCTGTTGAGGTGTGTATTAAATCACTCGCTAGTCGGCGCATCAGTCCTCTGAAGAGGTGGCAACGCCGAAGAAACCGCTGGCACTCAGCGACATCCACACAGCATGCGTTCGTTGCATGACTCTCTCCCCCCTCCTACTGGTACGAAAGAGCCAGCCAAGGGCTCGTGTTGCCGAGATCCCGAGCGGTTTCTGGGCACGCTCGGAGCAGTTCGGAAATTCGGAGGCGGTGGGCAGTAAACGGACAGAATAAATTAGGTGTGCGCTTTTGTGCACGACACACACGATTGGTGGTGAGTGTACAAATACATAATTAGACTAGGACAGCGGTAGCCCAGAGCATGAAAGCAGTATACGCTACTGGTTTCACGTAGCCCTAGGCACAATGTTTTCGTACGTCTTAGAAAAAATAACAGGACTGTATTAAACTGTAATTATTGGACCTTTTTTGGAATTAAAAAACTAATTCAGAAGAATATGATAACACTTCTTTCGAAACCTATGTCGTCTTATGTGACTGAAAGATTTCTCCTTTTTATTTTTAATTCTTTTCCGCTGTTTTACAAATCTAATGTAATGTTGTGTATATTTAATGATAAATTATTGAGGTCATCATTTCAAGATTAAATAATCAATAATTTTTATGTAAGTGGATTTTTATTCCTGAAATAAACTTCTAAAAAATTTAGTTTTTAATTTTTATTTTTTATTTTTTCGCGCTGTTTTACAAACGTACGCTCCAAATGTAATGTGTGTATTGTAATGTGTAAATTATTGAAGTCTCATTTTTAAGATAAAAATGATAATTTTTTATGTAAGTGTATTTGTAGTCCTGAAATAAACTTTTAAAAATTATCAGGAGGCCCTATCGCAGGCCCCTCATGTTCTTAGGCCCAAGGCACTATGCCTAATGTGTTGATGGTTAATCCGGCCCTAGGTGAGAGAGTGCATGCCCGTCCTGCCACAATCACAGCTCTTCTGCACTCGGACTCTCTCAGCTCTCTTCAAGTCTCTTCAAGCTCTCTTCATGTCTTATCTTAATTCAATGAGAATCTGCAGGCTCTGAACCGTCCTGACCAACCCCACTGCATTCTGCACATCTGGTCAACCCATGTCGATCTTACTTCCGATACCAGATAATATAACTCTCCGGACCAGACGACCTTTATTCAACCATTCGTATCTGTTTTCTACCAGCCTGCACTTCATCTTGATTCAATCTAACTCAGAAAGAACTTTTACCCCTCCAGCATTTGAGTGGTATCAATCAGCTTTAGGTACCCCAGTTCCAAAGCTTTGAAACACTACTCAAATACGAACCCATAAAATGTTACCTAGGGAAATGTTTTTGTCTCGACTACTCATTCTGTGCTGACGTTGATCTGGGTGATAGGTTGATCACCGCTTGATCCTTTCACGGACTTTCCTTCGTAATCACAGATTCAGTAGTTCTCCTAAAACGTGAGTCATGGAAAAGGTCGATCTGTGCTGCAGCGCGATTGCAGTTGTCTTACTTCAGGGTCAAGGACGTGGGCAACGTAACTAGTAGAGATCTGACTAGCGGTCACGGGCACTGCATTCAGACCGACTGGCCAGAAATTTAAAAGTAAGGATTATACAAATCGCTCCAGAGGGGCTGTACATCACTTGATACCTGGCCCATGACAGTCTTTTGTAGAAGTCAGTTGAGAGTTACTGTCCCAACTTTAGGTAAATTAATACCAATTTTCTACTCCAGAAAAGAAATGTATTATTATTATTATTATTATTATTATTATTATTATTATTATTATTATTATTATTATTATAATCAAACATTTTGAATTGAAAGAACCTTGATTTTGTAATCATGTTTACTTAATAGTGTAATAGTTGCATTAAATTACTACGTTCGGTTAAAATTTAATAGACCAAAACATTTTGTAAAAGAGCTGTCCGATCTTAAGCGAGAATTGTTAACTAACAGAAATAAGAAATGATTAATAAGACTTAAAACAATACGAAAACTATAAAAGAATTTGCCATTGAAATACACTCTCTCCCTGAGGTAAACACGTAAATAAAATACACATGAAATAGATTATTGATTCGTAATTCAAAACTTAGTTGTTTGGTAGAACAAATCTGTCAAACATACTTTGGTATTCTAAGCCTTGCGGTACTCCACGCCTCGTGATCCTTCAGCTGGCGCGCGTCCTTTCTGATTTTCATTTCGACAAAATTTTACGAGAGGTGCTAACCTTAAATGGTTACAGATCCTTTAATAACATAATTATAAATCGTAGATAAATCAGTTCGAGAAATTTAAACATATAATTTTGTTTGTTAAAATAATTATTAGAAAACAATTTTTAGCAGATCTGTGTATTTTCAGAAATGTTTCATACTGAAGAGAATCTCGCACGTAGAGATAGAAACGTCTATTAATAAAAAAATTAAAATTTTGACTTGAATCGACGTTTATTTTATATTTGATTGATATTAATATTGATAATTAATATTGATAATTAATAATTGATATTATATTTAATTGATTTTACTCCTTTCTGGATTTGAAGGGGAAAGAAGACCAGCAGAAGTTGACCCTGCTCGTGGGAGTGCAGGGCTTTTTAGACAGGCAACTAGCTAGTGCGAGCGCTGTTTGGCATGCGTGTCTTAAATTGAATTGAATTGATGCCTTATTTTACGTGGTGAGACTCAGGCCATGAGGCCTGCACTTCCGTCTGACCACGCTGATTTCGTTACGCTCCTTTCACAAAGTAGGAGAGAAAGAATGTGCGCGATGGGCGATGAAACAGAATATTTGAATTTAGCTCAGAGATTTCATTTAGGCTTGTGGATCTTTTACATGCAGTAAATCTATTAACATGGGACAGCCCGCTTTACCTCCTCTCCAAAGGAAAGCGTACAAATGATTTTTTCGCCCTTATAAATCCACAGCTTCGATCGGGTTTGAACCCGCGAACTTGAGTGTAACAGTTGGATAAACATTACACCATCGCCAATCTCACCGCCGCCGCCGGTCTTACCTGGAACAAAACCTGGCTGTGGTTGTAGCACTGAAACTCTTCCTCCGAACAGGGACCTATAGCAGACACGGAGTCCTGGAGGGCGTACGGCTCATAGAGGTCTGGCACTGTACATCGGCCGTCCTCCACAGGTTGCGGGAGCGCCACAGGCGACGGGCACGGAGCCCGTTGGTGGCGTTGGTGCTGTTGGTGGCGTTGGTGCTGATGGTGGCGTTGGTGCTGGGCGCGCACCAGCATTCCCACTCGCCGAACATGTTGAGCGTGCGGCTCGACCCCTCGCACTGGACGTCCGCCGCGGCTGGTTCGAGGCACTCGCCACGCGGCCAGAAGTACGACTGCGCACACACACAAACACACATTCGCATTAACACTTACCTGCCTAGCGTGCCCGTATGGGCACGGTGTACGAAGTTGTAGGTAGTACAAACTTTTCACCTCAAAATATTCCGGAAATCCGATTAGAACTTCATGTTGTTTTCCATCACATTCTAAAAGGAGTCACCAGTGTATTTAAAATTTTTGAGAAAAAAGGAGTATTTTAAAAAAAATATGTAACGGTGTAATGAATTTTTTTCAAAAGGTTCAGACAGATAAGGGTTACATTGCGGCACAAAATGCTAGAGAGTTTTAAAAGGGAATATTTGGGATAATCGTAACTTCCGACAAAGAGCTGTTACATTTTCATAGCGTGTCGCAGTAAGAAATCCTAGGAGCAAAAAAAAACCAAAACCTACCTTTTTTGAAAAATAATAATAGAATAATACGTAACAATTTGGATACATAGTTAGTAATATAGAGAGAATATTGAAAGAATCCGGTAGAATTTATAAGCAAGCTATCATCTGCAGAATTGTCTGCAAGAGAAATAAAATGAAGAAGAGCAAGAAATAGAAAAAAAAGAGGAACGAGAAAGGAAAGAAAGTAAGAGAATGAGAAAGAAAGAGGAACGAAAAAGGAAAATATGTAAGAGAAAGAGAGAAAAGAACTGAAATCAAGAAAGAAAATTAAATGTGGGAACGGTAAACGGAATAAGTCATACTTGTCACATGTCTCCCTTACGTGGATAAGCGTGGATAATAAAACAGTGCCCAAGCCTAGAAATACCGCTAGCTGACAAAAGTCGCTTTAATCTGATTCTAAACGCCAAATGCATACATAATATAACTGTCATGGCATGACACTGTGCCGGCTTACAGAATGATAATGTTAATCCGTTTCCGATCTGGAACAATGTAAGATACACTGGAGTTTTTTACTGGAAGTACGATATTACATCTAGATAGTACATGGAAAGTCTTAAATAATGGAGTGAAGTCAACGAAAATTAAACATTAAACAAGAACGGATACTACACATGAGAACTTTATTTATTTATTTATTTTATGTAAAAAGACAGTTAAAACTGCTTATGACGTGCTTTCATCTCTGGAACAATAATATATTATGAAACACAGTTGAATAACCATAGAAATAGCCATCCATACATTTAATAGGTTCTATTCTTGTAGGGATGAGGGAAACTATCATAGTACTACGTTATTCAAACAAAACCTCCCCCTAGTAACTGTGCAATATTACGTTCGGAAAAGTGATCATTAACCTCTCGGTTCGATTTAATCTTTGCTCTAAGGAAGGTTGTCTGAGATAAAATACATTGGAAACATTTAAGATCATTGTAAAGTATGCGGCTCTGTGGGGATTTAAGGTCTTGCTAAATTGGCAGAATATATTCTTGATTCGCCAAGAAAACAGAAGTATTCCAGAAAGTAAACAACCTTACTTTTGTTGTAATTCAATAATGAAACCTGTCTTAAGCGATCATCATTATTTTCGAAAAATATAATTAATAGAAGTAAATGGAAATTTTATAAATATGGGAAGGGGATTTCAGACCAAATTTGAGTCTTTGCAATAAAGTTGAGTTTATTCTTGGCTTCGCCATTGATTAATAATTTTTTTATCATTCTCCTATTAATACTTAAATTGTTAAGGGATTCTGAAACTCAAGAAAGCGTGCGGAGCTGATTTTCTCCCCTATGCGTGACATACAGTTGCTACTGTTTTTTGACTAAATACATAAATATATAAATATCCTCTCAGTACATCTTACACAAAATTCTAATCTACATCAAAATTCTACTCTACATCTTACACAAAATTCACGATCACCACTCCATCATACACATAGAACCGACACTATCTTTCCCAATCCAGTCTTGGAGATGGTAGTAACCAACTATTCATAGAATCTTCTATCAATTAATAAAAGCAAGTAAGATCAAACAGAAAACGCTTTTAATAATGTAAATAATTAAAATTACGAAGAATTCAGATACCACTGATAAAGTGCAACGTTTACCATTCGGATATTGGAAATGTTTTCATTCACTATTATCTCACTTCAGGTATTTTAAAAAAACACTCACGATTATCATTTTTCAGCACGCAATGGCACGTTTGTTCCATCCGCACTTTCATTTGAAATTTTGAGAAATGAATCCTTACCTCCAAATGCTTTGGACATTTCGCCGCTCCGCACTTGGCCTTAAGCTTCGGCTCCGCCGCGGTGATCTCTTCTTTGTTAACCACCAGCACTTCCTCATCCTTCGAGCAGTGCGAAAACATCGGCGCACACTTGCCAGTCTCGGCGTTGTACAAGAGGTTGTACCGAAAGCAAAACTTTTCTTCGCTCGTGCATGCTACCGCCTTTCCGATGTACGCATCGCTGTAACGAACGTAGGCTGCCGCGAAGGCAGGCAGTAGGAGAAAAATCAGAGGTACACCCGAAGGCGGCATCGCGGACCGGAGCAACGGCTGACTGTGCAGAAGTGACCTCGCTTCGCTTTCTTTTAAGCTGTGCGCTCCCGAAGGCCGACCACTGCCTCCGTTGTTCCCATAACAGAAGCACCGCGCAACGCGTGAAAAGAACGGGATCGGTCCGTTGGAGCTCGACTTCGGGGAAACACAGGGTTGTGTACGGGTCGGTTGAAAACATCTGCTCGCAAGTGTTGGGCAGTAGAAGATAATTTTCATGCTGTCTGTTATCTCGACGAAGAGACTGAAACTTTAATGACTATATGTTGTTGATATTATGAAATTAATACATCATTTGTTATTTTCTATAAATGTTTCTAAAAAGAAGAAACATATTGTTCGTTTAGGGAAAAAAATGTGAAGCGAATCACAGATTTGATTGAAGAAGATGTGGCGAATATATGATGGAAATGAATAGGTTGTAGTAAGAAAAGCTGTAGCATTTGAACTGAAGACCCAATTTTCAAATGTATTTGGAAAGTCCATTACCCATTAAATAGTACCCTCCGAAATTAAAATTCCGGTTTCAGAGCAGAGGGGTCCCAACAACAAACAACTCTATTGGGAATATCAATTTTGGAGAATATCTTTGCAGTAACGAGAAAGTAAAAATAAATCAGCCTTAATAGGGTAAATGAAATTACAAATTTCAAGCTCGCCAAGTTTTCGAAGCATTTAAGTAATTGAAAATGATTGATTGATTAATGATTCCGGGAGTGATAACTGTAAAGATCATTAGTCGCGTTAGTATTGTGCATGTTTTTTTATCGAGGGAGGTGGCAGTTATCTTACCCCGCTGAATGGTGAGATTGGGCGCCGAGCTGCCCGTCAGCTTGCGAAGTCGTCCACAAATAGGTATCTCCCACCAGCGGGGCACCACCACAGCCAAGACAAGCTCTATGCTCCCAATCGGTCTTCCGGCATGTGTGGTAGTGTAGTGCTTGTGTTTGTGTGTGTGTGTGTGAGTACGTGTGTGTATGTAAGCAAATGGAGAAGATACGACAAAGAAGAGGAAGGAAAGATCGCGCGCGGTCCGTGGCCCGTTTGTTAGAGTGCTGCCCCGGCATTCGTCTGGTATCGGAAATCCTGCTATCGTAGGGACTCAAATCATGGGACCTCGCGGTCAGTGGTATTGCAGTGACATCAATTGATGCCCTGAGTCACCTAAGCTCGTTCATAATTCGCAATTACAACTGAGAATTATTGTTAATTATGCGCTGTGTTGTTGTTATACAACAATTGCTTGTATACGTATCATCAACACTGAAAATAAAATAATACACTCCAATCGTTAGCAAACTTAAAAAATTATTATTTTATATCAAACCCTTCCCGTTACCAAATTGGTGTACTTGAAGTTGTAAAATAGTATAATGTTAAAAAATCTAAAATATATTCCATTTTATTATCCGAAATATTTCATTCTGACAAAAGACAACACATCAAATTACTGTTTTAAACTATATATTCGAAACTTGGAAAAGTTGAAACAGAAGAAAATAATAATTAGTTTATGTAGTTCGTCACGAGATTATAGTCACATTATTATCACGTCACTGAATATGGAGTTGACTCTCCAGAAAGAAATCAATCCAGAGAGACAAACTTTTTGTTGTTAATTCCGTTTTAAATATTATTTAGTTACGTTAGGTACCTTCGTTTGATTTTATCTGTTATAATTTTAATGAAGCATTGCATAATACGAAATACTGGAAAATTGATAATTTGACCACAATTATTAATGAAATGAGTTCAAATATTACTTGCTAGTTTTGAACACGGTGCAGAAATTGAAAGAAAACTATGCAGCCTTTGGCCAGGTGTGTTGTGTCTACGATTTTGTTAGACAAACATGAACTCCGGAAAAGTTCAAAAACTGAAACATTTTCAATATTGACTAAAAATACAAATATTTGATTGCGTTATTTAGTCTCTTATCATTCTTTGAGTTCCGAATGAATTCTCATAATCAATGTGCCACTGCTTATGGTACAGCTGTCGTCAACCAATAGCAAGGCTCCAAGAAATTGCCTGACATTAAATATTTGCCTTTTACAGATTGCCCCATGGAACAACTTCTTTTTTTACATTTTGTATATAAGTAATTATTACCTGGTACTGTGTATGCAGGATTGGTCAATAAAAATATTCACTTCGAATATTCTGTAAAAATTTCAAGATATTGAGAAAGAATTTTTGCCAAACGATTCAGAACATGGAGTCTCATCAGTTGTAATTATTAGCTTTTTAACAGCATTTCTTAATTGAAATATATTGGTTTATTTTTTATAATGAATTTAATTATTTCTTTTAAACAAATAGGAAGGACTTGAAAAGACAAATTTATTAGTAACACTCATTGGTAATTGATGATAAATTATAAACACCTTTGAGTTTCAAAATTCGTGTTTATTGGACGATTGCACATTTGGATTTTTGCAGTTTGGCTGGATTTTGACGGCGTCTATCGTTCTCCGGTTTAAAAAGAATAAAGAATGCTACGGTATGTTGTGATCTCTAAACGACAATCGACACCGCGATACACAAGAATAAATGGGGCAGTGTAGAAATCTCAAAAGATTTGTTTTTCGCAAGAAGTGAGTAAAAAAAGTGCGGATAAAAGATTTGTGTTCCCACAGCGCGTAGCTTCTGCTGTCAGTCTTCATAAATACTTTAAGAAATTTGCCACCCATTTGTAATTTTTTCAACAACTAAATTTCAGAAAAAATGTTTTATTTTATTAATGGTTTGATGCACATTCACTACAGAGAGAATAGCAATAAAATAAAACAACTTAATTGTCGATATCTATATTAATAAAGAAGTTACAAGTCATTTGAATACGCCCTTGTTCGGGAACAGTGCAATTTTCACAGCGAATAAGAAAAAAAGTATTTCTGTATTTTAGCTGCCTTTCGGAAATCTACCAAGCCGATGAAAGCAAAGACAATAGACGTGCCGTGTGTAGCAGAATTGAAGCGCAGTGATTTAAAAAAAATTAGCGGTGCAATGTTTTCTGTGGAGTGTATTTTACGAAACTTACTCTATCTTACAAGATATAAGTATACCTCGTTAAAAAATCGAAATATTCTATTCTGCTTGTTGAATGACGGCGCTAATGAGAACATATCAGTGATTTCTTTGTCACTGCAAAAGATTTGTTTCGAAAATATGTGAAATCAGAACATTGAATTATTGTAACATAGGAGGGCTTCACCAATCGTTTCTTGAAAGGGAAATTCGACCAAGGTCGCGGAATATCCTTGTGCCTTGGAGACCACTGAGCAGCCAACAACACATCACGAAATTTCGAGTACTGCTCTTCCTATGTGGACAGATTTTCTGCTCTTTCATCCTGTTAATTATTCACCACCAACCAAAGTAATATATGGTATTGATGATTTTATATTCTCAAAATTTATCTACGCGTGTAAAAAGTATACTGCTCCGTTAAAAAAACGTGTCCAATATCTTTAAAAAAATCCATCAAAAATAAAATAACTACAACTGATGAGGTTGTAGGCCTGGAATCATTTGGTGAATATTTCATCTCCATATCTGGAATCGTTTATAGAATATTCGAGTTGGGCGTTTTTATAGACTCATCCTGTATACTATGTTATTAGAGTTCTCGTGAAAAATTCGTTAATTTTTTAAAATTTATTGCAGTGTTATACGAGGGTATTTTATGTTGTCCTGGAGCAGTGTGCCAAGTTCTTTTTGGGAAACAATTTTGCATCGTTTAGTTCGGCACCTAATATAGGCCTCTAATGATTTAACAAGGGATAAAGAAGTTTTTATTTCGTGGTTCAACGAGTGATTTTCATAAATCTTAAGAGCAATAAATAGCACAAACCCCTTATAACTCTATATGTCACTTACTTAGAAATTAAATACCAACAAATGATATGTAATTTAATAGTGACACAACCAATTTCTCAATTTAGATATGTAATGATTTTATTTTTAATGAAAATCAGCATAACAATTCCTGTGCTCTGTGTTCTGCACAGAGAAGGAGAGAAAATTCTGATTTAGCGTATATATCACGAAAGACTCGTTGCGGCTTTCCCTTCTTCTTTGCGCGAACAGAATCAGTGCAGCAATAGGAACGATATTTTTCTAAAACATTTGTCTTCCCAATCTTTATGCAAAACCAGTGTCGTCACGTTTACTCATTACCCTACCACTGATCATTTTCGGCCACGTGTTGGGACTTTTCCAAGACCTCGTCCTCAGGTGCCTCAAGAATATGTTACGATCTGTTATCTTATTGGTAGTGGGAAAGTCATGTGATCTTAGACTTACAGCAGTTTCACTTCTTTCGGTGTCCAATTCATATCACTTTCTCGTATTCTTAGTAAAGAGAAAATATTAAAATGATGCAGAAAAAATATTTTCCCAAATAAACAATATCTTACGTTTTTCTAGCCTCTGGTATCGAAAACTATTTTATTTTTGTTATTATTGAATGCAATAAATGATTTTCCGAAATATAGTGTAGCCAGAATTCACGTTTAGAAAACAAAACCTTTGAAATGAAAAATAAAATGGTTTTCCTCATACGTTAGACTCTCTCTTAGTCTGTCTGCAAACAAGCGCGTAAACTGAACACAAAAATTGTCACCCAAATTAGAATTCCCAAAGGATGTGTCTGATGTCGCGCTCTCTTGAATTTAAAGGGGATATTTAAATTTTAGGTAGTACTTAAAGAACTTTCTAAACGTTCTCAAAAATATGCGAAGTTTTTCTTTAAAGTTTTTTCTTCAATAGAGCAAAGTGAGCTTTTCAAAATGGCGCAGGTCTGATTTTCTTTGAAACAATGTAACTGGGTGAAGTTAACAATGTATATGGAACACGAAAAAATCAATCACAACTATCATACATGACGGGAGACCAGTCGGGAGCTTAGAGCTTGTTCCGGCTAGAGCTGGCTACGCTGGTGGGAGATACCTGGTTGGAGAAATCCCCGCAAGTTAACGTAGGTCGGCGCCGAATCTCACCATGCTGCGGGGGAAGAACATCGTCACCTTCCGTGATAAATCATGCACTACACTTACGAGACGAATGACCTTAGCAGTTGTAAACAAAAAGTACTTGCTACGTTTTGTTATCTTCGCCTCGAGCACCGCCATATCAATAAAGTCATTATCTTTTTAGTGTGAGTTCGCAGTTTTTGATAGGAAAGATTTAAATGAAACGTTGGCATTGTCCTACGTACTGTATCTGCTCGCCCGTTACTCAGGGCAAAACTTCTTCCGGTCTTCCATTCCTGGCAAGTGAGGTGTCTTTTGATGATTGTCGCTTTATTAATGCTGGTGAGGAACTAACCATTATTTTCGGATGGTTCCGGAACTTTCTAAGATTGTTCTAAAAAAGTTTTTTTAGCGTCTGAAATGCGTTTTACAGGGATTTAACTTCACTACGCAGGCGATCAATTGTTGATTCGATTTCCTTTGATTTTATTTTTAGTCGCATCATTTTCGAATAATTTAGAAGAATGACAGAAAAATGTTCTTGTATATTTAAAGAATCTATCGTAAAAAGTAGGGGCTCGATTGTGTGAGGGGTTAGTTTTCTGGCTCTGAACCCCTAGTGCGGGGGTTTGATCCCGGGCGATTGGTTTGGTTTGGTTTGGGTTTTCGTGTTTCCGGGCGCGTCAACTGCTTTGGTCATTAGTCCCGTTAGTGTAGTGCATGTTTTTTCTCGGGAGATGGCGGTGATCTTCCCCCGCTGGATGGTGAGATCCGGCGCCGACCTACCGTCGGCTAGTGGGGTTTCCCCTAACCAGGACTCTCCCACCAGCGGGCACCGCCCCATCGGAACAAGCTCCGACCGGTCTCTCGGAATATGTGGTAGTGTAGTGCATGTTAGTGTAAGTGTGTGTGTGTAAGGGGAGAGGATAGGACAAGGAATGGGAAGGACAGATCGCGTGCTGTCCGTGGCCCGTTTGGTAGGGTACTGCTCAGGCATTCGCCTGGTGTTGATCGGAGAAACCACAGAAAACTACCGATCAGAGCAGCCGGCCGCTAGAATTCTCCTCCAGACAGCAGCTGAATTCGACCTAGCTGAAAAGCTAGTGTCGAAATTCCTGCCGTCGTCAGGACTCGAACCTAGGACCTCCCGGTTAGAGGCGCTGCAGTGACATCAGTTGATGCACTGAGCTACCGCTACCGGGGATCCCGGGCGAGGTGCGTGGATTTTCGAAGAGCAGAAAATCCACAGTAGCCATGTCACGCTTGTGACATGTAAAAGAACCCTAGCGGTATGCCTGGCAAAACGTAAATCCCTTCGCCAGCATTCGCCCTAACGAAATCTCACTTTCCCAAAGACAGTTCGGATATAGTAACTGAGACTGACGTCTGATGGAGAAAGTGAGAGTCATATCCCAGTCGTATTAGGGGACCGCTCGCGAGGAGCGCCTGCTCGATAAGGTCCTTTTTTTAAAATTTATTTATTTCTTCTCATTCCACATTTTTGTCTCTCGAGGAGTTTGATAATAGTACACATACCTATAACATTTTGGATATGGCCATCCATAGCAAGGCGTATTCATTCCTACTCGTGAACATGCTCTATTTTTGAAGGGTGTTCAGGCTTTAAGGTTTTGTCTGAGGTGTCATGTTGGAAGTTAGGGTAGCGCTAGGTCCCCGATCTCGATAAGGTCCCCAGTCTCGTATCGGAGAAATGAAACCTGGCCCGAAAACTCAGGGAAGGCGACGGGAAACCACCCTCAGTATTTCCTCCCTACAAAACCCATCATGGGTCACCTAACTTTCGTATATGGAAGATGTGACCAAAGAAGAAGAAGAAGAAGAAGAAGAAGAAGAAGAAGAAGAAGAAGAAGAAGAAGAAGATAATAGCAAATCGCTGTACTATATAGCCTCTAGGGCGTAAAATGAATCGAAATGTCTTGATTTATCAGATTGATGAAAATTCAGCGTCATTTTGTGATGAAACAAGTATTTAAAAAACTATTTTCAACAATAGGTTTTCTTATATCTTTTATGACCGAGAATAAATGAGGTAGACAACAGTATTACGTATTATTTTATAAAAATAAACATGAATGACACATGAAATATTTCAACATCAATTCCTGCAAGAGCCGCACTGCGAAGATAGTACCACATATCGGAATTCTTATTAATATTGTATCTTACTTTAGAACTTAAGCATTTGAAATGTGAGAGTGAAACGTTGTTTACTTTGTAAGAGAACGCTGCATTCTAAAATGGCAGCTGTGTCGAGTGTGATCCCATCTTTAAGTTAATATGGTCATCTTTCACGTATATTTATTTCGCAGTCTTCATCAAAACATCTTCCTATTTTAAAAACTTTACTACACTTTATAATATTCCTTGAAATAGCCAACAGTATTTTAAAATGTTTTTTCGTGAGTTCCCGGAGCTTTTCGCTCCTCTTCTCCAAAAAATATTTCACCGAAATATTGCCAAGAACGTTTTATTTAACTGGTAAATAAACGTTATATTTCAAAATTTCATAAAAATCGAAATGAACGTATTTCTTCGGTTATTCGTATTCAGCCATCTCAGTTAAGCATTTCTTGTTATACTCGTCAGCTTTTCCGGAAAATATTTTTTTTTCTGATTTGGGCTACGCTATCTTACTAATGCTTTGATTGTTTTATAGTACAACTCTATAGCAAACCATGTACATATATAATTTGAGAATCTGCACATAAAACTATTAATTATATTTTACTTTCAAGTTTTGGGACGGAGTTATTTTTAGACGACACTCCACAGCGCGATCTACATCGTGCAGCCATACATTCCTTTTGGCCATCTTAAAGAAAAGTAAAGAAAAACAGGAAGAACCGGTGCTGAAAAACTGTTCACGTCGGACGTAGGGTGGTGCTTTTCAAGCAGACGCGATATAAAAGGAAGGAATCTTTCTACTCGTGTATTGATCAGTTATTGTAAGACGTCTTTCAAAAGTATCGCCGACACAGATTGTACGACTCGGTAGAAGTTCTCTTCAATTTTTCATTTCCTTTCCGTACGCCTTCCAAACATGTTTCTGTTTTCGAAATTGACGAATTGCTTTCCGCGTTGATTGTATCGACGAAATTACAGGTCATTGAATTCTTCAACCTCTTCTCACTGAATTTATTATTGCCATATATTTATTTAGATATTATTTTGTGTTGCATAGCGGTATGTATTACATAATAATTACAAAATGTTCTAAAATAAAATCACATAAAACGGTTTATATCCCTGCGTGCCACCTTATATATTAATATATGTTTTGCGTAGTTATTAAAATCAAGGACTATTTTATTTATACACATTAATTTTATTGAAGCATGTATACATACAGTAACTGGACCACGATATTTGTATCCTTTTTATTGGGATCGTATTCATGTCGCACAACATTATTTTCTTCATTTCTTTCACTCAGACTCATCTTTTTTGTGTGACATTAAAAAGATCCTAATAAAACAATCCTAACATTGTAATTTCATTTAATATATGTAATCATGCTTCCGGAAAATTTCTGCCTGTAAATAAAAACTCAATTAAAATAATAATCGTGTCTTACCACGTCCGTTAATATACTATAAATTAATATATAAATTATATAATTTAGCTCCCAAAACGATATAAAGGGAAATCTTCAATTATGCAATATACTTTTTGCTTTAGCATCACAGTGAGAGTAGAGAGAAGTCACGTTTCACTTGGTCAGTGTGCCTGCATATCTTCATAATTGGCTCGTGTTCTCAGCTGATAGATTTCAGAGGAGACAAAAAAATCGAAAAAAATGCGAAATAATAGGATCTTTAAAGTGGACCAGAGAGAAGAATTTGTGATAGGAAAGTAATTTTTTTCATATCGAGAAATCGAAGCTCTAGTTGTCCCCCATCCAAAATACCTGACAAAATGCCTAGACTTTCTAGGGTGGATGGCTCTCGCAGAGTAACTGCAAAATTCCCCTCTACCGGACAACATTCACAGTTTGATAATGTGCTTCAGAGATTCATAGATCATTGAGTAGGTCTCGAATCTAGAGGATAGTAGTTAGAGGTTGCGTTGTGTGGTAATAATAGTGATAAAACAAAATAACTAAATAAACAGAGTATGTATGTATTTGGGAATTGGGGTCTATAGTCCGAGTTTTCCGGCCAGATAACAATGACCCTCATGACTGGGCCTAGTTAAAAACTCCCATGCTTGGGGTTAAGAGCGATACGTAGGGACCATGACGTATTCCCTTCACCACAACTATTAAGATAAGCCTGCCTGAGATTTTCGCCCTCACACAGCAACAAAAAAGAACGAATTTAAAGGAAAGCTATAACTCAATTTTTGCCTCGATCCCGAATCGAACCCGGGACTACACCACGGGAAGTTAGTACGCTGCCTACTAGCTAAGGGCTAAAGGAAGTAGTTAATACTAATACAGAGAGAGAATTAACATTTTTCAAGGAAAGGGATGATAAGAGATGAATATTTTAGATTTTATCTATTGGTAAGTTTTGTAATTAAATATCATATTCAAGGAAAAAAATGTAAAACTAACATTTGTTTGGCTGGTTTTTTGATAAAAAATACTTCATTAGATAAAAACCGCTCTTCGTAAATATCCTGCCTAAAACACAGTACCAATTTAAAACAATTTCTTTTATTTATCTTATATTTTGTGATACAAGTTTCTTTAAACGTCACTCACTACCAATAAGTGTTTCAAAGGATTTAACCATCAAAGGCTTGCGAGTTGTAATTATTATTGTAAGGTTTGAGCTTAAGAGAAGATGTTATAGTAATGAGCAGAATTCTCTCTTTGCTTTGACCGCAATACCCATGTACGCAGTAGACTACGTGGAGCCAGCAGCAAAGTGGATTATGCAAAGCCAGTATTCACCTCGATTCGTAAATCCTTAGGTCTCTCTTCATTAGTACAACGCTGCACCTGCTTACTTAATCATATCCCACGTGAATTACCATTATTAGTGCAAGTTCTCTACTGAAACTAGGCGGGATATGCATCGAGGCAACTTTCTAGTACCTTGTGCGCTAAGAGATACTGCCAGGTTGCACAGTCGCGTATAAACTTACATATTCAGATCATTTTGCATCTCACATATGGAATGAATACATTAACGACAATTTGGGCGTTATCTGAAAATCACGGGCGCCGTTTTCTTTTCCGAAACTTAGCGAACTGAAACAAACTTCGATGTAACGTGCTTAAATTTAACCATAATTGGCATTACCGATTTAATATTTTATTTATATACAAGGTTTTCTATCTAGTCTTCTCACTTTACGTAGAAGAAGAAATATTTTACATCTGTCATGTCTTTAACCATACACAATGCAATCCGGATATTCATATATTTGTAACCATGTAAATGTTTGTTTCTGTCAAGGACATTTCTTGACGGCGATATGCGGTGAGGATTTTTAAAAAATATGTGCAATGCTCTCAGTACAAAGAGTGTGGCCGAACAACCAAATAGGCGCCGAATTAATAATTGAGTGATTGATCACTAGTGATTCCTGGCGCGTCAACTGCTAAGGTCATTGGACCCGTAAGTGTAGTGTATGTTTTGCTCGGGTGGTAGCGGTGATGTTGCCCCCTCTAGATCGCTAGATCGGCGCCGACGTACCACCGACTAATGGAGTATCCCCAATCAGGAATCTCCCAACAGCGGGGCACCGTTTCAGCCGGGGCAAGCTTTAAGTTCCCGATCGGTCTCCCGGCATGTGTGGTGTAGTGGATTGCATGTTAATGTGTGAGTGAGTAAGGGGTGATGACAGGACAAAGAATGGGAAGGAAAGATCGCGCGCGGTGCGTGTCCCGTTTGGTAGGGTACTGCTCCGGCAGTCGCCTAGTATTGATCGGAGAAACCACGGAAAACTCAGATCAGCCGGCCGCTAGAATTCTTCTCCAGACAGGGACAGAACTTGACCCTGCTATCTGTAGTGTCTCTAGTGGCTATCTTCTAGTGTCGAAAATTCTCCTACCATCGGAACTCGAACCCCAGGACCTCCCAGTCAGAGGCATTGCGGTGACATCAGTTGATGCTCCGAGCCACCTCTCCCGGTGGGATCGATATGAGCAAAGAGACATCATGCATACCTTCCCCAGCTGCCACTAGTCCTTGCTGTGCCGTTGTCATTTAGTAAACAAAATATTTCTTTACAGATTTCTCGTGAAATAATTGAAACAGTTTGGAAATAAATATTGTTTGTACTTAATTGAATTAAGATGGCCTTCGAATTCGGCCTTTTACAAGACTAACAATAAGATGAGTAAAATTTTCAGAAGGCCACACATTGTTTCTTTGTTACTGTTATCATGCTATCTGAAAACTACCAAGTATTATTCAATGATTGTTTTAAGATTTGAGTGATTCACGTTAGCTAGCTTTTGAAACTAGTCTCTACTGAACAGTCTAGTCTCTACTCCCTACTCAATAACAAAGCAACAGAGTTTAGGACGCACAATGAAATCAAAGAGTATAATTTGTTTTTGTTTTTTGGAATTATTACTGATACTATTTCCGAAATACTGTAGTGTTGTGTACTAGTACATATTTTGTTCTATTTTAAGATGCTTTGAAGAACATTGCTTATATTTTGATAATTTGCCGTTAGGACTTGTGGCACATACAGGAAGATTACACTAAAGTTGAGCGGTGGAGTTTGAAAACACGATGATCTTGGTGTGAATGTTATCCAGATGAACACCCTCTACTCAAGTTTCCATTCATGTTTTCGTTCAAGTTATTCAGAAGGCCGTTTTAATCTGTCTCAATCAAGGTTAACATGTTTGTGCTTTTCAGTGCCGGCTTCTCATTTGCTAGTGTAACATCATTATCTCCCATTTATTGCAGTATCAGCACAGTCCGAACTTCATCATACCTTTGACGGTTTTAATAATGTGGAGGAGCGAAGTAACAGGTAGCAATCGTATTCTAATTCCATACTCTTTTTTGTGTTTGCCTCTTTTTTTACCTCTTTTCTCCTTCTTTACCATTTTTATTACTTTCTTACTTGTTAAAAATTGTGAAACTATTAAATTATTTGCCAAAAGTGATTAAAAATTACATGTTACAAAAAACATTATTTTTGAATATATTTAAAAAATACCATTATGCATACATCATATACCCCACTGGCGGATGCATGGGGGACCAAACAGGCCATGCCCCCACAAAAAGGCCTAGTTTTTGTTTATCTTGCTTTATTTAGCAAATTTGATTTAAATATTTATTTATGTTCGAATTATGTAATTATTTAAACAATAATATTATAGTGTATATATCTGCAATACATAAGTAATATATAATATCAAGTGAGTTTATTATGTAATAAAAATTTACGATTCTCGCTTCCTCCAAAAAAAATATGATCGGCTGGACCCGCCCCCGATATACCACGGATTACCAACAATTGTTTTTGATGGTAGACGAGTAAGAAGAAGGATCAGATATATATATATATATATATATATATATATATATATATATATATATATATATATATATATATGACGAGGAGAATTGCAAGAAATATTAAAGCAGAAAAGTATAAATGCTAACGAATTAACATATTAATCTACACATATTGCACACACATAAAAGGTTACTTACAAAAAATGTGGTTATGAATGTCAAAGAGCTGAATTCATCAAGGGAGTTCAAATTTAATCCATCAGATAGTTGGGTAAATTGAGAGTTGTTTATTAGGAAATAATTGGTATCATAATAGTTTCATTACAGAAAATTGTTATTATATTTAAAAATAAATAACAAATAAAGAAGTCGTAACAAGAAACAATGGAGTAATTGGAAATTAAAAAAAAAAATAAAAATCACAAAATTTTGCATAAATGTAAGAAACAGGTTGTTACATTTTATGTATACATTATTAAGGCGAAAACAAATTCTATAACGTACTAAATAAATAAAACGAACTGGGTAAAAGTTTTTGAATCTGCCGCTTTGCTGGTCGCGCCAAAGCATTTCAAACTTCAAGTTGTAAATTCCTTGTCCGACGAGCCGTCAGACCCAGACTCACCCCGAGGGTCGGCGTGGAACAGTGACCGGTGCAAGGTAGAAGGCGTTCTCAGGGTGGTGCAAAATGTTGCTAGTCAGACACACGGGCCTACGGTAGTGTTGTTTCTCTGTTCGCGGGTGTGCATTAGTGTTAAACTTCACAGTGTTGCCAGAACCATTCGTCAGACGAGTAAAATATTGTGAAATGAGTGTTGAAAACGATAACGTAAAATTATGTTTTTGAGGAACATGCATTCGATGTTGGCGTTTAACTACCGTCTTTTGAAAACAAGTAGGCAGGTCAGTGTAACATTGTTTTCCACAGTTTTGTGTCTTTGGATGATGGGAGAAATAGGAGGTCTGTCAGACATGTGTTGTTCGTCTAAAGAGAAGAAGCCTCGTTGGCGATGATCCAGGTGAGTTATCAAAACGATTGTTCTTTTCATATGAAATATTAATAGTAAATGAACGTTTTTCAGGGTGTTTTCTTGAGTTTTTACAAACAAAATTGAGATATGGCAAACATGGGGCCTTTCGTGTGAGTTTTACATTTTTTACTCTTTTCGTCACGTACCAGGTGGTTTTACCAAACTCCAGCAATTGTATTTTTTGTGTAATAAAAAGCAAAATTCTGAGAGTTCGTTTTTTATTAAGTATCAAGGATTATGTTGATGCATGTTTCAAGGAGAATGTATGATTCACATGTTAGACATTTACAAATTTCCGAAGTTCAAGCCAAAACTTTATATTTTATTCATGAACCACTGATAATTAGAAAATAACCAAAAAAAAAACTGATTTTAGATCAGGCGTGAGATTTATTCTAGTCTATTTTTAGATTAAAAATGGAACAAATGTGTTTTCTGTATTTACAGTATATGGCATTGTTTTTGTACACTCAAATTTAGCAACACACAGTTATCATACCTCATCATAAAATATTTTAAAATAATATTTCGTTTAAATTGTGCACCAATTATATTAGTAGCAAATTTATAACATCAATAAAAATTATTACATTAATGAATGTTTAACATAATAGTAATATTGAATAAAACCAAAATGGTTCATTACAACTCTGCTATTCGCGCAGTCGAAGTGAGAGGCAATACGCAGTTCTTTTGCGTCGAGTTAGTCGGCCCTTCACAGTTTTCCAAGGTCGCAATGTGTTCTGTAGAGATAATTCCACCAGTAAGCAACAGTCAGCATCGAAATGGCCGAGAAGATCACTTCCAATGTGAAACAGGTAATCGTCAACTTAGCATTTAAGGGTTAATCCATGCGACAAATAGGTCGAGTAGTTGACATAGTCCACTTCACTGTGCAGTACATTGCAAGAAAGTTTAGAAGGTTCTACGATAAATTTGCCACGGAAACCAAAGAAACGTAGGTTGAATGAATGCGAGGAACAATTCGTAAAAACCTTGGTTAAGTGCTCCTCAATTACGTGTTTAACTGGAAAATGTATCCAAAAACATGATGTCCGTTCAGACTGATCGTCGTGTTTTAAGGAATCATGATGGCCAAATAGCTCGAAAAAGGCATTTCGTAAGCAGCGAAAATCACAAGAAGAGGCTTGCATTTGCTAGGGAGCATGTGAATAAAGAAGAAGAATTTTGGGTCGGTGTAATTTGGTCTGACGAATGTGAACAAAATCTCTTCGGGTCAGATGAGGTACGCCAGATAGGGTGTGAAGGAAGCCAAATGCAGGCTATTGTTTTATGAATACAATCCCTACGGTGAAGTATGGTGGTGAATCAGTTGCGTTGAGAGGTTTTATGTCTTCTAAAGGAGTTGGTACAATTCAATTCATTGTGGAATTATGAATATCAATCGTTATTTCGACATTTTGAAACAGGATGTACAACAAGTGCCGAGAAAGTGGGCTTGCCACCTGTTTACTGTTTTCAGCAGGACAATGACCGTAAACAGCAGGTTCGACTCGATATGACATGGATAATATGAAACGTGCCAAAATTACTCCAAATACCGCATCAAAGCCTGGACTGAAACCCCATTGAGCAGTTTTAAAGAGAGAAGTTTACAAAACTGGCGTGAAAAATAAAAAAAAAACAACTAAAACGTCTTGTGGAAGCTAAATGGAAGAAAAGAAAGCTCAGAACTTGCAAGAACCTTGTTATTTCCATGAAGAGACGACGCCTAGCTGTGATAAAAACCAAGGAATATGTAACAAAATACTGAAATCATATTTAACTTTCTTTTATAATTTTTTATTTTTGTGTTATTGTTTCTAGTGTACAAATACCAAACGAACATGAATATCTTTTTAATTTTATTTAAAATTAAAGTAATAACTGATTCTAATATAGAATCTATGTTTTTCAGTGTGTAATTAGATTGTTTTCCATTTTATAATGACTGCTGTAAAACAACCATTTACATATACACAAATAATTAGATAATACCTTGTAAAAGCCATGTGTACGAATAAGAATGTTAGATTCTGCAGTTGCTGTCATTCCAATTAGCAAATCTCTCAAGAAGTTAAAGGCGAGTGTAGAGTGCGTGCTACAAATGTGGAGAAGCACACCCGTATAAAATGTATTGACTCCACTGATCATCTCAATTTAGTTTGAAGCGAATTTTTATCCATTTGAATTTTTTTAACACCAAAGGTATGGACAATCGAAGAATATGAAGTTCCTTTAAATGATGAAAATATTATATCACATCAAAAATGTCCTGCAGGATAATCACTTCAAGATGCATTATTTAATGTATTGTATATTGGGATTTCGTACTTTTCGGTCTGTTGGTCCTCGGTCATTAGAGTATTGCACTTTTCTAGATGCGACACTGAAGGTCAGCGTTAGGCGTCATGGGCTCTGTGTCAGAGAAGGTATGCTATCCAATGTAACATAAACGAAAAAAATATTTTAAAAATATTTCTATGAATATTCGTGGATTATATGCTCCATTAAACAGTTTTACCTCGTACAGTTTAACTTCATCATCAAACTCCAGTATCATACAGTTTCTCATCTCTAAATGGTTTTCAACGATATTGTTGCATCATGTCAACCCTTATTAAAGGTTTGAGACTTACGGCTTATTAGGCTTTGCATAATGTCTTAATAAAGTTTTAAACGCCCTCCTCTTTTCCACTTCTTAACAACTCACAATTAAATTACAAAGATACTTTTTCCGAGATAAGTTTTCAAGGACTCATCAAAGATATGAATTCAATATACATTAATGTACCAAATGAATAAAGATGTTATATTTTTCTTATTTATTGTTTTGATGGTCTAAACAAAAATTGACGCTAAAACAGAAAAGACGAGTGTAAACTACGATAGTAAGTAATGCACACACCCAAAGACTGCAAGAGCAATCGTCGTGAAGGTTTATAATAGAAGGGAGAACGTTCGCCAAGCGCAGTTCGAGAGCCTTTGTTCTGCAGAGTTGGTATCTTGTGTGGCGTTGCTCGGCACTTCCCGAGCCGCCACCGCCACCGCCACCGCCGCCGCCGCCGCCGCCCCCGCCGCCGCCGCCGCCACCGCCACCGCCGCCGCCGCCGCCACCGCCGCCACCGCCGCCACCGCCGCCACCGCCGCCACCGCCGCCACCGCCGCCACCGCTGCCACCGCCACCGCCACCGCCACCGCCGCTGCCACCGCCGCTGCCACCGCCGCACGGTGTTTCAATAGGCATTAAAAATGGACCAAATTCGTTCTTCTAGTTTACGACGATTACTCTTTCAGTCTGTGGCTTTGGAGATTGCGTACTATCCAAGTTTCCACTTTCCTTTTCCCTTTTAGGAGGAGGAAATTCTACAATTATTAAGTATATACTAATTAAGTGTAGAATTTATTCCTTTCAGAATTTCTTGCCATACATTCTGTTTCATAATCCATCGTTCAGTTACCGTTGCTTCACTTGTAATTTAAAACTAATTAAATCAATTTACGTTTTGAGAATCAAGTGAATAAGTAAAAAATACGTAACCTATATTCCTTTGGCACATTCATGTATATTTTTTATGTTTACAAATGTGCCCAATTTACTTGGTTGGAAAACTATCCAGCATGTTTAATCTTAAATTATTTTATGGCCATCTTTTCATATTTTTTGTTTATTACTATGTTGAACAAATAAAGGACTGTTTGGGAAGCCTGAATCTCAGAACTTCTACTTATCTTAAGATCAACATCTCTCAATAATAGTTAATTTTATAAAATTACGTTTATTCTTCTTACCTCACAATGCTGTTTTTGATACACAAATAACTTTAGACTTCCGTATTTGTTGTATTGGAAAGGAGAAATCTGGTCTGGTAGGTCTAATATTAGATTTCCAGTTCCCTCACTTATCAAAACAACGGCCATTCATTTATAGTTTTCTGAAATTTCTTCTAGCAATGAAAAACAGACTGGGTAGCACATTCTTGAAAACTTTACTACGCAACAAAATCAACCTTTAATGGCCAGCAACAATTTAAAATATTTATGACTCAGATATTGAGAACAGCGTTCGGCACTTAGGCAGTTGTGTAAGGTACAGCTCCAGCATCCGCTTGGAATTGATCGAAGGTAATAACGGAAACTAACGATTAGATTAACCGGCCCGTAGAAAATATTAGGGTATGGTATTCGGGCTATGGCCAGATTCGACTCGGCTATTCAGTTGGTGTCGAAAATAATTCGGAATTAGAACCTGGGTTATACAAAGCGATCATTATTTACATTTCATTCACTGAAGATATTTTTGTCCATTTATTTTGAATCCGGGACATAGTGGAGCGGCGGCGGCGGCGGCGGCGGCGGCGGCGGCGGCGGCGGCGGCGGCGGTTCTTGCGTCATAGGTGTCCAGACCTTCGGAGATCGCCTGGCAAAGTAATGCATTCACGGCGACGACCAAGGTCGCGCCGGAAGCAGCAGGAAATGACGGCTTCTCCAGGGTAATTTTACGGGCAAGGACTCTTTCGCGGAATTGCGCTGCGAAGCAATCGTGCGTGTTTCTAATCACATGTTAAGCATATGTGAGCAGCACAGTGCCTCTGCGTGAAAACTAATTGAGAAATATAGTAGTATGTTGATTCATGTAATACGTCTGCGAACCACAGAAATTATGCAATTCAACTTAACCTACCGTTATGCTTCCTGAATGATCGACAGTTTTCGTGTTTTAATGTCCTGTCAATGCATTTCGTGTATGACCCAAAGACTTCTTTTCCCTATAGTAGACTTCATGGCGTATTAACTGAGAAATTACTTTAGTATAGATGAACAACATGTAAACCATATACACATACCACGTGGAATTCAATCACTGTCTGGATTAGAATTCTAGTAGCGAACATCTATGATTGGCACCGATCGATATTTCGTTGGTTTCTCCGACAAATCCCTGGCGAAAAGCGGAGAAGGAGCTTGAAAAGCCACCCGAGGACCACAAGCGATCTTTCCTTACTTATCCCCTGGTGTCCCTAACTCTAACTTTTTCTTGCATTATACTATTACAAACGTCGAGAGACCAATACGAAGCTCAGAGTTTGACTAGGCTAGGGCAGTCCCCTCCTGGGAGAAGAGTTCTGGGGAGGAAAATTGAACAAGCCAACGTATAGATTGCCGCTGAATCTCACCATCCAGCAAAGGCTTGTCGCGTTATCTCCCAAAGTAAACATTTACTACACTAACGGGAATAATGACCATAGCAGTTGACGCGCCCGGAAACACTAAGTAATCTATCAATCAATATATCAAACACCCCTACCCATTATGTTTAATTATCTTAGCTGTCAATTTCTCACTTAGTACACTGTCGCTATTGAATGCTATCGGACTTTACTCGCGTTTATCAAATTATTAGATTTCGTCCTTGGGCACTTACTCTTTCGCAATATGTTGATTATTCTGAAAAACAGAATATTAAGAAATATTTTTCACTCTGTTTAGATTTATGAAGAAAGAAACTGGCATTAAAGAAAACGTAATGTTATTAAAATGTAGTTCTTATTAATATATTCTTGAAGTCTTTTAGAAATCGTATTCATAGTCGTAGTATACACTGTTTTTCTTAACTGTGTAAAAATTAATTACTTACAATCTCATAAACTTTCCTTCTGTTTGTTTGCTGCGGAAGGTCAAGTAAAATGTCAAGAGCATTGCAGAGATACATCACCAGAAACAAACAGGAAGACAAGAAAAATAAAAAGATGTTAGTATTCACGAAACATTTTGTCGGAATTATTAAAAGTAACGATTCTGTCTTGATTCGCCAGGTAAAGTAATGTGCATTTAAAACAGATGATACTGCAAGGAACAGTAATAATAACTTATTTCCATTGTGATTGTTTTCAAGAAATTAAAAGTAAATGCACAACAACAACCATTATCATTTCTCAAGAATATTTAAACTTATTTATTTATGGAACGTCGAATTTAGTTTTCTGCACCGTTGTAAAAATTCTACTCGTCTTCACTTTTATAGTCACGAAAATATGCATGCGATCCAATGTGTTTTCTGACCTTTTCGTTCTTTACTAAATAGTTTGTAAATATGAACTGATGGAAAGGAATATTTAAGTCCACTGGGAACCGATCCAGGGTCGAGAAGAAATCTGCAATTTCTGACAGCCTATTTTCTTTCATATATTTGTGAGACATGAACCAGTGCACCTGACTTACGTTAAGTAAGTACAGTCGGACCTCCATATGGACTTCTATACATCGAAATTCTCTCTAAATCGAATATTGTTTTCTGTCCCTTGAAAATTACGTTTAAAGACGTCATAAAAATTATTTATATATATCGAAATCATTTTCTAGTTTGATTTTTTTCTGTGAAATAAAAATGTACAGTTCATGTTATAGTGGTATGTTTCTAAAAAGTTGTATTGTTCAATTGGAAAAGAGTATTACTTTTGTGGAAAAATATAACTGACTTCTGTACGGTTGTATAATTGAATAAAAGTTCATACACTTTATACGTCTAGTTACGAGCTTTCTCATGAAGGTAACTCATTTATGCTATAGACAGTTTTTCCTAAGAATGAGCCAAAGACAGTTTGCTATACAAGTAAACATTACATGTAGTTTAGAGAAGTATCACTCTACCGCGACAGCTGTTCAGCCATTCCTCTCCGTAAAGAGTTTATGACTCCTGTGCAAGCATCTCTATGCAGATGTCTAAGAGATCGGCTTAGGTATATGCACGTACGCGAGTCCGGGAAATATTGAAATTTAATTACGTATGTGGAAAATCTATAACATGCTCTCGCAATCAGTAAAAGAAAACCGCCACGAATGTAAATAGAAAGCTCTCAGTTACAGCTCGACACACAACAGTACAATAGCCAAAAACACTTGAACCAGTACGCATCTCACATTTAAGTCTCGGTTGTTAAATAAACATAATATTTATCACACAGAAAGTAAATTTAATGTAATGTTTATAGAAAAGTAGAATTTTTACAGAAGAGCACATAACACTTACTAATCCTAATTTCAATTACTTCTCGTGGTGCACTATTTCTTTGTCGGACGAGCACATCACAAAAGGAAGCGTCGAAGCCATTTACAAGTTAGCCAACTGCAAACGAACGAATGAAGGAAGGTGGTCTAATGGGCTCAAGAACACAACGACCACAGAACCTTTAGTTATGTTGCCAGCACTAGCTGTCACTTTGGCTCATTTTTAGGAAAATCCTTCTATATCGTTCCCCGACTTGACAGTTATGGAAATGCGTACGCCAAAACGATCTGAAGGTCAATCACGTGCCCCTTCGTCCATGATTTTAGTTCGTCAGTTCAGCGCAGGTTTATTTTGCTTTTACGAACTTAAGAAAAGTGTTGGAAATGTTCAAACCAAAATCTTGTAATGTTACAAAAAATACTACAATTTCATGTTCCTTGTCATAAATGTGTGTATTTTAATAGCGTTTGCTAAAATTTCATAATTATTTCTGTACACAGACATTTTTGTATATAAAATATTATTGAAGGAACCGTCAGATTCGATTTGTGGAAGTCCGACTGTAGTTTATTTCCTTCAAATAACTACACCATGGTCTACTTGCAAAATTGCTAAATATTTTGGTACGTTTTAAAAACGAGCACGCTGAAAAATTTGGTATTGAGAAAACATCTTGTAGTGCATTACTCCTTTTTGCTTCCAGGTCGCTAGTTTTAAAAGAGCATTTTAAGTGTGAGTGAAAAGAATAAATCACAGTAAGTAAATCTCAGTGTAGGTGTACAGAATAGTCTCTGCCTTCTGAGATGCATTTTTTAAATTTAGTATCGTCCAATCAGATTGTTCGTTTCAAGTATCAGTCACGTTTTTAGATTGCTGAGAAAAGTGGGATTTTCTCACGGTATGTCACATTCAAAAGGCGACGAACATATCAATAATTTGGAATCTACACCCAATCAGGAATTGTACAATTGTTAATCAAAATCTCCCCTCCAGTTTAGTACTACGTTATTAAAAAAGTAATACTTGCATATATATATATATATATATATATATATATATATATATATATATATATATATATATTTGGTAATAAAGGTAATGTATTAATACCATAATTTCATTTAACAGAATTTATATGTTAATTTCACCTTTTGTAATTCTTATAGAGTTCCCTGAGGAGGGGGCAAGTAAAGATAGCATATAAAGAAAGCAGCAATGAATCCATTGGAGAAAGTGCAAACATACATAAGCATTTCACTCTTTGATAGTCATAATTATAATTTTGATTCTCAAGTCGCTATGATCCACATTCAAGTTTCATTTATTCTTTCAAATTTTCTAATAGTCATTCATCACGTGCGTCTAACATGTAGGAAAATGTAGTTAAGATCTATTTGCAACAAATGTTTAACTGTGTAAAATGGATTTATTTCGTGATGCAAAATTAGATAATAGTCTGTGTGATTTCTAAAATGTATTAGGGCATGTCGAGAGACATACACATTACTAGTCACATGTATCAGTATTATGAATGAAACAATGTTGCCATACTCACGGGAGGGGGAGATGCCAAAACGACACGGACCTAGAATGGGCTAAAGCAAATAATATCTTCCTTTTAGCTCGAAGACACTTTCCTCTAATTTAACTATTGCAGTTTTCATGCAACTGACTGTAGGCACAATCAGTGTTATGTTTATTGCGACTTAAGAAATTAGTCAACCAGCCGAACGAGTAAACTTTCATTTCAGATGAAATCGTTAATTTGCTTTTTTCTGAGAAGCCTCACATTATCTTTATGGCTCCCAAGTTTTCCTTTTGGTATTTCCGTGAATTCTGTACTTACTTGCAAAACGTACCGCAAAGACATATTTACATGAATCTGAAAGGAAAGAATTAAAACTTCATATGGAAGATATGGTTTTATTCTTTTTGTATTATTACAGATCATAACAAGGCAGTAAAGAGACGTTATGTTATGAAGAAATACCTTGTTTTTCAGACAGTTATAAAAATAATCTTAACATTATGCGAGATTAGTTTTTGTTTATTGTTCGTGAATAATGAATTTATTTAACAGGGTTTTAATCGTTTTTCTGATTGATTTCACTGTTTTAACTCCCTCTCAAAGTTTTAACTTCCTCTCCATGACAAATACGAATCATTGCCGGCTGACGGCAATTGAAGCACAGAATGTAGATACTTTTTATTTCCCAAAAATGTTTTTCAGTTATTGTTCGTATTTTCAAATAATCTCGCTTTTATTTCAGCTTTTTCTTAAAAGCTACCCATCATGGAAATTTTAAAGTGTCGTACGTTTACTATGGTTTTGACTTTCACTAGATTTGCAATTTATCATGCATGTGAGAGTCATTTGATTTATTAATATTTTGTTCATTTTGTGTAAAAATTTCAGAACTTCAAAGTGTCTAAGCAATATGAATGCGATGAAAACACATGAAAACGTCGAAACACACATTTCATGATCTGTGAGATTACGTATGACTACATTTATTTGTATATATGTCGGGTGTCTACTTTTTAAGAGATGTGTCTGAGACTTCACCTTATTGCACATTTAATGCACATCATCGTTCACGTTTGATTTACATTGCTTGCCCCTATAGTGCACCTTTTTGTTCTCTGGTCTTTATGAACACGGGATTTGGAAGAGAAGTGTTATCTTTTTCGTAATACTCTTCTCCTAAGAAATTAAAAACAACCAGTCGAACGAGTTAAGTGGTCCATTTGTTGTAACAAATCCTCGGGTTACGTTATTTCGATTTAACGCAACCGGAGGTACGATTCACCCTTAACGTTCGGTGTCTATTATGAATTTTACTGCTCGCCGTCCATTAAGAACAATCGGAACAAATACGTTGTAGTTAAAGATGACGATTGGGTTCTCCTATTCCAAGAAAATATATCTTTTACTTATTTTGTTTTTCTTACAAAAGATTGTGATATTACAGAAGATATTGAACGACACAGACGAAATCACATTGGCTATTGGACTATTGGACTATTGGGTTTTCCTATTCCAAGAAAAGGTATTTTTTACTTATTTTGTTTTTCTTACAAAAAATGTGATATTAGAGAAGATTTTAACGACAGACGAAATCACAAATTACGGTCTCCGTTTTATATAACCTCGTCGATCGCCTTGGTTTACAAACTTCAACGGCAAGAGTTATTTGCTAAAACGCTCGTGAGCTGCACTCATGGCACAACTCCAAAAATATGTTGTGTTAATGGGGTCTTCGGAATTGCAGATTGGTCTACCTACCAGCAGCAAAAACAGCGTTCCTTACAGTACAGTATTTCACCAACAAATAACAGAAATGTGAATGCAAGAATGATGAATTTCAATACAGGGTGAAAACTTCAAACTCATTTATTTTAACACCTGCTTTTGTGCCATAATTGCAGCCCACGAATGATACATCGGCCTCCTGTGTTACTCTTGACATCCGCCATCCACCGTGAGGTTGCACTCGGGCACCGCCAGAAAGCGCGCCGCCGCCTTCCGCTCATCGGCCACGCACAGCGCTCCCTGGCGCCGCTGCGGCAGGCCGAAGTGCGTGAGCGGCTCGGGCACGCACTCCCCCCGCCCGAACGCGTCCTCGGCCAGCACCGTCCCGCCCACACACACACGCCGCGCCACCTCCTCCCGCGGGTGACACCGCCTGCTGAACGCCATCCCACCTCGTCCGCCCCCCTTGGGCCCTTCACCACGAAGTGCACTTCGTCCAGCACCAGCCACTCCCCTTCGCCGCACGGGCCGCGTTGCAGAGGTCGCTGACACGCCCCGTCGTGCAGGACTTTGCCCTGCATGAAGCAGCCAAGGTCGTCGGCCGAACACTGAGACCGGATGACGTCACCCGCCGCTCCGCGGTAGCTCCGCCACAAGTCCGGCACGCGGCACTTGCCCGGGTCGTCCGGTTGGACCACGCTGTCGGGTACTTCACACTCCGTACACACACACTCTAGATCGTCGTACATGTTGTTTCGTACCGGCAGTCCTCCGCAGAGTTCTTGTGTGTCGTTGTACGAAACGAACGGCACCGGGCACAGCCTGTTTCGGTCGCTTTCGTTCTCGCAGTACGTCTTTCTGCACGTGGCTTTGAACCGGTTGTGGATGTTGCTTTCGGTTCTGTTGATGAAGAGTTTGATCTTGCCGGCCAGGTGCTGGTGCGGCCCGACGTCACACTCCGTGCCCAGCGGGAGGCACGTGCCATCGCTGGAGCTTAACACGCGGCTGAATTGGAAGCACAGCTTCTCCTCCGGGCTGCATCTCACCTCGTATCCGATGGACGCGTCGCTGCGGAAACGCGACGGTGGAGATTCGGCGGTGACGCGCGGGACTATCGGAGACAGCAAGGCAAATACTAGCGTGACCGCGTGGCTGACGCCGCGAGGACGAAAGAGGTCCGAGATGATTTCTTCCGCGAAGCGACCCATAGTGAACGGTCGGAGAGTTGCAGGCCGACTGAACCTCGCCCGGTCCGCCGTGGATTCTTGTACCCTTCCGTGAGGTCGCTGGACGACCTTCACCTTTTTGTTTTCTTTTGTTCTTTTTTTGGTCGTGTCGGCAGAGAGAGAAACCCGGCAGGTGAGCCAAAGAGGAAGAAAAGGGAAAAAACGACTGTTAATGATACAGTGGAAATCGTACTAGAACAACCTGTTTTATTGCTGGAATGTTTCGTAATAGTTATCCATATCCTACCAAGGAGAAACGGTTCGTGTTTGAGCATATAAAATAATTTGACGGAAGTACACCTGTTTTCTCGTTTTCTAGTAAAATAAGTTTTGTGATTTTCAAAAACCGTCCAGCATATTTCACTAATTATTAAATAGCATTTCGATAGGGATGTTTCGTATAAACTCTCATTTAACGTATTATTGCTTCTGTTATATTCATGTTATTTTTTTAAAACTGACCAATATATGAAATGATGTCTATATAATACGAATATAATTATATTAAGTAAAGTTCGATTTTAATTAAGTTTTAATGTATTGTTTTTCAAAACGAGTATTTTGATTATAACTCATCAAAATCGAGATAAATGTACGTCTGACTTAAATTATTTGAACATTCATGGTTACAATTACGAACAATTTGAAGTGGTTCTGAAAGAAAATGCGAAACATTGTCGAGTTAAATAAAAATTGAGAAAAGTCGTATAATGTCATATAGTATTACAACAGGAGTTCGAAGAAACTGTGCAATAATTATAATTCACAGCGGTATAATTTCATAACCTTGTCCAACATTCAGCTTGGTTACCTATTTCCTTTCAAATTGCCCACTTGCCTAATTGCTACAAAACACATGCTATCCAGTGCTATAAAATCAACACGACGAGAAATGACACTGGATCGAATTTATAGTTACGTGCTTCATACTATTCAGATACTGACTGGAATAATTTTTCTTAATTATTGTTTCTTCGCGATTGTCAAATACTTCCTGTTTTGAAGTTCGATTGCGAATGAGCAGGTAATAAAACATAAATGTGTATAAGTTTTTATGTTGAAAAAAGTATGGGAGAAACACGCAAAATATTTGAAATAAAATTAATTAGTAGAAACGAAACAAATCAGTGTTGTTCTCAATTAATGTTTTAGCAGATACGCAAATTGGTATTCAGAATTTAAAACAATTAATTATAAGAATCTGTTATGCAATATCTTAAAATTAATATTACTAACAATGAAATATTGCGAAGTGCCCTCCTTAGCTTTTGCTCCATTTTGAATATGTTATAGAGAAGACTGATTGGTAGTTTTCCGTGTTTTTTTCCGATCAGTACCAGGGTAAAGGCGGAGATGTACCTTCTTTCCTCTATCTTGTCCTATTATCACCCCTTACACACACACTTACACTAAAAAAAATTACACTACTACATTCCGCGAGACTTGTCGGGAGCTTAGAGCTTGCCCCGGCTGGGGCGGTGCCCCGTTGGTTGGAGAGTCCTGGTTAGGGGGAAACGCTACTAGCCGACGGTAGGTCAGCGCCGGATCTCGTCATCCAGCGGGGGAAGATCACCGCCATCTTCCGAGGGAAAAATGCACTATACTTATGGGGTTAATGGCCTTAGCAGTTGACGCGCCCGGAATCACCAATCAATATTCTGTTTTTTTATTCGATTGTTATCAGAAATTTACGAAGGTCACTCTTACTGGAAAGTGAAAGGTTTCTTTTTGTGTCCGAAGGTTATATTTTCCAAAATAACTTAATCCATAATCCCGTGGTTATTCTTCTACAAGGTATTACACAAGGAGCGGAAAATCTAAAATTCTCTAAGCGAATTTTCATTGCTTTTGAAACATTCTCTGTATGGCCAAACCAGTAAATTTGAATAACTCAAAAAGCCTTTTAGGATATTTAATTTTAGATGTTGATGCAGAGCGTACGAATATTTCTGTGCAATAACCATTTGTAATCTGAAAATTGCGTATTGTCAGCATACAGAAGGCACCATACCAGTATTAAAAAATGAAATAATCTTTAATTCTGGTTTACTTTTATATGAGAAGAATATCGGGAAATGTGCGCGGTATCACACAAAGACCAAAAAAGTTATTACAACGAATGTCAATTCGTTGTGACAAATTTATGTGAATTGTGTATTTTTTGCATAAAAAGTTCCCGTTATGACGACGTCAGTGATAAGTTTTTGCAACCATTCCCCGTAGCATTTTTGCAGCCTTGTTTGTTGGTTCTTTCTAAAGGAACAAGTATACGAAAACCAAACGCGTAAGTAGACATGCAAGTTTTGCATGCAGGGCGTGGAGGATGTTTGTATAAGAAAATAGAATTGACATTTGTGCTCGCAGCTATGCGTGCATGTAAGTACCGCTGTATGTATGTTGGCGTGTTGATCTTTGGAAGAGGTCTTTCGTGTTAATGAAACGCTTTTCAAACCTTTCACTTGTTCGCGGTCTTCCTATTCATTTACTTAGGTGGTAGATTCTCTCCCAACAGGTCCAGATTTTCATCGTCTAAGATGTTTGGGAAATCTCATTTTATTAAAATGATTAGGGTATTGATAAACTGAAAAAAGTGATATTTAATAAAATACAGTATGGTATGGCAAGGACGGGCTGATTAGAGGCATACATACTCCAATTAAAACATAGATGCACTTCAAGGTCACGAGCTGGAAGGGAAGGGAACACTATTATCCAGTCAGGAGCTTCCTGAGGACTTCAAGTATTGGTATTGAGCTCCCGATTGGATAAGTTCCCCCCCCTCTCCACCAACTCGTGACCTTGAAGTGCAGCTATGTTTAAATATGAGTATAGGTTTTCTGAGTGTCATCTTATATCATTTCTTGCACCAGCCAGCGAAATTGATGAGGAAGAGTCAACATGATAGTAAAAGATTTCGCCAAAGCTTTTGATGTTGTCTCACACGATCGTCTTGTTAATTAATGTTAGAGTAATGGCAATAGAATAGGGAAATGGATAAACAGAGTAGACCGTGGCAAGAAACAGAAAGTCCTAATTAAAAGTCCTCCTAAAAATATCAACGACCGGAACCATTAAGTTAGGAATTCCACCAGGAAGTGCCATTGTTTCTCAAATGTTTATAGTCTTCTTGAATGATTTATCGACAAATTTAGCTTGAAATGTCCTCGTGTTTCATCGTGTATGAATCATTTATAAGGTCAAATCAGAGGGCAATGAAGGTATTTTACAGCGAGAATTTGGTTACACTTCTGAGCAAAAACAAACGGCATAGAAGTAAACAGCTTAACAAAGTAAGAAGCAAAACAATTACGTTTGGTTAAGAGCAAAGATTGTGGTGAAACCACGAAAAAAATAACAATAACAATTGTAAATGTTGTTCATTTTGCACACAGCAAAGTAATTTTTACAATACATTCAAAAAGGAAACGATTTATTTATACCACTTTCTGAATTATTCTTTACGTTTCTCTTCATTTCTACATCATTTTCCTTTCTCAGCAAAGACCCGTCCTACGGGCTACGATTTATAGCTTTGTTACTTGACTTGGGATGGCAATTATTTTGTCACCAGAAAAAGCTTTTCTTTGGACCTCCACCTCCGTTTGATTTAATCATAACACGGTTCTTGATATTTTTTCTTGCACCTTTCGAGATGTCACATTTACGTCACCCGTTTGATTTTACCTTGTCTGTTCATTCTCAACATTTTAGTGTGTTAATAAACAAACTTCTTATCTCCTCATCTTGTTAATAAACAAACGTATGATCACCGGGCTTTTTCCTTATTATTGTTAAATTTGATTGCGCGTAACATAGCTTTCATAACAACCCGGTTATCCTGGTAACAATCATGATTAGTTTATTGATCTGGTTATTACCTAACTTCTTTTGAAGTATCGTGAGACACATTCAATTTCTCAAAGTACGTGATAATTGGAGGATGAGATCATTGCAGAGTAGAAAGTTTGTCTTAGGATCTTAAAGTAACTAAGAATAGAGTTCATTGTACGAGTGAAGGAAGATGTTTCCAGTTTCCAAATGTGGTAATTGCGTCAAGAAGTGACAAACTATTTTAATGTAGGGTGATTCTGGCAGGAGCATAACATACGAGTATTTTACTTCTACATCAAGAGACCACTTGCAATGCCCTACAATATCTCACAATGACAATGAAACCTAAATAGACCTGGTGGTCCTCTCATTTGCCTCTGGTTTCCCCTTCTCCTTTTCTCATTTGCTTCATCCTTCCTTCTTCTTTTTCCCATCCATGTTCTCTAGCCAATTCTTTTCTTTTTCTTCCACCACTTCCCACTTTTCTGGTTCCTCTTCCTTTTCAATGTACGCCCATTACGTATGCCTGTGCGGCCTCCTCGTGTCATCGGCGCTTGTGTCTTGGCTCCGTATCGAAGTTGCGGGCGCCGTTTCGCGCCGCACCGCTGTACCAGCTCCTGCCGCCTTCTCCGCCGCCACCGTTGCCGCCGCCGTTGTTGCCGCCGCCGTTGTTGCCGCCGCCGTTGTTGCCGCCGCCGTTGTTGCCGCTGCCGTTGTTGCTGCCGCCGTTGTTGCCGCCGCCGCCGTTGCCGTTGCCGCCGCCGTTGCCGCCGCCGTTGCCGTTGCCGCCGCCGCCGCCGTTGCCGTTGCCGCCGCCGTTGCCGTTGCCGCCGCCGTTGCCGTTGCCGCCGTTGCCGCCGTTGCCGTTGTTGCCGTTGCCGTCGTTGCCGCCGTTGCCGCCGCCGTTGCCGTTGCCGCCGCCGTTGCTTGTCGTTGCCGTTGCCGAGCCGTTGCCGTTGCCGTTGCCGCCGCCGCGGCGCTGAGTAGTTGGCGGCGCGGCGCCTTCGTCGGTGCTCCGCAGACATGTACATCCCTTAATCGCGCCAATTCCTCCCCCGGGGCGGCGCGGGCGGCGGCGGCGGCGGCGGCGACGACGGCGGCAGAACTAATCAACACAGCGCCACCGCTGCCGCCCCCGCCGCCCACACTGCCGCGTACGGCAACTCGAAGCAACTTCTCGTCGGTTTGACGGAATATTGCCGACGGGGTGGGCTCCCGCCGCCTTACGACGCAATATTCGGGCGCGCGACCGCCTCGCCCCGCCCCCCACCACAGCACGCGTGCGGCACGGCACGGCACGGCGCGGCTCGGCGCCTGGGGTTGCAGAGTCCCGCTTCGCTATTATAGCGCGCGCCGCCGCCTGGATTTCTATTAAAGCGCTCCGCTCTTGCGAGCGACACATTGCAAGACGGGTTGGGTGTGGCAGTGTCGGGCCGTGATTTTTCCCTATACTGATATTTTTCTTTAAGTGGTTTTAAAGGAGCATGGTGCAGTGGTAACAATGTTCAACTTGCCCCCTCGAGGACCAATCCAGGTAGGTCCAGGTGGAATTTATACGGAAGAAACCAGGTTTCTTATTTCTCTTGTTTCTCATTTTACTCACCATTATTCAGATCATGCCACCAGCAACCCATCCATCAAACTATATATTTTGTAAGGCCTTTATGTATATGTTAAGGTGTGCTAAACATTTCTATTGTAGTTTTAGTAATTAATATTTCTTTGAGATTTTGCCACTATCAGTAATTTATAGAAGGTATTAAACTCTGTTTAATCCTGTGTTGTATACAATCCTTCAGTAATGTAAATTTTACTCTATAATCTCACTTTTACTCATATAATTTGGAAAGAAGTAAGTAATAACGTGGTTTGACTTTGGTATTACGGCTTCCTGGTGGATTGTATAGTATATCAAGTGCGAAGTGCATGAATTGAATTTCATGTTAATGCATTACATAACATTCAGTACTCTCAAATAAAAATTAGATTCATGTAAGAATATAAATACACAGTTGATTATGCAGTAAATATAATCATTATATCATTTTGGAAATAATTTCTTTGCTTTAAAGGAGGAAACATTTAAAAGGCAATGGCAAGCAGGCAGGCAATGGCAGGTTGCGTTCTTCTGTAAAAAGGTAATGTCACTTGGCAAAAGTTGCGTTCTACTGTAGTTTTTGTCAAGACGTTTCATTCCAGAAAAAACGCAGAATGCATTACTATACATCCAGCCAAGTGCTCTATTCATTTCAGATAAAATGTGTGCACTATAATTTAAAATCTGTGCTAAAATATGTAATGTTATGTGTAAAAGCACAGAAAAAATTAAGGCTGAGATTCTATTCCTTCTCTGAGAAATTACTCTCTGAAAATCGAATCTGGTTTATTTTCGTTCCATAGATTTGGTTCCAAATATTTCTCAAATAAAAACATAGAAGGTAGATAAACAAAACTTAGATTTGTAGGTCAGAGTATACTGAATCCAATGCCTTTTATTATAGAATGCTAGAACTACCCAGCAAAAAATGGCGCACGGTCTAAAACAAAAATGGCCGCCATTTGTAAACCAGATACAAAAAAAATTAAAGATGGTTTTCAACAGCCAAAACATGAGGAAATTTATGTACAAAATATGAATTGTTTTCGAGATGGTCTAGCGACCAGTGCTTGACCACTTAAAATGGATTGACCCGTCCTGAAAGTGCCACTTTTACTAGAATATAAATGAACACTACAACGAACAGTGATGTTATTTCCACACCTGACGTCCTTGAAGGTCTTCTTTGTTTTTGTAGTTTCAAAAATTGTGTTTTTGTTAATTTCCTTATTTTCGTTTATTTAAGTTAGAAATGTATGTTTTATGGAAGATAGCGTGCGATCCATTTGTTAGGGTACTGATCCGGCATTCGCCTAGTGTTGATTGAAAAAATCAATGGAAAACTAGTGATCAAAGCAGCCGGTCTCTAGCATTATCTTCCAGACATCGACTGAATTCCATCTTACTGACAAGCTAGTGTTGAAAATTCTACCATCGTCGATTTTGCAGTTTATGTAAGTACACTTAACGGGTAGGCAATTGCTCTTACACCTTTCTGCAGGAAGACGGAATAACGCGCATACCCAGACCATCGCATGTTTCTGAACTCAATATCTGCATAGGCAGGATTAATTACCCTTGACCGCGACGCACGCTACAACATTGGTAATTAGGGAAAAGCTACAGGAACTCAATTGTGAAGGCACTGTTGTCCAACCGCATTCACTGTCAATAAGTAAAATGAACCGATAGTCCAGATTTATCATGAATCCCGTAAGTATATCATTTTTTAATTATTTTGTAAATTTTGTTAAAAGTAATCATATCACAAAAATGTTATGATTTAATGATTTAACGATATAATTATATATTAAAAATACGATCAATAGCAAGAGAACAACTGTCAAAAGATAGGCCATGCACCACTCTGCTCACTTGAGGGTAGAGGAGCACGCGATCAGCGTATGTACGAGTGATTTCTGGGAACACATTACACCTGATCTTGGTTACATTCACTGCCATGACGTGTGACAACCAAGGCAAAGAGCCCGAAATTTCACCTGGAGCCCACTTCAGGTTCTCCTTAAAGTCTCTTCACCATCTTATAAAGTACCACGAACCCCAGTTTGAGTACGAAATAAATTTAGTATTGAAAAAATTAAATTGTTTTCTGTGATTCACTATAATTAATTATTAATTTGGTAGTTTACAATGCATCCTATCATTTTGAGGAAGTACCACCTGTGTGATATTAAATAACGTATTTAATGTTTGAAATAATGATGTAGACTACAAAAAAGTACTGAATGAATAGTGAAAGTGTGCGCAACTAGTCCCAAACCGTCTTTTGAAAGGCGTTCGACCTTTGGTGAGTTCGTTAAGTAAACGAGGCGCTTCAGCCTTGCCCACCCTGCGATCGCGAGCGCATCCCGTGTAAGAGGTGCTCTAACGGGGTATTGATTGAGCGCATCCTTAAGCTGCGGCGGCCGTCACTGCGACTGACTGGTGAGCAAGACTTCGGCTGGGTTAACCCGAACGCCACCCATTGATCTGCCCCCAGGAATCAATTACGAGTGAAAGACGGCGCGGGCGTGGGTGTTGCCGGGGGGGATGAGGGGCGGAGTCGGGATTGAGGGTGGTGGGTGGAAATGAGGGAGGCGACGGAGCTTGTTGGTTGAGCTGGAGTTGTGGGGGAAGCTAGGCCAGAATCTGGGATTAGGATGGAGTTAAGAAGTGGATGCTAGGGGTTGTTTTGGGTGGTGAAGCTGGAGAAGTAAGGATTGAAGTAGATGAATGGTGCAGGTATAGGGGAGGTGACGATAGACGAATGCTTGGTGAAGGAATGGGGGCGGGCAGGGAATTGTGACAAAGGAAGAAAGGTGGTGGCGGTGGAGGGAAGGTGGTGATGGAGGAACGGTGTCTGGAGAGGGAATTGTTGCGGGGAGGAAGGGACGATGGAGGAATGGTGACGGTGGAGGAAGTGGCGAAGGAGGGAAAGTTGATAGAGGAACGGTGGCTGTGAAGGGAATATTTGGATAGCGGAATTGTGACGATGGAGGAATTGGTGCAGTGGATGGAAGGTGGCGTTGGAGGAATGGTGGCGGTGGAGGGATGATGGCGGTGGAGGGATGATGGCGGTGGAGGGGGAGCCTCGATCGACGAACAGTGGCAGTGAAGAAAAGACTCCAGTCGAGGAATGGGGCAATGGACACAGTGAAAAGAAGGTAGAGATAAAGTTGGAGATCGAGGAAGGAACCAAGAAGTCGAGAAATGGAAGGGGAAGAATGAAAAACTGGAATTTGGATCCGCTGGATGGAACCGAGTTGTGGCGTGAAGCGAGGCTTCTGAGCAGAGGGGAGTGGTACCACCTAATATAAACAGTAGCGATCTCTCGCTGCGCGGGGCGCGAAGGGTAACGCCCCCTCGATGAGACGTTTGCCTCGAAGGGGAATCCACCCCTTCGTTCGCGCGCAAACCGCGGGCGTGGGCGTGGGCGGGGGCGGGAACGCCACGCTGTGCAGGAGATCGTGCACACTTATCATACGACGTGATTATCTGGAGCGGCTTCCCTTGGCGGGGTGCGCTGAATCTGTTTGAGGCACGAAGAACAAACACCAGGCGAAGCGTAAGCTGTATTGCATGTAAATGTTCTGGGTTTCCCAAACAGCCTTTCGTTATGATATGATGGGTATGCCTCTTAAGACGGACATGGCAAATATTTTACGAGCCGTTTCGCTTAATTGCTTTGGCAGTAATAATTTACTTTTTAGATATATCTTTCTTCTTTCTTTCTTTCTAGGGTTTTTATCCAGCAGTCAGCCGGTTGTCGGTCCCGATGGGACGCATGTTCGACCATACACTAGACACCAACACACTTGCGGGCTCCTCTGATCTGGGGTCAGCAGAACGCCAGGCTCTCCGCGACAACACATACATACAAAGACAAGGGACAAACAACTATGCCCTAGGCGGGACTCGATCCCGCGACCCTTCGGACCAAAGCGCTGAGTCGGTACTCGCTCTTAGCCACCTCGGCCATCCAGGTCGGCCTTTTAGATATATGATCGATAAAAATTGTAAAAAGCATAAAAGAATGGTATTATTTTGTTTTCTTTTATTTCTTCCTTTCTAGTGCCTGTGGAATGAACCATATGCTCAAAGTTTTTATTAATCTCGATTCTGAATGTGAAGAAAAATATTGCTTCAATAATGTGTTATTCAAAAATAGACATGTAATGTTAGGGGCTTACTCCGTTAAGTAGATTATAACACGTATCAGATTATTGCATTTTACTCCGTTCTCTAACTCTTGTGATAATGTGGAGCTACTAATAAATACAAAATGATTGGATACCAAAATTATTTTACCAGTGACATGAGTACTTAAACATTTGAAGATTATATGTTTTAAAGTTTTGGATACATTTTAAGAGTTGGAAAACATGGAAAAATATACTTTAATTTCGTAATTGAAGTTACCACATATTTTCATTTCTGTATACAGTACTAATAATTCAATTACTTGTTTAATGAAGAAAAATGAAGTTAATTAAATTGCAATCGGTTTTCACGTTTTGAAACCTGAAAATTTACTGAAAACACAAACTTTAGTATTGACTATTCTTCGTAACCATTATATAAATATTTTTACTGGAAGATTTACAACTTAAACTACATTGTAATTTTCTTAGGGTAATTGTCTTTCGTTCTTTTTAATACTCTTCATTAATGCATTAAATTATGTTGGTATTATATTGGTATTATGTTGGTATAAAGTTAATATTTTATCTAAAATACATTTATTTTCAAACTTGAGTAAAATGCCGTGTCAACTTTAGGCATTCAATCACTGTCACCTTTGTTGCGAATTTTGTACTCAAAACGCTTTCGTGTTTTGCCACGTGTTTTTCCTCTTGCGCAAGTGTGTATGTTGCGGCTCCCCTGCTCTCAAGTTTTTCCTCGTCGTGCATTCATCACTCTCGGTAGATTTACCCGCGTAAACAAGCACGGCGGGGTGTCTGAAGCTTTGTTACAAATGGTGAAACTCAAAGCTCGAACAATTGACTGCGAGGCGCTTAACGGTCTCAAATGGAAACCTCTAATGTCTCGCAAAGAGCATTCACCAGATAATACTACGTGGGAGTGTGCAGGCGTATTGCTGTTCTGCTGTTATTATACCCTTTTGAGAGTAAAATTGTTTCCGCCTTTCCACCCTCAATGCATTCTGTGTATTGCACAGAACTGCACAATTCTCGAGCACAGTGTTCTTGAATCGGTCAGAAAATTTTGGTTTTCCGAAGAAAAATCAGGTCATTTTTTACTTTATTTTTTTTTTTTTCACAATTAAACGAAATATAGATAAAACTTCATTAAACATGCGAGAACCTGAGTTTGAATTATTCTATATGAATAGTAATAATAATATAGTAATAATGTAATAGTAATAAAAAATAAAATAAAATAATAAAATAATAACAATAATAATAATAACAACAATAAAATAATAATAATAATAATAATAATAATAAAATAATAAAATTTTGACCACAATTAAGCCACTATTACAGGTTTTATTATTATGAAATATTCCGTATCATGTGGATATAAATGACCATTGTTTATAAATACGGGCGGTTGAATAATTATATTCTGCCATACTACGAAGTTCCCATGCTCTAAAAACATAAAACACTATTAAATGGCAAAAATATTTATTCACAGAATGAACTATATATAAAAGCAACAGGTTTAGTTGAACAAACTGTAATGATAAATCACAAAATGGATTTGGATATAAAACCGAAGAATTCACGCTTAATGATAAGCAAGAGAATATTTTAAATTTATCTGGCGCACATTCGTCGAATTTCATCAAGTAAACTCAGCCGCTTAGAAAATTGAGCCAATCGCAAGGCGAGTTCACAAAAACAATGTTTAGAATGTTTCCTGGAAAGGTGAAGGAAGTCAGAAGTATGTGGTAGATGACACTTCAGCGCCTCTGACCGGGAGATCCTAGGTTCGAGTCCTGACGACGGCAGGATTTTCGACACTAGCTTTTCAGCTAGGTCGAATTCAGTCGCTGTCTGGAGGAGAATTCTAGCGGCCGGCTGCTCGGTAGTTTTCCGTGGTTTCTCCGATCAACACCTGGCGAATGCCGGGACAGTACCCTTCCAAACGGGACACGGACCGCGCGCGATTTCTCCTTCCTCATCCTTGTCCTATCCTCTCTCCTTACACACACACACACACACACACACACACACACACACACACACACACACACACACACACTTACACTAACATGCACTACAGTACGAAATATGCCGAGAGACCGGTCGAAAGCTTAGAGCTCGTCCCGACTGGGGCGGTGCCCCGCTGGTGGGAGAGTCCTGGTTATGGGGAAACCCCACTAGCCGACGGTAGGTCGGCGCCGGATCTCGCCATTCAGCGGGGAAAGATCACCACCATCTCTCGAGAAAAAAAACATGCACCACACTAGCGGTACTAATGACCGAAGCCGTTGACGCGCCCGGAAACATGAAAAATTCAATCAATCAATCAATCAAACTCCGAATTGGTTGCGTGCGGTAGACGTTTGTAGACTGAGAAAGCATGGACACGCTGGTGGTCATGGTGGTCAAGCATAAAGTTTTAAGTGTCAATAAAAGTCCATATCTATCAAGGAATATTCATTTTTGTGAAAATCCTGTGTACAGTTTCGCAAGTGTTGTTGACGGACGGAAGTTTTGGTACAAACCAATTTATTGGTATCGGTGACCCCAAAACTTGGATTTCGACTATACCAAACAAACGAGAAAATATACTTCTTACATAAGCGATACAAATCCACTTGTTTGGTATCAGAAATGGACAAAACGTGCTATTAATTGAAAAAAATAAATGTATTATCTTTTTGCAGACTTGCAATGAGTCCTTTATAATATGTACACGAGAAAATAAACATAAAATCTTCTTTAGTGTAAAATTATTTTTTTTATTCATTAAAAATACGTTTACCACTAAACGTTCTGATATGCTAGTTACTGTACCAATGACGTTACAAAATTTTAAGATTAAAAACCCGCATCTTTAGAAATGTCAGAATTTTAAAATGTAAGAGAAGCTTTTTAAAATTCTCTTTAATATTTTTTTTTTTTGGCAATTCTTCTAGCACACACAGGCAAGTTGAGGACAAGGCCGGCAGAGCGCAGCAGCGTGGTGAGACCGCGGGGTGCGCGGGCGGGCAGTGCGCGGGCGGACGGTCTGCATAATAACCGGACACGCATGCAACGAGACAGGCAGACGGGAAGTTAGATAAAACGCGATGAGATAAGAGGCGACGTGCGTCGCGCGCGTCTCCGGACGACGGGACGGGACGGCACGGGACGGGGGCGCAATCTGACACGGAAGATTCAGAGCAGAGTGTAGGGCGACTGCCAGACGCCGGACGGGCACGCTTCGAGCTTTGCCAACGGCCGTGCCAGAGCATAAACGCGCTCTCGGAAATGCGATTGTGGGTGACGTGGCAGGCAGATCTGTCGGTTGGTGAAAGGTGATGAAAGAACTGAAAGTCGATTTGCAGGGAAGAAATGATTTACTGGCTGTGAAGTTATTAAAGAATGAATGTGCCGGGCGGGTTAACGCGTCGCGAGGCAATATGTCCTAGTGTTCAAATTCTACGCAGACTTCTTGTGAGAAATCGAATTTCGTTATGTTCTCATTAACTATAAGTATATTATAATAAAGATTTTTTTCTACTCCCATTGTATAATTCTCTCATTTGATGGCTGCAACCCGTTGTATGATGGTACTCATTACAATACAGATTTAATTCTGGTAGAGGTTCTTGACCAATCACAGAAAAGTTTACCATCAAAATATTGAAAATTTATCATTGAGAATCGTTCTAGTAAGTTCGATTGTGTACATTAAAATTGCATTTCATATTATATTATGCTTGTCAATTTTAATTTCTTTTTTATTAATAATGTATACTTTGAACATTATATAATATAAATTGGATCGTAATTTCACCTTGATCACATTTGACTATCGCAGTGGAAATCTGAAGTCACCTGCGGCAGGAAGGTTAGGGAATTGTCCGCTAGGTGGCCTTGTCTGCACCCTGCACGTCAGCAGCCACGAATCGATTCAGCATAAAAGTTCAACTTCTAAGTTACTTTAAGTCGTATAAAAAGGACCATATGAAACTTGATGAAATGAGTATTAATATACAGTGTGAAGTTTACGATACTGGTATTAATACCCATAATTTATAATCATTTCATAATGTACCATTTCAAGCGTTTGTACGAGTATACTGGTTAATTTTCACCCCACAGTTATAGAGAAGTCTCTTCCATTGTTTATATTGTTAATCTTGTTCTTGTTCTTATCTTCTTTCCCCTCTTACATCCATTGAAAAATTAAAAATTCTAGCTTGATTGGATTGCGAACTTGTATTAAGGAAAATTCTTTGCTTACCTCTTACCCTTTAAACCGAGAGCGGAGGCTCAATGCATCAACTGATGTCACTGCAGCGCATCTGACCGAGAGATCCTAGGTTCGAGTCCTGACAGCGGCAGGATTTTCGACACTAGCTTTTCAGCTAGGTCGAATTCAGTCGCTGTCTGGAAGAGAATTCTAGCGGCCGGATGCACTGATCGGTAATTTTCTGTGGTTTCTCCGATCAACACCAGGCGAATGCAGGAGCAGTACCCTACTAAAGGGGCGACGGACCGCGCGCGATCTGTCCTTCCTCTTCCTTGTCCACTCCTCTCCCCTTACACACACAGTTACACCAACATGCACTACACTACCACGTATTCTGGGAGACCGGTCGCGAGATTAGAGCTTGTCCCGGCTGGGGCGGTGCCCCGCTGGTGGGAGTGTCCTTGCTCGGGGGAAACACCGTTAGTCGACGGTAGGTCGGCGCCGGATCTCGCCATCCAGCGGGGCAAGTTCACTGCCATCTCCCGACGAAAAACACGCACCACACTTGCGGGACTAATGACCTAAGCTGTTGGCGTGCTCAGAATCACCAACCAACCAAAAGTTTACCCCTTAAGTAAAATTCTTTGCTTATCCCTTATCCTGACGTAGGCTTGTTTTAATCTTTCCCGAAGAAAACAATTGTATTTTTCTGCAAACTCATACATTTCCTCACCATAATACGAATATATGATTCAACGCCAACTGGAGCACTCACTCTCTGATACATTACTCCTCTGAAGGCATTAATTCATAAAAATATTGTAATTTGGATTTTGGACGAGCATTTTCGTGATTTGCTTTCGAGAGTTTCATTTTACTAATGATTACTCTCCACTTCCATAATGATTTTCATTTTTTTGTTTTACATATCGGTGTGTATTTTCATTTTCCCATGATCGTAATACCTATTTATAGAGTTCAACGGGTTCGAGATTCGAATTTGTTTTTCATGTGAATTTCTTTCGCGTCGTTAAGCTCGCACACTGAATATTAAATAGAAACTTCAAAATACATGTTAAATAAATATATTGAATCTATGAAAACTATGTTAGCTAAAATTAATTTCGTGGTCTTTGATGAAATAACATTTTTGCTCACTAATGAAATAAAAGTTTTCTCCTACTTCTGCGATTTCTTATTTTTCATTTATCGTGGCCTTTTATGATACTCTTTAGGTCGAGTATACATTTTATATTGCGTTATTACAAAGTTTAGAAAACTAATATTAATTATAAAATCAAAAACAGAAATTTAGAAGATTTGAAATAATGTAAATAGGAAGAAACCTTACTAGCCAAGAAGAAGAAACTTCAATTGCAAGTGCACAGACTATATTGGCTACTAGGGTACCATTCGAATCTATCCTTAAACCTATAAAGCAGTAATAATCCCAATATAGACCAACGGCATCCAAATTTGGAGGACGACAAGCAGATCATCTCTTTCCACATCTCATTACACCATAATGTCGAGATATAATATAGACTTGCGCTGTTTTACTGAACCGAAGTTTGCAGCACCTACACACACACTACCTTCAACCGTTGGGTATTGAACAACATGCACCTATACCTTAAACTATTAATTTAAATTGGAAGAATATCTTCCAAGGTAATCAATTGCATTCCTCAATGCTTTTCCAATATGGTCCTTCAAACCACCATTTTTTAAGATTAGAAGTGCCTAGTTTTATATTATATCTTGACATTATGGTGTAACATAACCTAGGAAATTTACAGGCAACACGTCCTTATCTCATTGTTTTTGTTTTATATTTGTTTTATACTAATAATATTAATGTAATATGTAAAATTGTAACTGATTGGTTAGTGTTGACCTTTCAGACACTGAAGAGGGCCTTACAATTTAGGCCGAAACGTCTGCTTCTAATATATTTAAATTGACGGGAATCATAGTTTTTTCATTTAATGTTTGATTTATCCAGTGAATCCTGATTTATACAATACTTATGAATGCAACACTGCACAGCAGTGCGTTTGCGTTTCGCGCGCTACTGAGGAATTGTTTTTGGAAGGGGTGAGAGCTTATTTAAGTGGAGAGATATCTCACACTTTCTTCGAACAATGCCACATTTACTTCTCTTAAAAACTTGTGCTATCCGAGGGTTATATCTTCACGACATGTCGAGGCACTTCCAGAGGTCGCGTCTGCGCAATAATATCCGCACGGTCCGGAGTGTGCTAACCGCCATAAGCCACCATGTTCCCCCTCTTTTCCCTCCAGCCCTGCCGGAGCCACCGACTCCTGTCGGCTCGTTCGAATTTCCCGAGTTTTCTTGCTGGCTGACACGAAGGGCATTGGCGGCGGACTGTCAATCGCAGCTTCGGCGCGTGTTCTGAAATACCATGTTTCGGAAACGCTCTAAGAGAACTTGTATTCCCCTCATGTTAAGAAATGTTTAAGAAACATTGCAACACAATTATTTCGGTGTGCACATGCGGACGTGCAAATACGAGCCGCCACTAATTGGGATAAATTCACTAACAAATTGTCATTATCAACAGCAAATGCTACATCATATTTACTAATTGTTTTCAATGTAAAGAAGATCGTCAATTTACCTTGTTCAAAATAAAAAAACCTTAATTTTTAATTTTATTTACTGACTTTGAAAGCAATACGCACTTTTCTAAATATCTGTCGCTGAGACAGAGATACGAAGTGTTAAGATGGAGATACTTCGTCGTGTTTGGCTTCGTAGAAGAGGTCAAATCCTCCTTCCTAGGGCACAAAGGATAGTGTTACATGTGGCTTGGTGTCGTGAGTTGTATACAAAGTAGACTGAAATATTAAAACGACATTTTGATCTCTGGTATTTGCGTCATTGAAGTTTTTACTCTCATCTTAATTTGCTGCGCCTCAGAAGCGTAGAGAGGGTAAACGATAGGAATAGGAAACTGCTACTGCTGACATAGAAACGTAATTCTTTCTCAGGACATATGAAAAGAGGCAATATGTCTGTACTGCAAAAATTGCAAACATTTTGCGGATTGGCCCAGGCTTTCAACGTTAAGGTAATTAGTGTCGAAAATATTATTCGTTATTAGTAAGCCAAACGGATTCTAGAACGGTAGGCAAGTAAGTAAACACGATATGGCTGTAAACGAGCATATGCGTAGTAAGTGAAACATAGATGAGGGCGAGTTTCTGTAGCGCTGACATCTTCTTGGTGCTGGTTGCTGGAAAGAACACTATGCGTCCTTGCCTAATTAGTTTAGTAAAAATGAGTGTAGTTTGTTTGTTGACATAAGGTTTTTTCTTTCAGATGTTTTCTCCTCACAGTACTAAATGTTTGTATTTTTTCGAGATTTTGAATCTACAGTATATCTAATGTGAATGGCAGAAAACAATGTATTAGAAATGTAGTAAGTTCGCTTTGTAACGTATTAAAGGCCTTCTCACTAGCAATATCGTGTCTTGTAATGTGTTTTAATATTAACCCTAGGACGCCTAAAGAGGTACATTTTACCATAAACTATCGAAAATGCGGTTAGTAGAAAATATTTAATAATGATTTTTTCTGGAAATATATTTTTCTCGCCATGGAGTTCAAAATATACGCTATAATACTCCCATGTCATATGTGGCAGTCAATTATTCTAGCAATTTTGTACACGAATCGTTAAGAGAGCAGTTTGAATTTAATGTTATCACTTGTAGTCGTATTGTTTTCCAATATATCACATAGGTATTGCTGTCACATTGTTCGGGGTTTATTATCGTGGTTTCACACGAATGTAATACATTATTATAATATATTGTGATCTGTTGACTGCTTTTGTAGGTTCTTATTTTCAACAGTGATTACGTTAAAATAATAAATGTTGTGTATGTAAAAATTGTGTGTGCAGTAAGCATTCCTACAAAAGTTATCTACCCGTGCTAAAACTGTTAAACAGAAAGTGTATTGCGGTTTGTGAAGATTTTTGTAGTGTCCAACAAAGGTAAGTTTAAACGCGGCCATGTAACCTAATAGAAATAACAATACATAAATAATGAAAAAAGATTAGAATCAATTTAAAGTGAAAATAATGAGAAAAAAGGAGCGGGTTCAAAATATACCCCTTCATTACTCTAAAGATGTAAATTTTCTGAGGTCTCCGAGGGTTAATAAGAAATGAGTTAATAACGAAGTGTCGTAAAACGCACGGAGACGACCGCGCGATCTTAGTCAGCAACATTCGTCCTATCCCCCTAACTACTGTACCCAGCGTGTCTGGTATCCAGTGCACACAAAAAAAAAGTTCGCTCCTTTAACCTGCGTACCATGTCTGCTCGTTTGTATTCAGTACTATTCTTGGGGTCGCTTTGGACCCCAAAGATAATGACAATTGGAAGTGCTAATCATGAAAGTGTACTGCAACATACCTGATGTAAATAATTGATTTTCATATAAGAACACCTTCTCTAAGTTATTTTCAATAACATAAAAATATTATTTATTCATATTAAATATTTCGTGTAAAGAATAACCTCCACCGTACGTAGCCTCCATTGTGGTTTCATAATGCTTGAGAAATATTTATTAGAGTTTGCAAAAGTTATTTCGAGATAAATCAAATATCAGACAAAAATTGACAGGTATCAGACATTTTTTTGAAGTTCATGAAAATATTTTTGAAATGAGAACGGGAAAAATTACAGACCATACCTCAGGTCAAACCGGTGCCATGTAACAATAAAGTTAAGAAAAAAAATTTAAAGGCACATCTAGAAGACCGAAATTACTCTGCAAATATTTAGGAAAATATTAACAAATTAATGATCGTGGGGTCCTAAAAGACCCCAGTACGACGGCGATGATGTAACGATTAGCGTATCGTACCAGTTTGCGGGTTCAAACCCGATCGAAGCCGTGGATTTTTAAGGGTAAAAAAAATATTACGTACGCCTTCCTTCGGAGGGGAAGTAAAGCCGGCTGTCCCATATTAACATATTTAATGCATGTGAAAGATCCTCAAGCCTAAATGAAACCTCTGAGCTAAATTCAAATTGCCTGTTTGTCGCTCAAGTAATACTTTCTTTCTCCCCTAGTAGGTGAAAGAAGCATAACGAAATTTGCGTGGTCAGACGGAAGAGTAGGCCTCATGGGCTGAGTGTCGCCACGTAAAATAAGGCATCAATTCATTCAATGCATTCGATTCATGCCATGCGATTCATTTCATGCGATTCATTTCATGCGATTCATTTCATCGATTCACATGCGATTCACATGCGATTCAGCATCACGCCATGCGATTCATGCAATTGATTTATTGATGCATTTATTCATGCAATTGATTTATTGATGCATTTATTCATGCAATTGATTTATTGATGCATTTATTCATGCAATTGATTTATTGATGCATTTATTCATGCAATTGATTTATTGATGCATTTATTCATGCAATTGATTTATTGATGCATTTATTCATGCAATTGATTTATTGATGCATTTATTCATGCAATTGATTTATTGATGCATTTATTCATGCAATTGATTTATTTATTCAGTACGAGAGTTTAAATGCCAAACAAAATACACCACTCTGGCAAAAACTGCTCTCAATCTCTCCGAGCTCAGACGCCGCGAACCCACTTCTTGGAGGCGCGATCCGGCCGCAGGTGATCAGAGAAACCTCCCCACCTTCAACCAACGCGAAGTTGATTAATCTGAGCTCACCGCCCAGTCAGGAGGGGGGCCCCAAAAACCCCCCTCCCACGCCCCCACCCAATCCCCCACCTCCCTCCGGTGGTAGCGCGTTCAGTCGCACCCCTGTAATTGTCCCTATGATGAATTGCTGTCGGCCTTCTCAACCGACACCTAAATACAACGCACCTCCGCACCCCCCCCACCATGGTCCCCCTCCCCCGTCCCCCCTGCGCTCGTATCGGATTTTAATTTAGGGTCCCCCGTGGGATTATGTTGCGGTCCGGAAGTATCTGCGGGATATGGCTGTGCACCGTCGTTTTCCCACCGTCTGACAGATTTGAGACGTGAGGGGTTGAATATTTTTAAAAGAAATGTTGCGAGATTATGTATTGCGTCGGGGTGAGGGAAGAATGCTAATTTAGAGGGGTTCATTTTCTTGTCCGAGTTCATTCGATCTGAAAGCACGCGTTTAAACGAATTTAACGTATCTAAAATTACGTATCGCAATGAATAATTATATTCTAACTATAATTTGTTCTCCCTGCCCTTCCAAGTTTTTAATTCATAAATATACTGCCAAATTCTCCCTTATTTTCAGATTTCAGTAGGTTTATTGTTTTTATTTTGTGAGTGGCTACAATTGTATCTAGGGAACCGAAGGCAAGTCATCTCAACTTGATAGTTCAGTCGTCAAGAACTGAAAAAGGGATTACCTAGAAAAAGGTCAAGAAAACTATTTCCTTCGGTTTGAAGTATGCAACCAGGCACCAGTTAAACACCGAATACTCGACTTCCCATATATTTTTCTGATTTTTATCGAGACTTTTCATTATAATTCTTTAAGAGTAAAGTCCTGCTGGAAAAATTCAAACACATTTTAAAATAATAACAAAATTGTCAATTTTTTCTTAACTAATTAACAAGCGAGCTGTAGCGTTTTAAAAACACGGATTTTTTTATTTCTCCAAAATATGTGCTAAATATGAATGTTTGTGATATTATAATCAAGGATTAATGAATAGAACAAGACTTATGTTAATACTATTATTTATCTCAACGCCGGTGTAAAAATTGCCTCAGAAATGTACACGTTGCCGAAAATGTTAATGTATAGAAAATTGATGGATATGTGTGTATATGATGATTGATGTATATGTGTGTTCGTGTGTGTTAGTAAATGCTTGATAGTAAATACTGAAATATACTGCTACAAAGTCTGGTATTATTATTCTCTTAGGTGACGTCGAGGTTCTACTGATATTGCTAACAGATATTGATAAGATCAGATAGAAATTGAAAATTTCAGGAATATGAGAGTTACTTACTTCTTCACTTTTGTGAAAATTGGGATTGAAAAACCTCTCATTACGTACCTCCGATCTCCTGTACGCCAATTTTACAGATAAATGAACTCTTGATGTTTTTGTACAGTAATTAACAAATTTTTACAAATAAATAACTATGTACCTGCAAACTCTTCTGAAAATATTAGAACAATTTTTTCACTAATCATTTAATATAATCTCTGTACACAATGGTGTTTTTTATGCATAATTACTTAAAATTATGCAATTGGCTAGTTAGTTTTATGCATAATTCTGTAATAAAGCTGCAGTAACTTATCAATTCCTATTTGCCACGTTCTTCTTCCGTAACAAACTTGTGTTCTAGATTCGCATTTACAAAATGTTGGAAGTTGAAGTAACAAAATGGAGGGATAAAGAGGATTGAGAAGTGCACGTCTATCATTTCAAAAATGAGTGTTTTAATTTGTGAAAAATGAATATTCCATACCAAAATACCACATCGGTTTTATTCAAATTAATGCAATTAAAGTTTATACATTTTTGGGCAGAGTATTAAAAGAATAATGTTCAAATTTGATGATCAACACATTTTTTACACATTTATGATTCGCTCCAAATTTTTGCACATTTTGAGTTGTAATTTACTAATGAATTTGTTATGCACAAGGAGCGCATTGTAAGTAAGCATATTGAAAGCATAGCATATGAAAGAAGTTGTTGCCTTGGAAAAGGTCACGCTAAATTGGACACACAATGTATATTAGACAATTTTTTCTCTGCGTGAGAGATAAATGATTATTGTATGACGGTACTTGAGTTCAAAATTATGTTTTTTATAAATATCAAATTTAATTCGTATTTGATGCCCAAGTTCGTTGTAATGTATTGATTTGAACCGCTATATTATATGCATTTGGAATCAATCTCTGAGAGAATGACTTCAGGGTCTTCCTCCAGAGTTGACACCCCCTAAAGTAAACGAGGATATTCAATGTCCTTGAGGTGGCTTAGTTAAGGTCACATGCAATAGTCGTGCATTGATAGTACAAACAAACAATTACATTTAGAAATTCATTATTTAAGACTAGTCCTAGACGAAATGGAATATAGACGTTTCACTTGGCGAAATAATTAATTAACAAACACACAACCATAATCCATCGCATCTAATTTTGACTCCGATGATTAATCTGAAAAGAATTAAGTTTTCTTTCTACTACGTCAGTTATCTCACTACGAGAAAAACATTTTGCTGCAGAGAACTCAATGCTGGTTACAGAAAATTGGGTCTCCAAGAGCAGGAGGAAAATTTGTAAATACACAATGTACTATTTAGTACTAGCCCTTCTTTAAAATGTGCATTTGAGAACATTTTTTAAAATGGATTCCTGCGATAAAGTAATGTTTTTCAAATGATCTTCAATACAACAACAACGTTCGAACCCCTACTTAATTATTTACTGTATGTGTGGCATTCTCATGAAACGTATGCTTTAGTTTAGGCACTAAGACATCATTTTGCAACACCACCGCTGCAAGGGTTTTGCAATAGAAGTCGCTACCAGTGGTAGCATGTAGGATAGTGCCATGGACTCACCAACAAAAAGGAAGGAAAATACATTTTTCTATAAAAAATGTGTGTATAAAATATAGTTTTTCAAAATATTTTTCTTTCTAGTAATTCATTTGAACGAGCGTTTATTCATTCAATGCTCTTATTATTACTCCGTTCAAACGCGAAGGGAGCAGTACTATCAGTCATCTTCCTCCTAAATCTGAGGCACCGTCTCTGCCCATTTAACGCAGTATAATAAACGCTGTGTTGGTTTGTATGCATCGCTTATGGAGGAGGCGGTGCCAAAACCGAAGTGGCACAGTAGCTCCTGTTCTGTTCGATAGAGTACACTAATGGCACTATCTTCATGCAGTCCGGGAGCGGTAGCTCAGTGCATCAACTGATGTCACTGCAGCGCCTCTGACCGGGAGGTCCTTGGTTCGAGTCCTGATGGCGGTTGGATTTTCGACACTAGCTTTTCAGCTAGGTTGAATTCAGTCGCTGTCTGGAGGAGAATTCTAGCGACCGGCTGCTGTGATTGGTAGTTTTCCGTGGTTTCTCCGATCAACACCAGCCGAATGCCGGAGCAGTACCCTACCAAACGGGCCACGGGCCGCGCGCGATCTGTCTTTCCTCTCCCTTATCCTATCCTCTCCCCTTACACACACATTTACACCAACATGCACTACACTACCACATATTCCGGGAGACCGGTCTGGAGCTTAGAGCTTGTCCCGGCTGGGGCGGCACCCCGCTGGTGGGAGAGTCCTGGTTGGGGGGAATATCACCGCCCGCCCACTAGCCGGCACCCCACTAGCCGAAGGTAGGTCGGCGCCGGATCTCGCCATCCAGCGGGGGAATATCACCGCCATTTCTCGAAAAAAAAACATGCACAACACTAACTAGACTAATGACCAAAGCAGTTGACGTGCCCGGAACACGAAAAAATCAAATCAAATCAAATCAAATCCTACCCTGCGGATTACCTTGTGTATATGGAACAGAATTACGCACAAAGACGTTGGGTTACGTGGTACCATCGATATTCCATCGGCTGAACATCAACTGACGTCTCTGCTTAGCAGAGAGCAGGCTGTTTCGAGTCTCGACGTGGTGTTTTGACACAAGCTTGATGGCTAGATCGTGTTTATCCCCTCTTTGGAAGAGAATCCAAATGGTAGTCTGCTCTGATCAATAGTTTTCCGTCGTTTCATTGATTAACACAAAATGAATGCCAGGATATGAACGGCGCGCGATCTTTCCTTCGTCTTCTTTGTTCTATTCTCAACTCTAACTTACATATACTTACATTTACATGCACTACTCTACTGTACATCTTGGGAGACCAATCGGAAGTTTAGTTTGTTCCGTCTGGGTGGAGCCCCGATGATTGGAGATTCGTGGATGGGGAAGACCCTGCCAACTGACGTGTTGATTGGTGCCGGATCTCAGCATCGAGAGGGGCAATAATACCGCCCCTCCTCTGGTAAAAGATGAACTATACATGCGGAAATACGGAATGACCACAGCAGTTGACGCTCCCGAAAAAAAGCATTAATTCAATGAATCAATACTATCTTAATGTAAGTCGATTGTGCCAATTGACTTCTTTATGACATTTCGTCTGTTGGATTGTAATTTCTTGCAAAATCGTTTTTTTAAAGGAAGCCATCATTAGGAGGTGCATTATTTATCAATCTGCTGTAAGAATCCGTTACTTTTCTTCAAAATTTCGCGTTCTCCAATACAGAACTGTAGGCGGCCGACCAAGATCGTCCTCTTGGCCAACCCTCAGCTAAAAAGAGTGCTAATTGGATTCTGTGTCGACCTCGGTCGCAATGTTTCACGTGGATGTTTGGTCCCGACTCGACTGCATTTTTATTCAATCTCCTTAAAGCAATTCTTTATGTTTTCTCTTTGCCGCTACCCTTTGAAACAGACTCCGCCTGAAAGCCGCTTAGGTAACACGAAAGAGCGTCTAGGAAGCAGACCTTACATAGGGCACGAGGAGAAAGTTTCGCGTCTCTCGAAAGGATTCGGGAAGAGGCATTGATACAGGACTAATTAACTTCAAACGCCTAGGCCCTCGTAGCTGTGTGTGTGAGAAAGAGAGAGAGTGAGCGAATGAATGAGTGAGAAGAGTAGCGACTGTGAATGCTAGATTCCTTTCGCTCCCGCTACAAAAGTCCATCTCTCCCACTCCCTGCGGAGAAGAGAGTAATTGGTGAGAAAACTCTCCCCGTCCCTTATTTCGTAGTCGTACGACTTTCTTTAGCAAAGCTCGAGCGGAAGAGAATTTATTTATAGCAGTTTCGATGTAGTCTTCTGGGAAAAACAAAGGGAAGAAGAGAGGTGGAGAGGAAAATGGAAGAGAGAGAGGACCAAGGTGGACTCTAAGGCGAGGAGTTGGATAAATGTAAGGAGGCAAGAAAGGAATGAAAGGTGAGGAGTGGAAATGGGATAAATGTGGAAGTAGATGAAACAACATGACAAAAAAGCTTCTTGGAAGTCACTTGTTTTGGAATCGGAATTTTATTACATTTTCTTGGATTTGAAATTCCATATCTTGGTGCTCATAAAACACGTACATTTACCATAATCATGTGATCATTTAAATCTAAATATCTCAAACGCTACATATGCTAATGTGATAGTCCATGGAATACATTTCACTAAGTATTCCAGTTCTGTAGAAAAGAGCGTGATATAGTTCAAGAACATTAATAAAATTCTAATTTAAAAAAAAGAGCCTCCAGGAAGCTTGCTTTTCCTTCATGTTCTTTCCTCACCTATTATTCACATACCAAGCAAACCTCTGTATTAGACATGTTCAAGGATCGTGATCGGCGATCCAGCTTGCAGCTGATGATCATATAGCGAACGTCAGGAAACTGTTTAGAGGGGGGGAGGAGTATTATGGAAAATGGAAGGTTCCTTGTTTTTCCTTTTTTCACCCGTTTTTTAGAAAGTAGGAACAATCATTAAATGAATTCATATTACACTTACTAAATGCCCGGCTTTGCCTGGACGTTCTTCATATCCAATGTGTGTGAAAGAGGAAATGACCATTTTTATATAAACCCCAGTTTTTAAGATTTTTTTAATGTAATTGGTACAAATTTTAATAAAATAATTTTTTCAATTTTATTTTATAGTACATTGCAGTTCATACAATACAAAATGTTTAATCTAATAAGACATCGCTACTGGCATTGAAGGAATACATTAGGAACCTAACTATTAGGAACCACTTCTGCCGCACCGCTACTGGCCTCTTCCGGAATATACTAGGAACCATTCACTCTTAGTGACAGGTGAAGAATAATGATCGTGGTATATCTACCAACATAATATTTAAATTATTTATTTTCTGCATTTTGTTGTATAAATCGTTATACATAGTTTGTATAAGTTTGTTGTATAAACCTTTGTAAGAACACTGCGACAATCCTTAAGAAGAATCTGTAAAAAAATATTTTTATTTATAGGCTACTTTTTGTATTATCAATGTTGATTACAAGTCGTTGAATTAACATATATTTGTTTAGATGTGAACAATGTCTACTTGTAATAATTAATGTATGTTGTACTTTGACAACAGTAATTTTACGAGCTAAGGCCTACCAGAGATTCTGATAATTAATACGTAATGAAAATGTTTAGGATTTTTTAGTTTCTTGATAAAGTTACTTACATAATTATACGTATTCCCCTTTTTACGTAATTTAATTTTCACTTGGTAAGATTTCCTTGTAACGCAAAATTTATTTTAATTTAAGTTAGACGCATACTCCACGTAATGAGACCCCGTTTCTCAAAACTGAGCAACACGAGCGTGTGGCCGCGATTGGATTGGGTGGTTGCAACACTTTTATGCCTCGTGCTTTGATGTACAACCATTATTCAAAATAATTAAGAATTATAAACAATTATTTTTAAGCTCTAATAACGCAGTCTGCGAGAACAAGAAAACTTAAGTAAACATTGACCGGGAGCGGTAGCTCAGTGCATCAACTGATGCCACTGCAGCGCCTCTGACCGGGAGGTCCTAGGTTCGAGTCCTGACGGCGGCAGGATTTTCGACACTAGCTTTTCAGCTAGATCGAATTCAGTCGCTGTCTGGAGTAGAACCCTAGCGGCCGGCTGCTCTGATTGGTAGTTTTCCGTGGTTTTTCCGATCAACACCAGGCGAATGCCGGAGCAGTACCCTACCAAACGGGTCATGGACCGCGCGCAATCTTTCCTACCTCTTTTTTGTCCTATCGTCTCCCCTTACACACACACTTACACTAACATGCACTACACTACCAACTATTTCGGAAGACCGGTCGGAAGCCTAGAGCTTGTTCCGGCTGGGGCGGCGTCCCGCTGGTGGGAGAGTCCTGGTTAGGGGGAAACCCCACTACCCGAAGGTAGGTCGACGCCGGATCTCGCCATCCAACGGGGGAAGATCACCGCCATCTCCCGAGAGAAGAACATGCACTAGACTAACGGGACTAATGACCAAAGCAGTTGACGCGCCCGGAAACACGAAAAAACTAAACCAAACCGAACTTAAGTGAACATTGCGTCTATGTAAATAAATATATTAAAAAAACCCTGCCAAAGTTACCATGGCAACTGAGAAGCAAGGTAGCCTCTCACAGCGTGAGTCAATATATTTCTTTTCTTCCGGGGGGTAGGTCATGGTCTGGAGAAAATGATATCTCCAGATGTTTCATCTACAAATGCGGCAGATACCTTCTGATGCGCTGTGCGGAACTTAACATCTCCTCACTGAGAGCGGTAGCTCAGTGCATCAACTGATGTCACTGCAGCGCCTCTGACCGGGAGGTCCTAGGTTTGAGTCCTGACGGCGGCAGGATTTTCGACACTAGCTTTTCAGCCACGTCGAATTCTGTCGCTGTCTGGAGGAGAATTCTAGCGGCCGGCTGCTCTGATCGGTAGTTTTCCGTGGTTTCTCCGATCAACACCAGGCGATTGCCGGAGCAGTACCCTACCAAACGATCCACGGACCGCGCGCGATCTGTCCTTCCTCTTCCTTGTCCTATCCTCTCCCCTTACACACACACTTACACCATCATGCACTACACTGCCACATACCCCGGGAGACCGGTCGGGAGCTTAGAGCTTGTCTCGGCTGGGGCGGTGCTCTGCTGGTAGGAGACTCCTGGTTAGGGGAAAGCCCTCTAGCCGACGATAGGTCGGCGCCGGATCTCGCCATCCAGCGGGGGAAGGTCACTGCCATCTCCCGAGAAAAAGCATGCACTATACTAACGGGACTAATGACCAGAGCAGTTGACACGTCCGGAAACACGAAAAAATCAATCAATCAATTTAACGTCTCCTCGTTTGGTTTCTCGTTCTTAATGGCTAAGTATTACCAGGAGAAATTTAGAAGGTTCTAAATATTTTACGTCCACGATATGTGACTTGGTGAGATTAATGATGATACAGCGCATACTTTCTGCGTTGTTTCTAGCATTTAGTTTTTGAATATTAGAGAGTTCATCAAAATAGATCTGTCCATTTTGAATTGTCTTTTCTCTATTCATGGAAAATATTGAAGGAAAAATTCTGAATATTTCTGAGAAAAAAATGCATTAATTGCAAGCAGATATTTTGCACAAACTACCGTTTCTTTTTCTAAGACCATTTTTTAAGATTTAATAATTTGAACAACTATATTTAAGAAAAAGTATTTCATTAATATTTACTTTGCATGTTTTACAATATAGAATAAAAACGAGAGTTTTTCGGAAAGGTATCAAAACCATATTTTTACCGTCCTCTGATACCTACGTGGCACTGGATTCAAGAAACAAATTAGAAGCTGTTTCTTAGAAATTAGATGTTTGAAAGTTGCCTATATTTTAGACAAAATTACGTGAAACAACTCATATTATTGAAAAATCATACATGACTATTTAAAGACCTATCTTCGAGCAACAGCTGTTAATAAGTAAACATCTTTGTCATTAATATTGAAATAGTCGGAAGACGCCAAGAAATGTGAAACTTTGAAATTGTCGTAAAATCGAAGATATGAACGAAAAATAAACCTGCACCATTATTAAGCATCCTTAATGCTATCCGAGGACAAAGTTTAATCCAAAAATTTGCAGACATTTGAAACTATTTTGAAAATGTTGAGGTTTCAAGTAAGGAATCATCAAAATTCAAAATATTCGATTCAAACTCAAAGAGCAGATTCGTTCGGATCGATCGGGGAATATCAGTTTTAGAGAAAATTGTCGGAAGGATTTAGACACTAGCGTTGGTCTCAGATGGACAGAAAGACGTTTTACTGACAATCAATTTTTCTGTATCAAGCGGATTCCGAGTACACAATGTGTTAAAAGAAGTAACTTACTTACATAGGAACAACATTTATTCATTTGTATCACGGGTACACAATTCAATTTTTTCTGTCGAAAAATCGCCGAATTTCCGCCGGGGCTTTACAAACCTCTTACGTGCCTCTTACTTTAGTAAGTAGTAAAGTTAGAAAGTAAAAATAATCGTTCGACCTCTCATTTTGCTTCTTTCACCCAACGCGTGAACTTATCTGCAAGAGCCGGCTGCTCTGATCGGTAGTTTTCCGTGGTTTGTGCGATCAACACCAGGCGAATGCCGGAGCAGTACCCTACCAAACAGGCCACGGACCGCGCGCGATCTGTACTTCCTCTTCCTTGTCCTATCCTCTCCCCGTACACACACTTACACTAACATTCACTACACTAGCACATATTCCGGGAGACTGGTCGGGAGCTTGGAGCTTGTCCCGGCTGGTGCGGTGCCCCGCTGGTGGGAGAGTCCTGGTTAGGGGGAAACCCCAGTAGCAGACGGTAGGTCGGCGCCGGATCTCGCCATCCAGCGGGGGAAGATCACCGCCATCTCCCAAGGAAAAACATGCACTACACTAACGGGACTAATGACCAAAGCAGTTGACGCGCCCGGAAACACGAAAAAATCAATCAAAAAAAATTATTTGCAAAAAAAGAAGTTGTACTTTTAAAACCGTACCGATCACGTGGCCGCGAGACATTCCTTTTTCAGAGTCGTGAGTCCAGGCTGGGAAGTTCGCTCCGTTAGCGGAGGGCGAACGAGCGGTAAATCGTTGGCCACCGCGGGTGTGAAAGCGAGACTCTTGAATATGAAGAGGGCCATCTCGGCCGCCTGCGACCTCTCTCGGCACACGCCGCGCCGCACCATAAACTCGGACAGGGCGCACATTTCCATTGCTGCCAACCTAGGGCCAGCTGTAACCCGCGAGGAGACGTGGCACTGGAACGGATTTGTACAAGGGGCAGTGGAGAAGTCTTGGCAGTATTCTTGTCGCCCATACGTCATAGACAGTTTTTGCTGTTTTTTGGCCAAATAAATAAAATCAAATCATTTTTCCCATTTCTTATTTATTTGTAATTTTTGTTATATTTTTTGGAGAGACAAGAATGTAAAGCGAAATATTTTTTATTATATTTTTATCATCACAATTAACAATGGTTACAAAAAAAGCAAAATAGTTTTCGTTTTTGTTGATAAGGACAGTCTTATTGTATAGAAAAACTTTTTACAATATATTTTTCTTGACATTTAACCATGTTAACATTTAAAATTTTTGAAAGAAGGTAATTTTGTAAAATAGTGTAGATTTATTTTTTTATTTTGTTGCGTTTTGGTACTGACACCGATGATTGATTTTTTGAGTGTATTGTAATTATAGATATCAGTATTGCAGGAAAATCAATGCCCAATCATGAATTTTTCACTTTAAAATAAAACATTGATTTTTAAGTGAAGAAGAAAGGGAATGGCAGCATATAAACAGCGGTCAAGAAAGTCTAGCAGGAATCTTGTTGATGGTATTTTCCTCTTATTCGAATGAATCTGTATTGTAATATAAATGTCTGAAAATATAGGAATGTTTCATCAAAATATTACGAAACATTCAAGTGGTAATGAACTTTTGAAAAATACATGCAAAGATCTGACTGAATATGAAAGAATTTTGAACAAGAATGTCAAACCGCGCCTACACGAGGAACTTGTCAGCCCACACGAGGAACTTGCCCGCTTCTATGAGCATGGATAACATCCCCTGACTCCGCTTAAATTTCACCTCCGAAACCAGAAACTAAGTGTTCAAGCACAAATAGATTCAGCGAAGAAAAGCAGCTTCATACGAAAATGTTTGCCACATTTTTTTTCTGCCAAACAATCGAGATTTTGTATTATTTAAATTCTTTACCACTTATTTCTATTTCGTGATAATTTTCTTTTGATGTCGATTTTATCTTGTGTAAAATTTAACCAAGGGGCTGGAATGACTTTGAATGACAATTTCTTTCCATGTTTTCGTTTTGTGTTGGCTTATTAGTCATTATTTGTTTTTTACAGCAGTAACGTGAAATAAATTAACAAATTTCTGGAAAGTAACAGACCTCGCTTAAGGACTGTTTAAATTAATTAAAAAGTAAAGACACTTATCCATGAAATTTAATTTTACTCACAAATATCAATTTGAAATCTGACTGATGGATTATTTCATGTTAATGTACCTTTTTTTTATTAGTAGAGAAAATGGGAATTCAGAAAGCTACATTTGGGGAAATAAGTGTCTACTGACTTCTCCAAAACTGTCATTTGCCTGGTGTCCAATTATGTACTGCCACTCTGGAGCATTGATCAACCCCTACTACATTTGAAAATCGCCCCGCGTGCTCTGGGTGCAGTACTCGCAAACACTAGTAAACTAGATACTTTGTCGGCGATCTTGATAACCCTGGCGTAACATAAATAGTTTAATTTAGTGTTCATCTCACTTAAATGGCCAAACATATTTTAGGTTTAACTTGAAACATATGTGAGGTTCTAGAAATATAAAGCTGTTGTTACCGTAATGTCAATCAAAGTATTTAAATCACTAAAGCATTTCCCCATTTAAAATGAAAAACTGCACTGAAACTGTTTTTCTTTCGATTGTTAGGAATTTATTATTTCGAAAACAATTTTCAACATCTAATATCGTACTACTTATTGTTTCTTTTTTACCATAAATTCATATTATCAGCAAAGAGATTCAGTTTCTAATGCACTTCGGCCAACTTTTACGCGGAGAAGAAAGAGAACATTGTCTAACATCAAACCCTGAGAATCCTCATTCTCAAGTGAACATTACTCAGGAAGGGAAGTAAATATTGTTTTTTCATATCAGTAGTACAAAATTTCTAGATTGGATATCTAGTCCCTTAAACATCAAACTGATTCGAAATTATAGATAGAAACTTTTCTGATCGACGCCATCAAAGGTGTGTAAAAGATCTGACTACACCAATTGATTAATTAATGAATCATCATCTTTAAACAGGAAAGTGACTATTCGTTAGATTTTCATATTTTGTAGCATTATGCCCTACTGTAATTATTCCAACGGAGATCACATCTTATATTAGATTATCAACGAAATGTGAAATGACAACTTCTGATATCTGTAAATATAAGCCAGAACTAAAATTTCACTTTAATTAAACTTTATTTCGCAAGAGAGAAAAATTGGCTAAGAACAAGAAAGCGAATGATAGTTTCCTTAGCAACAGTGGATAACTTACTATTATTTCACTTTCTTCTGAACTTCATCCGGCGACATTCCAAATTTTTCTGTCACTTTCATTCTTCTATCTTTTATCTACTCATTCTGACTGTACGAGTCGCGCCATTTTTATTGACGTCTCTAAAATCTGACGTCTCAGCTGCCTAGAGCTCCATCACCACGACTAGGCACAAGGGTCAATACTTTGGTCTCGCACAGAACGGCAAGGCAAGATTATCAGGGTGCCTACCGTTCTTTCCGAATGAATTCATCTCGCACGTTTTCACTGTTCCTTACTGTGCCGTGTGTTTTTATTTGTTATTTTAACCACGTAAATAAACTAGAAGAACACTGAAAAAAGAAGAGAGATAGAAATCACGATGGAGGACATCATAATAAATACAACTGAGAATTCAAGCGATGATTCAAAATAATTAAGTACGTACGCTAATAACAAATTTCATTCATAAGCATTATCGTTCACCTATTTTAACTCGTTAAAATTACTTGATAATTCGTTCTAATTTGTCGTCTATAATGTCGTGTTATATGAAGAATGGAAGAGGCGCAATTAGTATTAATAATGTTACAGTTGGCAACTCGTGTCTGATGTGACTTAGCAAGTATCCTCCTTTCCCCGCACCCTGCGCAAGAAAAGTCGCGCGACTAAGTACATTGCAAGATATGACACTAGTATGCAATTCGTTTAGCGCATCGTCCACCTCGGAACTTTCGTTTCCAGTCTCGACTCTTCCCATCAAGGGAGCCTCGAGAATATTTCTCGTTCATCCACTCTTTCGCGTTTCTTTATTTCCCTTTCTGCCTCTTGTCTCGTACCAAGTTTCTCCCCACTTTATCTTTTCACAGGATGCCTGTGGCACAGGAATCTTCAGTAATAATATGAAAAAAGGAATTTTAATAAGTAGACTCGAGAAAATTATTATATTCTCAAGGGCGGTCCGACTGCCCGCTCCACAGTCGTTTCTGTCCCTTGCCACAGCAATTCAGGAGGGTTATTGAATTATTTTTAATCTGAATTCCAGAGGGAGGAAAGTGTCTCTGCGAGAGATGGCTTTGTCGCAAGCCTTCGTTTATAAAAATTCGGTACATCACCTAAAGACTTTTAATTCTTTTAATTTCCATTCATTGAGATGTCTGCAGAAATGCCAACTATGTGGGCAGTACAAAAACAAAAAAAGGTTTTTTTCTAATTATATTTAGTGGAATTAGAATGCTTGTCATCTGCGGGGTATTTTTAACTTGAGAAGAAAATTTCTTGTTTTCACTCCCAACGTTGTGGTAGAAATTAATTTAAGTGAAATGTATATAATTTGTAGAGAAATTTCTCAGAGAGCAAATGGGGAATACATATTGAAGTTATTACTTAAACAATTTTGCGACTACGCCTTCGACGATATCTTCTTGAAACGCTTACGAGAAATAAAAACTCTTGTATAGTAAGAGTAATTTAAAATGGAAGAAAATACACCTGGGTGTTTCTAATTTATTAGAAACAATTCCTTTTTTTGACCTCAGAAACATACATTCCCTTATAAAGTGTTTTTTTTTTCGATTTCATCCCATCCCGTATGTAACAGAACGTTGAGCGTGTTTCCGTAAATTCAAAACGCTGTAGTAGAATCATGTGGTCATTTCTCATTTGCAATCAGCAAGTGAAATGTATATCTGATGAGGACTGGCGAGATCGGGCGCAGTTCAGAATTTCCATAAAATGCTACCCAAGTCCAAAAATTCACCAACATTGTTTTTGTTCGTTTACATCCCAAATATAGAATTTTTCTTCTGCAATATTTGGGAATGTATTCTTATAGCTTGTATTCATATTAAGCACAACTTTCTGTACGTTGCAGAAGAAAAGAAAGCGAGAGACTGCAGTAACAAAGTGTTTTGAAGCGAAATCATATCTTACACATTTGTAATCTTCTTCAGGAGAAGACGTGATATTTTCACCAGCAATGACTCACGCTGGATATTGATAACCTTTTCTTAGTCTGAATTGTAAAAGTAACTTGTTCATTAACATTTCTTCCTCCCTGTTCTATAATATACAACGAAGTGTAGAAGAAGAATAGCATAAGTATAGGAAAATACAATTTTCAAGCACCATTAGCAGAAATTCTATTTCGATATTGTCAAATATGCAAAATAGGAGAATGACGGATAGTGCCCTAACAAACGGACCAGAAACTGCGAGCGATCTTTACTTTTTCTTCCTTAGGGCACTGTCCATAAATTACGTGAGGAGATTTTGGCGATTTTTTTACTCCCCCTCCTCCCTTGGTGAGATGTGAGAATTAGCTCGATCTCCTCCCGCTTCTAATCTCAAGTAAGATTTTTCAAAATGCGTATTTTTAATGTGAATACGTTAATTTGTCATTGATTGCATTGGTAGTTATTTAAAAATCAATGAGTTATTATATTTATATATGACTAGTATTTAAAAAATGTCTGAATTACAATGACTATTGTTGTACATCTACAAGCACTGCAATAGTTCTTGTAATTCAGTCCATGGGAGTCATGTCTAGTTCATTGTGACTACTGGAACCAACATGTCCATATGATTTTCCGTAAATTCATCTTCTCCTTCAACTAAGACGTAATTCAACTACTCTAAACCGTTGTTGTTTGCACACAAAAGCTCTGTGGCTGGACATGTTACGATCCGTGAGGGTCGCACATTACGTGCTGGTGCAGCTGGTGCACTGCGGACCGCACGTCGGTGCTCTGGAGCTCTTTGTGATGAATGAAAAGTAGATACCGCATGTACTGCAGGATCTCGTTTTTAGATCACCTCGTACATTTGGGCAATAGAGGTCATAGGGCATGCTGATAAATGTTGAATGAGTAGGCAGGGGCGAATAAGGAAGTGAGCAAATCGAGTTTTTATTCAGCGAGAAAAAGCCCAACAAATATCAAACATTTTAGCAATCATACAATAAATCTCACTGTGTATTTTTTTCAGAAATTTTGAAATAATATTACCAACCTTTAGGTAAATTATATCAGAAGTTCAGTTTTTTTTACCAAACGCTCCGTAATTTTTCTTCAAAATTTCTGTTAAAATACAAGTAATGAGATTTATCTCATTACTCAGTTTTCTCGCAATTTAGCACTGTTTTGGGGGAAAAATGCGTACCCCCTCCCTTGCATAAAATTAGGTGAGATTCACTTCACCCTCTCCTCCCTAAAGGTCTCACGTAATTTATGGAAGGTCCCTTATCCCATCCTCACTCCTTACTTGTACACACATAATTTTACGCACTACACCACCACACATGTCGGGAAAGCAGTCGGGAGCTTTCAGCTTGTCTCGACTGGTATGGTGACCCGCTGATGTGGAAACCTCGAAGAGGGAAAATCTAGCAAGCCGACGTGTAGGTCGGCTTCGGATATCTCCATCTAGCGGGGGAAGAACACATCCACCTCCCGTGATATAACATGCTGTACACTTACGGGATTAATAATATTAGTTCACGCGCCCAGGAACACTATATAAATCAAAACTTTAAATTTGTATTGGTTATTTAAGGTCGCATGAACATCTAGGTCATTATTGGAGTTAACGTTACGGTAACTATGAAAATGAAACGAAATGGTGATGATAAGGGGTGAAAGGACGAACACAAATACAACCATGCCCGAGGTGGAACTCGAACCCGCGGCCCTTCGGTCTGGGATCACTACGATACTACTGCCTTTGCAATCTCGGCCACAGGGCCGACTTTATCAGAATTGTTCTCTTCGAGCAGATTGTTCTGATTTAGTGTCTAATGTTTCCCTTTGAGTGAGCGCATTTTCATCCGGAAGCCCTGGCACCTGCAAATTCTGTCACTTGTTAGTACTAGGTCAGCAGTAGGGACTGGTCCGTGAGTGCTGGTGTACTCAGCACAAGTAGCCGTTTTCTTTATTGCATTTAAACAAGTAGCATTTTCTATATATCGCTTCAAAAAATGATGCATTTCACTAGTCATTCTCTTTGTTGAACAAAACAGCGTGTTTCAAAATATCGACGTTTTATTTAATTAGCTGAGCAAATCGTGGGAAAACCGCATAACAAGTAGAAATCGGCTTTGATTTTCTTACCACGCGCAACTATGCGTCTACATACGGAATGATATGTGATCTCGATGCAGTCATTTCATCGCTTAAGTTCGATGACGCAATGGAGGGAATGTGTGTTGTGGGCATGCACTTAAATGCGGACCATTAAGCTCTCGAAGGATGCGAGATTTACAGACCAAGCAGGCAGTGAGTGACTCACGGAACCTTGGCAGTGACTCTCGGATGTCATCTATCGAATTGTTTCATACTAGAAAATAAGTAACCTGCGACAAATAGTCTTGAAAGTCAGCATTGTGAAATGGCGGCTTATACGGACATGAACATATAAAACAATTTTAACGTTCATATTTTTATAATTAACAAAATAATTAGCACCAAATTATCCACAAAAGTTTAATTACTACATGAAATATAAATTAGTTTCTAAGTAAAATTTCAGGTGTAGCTCAGTTTATTTTGTTCTCGCATTAGTACGTTGTTACGCAGAAACGAGAAAGTATTGTGATGTTGCGGCAGAAATCAACGATTTTTCGTCAGAAAAACTCATTGTGATTTGATGTGATCTCGAAAGACTGCATACATTTTGTTTTTAATTTTACATTATTTTGTCTTACAGGTTACGTAGTTATAATCTCAATCCCAGACTTATAGTTGGCTGATACTGAAAAATTGGTTTACGGAAAAATGTGTCTGTCTGTAGTCAACTCTAGCGTATAAACCGTTCAGACGACATTCTCGAAAAATAAATATTCCCTGATTAATCTGGAAAAATTGGTGTATGTGAGTCTAAAACTGATATTTTGATATTGGGGCGATACTTTCACGAAGCCTTAAAGATTCTCAAAATTTTCTCAAAATCGCTTCAAGTTTTATGATTTCATTTTTTCCTTCAATAGAGCTTAACGCTTAACAGAATACTGCAAGTCTCATATTCGTTTTGCTGTAAAAAATTTGAAACGACAGAGAATAATTCTGTCATAGAAGTTCCATCTTCACGCAACGTTTGAGTTTTCAATAATTAAAAATACGTTTTTTAGAATCATCTTCGCTTCATTTGATGAAGAAATTTTCAAGAAACATTTTCAAGTTTAATGGTAGAAAGTATGTAATATTACCGTATTCTATTGTATAATCTATATAAATAATACGAGAAACTATGAGATGTTGTGGCTTCATTAATTTGAAATAAAATCAAAGCCTTCAAGAAAACATTTAATATTCTGATCATTCTTTTATTCTTAACATTCTGAATTTAAAATGAATAATAAGTTGTTAAGTACTGTTTTCTATTTATTTGCAATAAATATTTAATTTTATTGTATATTTCTTTTTTAAGTGCATATTAGTGAAATCCTATCAGCTAACCTCATATTAATAAAGAAAAGTAACTCTTGAACTAACTCCCGAAGGTATTGTTTTTGCCAAAAATTGTAATTAATCTCTTGAATATTAAAACCGAAATTTGATCTTCCAACGGAGGAACTGCAATATGAAAGGAGGAACGTAATATGAAAAAGAAGATAATGAACTATGAAGCAAATACTGATAAATTAATATTAATGCAAGCGCTTTAAATAACCACTAGTTCTACGTCTCTCCACTTCCACATTATATACTGTCATGGACCTATTTTTCTCTTCCCCAAAACACCAAAACAATATATCCATTAACTTCGCCCTAAACATTGGACGCTATTACCCTGCTCTTTACTAGCTCGTCTTAATAGGTAACAATAGGTGACCACATTAACAAATTTCTTATCCGTGGGTGCGCAGAATCGTCCTGTACAGGAACCGTGAATAATACTATTATTGTTGTAGGAAAACTAATTCTCATAATTTGTTGGAAACCTGTTATCATTAATTAAACACCAAATTTAATTCTGTTTTTAAAGCTGATTAATATCAAATGAATTTATTTCTTCGTAACTGAAATTTTAAAATGGCTATCTTAGCCAGAGAATAACACATATAAAATATAATACTCCTGAAAATTAAACAACACTGCTAAAACTTATACTAATTATTTTAAACCTTTCAAATAATATTAATTTTCCATTATTTTAAAATTTTGCTTAAAAATATAGTAATCTTGATCTTAAACATTAAAAATGTCAAAATTTTTTTGGTCATTTCTCTTTCGGCGTCAGCTCCTGCTGTCCGGTATCATGGCACCATCAGCTTGCACCTATTTTTCTTCGTGACGACATGTCCAATTCCATTCGTAGCACTTTTACAATTAGCTTGGCACTATTGTCCTCCGATAAAGCTGTACAATTAAAAATTGTTACGCCTGCTACGCGTCTCCATTTGTCTAAAAGAAAATTCTACCGTGTTTACATCGTGTCTCCATCCGAACCTCGAGACGTCTAATCATCGTCTGTCTGCTTCATCGGCTTTTCAAAGCACTGCGCCTGTTTCAAAACAGTCGACGATTCTGCCTTGCACTCTTACTTTTTTAGTTCTATTTCCTTTCTATTGATTACACCCAATGTTTTCATTAATTCCCAATGTTTTCATAACCCCCAATGTTTTCATAAATTTGCACCATTTCAGAAATTTTTATATTTTTTGTATCTTCTTAATTTATACGCGGATTCCTTTTATTTTCCAAAATACGGTCTCTCACCGCTCGTCATTTTGTAAACATGTGACGGCGTTCTTCTCCCACGACACACCATTACTAATTTGGAATTTTGCTAAAAAATAATTATATCCTGCAATGTTTGCACTCCAACTCTGTCCAACATTGTGTATTAAATTTTGTTCTAAATGTTCCACACTTTCGTTCCTGCGTCTTTACCGAAATAGGAATAATACTTCCAAATTACTCTTACCCTTCCACCTTCACTTGTTTGCTTGTGATAATTACAACTTAAAATGTTTATAATGTTTCTTTTTCCGGCGCATAGCGGGATCCTTACAATACCCCATCTTTTCCGAAGAGGTGTCGGCGCGGCGAGCACTGTCAGCCCCTGGACAGCAGCCCGTTAAGTTGAGCGCGCGTTTTTTTTTTTTTTTTTTTTTTAATTTGTTGCGTCTACACCTTGACGCAACGCGTCTCCAAGCCCCTTAAGGGGCGTTGAGCGCTTTGCACTTGGGAGTAAGCCTCCATTAATGTGCTTTATTTCTGGAGTAATCCTCCGTTAATTACTATATTTGTCAAGTCTCGTCACGTCGCAGTTAGTCAGTGTCTTTTATCCCTTCGCCCAGGGGCTCGACGCCGTTAGATCCCGGGTCTCCTGACCGGTCACCCAACCATGAACCCGCGAGTCTCGAATTCTCTTAACCTTCGTGGAGCGTAGTAAACGAATTCGGCTAGCGCCGCCGGCCGTTCTTTAAGCGATGCTGCTCCGACTGGTGCGAGGTGCACGAAAGTGAGGCGTGGACGGGGGCCTGGGCGGGGAGGGGGGCGGGTCGGGCGCATTGACGGGGCGCGCGGTAAGGAGGTTTGGCGGAGGAAGAGAGGGGAGGGAGCGGAGCTCAAAGAAGGGACTCAGCTCTGCGAGTGGAGGGCAGGAACCACGAGTAGGGGAATGGAAATAGCATAGACTAAAGACTATACATCTTTACTCATGGGAAATAGAGTTCCCAGGAAGAAGAGGAAGTGCTGGGACTAGGGGGCGCAGAGGGAAGGTAGGAGACGATGTGGACGGAGAGGTGTGGACGGAGAGGTGTGGACGGAGAGGGTGGTGGACGGAGAGGGTGGTGGACGGAGAGGTGGTGGACGGAGAGTGATGTGCGAAGAATAGGGAGTCGGTATAATGAGACTTCCGGAGAATAGGGGATGTGGAAAATGCAGTGCGTGGAGAATGGGACGTGAGGAAAGGTAGGACTGGAGAATTCTGGGGCGACTACAAAGGAGGACGGGAAGAATAGTTGGGAAGCGGGATTCAGGGGCAGAGTGGTAGATAGTAAGGCTGTAAGTGTAAACGCGGGAGCAGGGCGCCAAGGGGCGCGCTACGGGTCCAGCACCAAGCGGTGCGAGGCGAAGGCAGGTGGAGCGTGGCGCGGTGAGACGCGGCGTGGTATGACGCGGCGTGGTATGACGCGGCGTGGTATGCGCGGCGTGGTATGACGCGGCGTGGTATGACGCGGTATGACGCGGGTATGACGCGGCGTGGTATGACGCGGCGTGGTATGACGCGTCGTGGTATGACGCGGCGTGGTATGACGCGGCGTGGTATGGCGCGGCGTGGTATGACGAGGCGTGGTATGGCGTGGCGTGAGGCGTGTGTGGCGCTGTGTGGTACGGCGTGGTATGGCGTGGCGTGGTATGGCGTGGCGCAGTGTGGTGCGGCGTGGCGTGGCGCGCCGTGTGGCGCGGCGTGGTATGACGAGGCGTGGTATGGCGTGGCGTGAGGGTGTGGGGCACGGCGTGGTATGGCGTGGCGTGGTTGGCGTGGCGCGTGTGGTGCGGCGTGGCGTGGCGGTTGGCGCGGCGCGGTATGGCGTGGCGTGGTACGGCGTGGCGTGGTGTGGCGCGCTGTGTGGCGCCGTGTGGCACGGCGTGTATGGCGTGGCGCGGCGTGAGGCGGGTGAAGCGCAGCGATGAGTGCGCGGCTGAGGGTGAGGATGGGGGCGCGGCCGGGTCGGACCCGGGCGGGGGGCGGGGCCGGGTGGGAGCGTTGTTTGCGGTCCCCCCGATTGTTTGCTGGCGGCAGCGACGCGGGGCTGCGCGCCTCCGAGCCGCTATCTGCTATTTGCTTTAAAGATGAACCGCCCCGCGCGCTTCGCAGAGAGGGCGGGGGCGAGGGCGGGGGCGGGGGCGGCCGTGGGGCACCGCCGCGCCGCCTTTGTGCATCGCTCACCACGCGCAGCGCCCATCTGCCTCCCTCCCTCCCACGTCGCTGCTGGATGGTGCACGAGTTAGGTCTCATGACGATCTCATGCGACCACACGATGTTTCCGACCTTTTGTGTTTTAAATGTCGGAGTTGAGTAACAGAATGATTATGAATATATATTGAAAAACCTGTCTGGTGAAATTAAAACGGTTTTTTAATTTTGTGAATTTTTGGTATTTTAGAAAGTTGTGTATTCATATTTTGATTATGTTGTATTAATTTTAATATCCGGGAAAGTTTTTAAATTTAATGTTTTTGTGTAATTTTATCTAGAGTTTCTTCGAGAATTTGTATTATTTTAATTAAAGAATTCAATTTTTAATTGTTGTACATATGCTTGTCCATAACAGGAGAGCTGTATAGTATAATATTTTGTGAATTGTTTTTGAGTTATTAAATGTTAAGAAAATGATATTTGAAGGTGTTACTTAACAAGATATTATATACATGATAATATTTTATTTAACCTTGAATTCAAAATTGATTTCCTTCAGTGAATCATTTTAATTGTGCAACTCACGATCAAGTCTTTTGCATTCCATGATTCCCTCTAGAGGCAATGCTAGGTCATTTGTAATGCGAGCCACTGTTGAGTAGTAGACTAATTTGACTTCTCCCGCGACACCATGATTTTTTCTGTGTTTTTATGTTATTAAAATTATTACATATTTGACACAATATTAGAGAAGGTAATACATTATTGTAATATGATATAATTGATTTCTGTCATTATTATTATAATTTCTGGGCTTATTTGCCTTGACACACATGGGGAAGTGTAGAAAATGGTGAAATGTTTTGGATGAAGAGTTGAGAATTTCATTAAAATTTCCCCTTTACAAAATGGTTTTCCAATTGAAGGTAAGGCACGTAATTTTCTTCTGCCATATGTAGTGCGTCTGCATCTTAAACAGGGCATATTGCCCAGTATATTAGCCTCTATAACGACAAAAGTATAACGTTAATGTGACAAAAGTGCGATATTCATATTTTGCTACACCTACGGTGGTTCAGGAGATGTGAGTATTAAACGTTAAACAAGAGGTGCTACAGAATGGCACAGACTTTCTCGTAGCAATTTTTTCTAACTTCCTTGCTGTGGTCTGGCTTTAAGACTCGGAGCATCAACTAATGTTACCATAGTGCCTCTGACCGTAACGTCCTAGGGTTCGAGTTTCGAAGGTGAATGAAGTTTCGACACTAACTACATATCTAGGTCGAATTCATCCGCTACCTAGAGAAGAATTCAATGCTGGCGATGTACCCTAACAAACAGGCCACGGACCGCGCAGGATTTTTCGTTTCTCTTCTTGCCCCATCTTCATCCCTTACGTATACAAACACTCCGGACATTACACTATCACATATGTAGAGATCCCAGAGCTTTCCCCGGCTTGGGCGGTGCGCAGCCGGGGGGGAGATACCTGGATTGGGATAGATCCCGAAAGCGCCGTACCGGATCTTACCATTCAGCAAAGAAAGATCACCGCCACCTACTGTTATAAAAATATGTGCTACACTTACGGGACTAATGTCCTTGACAGGTGTGCCCGCAAACACGAAGTATTCTATTACTTAATTATTATAAAAAAATGTTGTTCCAATTCTGCAGAAATTGTGTTAGGACGAACTGTGACGTAGGCTCGGTTACTTATTTTACGCGACCAAACCCTTCATTCTGGAACACACATTATCGTCCGTATCAGGCTTATATATATATAGATTAATTATCAAGCATAATTTTTCTCTTATATTTCTATTTTAAATATTTTGAACGCAATCTTTAGATATCTAATAATATATGTTTGCGGCCAAGCCAGGTCTCGAAGGGATTTTATAGTAATAAATTACGTGTTTCACGAAAGCTCCAATTTGGTCACATGATTCTGATTTACAGGAGCCTCTCTCTGAATCGGAATACTGTTTTATTAAGAATAGTGTTTTTATAATTTTTATGGCTGTATTAACCATTTCGTAGTTGCGTAAGTTTACGAGGGTATAGGATATATGGCATTTTTAAAATTTTCCAAATGATGGTACCTGGTACCCTGCTGTATTGTTGATTGTTGTGCACATTTCAGTTTTATGTGAGAGTATTAGCGGCTAAGAAATTCTTGTGCAAAATTTGTTAATTTTTCTTAATTAAGACCATAAATATGTCGCTTATTCTACTTTTTAGTATATTTTTTTTCTTCACAATATTTTCTTAAAGAAAATAAAGGTATACCTCTTCACTTTTCTCTTTTCTTTAACGACATTAACTTTTTGTGCTTACTAATTGAATGAATAAAAAAGAAATATTTTTGTTTCTATTTTCAAACAATAGGTAGCTTATATTTTGTTATATTAAAGAGTATTGTATGCGCGGGGTTTTGCAAAATCCACCTGAATGACGTCCTTGCACACTTACAACCAATGCAAAGTTAACAAAATACCCATCAATAATGTTTGAATTTGTTTACAGGTAAGTTGCTGAGTATATGGTGTCTACCACTCAGTTTCCTGCGAGGGATGCCATTAAGTAAGTTGTACGACAGTGCGTTGACGCACATAAAACAAAACAATTCAATGTTTTATATCAAAATGTTTAGGAACAGTGTCTATTTCTCTATTTTTCCCTTTCTTTTGGTTTCTCTCTCTCTCTTTGTCTCTCGCTCTCACCCTGCGTTCCTTTTCTTCCCTCTCACCTTATCCCTCTTTCCTTCGTTCTTTTTCTTTCCTTCTTTCTCTCTTTTTCTTTACTTTCTTGTTTCTCACTCTTTCATTGAAGCAAATCACTCAGCGCGGCATTAAGTTGTGGACATTTTCAATGAAGAATGTCTGCCATGGAAAAGTCCCTAAAGATCACGTAAACTTGTGAAACATAAGAACGTGCGTTGCCGTGCGACTCAGAATGCCAGGAATTTTTCTGTTCATGGCCGATTTTAGCTTGTGAGGGTACTGCACTATGTTATTTGCAGTCGTATACTTGTTTTTTTTTAACGTAGCATCTCAAGCTCACACGCGAAAGGAGAAGGAAGACAGACTCCAATGGGGAGCTGCAACGTCACTGCAGCTTCGATTTTTAGGGCTTCCTATTGGAGTTCGCCTCATTCTCCCTCTTTCGCGCGTGACCTTGAGATGCTACGTTAAAGAAACTAAAGTATAGATGCCGTAGCTTGAGCCGACTGCGCAGTGGGCGCATTGTGTTGGGGCAGCCTGTGCTGGCACGGGTTGTGCGTGGCGCAAGCGTGCGGCTTGACTGTCTCCGCCTCACCATCTGACTGTCTCCGCCTCACCATCTGACTGTCTCCGCCTCACCATCTGACTGTCTCCGCCTCACCATCTGACTGTCTCCGCCTCACCATCTGACTGTCTCCGCCTCACCATCTGACTGTCTCCGCCTCGCCATCTGACTGTCTCCGCCTCACCATCTGACTGTCTCTGCCTCACCATCTGTCTGTTTCTTGCCTCACCATCTGTCTGTTTCTTCCCTCATCATCTGTCTGTCTCTGCCTCACCATCTGACTCTCTCTGCCTCACCATCTGACTGTCTCTGCCTCACCATCTGACTGTCTCTGCCTCACCATCTGACTGTCTCTGCCTCACCATCTGACTGTCTCTGCCTCACCATTTGACTGTCTCTGCCTCACCATCTGACTGTCTCTGCCTCACCATCTGTCTGTTTCTTGCCTCACCATCTGACTGTCTCTGCCTCACCATCTGACTGTCTCTGCCTCACCACTGACTGTCTCTGCCTCACCATCTGACTGTCTCTGCCTCACCATCTGACTGTCTCTGCCTCACCATCTGACTGTCTCTGCCTCACCATCTGACTGTCTCTGCCTCACCATCTGACTGTCTGCGCCTCTGTGTATCAGCGTCGCTCTGCTGGTTTCGTTCTCCCTCCGTCCATTCTTCCGTCCATATATAACACACGCGCCCAAACTCTTTATAGAATTTCTCTAAAATTGATATTCCTCAATTGATCAGCCCGAAAGAGTTTTTGAAAGCATCTGCCGAGGGTCTTCATCCAGTGCGTGAGCGAGCTGTCTAATGGCAGTAGAGGTAATTTTGTGTAATTTGGGTCTGGCAGTATCTACCCATGTATTGCGGCTATTGGATTCTATCACACGAAATTAAGAGGTAAATAAATTAAACCAGTAAGAATCTATTAGTGAATTATCATTATGCTCCTGTCAGATTCAGTAGTTAGATCAACTCACTACTAGAGACAGACTGACGTAACTACAATTTTGGCAATTTTTGTTTACAACCTTTACCAGAATTAGAACTTATTTCTGCATCTTAGGAGGAAACAAAGATCGTCAGGCATGTTAGTACAGAAGTCAGGGCTTGACGTATCTACGAAATTATCTGTATTATTATATTATATTGAAAGGAGACCTCGGTAGCCTTTTGGTTAGCGTGCTTGATATTCACGGCGGAACCCTGAATTGATTCCCGGTCCGGGCAAGATTATAGTGTGCGTTTTCTTTGCAATGTACCAGTATCTGCTATATAACGATGCAAATGTTCATTTCTCAGGTTGAGAAAACCAGATTGCTATGTGGAATGGCTTAGTTTTGCGGGTGTAAGGTTTTGTCGATTTGTTGTAGTAGGAGCGATGATGTCAGCGTAGTTGAAGTCTTTGATTAGTGATATTGTTGGGAGCTTCGTTTAAAGATAGAATAAGAAAAATGAAAGAACTAAGCCTTGTGGAACGCCGACTTTCATGGGATATTGGATATGCGGTTGAGATGGTTAATTTGGGAGATTCCGTGCGAATGATAAGGGCCTTATCACGGGCGCCAAAGGAAGTGAGGTATTGGGTGCTAATTTTTAGAGAGATTGTGATTCAATTCAAGAGATTGTGAAGAGTTAGATTTACGTAGTAGCTCTCTGGTCTTAGAGTTCTGCAGAATGTGTTTTGTGCCCTGCGTTTCCGTTTATAAACAGACCGTGTGTTGGCAGTTCGCCAACTCTGCGTGATTTTTCTAACATTCACGAGGGATTTACAGTACAAACGCGACAATAAACATTGTTTTGAACAATTTTTAAACTGATACTGTTAGAAAATTCAGGGTTGTAAATATAATTTGTGAAGTTATAGATTCGAGCATGATAGTTTCTAGATTGTTGTTCTTCGCCGAACATTTTAAATGTTTTTACATCCCTACTTTTTCCGTAGTCTGTGCATCTCTCGTTCTGCATATATTCTGCGTCGCGACTAGATACGTTTCTTGGTGAATTTCAATTGGAGGATTACCAAAGAAAGCTTTTCCTCGTAAATCTTCTTTTCAAAGCATTTCCATGTGAATACGCACATAATTGCATATTGGATACGACTGAACTGCTTGGAATTTACATACGTGTTGCATCTGTGGAAACACACAGAGTTGGTTTCAAATCGATTTCTTGTATTATTTTTATAGGAAGCCGACTTTCATGTGGGTTTCTGGTTTTATTAAATTAATTAAATTTAAAAAATATTGAAAATATCACCAGAGCATTGGCAATACTTTTCTTCAATGAAGGTCTCAATGCTGGAAATTATATTTTAAAAGGCCAGTGAAAAACATAAAAGAAAATTCGGATTATCGTACGTGGATAGCAGTTATTCTTCATTTGTTAGTATTATAAAGTACTTGTATTATAAATATAATAGCAATACTATTCTAATATATTTTTACGTAAGTAAGGAAAGGAAGAAAATAAGCAAAGGTGAAGTTACATGAAATGTAAAATCTATATTCGGAAACTCGTGAACGTTACTGACCCAAAATAGTTGGAAATAACCGAACTTCTTTTTGCAAATTGAAAAAGGTTTTTGGAGCAATCTATCTCTTTCTTTCTTTATCTCTCTCTTTCTTTCTTTCTTTATCTCTTTCTTTCTTTCTTTCTTTCTCTGTCTCTCTTTCTTTCTTTCTCTCTCTGTCTTTCTTTCTTTCTTTCTCTCTCTGTCTTTCTTTCTTTCTTTCTCTCTCTGTCTTTCTTTCTTTCTTTCTCTCTCTCTCTTCTTTCTTTCTTTCTCTCTCTCTGTCTTTCTTTCTTTCTCTCTCTCTCTGTTTCTTTCTTTCTTTCTCTCTCTCTGTCTTTCTTTCTTTCTTTCTCTCTCTCTGTCTTTCTTTCTTTCTCTCTCTCTTCTTCTTTCTTTCTTTCTCTCTTCTTTCTTTCTTTCTTTCTCTTCTTTCTTCTTTTCTTTTCCCCTCATTCTCTCTCTCTCTCACACACACACACACTCACACACGCACACGCACACGCACACGCACACACACACACACACACACTAATTGAAAGATAACATACTACAATAAGCATCATACATAACCGCTCTCCACAACGGCCGGCTGTGGACTGCATTTTCATTCACAACTATCTTTTGTGACGGTCACTGTTCGACTGGTCGCCGGTCGCACGTTCCCCTAGCCGTACTCGCTAGCAGAGGTACTCGTTGGTACTCGTAGTTTACATACCTTTTGCGGCACTCTGCTTGCCGGTACTTGCTAACCTCTGCTAGCCGCTACTCTTTAGTCTCTGCTAGCCGGTCTTAGTCTAGCCAACTTGCAGGTCGGGCCGCCAACCTTGGCATGAGATCCTCGCAATCCTATACAAATAATTGCAGACATAAAAATATTGCTTTTACAATAATTTTCTAAGTGGTGTGCATGTTCAGAGAGAAATTTACCTCTTCAAAACAAATTATTTTCGAATAAGAATCATGTGCAAAATACACTATTTTATGCACCTAGTGGGCAGGTTTTTTTTATATCTACGATGCCTCTTCAGGGGTGTGAACACGTGTTTCAACCCACTCCCCACATTTATCGTGGCATCTGCTCTTCCCCAAGAATATTTTTGATATTCCACTTCGCATCAGTCGTCCTTGGGATAGTTATACCTCTCATCCACCTTCCCGCCACCGTTCCACTCCAATCTTCACTAGTGATGACAAATTTTATCTAAACATCGATACATCGATATTTCGATACATTACTAAAAGGTTTTCGATCACGATAAAAACATCAAAGATTATTACAATACACGAATACATTGATGTTTTAAATATGATAAAACAATGGTATTTTCCCATCGAATTTCCATTTTAATTATAGAATTTAAATGAGTTATATTTTATTGTTGATAGCGTTTAAATAATATTTTAAAATCTTCATAGAATGTAGAGAGAAACATAAAAAAATTAGGGATATTTTAAGGAAATCTCTCCTACACCACTATTTGCCTATAATAGAGAATAAACATCGTCTCCTATATTGATTCACTAGTTCACATGCTTTTCCGGCCAATCTTTATAAATGCATACGCATACGCCTCATACGCAACCAATCTCTATAAATGAGGTCTCTAGAGAAAGAGAATTTCATGGATACGTGACGGATTGCACTTTGACTTTAAAAATATCGGAACGTTCCAATTTCTAATAATAAATGTAAATGTGAACCGAAACCAATTTCCGAATGTGGGCCAGGAAAAGGTTACACTTGAATTCCTGATTATCTGTTACTGTCTTCGGATATATTACAAATAAATGTCAATCCCGCAAACTCGGTCGACGGATTCTTATGAAATAATTATTTCTACTTACTTTGCATCCAATGACTCAATCTGCCATCCATATGGAGTTGCGAGGAATCTAAAAATAATTCTAAAATGTCTACTCAAGGATTGCACGTAATGGTAAATGAGAATCTGCCACGCTTACCGGGAGCAACATTGGACCGCCCGCTCTAACAGGAGCGCTGAAGACGGGAAGTTTGAGTGTCGGCGCCCGGGCGAGCACCCCACCTCCTTCCCAGGGACTGTCCTCGCCGCCATGCGCACAGCGTTCAAGAACGTTCCTCAAACGGACTGTCGAATACATTGGGCTACCTGGGCCGAGTATCTGATGGACATCTTTTTTTCACCTTACATTTTCACCTTGCACTTTAATATGTAAGTTTATTCATTTATATGTTAGTGTATATGCATTTTAATGTTTAGTATAGTAATATGTATGTTTATTCATTTATATGTTAGTGTATATGCATTTTAATGTTTAGTATAGTAATATGTATGTTTATTCATTTATATGTTAGTGTATATGCATTTTAATGTTTAGTATAGTAATATGTATGTTTATTCATTTATATGTTAGTGTATATGCATTTTAATGTTTAGTATAGGAATTTAAATGCCATCTGCATATATAGGAAATGACAAAGTCAATTTGTTTGTTTATATTTATTTTTTTATATTTTATGATGTTATTTGTAATTGTTATTTTGCATTCTGCCACCGGGCATCATCTGCCCAATTGTAGAATAAATTTCTATCTATCTATCTATCTATCTATATCCTTCTCTCTCGCCTTCATCATCGCCTTTTTCCCCACTTTCTTTTTAACTTCTTTCCTCTTTTCATCTCTGTGGCTTTCCTTCCGGTCTACTTTCCTTCCAAAATTTCTTAAGATATTTCTGATTCGCCACTAGCCACTTATTAAATTAATATCAATAGTGTTTAACAATACTTTGTGTATGCCTCAAAATGGACGGACTACCTAAAAAATTATCGCTTTCCTCCCCAATACGTTTTACCCCTTCACTCTATTAAATGTTTCTTTTGTAATTAAAATCTGCTTTATGGGCTTCTTAAAGATAGACACCATCAACATGAGACACCATCAACAAAACATCGCAGGGCTGTTGGAGTTGAAGGAGACAGGATAAGGAAGGAAAAATCGCGCTCGCCAGGAATTGCAATTTTTAGGTTGCTCTGGCGTTCGGACGGAATTCCTTACCGAGGATTTTTTCTAACGAATCAACCGCCGTTTTGAATACGTTCAAAAGTGTAACCTCGGGTTGGGAAATGCGGAAGAAAAAGAAACGAACCGTGAAGTTAGTTATTTATGGTAAGTTAACGTACGCGTGTTCACAGGGTATAATGGCTAAGCGATTCGGAGATAAAAATTTTTGCACGAGCAACCGGCAATACGTAATGTTTTACGAGCTACTCTCAAATTATCTAGTTGGTCAAGATACACGTACCTAGCTCTCTGCTCTTTCAGGTTACCTATGCATTCGGCAGTTCACGTAAGATTTTCACTGGTGTTTTTGTTTTCAAAAACGTTTATCATACAAATACGCAAACTGGCATAAAGGACTTCACGTCGCAATTGATTTAGGTTAAAGACACCAGTAGTAAACACTTGAAGCATGGAATTGAAAACATAAGAATTGAAGGCTTCGCTCTTACTTCAAACATTCAAATGTAAACATTAACCTTTTTAGAGGTGAGGAGTAGAACGGAAAATATTTCTAATCCCGTATTTTTATATTTAAATAATAACTTTGAAGGTAAAAGTACCATTTCAATAATGTAGCGTACTTGTTATTTTTTCGACTTGTACCTACCTCAAAGATTTCGGAGGGTAGCATATGAAGAACCGTTACTGAATCAAGTATCCGAGCATTACAAATTATTTGTATTTCCAAGTGTCAAATATCGTATCAAAATCTGTATTTGAAAATGAATTAATTCAAAACTGGACAAATTTAAGATTCATCATTTTTAGATCAGGGATCTATTCAGAAAGACCTATGCATAAACTTCGATTTCACGTAACGAATTCAGTATTGCAACCCAAAAAGTTTAAAAAATCTACGGAAATGGTCTTGACTGTGACCACTGCTGGTGGTTTTTATTTAATCCCGATTTCACTAACCCAGGATGATCCCTTATTATGTAGTGGAGGCGTTGCAGTCTGTTCGGTAGCAGAGAACAAACTGAAGAATAGATACATCGATGGTTACTACTTGGTAGAAAGTGATATTGAAAAGCAAGTCTCCCTGTAAACCATACGTTAAACCAAGAAAGGAAAGATATTTTTGGTTCTTACGACCTACCTCGAAACAAATCTTTTCCAACCCATTCCGTTTTCATTTTTTGTGCGAATTCTTCTTTTTATTCGCCTCCGCTTTCAGACCGCGCACCGGCTGTCGAAGTGATCCGTCACGTGCCCTTTGTTGCTTTTTGTTCACCGCACCTTTCCTGATAGAAACCTCTTCTTTCTGATTGTGCCATTTTCTCGGTAAGGGATGTCAAACTCATTCCATTTAAGAGCCTACGTATTTCTATCACATCAAATGAATAATTTTGACCTCGCAAAGGTTATCGTGTCGAAGTATTGTATGTGAATTTGTCGTCATGACTCCCTGAGAAAGCGTAGGATTTTCTGGATGAAACCAAATCGTTTGTTTTCGTTTCGAACGGTCGTGCAGCGTATGAATGAACCTCAATGCTGATTGGCGCATCTTAATTGAATTATTATTCATAATTCTGCTCTTGTATATTGACTTAACGCAACCAATCAAAGAACCGAACAACTACTCTAAACGACCGATGTACGTTCGGAATTTTACTCTGTCGATCGTTAAGATTAATCGAAAGATTGATTGATTGATTTTTTCGTGTTTTCGGGCGCGTCAACTGCTTTGGTCATTAGTCCCGTTAGTGCAGTGCATGTATTTTCTCGGGAGATGGCGGTGATCTTCCCCCGCTGGATGGCGAGATCCGGCACCGACCTACCGTCGGCTAGTTGGTTTCCCCCCAACCAGGACTCTCCCACCAGCGAGGCACCGCCCCAGCCGGGACAAGCTCTAAGCTCCCGATCGGTCTGCCGGAATATGTAGTAGTGTAGTGCATGTTGGTGTAAGTGTGTGTAAGGGGAGAGGATAGGACAAGGAATGGCAAGGACAGATCGCGCGCGGTCAGTGGCCCGTTTGATAGGGTACTGCTCCGGAATTCGCCTGGTGTTGATCGGAGAAACCACGGAAAATGACTGATCAGAGCAGCCGTCCGCTAGAATTCTCCTCCAGACAGCGACTAAATTCGATCTAGTTGAAGAGCTAGTGTCGAAAATCCCGCCGCCGTCAGGACTCGAACCTAGGACCTCCCGGTCAGAGGCGTTGCAGTGACATCAGTTGATGCACTGAGCTACCACTTCCGGTATTAATCAAAAGCAATGAGCTGTTTCCAAAGATGTCGGAATAAGTAGCATCGCGCAAAGAACTATTTCCCATTTATGTTTTTTTATTATTATAAAGGCGGTCAAAACGGAAGTTTTGAAGAGCACGTGGCAGATATAAGAACCAGTGGACATGATTGGTTACAAACTTGAATCTCGTCAGTCTTTTGTCCTATGTCGGTCCAATGACGTTAGTAACTCTGACCATATCTCATTGTTTGTTTAGAGCCATATTCTTTCCGAATTTCTTATTTTTTTATTTGAAAACTGACATTTTATTTGTGTACATGTGTATGTGCTTGTGCTGATCCTATAAACCCCGACAACTTGGTTAACGGTAGCTAAAATGTGGTTCGAAATCTTTCGGTGGTAGGTGGTCTGACGGTTGAGTTTACGTCGCACGAAGATTGTTTTTTGTTTTACTTAATAGGTAATTATTGCAGACAAATTAGAAAACTTGATGCAATGTGGCTAGGCCGAAGGCCTTTAAGCCAATACAATACCTACATTCTACCGCGTTCTAACCTTTCGGATTCTGGTATTCACCCCAAATGGTCTCTCCATCGCATTAAAGCCGCGGAAAAGAGACCTTAAGGTACGGCTGAGGAAAAACACCCTGAAGGGGGAAAAACCTGCCGTCAGAAGCCGAGTACATGCTAATCTATCCGGTTTTTAAACTATTTATTTGGCGTGGGCGTCAGGCATTCTCCTTTCAGTGTTTGGCCTCCTCCGCACCTGAAAACAAACAGCACCACAGAAAATGGTCCGCACCAACGCCTCTGCCCTAACATTTCCGATTCCCACTTCCCTTCGCCCCCTAATGTGTTTTATTTTAACCGTTTCCTTTTATTTTATTTTATTTGTATTTAATTTTAATTTATTTAACTTATTTAAATTTTAATTTATTTAACTTATTTTAATTAATTTAATTTTAATTTATTTAACTTATTTTAATTATTTAATTTTATTTATTTATATTGACTTATTTATCTACTTATACATAACAATTGACTACAATTTATAATTTTTTTTGTACTATTTACTAACCTAACATAACTTACTGACTAACTTAATTATTGTTAGTTTATTGATTTATTATTTCTCTCCAGTCTAGGCTCTGCTCATACTAACCTATGCTGTTTTCCCACTCCCTAATTTCAGTTTCTCTAATGGTCCGAACCTTTCCTAGAAATGTTCCTAATTCTTTCATGAAGTTAGATCTTTTATCACCTAGAATGTTTTGGGCAAGCATTACGTTCCTATGTTGGAAGTAGTAATTTCCCATTCCCATCCATTTTCCTCTCCAAGTTTCGGTCGCACTGCAAATTAAAAGGATGTGGATCCAGTCTTTCCCTATCACCGCAAAGCACACAGATGCCATTACCATTCGAGTCCTTTAATCTACGTTGCATCCACCCCCCGACCCTGAACCAAGGTATCCCCCTCTTGCGTCCTTTCGCAGTGTGTTTACGTAACGTTCGCAACCCCATAACGGACTCGCGTGAATTTGCGCAACTAGCGAACTTTTTCGGCCACGAAGATTGTGCAATATGATATTCGCACATCGACATATCACCGCCATGGCCAGTAACGTGAGTTTGGGAAGTACCTAAAATTCGTCACTAGCTGACAACGAAGTTACGATTTCGTTTGAGCAACTAAGTTTACAGAACTTAGTACTAAACTTAAGTTTATTTTCGCTTCAGCACTTGCGATGTGGAGACAACGGCATTCTACTTTCTAGCCTTAACTATGTCATTTTATAGACGGCGTTTAACACTGTCCCCATCAGAAGTTAAAAAAAAATTGAGCCGTTTGGAGAAAATCTGTTTTTTGTAGTTATTTCAAATGCCCACATATTGCACGCAACGTTGCTCGAAAACTACCTAAACTTTTTAAAAATGTACATGCCATTGAAATAACTGATTATGAACAACAAATTTTATTTGAAGGAAAAATCCCTATCTTTAATTTTATAATTGTAGGAAGACGCCAGAAATAATTCAAACTTTTGAGATTAAATTTTCAAAAATTCAGAGTTAACATGAAACTCACACTTGTGCCACTTTCATAATTGTATTTTACTCTATTTTAGAAATAAATTTAAAGAAAAAATTTGGAGCCGTTTTTGACAGAATTTTGAAAATGTCCAGGGGCTTGTATATTTGTATGTATACGAGAAAGTAAAAATTGGAGAATATTCAGAAATCTCCGAATCTTCTGAATATACTTTCTTTAGAAGAAATTCAATAATGTTAAGTCCTCTGTTAGCAATCATGAACTAAAATATGAATTAATAAGAAGTCTCAGTTAAACAAATTTTACATTCTCACTAATATATTTTTGTATAAAAATAATGGGACTTCTTAATTAGTCTCACTTATAGAACTTTCACAGTTACCTGGGCTGTGAAGTTTCTCATGTCTGCCTTGTGAAGGTATTTCACAATTAATGAATTCCAAACTTTGCCACAACTTCAGCAATAATCTTTTAATGAGGATGAATTCGCAGGAGTATATTTATAATCAACCCAATTGATACTGAGTATACACATCTGATGAGAACTAAAACTGAACTTAGAACTGCTATAAAAGTCGTGTGTAAAAAAAGTGTTTCTAATAATCAATAAACACTCAACAACTCAAGATAAAACTTAACGAAAGAATATCCTGCAAGATATATCAGTTGAATCACAATGTCTGCAATGGAGTCAGGAAATTAGTGAGTGAATGTTTCTGATGGTATTTTAAAATCTGTAGAACTAATTCCTTACATTTGTATTATTTTGTTTATATTTTTTATTCTTTTACTGGTAATTGTGTTCACTAATGACCTACAAGTCAATGTGACATTTTCAATTAAGCAAATTTATCAAAATTTCAGACACCGAATGAATAGCAAATATCATGTTGGTCACCCCTGACGCCGCACCGCTCCGCAGTGAAGTGTTCTTGAGCGAACGGCGGTCGGGTACGTGGGCGCGTTGAAATGTAGGCGGTGCTGAAAGAGTCGGTGGCATGCATGTCGCCTTCCCACACAAAGCAGCTTTGCCTTTGGTTCCGTCCGTCTAGAAGGGGAGAGTACTTCAACGAAATATTTGAGAGCTCTTCTGCGCCTGGGTGGAGGATTTGTGGCTGGCGGGAGCGAAAAATACTTCACCACCGTCCGTTATATTACATACACGTCGTTACACTGAAGTTGTCTGTGTTTCTGATTAAATTAAATTCGGAATTCTTTGTCTATCTAGAATTATTATACCGTTGGTTTATGATTTTTTAACCCGGGAGTGCTCGCAATAGGTAGACGCACGTCAGCGCCTGCAATGTATCTCTAAGATATAGCTGCAATTTTTTGTGAAGCGAGTGATCTGAAGGTCCATTTACGAAATACTTTTTATTCGGTTTGTTCATGTACCTCAATGCAAGTGTTAATGAATCTTTTACTGAAAATTCATGTCTGAATAGGTATGGTGAGAAAGGTAAAAATTGATAAACTACACGCAACAAACATTAAATATATTATCCTATTAAATAATATTAAATATAATTTCCTCTTATTTTGGCATGTTCTAACATATATTTACTTTTCACAAAAATATTTAGAAAGTCTGTCTTTTTTCTATTTTGGAAGGTTCCCGTTTTTTTCATTTACATATAAACGTCTCCTGCCCATCTTTCTCTGTGGTAAGAAATTTTGATAGTCGATTGTAGATAAGGCAAATGATTACATTTTCTTAATAGGCATTTGTCATAGAAACGACTGAAAATAATGTCATGATACGTACCTCTCAGGCCAGAAGCTCACAATGCACTGGCGCCGTTGAACCCAATGTATATGATATATATCTCGCAGCGCAGCGGTCAAGTTTCATCACGCTCATGGTAAACTATTCAGCAAACTGATACAAATTAAAGGCCAGGCGATCTCAGAAAAAATCAATGAACATGAAATATCAAACAAATAATGCATCGCAATAATTCAGGAACAAAATTGCCGTGACTTGGGTCTCTCAGATATATTGCAAGCACGCTCGGGTTAAATCATCGTTAATATAGATGGCGCATTCAATAATGGGTCAACACCTTTAAATATATCTTAATATTAGTATGGTATTTTTACGACACTACCCTCGATCTCTTATAGAGGACCCCCTCCACTGAGTCTTTTTACTTAAAGTGCAACCACCATGGTTACATAGCAGACTCCATCCATCGTGCCAATGTGGTTTGTAAAGTGTGTGTGATGTTTTTGTAGTTAGGACTGCTTACTCTGAGGCCAACGAAGTTCGTATGTTCATGAGTTACTTGTCCGATTAAGGGAGATCGCTTAGTCGTGTATGATGCTGCCTCTTCAGCCAGTACATTCGTACGTCAACGTACTGACCCTCTCAAGCATTCAATTTTGGCTGGGGAAAAGACAGGAATTTAGGTTCACGGGTGTTTGAGAGTGCCCAAGTGTCGCATTACAGCTGCAAATTCATTCTTTACGCGGTTTTCAATTGATTGATTTTTTCGTGTTTCCGGGCGCGTCAACAGCTTTGGCCATTAGTCCCGTAATCGTAGTGCATGTTTTTTTCTCGGGAGATGGCGATGATCTTCCCCTGCTGGAGGGCGAGATCCGGCACCGACCTACCGTCGGCTAGTGGGGTTTCCCCTAACCAGGACTCTCCCACCAGCGGGGCACCGCCCAGCCGGTACAAGCTCTAAGCTCCCGATCGGTCTCCCGGAATATGTGGTAGTGTAGTGCATGTTAGTGTAAGTGTGTGTGTGTGTATGTGTGTGTGTGTGTGTGTGTGTGTGTGTGTGTGTGTGTAAGGGATAGGAAAGGAAAATCGCGCGGGGTCCGTGGCCCGTTTGGTAGGGAACTGCTCCGGCATTCGCCTAGTGTTGATCGGAGAAACCACGGAAAAATACCGATCAGAGCAGCCGGCCGCAGAATTCTCCTACAGACAGCGACTGAATTAGACCTAGCGGAAAAGCTAGTGTCGAAAATTCTGCCGCTGTCAGAACTCGAACCTAGGACCTCCCGGTCACAGGCGCTGCAGTGACATCAGTTAATGCACTAAGCTACCACTCCCTGTGCGGTTTTTGATCTCACTTGGTGTTACGCTTTACGCTCACTTGGAAGTACTTTCCCCGGCCCCACCAGTCTGGCATTAAACAACATAATTTGATCCACATAGTTGCGAGGTAATTTTGCATTCATACGATCTCTTTCATTTCTAATGATAACTGGATGCAGAACTGCGGAAACGATAGAGGAAATAAATTGAAAGATAAGAACAATATTTCCAGTATTAATTCGTAATAACCTAACGAAATAATATTATCAGTAAAACAAAAAATTTGATTGTAGAGGGATTATAATATATCATGTAGTTAATGGTAAAACTAGGGTGAAATATGTTACACGTTTTCCAATAAACACCCTTATACAAAGGGGTCAGTAACATTCGGCAGTCGAAGCCATCTGTGCGACCTGACGCACCTAAACTGTTTTGTTCGTTATACTGAATAAAAGAGCGTGGATTTTGCGACCAACAAAAATATTTTAGAAAGCCAGATTGGTACACGTACAAGTAATTTTAACACTATTGATGTGTTTTAGTGTTGACTGTAGGCATTCATCAGTCTCCGTTGGTAAATGCGGAATTGGAATGCGAGTTCTAAGATTACAAAGAGTTTACTTTCTTTTCTCTTCCTACGGATGAGAGTAGTTATGTTTGCAATATTTCTGTTTCTCATCTCTATCCGAGGTGATAATCATTACTTTGTAATAATTCAAAAAATAGCGGCTCTTCAGATTTCGAAAGGCATAGCTACGTGTCAAGATTTTGTTGAAAACGTGTGATACTCTCGACGAAATGAAATGCAACTGAACTTGTTGAACATAAGAGTATAGCTATTGATGATGCTCAAAGTAAGGTATGAAACTAACGACATGCTAAGATAAAGTTAGAAGATTTGAAGTGTCGTTCAGATATTCCGATGTGCATTCTTTGCATTATCTTCTAGCAATCGGGATCGCAATCGATATTATCATTGGGGGCCCTTTATGCATTTAGTTGTATATCTGTCATCATTTTAAAACCAAATGGACTAAATCATAGCCAGTTTCAGGAGTTTTAGTTAAGTTAGGTAGTGAAAATGGAGTTATCACTCACAGTTGCGCTGGCTTAGTCGCGGTAAGGTACTTAAAATATTTTTCTCCTTGCGATCGTAAATAGTATCCTTTATACTAAATAAGATAGACCTTTGTAGGGACTTTTAGATATAGGTTGGACATGTTATTTGGCATTTTAGTTATGATTCGTCAATTTAAGTAATTAAATTTAAATTAAAGGAAAATGAAAATTTGTCTCACGTGTACTTAAATGTAAGAGTGTTTGAAAACAAATAGAAAATGTTTAAAGATCAAGAAAATAATAAAATATTTTCATTTTCGGTATCGTAAGATTATTTTTACCAATTTTAAAGATAAAGACTATGTTTTACTTGAAGGAAATTGAGGACCAAATAGGGGCTTATTGAAAAGGAGTTTACAGTGTGATTTGTCAAACTTAGAGTAATTATACAAATGAGACGAGACTGTATAAAAATATTTCGAAGCAAATGTTTTAAAAGTTCCCGAAAAAAACAACAAAGGAGGTGATTGCACTTAAAGTGAATGATATATTGAAAAACTCATTCAAGAATAACGATATTATTGTGTACTACATCAGTCTTCCCGAGTACTTTACCGAAGTAAAAATTTAAGGCTGGTGTCATTACTTTCTTTGGACGCCCTTACACATGAGAGAAAACACTTTCCCACCTGAAAATGATTAAGTACACGATGCGATCGAGACTTACGTGAAAGCATTTAATGATATTTTAAGTACTTGCACAACTACTCCCAGAGTTGATATTGTTGAGTTGGAGTCCATCACACTCAACCAAACATCGCACTGGCTGCCTTTTTCATAAATCATAATTCATAAATCAAAGTTTTTTTTAAAATTCCGTATATCATTATATCTTTAAATCATTAAGTGTTTTTACTTTTTTTAAACTGTAACTGTAAGTTAATTTGCTACACTAGTCCCTACCAACAACTGTTGCGAAAGAAAAGATTGGGTTGTTTTTCTGAAATATTATAACATTATTAGCTATAATTGATGATAATAAAGTTTATGCAAGTATATTATTGTAATCGTATTTATATTTTGAACTAAAACACTCTTGTAAACATTCTTAACGTTTTTTCTGTTATTTGGACATCTTAAGTTTTTTTCAACCTTTCCAATAAAGCTATTGAATTATTTAATTTAATATTTAAAAGTTGTTGAATAAAAATCAAGTTGTAGATATGTGCAGCCCGCGAGCTGTTGAGGATTTTACAACGTGACTCGTTGGTATGAAATGAGTGCCAACCCCTACGTTATAGTCATCATACACATTTCAACAAATACATTCTAGTCACCCCGGTGGCCGAGATCGCTAAGGCAGTAGTGACGTAGTGATCTCGGACCTAAGGGTCGCGGGTTAGAGTCACGCCTCGGGCATAGTTGTATTTGTGTTCGTCCTTTCACCCCTTATCACCATATCGTTTCATGCTCATAGTTACCATACCGTTAACAGCAATAGTGGTCGCTAATGACCTAATATGTTGATGCGACCTTAAATAACCAATTTAAAAAAATACATTCTAGAAGAGATGTTTCGCAGATGAATCGAAATATACGCAAAAAAGTGAGGACTTTAGAAAGTTTCTTCAAACACAGAAGTGTACTTTGTAAACTCCAGAAAAGGCTTGTTGAAGTAAACAAAGTAATTGCTCTCCTTTGGACACGTCCCTGAGGAAGAGATCCAGAGGAAATCAGGTGGCAAACCACAAGAGAGGTACTTTAGTAATGGCGTCTAAACGTTCTTTTGATCTCGCTCCATTTCAGAGTAAATAAAATGCCACATGCAGGCATTGGTATTTGCTCGTTTTAATTTACTGGAAGCCTAAAGCTGATGTCTTCATTTCATTTTGTAAATGAAAATATGATCTCGCTGACTGAGCAGCACCTCGTACTAATCTCCAAAACAGTTTTGTCTGATATACCGATTTCTCGTTACGGTTTCTCTGTTTTTGCATATTATTATGATAGTTTGATATTTGGTAGAAAATAGCGACTTCAAATGCAAAAATTGAAAATAACATTTGGTAGATAGTATATTAGTTCTGAAGGTACTCATTTAAAATATCACCTTTGAGGCAACAATAGCTACATTTAAAGTTAGACAAATTTAGATTACTGCTGTGAAAGAAATGACTTAATGCAAAAGAAAAAAAGGTTGTGCCTATTTTTCGACAGAAAACGGTTTTGTGGATCTCTGATACTGAAAATGTGAATTTGATTTCGTTGTGTCGTAATTGCTTTCTAGAATATGTAATGTAATCGAATTCCAAATTTTATTTATTCTTGAAACCGGGAAAATGTGTATTTTTCCTCAAAACGATTCTTCTTTCGTATGTTTATCTCTTCTTTCATTAGTCTCCCCGTCTGCACTTCCGTCCGCCCCTCAGTTCAGTATTATCATCATGTTGGGGAAAAATGCTGAAAAATATATTACATTCGATAAATATTCAACAAATTTGAATATTTTATATATAATTTTGTAAGATAATAATATTAATTTCAACTAAGGTTGATACGCTGAGAAAAAACAGTGGTCGTAGCTGGGAAGTCCATTCAGATAACTATTACGTTAGGAAGACGAACGGGAGAAACGAAGTAAAACTAACGAGCAAAAAACTAAAACTGAACTAAAAACTAAAAAGCTAAGGAGCTATAACTTAGTGATTAAAGGTGATATAGGATGATTGAAAAGTTACAAGGTCCGCGACTTCTGGGGCAGTTCTCAGGAAGGCCTGGTAAGGCTAGTGAGCGCGTGCCTTAATGCTGCGTTATTTTTGTCACAGTAGAAGAAATCGACAGCCTTAACCCGCGAGTACCCGCAACAGGTAGACTCTCGCCCGTGTCCGCAATGTATCTCTCAGATATAGCTGCAACGTTTTGTAAATACGAATGTTCTGAAGGTCTATTTACTGAAAAACATATTTCATTCAGTTTGTACTTGTCCCCCAATGCAATTGTTAATGATCTACTCTTCAGAAGTCTTGTCTGAATAGTTATAATGTGAAAGGTAATTATTGACAAAGTACACGCATATATCACTAAACATCATACTTTCCCATTCAATAATATCAAATACAATTTATCTACTCATTCCTCTAACAGTATCTGATAAGGGTGTCGATAAACTTATCTCTGTTATGCACTATGGCACTACACCTTTAAGTAAAATTTCTGTGCCAATTTGGTAGGATCTAACATACAAATACGGGCATACGGTACGGTGTTTTTGTATACTTGATCAACATGATATTTTTCTATAATATGAGAATGTTTAGTATTTAAACGTTGTGTTTGTGCGTTTCTCTTCGTTATTTAAAAAGTAATTATTAAAAGATGTAGAAAACTAAATAATGCGGTCCATAGACGTAGTCCTACGTTCTAGGAAGACCGTGCGAGTGACTCAAATATAATAAAAGCTTCAATACGTTTTGTAATTGTTTATTGATTTTTTCCATAGTGCATTTAATTATAATATAAGCACACATAAATAAGAAACGTGTATTAATGCTTTTAATAAAACTGGGAGCGGTAGCTCAGTGCATCAACTGATGTCACTGCAGCGCCTCTGACCGGGAGGATCTAGGTTCGAGTCCTGATGGCGGCAGGATTTTCGACACTAGCTTTTCAGCTAGGTCGAATTCAGTCGCTGCCTGGAGGAGAATTCTAGCGGCCGGTTGCTTTGATCTGTAGTTTTCGTGGTTTCTCCGATCAACACCAGGCGAATGCTGGAGCAGTGCCCTACCAAGCGGGCCACGGACCGCGCGCGATCTGTCCTTCCCATTCCTTGTCCTATCCTCTTCCCCTTACACACACACTTACTCTAACATGTACCACACTACCACATCTTCCGGGAGATCGGTCGGGAGCTTACAGCTTGTCCCGGCTGGGGCCGTGCTCCGCTGGTGGGAGAGTTCTGATGGAGGGAAACCCCGCCAGCCGACGGTAGGTCGGCACCGGGTCTCGCCATCCAGCGTGGGAAGATCATCGCCATCTCCTGAGAGAAAAAACATGCACTACACTAACGAGACTAATGACCAAAGCAGTTGACGCGCCCGGAAACACGAAAAATCAAATCAAATCAATAAAAAACTTAATATTCGGTGCGTTGGACGGAGTCCAACGCGCGAGTACTCGTGTTACGAATGGCGGCGTGGATGACGGAATGTTAAGGCTGCTTTCACACGAGGCTACTTTGTGGCACACCGTGAAGCGCCGAGCCCCTTCATACACAGCCACCGCCGAGCGTCACTAACCGTGAGAAAGGAAGGGTTCGTGAGTGAAACCGCCGCGCGCGCAAATAGCCACCAAACACTCAACAGGAAAACTAGTCGTGCTAAAACTGCATATACTTTAACTCCCATTCTTTCACTCAAAATTATGCGAAAAGTACTCAAATTTTCGAAAAATTGTAGACGACCTTACTTCAAAATCTATCTTTAAGGAATAGATTTCATTGAGGGAAAAAGCTATCTTTATTATTTTAGTTGTAAGAAGGCTTCCAAAAATGTTTAACTTTTGTAATTTTCGAAAAATTAAAGCTTTCAACAAACATGATATCTTCACCATTCTCTTAAACGTGCTTTGTACAACCCAATAAAAAACAATCAAAAATAATTGAGCAATGGTTTCGAAAATTTGGAAAATATCTTAGGTGCGTGACGTAAATTACCCCAAAATTAAAGTATCGGTTCAAATTCAAGGAGCTGCGACATCAGCTAGATCGATTGTGGAATATCAATTCTGGAGAAAAATCAATTTTTGAGAATATCAAATTGTGTAAAATCATTTTTGGAAAATTTCGGAAAACTGTTTATCCACTAGCGTCGTTCACAGACGGATGGACAGACGGACAGACGTTTGCCATTATTTGATTTTTCGGCATCAACGACCCACAAAACATGGATTCTTGCTACACCACGTGTTAGAGGATTTGTTTCTTTTAAATTTGGCAACAGAATTTATCCACTTTTTCGTTACCAGGGCTCTGTAGTAAGAGTTTTCTGCCGTTCTTTCGCACAACATTGCGTACCTTTCTCTCTACTCCGTAGCGAAAAATTAAAACAGGTTCAGTGACGCGTACGAGTGTGAACGTTATGGTCTGCTGGCGGTGGCCCGGACGCGCGAGTATGGAGTTCGCCACTAAGCGCCACAGCGCGTCTCGACTACGACGCTCGTGTGATTACCTCCATTTAAACCAATGCTTTGCCGCAAGGGAAAAATGTAGCACTCATTGGGATAAAAAGTGAATCCAGACAGAAATAACCTCAAACCTTTAGTTTTGATTGTTGAAGGGCAATAGTATAGAATGTTAGGGATGAAAATATTATTTCAAATAAATGTACTTTATTTGTTTGTTATGAATAAATAATGTGTAATGAAAATTACGATATATCCATTTTACTGAAAAATTGAATGCTAAACCGTTCAACCGATTTTATCCAAACTTGATATTCCTCAATCCATCTGTCTGTTGTCGCAGTCTGTACATTTCAAACCGAAATTTTAATTTTGGGTGGTACTTTACTTGAAAACTCTGGGACATTTTCAAAATTTTAAAAAATGGTTATATGTTTTTGATAAATGTTATTGGACAGTGTGAGCACGTTTTTTACAATGGTGGGGGTCTCATTTTCGTTAAAAGCTCTAAGTTTTCGAAAATTGCGAAAATTAAAAACTTTTTCGGAGTCTGCCTACACCTACAATTATAAAGATAGAGATTTTTCTCTTAATAAATTGACCCTTAAAGATAGATTTTGAAATAAAATCAGTACAATTTTTCGAAAATTTGAGTACGTTTGCGTAATTTTGAGTGAAGTACGGGCGAGTGCTGTTTTAACACTAGTTTACTAATTGTTCAGTCACAATCTTCTGAAGGACACATTCCGAATAATATGTTGAATCTTGATCTCTGGTTTGTATAAAAATGGCTTCTTAAATCTTAAATCTGCTGAGGAAGCTGATAGTACACTCTTTTGCGACCTCTTGTTGGTCTGTGAAACAGTGAATCAATAATTCCAAGCAGGATACCAAATATTCCAAGGAGATACCAAATATTCCAAGGAGGATACCAAATATTCCAAGGAGGATACCAAAATTCCAAGGAGGATACCAAATATTTCAAGGCAGTGAATCAATAATTCCAAGGAGGATACCAAATATTCCAAGGAGATACCAAATATTCCAAGGAGGATACCAAATATTCCAAGGAGGATACCAAATATTCCAAGGAGGATACCAAATATTCCAAGGAGGATACCAAATATTTCAAGGAGGATACCAAATATTCCAAGGAGGATGCGGATCTGTCCTCATCGGGGACATTTTTTAGTATGCACACCTGTAACTTCTAAAATTTTTATTTCTTTCTTTCGGAACTTCATGGGATACTTTTGCAATTGGAAGTACAGCAAGTTCAATATTTTTTTTGCCACAAATGAAAACTTCTTGAAGGGAAAAAGGTGTGCACTACCATTGGTAAAAGAACAACTACCTCCTCTCATTGAACATCAGTGTATTGTTTAATACAAATACAGAATATTATGTCGTGTCCAAACCGTGAAAAAATATTTCGTCAATGCCTTTAATATTTGAGACTTTTTTATGTTGGTCACTAGAAGGACCATTTTTACAAAATCTTGTAACTCCATTCATCTTCCTGTTGAATTCTTCACGCATCATCTGTTACATTCTAATTGTTATTTGTGTGGGTATGTATTCCAATTGCATCTCTGTTTCAATTCTAACATTAAACTGTAATGTTATTTTCTATTAATAATACAAAATTAAATGCGCAGGAAATGGGGTTGAAGGACATGGTTTCTTATATGTTGTTAATTTTTGTGAGTCTGGTAGGAGTTGTGGTCATTTCATGTTGACAGCATAACTTTGACCTACCGTTTGCAATCAACATCTCGTTACATAAGTTTTAATCATTCTAAAAATTCCATATCCGTATACACTATTTCCATAAATTTCCGGCATTGAGCCATTGAGAGTATTTTTCTTGAAATGAGCGAATTTTCTCCATCCAGCTTGAAAGTTGTCATAAAACACTTTCAAAATATATTTGAATAATTTCTCCGCTCCTTATTCTCATTCTAGTACACTTAGTCTTCAGGAAAAGAGTACAATGTTTTCTCCTTTCTTACGTGCAACTGCAAGTAGATTACGATGGGTGTCTTACTGGATGCGCGCCATGGCCTAACGTGAAATACAATTTTCTTATCAAATGTAGTTGGACGTGAAAATTAATGCACCTTAACCTACTCAAAAGCAGCTACACATCGATAAACTTTCCACGGTAATACTATTTAATGTACATAGTTTAAAATCTACTAGAAAGCTGGCAAACGTAAAATTTAGTTGGCGCGTCACTCCAACTTCACAGCGTTTTACGCAAAGAAAAGCGATTGATTGAAGTTTTGTTACAGCTGGAGGTTAGAATTTAATTGAATGAACACCTTCCATACCTAAAAGCTTCGCATTCGCCTTTCATTGTAAACTGAACAGGTATAGTTCTTCGAGATCTTGCCCAGCGCTTTCTGCGGAATAAGACAATAAGGGCACACTCCCAAGGTAGCATTCGCATCTAGATTTGCCAATTAGCTCTCTGTGCACTCGGAAGCGCTGCTGAGCGACGCTGTGTCGGGTCGTAAATAATTTTCGAGTTGTCTCCTCATTACCATTTTACGAGAAGCCTGTCCTTTTTTAATTAAGTCCATTAAGAGAAATGTGGCAATTTTCACTTAATTTTTTCCTCTATTTTGCTCCTAACAAGAATTCAAAATTGATATGCAACACTCCTTCAATTATGAGAGGATAATTTATGAAAGAAATATTCTATTATAAAGATTCAAAATAATAACCTTATACTCGCTATTTGTGGAAATTTCTAAACATCTCCGCAGAGAGACTATATTTCATAGAAATATTAATTTCTGTTTCAGGTCAACTATAGATGATTTTCATGAATTTTTAGTTTTTCAGGGAGTAATGAAACCTAAAAGATAGCTGGGAACCAATTTGATTGAAGTGAAATAGAAAAAAGAGTAGAAATGAGGATTTCAATGATTTTATTTAGGAATTACGTATATGCAAAAAGGCTTCATTACTTGCAGTTTAAAAGTAAATGAAAAGCTGCTAACATGTGCTCAAATTGTGAATAGTATATTTAAGTAGATAAGCGGGTCCAATCTATATTACTAATTTTCAAAATATACAGAAACTGAAAGAAAAATATGCAGGTGACGGCCACGGAAAAGTAGTTTTGATCCCAATCCAAAAAATCCAAAAAACAATTAACAGTCGATATTTACTGAAAAATGCAATATTTGTTTTAGTTATTTCACCTAATCTTGTACGAGAACCAAATGAATTCTTATATTCATTGCGTCAGTGGTTACGGCAGAGTGACGTTATGAACCTCAATGCTCCAAGAGACATTTGCAATTAAATATTGCAGACAGTTTTACGTTACGGAACACACCATTTTATATTTTTGATAATTAAAGAACTGTTGTAACTGCTCGTTCACCATATTACCTCTGTATTTGTGAAGACTGTTTTGTTAAAATATTTTATTTATTGCAGTGCTATACGAAAGTACTTTATTTGTGGTTATTGAGCGTGGCGCGCTACTTTTAGGAAATAAATTTTGCGTTATTCTGACGAGCAACATTTTTCCTACGGCAGATCACTAGTTTTGCAATGACTTCAATGAGCAATTCTGGTAATGTCCATTTTTATTAGGAGCCAATAGTATCTGCTTTCAGCAGGTACTGCTGTAATCTTTCTATATTTTGTTTACATGCATTCAAGTTTCAGAAAGTATGTTATATCTTTTGAAAAGTAACCTAAGGGTCAACACTTCTTTCTTTCCTTTTTCAGTGTAACTTGTAACTATTTTAACTATACATTTTTAGTCTCTCTAACTCTAATTGACTTAAATGATTTTAAGAATTTCGAAATATTTTGCTACGTGCGGGGGGCATTTTTTATTCGTATGTGATTACAAAATGTAATTATTTTCTTTATTGTGACAAGTAATATAAAAATGATAATAATAATAATAATAATAATAATAATAATAATAATAATAATAATAAATATTACCAATTCAATATTAATATCTTCAATTTATTATTTTATGGAACAGGAACTTAAAGGATATGAAACTGAATTAACGGTTACAATTCCATACATTTATTTTTATATATTACCAAATGGTATTTTTTCATTAGGAAATTTTAGTATTTTTCATTCTTTTACGAAAGCATGTGAAAGCGAATTGTTTGAATGCTTTTCAGCTCTACGACTTGGTTCAAGTAGTAGAGCTGCTCCGAGCTCGGCCAGTTGGGGTGTCATATAATTTTCTAGAGCAAATGCCGGAGTTGGCAACTTGAGGCCCAATATTTAACACGGCTCTAATATTTGCGTAACAATATCTGCCCTTTGGGGGTACTGACGTCAAGCTGGACGTTATCTGTCCCCGCCAGCAGGCGGCATGGCCGTCGGTGCATTGTCGGTCGGAACAATCGCTAAGCCCTTTCTATTAAATCCAGCTAATTCCAGCGTGAATTTAAAAGAGAGGGAGATTATTTTTATAATTAAATTTGTTCAACTCCTCGGTAAGAAGTATTAAAAGTCTTTCCCTCACTCCTGCGTCAAAACATACTTTACAAAGACAAGGAGGGAGAATCATTCGAAATTATCACTGGAACGTGACAAATTGGCATTATGAACTTGAGAAATTTCACTGTCCGGCTTTCATGTGCCTGGCTGTGTTTGATAGCTATGAAAACAAAACCGGTGTAGGTGACCTGGAAAATGCACAGTAGCGCACAATCACAATAGGGGAACTTTCATCTCTTTTCCACATTGTGATACCTAATGCTAATTCTCTATGATCTTTTTCTCGGGGAAAGTAGTAAATTATATCAAAAGCATAGTAATGACTAGAAACCGAAAAAATATGTAGTATGAAGCCTCAAAATATGTACATAAATATGTAATGAGAACAGCGAGAATATGTAATAAATATCGAGAATATGCATGAAATTGGATATAATATATAATATTAAAATACACTAATTACAAAACAATTTACCTAATAAGAAATTACATTTATCAAACATTTTCTAAACAAATTTTAGGAATAATACAAACGTTTTAAAAATCAGTAGGAGAGCACAAGTTGATGCACATTTTGCACCATACACCTTTCCCGTCAGCAATAAAATATTCTATTGCTACCCGGGGCGGTAGTTTACCAGCCCGACTAGACGCAATAGATACTCTCATACAAACTGGTGATATCTTCGACCAACAATCAATCACTGCAGCGTACACAATTCTCATCGCAGTGTTACACTTCGGCTATCGCCAAATTTTCTCGGAAATTTGGTTAAAGATCACGGCGTTAGTAATATTTTTCTCGCCTAAAGATGAAAATGATCTCAGTCGCTGACTCGTACTTCCGCTATTGAGATAACTGAAGCAAACGCATCGGACTGCAAGAACATCTGACAGCGTCTTAACGTATCGCACTTCGATTCGCCAGCACTCAGTAACAATGTAGTGTAGTGTCGTGTCGTGTCGCTAAAACAGTGTGGGCACGTGGCGCGGTGAGCACCGGATGCGTAGAAAAAGGCAGAAGCTATGACGCACTTTTTTTCCGACAGGGTGTGCGGGCGTTAGGGCGGAGGCAATAGGGGCGGCGGGCAGCGTCGCGAGGGCTATTTAACGGCCGTGAGAACAATAGCTCTTTCTTCTTTGTGATCCTGGAGGCAGCAACGTAGGTCGTCCGTGAGAGGTGCGAACGTGCACGCGCCGCAAGAAGCCGGCAGTTATTATCGTGACTAGTGAGACATGTAGTCGGTCTCGGGCAGGCGGTACTACGCACGGCGAAACATTAGGTAGTATGTTGCGGTGTGGTAGCCGTTGTAAATATCTCTCCTAGCAGTGGGGTCTATTTAGTTAGTTAATTGTATACAGTGAATTGTTTATTTGTGACCACGGTCTAAATTGTGAATAAACCTGCTGTTATTACAACCCACTCTCGTCTGTGTACTGATTACACCCGTATGACGCCACAGTAGGAAACAATTATGATTTAAAAAAAATACTTTTCATAAGAAAAGTGTATAATACAGACGAAAATTGATAAAATGAAACATATTTTGTGATGTAGCAAATATAATAAAATAGCAAAATATATAATATAGTACAAAAGATATACAATAATATGTAATGAGAAAATGGATATTGTGTTGGAACGGCGACGATTGGCCAAGTTTAGAGTTTTGAGAACGATAGTAGAAAAACAAAAAAATTACATAAAATCAGGTCTGTAGTAATGACCAAAGACATTGGATAGTATATTACCTAGAAACACATGGAGTGCAAGTGTAACGAAACATATTGAAGGCTGCTTCTAGCGCCATATTGAAGTAGTAACTAGTACCCAGGCAGGTGCTGACAAGCGTGTTGTGTGTCCGTACGTGACGTCAGTTGTGGGTATTGCCCTTATAAATTATTTCTTTGCAGTGCTTTGTCTTGCTATACAAAGACTGTATTATTTATGAATCAATAAATATGTATAATGAGAGCTTCATGGTTCTGTTACCTGAAGGTCAAAATGAAGCAGCATTAGGGTTATGAGAAGCAAACATTCAAAACCCAAATGGTGCCACCAAGTCATGTTTCATGTAGTAACATACGATTATTTTTCATCTAATTGAAATGTATACTTTAATTTGGTCCTAGCGTACCTGCTCACTGAGTAAGACAATATGAATATACTATATACACAAAAAGTATTTTATTCATTTTGAAACTTGTTCGCATTATTAAAAATTGGAAGATAGATTGCATGAGTTTTGGTCATAACACAGCATTCTTGAGAATTAAGTTATTGGTGTGCCAAGCTTTACTTAAATAATTTAAAGAATCATTTGAATCTCTCATTCAGAAAGAGAATTAGCTACGATGGCAACAAAAGAACAAAATGATGAAATGTCTTAGTTGAAATTACGTCATATGCTTGTTTTGTCAATTGGTCTGTTAACTGTAAAGAATGATAATTGTTTTAAAAGTTTACTTACTGGTACGATTTTTGTGTGTTTTGTGCCTTTAAATAATGTATTATTTGACCGCGTCCGCATTTGCCTACGATATGGCAGAGAACACAATGTTCAATTTTTTTACGATAGTGCTCACCTCTCACCATGAAAATAGTTGTCCATGGTAATGACCTGTTTTGTTTCGTGGATTCCGCAATATCAAGAAAAAGAGACAAATGACGTCGGGATTTGGCGCTCTCTGAAATACGAAATACTCATTTAGTGGCACAAAATCTGGGTTTAAATGGCCTATATGCAGTTTTCTTTTTCTACTCTCATTGAATAATGCTGTCATTTGATGGGTGCAACCAGTTTTATAACGATACTCATTACGATGCAGATTTTATTATGAGAAAGGTTCTTGATCAATCAGAGAGAAAATTAAAAACTAAGTATTGACACTTATTCATTCAGAATCGTTATAGTAAATGTTTCGTTCAATTGCGTACATAAAAATTGCATTAGATATTTATATTTTTCTTCTCAGTTTATTTATTTTATTATTAGTATTTTTTGTGCAATACTATTTAAAGTAATTTGGATTGTAATTTGACTTGAATCCTATTTGACTAGCACAGTACTCCCTTGCAGACGGACTGGTAACCATAGCCACCTGCGGTAGTATGCGAGGGTTGGGTTAGGGGCTCACCGCTAAATGACCTTGGCTGAATCCTGCATGACAACTGCCACAAAATGGTTCAAAAGGTGTAACTTATAAAAGTCGTAGAAAAAGTACCGCCTGAAACTGGATGTAATGGGATACACTCGTGTGATATTTGCGATACTCACTCATTCCTCGCTCCTATTGTAATATCACACTCGTGTATTAATACCTATAATTACATCATCGTGACATAATGTACTATTTTCTACTCTCATTGTATAATTCTGCTAATTATTGGCTGCAACCCGTTGCATAATGATACTCATTATGATACAGATTTCATTAGGATACAGCTTCTTGACAAATCACAGAGAAGTTTACAAACCAAGTGTTGACACTTCATTAATCATTGAGAATCGATCTAGTAAATTTTTGTTCGATTGTGTTCATTAAAATTGCATCTAATATCATATTTTGTTTATCAGTTTTAATTTCTTTTATTATTAGTAATTTTTATGTGGAATATTATTGAAAATTAATTGGATCGTAATTTCACTTAGATCCTATTTGACTAGCGCAGTGGTAGTGGTAGAGGGACATTTGACTGACTAAAGTTATTGTGTGATATGTTGCTGCCGTGTGTTTGTTCTTTAAATCCGGTCAATTCTTTGGTTTGAAAAGTCTAGGGAATCCGAGGAGAAGTTGGTACATCTAGAAATAAGAGAAAAAGCGAAAATGGTGACCTCGGAATGATTGCCGCAACTTGTGTATTCTCTTGCCAGGCGGACTGGTAAACCACCTGCGACAGGTAGGGTAGCTGTCCGCTAGGTAGCCTTGGCAGAATCCTGCATGTCAACTGCCACGAAATGGTTCAATGTAAAGGTGTAACTTAAAAAAGTCATTGAAAAAGTACCGTATGAAACTAGCTGGAATGGGTATTAATACACTCGTTTGAAGTTTAGGATACTAGCTCGTATCGTAATATCATGCTCATATATTAATACCTATCATTGTATCATCGTTTTATAATGTTTTATTATCATATATTTTGTTTTGCGGATATATGGTCATTGGTCGTAGTTCCCCACGCATGTATTCGACCCAAGCCTCCTTTGAAGCTACACCCTCCCTGCTAAACATGGGCGCCCATGCGAGTCCCCTGAAGCTCCAGGGTACGAGACTCTCCAGATGTCGATGTCAGTTAACCCTTTATTGCATGATTTTTTTATTTTTTAATTGCAATAATTATTTTTCATTGAATTTATTTATTCTATTTAAGAGTAAATAATAAAATATTCAGAATTAAACATTGCTAAAAAAACACAAAATTAAATTGTTTTACTCCTCCAACAATATGTGCTGTATTTCAAGATTTAAAAAATGTTTATTTTTCAAATAGTTTGTGATAAAAAAGTATCAAGCAAGTTAATAAATATTATTCGTACTTTAGTTTGATTATTTTCTTAAAAGCGTTTCGTTTCTAATATACGGAATCAGTGTGTGTTACTACGAAGTTCCGATTCAATACGCCACTAGATTACTATCACTTCATCACGTTATCTTATCGCGTTTACCGCCTAACAATGCACGGAGAGACATAAACGCATGATGTATATTACGTGTAATATAAAATAGTTCATAATGAAATCGTTAGAATGCGTTTATGACCTGAAAAACATTGTTATTATGAAAAAGGAAGGAATTTTCTGGTGAAAAACAGTAGAAAGAAATAGGCCGAGTCTTGAAGGGCTGAACAGAAAGTTTTTTTTGGTGGGGCGGATATTAATTTTGTGAATTAGATTAAATTTTTCTTGAGAGTGAATTGGTATCGGACTTTGAGTAATTTTTGAGTGCGAGAAAAATTAGAATTTTCTCGGGATGAAATAACATGGACTTCAAATAATTTGCTGTGTAAAAATGTGTAACTTGTAATTTTCGTGTGTGAGCTAATAATTTCAGACTGATGAATTTATAGATTTACAACAAGTTGGAACTCTTATATTTTTCGAAATTAATGAATTTGTACCAAAGGACTTGGAATAATTCTGAGTAAATAATAGTTTGCTGAACTTTAACATTCTCGTCGCGTAATCACAAAGAACTGTGAACTTTCGCGAAGTAAATTAAATTAGAACTACAAGTATTTGAGACGGTGAGGATCGGTGACTCGACAACATCTGTGCAAGAGCAGGAGAGAAGAATCTGGTACTTGGACTTTGGAATTCTCGTCACCGAGAAGAAGAGGAAAATGGTTCTTCGTGGTGCCCTCGTTTAAGTGCGGGCGAAGACGGGTACTGCAGGATAAGGTTTGAAAGAGCTCATGACCAAAAAATCATTCTTTATTTGTTACAAATTTTTCAAGTCATATTTTTGCCTGGCATTGAGAATAAACCATAAGTTTCTTTTGAAATAGAACAAACGATTTTCATTTGGACAATTCCAGCTAATAAGAGGCTAGACAATATATATATATATATTATATATATATATTATATGTATATATATATGTATATATATATGTATATATATATGTATATATATATGATATATATATATGTATATATATATATGTATATATATATATGTATATATATATATGTATATATATATATGTATATATATATATATATATATATATATGTATATATATATATGTATATATATATGTATATATATATGTATATATATATGTATATATATATATGTATATATATATATGTATATATATATATGTATATATATATATATGTATATATATATGTATATATATATATTATATATATATATGTATATATATATATGTAATGTATCTGTTTTTCTATTAGTTAGAAATAATAACACGAATTTGTTGCTCTGCAATAACAAAGATTCTTTTTATTGCTTCATACAAAAAGTATAACACAATCATTTATTTTAATCATTAATCTTACCTGCAATAACAAAGAAACAACATTCAATGTTATTATTCAATTTGCAGTTTCTTGATAAAGCTTATTATCTTTGCGACCTTATGTCGTGATTGTCATATGTCTGAATCAATAACTTTTTTCAACATCCACGCGTGCGTCTCGTTCGAGATCTGCGCTATCGATCCGCTCATCATTCGATTTAAGCTCCAAACTCAATTAGATTAGGATACCTCCCTTACATCTTCCCCCCCAAAATAAAGGTTTTGGTACAAAATTTTTGGTGCGAAATTGTATAAAGATAGAGCTAAGTGTTCTCGGTATTTTCTTCATCTGGTGCAGGGATTGGAATGAGTTTAGAGATGTGAAATAAATTTGATTCTGATTTTTGTGTCCTGTGTCAATTTACAAATTGATTTTGATATTTTCTTCTGAATCTTGTAGTGTCCAATTCTCAATTCATCCAATTTTTTTCGGTTCATTCGGTTGCCATTTTCGATGAATACCAGGTCTCCAGCATTGAAGTCATGGTCTTTCCTGTTCTGTCAAATAAATTTTTATTGTATTCGTGGTGTTTAATACTGTTCTGTAGGGCAATTGTTCTATCATTCTCTAGATTATTAGCATTTTTATTTTGTATCAGTTCATTTGGTAATATTGAGGTATCTTCACCTATTAGCAAGTATTTTGGGCTGAATCCAGTTACTGTGTGTTCAGTTTCATTGTATTTTTTTACACAATTATGTGCTACATTTGTCCATGCATACTTTTATTCTTCATTTATTGTACATCTAATTTTATTCACTAAGGTTTGATTAAGTCTTTCATTTACACCATTAGAGAATGGTGCTTAACCGCTGTAAAAATCATAGTGATATTCTTCTTTACTAGAAAATCTTTGAAATCTTTGGAGTTTATGCCTGGGTATTGATCAGTCAGAAGTATTTTGATATTATGATCTTTAAGTGCCATTTCCGTTAGTTTGATGAAATCAGATGAGTTTTGTGTTTTGATGTTAATATGTAGGCAAATCTTGTGAAGTGATCCACAAGAAGATGTAAATATTTTTTAGAGGATCGTGAACCACCAAATCCACCAATCGTGTCAATGGAAACTACATCAAACGGTTTTTGTGCAGGACCAAGATGTGACATCAAACCAATTTTGTCTTGTCCTCTTGATTTGTTTTTATACACACTTCACATTTTTACACCTTTTTTATGTTTTCTGAGATATTTTTTGATGTATAATGAGGTAGTATTTTGCTTTGCATTTGTTTCATCCCTATGTGGCAAAAATGTTTGTGTATGTTTCCTATAAACTTCTTACAAAATTCTTCTGATAATATGATTTTTTCTTTTTTTCTCATTTTTTTGTAATACAGGTTGTCTTTATTTGTTTATCTTTTTTAAAAGTTAGTCTGTTTCTGCTCAAACAGTCTGCTTCTAAGTTATTTTTACCTGGATGGTATATTATTTCGAAGTCATATTGTGATAAATAGTAGGTGAGATCACCTAATTCTTCATCTGTTCTAGATTTGATGTTCATTTTGTTTAATGGTTTATGATCTGAAAATACTTTGAAATGTCTGCCTATAAGCCAGTGTTGCCAATACTTTAGTGATTCTTTTATTGCTAGGGCTTCCAAGTAAATGGCTTTTTTTCTTTTTTGTGATTCGTTCAGTTTCTTTGAAAAATATGCTACTGGTTTTCCACTTTTTGGATCATCATGTATTTGTGGTTGTTTTAATACGTCTCCCATGCCCAGTAGACTTGCATCTGTGTATATATGTATGGGTAGGTCTGGATCAAAAATAGCTAAGACTGGTTGGGTGCAGAGGAAATTTTCATATATTCGAAGGCTTTTGACATTCCTCAGACCATATGAATTTTGTCCTTTTCTCAATAGATTATGTAATGGTTCGAGAATTAATGAAATCTTGGTATGTATTCATTGTAGAAATTGATTTTTCCAAGAATTGTCTCACTTTTTTCTGATTTTTGGTACAGGAAAATTTTGTATTGATATCAAGTTATCTTTTATTGAGAGATTGAGTTGTGTTTTATTATGTGTCCTAAATATTGCACAGAATCCAGTGCAAATGTGCATTTAGAAAGTTTTAATCTGAATCCTTCTTTCATTATTGCTTCCAGTAATTGTGATAGATGGCCAATATGTTCTTCGAAGGTTTTAGAAAAATTAATATGTCGTCTATGTAATTCACTGTAAAAGTTGATAATTTATGTTTCCTTATTATATTGGTGAGGATTCTTTGAAAGATAGCTGGTGCTGTTTTTAATCCAAATGGCAGACATGTCCATTGAAAATGACCTTCTTGTGTTACAAATCCTGTTTTCTTCTATCTTCGATTCGTAGGGAATGGACCAAAATGCTGAGTTTATATCAAGTTTTGAAAATATTTGCAATTTCTTGTTTTCATTACTAAGTCTTCGATTAGTGGAAATGGTTGTGATTGAGGAACTATGATTTCATTTAAATCTCTAAAGTCTATGCATAGTCTTGATTTTTGTGTTCATCTCTTTGTATGCTAGTGTCACCGGAGAAGCAAAGGGACTATATGATTCTTCGATTAACTTTCTCAAGTAATTGTGAAATTTGTTCCTCTATTTCTTTTTTGTCTTCAATTGTGCATCTGTAAGGTCTTTTACAACAGTATTTATCTATTTTAAGATCTATTCTAGCTTCATAATCTTTTACTGTGCCTATGTCATATTTATCTTTTGCAAATATCATTTTATATTTATCTACGAGATTGTTTATAATAATTTCTTCATGATGATTTAAGTGATTTGTTAAGATTTCAAAATCGTTTAAGTTAACATGTTCATTAAAATTAATTCGATATTCTTGTTTCTCTGGAAAATCAGAGATTTTCTCTCTATCTCTAATTTTTCATTTTGTATTAATTTGAATGTTTTTATGCAATCTAATCCCACTAGAAAGTCATATTTAAAATTTTCATTATCAATTATGAAAACATTAATATATTCCTCTGCATTTAATATTCTTGCTTTGAGAGTTATCAATCCATCTGTTTTATGTACACCATTAATTGTTCTCAAGTCAGCTTTTTGCATAATATTATCTCTTTTCGACTTCACATGTATTAATTTTGAATTTATTAATGTAACATTTGAGCCTGGGTCATAAATGGCAGAGACATCTAAAGTGTCATTTAATGTTACCTTGAGTCTAATTAATGGTGGAACTACCAGTTTTTTGGATCATTGTTGTTCAATTCCACCTCCAATATTTTAATTTTGTCTTTGTTAGCTGATGTATTTGTTTTTGTTTCTGTTTTTTTTGTAAACTAAGTGTTCTAATTTACCTATTTCATTATATAGGTCTTCGGTTCCTTCCAATATTCTCTATCAATTCTATCGGCTACAAAATTTGGTAAGCCAGTAGCAATTAGGTCTATTAGTGTTCCATTATCAATGGATCTTCTCACTTCCAGTAAGAGTTTTTCTTTTTTTAGTGCATAATCTAGTAATGAACCTGTTTGATATTTAAATGACAGTGCATATCTTATTGGAGACCAACCTTTACTGGCGAATGTATCGCAAAATTTTTTTTTCCATTCTGTCCATTCTGCTTCAATAGTGAGTTTTAATAATGTACAACCATACCAATCTATGGCACCTTTATCCATAAATGATTTTAGAATTTCAATTCTCTTTTCATCTTCAGTTATATTAAATCGTTCCATTCTTTTTAAACCTTTCGATTGTAAATTCTTTGGCAATTTTACCAAGATTTTTTACCGCGGATAGTTCTTGATTTTTTTGAAGTAATTTTTCTATCATTTTTATTAGTGGTTGTTCTGAGACGTCAGACTGAACCTTAGTACTTTGTGATGTGTCAATTATTTCCTCTAAGTAGATATCAGCAAATTGTAAATTTTCTCCTTCGTCCAAGTATGTTTCAGACAACTCTTCATTTAAATTAATCCATACCTTTCTTATTTGATGTCTTGTTACAAGTGTTTTGATACTTTAGCATATGCTGAGGTCTTCATAATCGCTGTGTGGTTACCTATTGCTTGATAATTTTCTGGAATAGAGTACTCACGGCCGTCTGGTGTGCCAATTGAGGTTATGCATATTAGATTTGTTTTTCCATCTTCTTTGCTGCCAACTATGAAGTTGAAGCGGAGTTTGTCCATTGTGAGATTTTGTGAATTCCAACGAGAATGTTGTTTTGTAATGTATCTGTTTTTCTATTAGTTAGAAATAATAACACGAATTTGTTGCTCTGCAATAACAAAGATTCTTTTATTGCTTCATACAAAAAGGTATAACACAATCATTTATTTTAATCATTAATCTTACCTGCAATAACAAAGAAACAACATTCAATGTTATTATTCAATTTGCAGTTTCTTGATAAAGCTTATTATCTTTGCGACCTTATGTCGTGATTGTCATATGTCTGAATCAATAACTTTTTTCAACATCCACGCGTGCGTCTCGTTCGAGATCTGCGCTATCGATCCGCTCATCATTCGATTTAAGCTCCAAACTCAATTAGATTAGGGATACCTCCCTTACATATATATGTATATATATATACATACATACATACACATTTGTTTTCAGATTACTCGCTACTCTCTATAAATGGCAGATCGGATAATCTGATATTAGTAGGTAATAGCGATTATTTCTAACGAAACCCATCGACTCAGCTAGCGGGATATTGATTTTATTTAGATAACGGTTGAAGCATTAATTTTAATAATATTAACGTAACCTTTCTCTGGCGCCCATGTTTAAAACATAATTCGGAACGGGCTACATCGAAACGTCCAACAATTTTAAAAGCAGTTTGTGTGTGGGCATTGTTTCTTTATATATATATATATATATATATATATATATATATATATATATATATATATTGTGACGTCACGGGGTTATACGAACCCGTAACGCCACCATAAGCCACTAGAAAAGACCAAAGAACTGAGAAATAGGGTACGAGGCGGAGCGATGGTCGGCGATGAAGGCGACATCTACCCGCAGGTTTTCGCACTCCGATGTCCAAAGTTAGCGGATAATATTTTCTCGAGAGGGCGCGAAGGAGGAGAAAATTCACCCCTCCAGAAATTTTTCCCCAGGCGGAGTCGCATAAATACCGTGACGCACTTTGGTAGAGCTCTCTTACGACTTCGACAGCGACGGCGACTCAACTAAATTCTTCAGCGGTAGTAATTGGTTAGTGCAGGAGTATAATTTTACTTGCTTAAGTAAAGCTGATTTAAGAAACGCGGTAATAAGTGATAGAATTCAGAAGCAAAGTGCATGTACAGCATTTGCACTAACATTACGCGAGTAAGCAAGCGTTGTGACTGCTCGAACTTGAAATCGTTTCATCATCGAAGTAAATTCGCGCAGAAGGACTCTGAACGAAATCTAGAATTTAATTTTGTACGCCATGACCACGCACGCTCAAAGCGTGGTATGTCGGCCGAGTGCTAGAAGTAGTCAATTCAAGCACGTTAGTTATTTAAAACTGGTAGCGCGAGCAACGGGTACGCGGCAGGCGGCAGAAGGACGACTCCAACACTCAAGCGTAGGCGAGAAAGACTTGGACCAATCCGTGGACGGTACGAGCCTGAGGACGAGAGAAAGGTTTGGAATTTGGACGTGGGCGGCATCCGAGATCGAGCGAAAAAGGAACCCGGGACATTGAACCAGAGTGACGTGGCGAGGACTGCGAGCGACCGAACCCCCAAGGTTAACTGACTGCGAGCGGGAAGGAAATGTCGAGGTAAAGAACTGGCAACTTCTATGCGGCAATTTGTTGGGAAACTGTGTAGCTTTAAACACCAGGCGTAGCGTCCTAAAATAGGTGAAAGTTCCAAATAGTTACTGGGGAAATATTTCGAACGTATGAGCGGCAGTTTTGAGTTCATTCACTGTACGCACCAGTAAATTCGTTTGAATGCCATACCTTGTACAACTTTTCTAAAGTAAATTATAATTGTTCATGTAATGTAAAAGTAATCTTATTGAAAGTATTGTTTCCATTGTATGATGTCAGGAATAATCAGTTATAATTTTGTAAAGGGTACGATTTAGTAACGTGTGTCACATTTATTCTTGTGTTAGAGTTAACGGCATTGTAATAAATGCGCAGCTCAAGGTTGACCTCTGTGAAGTCTATAAAAGAATAATTGTAGAGAATCACTTAAAGGGCCGTGCACGGAGAAAACTTTAGATTAACAAAAGTTAAATGAGGTACACGAAGTAATTGAGAAGGAGGTCAAAGCAAAAGTATTGTAAATAGTGCGTATTGATGTAATCAGGCAGTCAAGGTGACGCCTATACATTCTCTTATGGTTGTGTTATTTCTGTTCTTTTTGTTTCTGTTTTCTTTGCAGTGACCATCTACGTAAAATACTTACTTATTGTATATTTGTGCCACTGTGTAATTTGTTTACTGAATATATGCTCATTTTACCAGAATTGTATATAATTCATTGTTCAAGGGTTCAGACCTTTCTCGTACCCGAAAGATCCTGCTTCCTGAGAATTCAAAGCTCGCTTCACGAGCATTCATAGTTTCACGCTTCATCGCCACCGGCTAGAAGGTAGTAGGTGGGCGTGTTATATATATATATATATATATATATATATATATATATATATATATATATATATATATATATACTTACAGGATGCGGATACATCTGCGCCGGAAATTGAGGGCCTGAACATTCCCGGACTACTATATGCTGATGATTTAGTTTTATGTTCGGAGACTATTGACGGCTTACAAAAAAGTTTAAATATCCTAGAAACGTATAGTGAAACATGGGGATTAAAAGTAAATATTCAAAACCAAAGTAGTTGTCTTCAAGAATGGATTTATCTGGGTAACAAGGAGAAATGGTTTACGCTCAGGAGGAGATTGACCGGGTAAAAACATTTACATATCTTGGGGCAAAATTTTCCATGAATGGGGGATGGAGAATAACCACATAGTGGCGGCGCACAGTAAAGGAAGAATTGCGCTCAAAGAAATCGTTTGCGCAGTGCGCAGGGTTCCGGAATTGCCTTTAAAGGTGTGCGAGACGATGTTTAAATCGCTAGTTCTCCCAGCAATGAATTATGGGGCAGAAATTTGGGGAGTGGATAGGATAGATCGACTAGAAAGCGTCGAAACAGATTATTTCAAATTAATTCTCGAGTCTCTAGATTCGCAGCAAATGCCGGAGTCCTAAGAGAGGTCGGTAGTGTAGGAATTTGGAAAGATTTTAAAATGAAGCCCATTAAACTTTGGATTAAATTAGCAGGTGAACAGGCTGACTCACTTATAAATAGATGTTTTCGTGCAGTTACAGGGAAACAACCAACGCTACTGGTCGTATAAAATTAAACTGCTACTGGAACGTTCAGGTCTGGGAGACGTTTCTTCGGAAATGGTGGAGTTAGGGAACACGTGACATAGAACGGTTAATTTCGGATAGACTTGCGGATATTAAAAGGCAAGAGATCCTGGCAGCAACGGCCGAAAAACGTTCGCTAGTTGCGCAAATTCACGCGAGTCCGTTATGGGGTTGCGAACGTTACGTAAACACACTGCAAAAGGACGCAAGAGGGGGATACGCTTGGTTCAGGGTCGGGGGGTGGATGCAACGTAGATTAAAGGACTCGAATGGTAATGGCATCTGTGTGCTTTGCGGTGATAGGGAAGACTGGATCCATATCCTTTTAATTTGCAGTGCGACCGAAACTTGGAGAGGAAAATGGATGGGAATGGGAAATTACTACTTCCAACATAGGAACGTAACGCTCGCCCAAAACATTCTAGGTGATAAAAGACCTAACTTCATGAAAGAATTAGGAACATTTCTAGGAAAGGTTCGGACCACTAGAGAAACTGAAATTAAGGAGTGGAAAACAGTAGTGGTTAGTACGAGCAGAGCCTAGACTGGAGAGAAATATGTAATAAATCAATAAACTAACAATAATTAAGTTAGTAAGTTATGTTAGGTTAGTAAACAGTACAAAAAAAAAAATTTATAAATTGTAGTCAATTGTTAAGTATAAGTAGATAAATAAGTCAATAATAAAAAATATATATTAACTTAAAATAATTAAAATAAGTTATATAAATTAAAATTAAATTAATTTAAAAGAAGTTAAATAAATTAAAATTAAATTAAAATAAGTTATATAAATTAAAATTAAATTAATTAAAATAAGGTAAAAATAAATTAAAATTAAATTAATCAAAATAAGTTAAAAAAATAAATTAAAAATATTTCTGTGGTGCTGTTTGTTTTCAGGTGCGGTGGAGGCCAAACACTGGAAGGAGAATGCCTGACGCCCGCGCCAAATAAATAAATAGTCTAAAAAACGGATAGAGTAGCATGTACTCGGCTTCTGACGGCAGGTTTTTCCCCTTCAGGGGTTTTTCCCTCAGCCGTACCTTATGGTCTCGTTTCCGCGGCTTTGAGGCGATGGAGAGACCATTTGGGGTGAATACCAGAAGGCGAAAGGTTAGAACGCGGTAGAATGTAGGTATTGTAATGGCTTAAAGGCCTTCGGCCTAGCCACATTGGATCAAGTTTCTAATTTGGCTGTAATAATTACCTATTAAATAAAATAATATATATATATATATATATATATATATATATATAATATAGTATTTGTGATGTGCGCTTGGGCGGAACCTAAATATGGTATAGGAGTACGTGTATAGTCGACGTGCGACGTGCAAGACTACAGTTCTGCGCGTTCCTACTTGCGTGCGCGGGAGCGTATGCGAGGGAATGCCTCGGAGAGATCTCGTAGGGTGGGCGAGTGCCGGGGAACGTACTGGTGTGCATAGGCAGAGGAGTGTGTGAAAGAGTGCGGGCAGCAAGCAGGGGAGCGTGTGTGTGACCGTGAGTGTGAGTGGGAGCGTGAGCGTCTTAAACCGAATCCGCGAAAAATTACGCAAAAAGTACTCAAATTTCTGAGAAATTGAGTACATGATAGTCTTTCAAAATTATCCTTAAGGAACAATTTTTATCACGGAAAAAATTTCTATCTTTAATATTTCAGTTGTAGGAAGACTCCGAATATATGCAAGAAAGGAAGATTCCCAAACTTTCGCAATTTTCGAAAACTCAACTTTTTCAACTAACATGAGATTTCACCATTCTCTTAAACGTCATCCACACTATCCTAAAACAAAATTGAATTAAAAACGATTGTTGCATTCTTTGAAAATTTTCAAAATATCCTCATTGTCTTTATGTAATTTAAGTCCCAAAATTAAATTATAGATTTCAAATTCAAGAGACCGTGCTATTAGCCAAACGATTGGGGAATATTAATTTTGGAGAAAACGGCTGAACGGTTTAGCCGCTAGCCCTGCTCACTGCCGGCCGGACAGTTTACTAGGTAGCGTCGGAAACGTTTCGAGCATGCCCAGGAACGTGAGTGGGAGCGTGTACACAACGTTAAAGGTTGGCTAGAGCGTGCGTGAGGGCATGTATGAGAGCATATGAGGTCCAGATTCGCCAGCGCTGCGAATAGAAGTCGTCCCTCTACACGGCGCTATCACAGCGGCGCGCGTAACTTATTAAATTCCCACCAGGGGCGCTGAGCGTTGGGGGATCGGGGAGCCACGGGCCGGTCGCGCCGATAAGTGCGGGTTAATCGCAAGCCTCGTGGTCGGCGCGAGTTCAGATTTCACCGCTCGGCCGTCTGCCTCTCGACCCTTGCTTTTGGCAAACTCCCTTCTCCCACGCACTCTCGCTTCTCGTTCTCTTCTGGTAAGTCATCTGCTCCTAAATTGTTTCAAGTGGATTTTTTTTTGTTTGTTCATCGTTTTTATTCCACACGTTTTCTTAAGCCGATTTTCTCTCCTTCCCTTTTCCCTGCCGTTCCATTCTCTCTTGTATTCATTCTCTCTTCCGCCACCGGGAGCGGTAGCTCAGTGATGTCACTGCAGCGCCTCTGACTGGGAGGTCATAGGTACGAGTCTTGACGGCGACGGGATTTTCGACACTAGCTTTTCAGCTAGGTCGAATTTCGTCGCTATCTGGAGGAAAATTATAGTGGCCGGCTGCTCTGATCGGTAGTTTTCCGTGGTTTCACCGATCAACACCAGTCAAATGCCGGAGCAGTACCCTACCAAACGGGCCACGGACCGCGCGCGATCTGTTCTTCCTCTTCCTTGTCATATCCTCTCCCTTTACACACACACTCACTGTAACATGCACTACACCACCACATTTCGGGAGACTGGTCGGGATCTTAGAGCTTGTCTCGGCTGGGGTGGTGCCCTGTTGGTGGGAGAGTCCTGGTTACCCCACTAGCCGACGGTAGGTCTGCGCCGGATCTCGCCATCCAGCGAGGGAAGATCACCGCCATCTTCTGAGAAACAAACATGCCCTACCCTAACGGGACTAATGACCAAAGCAGTTGACGCGCCCGGAAAACAAAAAAAGCAATCAATCAAAAAGTATATTCTATCACGTGGTGTAGCCAGAATCCATATTTTGTGGGCACTTGATACCGAAAAATCGATTGGCGGCCAAACGTCTGTTCGTTTGTTTGTCCGATCCGCTAAACCGTTTATCCAATTTTCTCCAAAATTAATTTTCTCTGAACGATTTGGCTAATGTAGCGATCTCTTAAATTTGAAACCGATATTTTAATTTTGGGGGTACTTAACATGAAGCCCCAGGGAAGTTTTTAAAATTTTCAAAAAGATGGCTCCATAGTTTTTGGTTAAATTTTGGTGTAGGATAATGTGGAAGACGTTGAAGAGAATGGTGGAGATGTTCGTTGAAAACTCTAATTTTACGAAAAAACGGAAAATTTTCAAGCCTTCTTTACCAAAATATTAAAGTTAAATACTTTTTACCTTAATGAAAATGTTTCTTAAAGATTAAGTCCAATTTTTGAAAATTTGAGTACTTTTGGTGTTATGTTCGTTTAGTTTTTCTTGAAAATAGGAGGAACAAATTACGTGCTGCTTTAGGGCCACTAGTTGCTTTCTCCATACTTCTTATGCAGTAGAGAGAAAGTATTGTAATGCTGCTGGAAGAACGGCGAATTGTTATCAATTAGCTGTTGAATTCTTATTTCTTTTCTAGTATTTCTCACTCTTATAGTGAATCATCTCTTCAGAGTCATTCCTACTCAGACTTTCAATTGTTTATCTGTTTCTTTTACCCTTCTTTTCACAGTCCGTCTGTTCTTTAATTTAAAATTGGCATCGTTTTTTATTTTCTTCCCAACCAACTCTAACTCGTTCTCCTCGTCCTCTATATTTGTCTTCTTTTTCTTTGCTTTCGCCGTCTTTCTTTTTTCCGGAATCGCTGTACCCGCTTTAATTTTGCATCTGCTCTTAAACAGCTTTTGCTGATTATTTACCACGCTCGTACTTTCCTCGCTGTCTTTCTTTCTTCAGGTCTTTTTTACGTCTTCTATTTTTGCCACTGTCTTTCCCTTGCCATCGGCTCATTCTTTTCCATCTCGCTGTTGCTCTCCCTTTGTTCCTTTTCTCCCCTCTCCTCTTCTTTTCCCTCCTCTCTTTCTCTTTACCCGTGCGTTCTCTTCCTCTTTGCCAGTGCGCTCTTTCCATCTTTGTCATCGCGATCTTTTTTCCTTTATTTGCCAACGTTCTTTCTTTATTTCTCCTCTCTTTTTGGCTATTCCTCTTTCTGTAGGCAGTCTCAGAATACATTTTACAAACCTCTAGGGCGTATAGGGAACGATGTTCTTTTCTTGACTATGAACATGTGCAAAATTTCACTTAAGCGAATTAGTTACACAAGTGATATTTTCCCTTCAATTATTTGCCAACTAGGGACAATTTTCGTACATGTAACTTCGGTCTATAAGATTTCCCATTCCATGTTCATTGACAAAAGGTGATCATCTTCCCCTATTTGCCATATATAAGTTTGTTCTTCATTCTGAGACATGCTGTATATTTGGTTTTACTTTGATAGGTTTTGCCCTTTTTCTTGTTTTGCCTTACCATTTTACCACATTCTCCTTTCCTTTTTTTTTATTTGATTTTTTTTTTTTTCTCTTTTCCTCTTGTCTGTGTTTCTCTCTCTCTTTCTCTCTCTCCGCTCGCCTGCCCTGGGAGGGCCCTGCAGCAGCTGCGCTCATATCGCCGCACGCAGGCGGCCGAGTTATGAGCGGGCGGGAGGGCTATCTGCGCGTTATGGAGTTTACGTTTAATTAGATGCGATTCTGATGCGCTGGCCGCTGGCCGGAGCGCCATACAAATTGCGCGCGACACAGGGGACAATGACGCGCTCTTAAATTCTTCGATCGGAACTGCCCGCCCAACCCATCATTCAGGGAATTTCATATCGATTCGGTATCACTGAATTGTGTATAAGGGGGTAGCATCATGATTCAGTTTTGTGGAATGCGCTGTGAAGTAATTTTTTTAAAAATCTGTTTGCTTTCTCTGATTTAATTGACGTGAAATTAAATTGAATATTGTTGATTAAAATAGGAAGTTGGCACTAAGTTTACTAGTTTGTTATTCTAGCTGAATTTCAACTGTAAGAGGATATTGATTCTCGACAAATCGAATGGATTTTTTCTTAGAATTATTTCCATAACTTTGTATTTGATTCTTTTCTGCTGGCTTAGTGCGTGGTGAATATGATGGGAACGTTTAGTTTCAATTCGGCCATCCACTGGTGATAAAGCTTGGGAGTAATTCTTTTTGTGAACTTCACTGTTGATTCCATATTCCGTTACATTTAATGTAAATTTTGTTATATTTGATACAATTATATCATTTATTAATAATTTCAAAAAATGTAAGTTTACACAGTTTATTTGAAATGCCATCTTTCAGATATATTGTTAAGTAACTTTTGATAATTCAAATTATCCTACACTCCATTTATTTGGAAAAACATGTTCAACAATGTAGAAATAAATCAAACAAATTTTTCAGTTTATTCCGGTACAAGTTTTTAACTACACTAAATTCTTTTGACAAACATTTTATATTCATTTAATTACTTTAATTACTTACTTTATTCATTTAATTACTTAAAAAAAGACAACTTAAGTCAATTTTTTGAACTCTTGCCTGGGGACGAATCTGCGTTTGAAATGTCTCATTTTGCCAGTCAACCAGGTGATTGCAGTCATAGCACTTAATGGCTTCGAATGCGAACCTCTGTACCATCTTTCGTGCCGGAGATACTCGCAGGTCAATTGAGCTGATCACTATCACTATCTAGGCTAGGGGACCTAGTGAATTGAAATGATTGAAGGCGTTGTCATTGTCAACAATAGAATTGTTATTATTACTATTGTTGACAATAGTATTGGAGTATTACTATTGTTGACGACAATAGTATTGTGAGTATTACTATTGTTGACGACAATAGTATTGTGAGTATTACTATTGTTGACGACAATAGTATTGTGAGTATTACTATTGTTGACGACAATAGTATTGTGAGTATTACTATTGTTGACGACAATAGTATTGTGAGTATTACTATTGTTGACGACAATAGTATTAGTGAGTATTACTATTGTTGACGACAATAGTATTAGAGTATTACTATTGTTGACGACAATAGTATTAGAGTATTACTATTGTTGACGACAATAGTATTAGAGTATTACTATTGTTGACGACAATAGTATTGTGAGTATTACTATTGTTGACGACAATAGTATTGTGAGTATTACTGTTGTTGACGACAATAGTATTGTGAGTATTACTATTGTTGACGACAATAGTATTGTATTACTATTGTTGACAATAGTATTGTGAGTATTACTATTGTTGACAATGACAACGCCTTCAATCATTTCAATTATGTAAATGTAAACTAGAACTCACCACCAAACCAATAGGACCTAGTAAAGCCAAGGACCATGGGGCCCGCATGGGAAGCTGCCCTGTCAGAGGGCGAGGTAATAAACAGCGTGCATAATTTTGAGAAGTATTCTGTGTTTACAAGCGCCGAGTAGAAAGTCATTTGTTTTTTTGTGTACTTTCCAATTTGTTAACTCCATTTCGATCTGTTATTTGGATTATATCATTGGTCAATGATTCAGCTTGGGCGTATTAGAGTACTGTAGTTTTTGGAGCGGTTGTTGACGAATCGGCGTTCTACAATGTTGACATGAACAACATAGCTAAAATGTATTTCCTGTCTCCATTATTTTGATGCATTTTTGCGAACACTCTATCGTTTGTTTTGCCCGACCTGGATTGACGATTTAGGATCAAAGGTCCGCGTGTCCCATATTGCCATGGGCATGAAAATTTTCTTGTGTGTAAAGCTCTCCCAGTCTCCACGCCACACCCCTCTTCAACCCTCTTCTTTCCGTTAATAGTTATCTTTCATTAATGGTTGTCCTCCTTAAAGGGCTATTGAAGTCAATTAGCTCTACAGTACACCGCGGCACGTACCAAGTAGGTGATTACAAAACAATCAATGCAAAGAGGGACGTAAAGACGGCTTCAGTAATCGGGAAGGGGACGAGTACCGTAGAGACAAAAACACTACATAGAATGTCCTGATCAGTACGGATACTTAGAGGGGCGACGGGTTGAGATGTCCGTGAATCACGCAGTAAGAGATGCTGGGCAGGACGGATGCCATCATGAATGAATAAAAAAATACTTAATTATAAGCTTTACATATCACTTCTTTTATCCCGAATTAGAGTACAAAGGGACTCGCAGGTGTCTCCCGGATCTCCCATACATTTAGTTTATTTTACATTTCATGGGGGATATTCCTGGAGATATTCAGGGATCAGCCCATCGCTCACCTCTAGAAATGGGCATGAAAACAGGGGGGGAGGAAGGATTGCGCACAGTCCGGAGTCCGTTGTATAGCACATTGCTCCCGCATTTTTTTTTAATTCCTCTAAAATATTATTTCGCGTCGTCCAGTATTTATCTAAGAATAACCAAATGAGGGATGTATACAAATTCTGAATCGATACAATCATTATTCGCTGTGAAGACATTTAAACAGGTTTCTGAAAACGTTATTGAAATATGTTATAAAAGTGAAGCGGCTAAGAATGAAACACACAGTGTTGCAATTCAAAATGTTACATTAATAAAGGATTTTTTTACAAAACAAAGTGGATACGTGCAATCTCTGCTGTAGCTCGACAACTAAGAAAAAAAAAACTGGACAGCGGATGCACGAAACGTGACGGATGGAAGAGTTCCCGCCCTTCGAGACCAAACTTCCTTGCCTGAGGTACCGCCACCCATCGGCCCGGGGGGCGGCGGCTGCGGCTGCAGTGGCAGTGGCAGTGGCAGTGGCAGTGGCAGCCTGACCATTAACGATCGTGCGGAAACCTAGAGTGTTAAGGGCTCGTATCTTTGAGCGTGAGAACGAAGTTGCAAGAGCGAATTAGTTATCGTTGGAGGCGCTCCTTGATTTCAATTAAGCTCCCCTTCAGGAGTAGTGGGTGATGGCTTTGCTACGCCTCCTAAGATAAACAACGCCATGATGATTTTTGTCTAAGTTGTCCAGCTAGAAGACCCTGCGTGCTGTCCAATGGCCACGAAACCGCATTGCGTTGCGCGCCGCGAAGCGGAAGCGGGGCGTGTGGAATGCAAGGAAGAATAGTTTTGATTATTTCGTGTGTCCGGGCACGTCAACTGCTAAGGTCATTAGTCCTGTAAGTGTTATAGAGTTCTTAATTTTATTGCGGGAGGGGGCGGTGTTTGTTTGCGGATGGATGGCGAGATGTGGCGCCGACCTACACATTGGCGGGGTTGTCTCCTATCGTGTATCTACTACCAGCCGGCGGATCCCCCGCAGAGGGGCATCATGGTAACGTAGATTGGGATTTCTAGTGGAGAGTTGTAGACGAGCACCCGGACACTGAGTTTCGCGGCAACACTCATGTCGTTAGCTTCAAGGTGGAGGCAGTGAGTAGGTGATGCTAAACTCCTGGTTGGGGGGGGAGTGCCCCGCAACCCACCAGTTGGGCCCCTGGCGCGTCGACCTTGATTGGGTGAAGTAGATTCTTTGGAATGCTGTGAACCGACATAGAAAATTCCGGCGGGAAACTGATTTCTACCGTCAGGTGTTATCCTGATACCTACCGGTGTTACCCACGTCGTGAGCTGGCGATAAGCCTATGGGAGACGCGATTTTGGCTCCAAACCGCCTGGGCCTTACTACAGGTGCCCCTCCCCAGTTGGGCTCTCGGCTTCGACGTGGCAGTGGCCCGATACTCAGGGCGAAGAGGACGGAACTTGTTCCCGGCGCATGTGAGTGTCGCATTGTCGAGACTCTGGGACTACTCTGGATAGCTGGGAGCTCTGAGATAGCAGAGCGGCCCCTACCATGGCATTGTACTCATGTGGGGAGGTTGCTGTGAAGGTAAACTGGGTTCCGGATAGATCCGGCCATCAGCCTGTCGACGTTAACGCGTCGGTGGGGGGGTGCGGATAAAAGCCCGAAGACACAAAGGTACCCACCCCGGAGACTGGTCTCCATAAAGAAAAGTAGTAGTGTGGAGTTGTAGTCCACACGAGAGTTACTCACTCACTCACCTACCGTCAGATTGCCGAGGTTCTGGAATACTCATGTCGTTAGCATAAAGGTGTAGGCAGTGAGGAGACGGAATGGGTGCTTCGAGCCACTCGAATCTTAGTTCGGCTGGCCCCCAATTGGGCTCTCGACTTCGTTGTGACAGAGGTCCGAACTCTGGGCAAAGACGAAGGAATTTGTTCCCGGCGCATGTGAGTGGTGCATTGTCGAGACTCCGATACTAGCCTGGATAACTGGGAGCTCTGAGCTCGCTGGGCGGCCTCATCCAGACATTGTAGGGAGGTTACCGTGGGGGCAACTACTTCTGGCGGGGCCCAGATACCAGCCCAAGGGCGTACTTGAACGTCTCGGCGGACGGTTCGGATGAGGCTACAGATAGGTGCCCAACCCGGTTGAATTCCTCTGGTAAAGTTGAAGTGCGAGGTTGGTGCACGTCAGACATTCTACTAGCGTGACACCGTTCCAGTCGGGACAAGATCTAAGTTCTTGACTGGTCTTCTGAGATGTGTGTTAGTGTAGTGCATATTTGTGTGTGTGTGTGTGTGTGTAGGGAGTGAGGTTATAACAAGGAAGAGATAGAAAAGATCGCGCGCGGTCCGTGGCACGTTTGTTAAGGTAGGTCTGGAATTCGCCCGGTGTTGATTGGAGAAACCACGGAATACTACCGATCAGTTCTGCTGGTGTTCGGCTCCGGATAGGACTGAATTCGACCCAACATTCTAGGTAGTGTCGAATATTCTGCCACGGATGTGAACGTATTTGTTTGTTTGCTTGCAACGAAGAAGTGACCAAATCGCAAAGAAGGTGTTTATATCTTCACTTAAAAAGTAACAATTGGATTTAAATATATAACCCTGTCTTACCTCTTGTAACACGAAAAAATTAAAAAAAATGTAAACAGTTTAGGTCACTGATTGATGACTATGTTCTTTAAAAGCAACCGAAAACCAATTAATTGATAAAGGTTTTAATAGCCTACAAAGCGTATATGGCTTATATGACTACAAAAATCGGTATAATGAATTGGTAACAAACGATGAGCATCCAAAAGAAAGCGTTAAATGTTTGAATGAATTAACGAAAAGTTTGAAATTATTTCCCTATATTTGTAGAGTAAATCTGAGTAATTTATGTGTGCATTTTACTTAGCTTTTAGTGTGTTCATGTGTAATTTTTGTATTCTTTCCTGATATCATTTACAGAAAAACGCGAAATTCGCTTGCTAATCTTCTCTAATCGATGATATTCAAGAATGGATGTCATAATAACTAAAGAAATCTTCAGTGATTATGACACGTACTTCATTTTAACCACTATTCACCCTACAACAGAGATCATCCCAAATGAAACTTTAGTGAGCTCTCCACATCTAAATCGGTCGGCTGTTAAGCCAGCAAAGCTACGCTTCTAATTGGTCGTGGTGATTCCAAGTAATCTCACATGCATTCACCAAATTCGTTCCCCGGCAGCACACAAACTACGAAGTTTGCATTCTGCTCCGTACTCCCAACTGGAGTTGTGAAATTTGCCAGCATTACTTCTGCTTTGTCATGTAATTATCAGATGCGTTTAATGGGTGTTTGGCGGTATCTGCGGATAAATTGTGGCTCCACCTCGGAAGCTGATCGACGGGAGCGCCACGGGTAGCGAGAGCGTTCAGATAACATTCAGCGCAGGGCTACCACCCCAACGAACAGATTCCACCAATTACTGTGTTATTACAGCGTTCTATTTTAATTGCGGTTTGTTTCTAGCTGACCCGGCTCCGTGGAGCACCTCGAATAAATAATTATAGCTTAATTGCTGTAATGGTGTGCGCTTCCAGGGGGCACAATAAAGGAAACCACATTCGAGGTTTGGTGCAAAATCGAAACAACAGGTAGAGGACCACTGGGTTGTGTATGACTGTGAAGACTGGGTTTTAGGAAAAGTTAAGTTCATCGGAAATATTTGTATACAGGTTTCTGATTTACCTCCTCATTTCTTCCTGAAGAACTCTCTAGCTGACCTACTACTCTTATTCTTTGAATCTTGGAAAATTTAGTCATGGACAGTAAATGTCTGTCTACATGGAATTTTGGATTTAACAATTTTAATTCTTTGATCCCAATGAGTAAGCTGATAAATCATAAACTCGTAGTTCTACAGGAGAGCAAAAAACAACTTTCAACTGAAGATAATCAAGGATTAAAGATATTCAACCGAAGGTGATAATAAAACGGAACTTTGTGTGTAGGTTTTGTCTGAATATCATTAATCCCTGCTTCACAGCATTAGTTTAAAGTTGTTTTCTCCTCTGCTGTAAAATTATGTGTTTTTTTTTACTTATCAGCTTATTCACCGGGGTCAAAGAATTAAACTCCTGAAAATATGTGTCAGAAAATTGATATAATATAATATTATAAACATAATTTCTATAATGTTAGATAAAATGTATCTGTTACACATTCTTCGAATTTATTTTTAGTTGCTTTGGATCGAATTGTTCTTTTAAACATAAAATCAAGATAAAACATGAAATTAATTATTTTAACACAACGAAATAAAACTTGTAATGCTACAGGATGACTCGGGACTTCTTGTACTAGTTAGTTTACTTTTTCGGGTGATCTGAGCTAGCTTTTTGGTTTTGCGTCTCCCTCTTCCCAGCCGTTATATATTAGTGCCTAACGAATCATTGCTTTCTTATTAACTTATTTATTTCATCTTCAGACCAGTCTCTGTTCGCGCAAATAACCAGTGCTGTTTATCCACTTCCTGATTACCATTTTCCTAATAGTTCGAACCTTCCGGCGACATATTCCTAATTATTTCATGGAGTGAGATCTATTACCTTATATGTTCTGTGCGTCTTTAAATATTTACCCACGGTATTCATTGGATCCATCTCAGTCGTGTACTATTGTATAGATGTGGATCCAGTTCCTCGATTACACGTAATTGCACACATTCTCTCACATTGTTGCATACCAGGAAAATATATTACGGAAGGATTATTATATATGTAGTACACTAGGAACTCAAAATGCTCCGTACGCTACGAAAACAATTTAAAATATTTATGCATTACGTGGGTTTCAATCCAGAGGCTTAGTTGAGTAATTGCCCTCACTTCCCAAACTGCTTCCTCATAATGATATTAATAGGATTTATGATAATGATGCGAGTTTGATAGTATGTGAGATAATGATCAAGACAATAATTTACTTTTTTTCTTCTTCTTCTGTTTATTATTATTATTATTATTATTATTATTATTATTATTATTATTATTATTATTATATTTCTAGTAATATAGAAAGACTGCTACAAGAAGAATATATCTGTAAGTTAAGGAAATACATGAATTTTATGTAGAAGTAGACTCGCATTATTCAAATGAACAAATATAATCACAAGGAACAAATACAACTAATTTGACTAATAAAGAGAAAGTTCCAGCTTCTTAATTCACTTGGTAATTTCAATAAGGAATTAGATATTTGTTATACCCGCGAGTAAGTTAACATTCAACTTTTTCTTAAAGAAACTTAGCGATCTGCAAAGTTTGGAGATTTGGGGAGTGGCAGCTCGTGAACAAATGTTCAAGGCAGGCGAAACATTACTGAACAATGTAACTCTGATATCACCACATTCCATAACATTATTTCTATGGAGCACATGCAGACGTGATTAATGATATTCATGTTCTAAAGAAGGGTTGTGAGTTTGTGTGGCTGTGACAGTAATTCAAACATCGGATTCAATTTCTTCTCTTTTGTTTAAGATTCACTGAAAGGTCACTTGAGACCTTTTGAGATTTTATGTTTTTGCATAGTTCTTGGTGCATATTTCATGTAAAAATATATATCTCTATTCCAAGTACTCTCCTTAATTGACAATAAAAAACATGGAAACAATAAAGCTTATCTTTAACTTCAACTGTTAGAGATTAGTGTTAATTGTACCACGAAGGAGTGAATTTTATTGTTCGTGTCTCGCCAGCCGATGTAAAACCGTACTCAACATAGAAGTAGGGCGACCTTTGCCCAAAAGTTGTTTCTTTTTTACACCGTTTAGAAGAGAAAACGGTGTACGTAGTAGTTCATTCACTGTATCGGTCATAGTGTGAACGTAAAATCAGATTTAAATATAAAAAGTCCTGTAACACTAATAATCCGCAACATAGAAATATAAAATGAAAAAATAAAGAACAATCACTTTCTCCGAATGTTAACTCAACAATGAAACAGTAAACACATGAGCTTCGCGGCTTGCATTTGAGTGGAAATGGGAGTCTTCCGTGCGGGCAGGCCTAGGGCAGGCAGCAAGCAAATTCGCTGGCCTACACACAACGCGCATGCGTCAAGATACAACATGCTACTGTTCTACCATCACTTCAGAGCCTTTTCTGAGAATAGAGTGCAAAGCGAGGCACTGCCCCAGCTCACGCATTCTGAGCGTTCTGGTCTCTGCGGGAAGAGACGGGTCAGATCGCATGGCGTACGGGCTGCTAAAAAAAACTCTGGAAATGGAAATATGGCTCGAACCACGATAATGAAACATTCATTATTCATTTCTAGATGAGTAATACTTGCGACATATCATAATTGTGTGAGGTTTACATTTTTTTGTCTTCGTCAACATAGTATTTAATACTATGATGACGAATGAATACTATTAATAAGATGACCTCTTTATTTCTTCGCATAAGAACGTCAACACCGAATCATAATTTCCACAATTAACAATTAATCTAGAACACATTAGTCACGGTATGCAATGCCCTACCTTGCCTACCCTAAGGAGCAGCCACTGGGCTTGGAGTACGTTCCTTATAATAAGCCTTAGTAGAATTTACAATGAATGAGTTGTTAATGAATTTTGGTTAATATTTTGGGATTTTCAATAGTAATGATTGGTTTAGTCTGTTTGATTTTAGAGCTCTGTTGTGATCGGCAACGTTGAAGGGCTTATCTTCAGTAAGAAACTTTCTTCCTTGTCCTATCCTCACTCCTTACTTTCACACACCCTGCTATTTGCACCATAGTTTCTCACACTTGCCCTTGCAGGCACTACATTTCCACACATCTGTCGGGTTTTATCACGGGAGTCGTTGAGTTCCGAGCTGATTCCGACTGGACGGTGCCCTTCTGGTGGGAGATACTTGGAAGAAAACTTCGCAAGTCTACAAGTGTAGAACCGCGCTGGATCTCACCATCCAGCGGGGGAAGATTACCGTCATCTTCCGTGATAAAAAACGCTATACACTTTGGGGTCTAAGGGGCATAGCTGTTGACTCACTCGGGAACACGAAATAGATCAATCCTATTTCAGGAAAAATATAATTCTTTCAAATAGGTCAATAAATATCAAACATGAGAGATGCCGGCCTGGATAGCCGAGGTCGCTAAGACTGATTGATTGATTTTTACGTGTTTCCGGGCGCGTCAACTGCTCTGGTCATTAGTGCCGTTCGTGTAGTGCATGTTTTTCCTCGAGAGATGGCGGTGATCTTCCCCCGCTGGGTGGCGAGATCCGGCGCCGACCTGCCGTCAGCTAGTAAGTGTGTGTGTAAGGGGAGAGGATAGGACAAGGAAGAGGAAGGAAAGGTCGTACGCGGTCCGCGGTCCGTGGCCCGATTGATAGGGTACTGCTCCGGCATTCGCCTGGTGTTGATCGGAGAAACCACGAACAACTACCGATCAGAGCAGCCGACCGCTAGAATTCTCCTCCAGACAGCGACTGAATTCGACCTAGCTGAAAAGCTAGAGTCGAAAATCCTGCCGCCATCAGGACTCGAACCTAGGACCTCCCGGTCAGAGGCGCTGCAGTGACATCAGTTGATGTACTGAGCTACCGCTCCCGATTTGTCTCCTTGTAAATGATAATACAATACACCCTTGTTAATAAAACTATCCTTATTTAACGCTATTACCGGGAAGAGAGGTACACTCTTGTAATTCAGTCGCGTAAAATATCAAGTAATTAGGTTAATTTCGCATACAGTTGCAGATTCTACAGGCTCAGAATAGGTGGGATAGAATCCAGAAGCGTTGAACCAGCAAAAATGTTATTTTTAAAGATTTAATCCTGTGGATTAGTTAAAATATTTTATCCTGTGGATTACGATGTGAGGAACGTTTATTTGGGGCCATTGGTCTAAACATTTTAGTCTTCAAGACCATAGAACGCTTCGTTTAGGAGTCGTTTAGCGATATAGATTCAAAAATGATGCCGGGTGTTGTGAGTGGCATTTGACATTAATATTCAGATATTTTGAAACAAACTCTTAATATTTTTCAAGTTCAAGTGCAATTCGACATGTCTCCGTGAAATTATCGTTCTTTAGAGACCTCATTTATGAAGATTTGTTGCATCGGAGAGCCGCGAAAGGTATGTGTACTACTGAAGTAATGTAGGAGATTACAGTTCTCAGTCTATTTGTAATGAATTTAGAATGTACTTTGTAAGTTTTATTGAGAAGATTTATTTTTTTGTCGTTTCGACAATCATTTCTGCAACTTTGCTTAAATAAAGAGTGATGCCTAGTGCTTTCCATTCAAGAGGTATTTTTACGTTTCTCCAGAACTCATTCATGAATATCAGAAACAGCTCCTGTGCATGGGATGGCATAATGGCATACATTTCGAGAGTTATCTCTTCAGATTGTCTATTGCTGGAATAGCTTTGATTTTACAATCATCAAGGCAATTCCTAATTCTGTCTTTTCAACGAGACAAGAATATGAGTTGGCAGGAAGCCTTTTCTCGATTATTTAGGTTTCGTCGTTGCAATGATAATTGGAACTCTGATATTAGGTAATCTTCTATAGTTTGTTGTTGAATATCTCCGATATCTTTCTCGTCATGTATGAGGTGTCTTATTATTGTATGTACCACCTTCTGACGACCATTGATATCATTACCAGTATTCGATACATAGCGATCCCATATTTCTTTAAGATCATTCCGCACTAGTGTTTCAGTTACCCTCGCCTCTCTTTGATTCATTTTCATGGCTTCTAGAGTGTTCATAGACATCCATTGAAGATATACTTATTTCCTATAGTAAAAACGTCTTTCAAATGTTCATTCCATGTATAACGTTTTCCCTAATTTTTCCCTTACCAAGAACTTTGCACACTGATTTTTTTATCATTTGTTTAATGATATCCATTGTTTGTTCACAGTGGATTCAAGAAGTTCCATAATATATCGTATAATTCTTTGAGAGTAAAGGTGTTTAATGGAAGACTAGCGTAATTTATGTGATTTCCAATATTTGTCGATTACATGCTTTGTTTTCTTGTGCCGTTGATTTTTAAGTTTGCATTTCTTCTAAGTAGAAAATGATCACTACTAAGTCCTTCTTACTACTGTTACATCGTTTAAGAGTTTTGCTGCCTTCTAATTGACAATAAATTAGTCCAGAATTAATCTAATATTTTCTGAAAACCCATGTATGTCTATTAATTTCTTGTGCTTGAATGAATTTACCATCTGCAATTGATTGAAAAATGCCAAGTTTATCAATATTTTTCCATTTCTATTAAGAACTGGTTCCCCATTCGCACCAATTCTGTTTCGGATCGGTCTTGCTTATTCTTCCATGAAGGTTTTCTGCGAGAATGTCATTTTTACTTTTATATAAAACGCCTTGTGATTTTCTGTGAAACAATTTTGTGTCCTCTTTCGTACGTAACTCTGGTACATAAACTGTAATGATATGATATTACCGATCTATTATAAATTTACCGTTACAATTATTTCCACAAAAAAGGAATTGGATACAATTTTCAATGAAAATTTGATTTCAGGTCAATTTTTCTTATTAAGCCCTATTTGCATCGTTTTTTTGCGAACGGTTTTCACAGTTACAAAATTCAAAACGAACTGGAATATATATCTCTTGGATAATACATGGAGCTCCTTCCTCGTCAAATAAAAGTATTTTAGAATATTACATTTATTATTACAAAAAGTCAGTAGGCTAGTTGTGTATATTTTAGAAAGGGACTGTTTCACTTGAAAATTCTGAGTGATTGAAGAAAAATGTAGGTGTTGATCTGCAGTGCTAATAACAGATAATTGATCATGTTGTCACACATTTTCCGCTCACAATTCATTTCCATTTTCATTTCGACTGCAAGTGTTGCGCAAATCTTGCCTGTTCAAATGTTTCCCTAATTTAGGAACCCCCGAAATAAACCGTGGAACCCATAAGTCAACGCGGCGATTTCTGCAGCCGCGAACTCGCTTGCGCGGATTTTGACGAACACACACAGGGGGCCATGCATCACATCCTTGCGCGGGAACGGGAAAACAGCAGGGGGTGGTGACGGGGGTTAGTGGGTGACGGAAGGGGTGGTGACGGGAAAGGGGTGGTGACGGGAAAGGGGTGGTGACGGGAAAAGGGGGCTGAGGCATAAAGCGGATGACGGATAAGAGGGAGCCCAAAAAGAGATGATCGGTGAGAGGGGGATGATGGATAAGAGGGGGTGACGGGCAAGAAGGCGGTGACAGATAACAGGCGGTGACGGGGAGGTCAGAGATGACGATAGTTAAACGAAGGGGTCGTGAAAGGGAGTGGGTAGATATGGAGCAAGGATCTGGATTAGAAGGGTAAGAGAACGAGGAATAGAGATGGGGGGGGAATGGGTAGAAATGGGATGGTGGAAGGGTGGGAGATCAAGAGAGATCGGGTACGGAAGGTACAGGAATGGGAGGAGAGGCAGAGGAGGGGCGGGATGAGCCGGGCGTAGGTCTGCGATGGACCATTAGACCCGCGATTAGCCGACCGGAAGCCACGGTCTCCGACGCAGTTTGCCACGTTGCCATGTTTAATAAATCCGCAAACGCCCGTGGACGTAAAGTTTTTAATTTTAGAGTAGTAAATTTTTCTCCTGCCGCCAGAGCTTGAAACGTTGTTTGGGGTCTGCTTTTTCCGCCAGGAATTTATGCCCATTCGTTTTCACTAGCTTTTGTTTATTTTACGCCCCCTCCCCTGGTGCCCATCCCCTCTCTTTGCCCCCTGTGTCCCTGCTCCTCCCTCCGCCGCTTACCCTCCAACGGGCGGAGTCTGTGAAATTCTGATTTAGTCCCGTAATAAATACACTCAAACGCCTGTATATTGCTGAATATTTTATCCCCTTTGAAACGGTTACTTCGCGTTTTTATCACGTTTCAATTTCTAGCCACACACCACCTTCTTCTACATCACCACCACCACCACCACCACCACCACCACCACCACCACCACCACCTTCTTCTTCTTCTTCTTCTTCTTCTTCTCTTCCTCTTCCTCTTCTTCTTCCTCCTTCTTTACTCATTTACTACACCACCACCGTCATCTCATCTACGTTGTTTCCACCACATTCCTCCATCCGCTCCATTACGCCACCACCTCCACGCCTGGGTCCAGATCTCTCATTTCCTCCATCCCCACCTGTGCCTCCTTCTCACCGTCACTACTACCTCCAACTCAACCTCCACTCTCATACTTGCTTTTTCCCCGTCCTCTTACTCCTCATGTATGTTTCTACCAGTTTGTTCTCACATATTTATCTCCTTACTCTGCACCTTCTCCTCCTTCCTCATTCACTCCTCCTCCATCTCCTGCTCATACTCCTTTCAAGAAGGCCGCGGCTCTAAAGACTGGCTTCTTGAAGTTCGGTGTTATTGTAATATTTTATGATCGCGCAGATAGCGGTTGTGTAATTGCTGGGCGTGCTCGGGCGTTCGTGTTCCGAACTACAGAGATAAGCATCGATCCTCTGCAGGTCGGCGCGAGCAGTCAGACCGTGAGCCAAAGCGAAGAAGGGAAAAAGGTATGTGGTGTGCAGAACACATGACGTTCGTAGGGCAGAGAGATGGAGGAACGAGGTGAAGCCAGAAAATAGCGTGATGAGAGGATGAGAATGAAGAGTGGCTCGAAGAAAATGGAGAAACGAAGTCTAGATAAACGTTTGTGAAAGTGAAGGGGTTAAAGGTTTGAAAACAAATTAATAGTAAGTCGGTGGCAATTAATATGGTGACGATACGATCAGCGTATTCGGTGGTATAACGGCCAGCGTACCGGACTGTTGTACCCGAGTTTTCGGATTCAAGCCCGATCGAAGCCGTGAATTTTTAAGGGTGAAAAAATCCTTCGTACCCCCTTTTTCGGATGGGAAGTAAATCCGTCTGTTCCATGTAGTAGATTTACTGCATGTAAAAATACTCAAGCTTAAAACAAGCCTTTAGCAAAATTGAGATCCGCCTGTTTCGTCGCCCAAGATAATATCTCCTTTCCCCTCTTGGTGGTGAAAGGAGCGTTGCAAAATTGCGTGGTTAGACGGAAGAGCGAGCCTGATGGCCCGAGTCTCGCCACGTAAAATAAGGCACTAACTAACTTCGAGAGGAGAAAAGGGAAAAATACACGTTATAAGTGAATATTAGAAAATAATAAGTGAGTAAACTTATTAGATATGGGTTACTTATATTCTGGCGCGAATTATCAAACTTTAAAACGATGAATAAACGAAAGAGAGAGAGAGAAAAGAGTTGGTTGAAAGGCAAGGGAAACAAATAACGAAGTAAGATAGAGTAAACAAAAATACAATAAACCAGAAACTGAATGTTTAGAAGAGACTGAATAAATTGTAAAAACTAAGAAACAATGTACGAACCAAAGACGTTGGGTATTGAATCCTCATGAAATGGACATGTAACATAATAATTAATTAAAATTAACCCTCTGTTGGTTCAAAGTCACTCTTCCGATAGCTATTCCATGCTCTAACCTATTCGAAATAATAACCATTAAAAAAAGTAGAAATAGCTGTCTATGTGAAATGAGGTGGATGAAATATCGCTTGGTGCTATAGATTTATAGAACGTACTTGGGCGGTCTACAAAGTGGAAGACCACTAAGAGAGAAAGCAAACTGGCAATCCAAGAGGAAAAGTGTCCATCCTACAACAAAGTAAGTACAGGAGAGATAGACAGAAAGAGGGAAAAAGGAGAGATAAAAGGGAAGAGGGAAAAAGGGAAAAGGGGGAGAGGGAGAGAAAGGGGAGGGGAAGAGGGAGAGAGAAAGGGGAAGAGGGAGAGAGAAAGGGGAAGAGGGAGAGAGAAAGGGGAAGAGGGAGAGAGAAAGGGGAAGAGGGAGAGAGAAAGGGGAAGAGGGAGAGAGAAAGGGGAAGAGGGAGAGAGAAAGGGGAAGAGGGAGAGAGAAAGGGGAAGAGAGAAAGGAGAGGAGGGGGCAAGGGGGAGAGGGAGCAAGGGAGGAAACCGAGGTCTGAACCGAAGGGTGCGGGAGGGGAGCTCGCGAACCTGGTCGTAAATAAGCGTGCTGTCGCGGCCGCCGCCCGCGAGGTTTTAATGGTTGCACTCCATCCCTCCAGGGTGATTATATTCAATTCCTCGCGTCCCGTATCACCAGCCGGTGATTAGTCGGCCGGGCACTGCGATGTAGCGAGAGGTACCCCGAGATCTCGGATTTGTCCTCGCCTGGGCCACGAGGTCATGCTCGAACCAGAAGAGGTGTAATATTTTCGTTCCCGTCCAAAAAGTGCTCCTCTTACTGTGAATCACTGCAGTAAATTGGCGCGAGATAAAGGATAATGGGGGTTTTGAATTCATGAATAACTACCTAGTTGGAATTTGCACGACATGGCTATATTAGTCCGTGAGCTTTGATACGAAATGAAAGCGTTTGCTGTTTTGCAGGGCTTTTGAATTGGATGAATCTGTTGACCTGAGAGTGCTCGTAAGCGGAGTACTCAAAATTCACTTTTTTGCAACTTCACGCTATTGCCACTTTGTCCCAGTTACAATGGTGATCTTGCGATTACAGAATATTTAGAGAGTTGCTTGAAGATTTTGAGATAAATGTACGTGTATAACAATTGATGTAAAGGCCAAGCGGTACCATTTTAAACTAACAAACCGTTGCTGCTTGTCAACGTGCGCATTAATGTCACTTTGTCACGTATACAACAGTGCTTGTTAACACGTGATCTACGGGCTGTATATATGTCTGACACTGAACTTATAACTCGAGACAGGTGGAACGTATTCAGGTTTTATTTAAAAATGCGAGACTATACTACGCATTTCAGTGCGCCAAAAGTTCAATATTTTGTGGCGTTGCTATCGCGGCTACAATAACATACCTCCCAAATACTTTTGTAATGTGCCGTACAAATGACGTCATTGATGATTCTTTTACTAATTATTACTTACACTTAAATCCTACAGGAATGATGCACATTCTAAAAGAAAAAACAGCATTAATGTGATATAAAATTAGTAGATTTCTGAAAATATTGGTCACATTTTTAATTTTTTCAAATATAATGGACAGAAGATGTCTACGCAAATACATTTTTAAATTTTTGACCAAATATGTACCTAGTATGATACAGTGTGACAGGGAGAATGGGAGACAGATCTGACTTGACACTACCAAATACTCTCTTCTCATGATTACTTTGTTTAAAGAAGATTGCTTTCGCGTTTTTAAAGAACGTTTTACGCCGTAAGACAACATCGTGCAACACGAAGGGTTTCAACTGTTTTATTCATGTTTGCCAATCGTCGAAATAGTTCAAAAGAGGAGCACCGGTGAGCGATACAAGTTGTTAAATTGCTCTGTGGGCGAATTAATATTAAATATAGGTCAATCAACTAACGAGGTCATTTATCTCGTAAGTGAAGTCCATGTTATATTCTCAGAGTCGGCGATATTCTTTCTCTGATGGATGACGAAATCCACCGCCCATCTTTTGTATCGGCTTCTGTAGAAATTTCCCCGCCCGACATGAAGGGAAGGGACTAAGATGATACAAGTGGATATATGGGGGGTAGCCAAAGCAGGGTCAAGACCATATATACTGAAATCGCCACCATTGAGACATAAGGTCTCCCGTACAATGATGTCGCAGGGGCAACGATGATAGAAGAAAAAGGAAGTAAAACTGACAACGAGGGTTCATATTATGAATGGCTCAAACAGAGAAATAATTGGTGTCGGATTAATGAAACGTCATTTTATTTTTGCAGATAAACAAGACAAAACTGTAAGAATTATTTAAATGATCTCAGGTTCGAAATGCCATAGTACAGTAGGCACTGTCTATACTGATAATGATGATCTACCATGCCTACTTCCAGCACCCGGTTCTGTTACTCTCCAATACGTCCGCTGACTACGAGCAACGTGCGTGTTTGGTTGACGTAGGGCTTGTTAGTTAGTTAATGCCCTATTTTACGTGGCGAGACTCAGGCCATCTGGCTCGCTCTTCCAAATTTCGCTACGCTCCTTTTATCAACTTGGAGAGAAAGAAGATATTACTAGGGCGAGAAAACAGGCAATTTGAATTAAATACAGAGGCTTCATTTAGGCTTGAGGATATTTTACATACAGTAAATCTACTACATGGGACAGCCGCTTTACTTCCTCTCCGAACGAAGCCGTACCAAGAAGTTTTGCGCCCTTAAAATACATGGCTTTGGATCGGGTTTGAACCCGCAAATTTAGGTGCAACAGCCCGGCACGCTAACCGTTCATACCACCGAATCCGCGAACGCAGAGCGTTGGGCAATGGATTGTACGCGAGATGCGCCGCGGGCGACCGCTGCGGGCGGTTGCAGTGGGAGGGCGGGGTGCGGTGCCTCTCGGTTGTTGCAGCTGCCACCGCCTGAAGCGCTGCTTCCCCGCCATACGGGGAGTTCCCAGATTCAGATTTCCCCTTTCTAACCTCAGTCGATTCCGCTGTTATGTATCCAGTTGTGAGAAGTGTGCGAGGAATGTTGGTAATCACCAATTTATCTCCAAACCGATATTATATAAAGTGAAACCTACTGAATCGGCTGAATTGGATTACTTCCATAACGGCGTTTATGTCGTGAAACCAGTTGATTTTTCTTTTAAGATTCTAGCGGCCGGCTGCTCTGATCGGTAGTTTTCCGTTGTTTCTCCGATCAACACCAGGCCAATGCCGGAGCGTACCCTACCAAACGGGCCACGGACCGCCCGCGATCTGTCTTGCTCTTCCTTGTCCTATCCTCACCTTTTACACACACACTTACACTAACATACACCACACTACCACATATTCCTGGAGACCGGTCGGGAGCTTAGAGCTTGTCCCGGCTGGGGCGATGCCCCGCTGGTGGGAGAGTCCTGGTTAGGGGAAACCCCACTAGCCGACGGTAGGTTGGTGCCAGATCTCGCCATCCGCCATCTCCCGAGAAAAAAACATGCACTACACTAACGGGACTCATGACCGAAGCAGTTGACGCGCCTGGAAACACGAAAAAAACAATCAATCTTTTTAATATTCTTGTAAACATTTATTATTTAAACCGTCTCTTCACCTCACAGTTCGCGGTTCGGTACACTTCGTAGATTATTATTAGATCTTCGAAACTTTCTGACTAATTTGCGATTTTGATCCATTATGTTAGAGAAGCTGAGCCAATAGACACTTCAGATACTTAGTATTTTCAGAATGCCATTTTAAGTTTGTAAAACAGGATATCTAGCGTGATGAGGTGTCTCTCTAGGGGTATGATCATATTTTTTAATTTAACAAATGATACTCAAGCATGTCTTGACGATTTCTCGATGTGTATTGCTATTTCAAGTCCTGCTAGACATCAAGGTTGTAAATTCAAATAAATAATCAAGTCACTGAGTGTATAAGCACTCAATAATTGTTGTATTACGCGTCAATTCGTAAAAAGACGTGAAAGTAGGATTTCGCGGCTGGAGTCAGTTACTTGGCTGTCAAGGAGACACCGCGTCCCAGGCACCGTAGCCGGGCACAGTAGACGTTCTTGGCATCTGAGCGTAGAACGCGGCGTCTCCCGTACTGTCAAGTAATGTAAAAAATACACTGGTATTTTTATTCATTTCATTACATGAACATGTAATGAACGCATATTCAAAAGCAATACGTAATGAACTCTATCACAAATTGCAAAATTTGGCCGGATATTCGATCTCATATGTCGCCTCACCCCCCCTCCCACCGTCGCTCCGCATTTGCCCCGCCTTCCCCGCCCTGACCTCGTCTCCCCTCTCCTCCCCCCCCCCCCCCCACCCCCCTCTTCTGCCCCCCCATCCCCTCCCTGCCCTCGCCTCACCCTTCCCCCTGCCCCTCCTCTCCCTCGTCTAGCCCTCTCCTCGCCCTCGTCTAGCCCTCTCCCTCTCCCTCGTCCTAGCCCCTCTCCTCGCCCTCGTCTAGCCCTCTCCTCGCCCTCGTCTAGCCCTCTCCTCTCCCTCGTCTAGCCCTCTCCTCTCCCTCGTCTAGCCCTCTCCTCTCCCTCGTCTAGCCCTCTCCTCTCCCTCGTCTAGCCCTCTCCTCTCCCTCGTCTAGCCCTCTCGTCTCCCTCACCTTCCCTCACCTTCCTCGCCATGTCCTCCTCCCGTCCTCGCCACTCTTGTTGCCCGCCATCGCATCATCCCCTCCATCGTCTACTATAACCTTTTGCACTAACCCTTCCCGAGTCTGTGCATCACCTTCGTGCGATATCTGCCCCATCACTGTCCCCGAGTCGCCTCCATTTCCTTAGCCTCCACGCCCACCGCTCTCCTGGGTTCTGCTAATGAGGGATCCGCCGTTGTTTTACCTCACTGCGCCGCCGCTGTCGTTTCTGGCGCCGGCGTCCCGACGCCCCCCCCCCCCACCCGCCCGCATCTCTCCATCTCCCTCACGCCTTGCTCCACCGTCCTCAACCTCTCCGCCCGCCTGCTCCCTCCCCACCCCTAACTGCGTGGACTAGCCCCTCCTTCTCTCCCCCTCCCTGTCATGACCCGCCCAACCGCTCCTTCCGTCCCATCCTCCCAGTCCCCTCCCTCCCCACCCAAAATGCTCGCCCCGCCCACCCCACCCATCTTCGCCTGCCAAGCGCCGCCTGCAGCAGCTGCTACCCCATGGCCGGCCTACTTCGGTTCCCCACAGACACCCGGGTTCGCTTCATCAATTATTTCTTACAGTAACCCGAGCCCGGCTTCCCCGGCTCGGGCTGTGGTGAGGTCAGCGTTGAGCGGAACACCCCCGCTTCCCCGCTCGACCCACTATCCCCCCTCCTCGCGGCGCTCAAGGCGTAACAATGTGTTCCCAATTACAAGCCCCAACGCCTCGCCAGCCTTCATTACCGTTAAGGGGCTACCAAGCGACTGTTAGCACGCCTGCCTTTCGTGCACCTTCTGCTGCAGGTCTTCCAGGCGCGCTACAAATGCCCCCGAGACAAAGGTGGCTTCCTTACGAAGATTATTAGTGAGCTTTTGATGAATTATGAAAGAACGTGGGAGTGCCTCGGATTGGTTCTTCGCTTCGTTAAGAGGCGACGGAATTATGTTCTGTCGAAGGAAAATGACATCGCATCTTTAAGCGACTTGGAGGAAAAAGAGTTTTTCAGATGTGGTGCAAGATTATGAACTAGAGCTTCGGTTGAAGGAAATCAATTTAATGAGGGGTCGGGAGGGAATCTTGCCTCATGCTGACCAAAATAGAAAACCAAATTCCGATCACTGTTTTTTAATGTTTCGCAGTCACTAAAATTGTGGAGTGCCAGACACAGGGACTAGAAAGTATTATAAATCGGTGGAGCAATTTTAGCATAAAACGCTCAGAAAAATGTATTACGTCTGCCCTTATGCACCAGAACTGCTGTAAATGCTGTGAAACATGAAACTGCTGTGAAAAATTAATACTGCAATTTTGTGTTTTGAACAAATTTATATACATACATGCGTAAGTATTAAATCAAACCGGTTAGCTATTACAACCTGATGATACGAAATATTTATAAAAATGTTGCAAACAAAAATTCATTTAAATAACTATTTCTACTAAATACATTATTATGAAAAAAATGAAAGGGACCAGTTAGTAAAACGTAACAGATTCGTTTGCAGAATCCGTGCCCCATAGTTTAAGATGCAGTGTAACTTGTTCGTTTATTAAACACAAGACGAAAGGCAAATGTGAAAAAACTGAAGTATAATTTCTATAAGAAGAATAATAAATATTTCCTAGGCTTTAGTGGGTTTTGTGGTTGTGTTTGGTTTTGTGGTTGTGTTTGGTTTTGTGGTTGTGTTTGGTTTTGTGGTTGTGTTTGGTTTTGTGGTTGTGTTTGGTTTTTCGTTTAATCGTCGATTCGGCAGCCTACGAAGGCTCTGCCGTTCAGAGCCTTCCACGCGATGCGTGTGTGCGAGGAGCATATATGCAGAGAGGAATACGGGCAGCTTCGTCTTTCCAGAGGCTGGCGTGTGTGGCCCTTTCAGGAAATGTTGAGATCGTTCGGTTCGGAGTACGTGGCGGTCTAATGCACGAACACATATTCTATATTATATGAAAAATAAACTCCTGTTCAAACGAAACATGCAGAGTTACAGTGACAATGACGAAAAATCACCGTCGCTAGCAGAAATAGGCGCAGTTCGTTATTTCGTCGTAGTTCGTTTAATTCACACGTTTTCGAGAATAATTTTTTTGTAGATAGTATGGAGATTGATTTTTAGAAGTTTGCTCAAGGCCAAAAATGTTTGTTTTATAATCATGTGATGATCTGTGGCTTCAATGGTGTAATGGGTAGCATAGCGGACTGTTGTACCCACGTTTGCGGGTACAAATCCAGTCGAAGCTGTGGATTTTTAAGAGGAAATATCCTGCCTTCCTTCGGAGAGTAAGTAAAGCCGGCTGTCCCATGTAGTAAATTTGTTGCATGAAAAAGATTCTCATGTCCAAAAGAAGCCTCTGAGCTAAATTCAAATGGCCAGTTTCGTCCCCTAAGGGGTACCTTTTTTCTCTCCGAGACGGTGAGAGGAGTGAAGAGAGATTTACGTGACGAGGCGGAAGAGCGTAGTTGAAGACACGAATCTCGCCATATTAACAAGGCTAATGAAACTTAAACTTATATTTAATGTGCTCTGGAAGTGAAAGAAACAAAACAATGCAAAGTAAACGAATCTCTCAATAATTATAATAAACTTATTCAAAACATTGAATTTATTATTATTCTGTTGTTTTTGTGTGCATTAAAATAATTGTTTGCTCAGCATCATAACTGTAGACTAGTAAAACTGGCCCGACTTATCAACGGTCATCCAGTGAACGTGCATTCAATGCTAGTTGCCGTGATATCTCGGTGACGAAGGCTTCAGAAAACAGATAGTGTGTTAACACTGACTCAGATGAGTTTTTACTATTAATGAGAACATTCTAGAATATGCAGATGCTGTACACGTTGTATAAAAATTGAGGTAGAATGAGCGAAGTTCATAAATTCAGCTAAATACAGCTCTTTCCATTTGACGGGCAGGAATAAGAGAATTCTGACAGGTAGATATTAACGTTAGAGGATCGTTTTAGACTGAAATTAGTTTTTTAATATGCATACGTTTGGCTTGGATCCATCCTGAAAAAATGTTTACGCTTCGCCTCTGGTACCGTTCAGAGAAGCCGGCTACTAGATTATTCTTCAGACAGAGACTCAATTTGACATGTCTCTCTAGTTAGTCTACAATACGCCACCGTCAAGAATGATCCCTAGGATCTTCCATAAGCGACGTTGTAGAGGCACAGGTTATTACTGAGCCATTTCAGCCGTTTCATAATTCCAAGCCACGCGTCTCTCGAAGATTATTAGAAAAGTAAGTATAAGGAATCTTTCGTGTAGGCTCGAAAGAGTGATTGTGACGTCTGGATGTGACTCTTCCTTTCTCTTCTAATTGCTCGTTGGTAGAAAATGGGAGGGATTAATTTTGCTGGGGTACTGCCAGTTTGTTTACACATCCTGCAAGCGTGCTGACCTGGGGAGCTGGGTATTTTCCGCCCTTGAAAATCCACTGCCCCGGACAGGATCGAATCTGTAAACATTTTTGGAAGCCAAAGTACCAAAAACGTATTTTGGAAGCTGGAGTGCTAGCCCAATTTCCACGGGTAACAGTAATTACAGCAGAAACCCCTTATATTGTTGACGTGTTCTGAGTAATGAAGAAACTGTATCATTCCTGGATTAATTTAAATGCAAAAACATGAAGTGTTTGGTGCGATTGTTAATCCTAATCGCGCAATCAACCGATCCTCCCCTTCTCACCATCAACACCAAACTCAAAATGCTATCCGGCAAGCGCCAGTTCGAACAATCCCCATTTCCAGGGGTTTCCTAGCGAGCAACAATAATTATTCACGAACGCTGATAAATCATTCACGGCCCGCGCCATCGTTCCAGGCGAATACTCTTCCACGCCGCGCGTTACTTTCGCTTGTCGCTCGCACGTGGCACCTGGTGCAGGGGAGGTGGAGGCACCTCGGAGACAAAAGAGAATCGGCCCCGCGCCGGTGGCGCCCCCGCTCCCGCGCGGCCAACGCTGCAGTTAATCGCCCCCGATGTGTATGAGCGGGCCGGGCTGGGGTCCGCTGTTAATGTGTTTTTAAGCGTGAAACGATCTACGCGGAGAGAGAAGGAGAGAGAGGGTAAAGCGGTGGGCGGGGACGGTAGAGTGGCGGGGTGTGGCGAGGACGGGCGACTGGAGGGTGTGGCGGGGTGCCGTGTCATCGCATCAATCATCGCTATCAACAGCCCTTTCTCTCTCACCCTCCCCTCTCACCCCCGCCCCGCTGCGGGACCGCTGTATTATTTACATGGTGATGGGATGCGTGCTCTTTCTCCTCTCTCCGCTTGTGTGCGCTGCGATAGCAAAACGGCGCCGGGGGAGGCGGTACGCCCTCCCAAGGAATAGGCAAAGCACCGCGGCAGCAGCAGGAGCATCGGGAATATACGATCGCTGGCGCCGGCAGCGATTCCGTTTTTGCGAAAGAAATACTGTGCTCTGATTACGGAGGGAGACCGCAATTCCCTGGTGTAGATTTGCGGAGAGGGGAGGAGCGGCAGTAGTGGTAGTTTTGTGGCAGAGTTATCGACGGGCGCTTGCAGAGTGAGCCCGTCTTCTTGGTCGCGTGTTTTTGTTTCGGCGTTAATTGACCCACTAAGGAAAGGGGAGAATGGCAACCATTCAGACGGTGTTTGTGGTGGTATTGTCTGAGGGGAGAGCGGGCTGACAGGCAGTGTACTATCTACTGTTGAGAGGAAATTAGTTGCGTGGGGTTGGGAGAGCGAAATATCGTATGAAAGGCCTGTTTCTGTAAATTTGCGTAATAGGTTTCTTGGAAGTAATAGTTTGAGAAAAGGGTCATAAATTTCGGGAGAAAATAGTGTGATATGTTTTCATTCAAAAAGAGTGCACTAGGAAAAACACAGTTTTATATTAAACGAGTGTACTCGTCAATAAAGTTCTGCAATATATTCGAATTAATTTTCATGAAAAATGTTTAGACTCGTTAATAATTCTGCACGATTTAAATAATCGTTCTAAAGTACAAATATCTCGATGCTGGAACCGAACAACAAACGTTTCCAACAAACCGTGCAACGCGATGAATACCGTCGGAAAATTAAGAGATTTATTATAAAATAAGATGTTACGATAAGAATATCGAAGAACATATTCACTTTCTTCAGTTTCCAATAACTACACTTTTTGTCTAAATATTCTATTACATTGGTGTATTCAACTCGCAAGAAGTGAGACTAATGCTAAAAGTTCGACTATTTGAAATAACATTGTTCTGTGTGACAAAAAGAAAAAAATGAGTTGATATTGTTACAAGGTTCTATCTGACTTTTTCTGCATGTAGAACCACTCGTGCTGCAATCGGTAGATAAATGTCTACTGTAAAAATCACTACTGTAGTACGTGAAGAAAAGATTGAATAATGAATTCATAGAATGTAGATATCAATTTACTGGAAGCGACTGAAATATTAGTTGGAATATTGTCATTCTGAAGGGTCAAGAGTTAGCAGATTTATTTTGCAGATAATATTTAAATTGCTTGGTTGCGGTTAATATCTTTATAAATTGCTTAATACCTAGGATTCCACCGGGAGTGGTTGCTCGTTGCAGTGACATCAACTGATGTCACTGCATAACCTCTGACCGGGAGGACCTCGGTTCCAGTCTTGACGGCGACAGGATTTTCAGCAGTAACTTTTCACCTAGGTCGAATTCAGTCGCTGTTTGGAGGAGAATTCTAGCGGCCGGCTGCTATGATCGGTAGTTTTCCATGGTTTCTCCGATCAACATCAGGCAGATGCGGAGCCGAACCCTCACAAACGGGCCACGGACCGCGAGCGATCTGTCCTTCCTCTTCCTTGTCCACTCCTCTCCCCTTACACACACACACACATACACACACACACACACACTAACATTCACTACACTACCACATATTCCGGGAGACCGGTCGGGAGCTTGTCCCGGCTGGGGCGGTGCCCCGCTGGTGGGAGAGTCCTGGTTAGGGGAAACCCCTCTAGCCGACGGTAGGTCGGTGCCGGATCTCGCCATCCAGTAAGGGGAAAATCACCGCCATCTCACGAGAAAAAAGCATGCACTACACTAACGGGACTAATGATCGAAGCAATTGACGCGCCCGGAAACCCGAAAAAATCAATCAATCAATCAATCAATCGAAACTCATTTTTTTTCACCAACCGTACCGTATGGTCTCTTTTTCGCGACATTAATGCGATAGAGAGATCATTTGGCGTGAGTACCAGAATACAAAAGGTTAGAACGCGGTAGAATATAGGTGTTGTAATGGCTTAAAGGCCTTCGGCCTAGACACTTAGCATCAAGTTTTCTAATTTGTATGTAATAATTACCTTTTAAATTAAATTAAAAAAATATTTTGAAACTCATTATAGTTTTTACGCAGTGAGCATGCATGTGCTTAAAATATTTATGTTTTTTACTCACATTAAAACACTATCATTTTCTTAAAGTTTAGCTTTATACAAAAAAGCGGATAACAGTTACTTATAACACGAGTGGTTCAAGTGAAGGTTTATTTTGCGAATAGGAAATGCTGTGAGACGAGACTGAGTGGGATAGTTTTTCTAGCAAAATAAAATCACATTTAACACTGTGTTATATAGTATTTTTTGTTTCACGTTACTGACATTCCTTTTGCTTTATTCAATTGAATTCAATTTTAGTACTGATTTGTTTGCAGGATTAACTATTACAAATTGCCGAGTACATTCAGGATGCAAATATCCTCTTGTAAATATCTTACAAATTACTTCTGATACAACAGATAGCATAAGCTACAATAGAAATAACACTACAAATGCAAATAATACAGTAACACACTAACAAAATAATACAATAACATGAAATACAAAATAATGGAGATTACTGAACATACAAATATATACAAAACAAGCTGTATCAATTGAGGTTTGACGCCTTACAGTATAATAATCTCATTTATTAGTGCTTGTGGAATTTAGCTTGAACTATTCATTTATAATGAATGCTCGTAATGTCAGAATTGATGAAATAAAGTTATACAAAGATTTATATCTTTCAGAGTTTAGATTAATCAAACGATTGTGAAATGATAATGAATTTGTTTTATTTGTTGATGCGGCCAGACGAAAGTATTTTGTTTTGTTTGTTACATTCGTAGGTTATCGGAACATTTGAGCATCGTCTCACTTTTTGTACTAGTGCTAAAAATGAACTTTTATCACGCACGCACGCACGCCTAAAAAAATTAGATTTTAATAGTTGTTTAAAAAAGAATTCTTTTGCTTGAAATTTACAATAAATAAAATACTAGTCTTGTATTAATTTGTAACGACATTCTTTTTGAATGAAAAGTGTCATCCATGGATGATGTAATTCAATTTGCCGTAATGATCTCCTTTTAATTTGTTCAACTACTTCTACAGGTAAATAAAAATATTTGTATACCAACGCATTTACTATTGCAATTTTGTGTTTTGTTACCATCTCATCCAATATTTTAGACAACAATAACTTCAGAAGGATATTATCTTTTCCTTGATATTAACAGTCAAAAAAGAATAGTAAACCGAAACTCCATTAAATTTCATCGAAAAAAGTGAAGTGAATCGGTTCAGTGAGTTGCGAATATTGGAATAAAAACGCAACATCCAAATTAAATTATGAGAATTTAATTGAAAACAAATAGCAAGATAGCACTGGGACAAAAATGACGAGGAGTCAACGCTTGCTATGAGTCTGCAAAACGTGCATATTTTTCAAATGTTAATTTATTTTTTGTTCGTTGTGATGTAAAATTAATACTAGTGAGAGAAGTGGATTTATCCTGTACCAGCTATTAATTTGCCTGCATTGGCAAATTCATGAACAGTACTTGTAGCAAAAATTATTACCTTTGCAATTTTTTATTATACATTTTTCTCTCGTATTTTATGCGTTATTGTACTCATTCATATAATTTTCCTTCAAATTTCTCTTCTATCTCATTGACCTTTTTTCCAATAAATGATTTAAGAGTCCAATATTTTTCTTGACGAGAAGTGTATGCAGTGAGCTAGAACATTACAGCTCACTATTCTTTTTAATCGAGCACTGTTTTGATTACTTCGACACAAATCTTTCTTTTAGAAACAAAGGAGAGTGGAGCAAGTCGGGGCGGAACGGGGACGGTGATAACTGAGGAGAGGAACGACGTGAAGCGGAGGAGAGAGGGAGTAGGAAGAGCGGTGGCGGGGTGGAAGTGATAGGACGAGGTCAGCAAGGAACCGGTGACGCGGGAAGGAGACCGGCAACATGGCGGAGTAGAGTGGGCATGGGCGAGGGGGCGGACTTGTCAGGGGGAGCCGAAGAAGACCGGGTTGCGGACTTGAGACTTGGCGGAAAAAAGTGTGTGCCGGAGTGGTTGATGTGGTGGTATAAGGTTTCAGATACATGCAACAATATTGATTATGTCCATTTTACTATAACAAGGTTATTCTGTTCATTGCAAAAAGAGAGATTGGTCTGTGAGTCGATGATAATGTGTAACAAATTGTGAGATGTTAAAAGGCAATAATATTGAAATAAGATTTTGAATATTTGTAAAGTGTATAAATGCCTCGACTTTGACCTCGACTGCAATAATTTGCCTGATGCTATATGAATGCTCAAGTATTGATCTGTGAAAGGGATCGCGTAAGGGATATACATAAGGGATATTAGCGTAAGGGATGTACAAGGAGCAAAAGAAATGGAAGAAACGCGAATGTGATAATACAGGCGAGAAGGAGATAAGTGAAGCGTAAGGGACCTAATGAGTCGAGAAGGTAATGGGGGAGGTGGGAAGAAATGGGCGGGGTGTGGAAGGGCAGGGCAAGGCGAATAGATGAGCGTCAAGCGGAGGGCCGGGCACGGCGCGGCAGGACAAGAGTGGAGGTAATGTGATGAGGGGGGGACGGGTGTCGCGTAGAAGGGTAGGTCAGAGGCACGGAGAGAATTTGGGCAAGAAAAGGCGGAGATTGGTTTGGTTCGGTCTTTTCGTGTTTCCGGGCGCGTCAACTGCTTCGGTCATTAGTCCCGTTAGTGAAGTGCATGTTTGTTTCTCGGGAGATGGTGGTGGTCCTCCCCAGCTGGATGGTGAGACCCGGCGCCGACCTACCGTCGGCTAGTGGGGTTTCCGCTAACTAGGACTCTCCCACCAGCGGGGCACCGCAAGGAGAAGCTCTAAACTCGTGACCAGTCTCCCGGAATATGTGGTAGTGTAGTGCATGTTAGTATAAGTGTGTGTGTAAGGGGAGAGGATTGGACAAGGAAGAGGAAGGACAGATCGCGCTCGGTTCGGGGCCCGTTTGGTAGGATATTGCTCCGGCATGCGCCTGGTGTTGATCGTAGAAACCACGGATCACAGCAGCCGGCCGCTAGAATTCTCCTCCAGGCAGCGACTGAATTCGACCTAGCTGAAAAGCGAGTGTCGAAAATCCTACCGCCGTGGGGAGTGGGAACCTAGGACCTCCCGGTCAGAGGCGCTGCAGTGACATCGGAGGCATGCACTGAGCTACCGCTCCCGGTAAAAGGCGGAGAGGAAATGGGCGGCGGGTGAAAGGGATGTGCGAAACGTCTAGATAACTCCAAGACGTGCGTCAAGGAGAGGGACGGGCGAGGCGAGGCGACGCTGAACGAGACTGGAAGTAATGTGACGAAAGGATTGGTGGCTCAGTGGATCAGCTGATGGCTCTGCAGTGCCTCTCACCGGGAGGTCCTAGGTTTGAGTCCCGACGGCGGGAGGATTTTCGACACCAGCTTGCGGCTACATCGAATTCAGTCGCTGTCTGGAGGAGAATTCTAGCGGCTAGCTGATCTAATCGATAATTTTACTCGGTTTCTTCGATCAACACTAGGCCAATCGAGCCATGGGTCACTAGCGATCTTTCCTTCCTCTTCCTTGTCCTATCCTCACCTCATACACACTCTTACACTAACATGGACTACACTACCACACGTGCCAGAAGACCGGTCCGAAACATAGAGCATGTCTCTGCTGGGGCAATGTCTCGCTGGTAGGAGATACCTGATTGAGGAAAACCCGACTAGTCAACGGTCGGCGCCAGATCTCGTCATCCATCGGGGAAAGATCACCGCCACCTCCAGACGAAACATGAACTACACTTACGAGACTAATGATATCGGTAGTTGACGCGCCCTGAACCACAATCAATCAATCAATCAATCAATCAATCAATCAACGAAGAGGGGATGGGTGTCGCGGGAAGAAGAGGTCAGAGGGGCGGAGAGGGTTCGGCCAAAGCGAGGCGTGGAAGTCGGCCAAGGTAAGGAATTATTGTGGGTTGTACGGGTACGTCCAAGTGGATTGGTTCGCGGAAGCGGGCGAGGAGAGGGGGGGCGTGGAGGTGGAGGGGGGCACGTGTGCGTGGCGGGGAGTTGCGCGGGTCGTTATGTAATATGCATGAGCGAGCAGACAGCGCGGTCTCCGCGGGGGAGACGGTTTTACAGGGCCCGGGTTTATGAATGAAATATCCGCCGCAATTAGCATACGCCGCACGCGGACACGCACGCGCACGCGTGGCCCGCGCGCCTGCCGCCGCCGGCGCACGTTGCGACAGCCTATTCCGCCAATTTCACCAGGTTATCATGTGCCCCACATAGAGGACTAATGAACGCAATAATAAGTTGGTAGAGAATACAAAAAATGTCGAGTCCTGACAGCGGCAGGATTTTCGACACTAGCTTTTCAGCTAGGTCGAATTCAGCTGCTGTCTGAAGAAGAATTCTAGCGGCCGGCTGCTCTGATCGGTAGTTTTCCGTGGTTTTTCCGATCAACACCAGGCGAATGCCGGAGCAGTACTCTACCAAACGGGCCACGGACCGAGCGCGATCTGTCCTTCCTCATCCTTGTTCTATCCTCTCCCCTTACACACACACTTACTCTAACATGCACTACACTACCACATATCCCGGGAGACCGGTCGGGAGCTTAAAGATTGTTCCGGCTGGGGCGGTGCCCCGCTGGTGGGAGAGTCCTGGTGAGGGGGAAACCCCACTAGCCGACGGTAGGTGGGCGCCGGATCTCGCCATCCAGCGGGGGAAGATCACCGCCATCTCCCGCGAAAAAAACATGCACTACACAAACGGCACTAATGACCAAAGCAGTTGACGCGCCCGGAAACACGAAAAAGTCAATCAATCAATTAATCAAACGAAAAATGACGTAGGCAAACCCTGTCTTTGTCACTGGTATGTTACAGCTAGCGCGTGTAAAAACCTAAATGAGTAGTTTAATATATTCAACGTGTGTAAATGTTAGATTTATTTTTGGTAACTATGAATTTAAAAAACCGTTCTTGAAGACTCACTTTTTAAATGAGAATTTTTCTATTGTTAATTGACCTTCAAGTTCATGTTTTACTGACTAGACCGATAAAAATGGTTGCACGACGGGTGAACACAAATCACGGTTCAAGACCACCAACGTGCCCTATTTACCATGACATTAACTATTTAACATGACGACAATGGTTATTAATCTAACAACGTTTACGTTTCGTAGACAAATTTACTAGTATGTAGAAAATAGTGAGATGAAAATTTAGATGTCGGCAAAAATACTTTTTGTATTGAAACATACCCTTAACTGCTACTTATTGGGCGATTCGTCGTAACCCGTTTCCAAATTTCTAATAACATGGTCGCCAGGAAAAAGGTTACGATAATATTTTAACTATTATTACTCTGATAAAAACTGAATACTATCCCGCTAGCTGGGTCGATGGGTCACGTCAGAAATAATCGCTATTATCTATTAATAGCCGATTACCCGATCTGCCATCTATACAGAATGGCGAGGAATCTGAAAACAGAGATTTGATCTAGCTACTTATTAGCTTGAATTGGCCAATGAAAATCATTTTATCTTTCGTTCAGATAAACTTAATGTTTATTTCTAGCAATATAGCAAATAAAAATGTAAAGAATTTACATGGAGAACTTTCTGAGTCATATCCTGTTTCGAACCTTATACGTGATTCTGGTCTTCGCGTGCTCTTGATTGGTGGTTCCTCCAAGAAACGGCTTCCATTCTTCTATTTGAAGCTCCGAAGTCCCGAAGTCCAAATACCACGGATCTTCTTTTCTTCTTTGAAAATGAACACCGCCGATTCACCGCTTCGCACCACTCAAATATTTGTTCCAGCTCCACTATATTATGTCCGATGCCCGTTCCCACCGTATAAATATCCAGTGCTTTTATGATTACACCGCAAAACAAATCTTTTAGTTCTATCTTCCGTTTATAGCAAGAAAATAGGCAAAGTCCCGTATCGTTTGTGAACCGCATACATTTATCAGTTCAAGAAAGATTAAGAGTTCACTCGCGAAAAACTCCAAGTCTTATTAAAAAATTTTTTCTGCAAAAAATTGAGTCCGAATATGTCCCTCAAGTCCGATTCTTGCTCTACCCACGAAAATATTTCAAAGTCCCAACATGCACAAATTAATCAATTCACGAGCGAACTGCTCACCGTTACGACATGCGACCGAATGAATCTTATACTCCCTTTTCAAACCCACAATGCCTCGCCTTCTTTTCTTTTGACAAAATGCCCAAACTTCTTTTTAATAATCAGTCGCCTCCACGGTCAGATGAAAGTTTGTTTATTCTGACAACAACCACGACGTCGTTACTAAGTCGCCAATTGCCTATTATTGGCCCTAACCATTTCGCCCATTTACGACAATATTCTGTAATAAAAAAATGTCCCCATATTTGTATGTCACAGTATTCTCAATATTACAGTTTCGAAGTGACTACTTTAAGCGGTATACTGACAAAATATCCCTGAAATATGAAGGTCTTTGGACTAACGACTAGAAGGCCGAGGTTAATTACAGGATGGTGTATGTCAAATAGGCAGCATAAACAACTATAGACACCCTTTTATTTAATGGTATTATTGCAAAATATTGTGGTGATTATTTTTTAACAATAATAAAATGTGTTATTTTCGTAAAGTAATAGTTTCTGGCTAATGTTTCTGTAACTCTTCAGGCGTGACTTTCACCGCCCGCCTTCAGCGTGACTTTGGAATTTGCCGAAGTTACAATTCAGTTTTCATCTAGGTTAAAATCTTCTAAAATAATATACACATTAGTTTTCATCTAATATATCTTCTAAAATAATATACACATTAACCTAAAAAATATACAAACCACATGTTTCCTTGAGCACTGGACTTCAAAGCCAATAACAATACAAAAAGGGTTTCCAAGGCGATTTTTGCAACAATATGTTTTGTTTCTGCTATTGTTATAGCACTCAATTCCTTAGACAAACTTCTGGTTTTAGTATCTGAATTTAGGTCTGGATAATTTATTTTCTGAATCCCGCCATTGTAGTACTACCACAGAAAATTCTACGTCAGCAACCACAGTATCGTTTATAAAAAAAAATCAACAGCTGGTGTGAAAAGCATGAAAATCTTATACGAGAATCCGAGGTACTACATTGACTGCTAGCTAGCGATCACTTGGCGACGAATTCAAAATCATTATCTGCGTATGCTGTCGTACATGCTAGAGAGTGACCTCGTGACCACTTTTCCCCATAGCACGTCATACGCAGTTTTTTAACTGTTCTTTTGACGTAAAATAAATGAATAAAAATAAATAAATAAATAAATGAAGAACAGCATATGCCATTGTTCACGTTGAGGGTTTAAACATTTAAATGTGAATAATGTTTATTCAATTGATAATTGAAATACAGAAGGGTTACTTACGTAACTACGTTGCAAGCCATTTTGACAGTGAACGCAGATTAATTCGCCTTAAACTTGGTCATACGTGAATTCAGGTCGTAAATCATTGCCTTTTACCCCCTTCGCCCAGGGTCTCAGCGCCGATACTACCCAGTGGGTCACCCATCCAGGAACCAGCGGTGACTCGTGCTATTTAACTTTCGTAACTTTACGAAGATTGATTAAGAAGTTCGGCCACCGGCGCAGACGTACGAAATAGATACAGGTACATATGATATAGATAGATATATATTTATTATTCTGCAGATAGGTATATACAACCTGGTGGCAGAACTCTACAATTCACATATTACTAATAATAACTTTAACTTACTTAACAACGTAACTTTAAATTATTTAAGACATAATAATAATAGTCATAATAGTAGTAATAATAGTAATAATAGTAATAATAATAATAGTAATAATAATATGCTAACAATAATAGCATTAACTACATTTTATGGTTGATCTGCACAGTTATTTTAAACTATTAAATACATGATTACACGACTTTTTAATTACACTTCACTTCACTTTTACTTCACTTCACTTCACAACATTTGAAATTCACTTCTCTTTCTAAATTTACTTCTCTTTCTATATAGCTCCTAAGTGCAGAATATCTCGAACGCGCTTAGAAGGGGAGGGGACTCGGACGCGTTACGTAATGGCTTCTGCATTCGCCTTCCTCAGTTGGGAAATGGGTTTGATTTTTGGTTGATATATGTGGCATCTGTGGTGAACAAAGAGATCTTCGGCGGGTTTTCTCGGGGTTCTCCCGTTTGCTTTCCCCCTCATTCCACCTTTTCTTCGTCAATACCCTATCTTTCATTATCATTGTAGTATTACTCACTAAATCACCTGCCATGCACATCAATACTTACATACAATGCAAACAAAAAAAATGTAGCTTTATACATTCTAAATTTATTTAGTGAAAATATTGAATGAAATAAATAATAATATAATAATAATAAATCATTGTTATTATAAATATTTAATAAATTATTATAATTATAAATTAGTATTACTATTATAATTATTATTTCAATTATTATTATCATAACTTATAATTATTATTATATTACATCTCATATCTCTACGACGACTTCATAAATTGTATAGATTAATGTAATCATAGCACAAATTATGGTTATAATTTTGAGTATAAATATGTACGTTGATTTCCCACCAATTTCCTGATGATTCTGGCCGTTGAGGTGATAGTAATCTTCTGCATATCTCCATAGGTTTACAGGAAATTTTTTTAGACATTGCTGCATGATCTTCGGGATGGCTCCAGTACTTATTGTTTTTAGGAATGATTTTCACTTCGTAGCTGTCCATTGTTGCAAAATAGGCTCTCGGAGTTCCACATAGTCTTCTTTTTTGTATATTTTAACGGAAGATTGGAAGTGATCGGAATTGAGACATTGATATTGTTCAATAAAGAAAACAAGTTAGTCGATATTATTAAGTTGGTTACAGATGAGAGTTCTGATTTTTTTGAGAATCGTTCTGTCCCAGCATAACCGTAAAAAATGATTCTCGAAAACACTCTCGAGGTTATTCAAATGTGCGGAACTCTTGTTCCGGATGATAACTGGTACTTCTAGGCCAATTCTTAGAGGATTATTTTCTCTATTGTATCATGCATGTTTCTACACCATGATCCAACTATACAAGTATGTGTGCAGCCTGAGGTAATGTGCCGTATTGATTCAATTTGTTCTCAACCCAATCGGCAGCAGTCATAGTTCTCTTAGGTCTTTCAGTTTATTTTCTTTAAATGCGTGTTGGAATTACTTGGTCTTGTGTGGCAACCATGAATCTTACAGAGTTGATCTGCCCTGAGATCAACCAGTAGTTCAACGACTGTGTATCAACATGTGCTTGGCTGCTCTCGTTTGGATGCCTTCTGTGAATAGAATTTTCCCTTTCGTGCATCACGTTCTTGCTGATATATATTACTTTGCCTATTATTTTCCTATTATTTTTATTATTTTATCATTATTATTTTATTATTTTATCATTATTATTTTATTATTTTATCATTATTATTTTATTATTTTATCATTATTATTTTATTATTATGTACATTATAAGTACGGTCTGTGTTGAGGTGTGAATTCTTTGTGATCTGAGTTATAATGGTTAGTTCAATTTCTTCCGTTATTACTCACAAATTCTCAACAAAATTCATTCACAATAATATTAGAAATTTTTAATATATTCTATATAATATATCATATTCAGTATAATAAATCACATTTGGCTGGTAAAACAGAAGACATGATATATAAATTTGGTTTTTGTTGAAGAGTATTGAAATACAATAATTATTAATGTTGTATTTATTATGTGTGCGTGTTGTAATGATAATTATTAATCCAAGTGCATGGAGCATATACGTACGGAAAATCATATACACAAGAATAACATCGAATTTTATCCGGTAATTTTTTATGACTAGTAAAATATAATACACGTTGAAGCTAATTAACATTTCTGATTTCTGATTTTTAAACTAGGGAAAGACACCCACGGATGTCTTCCACAACCAGGGTGGCTTCCCTGGTTTCAAAATCAGAATGCAAAAGTGATAATTTCCTTCAACTGCTATTAGATTTTACCACAAACCTTCCTCTTCGAATCTGTTACGACCTCTAGTCATATTAACTATTTTTATGTTAGTGTAGTGAATATGTGTATTTTAAGAATTGTATACGGATTGTAAGTATTGTATACAGATGCATCAACGGATGTCACTGCAGCGCCTCTGACCAGGAGGTCTTGGGTTCGAGTCCTGACGGCGGCAGGATTTTCGACACTAGCTTTTCAACTAGGTCGAATTCTGTCGCTGTATGCAGGAGAATTTTAGTGGCCGGCTGCTCTGATCGGTAGTTTTCCGTGGTTTCTGCGATCAACACCAGGCAAATGCTGGAGCAGTACCCTAACAAACGGGCCACGGACCGCGCGCGATCTGTCCTTCCTCTTCCTTCTCCTATCCTCTCCCCTTACACTAACATGCACTACTCTACCACATATTCCGGGACACCAGTTGGGAGCTTAGAGCTTGTCCCGGCTGGGGCGGTGCCCGGCTGGGGCGGTGCCCGGCTGGTGGGAGAGTCCTGGTTAGCGGGAAACCCCACTAGCCGACGGTAGGTCGGCGCCGGATCTCGCCATGCAGCGGGGGAAGATTACAGCCATCTCCCAATAAAGACATGCACTGCACTAACGGAACTAATGACCCAAGCGGTTGACGTGCCCGGAAACACGAAAAAATCAATCAATTAATACTACTACTACTACTAATATTATTATTATTATTATTATTATTATTATTATTATTATTATTATTTTAGTGTATATGAAGAGAGTTTCAACGGTCCGCGTGCGCAGCATAGTATCGCGCTTGCAGTGCAGGCCAGCCCCGAGAACAATTCAGCTAGTTTCAAAATCAGAACGAACTCCGGAGCGAGATAGGGTGTGACGTCACCCGCGTACGAAAGGGTCTGTCAGGCACCAAAGCAGGAGGCAGTAACTGAAGAGTTATTGGGAGTGTAAAAACCTACGTGCAGGGCTAGTGAGAGGCAAGTGATTGTTATAGTGAACTGAATAAGACCACGGAAATTCTTGGAACTGTGCCTTGCTGGAAGAGTTCAAAAAATTAAAAAGGAGCTTAGTTTTTCAAAACTTTTTTTCTTACTTTGGCGCAGTAGTCTCTGACGAAGTCTGGGCCTACCAGCGGCGATCCGGCCTTGCGGCCATGGGTTTACGGGGTACGTGTGGTGAGCACGTAGGCATAAGTACGCCGTTTTCTGATACTGAGAAGTGGATTTTCTCATCGTCACACATCAACGTGAGTATTACGCATTTCTGAACCTCTCCTTGCTTTCCCTTCCCAATTCTCCAAAACCGGCTACCTAAATGTTGTAGAGTCTGAATATCGACATTTAAACGTCTTTCACTTATCCAATCAGGTTTTCTTACTTGAAACAGGACTCAACCTCTTCACCATAAACATCGCAAATGCGCAACATTTCCTCCCTTAAAAGCAAATTGGAAATTGCTTGCTAATGATTTCAATTGCCGTGCCTTAGAAGACAAAACAGATTTGGAGGCCAATAAGATGTTTATAAGCGTAATTACCATGCTATTTTTTCGAGAACATGAGTGAATAACCTGGCAACATGAGAGTAAGGCTTTCAAGATAAGAAAGAGACGGTTATCAAGGCAGATGGGATGAAAGTGTGGTGAAAGATAACTTCTGGTACGAAAGTTAACAAAATTGGCGGTGTACTGAAAACACTCGGAATCAAAACTTCTCCTACATGCTCCACTACGTGCTCTCTCACCTACGCCCTCTCAAAGCTCTTCAGCCACACAGAAGACCACTCTTATTTAGCCTTTAAGCTTCCACGTGATTTATGGTGAAGCAACGAAATGGTTAGCTTGACAACAGTTACTATTGTTTTATTTTTACAAAATCTACAAACTCAGGATGAGATTATATTTATCGCCACGCGAGGGTTCCTGGTTTAAAAAACCACGCCCACCTACCCATCCGCAACCCTGCTCGAATCTCGTCGCCGTCACGTGACCCATCATCGTCGCACGCGCGTTCGCGGCCTCGCCTCGTCTCGCCGCGGCCTTGACCTGCGAATGGGCGGGGCCTGGAGCCCGCCGCAGAGGAGCGGGCTTCGGTTTATGGGGGCGGCGAATAGCCCCCTGTAAACACTTGCGTGCCCCGGAATTTTGAGGAGCAGTATATCCTCCGCCTCGACTGGTTCCCGCCAACTCCCCCCCCTGTGTCCCCGCCCGTCATTCCTTTTCCCCCCGCCCCCTCCGGCCCTGAACGAAGCACTGGGTTCATAACCCTATACAGCCCCTGGTGTGTAACTGCCACGCAGCTAAACTTAGGCTTCTGAGAAGCACGGGTCGCTTGTTTGTGCCTTGATGCGTCGTAAATTTGCGAGTTGATGGGCCACGTTTTGTTGGACAAGCGTGAAATACAGCCCGTCAGCTTGGTTGAAGATATTGGGGTAGGAAAAACGGAAAAAGAGCCTTAGGAATCGATGCAAAACGTGTCTGAGACTATGAAAGAAAAAAAAAAGCTAGTCTACATAAGATGAAAGTATCCTGAATATTAATATAAGTTCGGTCCAAATTGCTTTCTTAAGGGAAAGAAAAAAAGGAATAATTCAATTATTTTAAAATTCAAGAGGTCAGTTATTTAAAAAATCCTCATAAGCTATGGAGGAGTCAAAATTACTGGTGTGGATATTATTAACTGTTGTTCATCACGGGTTGGCTCAATAATGTCTATAAAATTTATATATTACCTTGATCAATCTAAAAAAAACTTACATCTTCTAAGTTATTCTTCACTGCAACAGTACAGATTTTAAAGCTGATTCGGGCAAAATATAATTCACAATTTGTCACCAATCAAGTCTACGAACACCCTATTTACATTTATCGATCTGTAATTTCAAATTTTAATTAAAAATTTCTAAGAAATTCTTCTATTTGCATTTCAAACGACTGCACCAATCAGTTACGGAGCACGTTCATGAATCGTCATTGGACCCTTAATCACACGTAATCATACGTAAATAATTCCCTTAATCAAACGTACCCTTAATCATACCTAAATATTAATAGTTTTTTAGTTATTGTGAAGTTTAATAGGCCCAGGTATAGGCACCGGTAGCTGGCCGGCGAAGTCGATACCTACCAATAACGCCAAATACATACACATATTTATTATTGTTTATATTATGTATCTGTGATAATATAATGCTACACAATTACTAAAACAATTAGTTTACGTATTTACATATTGACAGCTTAAGAAAAAAGGAAATATCTTAAAATATATTTCACATAATTGACGGTTACAATGCAGCCATCTACAATTTCAATTTACATTTCTAAATTTGCTAAATCCATTTAATATATAATAAACGGTATCAAACTCAACAGCGAGTCCAGTTCGTTTTTGATTGATTTCGAGATAATCTGATCAGAATTCGGAGCCATGTTTGGCCGGCAATCTGAATGATGAACGTTAATATAATGTATCGTGATAATGGAAAACATATCATATTGCAGATTTAATTAACATTGGGACCAGTTTTCAACACCGCTGATTTCCTGACATCGTCAAATGAATGGGCTTACGGGTGGAATGGATCCTCTGCTGATGACTGCGGCGCTCATGCATGACGAGTAGAGCGAAAATGGGAAATGCATATTCACGGATGCAGATACAAAGCGACCGCGCCACCGAGAGAGATACATTGCTCAACACAGAAAACGAAATACTGGAAAAAACAATGTTCCCTCGATTCTCAATCTCGTGCACAATAGGTACACCTGCTGTGATAGCCCCCCTGGAACATCTTCACATCTACACCAAAGTTAACCGGGAGGTCTTTGGATCGAATCGCGAGGGTGGTGGATTTCAGAATCAAATTCAACCACTGGTTGGAAGAGACTTCAAACGGACGGATGTTTTGATCGGTAGTGTTCCGTGATATCTCCGAACAATACTACGCTCGCTCGTGGCTCATAACGAAGTCGCTAGCCTTTCGCCACTGAGATCCGAGTTAGTTTCCCGTCGATCTCATGTGAAATTTGTTCCAAAAAACTATTTTGGCTACTACAAAAAGTCTAGTCCAACCCGTGTGAAGTGTCTTAAACCCTACTAATATCCTATTTCCTTCCCAATTCTGGCTGCTGGGTAGAGACGCAGGAGCGCGTGGTAGGAGGCGCGTATACGGAGATGTTACCTGGCGGTCTCTTGACAACTGACTGCGACGAGACTTGACACGACGTAAAATGAAATGGTAACGGAGGATTACTCCACAGTACAAGCGCTCAACGTTCGTTAAGAGGTTAGGAGACGCGTTACGTCAATGTTGACGAAACAAATTTAAAAAAAAACAAAAAGCAATTCCAGGCAAAACAGGAAAAGTATTCTAACAATTGGGCCACGAACCGCAAGCAATCCTTCCTTTCTGAATTGTGTTACTTCGCCTTCCCTTACACACTCACACACTCATTTATGAGCACTACACTGCCACATATATTCAGTTGGGAGCATATAACTTGTCCCAGTTATGTCTGTGACTCACTGTGGGGGGAATCTGGGCGTGTAGAAATAGAAAAAATTCAAACAAGCCTAACATTTAAAAGATTATGTCCTTCGTCAGCTACTATATTCAGTATCAACCTCTTCTGGAATTGCTTTTCAGTTAATTAAATTAATTTCTTAATTTCACTTTGTTTCGCCACAAATATTTTGTGTATTTCTTTATTTTTTCTGATTTTTTCGGTACCTTAGACTCCAGTCGGTATCACGTTTAGGTAGATTTCAAGCCCAATGAAAGGAAAATCTGTGCATTCACTTTCAGAATCGATTAGAAACTATATAAAATCTGCAACGTGAACTATCTCCGTGTTTGTGTCTCGCATAAGAATATCGACCAAATTTTCTTTAAGGTCACTTCTTAACAACTTGGTTATGTAGCGACCACTCAGATTGTTTTAACTGTAGGAGGAACTGTATGAAGAACACATAAGTACAACACGAACACACACAAACATCCATGCCCGAGGCGGGTTTCGAATCTGCGCCTCTTGCAGGCAGTTACGGCCCTTCTGCCTTAGCGATCTCGGCAATCCAGGCCGGCACCTCGCATGTTTGATATTTATTGACCTATTTGAAAGAATTATCTTTTTCCTGTTAAATTCATTTCAAGAAACCACTATTTCAGCAGGTAAATCTCCCTTAACGTTTTGTGGTGTGCTAAAATTAATTGCCTGAGATCTTAAGTTCAATTCCGAAGCGGAAGAAGATTTGTTTTCGCCCTTCATCTTCAAGTCGTGATAATTGGTGTAGCTTCTTTTAAATTTGTTGCGTTCTTAATTTTATCATTATCGACGCAACGCGTCTCTTCCCCTCGTGTCGAACGTTGAGCGCGGAGTAATTCTCTATTAATCCCGCGCTCTTGCGTCACTACCCAGCGGGCAGAAATGGGAAGGAATTAGGAAAGGGTAGGGTTTAGGACACTTCACAGGGGTTGGGCTAGTCCTTGTGAAGCAGCCGAACTCGTTTTGTTAAAACAAATTTCACATGAGATTCCACAGGGATCGAACCCGGACCTCAGTGGTGAAAGGCTAGAGACCTCGCTATGAGCCACGAGCGCGAAATTGTTTTTTACTCGTTCTTCACGGTATTCCCGGCGGTGAAATAGACCTCCCTGAAGCGCTAGAAGGACCGGTGGCGCCGTTTGTCTTCGGTCGATTTGTCGTCGTCCTCGTCGTCGTCGGGGTTTCGCCGCCATTTGCTGGAGGCATCACTCGCTGGTAACGCGGCCCTATTGCGGGGTTGCTAGATATTACGGTATAAATCCGAGGGCCGGCGGGCGGCTGTATGACGGGCAGTCCGCAAGCAAGGCAGCGGCGACCCGCAGCAACCACTTCCGTGGCGCATAACTCCCCGCGAAGCCGCACTGTGTGTGGCAACGCCGCTCCTGATGGCGCTAAACCTTCGAACCGGAATCTGGATCTGTGGCAATTCTGAATGGTACTTCCTTTACATTGTAGGTTTCTTTACGTTGTAGTGTTCTTTACATTGTAGGGTTCTTTTACACTGTTGGGTTCTTTTACACTGTTGGGTTCTTTTACACTGTTGGGTTCTTTTACACTGTTGGGTTCTTTTACATGTTGGGTTCTTTTACATTGTTGGGTTCTTTTACACTGTTGGGTTCTTTTACACTGTTGGGTTCTTTTACACTGTTGGGTTCTTTTACACTGTTGGGTTCTTTTTCACTGTTGGGTTCTTTTTCACTGGTGGGTTCTTTACATTGTAGACTTATGAAGACGGCAAAGCCGTCGAAAGTGGCTAACTGTAAATTTACTGGGTTGGCGAAGATGCCTTTTTTATTTCTTCGTATAATGTCAACATCATATCACAATTCCCACAATTATGTGTGGATTGCGCCTGTGATTCAGCAAGTGAAGCGGGGTGCTATTTTAACTCGAACGTTTGGCATTTTGTCTGTCTGTAGACACGCGTGTTACACAGTTCGGATCAAAACCGTTGTTGAATTTTGTTTGAATTTGCCAGAAATGTTTCTTGACTCACTAAAGGCGATTTATGTGCAAACGTTTGAAGTTTTAATTCTGTATTGAGCTGCCGTTTTAATGGTTTCATTTTATGTATTTTCAGCTCTTTTGAAATATTCTAGAATTAAAAGTAGATTGTTCGATATTTCCTCTGAATTTTGCTAATAATAAAGGTAATATTTTGCTAAGTCATGTACTCGCTGAAGCTTCGGTTGTCAGGTTGAGTTCCATCTCGTGCATGCTTGTTGGTTTCTGGCCATTCACTTTTCATAATACCCTTCTTAAATAGTATTTTACGCATACTTTTTACCAGAATAGCGTCGTGAAAATTTAGTGGAACAGATTCTATTGGTAGAAGTGTGTTGTCGGTAATGGTAAAAGTAAAATAATAATTAAAATAAAATCTAAAACGATGTTGTATATATAGTTTTGAGTTCCAACGGTAGACGATGTCGAGAAAAATCAAAACTTCGAATTGAACAGGAGCAGAATTTAGCAATAAGGTTAGATATGATTATGGCTGACGTAGATCAAGTATTTTCCAATGATCGAAATATACCTTCTCTTTAAGAACTTCATTAAAAATACAATGGAATTAAAATGATGAAATATTTTAAAAAGCGTACTAATGAACATTCCATAAAATGTATGCATACACATACATACACACACATACACACACATACACACACACACACACACATATATATATATATATATATATGTATATATATATATATATATATATATATATATATATATATATATATATATATATATATATACGACTGGAGAAGTAATTCTCTCAAATTATTTTAAATCATTCGTGTTGAAACAAGTAATGACTCAAAGATTAGAACGAAGTTATTATCTTGATATTTTTACTATTGAAATCACTGAGTGGTGGAGACGAGTGCCACTTATTTTCAGAGTCTGAACTTAAATAGCATTGTGATTTATTGAATGATTTAATAAATTTAAAAAAATGACGTGCAAACTGAAATTACCTCACTTATCCATCACATTGCCATAATGTATTTTACTTTATTGCCTATCTAAACTTTTCGTCTGTTTGCGCCACTGATCCTTCTCAGACAACGTGTGCAGTTCTTTTTCACATATTCCAAAAGTCTTGTATTTTCGGCCACTGTAACCTCGTCGCTCTCTTCCTAGCCTGCTCCTGGGCCACTAACGTGTAATAAATAGGGCGACGACGAGAGCGCCCCTACCGGCCGAATTAGGACCCGTGGGGAATTCCCCCGCCCGCGACCGAGGCGCCCCGGCGGCACGGGCGGAAAGCAGGGCCGCACCGCCTGAAATATGACGCGTGGTGCTGCCTGCACTGAAGGGATTTGTCCGACGCGCCCGGGCGATGCAAGGAGAACGGTGCAATATTGTGCAACATGATGGTAGAAACCATCGAAACTCATGCAGAACACGTATATCCGCTGTTATAAATGGTCGATAATGATATTCAATTGTAGTCTACTTGTGTTGAGTCCAAAAATTCCAAGGCAATCAGAAGGCTGAGATACTAACATTTTCTCCGCAATGCATTCTGTGAGCACCCAAGTAGCAAATTATGCAAGTACTTGTGTGGGTATGAATTTTAAAAGTAATAAAAAAGAGTAAACTATTTCCAATTGCAAATTTAAGAACTATTATTGGAAGGTACTATGGAATGAGAAGGGTGTAATATACCACTGCATTCATTACGCACTCATTGAACGCATAACAAATAAGACCCTCAAGAATAAGACATTTAAGAGAGACCAAACATATTATTGTATTGTACTTGAAACATATAATTTGAACTATTTTAAAGACTCGCACAAGGAGAAAGATGTAAAATCGTGCATCTCTTAGCAGTTCATTTAACTGTGTGGTCGTGTTAAGCACAAACATCAACTAAATGTTTTGCGTTGATTATTGATAACAATTGGTAACAGTACCTAAGGATACATTTACCTTCTACCCACTCTGTGTGATAGGCCTCAGCTGATTATCAACCGTCTTGCTGATTATTTTTGAAAATGCTCTGTTGGAGCATCATTGTGCTCAATATTTTCTTTTTTTAGGGTTAAATTTCATTTTATGTTGTTTGTATGTTGACATTTTATGTTATTATTATTGTATTATATTAATATTTTTCTTTTCTCAGTAAGCATTGAGAACCATACAACTTAGGCTCTGCCAATGCAACAGGTTATGACAAATTTGAGGAAAGACAGAGAAGAAATTCATCTTTGTCCATGTTCAATTTAAGAATTTTCGCACAATATGGCAAGTCTGCGGATAAAGCTTTTTGATGGTTATTCAGATTCTTTTGATAATCCTACTTTTGTAAAACTTGAAGTAAATGGGTCCGTCACTACTCCTGTAGCTGAGGTGATTATTGGCACTATTGCAACCTTTCTCAGTTGCCAAACATTTTGGATTTCTGCTGCCAAATTCTGGTATTTAGAAATCTTCTCTCATTCTGCCTTATTAGATTGTTTGTTAGTGATAGCATTATCTATGATTGTTGATAGTTTCTATTTTATTGATAACTACTTATCAATATTATTATTATTTTTTTTTTTTTTTTGTTGCTGTTGTTTATTTATTTATTTTATGTCAAAAAACAGTTGAAACTGCGTATGACGTGCTATGGGGAGAAGTGAATTCTGTGCACATTTTCAAAATTCTGTGATCCCTACACTAAGTCATATACTACATGAATTTTGAAATTTAAGTTTAAGAAAAGCTCTCATGTAATAAAATCTATTTTCAAGAATAAATAAGCAATAATTTTGGGCTCTTATCCATGATGTCCTTCGTCAAGGAACAATACTTCCTGCCGCAACAACATGGAAACGATAATTACAATAACTATATTTCCCAATGAATTCTAGAAGACGTGCACGGATAATGAAGTTCCATCTACTGTAACTGTAATAACTGTTGTTTTTATTGCTGTTGTTCGTGCTGGTGGTGGTGGTGGTGGTGGTGGTGGTGGTGATGATAGAGATGAATGTCCGTGCGAGGTGGTGAGGGGTGGTGTTTGGGGTGAAGTGCAGAAGGGGGGTTCGGGATTGGTGAGGGGCGGCGGTGTCAAAGGCAGCGTTTAATGTGGGCGGGACGTATCTCAAATAAAGGAATTTGCGCTGTATTATAGGTGAGTCGAGCGTGCTACAAAGACGAGAGAGTTTTGCAGCTTCTCTGCCACTTTCCATTCTCCTCTGACCCGGCAGTCCCGGCAGTTAATTTAATGTTGTGTGTCCTGAAAGATACCTCATCTAAAGAGGGTGACAGTGAATAGGGGCATCTCTGTGAGAAATCACAATGGGGGTGATGTCATAGGAACTTGACATTCAAAAGACGTGTCTCTGAAAATACATTTCATTACCTACAAAGAGTTAAAAAAGGTTCCGAATGAAAATGAATAGTCAATTTGCACCGTATGAGAAAGGATATACGAGTTGACATTGAATGTTTTCAACAATAGGTGAATCACAATATATATAATGTTAACTCATTTTTCAAATAAAAATATGTTATAATCACATACTACGTAGAAAATTCAGAATGTGTAAATGCAAATGATGTCTTGAAGACACGATATCTTGGTATGTATTCTTAAGTTTCCTTTAATCTGATTCTCTTCACAATCAAATCTCTTTTTGCGGTTAATAAGTATCACGAGTCAATCTTGTTGTACTTGCAGTTAATGTTTATAGATTGGAAAGTGCTGCTTTGCGGTACGCGTTCGACAACGTAGATTTTGTGGTATCCCTAACAAAAAGCAGCCATGGGCATATAAAGGAACATGGTACTGCGAAGGAAACGAAGACACTAGACCATCATGGAATCAACATGGCTGCCGTCTCGCATATTTAGAATTATTTCCAATAGTTTATACTAGTAACATTCCTGAATTCACACTAAAGCAATAATGCAAGGAACCCGTAAGAAAGTGTCTTTGGAGTACTCATTTCAAAATGCCAGCGTCGACTTCTATTGACATTGGTTCCCTCAACGTTCGTACGCTAATTCTCGTTTTCCCAGCTCGTACTCTCTCTGCCTCTCTTTGCTTATTTATATTACTCTTACATGTTTACCCAAACCATAGACTAAAGAGGTATACTTCTTTACTCTATGCCCAAACACGTGTACCCTTTCCTGCATAACCAGTGATGACGAGGACACCGGAGATAAGGCAGAACGCCATAGAAATTTATTTTTGCATAGGTCATGTGAATCACGTTTCGTACGGGAAGTATGGATGTTTCAAAGAGAAATAATGAGGTCTTTTAACTAAATTCTTTGACTTAACACTCCGATCGAAGAAAAGCAAGCATCGAATATTTATTTCCTTGATTTTTACCAATGAAAATTTTATAACTAAATTACACAAATTATCATTAATACATAACTTGAAATATTGATGTATTAACAATACAAAAAATATCTTCAGTTTCTTCATGCGATTCTATATAAACTCAATAAAAAAGGTCTCTTATATCTAATTACAAAACCAAGTACAATTATTCATCCTTAGGGCTTTATTTTGGCGTCATACTATAAGAATAACTTAGTGTCTCTCATTTCCTTTAAGAAATTTATAAATAAAACCACGCCTGTGCGCAGAATACGTGTTTGTAATTCCAGAACCCAGATAAATTCACAATTCACTGTTCCCCGTAGCACGTCATACGCAGTTTTAATTGTTTTTTGACGTAAAATAAAATAAATAAATAATATTGACGTCGTTCCAGAAGGATATGTGTAGTTCTGTCACAATTTGGCCATTATTTCGGTAACGTTTTGAATATGAGAGATTGTAACAGAATTTAGAAAGAAAAAGTTTAGTACACAGAATCTCTATGGGTCATAATCATTATTGTAGAACAACAATTTTCAACATGGATCGTCTAGTTGATCTGAGAATTAATAGGCGAGTATAACAAGTATCTTTATGCAGTAAGAAAACTTGTGCTGAAACAGTTTACAAGAGTTCATTTAAAACAATTGCTTTGTAAACAGATATTATGTAGATTTAATTTGTGATATTTTAAGCCTATACTTTGACATCCTTCAGAAAGGACGTTAACCGTATACGTAGTCTTTTTTGAAAAATATAAGTATTCGGTCAGTACTATTATTTACTGCTATTAAGCTGTACTCTTTAATTTTCAATTAACTTTGAACGAAGTGAATTTTCAACACGTTTCATTTGTTCCATATCAAGATGCTGGAATACTGCCAGAAACCTTTTCAGATAAAGAACTAGGATGTGGTGTAGTCATGACTTGCACAGATTCTCTAAAAGCCGAGTACCCTATAATATTTATTTAGATAATTTGTTTACGTCAATCCCTCTTCTTAGTGATTTATGCAATAGAAACATTCACGTCACAAGAACAATAAAGCCTAACAGAATTGGTTGTGATTGTTATGTTATGAAGAAAGAACAATTGAAAATTCGAAGGGAAACTTTTGATTTCAGATCCAGTGTATATGCTAATTGCGGAATATAATGACGACAGCGTTGTTAACATTGCCCCTAATTTTGACAGCATATTTCTCTGTCGCAATTCGTTTCGTTTCTCTCAGCGCGAGAAGAACAGGATTACTAATTGGGATGCTACAATTGCTGGATAATTACATATGGGAGGAATCGATAATGCAGATAAAAATATATCGCTGAACAGAGGGTCAATAAGACGGAAGAAGGAGTATTTTCCCATAATAGTTCATCTAAGATGTTGCTAAGTGTAATAATTGGAAACTGTATCGAGCAGATTGCCGCAGAGTCAACTACTTACACACCGCCGATTTGCTTGTGTAATTCTTGAGTCTAATCGGCGTGTTCTTTCATCTCGAGGAAGACCATCAAATCATTGTAAGGTGGATTCCCGCTATGATAGGAAATATCAATATGTGACACTTTTACCACAGGATGAAATTATCTTCAGTCACTGTCTGGAGGAGAATTCTAGCTCTGATCGGTAGTTTTCCGTGGTTTCTCCGATCAACACCAGGCGAATACCGGAGCAGTACCCTACCAAACGGGCCTCGGACCGCGCGCGATCTGTCCTTCCTTTTCCTTGTCCTATCCTCTCCCCTTACACACTCACTTACTCTAACATGCACTACACTACCACATATTCCGGGAGACCGGTCGGGAGCTTAGAGCTTCTCCCGGCTGGGGCGGTGCCCCACTGGTGGGAGAGTCCTGGTTAGGAGGAAACCCCAGTAGCCGACGGTAGGCTGACGTCGTGTTCATCTGGTCTCAATTGTTCCCGTTGGGATCTGTCGACCAGGGCGCGTTCAAAAATACTTTGTGCTCGATCCGCGGTGGGTATGGAATACTAGCAATGGATTGCGTTCACAATACGTGTGTTTAGAAATAATAATATTAACGTTTTTTAAAACAAACCTTAATTTATTTATTTAAGAAAACCGTTAAGAAACCTAAACGCGTATCGACACACGGGCCGAAAAATTACACATATCCCACAACCTCAATTTGAAATCAAAGATTTTCAAAGAAGTAAAGAATTCTATTTCTATATATCAGACTATCGTGGGCTTATGTTTCTTCTTTTATACTGTCTGTCCCTCTGAACGCACGTGGCACAGAATACACACTCTAGTTTTCTTGGACGTTTGTTATTCCCGGTGGATTCGCTGCGTTCTGGGTAGCGTTAACATTGCAACCATAAGTCAACAATAGTCAGTTCGTTTCGCCCCACCTCTTGTCACTCCCCCACGCTCCGCCATCCCACAATTTCAGTTGAATTGAAATGTCTATCCGTAAGAATCTTGTCATTTATTTCCGCATCATTACATAAAATTCGTTTCATTATATATTTAGTAAATTAATACTCAGAGACGTGCTTGAAAGTAATTTCTAAGATATATAACGTTTACCTAAGATGAATGTACCTTTTTAATTTAAGTAAGTATTCATTTACAATAAGTACAATCTAAAAACTTCGGTATGCGATCCTCCTTTGTCCTATTATTATTTATTACTCAGGTTTAGAGGCTAAGATGATTCACATTCATTTGAATTCCGGATCTAATATATCATTCACCTTCTCTATTAGTGACGTAAATAACTATTGTTCCAGTGTAACAATAACACAGCGAATAATATAATAAAACTTAGTTGGAGTTAAGTAAATTTCAGTAAGTGATATTTTTACAATTATGTTTCAGACGGAAGGGTTTCACAGAAAGTGTCGTGTTGCGTCTTGAACACTTGTTCCTATCAGTGTTCTGGAAAATTTCGCTCTCTTATCTTTAGGGCTTAAGACACCAGCGGGTAGCAACCTTCGCCCTTCCACACGCCGCGTCGAAGCGGCGTCTCCGCAGACGCGGTACTTTTCGCCAGCATCAACCGCATCGCGGAGCGACGCTGGCTGATAGCGGCGCGGAAATACGCCGGCACGGACGTATGCGGCGACGCGGGTGGGGGCGACGGCGGGGGCGGGGTGGCGGTGGCGGTGGCGGCGGCGGTGGCGGCGGCGGCGGCGACGACGACGACGGAGCCGTGGCGGTGGCGGTGGCGGGGTGGGGCGGCGGCGGCGGCGGTGGGGATTGGAGGCTCGAACCGGGGCGAGGGCGGCGGCGGGGGTCGGGGCGACGGCGAGGGCGGTGGAACATCGGCGGCGGCGGAGGCGGGGCGGCGGCAGGGGCGGGGGTGGCGGGGACGGCGGCGGCGAGTGTGGCGACGGTGGGGCGGGGATGTCGGTGGCGGGGGCCGGGAGTGGAGGCGGGAGGCGAGAAGTGGAGGCGGAGGTCGGGGCGGCGGCGGCAGGGGTGGCGGTGTCGGGGGCGGGAGCGGTGTCGGGGGCGGGAGCGGTGTCGGGGGCGGGAGCGGTGTCGGGGGCGGGAGCGGTGTCGGGGGCGGGAGCGGTGTCGGGGGCGGGAGCGGTGGCGGGGGCGGGAGCGATGGCGGGGGCGGGGAGCGTAGGTGGGGGCGAGGGGCGGGGCGGCAGTGAGGGCGGGGGTGGGGGCGGTGGCGGCGGCGGGAGCATCGGTGGGATCGGGGCGGCGGCGGTGGTGGGAAGCGGACGCGGGAAGTGGTGGCTGTGGCGGGGCGGGACGGAGGCGGTAGAGTGCGCGGTGATAGGCACCGCCCACGCTGTCGCCGCGTCCCGGCGATGAGAGCCGCCGCCGCTGGATGGGGAAGTTGAGAGAGGCTGAGCGGCTGCGAGCGTGGTGATCTGTCGCGGACCGTCAATTTCCGACCCGCGCCGCAGCCGCCGACCTGGCCCGCGCCAACGACTCCCAGTCCGCTGGCGGTGCCTTCATCTTCGACACCGTGGCTTCCAAAACCACGAGTTCCCGTCCCCACGTATTGGCTTCGCTCGTCGTCTGCCTTCGCACATGCCGTAGTGTCCCCCACGCGCCACCTTCCCCATACGTCCCCCTCTCCACATTCCTCGTTCCCACTATCCCGAATTCGACAACCGTAACTTCCTGGCCTACGGCCCTGATATCCACGCAACCCCTGCTGTGCTTATCTCGCCCTTGCCAGCTGATGTAGCTCAGAGTATCAACTGACGGCACTGCAATGCCGCTGATCGGGAGGGCTTATGGTTCCAGTCCAGACGGTGGCAGGATTCGACGCTAGCTAATAGCTAGGCCAATTCAGCCGCTGCTTCGAGGCGATCCTAGCGGACGGCTGCTCTAATCGGTAGTTTGCCAAGGTTTATCCGATTATCAGCAAGGAAATGCAGGAGCAGTTCCGTAACAACCGGGTCACATTCCGCGATCTTTCCTTCCATTTCTTGCCCTACCCTCAGCACCTGACTTACACACAGCACACTACCACACGTGGTGGGAAATCAGTCGGGAGCTTAGAGCGTGTCCCGGCTGGGGCGGAGCCCCTCTGATGGAAGATGGACTGAATGGGGAAAAATCCTGCAAGCTGATGGAAAGGACGACACCGGATTTTGCCACCCAGCGTAGAACCAACACCAAGTCCTCCCGTGATAAAAACGCGCCCTACACTTTCGAGACTAATGACCAAACAGTTCCTCCCGGAAGCTAAACAATCAGTAAATCAAACAACCCATCAGTCGTTTCTGTGTACGTCGTGTGTTTAACAGCTGTCCCGACCACTCTAGGTATCTTGGTTTTTGATGCCTCCAATTTCTCTATAAATGCCGCTTATTCTGCTGGCATTTAGATCGTCCCTACAGGTCACATTCTAGCAGCGGAGAATCTACGACTACATCCCAGGCCTGTTATCTAGAATGGATCACACTCACAAGACTAGTAACGATAGCAGGTGACGCATCTAAGAAAACAATACTAGCAATCAATCGATGTTGCTTCTCCGCCTCCCTCGGGCGGTCCCCGTTCACGTGACTCATTGTGTTAATGTTAATGCCTTTTTTTTTACGTGGCGAGACTCGGGCCATCAGGCCCGCTCTTCCGTCTAACCACACAAATTTCGGTACGCTCCTTTCACCACCTAGCTGAGAAAGGAGGTATTATCATGGGGTACGAAACAGGCGGAACTCAATTTTGTTCAGAGGCTTTCTTTAGGCTTGAGGGTCTTTTACATGCAGTAAATCTACTACATGGGACAGCCGACTTTATTTCCCCTCCGAAGGAAGGCGTACGAAGGATTTTTTCACCCTTGAAAATCCACGGCTTCGATCGGGTTTGAACTCGCAAACTCCGGTACAACAGTCCAATACGCTAACCGTTATACCACCGATATTCCATCTGCAATACCCGTGATCTGGCGTCGTGGGTATGGTGATGAGGTGTTGTTGACGTAATAAAATAAAATAATATGAAAATGAAATAAAAAACAATTGACTCACTGATTTGTGAAGCACCTTTCTTCTTTCTGAACGTCGATGAGCAGCTCCGATTACTCGTTAACTTCAAAAGGAGGAAAAATCAGATGGCCAAGGGAAAGGCGCGGAAATTGGAAATCGCAGGATGAAAGTCTACAGCTGCAACCACGAAGCAGGTATGGAGACGATGATGAAATAATTGAAGTCATCTTCGTCAACTTAATGAATTTATTCACCATCTCACGACTTTTGCCATTTATAGTGAGACTGGTGATTACGGCAAAGCCGTCAAAGCCGGCTCTATCAATAAATTCATTATGTTGACGAAGATGGCATCAATTATTTCATCATTGTCTCCTTATCTGCTTCGTGGGTTGCAGCTGAGGTTTTTTGTGTTGCCATTTACCTTTTTCCTCTTTTTCCTCTTTGCTATGTCCTTTTTTTCTTACTTTTGATGTTGGTGAGTAAGAAGAGCTTCTCATCTACCTTCAGAGGAAGCTGGTTTTTTCACAAATCAGCAAACTATTGTAGCTTTTTCTCAATGACACGATTATTGTTAATTATGATATCAATAAATAATTTGATAGGTTTTCAATTCAGCTGTATTTTTTAATTTTTTTTCAAAAAATTTTAAAATTTTAAAAATTTAATAAATTTAAATTTTTTTTCATAAAAATACATGTACTACACAAACTTTCTTAAATTAGTAAGTGTTCCAAAATGTTAGATTTGAGCTTTTATCTGTTTATTAGGTATATCAATTTCAACAACTTTCTTCTAGTTTTCTTCTTCTTTACCTTTCCTCCTTGTTCCTTTTTTTTGTTTATGGCGAATTGTACCACATCCTTCTCCCTCCCGTTTCTCCTCTATTCTGCTGTTCCTCGAATAATTTTTTACACTCTCTTTGTTCTCTACTTTCCGTCTCAAACACTTCTTGAATCTGCCCTCAGACATCGTTCATCTTAAGTGGTTTCTATTTATAAAATAGTATCTGCAATGTCCATTTAGGCTGTAGAATTTATGTTGGAACCGTTAGTAGATGTCATAATATTCGTAACGAATGAAATATTGCATAACGTAATAATTGATGTGTATTAATGTGTTGTATTATTTATTGCACAATTTTGAAAAGTAACACTTTGTCTTTATTAATGAATTTTGGTTGTCTACAGGGCAGCGTTTTTCATTTATGACATGTGATTTCAAAATGTCACTTTACATCGTATTATTACAGAAAACAAATGGATGCAAATCATAACTAATGAGCATATCTCTGTGTTGTTTCAGGTATGTGTGCACAGCAATACCGTTATCTGGAATACTCCTTCCTGCCACAAGTCAGTACGATAATACAATCACATGAGAACCAAATAATATTTTTATTATTAGCTTATTACGAATTTTGAGTACTCTTTAACGTAGCTTTTGCTTTAAGCATCGGATGATAGATTACGTAAATAATATACTTTTCGCCTACAATATTGAATCATTTGCAGTGAGTGGGAAAAGACAAGGGAATGTGAGTCAATGTTTTTTGTTAGCTCCAAATCAGAAAGATGTGAATACCCTAATTCCTTAATGAATTCAATAATCATTACTTCTTAAATCACTTTCAAGCCCATCCATGGTATGGACATGAAGAAAATATTGCTTAAATTTGAGAATTACTTCTGAATGCTTCATTTTCGGGCTGTACATTTATTAATACAAAAAATAAACACTTTTTTCTCGTTTGCAGCCCAAGATATTAAACATTAGAGCCAAGACATTTAACATAAACGTTTTAGGATGTAAGTAAAAGAACGATAATAAATATTACATGGGAAGCAAACATTTACGTATTTACATCATTTCATGCCAGTACGGATTGGACTGATATGACTGCTTGCCTTTCATCGTTACTTTTATTTTTTATATTCACTTTTATTTAATAGGTAATTATTAAACAAGTTTGATAACTTGATACTATATGGTTATGCCGAAAGTCTTTAACGCAATTACAATACGTACATCCTACTGCGTTCTAATCTTTCGAATTCTGGAAAGATTCATTAATTTGTTATTTTTTTAATTTTAATTAATTTTATTAATAGACTATTAGAGTAATTTCATCGATAGTTCAAAATTTCATTGTATTTGCTGCCAGCGAACATGTAGTGGAAATCTCATTCTGCCCCTACAAGTAGACAACTCATCCTGCAATGATGATACACAGATACACAAACACTCAGGGGACAAAGTACCCTCGGGCAAAGACAATATTGAAAGTTCGGTCGTTATTGATCATCTTTGATTGCAAAATTGATCCGGGCCCTGCAGCATAGTGGTTACGGCGGTGGACGGGACCTGCGGAATCCGCGGGTTCCAATTCCGCCTAGGCATGGATGTTTGCGTAAGTTAAGACATAGGACACTTTACTACGGCGGCGGTGATGGTATAACGGTATAACGGTTAGCGTATCGGGCTACTATACCCAAGTTTGCGGGTTCAAACCCGATCGAAGCGATTTTAAGAGCGAAAATATCCTTCGTACGCCTTCCTTCGGAGGGGAAGTAAAGCCGGCTGTCCCAATTAGTAGATTTACTGCATGTAAAAGATCAAGCCTAAATGAAGCCTCTGAGCTAAATTTAAATTGCCTATTTCGTCGCCCAAGTAATATCTTCTTTCTCCCGTAGTAGGAGAAAGGAGCGTAACGAAATTTGCGTGGTCAGGCGGAAGAGCAGGCCTCATGGCCTGAATCTCATGTAAAATAATTTCCTCTTAATAGTTATAATTTCTAATTTTATAGCTTTGCTTCACTCAATACCTACAGATCTCTTCCAGTTCTTAAGTGTACAATGAGTATTCTAGAGAGGAAAGAGTACTCTTGGTGGGTTATATCTTCTTCCACCGTACTAAATGAAAACAACATGAACTAAGAAAACTGCTGTTTTGTAAATAAAGACCAGGATTTATATTAAAGCGTAAGTACGAAACATTTACTTCCAACTCGCTCATTAATTGATGCAGTTTCTTTCCAATTTGTGCACACTGAAAAAAGTAAACCTTTGTAGGTAAAGTTGCAGGTCATTGAATTTTATCCTTCTCGGACTATCTGATTTCCGCATATGTATCCACTTTTATTTAAACGAAGAGGGAAAAACAAAATGTTGACTTGAACAATGTAGTCTGCCGTTTAAATTTTAATTTCCTATTCTTGAACTGTAAAGCTCTTCTCGTCGGAGAAAAGTAAATATTCATATCTTTCCTCACGACAGACTCTGTCATAGTTTGGAAATATCTCTCATCAGGAGCCTCCTTTATTTTCCTTACTTATACTTCAGGGGCGTTCAGAAATTACGTAACGCTAAAGAGGCTATGTGGTGAGGCAGCGTAACTCTGCGTTACATAGGGGAAGGGGATGTTAGTTTAGTGTTACATAACATTGATATTTATTTTTCAATATTATACTAAAACATTAAAATATTTACTAATTATTTTTAATTGCAAATAAATTAAAAATTTGTTATGAACAAACTGCTCAATAAATTGAATTTGTATCAAGAGTATATTGATTGAATTTGTTACGTTATAAAGAAAATGTTCAAAAACTAATCTGTGTTGTACAATCTAATTAAATTGGCACTGTACTCTCTCGCCCATTCATCTACTATGGTATAAGCACGTTTTGTTGTCAGAAATGTTGATGACTGTGCGTCCTTCCTTCACTCAAAACTTGATCCCTATCTTGTTGTTAGGTACAGTCAGCATCGCCAGCTAAATCAGACTTTTCTGCATTTTATTATGTAACAAGAATAAAATTAATACGAATTGGTTTTCCTGTGATACCATTTACTAGTTGAATGTGGCTCGCAGGCAATGTAAACTGTTAAAGTATTTTTATGTGCTGAAAATTTCTTTCATACATCATTTCTTTCATGCGTCCTTTGTTCAAATATGTTCTTATAGTATCTGGCATTCAACTTACCAATAAATCCTAGTAGCTAGTAATGTTATACTCCCCTTTAAATATTTCCAACACCCAATGACCATTGTATATTACCTCCAAACGGGATACAAACTGGTAATATTTCAATTTCAAAAATATAATTGCGATAAATTTTTGCTGTGTTTGATTATGCGAATAATTAGAGTGTAGTACGATTTTTGCTAATAGACCCAATAATGCCCAATAATCTATAAGCCGTTCTTTTGAGTTATTCTCTAAACCTAATATAAGATCATTCTCAATTAGTTCCGAAAATTCTGTTGCAAAATGTTCTGCAACAACATTTGATTCTTCCCTGATTGGCTTAACACTTACTATTTTTCTTCCCTAATTTTTGGAAAGATTAAAACTCACAAACTTGTCAATATATGTTCACTTTAACTTTGCAATTTATTTTAACAAATCTATATAAATTTTAAAAGATGGCTGTTTTGTATTTTTATGTAAATATGGTGTTAAGTTTAATAAGAATAATTTCTGGGTCACGTTCATTTGAAAATCAATATTTTTACACTTACGAATGTAAGTGAAAAGTCGAACGTAAGAACGTTTATTTATTCTCTAACATTACTCACAGTTTTGTTTTCTACATATTCACTTGAAATTCTTCAAATTTAATAAGTTACAAGGCAATTTTGTTCGTAGGTTTTTGTAAATTTATTTTAAAGAAATACAGTAATTGCATACGGATAAACGAATAAAAGATCAAATGAAATATGCCTCGCAATTCACTTGTTCAAACAAACATTAATTGTTTAATTAAAAATGCCAACATCAATGTTGCCAACGTCGTGAAAGAAAATTATAGCGTTTGAGCGAAAAATGCCTTTGAGTGTACCTTTCGGTGTACCTCCGGTACACCGAGTTTAATCAACTCCACCTGCAAAGATTTACAACTAGGTACTAAGGTGCGTAGGATTAACTCTAGCTTACTCATAAGATCGCAGCCCAGAACACGCCAAAAACACGTTTTTAAAAACTTCTTTGAATCTTCTGGTCGGATGCGAAAACAAATTATTAGTGTTCCCATCAGAAGACCAAGACACGTCTAATGGCACTCAATACGTCTCGATCGCTGCACGGGAAGTGGCGACACTCAAGCCGTGAGTGTCGGAACCTCACTTTCGCACCCTACGGATTTTCTCCAATTCTGTACCAGGATTTGTCATCCTTGAAAATTGCATTACGTAATTTATGGATGGTCCATCAATTTATTATACAATCAAAAATATGGGGTTTATTAATAATTCGTTTTTCATAGACAACATCACACAACTCTCACGCCATCGCTGACATACTGGACTATCGTTTCGGGCGTTCACCCCCAAATTCCTCGAAAACAGACAGAAGGGATTCTCATTAACAGCAGCTAAAAGTTTGGGATGCTTGATTTTGCGGTGTAAAAATAGAAATAAAACATACAGTGATATTAATTGTCTCGTAGTAGAGAGGATAGTAAAAAACAATGAAGTCGGGAGTAGTGAAATAGCTGCAATTTAGTAATGTTAGTTATAAATCGTGTGTGTCTGAACCGTCGAACGAACTGGATTTGCTCCAAGCTCGACCAGCCGTTATGTGCTTCCTATATATTGGGATCCTATTTTCGACGATAGAAAAACAGTCTTTACTAAAAGGTTCATTGAGCGTGGGTGAAATATATTAAAGAAACGATTAACGAATTTAATTTTATTTATTGAAATATGTATTCATATATTCATTCGTTCTTGGTATGGTACAATCATCTTGCGCATATAGTCTTGTTTTCATAGTATACGTGGGTAATATTTTTTCTGTCTTCTCTGATATTCAGAAAATAGATTTTTCTAATGCTGTAGTCTAGAATTAAAACTCCTTTCAGATGTAAAACACTGCACTTTTTCTTGACCCCGACTTCGTTGAGATGAGAAATTCCAGTTTATTAGCTCTAGAAATATAAATTATCCATCAGAACAATAATTTAGAAAATCAATTAACTGAATTATCTTTCTTATTTATTATGTTCTGTGGGGATTTCTTTTTCACCAATTTTGCAATTTACTTTCTTAAGTTGATTCGTTTCCTATGAAACTGTTACCGGCAAAGGTGACACACATCATTAACAGATGTCACTGCAGTGCGTCTGACCGGGAAGTCCTGGGTTATAGTCCCGAAACTGACAGGTTTCAGACACTACCTAGACATCTATGTTGAATTCAGCTCCTGTATGGAGGAGAATTCTGGCGGTCGGCTGCTCTGATCGATAGTATTCCGTGGTTTCTTTGATTAAAAAGCAGGTGAATGCCGGGGCAGAATGGGACAAACTGGACATGAACAGCGCGCGATCTGTCTTTCCTCGTCCTCGTTCTATCCTCACCAGTTACTAACACACGAACACTCACATACAGTACACTATCCGACTTGTTGGGAGACCAGTCCTGAGCATAGAGCTAGTCCCGACTAGGACGGTGCTGCACTGGTGTCAGATACCTAGTTAGGGAAAATCCCCGCAAGCCGTCGTAGGGGGAGCCGTATCTCGCGGGGAAAATTCAGCGCCACCTCCCGCGATAAAGCATTCGCTCTGCTTACGGGACTAACCTTAGCATCTGACACGCCCGGAATCGCTAATCAATCAGTCAAACGTTCAACCTGCCCTCCTTTATTCTGTTTCGTATTTCCTTTTTCGTCTTTCTTTCTTCTCTAGTTTCTTTCGTTCTCACCTTTCTTTATTTTCCCTTTACTTCACACTATTTTCTTTTCCCTCTTCCTTTTTCCCTCTTTTCTTTTGCTCTTGCTTCTTTTTCCTCTTTCTTTTCTCTCGTTTTTTTCTTCTGTCTTTTCTTCTTTTTCTCTCTTTTTTCTCTTCTTCTTTTTCTCTCTCTGTTTTTTCTCTTCTTTTTTCTCTTTCTTGCTTTTTTCTTCTTCGTTTTTTTCTCTTTTTCGTTTTTTTTTCTTCTTTTTTTCTCTTTTCTCTTCGTTTTTTCTCTTCTTCGTTTTTTCTCTTTCTTTTTTCTTTCTTCGTTTTTCTTTCTTTCTCTTCTTTTTTTCTCTTTCTTCTTTTCTCTTTCTTCTTTTCTTTTTCTTTCTTTCTTTCTTCTGTTCTTTCTTTTCGTTTCTTTCTTTCGTTTCTATTAATTGACTATGATCAGGCTATTTTTAATGAAGCAATGACGATTAGACAAACAAAGAGAGAGGAACCCTAACCTATAACTAGACTATCCGACATGAAGCATCAAAGAACATGAACATTTCCAAAAATCATACTCGTTCTCACATGAACTGACGTATTTCTATAAAAGTCATGCCATCAACATAAAGCTGAACAAATTGCCGGTAAAGAACTACATAAATTTCCAATCATATCAAAAAATAGAATTGCATATTTTATCAAATGTTAGAAAAAATCCATCTTGAAAGGAACTAGATAAGAGTAAGATCACTACTGTCATGATATCATGTTATCAATGCTGACCTATCGTAGCCATAGAACCAGAAGATATGACAAGCTGCCTGTACAGTTGCAATATTTTTATCACTCTTCAACCGTATTTATTTTTCAACAGAGAATATGTGTTTTATTTATTTATTTATTTAGTCAAAAACAGTAAAAAACTGTATGTGACGTATGGGGGAGAAAATCGTCTGCGCACGCTTTCTTGAGTTTCAAAATCCCTTCCGAACAATTTAACTATTAATAGTTGAAAGATGCAAAATCATAGTAATAATAATAATAAATTTAAAAAAGCGAGGGATTAACTTTTCAAAAACTAGATATTTTCGTTGCAAAATTACAGAAAACTTATTTTTAACAGTAAAGGAACAAACAGATTAGATTTTTCTGTATTGTTAACAAAATAGAAACTCACCCTAAGCTCTACTACCACTACAAGCAAAAGGAAAGTTCAACAAAACGTGCGCATAGTGAAGCTACATTTACGTCCAGAAGCAAAGCAAGGGGCCATCTCAGCATTTGCTCAATGGATCAGGGAAACTGGACAAAAACCCGATCGAGATGGGGGTCATTGACCAGGAAGTACATTATTTGTTACAGGCATATTGAGTCTTTTTTTAAAATTATATAATGCAAATGTAGACTAATTCATTATACTATATCTACTATATCTTGGTTTTGTTAAAGTAAACATTATTCTTCTTTTTGACGATCAGTATGGTCTCTAATTGTATAAAAACAGTTTAATTTGAAAGCAAGATTATGTAATAATCATGGCACTTAAATTTGCATACAAAATAGTTTTTACATTATTTATGTATGGTAATAATTTTACCGAACTTGATAATTTTGTTAGATGTTTGAATATAAAAATTAGTGTAAATTTTCATTTCCAAACACTGACTATCCATGTTATGTTAGTGGCATATACAAATGATGCCAAGCCAGGAAGTTGTTTGTTGCATGTAAAAGAAGTGGGGTGTTACTTCAAATAGTTTATCACTGCAGCGTCTCTGACCGCGATGTCCTAGATTCGAGTCCTGAGGGCGCGGAGGCAGTATTTACGACACCAGCTTTTCAGCTAGGTCGAATTCAGTCACTGTCTGGAGGAGAATTCTAGCGGCCGGCTGCTCTAATCGATAATTTTCCGTGGTTTCTCCGATCAAAACCAGGCGAATGCCGGAGCAGTCCCCAAAAAAACGGGCCACAGACCGCGCGCGATCTGTCCTTCCTTTTCCTAGTTCTATCTTTTTCCCCTTTTACACACACTTACGCTAACATGCACTACACTATCACATACTCCGGGACACCGGTCGGGAGTATGGAGGTCCCGGCTGGGGCGGTGCCCCGCTGGTGGGAGAGTCCTGGTTAGGGGGAAACCCCACTTGCCGACGGTAGGTCGGCGCCGGATCTCGCCATCCAGCGGGGGAAGATTACCGCCATCACCCGAGAAAAAAACGTGCACTACACTAACGGGACTAATGACCACAGCAGTTAACGCGCCCGAAAACATGAAAAAATCAATCTATCAATCAAATAGATGAACTTATTTTGGTATGATTAGATCTGCTTCTATTGAGGGCAACTTGTTCTCTGCGGTTCAGTTGTTTTGATGTTTTGTGCTCATACAAATTGCTTATCTCCACTTTCACTCAACTTTCTTATCAAAGTTACTCACCTTGCATGTCTTCCAGTTCTCACTCCATTTTCATTTTCAAGACCAGGTCGATATGTTTCAAGGTGTCGATTGTAGTGTTGAATATTGTATGTGTTCTTTCTTCACTCGAGTGAAGAGATAGACAGTGAAGAGATAGACAGCGAAGAGATAGACAGCGAAGAGATAGACAGCGAAGAGGTAGACAGCGAAGAGGTAGACAGCGAAGAGGTAGACAGCGAAGAGGTAGACAGCGAAGAGGTAGACAGCGAAGAGGTAGACAGCGAAGAGGTAGACAGCGAAGAGGTAGACAGCGAAGAGGTAGACAGTGAAGAGGTAGACAGTGAAGAGGTAGACAGTGAAGAGGTAGACAGTGAAGAGGTAGACAGTGAAGAGGTAGACAGTGAAGAGGTAGACAGTGAAGAGGTAGACAGTGAAGAGGTAGACAGTGAAGAGATAGTGATGAGATATTGTTTTTGTGTATTGTCTTCTTACCTCTAAAGGTATTTATAGTTGATCCGGAATCCGCATGTTCATAAGATTTTCACCCAAATATGGCGATATTGTTCTTAAACGCTGAGAGTCATCTCTGCGCAATGATGTTTTCTACTGTATTGTCGAAAGCCAGAAATTTTGCAAATACTACAATGCTAGTATATGGTAACTAATGTAACACCGTTTTAGAGAGCATACTTCAGCCGTAGTATAACTGGAGTACTGATGCAGAAGGAATATATTATTTCATTTGGGTATGTTATAGTAGTAGTTTCAATTCATTTCAACCATTAGGGTAAGTTGGATCACATAGCGAGCAGTGCTGTACAATTAAATTACGGAACAATTGTAATGAACTCGCCACTTACTAATTAATGGAATAATAATGAACTGATCAGAAATGCTATAAACATACTAACGAAACCCTGATATTAAATTCCACGAGAAGTTTAAAGCAGAGTTTAATTTTCTCTTGCTTGCAATAAACTTTAACTTTTCTTCTAAATTGAATTATTAAAGACGATTTTCTAAATGTTGGTTCGTGAATATCACCTTTCTCCAGTTGCCCAGAAAGATGTCGAACCAAACTATTAATGGTCTATGTATTATAAGTTTTGCTGCACTTTTGTTGATCCGGTATTATAACAAAACATCTTTATTGGTACAATCTCAAATTTGTTTTTCATTTGAAGACACAAGAATATCGAAATGTGAATTTTTGAAGTTTCTTCAATTTTTTCATTGGTTCTAAGTAAACGTATACAACACAATAATGGCTAATTTAAAGAGGACTGTAAGAATACAAATATTTCACGATAAATTTGACACGTACAACGTATACTCAGAAAAACAGAAAGACATGCCAAAACTTGAAAATTAGCAAAATAATTCAGAATGATTACATGGAAGAGGAAATATGGTCAATCTGAATTGCAAAAAATATGTTTTAAATAAAAATCATTAGTTCCTGGCTCATCTTCTTTTACAATCAATAAAACGTTTTACATGCTTATAATTTAGTGCAGCACATCTGTACCTTCACATTAATTATTGATATACTTGATTTTTTTCTACTTCGTATGGTAGTTGTTACTTCCAACGGACATAAACTCTAACGTATTTTAAAAGTACGTTAGAGTTTTTAACGTACTCTAACGTATTTATAATATATATATATATATATATATATATATATATATATATATATATATAATATTATATGTATTATATTATATATAAATTTTGTAATTTTATTTTATTCAATAATTGAATTCGATGAGGGAGAAAGATCCAACTTGTTTACGAAATATGAACTACGAGCTACATATAAATAATTTCCAAGCACATCTCATTAATATTTCATTCCAGATAAAAACAAACATTAGGGTGTAATCATGCTATAAATTGTCCGTTGTAACTGATCAACATATTAGTCTTATAACATACCACTCTCTTCAATTCGGTTTATCAATATGACGGCTAACAACCCTCAGTTTCTGAGTGAGCGCACTAACTCCTCCTGAACCAATTTCCTCGAACACAAGGAGTTGCCACTCTCATCTATCATTGGTTCCAAATAATATATGGAAATTTGTTAGAAAAGTTACCAATTATTCTTTAACAATACTATATTGTTTTAATTCATAATCACATACTAAAAAAAACATATTATTTATTCTGAAACTGCTTGTTGTATTTTTAACTCACATATTTTCTTCCTTTGTAAATTGACATTATGCAGTCTCTACATTTTACGTTCGCTGTCTGTTAATTCCATCTGTGGTTCCCCATGCCACACAGAAAATTAACTGACCACCTCAAATATCATTCACATTAACTATGTATTCTGTCCCTGATATTTCCCGAAAAGTTCTTCATTTTACGTTTTAGATTACGTTCTTTTGTCTTGTTCATGACATTTCTCTTGCTTTCACGTTTCACATTTACTAACAAAATCCATTTGAAAGCTCTCCATTGGAACTGAGGGTTGTTTCTCGTATTGAGCTTTTCTTCCCAGCGTGGACGGGGATTTCAGCGGTTGAAACGTTCTAAAATGTCGTATGCGTAGGGTGGGATTAGTATTTCCATTACGACCTCCCCCTTAAAGACGCGAGGCAAAGGCCATTGAAGTGAGCGGCCATATTGCCGTAAGGATTAACGCATTAAAAACCTGGCCTTGTCGTCAAAGGATGCGATTCCTTTCCACAGTGCAACTTTTTGTGTTCCTCGGCCTGATTGCTTCGCCACTGGCGCCACCGAAGAATTAGGCAGGTAATGGCTGGGAGCCAATGGTCCATAGCCCTGCGTAAAAACATTTTTTTCAGTTAATAATAGGCCTATAAAACAGGCATAAAATTATTTTCTTATATTCTCATAATGATTTCACAACTCTTGATCATAAGTTTAAACCCGTGTGTAGGGTCATCTTCAGGTACAGAAATATCACTTTAAAAAGTGTATGTGATCATTGATAATTCTGTACCTGAAGATTACCGTATACACGAATCGAAACGTTTTATGATCAAGAGCTGTATCATCATTATGAGAATATAATATTGTAGCATCATAGACTTGACTCCCTGCCCCAGAGACACAAGTTGCAAGGTATGGGAATGAGGGAGCCAAAAATAGGCTTCCGAACAAAGGCCAACCCTTCAGGGAAAGTCCAAAAGGGGAGAGGGCTTGTAGGTGCCGGGTGCAAATTGCAACGGAAAAAGCAGACGCCTCAAGACGAGTGCGTGGGGGGAAAGATGACGCAGGAAGTCATGTGACTCGAGCATATAAAAGGGCTGTCGCAGAAGCCCTGGGTTGGGTAACGTTTCTGGTTTCCTCGCGGCAAAACACCGCAAAACGTGTCCGGCCAAGTCTGGCGCGGAAGTGCTGTAGGCACGTGTAGGTGTTCGAGTCTCGAGCACTGTGAAGTATGCTCGATACTTCGGGGCAGATTGTCTGCCGAGGCACACCAGGTGCCAATTTGCGACTCGGCCGAGTTGGCTAATCGCAGGCGCGGCCGCAAGGCGCGTGTTGGGAGAGGGGCTGCTGGTTGCTCCGACAAACACCTTAGAGTGAGGTCTGTAGTGTACATAATTTATTGTAAATAAATTGTAAATACCCACTCGTGTCTGTTCCTTTGCGGTGTAGATCCCTACTCACGACGTTACAATATAAGAAAATAATTGTATGTCTATTTAATTGGCTTATTATTATTTAAATTCATTACAGACATGTATTAATCTTTATGTAAATCTTTAAAACATTTCATTTCAGTAAATTTGGCGGCTCATTGGGAAGCCCTGCTTTAGACAAGGAGTCAATTACTTTAATTTCATTGCAGGTCGCTTTTCTCTATTTTATTTAAAAATCGAATGTTGAGGAATGTCAAATGTGTATCATAATGAATTATCTTACCAATTCGTAAATCGTTTAATCTCGTAAAGCATGGTTATCTCGTAAATAAGAATTTCACATTGTGCAGTATTAATTAATATTGGGAATCATTGTGGGATCCACAGTTAAGATTAAGCAAAAATAATTGAGGCTTTTTCAGGAATTTCATTTTTTAAATTATTCGTTATGAATTTTCAAAAGGAATATGCTTCAGTAAGGCAACTCCTCTTGGCGGAACGGCAGAACATCGAAGATATCAGATTACAATATTGAATTTTGATACCATGTTATGTTCAAATTTGGTTGTAATTTATCAATACTGATCTATTATCATGCTCATTTTAGTATTGTCAACAGTTATTTCGTTCGCATTTCGTCTTCAGAAGCACGAACGTGATTTGCTAAAGTTTCGAATTCCAATGCAGCCTGTATTTTATTCTCATTATTGCTCAAATACTACGCGACAGAGAAACGACAGAGCGTCTCAGTAAACTCAAGAGATCATTTGCGTATACGAAAACACGCGCTGCAACTCCTTACCGCGCTGAAAATGCAGAAGATATTGACATAATTTTGTCGTGTTCTGGTTTACAGGCTGTAGTTACTTGCTTTGCAATTACAATGAATTTAAATAGTGTCAAAAATCGTTTTTATTTTGTATTCTAATGTTAATGTCAAATATGTGCAGGGTCTTTGAATTATATTTTTGTTATAACTTTTTCTTTCATTCTTTAAACATCCACAAAAATGTGCTGCTATTTTGTTACTTTTTGCAATTAACTCGCATTAGTAATTTACGTTAAATTTTGATAACTGAGAAATTTTACGAATGTCGTCATTTGCTGTTGAAAATGCGTTCTCTTATTGATGGTTTCATTGTACGTAGCAACATCTTGTTTTCTTTAATCCATGACGCCACCGTTCATTTTCTCAGTGATCCGTCAACATCATCCCCCTTTACTCTTTTCTCACCACCTCCAGCAATCGTCTCTTTCACGAGACACTATTTTGCCTGCGCGCTCCGCCATCTTCCTTTCCACACCCTTTTCCTCCGGAACTTCCGGCCGGGGCGGTAGGCGGCCAGTGGCGGCGGATGGCCCGGGTGGACTGGGCGAAGGCGGAGGGGCGCGAGGACATTTCTCACCGCGGGCGTTGGCAGGCCTGAGTGGATTCCCCGGCGCGTATTTATCGCCAGGTGGGCGAGGACAGGGCGCGAGGGCGGGTCGGGAGCTCGGGGATGAAAAGGGCGCTGTGGTGCGGGGGGGGGAGGCGAGCTTGTGGGCGTGGACGACGAGCAGGCACACGGAAGGAGGGATTGGGTCAAAGAAGAACGCGGAAATGGGAGAGCTGTTGTGAAAAGACGAGCGTGGATATGAAGAAAGGGAGGAATGGGTCAGAGATGGCCACAACAGGCAGAACCAGTTAACAGGGAAGGAGTGACATTCATAGTTCATCACAATAACTTTTGTGTGAGATATACCAGTTGGCTAATTTCCCTAAATGTGTTTGCAAAACAATAGACTAGCTGTAACACACTTTTACTTGGTAGTATTTTGTCCATGTGTAAATTTCTTAGTGTTTTTTGTGTAGATTCTGTATTTTGTTTTTCATTTTAAATATTATTCTTCATCATCTGGCAATTTACTAGCCGCAGCTTCAGTTATTATTCTTTCGGAGCGGCAAGGAAGGTGGTTTGGAAGCTGAGTGATGCTTGCGGCTACTACGGACGGAGGAGAGCGGCGGGTAATAGCGTTGGCCAGGTGGGGAACTGGTGGAGGGGGGGGGATAAAGAGGGGAAGGAGCGCCGCACCGCGCTACATGCGCCGTGCATCTCTCTGCGTCTGTGTGCCGCTGCAGGCCCTCGGCAGCGGATCAGCCCGCTCCCGCCGGTGCCCCGCGCTCTGCTTGAATCTGTCATGGAGCTCAGCAGCCGTCCTGCGCCCTCGCCACATCTCGCCCGTGTCCTCCTGCTCTGCTCCTGCTCCTGTCTGCTGCCCTCGCCTGCCCGTCTCCTCCTGCCTGCTCCTCCCGTCTCCCTCCCGTCTCCCTCTCCGTCTCCTCCCGTCTCTCCCGTGCTCCCTGTCTCCTCCGTCTCCCTCCCGTCTCCCTCCCGTCTCCTCCCGTCCCCCTCCCTGTCTCCCTCCCTGTCTCCTCCTCCGTCTCCTCCTCTCTCCTCCCTGTCTCCCTCCTGTCTCCCTCCCTGTCTCCCTCCCTGTCTCCTCTCCCTGTCCTCCCTCCCCGTCTCCTCCCGTCTCCCTCCCTGTCTCCCTCCCGTCTCCCTCCCGTCTCCCCTCTTCCTGTCTCTCCCTGTCTCCCCTCCGTCTCCCTCCCTGTCTCTCCCCTCCCTCTTCTTCCCTCCCTGTCTTCCCTCCCCTGTCTTCCCTCCCCTGTCTTCCCTCCCCTGTCTTCCCTCCCTGTCTTCCCTCCCTGTCTCCTCCCCGTCTCCTCCCGTCTCCCTCCCCTGTCCCCCTCCCCGTCTCCTCTCCCCCGTGTCTCCCTCTCCCCCGTGTCTCCCTCTCCCCGTGTCTCCCTCTCCCCGTGTCTCCCTCTCCCCGTGTCTCCCTCTCCCCGTGTCTCCCTCTCCCCGTGTCTCCTCTCCTGTGTCTCCTCTCCCGTGTCTCCCTCTCCCTGTGTCTCCTCTCTCCCTGTATCTCCTCCTCCCTGCTATCTCCCCCTCCTCCCGTATCTCCCTCCTCTCTCCCTGTCTCCCTCCATGTCAGCTATTTCCTCTCCATTTTTGCCCCCATCCCACCACGCCTCTCCGTCTCCCCACTCCTTCGTCGTCCCGCCTATCCTTGTCCCACTCCTTTATCCCACTCTTTCCCCTTCCCACCATTTCGTCCCTACAGCCCCTTCTCCTCACCACTTCGGTTCGATGCCGCTTCGTTTCCCCGATTCTCCGGCGCCCCTCCTCGTCCCCCTCCTAACCCCTTCCCCCTCCTCCACCTCGTTGCACGGTGCCCTACCTCCGCGCTCCCACATCTGCTCGCCTCCCCCGTCGCCTCGTCTATCCTTCCCCGTCTCCCCTCCCCTCCCCGCTCCCTACCTTGACCCCTCCTCTCGCTGCACCTTCACCTCGCTCCACGGTGCCCTACCCCATTGCTCGTCCTCTCCCACTCGCTCGTCGCCCGTCTATCCTTCCCCGTCTCCCTCCCTCCTCCGCTCCTACCTTGACCCCTCCTCTCGCTGCACCTTCACCTCTGCTCCACGGTGCCTACCACATATGCTCGCCTTCCCCACTCGCCGTCGCCTCGTCTATCCTTCCCCGTCTCCCCTCCCTCCCGCTCCCTACCTTGACCCCTCCTCTCGCTGCACCTTCACCTCGCTCCACGGTGCCCTACCACATATGCTCGCCTCCCCCACTCACCGTCGCCTCGTCTATCCTTCCCTCCACGGTGCCCTACCACATATGCTCGCCCCCCACTCGCCGTCGCCTCGTCTATCCTTCCCCGTCTCCCCTCCCCTCCCCGCTCCCTACCTTGACCCCTCCTCTCGCTGCACCTTCACCTCGCTCCACGGTGCCCTACCACATATGCTCGCCTCCCCCACTCCCCCCTCCCGCGCTCAGCCGCTTTCGCCTGCACTTTGGAGCTAAAGAAGATCTCGTTCAGGTGCGCGCTCCAGATCTACGCTGTTGATCTTTGATCTCTCTCGCTACTTCCATTTCTAGTCTTTCTTTTTGAAGAGGTCTGCGTGTTCTTTGGATAGTTCCGCGATACGACGTTCAATCAAATATCCTTTCCAGAAATATTATTAATAAAAATCTAAGATTTTGCGATTACATTTCTCTGTAAAAAGTTACTTCCAACCTACGTTTTTTTTTTCGTTTTCACTCCTCCATAACCATACATTTGGTTGAAAATACTTGTATTATTTTATCTCCATGTCATGTATTTCTAACTCCGAGTCTCTTTATAAGATTATTATGTTTGAATCTTTGAGGATAAGAAAGATTGAAGCTGCAAAAAGTAAGTTTAGAGAAGATAGTATGCCATACTTTCGTACGAGAACAGTCATCGGTTATGCTTTGCTTTTTCATCCTCTACTTGCAGTATAGTTACATCCAGTTTCTGATTGAATTACGTGAAAAAACTGTTTGAAACATGTGATCTAGATCTCAAAAACTTTCCATCCTTCATTTCTATTTAGTATGTAGCTATGTTTTATACTGCTCTTTTCTTGTACACCTCCCCTTTCTGTTTAACTTTCTCGTATTACTTCCCATTCTTTTCTTTCATGCTCGTTTTCCATGTCCCAATAACAACACCAATATCCCATATTATTTATTGTATATATTAATATTCACCTGTAATATATTTTATTATTAATCCAATTTTCTTTCTTTTTCAGATGAGTTATCTACTTTCCTACCCCCTTACCCAAACTCAATTCATTTATTTTTTGACGTGATTTTCTCTAATCATGCTTAATAATAATGATTTTAATTTTGACTCTAATTGATACAGTTATACATTTTGCACCAAAGTAAATCAGTTCGTAATGTTTCTGGGTTTGAAGGAACAAGTTGAAAGCTGCAGACACCTCGGTGCCATTCAATCGAATCGCTCTGTGTAACGGCGTCCATCTTCTTTAACTCGACGGGCAGTCTGGCCCTGGCGACCTGACCGCCCACGTTTTCCCACGCGCCCTCGTGTGCTTTCAGCTGCTCCTTCGAGCTTCTCATCACGCCGCCCTTTTTTCGCCCTCTCCTTACTATGGGCGATGCACAACTCCGCCAGACGACTCGGTCTGCCTGGCACCGGGAGTGGCAGCTCAGTGCATCAACTGATGTCACTGCAGCGCCTCTGACTGGGATGTTCTAGATTCGAGTCCTAACGGCGGCAGGATTTTCGACACTAGCTTTTCAGATAGATCGAATTCTGTCGCTATCTGGAGGAGAATTCTTGCGGCTGGCTGCTCTAATCGTGGTTTCTCCGATCAACACCAGGCGAATGCCGGAGCAGTACCCTAAAAAACGGGCCACGGACCGCGCGCGAACTGTCCTTCCTCTTCCTTGTCCTATCCTCTCCCCTTACACACACACACACACTTACACTAACATGCACTACACTACCACATATTCCGGGAGACCGGTCGGGAGCTTAGAGCTTGTTCGGACTGGGGCGTTGCCCCGCTGGTGGGAGAGTCCTGGTTACCCCACTAGCCGACGGTAGGTCGGCGCCGGATCTCGCCATCCAGTGGGGGGAAAATCACCATCTCCCGAGAAAACGCATGCACTACACTAACGGGACTAATGACCAAAGCAGTTGACGTGCCCGGAAACACGAAAAAATAATCAATCAATCGGTCTGTCTGGCCCGTCCCGCCGCGAAGCTAGATGCACAACCGCCCTCCCTCGCCGCCCTCGCCCTGTCCGCGGCGCTGGGTCGAAACCACTTCCCACGCCACTCTCTCCATCACAGCAAATTTCCTTCTATAGTAATATTTCTGTCACATCGCGGTGCAATATTGTTTTCCCGCCGTTTCCCGATCTCTTCTTTACCATCGTCTTCGCCAATGAAGCATCCTTATCATGCAATCATTCTCTTTAAATCCTCCCCTAGTCGACTGACGGTACTTACAAGTACCTTATTTATTTAGGCGTATTTAATAATTACTCTTTGTGCTAGCGAGTCTCACGGTCTCTATTCTATGAAATACCCTTTTGGTGAGGTAAGTTACAGTTTGTAGGTTGGTAATGATCTGTAGCTTTCTGTTTGAATTTTTGAGTCATGTTGTGCTGTGGTGCGTCGTTGTTGTAGAGAGAAAATAAAATGAAATAAAAAAAGAACTGCTTTGCAGAATATCATTCAGTGCCGTTATATAATACATATATATTTTAAATTATATTATATTAAATTATTAATAAATACTTTTTAAACTAAAAATCTATGTAAATCAAGGCAGTTTTTCATGTCCCATAAGATTAGTCATCAAAAGCTTACAAAGACAACAAAACAAACAAACAAACAATTAAAATGTAAAATTAAAATTGTAAAAAATTAGACGTTTATTGACTATTATATTTTGAATATTATTACAAAGGTGATGAATCATCAAATTTGAATATTATTACAAAGTTGAAAAATGATTGGCTGATTTTTTCTTGGTTCAGGCAACTAAATACCTCCTCCCTGACCAACTCTTCCTCCTCAGTACCACAATGTACACATCCTCAACAATGCACTCATCTTCGCCACTCACCGTTTTCGCTTCCCCGCCATCTCACAACCTCATCACTTCGCTTCCCCCCTCCTCCCTCAGTCCCCGGGTGTCCATCACGCTCTCGTACCTGACACCCCTTTGTGCCCGCCAGCCCTCGTACCTGCCACGCCCTCGTTGCCGTCCCTCGTTGCCACCCCTCGTGGTCGCCACCCTCTCGTGGCCGTCACCTCCTCGTGTCTTACACCCGCCTCGAGCTACACATTCCCCCACTGCCCACCAATCTTCACTCCTACCGAGAGAAATGGCTCAGTGCCCTAGCTTTGCAGCTACGTCGAATTCTGTGGCTATTTGGAAGAGAATTCTAGCGGCCGGCTGCTCTGATCGGTAGTTTTCCGTGGTTTCTCCGATCAACACCAGGCGAATGCCGGAGCAGTACTCTAACAAATGGGCCACGGACCACGTGCGATCTTTCCTTCCTCTTCCTTGTCCTGTCCACTCCTCTTACGCCTACACTTACACTACACTACCACACATACCGGTCAAGGTCCGGAGACCGGTTCACACAGACCGGTCAAGGGCTTAGAGCTAGCCCCGGCTGGAGCGCTGCCCCGCTGGTGTGAGATACCTGGTTGGGGAAAACCACGGTAGTCGACGGTCGGTCGGCGCCGGATGCCGACATCCATTGGGGAAGATCACCGGCACCTTCAGATGAAAACTTGCACTACACTTACGGGAATAATGTCCTCGGTAGTTGACGAACCCGGAATCACAATCAATCAATTAATCAATCAACCCTTGGCTCTACATTCCCTTTCCTTCGCACGCTCGTCGTCATCTTCATATTTTTAACCCTTCCATATCGTAATCTGCGATATATCCGGATTCTCACCATAACCGAATATCCAAATTATCAAATCACTGCTATAACTAAATAAAGAGATATATCCTCTAAACACAGAGGAAACCATCTTATATACAGAATTCTCGTTATATAATACGAGTTGCACGTCACTGCCTACTCCAAGGTACGTGAGGGTATCAGAGAATATACGATACTTTTAGAGAGCATTTTCAGAGTCTTATCCTAAGGGCTCAAAATAGAAAAAACCAAAGGCTACTATATAGTCTTATTAAAAATTACATCTGAAAAATTAATTCTGAATTAGAAAATAAGGAGTGTCGCGCAGTAATAACTCAAAGTGCATCGCTTTCGAAGTTTGGCCAGAGTTATCACTGGTGGGTGGCCAGTTTCGCTGTACCTCCGTATTGCATCGGGAAAAAAACTAGGGAGTAATGTCTCGACCTTTCTCTGTGTAGCTGAACGTACGGAATTTGCCTATGTGTATGAAATGTTTTAGTATGTTGGGGCAAATCATTGCTATTGGTGGTTGGAATTCGTTAGGATTTTCTCAGATTCTTCAAGCAGAGGATATCACATAAGAATTATCATATCGTAATGAATCTGACTTTCAAAAATCAAAAGGTCAATTTTGAATTACACTTTAGAGATTAAGTCTCTTGATATCATTTTACTCATTGATCACAAATGTTGGTGGAGTTACGACAATGAACATTGAAACACGATGAACGTTTCATGTCTGAAACTTATTTCAAAATCATTTGTGTTTACTTCGTGTCGGCAGAGATTCTCCACTTAACTTGTCTTAACATAAAAATTGGTAACACTGTGTATCTCATTATGAGAATAGTTTATCTAATTTATTAAATAACTAAACTGTATGAAATGTAAAAAATGGGGAATATTTTAAATTCGTATTTCAATGGGAATTCAACGTTTCTTACACGAATGTTTACACTAGTTTAATAAATTGTTTCATGATTTCATTCAGTTAAAAAAACTGTTACGTTCATATCCCACAGTCATTTTAGTCATGTGACAGATGAAAGTCGCAAAATTCGACCATCAAGTTCCAGTACCCTCTAGGCTTCAAAATAGGGAAAGAAGCACACTAACCCTTTTTCGATTTGTTCGACTGTGTCGGTTTAGTGCCTCAGTTTCTTTTACATTACCTGTACCTTACCGCCAACGCTCTTTCAGAAAATCTCGTCTTTTCGTTCTTCCTTATCTCTCCCCCCTCCTATTGCCCCATCCTCCGCTTCCGCCCGGTACCCCAGGCGGCCGAGCGGTCGGCCGACAACCGCTGAGCTCCCGAGAACGTCCTGCCAGCTCCAGCAAAGCCCCCATTTCTACCCGACCCGCGTGCGCTCGTGTGTGTGTGTGTGTGTGTGTGTGTGTGTGTGTGTGTGTGTGTGTGTGTGTGTGTGGTTTTCCCCAATGACAATCTCTTCAGGAAATAAACTCCTTTTCCGACCCGTGCCTGGGTCCACTATACACCTTGATTTCTTGAACTCCAACCCGCCCCAAACATTTCCTGTTATTTTCTACAATTTCACCACCCACGCATTTTGTTTTCTCTGAGAAAATTATTTTCCCTCCCCCCGTGTCCCAGCTTTCTGGCTTTCACCCTCTTCTTGTTTCTTACCTACCAGCAAGTTTTAACCGAAAGTTTTTGCATTTTAATTTATAGGATGGAGGTATCATTGACAAATCGTAGGCAATAAATATGTAAGTTTGCTTCTTTTCGTTCGCACAGGAAAATATATGTCTCCACATTCCTCCTCGGAAGAAGAAAGTTTCAATTCGAAGAACCACGCGTTTAAACGCAGACGTTACCCACTCCGCAGTGAGCAGTGGCCCACAACGTTGATGTTCACGCAAAACGAGCAGTTATTACGCGGATTCGGTGGTGTAAGGGTTAGCGTATAGGACTGTTGTCCCCGAGTTTGCGGGTTCAAACCCGATCGAGGCCGTGGATTTTTAAGGGCGAAAAAATCCTTCGTACGCCCGCCTTCGGAGGTGAAGTAAAGCCAGCTGTCCCATGTAGTAGATTTACTGCATGTAAAAGATCCTCAAGCCTAAATGAAGCCCTTGAGCAAAATTGAGTCCGCCTGTTTCGTCGCCCAAGATAATGCCTCCTTTCTCCGCTAGGTGGTGAAAGGAGCGTAGCGAAATTTGCGTGGTTAGACGGAAGAACGGGCCTCATGGCCCGAGTTTCGCCACGTAAAATAAAGCATTAACTAACTATTACGTTCGGAGTTCAGGTTTCAAACGCATAGCTAAAGCATCGGCAAGTACGCCTTGTTAAAATCGGTAGATAATATTTTATCAGTACTGTCACCATTTGAACAGTACTGTCACCATCAACTCATTTGATCGGAGCGCTTTGCTTCTCTAGTAAACCTATGAGCGAATAATCAATGTATGTTAAGGATAATTATAATAATAATAAAATAATAATGCTAGTCATGATTATGTTAATAAAACCCATGCAAATATTTTAAAATTGCAATATCGACAATGGGTATAGTTTGAAAATTGGAATTGAGAAATTTAATAGACTATGTCAATAATGTTTGCCTCATATTCAAAATCTTTATTTTATTACCATACTTTCTTTATTGTTCGGGTATTTTTACAGAGATAAACACAATAAATGTGGAAATGCAATTACTACGAAATAATAATATTCTATGTGAAGTAATTATCAGCCTCTTTCAGGCAAGTGTTTGTACATGTAGTAGTAGAATGCAGTAGACTCTACACAATTAATTCAATTTTGTGGCTCTAACCGGCTTTAAAACAGTATTTGTGCAACATGCATGCAACTGCGAATTATTTGAGATAGTTTACTTCTGAAACACGCATTCTGTAGTCTCCAAAGAGATAAAAAGACGCTTTTTCAATAATTCTTAGAGTTAATTTCTTTCCAGAACGCTTTATAAGATTTTTCTGTAGTTGACACGTGATAATATTTTTTTAAAAACATATTTGATAATACATAATTCCTTTCATTATTTTGTTTTCAGCGACGTTCGATCCACGTAACTTTGGGGTCTCCATAAACCTGTCGGAGACGTGTTCTATAGCTGGTACTTAGAAGGAAAGAAACACTTGTAGATCCGTCTACCATGATTATAACTTTGGCTGGAATTTGATGTAAATTATGTCATAATTTAGCATAATTACGAAAGATTACGAAGTGATAAGCAGAAATGCCGATTCAGAAGGGATTTAAGTCCATAGCTCTTGGGGAAGTTTCAACTTAACAACTTTTTCTTCCTCGTAGGCAAGTTGTCACAGTTGCGATTATTTCGTTGTTCTGTGGGTGTAGCTGCTATGATTATTTGTCCCGTACGTTTGGTGCATGTTTTGTCACGCGAGGCGGCGGTGATATTCTCCCGCGGATGGCGAGATTCGCCGCCGATATTCTCGTTGGCTTCCCAAGGTTTCCCTATCCGGGTATCTCCCACTAGTAGGCCACCGTCCCAGCCAGGACAAGCTCTAAACTCTGGACTGATTTCCCAACATTTAGTGCATGTAAATATAAGGGATGAGTTTAGGACAAGGAAGACGAGTGAAAGATCACGCGCGGTCCGTTTGTTAGGGTGCTCCGGCATTCGCATAGTGTTGATCGAAGAAACTACTGATCAGACCAGCCAGTGACCAGAATTATTGACTTATCTATTAGCTGGTGTCAAAAATCTTACCTCCATAGGGATTCGAATTCTGAGACCTTCCACTCAAGGCACTGCAGTAATATCAGTTAATGCTCTGAGCTACATGAGCCGGTGCAATTGGAATTGATATTATCCTCTAAACTCATTACTAAATTCAGTTCATTACTCAATTCAATTTTGATAACTAAACAGCATTTACAACTTTTTTTGCCTTACATTCTCGTCACATAGAATACCAATATCTACAACCATTTGTTCTCCAAATCCCGAATAACAATTTCCACATTTTCTTCCTGCTACGTGCAATCAGTATGGATTTGTCAACATATCACAACGCAGACGTCATAGTTGTTCGTATCACTTGGAAAATGTGATTGCGTTTTTGAATGCGCGGAAAACGGCGTATTTTAATCAGAAAACTCGTATTGCAGGGCCCCGATAAGAAAAAAGTGGCTAAATTCAATTTTTAATTTAAGAAAAAAATCCTCTAACATGTACTGTAGCCTGAATCCGTCGCGGGTTGTTCTTGCTGAAAAATCGAATGACGGCAAAACGTCTGTGTGTGAACAACGCTAGCGGCTAAACTGTTCAGCCGATTTTCTCCAAAATTCATTTTCCCCAATGGATCTTGCTGATGTCCCGGAGCCTTGAATTTGAAACTGATATTTTAATTTTCGTGGGTACTTTAAAAGAAACACCTGGGACAATTTACAAATTTTCAAAAAATGACTCCCATCATTTTTTATTGAAATTTTTTTGGATAGTGTGATGGCATTTTAAGAGAATGGATGTTACAGATGTCATGTTCATTAAAAATCCGATTTTTCGAAATTTGTTCAAAGTATTTAAACAAGGGATAATATTCCTTCATGAAATCTGTTCATTAAAGATAGATTTTGAAATAAGATCATGTACAATTTTTCGAAAATTAGAGTATTTTTCTCGAAATTTTGCCTGAAAATTCGGGGCATAAAGTATGCGCTGCTTTAGAACCACTAGTTTAACTGTTCAATTCAGATTGTTTCCATTCAACTTGTTATATCTCCTGCAAATTCTAAAAGTTTATTAATTTGCGTCGTACGCTTTGTTATTATTATTTTTATTAGTTATCTGTTGCTGCCGCAATCGGACTATCTGGCTCCCAGCCATTCATCTCCGAGCACTGTGCGTGGGCAGTTGGGTACGCACACGCGTATGCGTGCGGGCAGACCGCTTGCGCCGACTGCGCGGGGAAAATATTATTTTTATCGCCTCGTGAAGGACCGCGGCGGCGGGGGCTCCCATTGGGATGATGTATCTGCCCCCCAACCGCCCTCCCATTAATTCCTGTACTGATACCGCACCCCTCCGCGCCCCGCCCTCCCTCCTACCCCGCCTCCTCGGAGCAATTTATGCCCCAGGGAGGGAGTTTCTGTCCCTTTCCGTTTCCTCCCCACACTGTCCCCGCCACGTGACACATCTCCCCTCCTCCTGGAGTTTTCCCCGACTTTTCTCTCCTGATCGCTCCCTTACCTCTTTCTTCCCTACCAACTCCGCTCCCAGCTTACACACTCCTTACGCTTCTTACATTTTCGCTCTTCCCGTTCGGGAACCTTCATCATCCTCTCTACTCTGCCCTCAAAACGTCTCTCCCTGTCTTTTACCCTCCCCATGTCACTTTCATTTGTCACTTTTTAATTTTGACTGTCCCCCTCCGGCTCATCTATCGCGCCTCGTCAATTCCCGTAAAATCAATCCCTGCATATTTCATCCCATCGCAGTCCCTTTGATTCCCCCGAGACACCCTTCTGCCTCAACCATCCCCAACTACTCACCGTGTCTTATCCAGCCCCACCTGTCCCATTCCCTCGTCTCCCCACCGACGTCGATACAGCCTCATTCATTCATACCTTCCCACCAAACCTGTGGCAATTCCCATTTTTAGTCCCAGGTTCTTGGATATCCTCTGCCACGTCCCCATCTTCTTTGACCCGCCTCTTTTGTCTCCGCGTCTTTCATCTTTGTCTCTTTTGTGACCGCTTCTTTCGTGTTGTTCTTTCCTCCCACTTTGGTCCCGCCACTTTGGTCCCGCCACTTTGGTCCCGCCACTTTGGGTCCCGCCACTTTGGGTCCCGCCACTTTGGGTCCCGCCACTTTCGGTCCCCACCTCTTTCGGCCATGCCACTTTCACCCTCCTCTCTCATCTCTGCATATTTTCTTTCCGGCTTTTATTTCATTGCTCTGCCTCTTCCCTCCGCTTCTAGCTACTCCGTGGTCCTTCCGGCTCTATCCTCCGCTTGCTCTGCTTCGACCCCGTCCGCTCGCTGCTACGCCTTGCCCTCCACCCACGACGAGCCTCCTCGCCCTCTGCCGCCGCGAATAAGATGGCGCGTCGATCGTGAAATATGGGAAAGTAGAATAAATTAATGTCATTATCGCGGCCATTATTTCCGCACTGCTTCAACATCGTGTAAGTCCCTCTGGCGGAGCGGAAGGCGGAATTGTTGAAAGGCGGAATTGTTCGCGGTTAAAATAAAATATAGAATTTATTTGATTTCAAAACGTCGATATTAAGAGTGAGATTTAAAAAGTGGGGTTAGAGAGAATTTATAGCGGTTGGCAAAATCTTATGTTCTCTTTTGTGATGAAAGTGACTGATTAAATCACTTTATGTTCTCACCACTTAATCCTGATGGATCATTGGTCCAGAAGCTGAAGTTCAATACTTCTTACATTATTTTTTTAATCATACAGTCTAACAGTAAAAAATGCTCCGAATATCATTGCTAAACTTAATATTATTGTCACTCTTGATGATCAGTTTTGCCTCTAATTCAGAAACATCAGTTTTGTCTGTCAAACGTTTATGCAGAAGAAAATATTTTAATTGACACCTAAATCAGTATTAATCAATAAATTAAGTCGTCTAAATTTAATTCTGTCTGGCAATTTTATAAAGTTACGTTCATGTATTATAAGAGTAATTCTTTTAATGTGCTGTCAATAAAGACATCTGATGATTATGATTACTACGGCGTGTGACATAATAAATGTCAACATTGCATGAGAAAATGATTCCCACCTTTAAGTCAGTTTCCTCAAAACTATAGATCTGTGAGTATTAGAGACATACAACTCAGGCAAATCCAATTACCGAAATTAAAAGGTCATAAATCAAATGAGGAGTAAAGTACCTAAGAATAAAAAAAATACACTAAAACTTCGCTAGAATAAATAATTGTGGCAAAAAATAATATTTTCCTCAAATAAACGAGGTAATAAACACTAATTTCTGTGTTACAAAATCCCGTTATATATTTTGTAACATAACTCTTGTTTACCTGTTATTCTAAAATGTATTTCGTGGGCCATTTTGAGCTATGCATCATAGGGTTATTAACTCTTAATCTATTTTGCGTATTTCATCGCTTAAAATACTTTTCAAAATTAATCAACTGAAATGTTTATTAATTCTCTATAGTACTTCGTTACGAAAATTCACTGTAGTCGTCAAATCCTTGTAAACATGTCATTAATTCATTTCCCTATAACAGAAGTAGTATTATTTTGCCTCTTCATATGTTTTATGAGGAATAACAAATACACATACGGGTTTAACTTTTTTTACCTAATTCATTCATTTATTCATTTCTTAGTTTTACGTTTCTTTGATTTACATAATACGGGATACATATTTATATCAACTAGATGACACTCTTTAAACTTAGAAGTATATTTGTTTAGTTTGATACTTAAACTAAATGTTTACCGTCATAAAATATGTGATTATAATTAACTATTAATCAAAAAATTATTTATTTACAAAGTGAATTTTATCATGAGATAATGGCTTTTTAACACACTATATAATATTGTAAAGTCGAATGCAGTTCATTGGAATGGCTTGGGATCATTTTTGAAAGCACAACTAGAGAAAGAAGTGCCACGATGCCATAGAAATGACCACACAAGAATTACAAAAACAATATGATAAAATTCTTTATTTTAAAAAAGATAACCTAATCAATCCAAAATTTGTTTTCAGATAATCTTTTTTCTTATGTAGAAAAAACTCCGCAGTATTCAGTACGATAGTAGTAACTGACAGTACTTAAATGTAACATACTTATTAACGGGTCAAATTAAATGTAACAAATGTAATATTGTTACCTTTACAGAGAAGAATTTGCGTACATCAGTTCTTTGCATTCTTTTGTTTTGATGGCTTTGATAAAATCTATTTAAATAATCCTGTTTTTCTATCCTACTCCGGATTTTCTGACGCGTGGAACACATGAAACCTGTGAATGTTTTATGCAGTGCGTAACGTTGTGCCATTTGGCTTTTGTGTTTTAACAATTCTCAGTGCGCGTATATTTTCCTTTAAAATGTATATTTTGCCGCTCTGATTTTAATTCTGTCGGGTTATTATGTCCTATTGCGTACGGATTCCAACAACTAACTTTGAATTTCTTTACCAGTCTAGCAAGCGAAATATACACAATATCTGTTGCTTTCGCATTGCATTTTGGAAACGATTTCTCGTGAAGAAAAGCAGATATCTCCCAACTTTACCCACTACACAATTCACTTGTTTGTCTCTCCCCAATATGTTGTCTCAGGGTCCTAGGCATTTGTAATGTTATAGACGCGGGTATGTTTGAGACTGTTGATAGATAATTATTAAAACGACCTGTAAATTTATACTAAGGAGTTTGAGTGTATCCATCACTAAACCTAAACCTCAGATGAAATTTCTTCAGAATATCACGAGAAAACCCAAACCTCGGATTCAATTCTTCAGACACCAGTTTCCAAACTTCTGAATTCCCACTTTTGACTCCTGACTCCTGGAAGAATCGATGTCTTGACATCGATATGGCTACTGCACTAAACGCAGTAGCTATTTCGGTTCAGTACCAAAGCGGAAAATTGGATGGCGATCGCCTCACCAGTCGCATGACAACTGGGGCAGCGCTGGCCTGCTTTTCGGCGCAGAAGAGAACTACGGATCGGGGGGCCTCTGCGGTCGCTTGGAATCGACGGCGGAATTAAATAAATGGAAAAATAATGTTTTAGCCGGTTGTTTTGCTTTTAGCAGCGACCGTCCACACGCCTCGCCTCGCGGGACCGACTTTTTTTTGGTGAGCAGCCCTCCGACACCCAGCCCATACCACTCCACTCCACTCCACTCTCGTGCCAACTGCACCACCGCCTCTGCCGAAACCACTGACACAAACGTCACAGGCCCCGAGTTCTCCCTTCGTGGCAAATGCAATGGACGCTGCTGTTTCTGTCGTGCTGTAATCCCGTTCTTGGAACTGACTGGCCGTGTTGTGTAGAATGGAATACCTGAAAGGTTCAACTGAAATATCTTTTGAACCGAGGGAGATGCTGAATTGCAGTTTTCATCAGAACAAACCCAGATCAATGCTGAAGAGTGTAAGCTGGCGTTCAGCTCTAGTTGCGTTCATTACGTCATGTGGTTCATCTTAAACCAAGGCTCTTAACATGGAATAAACGTGTATTACTAATTGCTAGTGTGCTTTTAAAATAGTCTCTCCTGTTTCATGTTTCATTAGTATCTTGTTTTTTGTTAGTAAAAATCACAAATATCAGGAAAGCTATGAGTGCGAGCTTCAGTTGAGTACCTTCTGTTAAGACCGTAAATCCCTGAGTCATTTGAAACATGAAAGCTACTTTTCACAGAAAATCATATCTGAAAAATGTCTAAGGACCTAACCAATGTGATGAACAGTGAAATTGGGGAATAATGGACAATTTTCTGGACGAAGGTTACAAAGTGCGCAAGTGATATATAGTTGAAAAAATGGTTTCTCGTAATATTTTACGAGCTGAAGAATCTGACGAAAGTTCTTCTGTGGTAATTTGTCTTCAGCTGTATGAGCCCTATGAGAGTGGTGATGATCAGAGATACATATTTTGGAATGACATATTGATTCAAATTGAATCTTCAGCAGGGTGAGAAGCCAATGACGATACACCCACCAGTTGAAAAACGCCCATTTCTGTTGCGGGACACCTATCTTAACATTCGACTAGACATTTATTACTTTACGAAACACGTGCACCATTGGGCAGCTGCAAAAGCTCAGCCTGCGCATTACCGTTTCCTGTGGAATGTTTTTGGCTGGGAAATTTTAGGGATAGTGTCATGTGGATAGTGGATGCGAATATTACCACTGACTCTACAGCTTGGACCAATTCAACCTATCTGCAGAAGAATTGTTGTGACTGGCTTTTCGGATCGGAAGTTTACTTTGTTTTTTCAATCAGTCCCATACAAGAGGTGGAACAGTATTTTTCCAAATGGTCCATGCACTTTTTTCTACTTCTCCTTGATCACAACTCTCCCCCTTACACACACATACACACTTACTTGCTCTTCTCTACCACACATGGCAGGAGAGGAGTCGGAAGGTTAGAGCGCGTCCGTCCTGTCTGGGTCAGTGCCTTGCTGGGGATGATACTTGATGGCAGAAGGCCCTCTCTTCGCGAGATATAACATGCCCTACTCTTAGGATCCTAATAACCATAGTAATTGACGCGCACAGAATCTCCAGTTAATCAATTTTTTAAAAAACTCCGTCACTGATACATCTATGCATCTTTAGGTTTTCGTTATATGAGGTTATCATAACGTCAGTCTCACCGGGAGCGGTAGCTCAGTGCATCAACTGATGTCACTGAAACGCCTCTGACCGGGAGGTCCTAGGTTCCCACTCCCCACGGCGGCAGGATTTTCGACACTAGCTTTTCAGCTAGGTCGAATTAAGTCGCTCTGTGGAGGAGAATTCTAGTGGCCGGCGCTCTGACCGGTAGTTTTCCGTGGTTTCTCCGATCAACACCAGGCGAATGCCGGAGCAGTACCCTAACAAACGGGCCACGGACCGCGCGCGATCTTTCCTTCCTCTTACCTATTCTATCCTCTCCCCTTACACACACACTTACACAAACATTCGCTACACTACCACATATTCCGGGAGACCGGTCGGGAGCTTAGAGCTTGTCCCGGCTGAGGCGGTACCCCGCTGGTGGGAGAGTCCTGGTTAGGGGGTAACCTCACTAGCCGACGGTAGGTCGGCGCCGGATCTCGATATCCAGCGGGGGAAGATCACCGACATCTCCTGGGAAAAACATGCACTACACTGACGGGACTAATGACTAAACCAGTTGACGCGCCAGGAAACACGAAAAAAACAAACCAAACCATAACAGTCTCGTACTTTTTCGGAGGTATCGTGGCTTGATGGCTGCCATACGAATCTCCGACGTATCGTAGAGATTTTTCTTGTTATAGTTGAGAAAAAAGAGAGGACGATTGGTGAAGGAGCCATAGCTGCCCTCTAAGAATCGAAATAAGAGTTTAATGGGGAAAAAGGCTCGCTAAATAATTATAATAGTTCTTCTTGTGGTAATCTAATGTTGTAAACGTTCTTACGGGTTAATTCGTCTGGAAAAAGTGTTGTATCACAAGCTCTTTCATCTTTTGAGTTTGACGCTTTTCTCAACGGTGGGCTATGAACGTCTACAATACAAATAATACTCTACCGTAGCCGGTGAAGAAATAATGCACGCCGAAACATCTTTGGAGAAAGCGGCTCCTCACCCGGAATTCCTCTGCTCTTGTGTGCAGACTCAGAAGCGAGGCAAGACAGTGCTGTAAGGAAAGAAGCGGAATGAGGGTAGTATAGAAGTGTTTGTATGGAAGAGGATAGACGGCGATGGAAGCAGAAGGGCAGGGGTGGGAGAACGGGTCGAGATGGATAGGGATGAACAGGGGTGGTGGAACGGAAGGACCGTGGTGGGGGGGAGGGGTGAGGACTGCCGCGCGAGGGGTTAATGGGGGAACGAACAACGAGGGGCAGTTCATAGCGGGGCGGTCGGGGTGGAAGAAGAGGGGGGGTGGGGCGGAGCATAGAAGGTCAGGCCGGAAGCGGCAAAGGGCGGGGAAGGTCAGGGCAAACTAGGACGAATCTGGGGGGAGCGGAGTAGGGGGCAGATAGGACGGCGCGGGGGGCGGAGGGACTGGGCAGGGAAGCAGGCGGACTAGGATGGAGTGGGAAAGGGCGGGGCGGATGGAGCGAGGTGGAGAAGGACAGGGTGGCGAGGTGGGATAGGGCGGCGCGGGGCCGGACGGGACGAAGCGGGGTGGGGTGGGGAAGACCAGGGCGGGCTATGGGGGGGAAAGGACAGGGCTGAGAGAGTGTGCTGAGAATGCCAGGGCAGACACAACGGAACGGGAAAGGGCGGGGCGGGGTGGGGTGGGTCGGGATGGGGCTGGGGAACGACAGGGTGGGCTAGGGTGGAAGGACGGAGCGGGGCGGGGTGGGACGGAACGGGGCGTTTCTTGGTGGGGCGGGGCGGGGCCAAGCGGTGGCTCTGATTCGCGGCGTGTGCGCGCGCGCCGCCGAATAATTCAGGGGGCCGTGTTTAACATTCATGGCCCATTACGGGCGCACGGCGCTCGCAGCCGCGACGCGACGGTGCGGTGGCAGGCGCAGGGCTGGTGGTCGCTCCCGGGCCGCCCCTCCTTCCTTCCCCAGCCACCGCACGCCTGCGGGCGGGGCGTTTTTGATAACTTACATCTTAGTCTGTAATGTTCAAAAGATGAGCGATACGTTCGGCACCCCGGCAGTTTCTCGTTGAGAAAGGAGAGTGCGTTAATTGTGATGAGCGGAAGTGAAAATGTGTCCTTGGTCTTTACGCTTCATACAAAATCTTACCGTTTTGACGTCACCAGAGCGCACTGAAAGACGTCCTGCAAACTGCTGATTCCAATGCTTAAGTTTGCTTTGCGGTGTAGTGTCTTAACCAGAACGCCGCAATATTTGAATACATGTCTCAATGGGACACAATGAGAAATTTTCTCAACAGATGATGACAGAATTTTATTGGAAATGTTTTTAAGATACGGCTATCATTATTTGTTCCTGATTTGTTTAATGCCAGCCATCACAATGAAATCATAGATCCTGTCTGTTACTTGAAAAGAGAGAGATCTCGAAGTTTGTTAAAATACAAAGTTAATTGGTCAATGTTACTCCCTTTGGTCGTACATTTCCAGGTAAAAGCAAATCCAGTTTTCTCACTCCACGATTAACATAAAATATCCTTGTGTACAGCTGTTTTCAATGGGTCTATGAATAGAACTACAAATTGTACATGAAGTTCTTTTCGAAGATGTTTCTTTAGTCCAACGTCGCCAAAGATGTTTCACCTACCTTGAGATGCTTGTAAAGGACACTCAACAGTTATGTAAACACAAAATGAGTGTATATCACAGATTGTAGTCACAAAAATTACAGGTTTGCGCAACATACGAAGATGCAAAATTCAAAGACTCCTACAGAGGCATCACCAATTAACAGCTCTCCCACAAATCACACCAAGACAAATTATTTTTGCTTATGAAACTTAGAAGTTTACTATTCCCCCCTCCCTGCTTTCTAATTCATTATTGTAAATATTTCTTAATTATAAAAAAATATACATTTAATCATTTTACGTGTTCTAGGCACGCAACACCGTCTATCGCAAGATTTTCAACGTATTTCGTTACAAAATAAAATTGTACTTTAGTTCGATTTGCTTCTCTTGCACAATTACTACTTAAGTACCTGGTGATCAGTTTAAAATGCAACCCACAACAGGCAGAGTGAATTGCTCTGGCAACTATGTTTGAGCGGGTCGTATAGTGGCTGGCGGTTTCATGCAGGTAAACAGTCCAAAAGTTCGCTTAATCCCCTCTCCTCTAATGCTACCCAGAGGTGCACAGGTGACCATTGTGGCCACGAGTTCAAAGAGAGAGGCACGCACCCATAGACAAAGTGGGTGTCCGCGCCTGCTTGTTTGGCATGGAAAGAAAATTGTATTGACAAGAACAGTGATTTCTTCGTAAACTGTTTAAAAGCTTGCCTTGACAAAAAAATTCAGGTAGATATAACAAAAAAGAAATTTTGTTTCAGGTTCTCAATAAATATACTTTCGCAATGTACTCATGGTTTTTCTTGCAGTTTTAAATAAATATAAAATTGTAATTCCACATTACGAATTAATGTTTATTATTATTATTATTATTATTATTATTATTATTATTATTATTATTATTATTATTATTATTATTATTATTATTATTATTATTATTATTTATTATTGAAATCTAATAATAGTGCATAATATTCATTGGTTAAATAGTCAGTGTTGATTGTCAGTAATAAGTCATTGGTTGGTGATACATCACATCTTTGCTTTTCAGCCCATTTATCTCCACATTAACTATAAAAGTTTTGGAAATACAAAAATAAGAAAGATAGGTTGGAAATGAGGAAAAATAAATTATTGATTATGAAGAAAAATTGCTGCCAGAAACAACCAAACCTCACAAAAAGATCGAAATGCCCTCAATTTGCCAATAAACAAGCATTAACTTGCTTGGGAATATTTGCTGCAACCCGATGTAAAGTTTCTTCGTCAATCATGTGAATCGCTTCCTCGATGATTCTTTGAATCTCTTCGAGATTAGCAGACCTGTTTTCATAAACTTTACTTTTGAATCATCCGTAAAGATAAAATCTGGTGAGGAGAAATCAGGCTATTGACGGTGCCATAAACCTCGTGAAATTGTTCCCAAAACCCTCTTACAGAAATTGCTTTGTCGGCTTGCTAGTGTTTGATGTCGCTCCATCCTGCTGAAACCAACGATTTCTCTCATCCTCTTAAAGAAGGGATACAAAATTTCTCAATTGATTTCACTACGTATCTGCCGTTATTGCATCTTTGAAAAATAACGAACCAATTATTCTGCTTGAAGATGTGGCACTCCATTTTCAATGCAATGGCCTCTCAGTACCCCAGAATCGACTGGTTTGCTGGTTAACATATCCATCCACATGAAACTAAGCTTCATCACTAAAAATATTTTATTAAGTGCCCGAAGGCCTTCGCTAACAATTGTCGTAGTAATTCATGAATACTTTGAATCCACATTTTCAATTTTCAATTTCTGACACATTGCGCATTTCCGTACGAAAGATTACATTGCTGCTCAAACTTTCCTAATGATGTTTTCGGGGAATTTGAAAGAACATCCCGAATGGTACACTTGTTCAGAATAGACTCGAAAGAATTTTTTTCTCTGAATTCTTTCTGGCACTCCTTGAAAGATTGCGTTCGGCAATACTCCATCACAAATCTGTGTTGCTCTACGCTGAGGTGCATTGTAAGTTAACTTCAAAAGCCGGCAGCGGTAGCTCAAGGCATCAACTGATGTCACTGCAGGGCCTCTGACCGGGAGGTCCTAGGTTCGAGTCCTGACGGCGGCAGGATTTTCGGCACGAGCTCTTCAGCTAGGTCGATTTCAGTCGCTGACTGGAGGAGAACTCTAGCGGCCAGTTGCTCTGATCGGTAGTTTTCCATGGTTTCTCCGATCAACATCAGGCGAATGTCGGAAGAGTACCCTAACAAACGGGCCACGGTCCGCGCGCGATCTTTCTTTCCTCCCTTTACACACACACTTACACTAAAATTGACTACACTACCACATATTCTGGGAGACCGTTCGAGAGCTTAGAGCTTGTCCTGGTTGGGGCGGTGCCCTGCTGGTGGGAGAGTCCTGGTTAGTGGTGCTAGTCCTGGTTAGTGGTGCCCCACTAGCTGACGGTAGGTCGGCGCCGGATCTCGCCATCCAGCGGGCGAAGATCATCGCCATCTCCCGAGAAGAAGAAAAACATGCACTACACTTTAGGGACTAATGACCAAAGCTGTTGACGCGCCCGGAAACACGAAAAAATCAATGAATTAACTTCAAAACAGTGAATGATCACGCAGCCTTTTTTGCTTTATGCAGATAGGACGGAGACCACAGGAAGGGCGCAGATGAAAGAAACGGGGGTGGAAACTGAAGGGGTTGTCGCAGAAATGCAGCCAAAGGAGCTGTCCCAGATGCATTGTTGCAATTTTTCCCTTTTTTCCTTAGGACCTCGAACAGCAGGGTTGCGTTTTAAACTGATCGACGGTATGGGTATTTTTTTAAATGAATGGTAACTAAAATTATTACGTCCACTTTATTATAATAATTTTAGTTTTCCTATCAAGTTGCTTTTTATGGACTTACAATATTACAATGTATTACAACTTTCCGGATATTATACCACTAGAAGTAGCTCACGTAGACGTATAACTTTATGTTTAACTAAATATTAAGGGATATCTGAGAAACATTGTGTCCATGTCTGTGTTAGCGAATGAATCGAAGTTGATAATTACAACGTGCCAGGTGGGAATCTTGGAAATCTTTAGGAAACAAAAATCGTTTGCGTTTCATACCTGGGAAATTACCGAGTCATCAAAGTGCAAATCTGAAACTAACTACTCACTCCAAATAAGACAAGGTTGGTGAAGGGCTTGCAGATACAAGAGTACGGAAAATCTAGAGAAGTTGAGTGAACGATACAACAACCGAGGACAACATTGGACAAGAAAGGACGAGCACGAACAAGAGAAGATTGACAAGAGGTGTGAGGACCCCAAGGCGGGCGATGAGGACCCCAACGAGAGCAATTGAGGACCCTAAGGAGGGCGATTGAGGACCCCAAGGAGGGCGATTGAGGACCCTAAGAAGGGCAATTGAGGACCCTAAGAAGGGCAATTGAGGACCCTAAGAAGGGCAATTGAGGACCCTAAGAAGGGCAATTGAGGACCCTAAGAAGGGCAATTGAGGACCCTAAGGAGGGCGATTGAGGACCCTAAGAAGGGCAATTGAGGACCCCAACGAGAGCAATTGAGGACCCTAAGGAGGGCAATTGAGGACCCTAAGGAGGGTGATTGAGGACCCTAAGGAGGGCAATTGAGGACCCTAAGGAGGGTGATTGAGGACCCTAAGGAGGGCGATTGAGGACCCTAAGGAGGGCGATTGAGGACCCTAAGGAGGGCGATTGAGGATTCCTAGGAGGGCGGTTGAGGACCCTAGGAGGCGATTGAGGACGAAAGAGGACTGAGATGGCGAGTGCGACTAAGAAGTGAGGTCTGAGAGACGTGAGGACGAGCGAGCCAAAGACGATGAATTGCGACCAATCAGAACCAACAATGCGGACAACTACTGTAGTTATCAGTGCCCACCAGCCACCGGACGGAGCTGGGAGGGTCAGCAGACTCCAGTAAGCGAACGAACACGTGGAGGCCCGGACAAAGCGAACTACGGCGAGCGGCGGGGATGAGCCAGTATGGTGTGGCGGGGAGAAGCGGAACGGGGGGGGGGGGGGGGGAAGAACAACAGACTAATGGAGCGCCGAGGATGAAAGGCAGCGCGCGCTCCTAGGCGGCAACCGCGCAAAGTGTGAGGGGGCGGGCCACAGTTTGTCGAGTGACTCTCCGTGCTCAGAGACCGGGCAGGCGGGCTGCAGGCGAGCGCCAATGTTCCCCGAAACGAACTAACTGCAATGAAATCCCCCTGAGAGGCATATCCGCGCGAATGGGCCTCGCTGTATTCTCTGCGTGGGCGTTGGCAGGGGGCAGGGGGCTTTGGAAAGAGCTGCTTTCATGTCCCCGCGCGCACGCGCTCGTCAGAGATTCGGGACAACTCGCCGGAGCAAAGGATGACGAGATGGACGGTGTTCGGGAGAAAGAGAGCTGACATTGGCCTATTGGGGAATTGGCTCTTTGGAAAGAGGGAGTCTACGTTGTGTGCTTAATGCTCTATTTGTTCTTTGTTCACAATAACCATTATTCCCAAACTGTTTTATACGTGCTCTTCTTTCATAGTGTGGTGACACAGGGTAATGTTCATACTCATGGCTCTACTCATTAGTCAAGTATGTATGTTAATTAATACTTATATTTGGGTAAGCTGACATTGTTTTAAGCTGGTCTCATATGAGAATGTTAGTTACGCCTCCACTATTTTAAAAAAGTGATAATTCAATTCTTAATAAAGTTAATAATCCCAAATAAATATCATAGATTGCAATGCTAGAGTATTATCATTATTCAAATTTAATTTGTATGTTTTGATTACTATCCTACATTTTCTGGAAGCTAGTAGTAAACTACCAGAGTGAGAGCGACTAATAACTAGCACACACTTCAAAGTTCACCATTGCTCTTGTTGCCTTTTCCTCTTTTCATGTATCTGGTGTTTGCTAAAGTTGAACAAGCTGAGAAAATATGATCAATGGATTCTACTAGTTCCTGACTAATGCGGAATTTATTATCTTCAGGAACCGCTTTATCATAATGCTGTGTTCTCAACGCCTGATCCTGAGCAGCTAGTACAACTGCTTCCGATTCTTGATTAATTCTTCCTATTTTAAGCCACATAAATGATTGATTTTTATTGATCTGCCCCTTTTCTATTCTTTGTAGATATTGTCCATGGAGGGGTAGTTTTCTCCACGATTTCTTCATCGTGTTATGTGTCTCACATTTCATGTTAAATAGCATTAGAAATTAAGTATCTGTGTTATTTTGCGTGTCTTGCAAAGCTTCTTTCGCAATGCTTTTTGCTACACTTACAATGGCCCTGTTTTTCATTATTCTGTCAGATTTAATATCCAGCCTCATTCCTGGGTGAACTTGATGATTGAGTACATATTTTCTCATCCCGAATATTGCAATGTGCCAGAGGCTACCTAATCTCTTCATTAGTTATAAACAAAGTATATTAATAACATCCGTCTCCAAACAATTCATTTCCATCGCATTTAACCGATAGTTTATTAGATCCTTTTCTAATCCAAATTTCTGATCCGTACTTAACACGACTCTCCATTACCGTCTTGTAGATTTGTCTCTTGGTTTGCTTTCTAATATTCTTGCTGTATAAAATATGTCTGCTAGTAATTGCCTTTCCCTTGCTTATTTTCTTAATAATGTCATTGTCATTATCAGTTGAATATTTTACGGAAGCTAAAGTAGATATTAATTTTTTTAACTCACCCTCAACACCCTCCCAAGACAAACATTTGTCAAAATCGGGTATTTTCCGATATGTATACCTGTGTGTGTGTGCTTGTGTCTGTGTGTGCGCGCGCGTGTGCGTGATGTTAGCTGTAGGTCGAAAAATATCCTAGCCTGCTGGATTGTCTCCTGCTGGCATTTGCATTTGCATTTTGTTGCATTTTTATAGAAGCAAATTTAGATATTTATTTTTTTAACTTATCCTGAACCCCGCAAGTCAAAAATTTGTCACCGGGAGCAGTAGCTCAGTGCATCAACTGATGTCACTGCAGCGCCTCTGACCGGGAGGTCGTAGGTTCGAGTTCTGACGGCGGCAGGATTTTCGACACTAACTTTCCATCTAGGTCGATTTCAGTCGCTGTCCGGAGGAGAATTCTAGCGGTCGGCTGCTCTGATCGGTAGTTTTCCCTGGTTTCTCTGATCAACACCAGGCAAATTCCCGAGCAGTACCCTAACAAACGGGCCACGGACCGCGCGCGATCTGTCCTTCCTCTTCCTTCTTGTATCCTCTCCCCTTACATACACACACTTACACTAACATGCACTACACTACCACATATTCCGGGAGGCCGGTCGGGAGCTTAGAGCTTGCCCCGGCTGGGTGGTGCCTCGCTGGTGGGAGAGTCCTGGTTAGGGGGAAACCCCACTAGCCGACGGAAGGTCGGCGCCGGATCTCGCCATCCAGTGGAGGAAGATCACTGCCGTCTCCCGAGAAAAAAGATGCACTACACTAACGAGACTAATGACCAAAGCAGTTGACGTGCCCGGAAACACGAAAAAATCAATCAATCATAAAATTATCAAAATCCGGTACTTTGGGTTATGTATACCCGTGTGTGCTTGTGTGCATGTATGCATGTATGTATGTATGTGCGTGCGTGTACGTGCTGAGAGCTGTAGGTGGAAAGAATCCTAGTCTGCCGGACCCGCGAGAAGGCACGTGGCCAGCCCCGGCCTTCCGGAGCGCAGCGGCGGAGGCGACCGGAGGCGGCGTCGAGGTGGCGCGAGGGGTTGCATAAAACTTTTTTCATCGCGGGCGAAATCCTTTCTGTGTACGCCCGTGTCGACGCGCCGCGGGGGGGGGGCGAGCTCGAGGGCCGTGGGAAGGACGGGATCCGCCGATCTGAGTACTCAGCGAAAAGTTGGCGGAGGTGGAGATCTGGATGACGCGAGAAAGCAAGGTGAAAATGTGTGAAACAGAGCTGGATTAAATGCAGAAGAGAGCCTGTGTAGGTTCTGATTGTTGTTGTTGTTGTTGTTGTTATTGTTAAAATTATTTGTGATGATGACGTGATTAAAATTTTAATACGGCAGTGGCAGCCATGGTTTCTAACCAACCAGATCTGTTATTTGCGATATCGGCGATGTGGCGTTCTATACATTTCGTAAGACCACCTTTGAATAAGAAACGTTCGTAAATAATAATAATAATAATAATAATAATAATAATAATAATAATAATAATAATAATCTTTACTTTGAATATAGTACTAATATGTTCTGCTGCAACTTCATATATTTCAATATTTTCTGTATATATTCATTATTATATTTATATATTTCACTATCGATACTTGGTTGCATATTTATTTGTAAGCTATTTATAAGAAGTTATTTGCGCAGAGAATACTCGGCAATTTGTAATAGGAAAATCCTGTAAACAAATTACTAAGAAAATTGAGTTGAATTGAATATTTTGTGCAACTCTGGTACTTTTTTCGTTGTACTTATGGGACCGCGACCTACATCATAACGATTGCCGGACGTAGAGTGAATTTTTGCCCTTTTTGGATAAGTTACGTCGAAATACGAAGTTACGAAAATTCATTTTGCTCTAACAAGAGCATAACGTTAAAACATGGACATTTGTTTACCCCGCATGAACTCATTACCAACAGGTTGCTAACTTCAAGGCAAATAAAATATTCCCTGATCATTTTCTCATTTGCTTTTTAAAATATTTGTTCATGATTTTTTAATTGTGATCAGTCTAGTCTAGACAGTCCTCCATACTAAAGTAAGCAAATTGTGTCTTGACCCCAATTACCGGGAGCGGTGGCTCAATGCATCAACTGATGTCAGTGCAGCGTCTCTGACCGGGTGATCCTATGTTCGAGTTCCGACAGCGGCAGGATTTTCGACACTAGCTTTTCAGCTAGTTAAATTCAGTGCTGTCTGGAGGAGAATCTAGTGGCCGGATGCTCTGGTCGGGTTTTCCGTTTTTCTCCGATCAACACCAGGCGAATGCGAATAAAATCCAATTCGTATGTTCATTTGCGAAATGTAGAAAACTGTGTAACTTGGAAGTTTTAAATGGGAACCACCATATTTTATGGCAGATTGGAATACTGCAGAAAAATCTGGCAACTTTGATCCGAAATACTTTTTTTGATTCGTCATACCTAAAGTTAGCCAATACAATTCTCCTAAGAAGATTGACAACAGTCCAGCTTCCCTTCTTAACAAATCTGCTATTAACAATATCATTATTTCGTAAACGTTCTCGCAATAGTTGAGCAACAAGTAGTATTACAATGCTTTTATAATGTTAAATAGTATGTTGATTTATGTTAGAACAGATTGTTTTTAGAATGAAACATATTTTTATTGTATTTATTTGATTATTATTAACGTTTTTTTTTGCCCTTTCGTAAAGAATTTGAATAAGTTAGAAATAACTAAAAACATGTTTTGAATAAGAACAAATCTCACCTCAACAAATGCAATGAAATAAATTTACGTTTTGCTGAAATGTCATATCTTTCTTCAGAAAGTAATGTATATGTTCACCAAGGAGTTTTCAATTCATTACCTTCTCTGTAGGAGTATCTAAGCATTTTGTACATCCATCATAGTTAACTGACAATTAACTAACCGCGAACGAGGGAAAGTTTGTGAAAACTTAACATACCTTAACAGAGACGTTAATTTTAATGACTGCTGAAACTGCCAACTGCCGATCCCTCGCTGACATAATCCCAGGTTGTGTGTCGTGTATGACCATGACAATTTGAAAATACGCTCTTTCATTGTGGCCAAATCAAAATGGATGTTGGACAACGGTCGGATCTGATTGGAGTGGCGCTGTGCATGAGGAAAAGACATTGGTGAGCTATACCTGCGCACCATTTTTTGCTCGTTTTTCGCATCACCAAATACGTCATGAACCATGTGACCACAAAACTGGCACTCAGTTTGAAAAACCCAGATTCTGGTCTCGATGGTCCATGGTAGGTGCGAAGCATTGAGCAATATTTTGAGAGTGAAATACAGTGACAATTTTCGACGGTGACTAAAAATATCACGATGAATGAACCAGATACAATATTTAAAAGACATGCTTTGTATATCCGTTTCAATGACTAGTAACAAAGTGATCTTTTTAATGACTGAGTTCATCAGAAATTCCCGCTATTATTGTCACGCAAACTGATACATGAAGCTCATTGGCTAAAATCGGATAGGCTGCACAGTAGCCCAGCCATGACTTCGCATTATAGCGCAGTGGACGGGTAGCCGCTGGTTATACTTGGATTTTGCTAACGTGGCGGCTGAGGGTGTTATCTCAAAGATGGAATTCGGCACGACGTTTTCAGTCATTTTCAATCCTGCCGCTAGAGTCGCTCGAAGTGCAGCACTGCTTTATGTGGTCGCATTCATGCGACATCTTGCGGCAGGACCAAGAAAGACGCAAAAAGTCGTGCCGAATTCCGTATTGGAGATTCTACCCTCAGCCGTCACGTTAGAAAAACCCAAGTATAGCTGCAAAAATAGATCGGACACCTTCCTCCACGCGGTACGAGGCAAAACGCAGCGGATCCGGACGCAGGTTTCGGCGAGCTGAACATTTTTTAATTTAAAGTCGGATCAACATCTAGGTCATTAGCGACCACTATTGGAGTTAAAAGTATGGTAACTATGAAGATCAAACGATATGATAAGGGATGAAAGGACGAACACAAATACAACCATGCCCGAGATGGGACTCGAACCCGCAACCCTTCGGTGCGAGATCACTACGTCACTACTGCCTTCGCGATCTCAGCCACTGGATCGGCGAGCTGAACTTTGCTCGTGAGCTGTGCGTGCGTGGGCCCGTCGTGACGTGCGTAGCAGCGTGTGCATGTGACGGGGAACGCTCGGTTTTTGCCGCCGACGAGAGTTTGGCAGCAGTGGAATGAGCTCCAGAGTTGGGAACGCACTGAGGTTATTGACAAGCGGTGATGATCGTCATTGCCGGGGTGACCACTCTCCACTCACCTCTGATTTTTTTTTTTTTTTTTTTTGTTATTTAAGGTCGCATCAACATCTATGTCATTCGCGATCACTATTGGTGTTAACGTTATAGTCGCTGTGAAGATGGAACTATGGTGATAAGTGGTGAAGGGACAAACACAAATACAACCATGACCGAGGCGGGATTCGAACCCGCGACCCTTCGGTCCGAGATCGCTACAACACCTTAGCGATCTCGACCGGATCTGCAGCTGATATTTTTCTTTCACCCTCTCAAGGTTTTTGTGGTTATGATTCTAGTTTAAATGGAGCTATAAGCTCATAAAAATAGGTTTATCAACGGTTTACCGAAGAATACTTGCGTCTTGAAATCTTACAATGAACCTGTCCGTAATAGCACGCTATAAAATCGCCGTTGCTGTAAATAGTATTCATTTCTCAGTTCTTCTTTATTCTTATTTTTCTTTTCCTTCTACAGGTATAATTTATTTTACTTTGAGTCACCAGGTTATTAGCTGTTTGACAACTTATTACAGTGAGACCTCTCTGAAAGACCACCCATAGTAAATGACTACCCCTTTCAACGACCAAATTTTATTGGAGCGAAGATGTTTTTTCCTATTAGCTGAACCCCTATCTCCCCGAATATCGACCAACACTTTCATAGCAATTTTCTTAATACCACCATTTTAAACGACCGTTTTCAGAAAATGTTTAGAATAGAGTGCACCAATTTTTTATTTAAAATGAAAATTGGCAACATTGGAGACGAGATTCGTGACGCATGCTCTGTGCCTAAGCTTCAATACTTGAGAAAATCGGGGTTGTATAACATTCCAGAAATCTTATAACAATCGTGGTCACTAAAATAATTGCTCTTTACATTTATGTTTCCTTTCTTCTAATATGACTGCAGATGTGAAAGGAACATAACAATTACTTCTTTGAATGAACAGAGCCTTCGTGACGTTCCTGCGTGAACATCTTGTACGGTAAAATATCAATGCCAGAAGTTATGGTCATAGATTTTTCCCTTAACACAGGAATGTTTGGGTTGCATTCGTAATCTGTTCCAAGGGCTCACCCAATATCCACCGCTAGATGTTTTTTTAATTGTACAAAGAAGAACGGTGAAATAAATTTGGGTGTTTGTAAGTTATAGAATGAGTCATCTATGCCCAAATGATGTATTGAGTCTACATCAGAAAATGGAGTTTCCTTGCCGGAGGATAACTGAGTAGGAACACTAAAACTAATAGGAAACTTTAAACGAAAACTAAATATTTAAATGTTAAGGCCGCTAAAGCCACAAGCCAATTTAAAATCTTCATCGATATGTACTTTCTTCTTTCCAATATATCTTAATCCTTTCGCTTTTCTTTCTTTCCTCTAAGCACTCCAAACTTGTTGTGTTTCCACTTCCACTTCTACATAATCTATTTTTAGCACCAGTTTAAAACTCATTCTATGGTTTCCAAAATATTCATTAAATTAAGTATTTCTAATTTCTTAATTGAGTTACATCATAATACATTACTGTATTCATACGTTTGTTGGATTTTCAATTATCTTTGTCACTGCACATTTTCACTAAACATTTTTTTTTGTATCGAAGAAAACGTTCTTATTTCGTTTGTCATTAATTAATTTCTTGAACATTGACAGGTTCCTATAGAGTTCGTTTGTCACATACGAAAATGTGTTCACATTCCCTAATAAGAATCTGTCTATTTCAAAATTGAATGAACTTTTGAAACAATGAATCAAAAACTATGTAGCTCGCTCCATCTACAGATATTATTTTTTCAATGTTATTATTCCACTTTAAACACTTCTTGGAAAATTATTTACAACATTAGTATCGCGCATTAATTCTAGGGTATTTTTTGAATTTATGAAGTTCACGTGTGATGAATTAGAATGTAGAGCTCGTCATTATTGTAGCAGAACATTATCTGATTTGACTAATGGAATTATACGACTGTTAAGTTTTATGTTATTATAAGAAAATGCCGAAGGCAGACTTTGAAACTACGTTCTCTTGAGATGCCAAACGGTGGTTGCTAGTGAGCATCTTTGAAGCTTTGATGCCAGAATGTTCAAGCGAAAAGGAGCAATTAGTGAAATGAGCCTGTTTACTCAGCAGGATGCTGAATTTCGTAGAGGGATAAATATTTGCAGAGAGGGTGGGACGAAAATCTTGCTGCCGATGGCTAGAGACGTCACTTTGCTGTTCACAAAACGTCTGTAACGTGCAAGATACGTTATAGTAATGCGTGTGTTAATGCTATCTAAGGTCATGATATATTGCTGTAATTTAAAATCATATGCAATTCATTCCGACTGGATACTAACAACTTTTATCTCAATTTGTCTTATTACAAATTATAATATTCGGAAAGTGCTCCCTGTTGTAGATTGAAATTATATTTTTTAAATAGTAATTCTTTTTTACAAACTGAAATTAGAGCAGACCATAAAATGTAACAAAATTTGGAAACTTTTGAAAGAAAAGTAGACTAAAGTATGTTATTTAATTAAATGAGTTTTAACGAAAATAATTGTTATCATTGTCACTCACAAAGTAGGTAGACCTACCGCAGAGTTTTCTATGGATACGTATTTACAGGATTCTGAATGTCAATCAATACTCTATGAGCAGCGGACACCATATAATGGCATGGTTGGTAAGACTGGTGGCTGAGGTGCTTCTGGTAGCTGAGCTGCAAGTTGTCAAATAACAAATTTCTTGGTGAAACAATGGTAAACGTGCACCGTGCTCGATTGATGCTACATTTCTGATAAGTTACTCAAAATTTACTTCAAATCACCATGATTATGTAGGTGAACGAGAGAATAGAAACACACATATACAAATGTTTACTCACTATGTATTTGGAAACACACGTATGGAAATATTACTCCCACATTGATTTAAAACATTACTGCAGCTGATATAAAGACATTTAAAGCCTACCGCTGCAGCTGATATTAAGATGAGAGCAAGGTCACTGGTGACAGGTAGTCAAATTAGTGTAGTTCTATAAGGTTAATGTGTTTCTTGTTTTTATTGACAGTCAAATTAAATTGGAAAAAATGTAATTATACATGTTCCACTTTTTTTATTTTACTCATTATAAGCTGTAGAGTTCTTCGGGTAGTAGTAATTACAATATAATGGTTTTGTCATCAAAAATGCTAATGTGTAGCTGCATGTCTATTACCATGTGTAGATAGTTCATAATTTCTCTGGATGCCTTCTGTAAAAGTGAAGTATTTTGTACATTAAAATGTGTTTGCACCTAACAGTCGAGTTCCAATTGCCTTTTCCTTTAACTGATATCGAGAGCTTATCATGTAGAACAAAGAATATGTGTCTCAGGCAATCCGCATCGCTGGAGATGGTTTGTTTAATAGATATGTTAATTATGCTTTATACCATATTTGAATTAAATTAGTTTATTCTCTGAAAATTTTTCTTAAGTTCGAAATTTCGGACCGTTGCAGTATCTCATTTAGAATGAAGCTACAAACACAGTAATTGACAATACCAGTTTATTGAAAACTGAACCATAACAGAAACTGTCTTACAAAAGCAGAATAAATTGGAAACAAATTATTAACTTGTTAATGGATATATGGAAAGAAACGTATATTCCTTATAACGGAGAGAAATATATTTTGTCAGTCACAAAGATAAATACAATGCAATGTTCACAGTAGCAGATTCACCTATTACCTCTAATTACAGAAACAAACATTCATATTACTTTATAGAGTGAACTTTGAGAGAAGGCAATCTGTAGAATTCTTTATTTGATGTACACCATTTCGTTTCATTAACACTGTCCTTCACACCTTCATTGAATATTAGCCCTTAAGCAGGCGCGCAAGCAATACTCACATAAATTGTCGCGCGGCGTATAAAGTACGCCATTTAATGTCTTTGATGTGTATGAACTAAAATATTACTAAATACTTTAAAATATCGTATTTATTACCCTAAAATATTTTATTCGGATATTTTCTCATTACATAATTTTTTTACAAGGTAAACAAAAATAGTTGATAAATTTATAAGATTGAAGCCTGCTAGAAAGTCTCTTTTGCATGATGCGCTTATTCGTGTACAAAACAATGTCATCTAAAATGTCTATAAAATAAAGAATTCAGGGAGTTCGTCTTTCACGTTATAAGCCACTTTTGTTTATGGGGCGGGAATAATTTTCTTCAAAATATTTTGTGTGTGTATTCTTGAAACTTTGCTTTTCAAGGGCATGTTTTTCCACTTGTTAATTTATGATAACTTTTTTTTGCGGCACGATGTACTGCATTTAAAAAATATTTTAGAAAACTATTCTCCGCTGTTTTCAGATAACTCGTGCTACATCTATCGGTGTCACCATTGTAGCGTGATGTGCGTATGTCTTCTTCAGATTTCCTGTCGTGATCTGACATTTGTACATCGTACATTTTCCGGTTCATTATCTGACATGTCATCGTCGATCTCTTCCTCCAAATATTATTCCATCCCAAACTTTGTATTTAGAAGAGCACTACAAGTGATACGCGTACTGTCCATTGCAAAAATGAAAAAAAATAAATTACATGCATAACTAGGCGTAGAGTACGCCTAGATATGCAAGTAAGAGTACGCCTAGATGCAAAAGCAAGGAAACGCACACAGCTTACTCGACAAAAGAAAAATACATACTGACTCACAATCAGCAGAGCAACAACTGACGGTAATAGTAGGTAGGGTAATAGACCTCAGCGTTTCCGGTTTATCGGAAATTTTGGAAAGGAAGCTGAGAAATGTAGCGTGGCGTACTCTGTACGCTCCGCGCCCACTTAAGGATTAAGCATACTAAGGAGGTGTAAATGTCAACGGACGGCGGCTGACAAACCTCTGTTTTGCAGACGACATTGCTCTCTTTGCTACCTCACCTAAAATTCAAAAAGAAATGCTATGCGATGTAAACGCAAAATGTACTGAGGTCGGTTTACAGATGAACTTATCGAAAACTAAAGTAATGAGTAACAGTGAACCCAAATCAATAATGGTGAACGGCAGCAACATAAACATATTATTGCACATATTCTATCTGGGCCAGCTAATATCATTTACAAATAGAGGAGAGAAGGAAATAAGAAGAACTAAATTAGTATGGAGAAGATTCTGGAGCCTCTATTTCTTTTTGCTAAATAAAAAGATAAACCTCCAAATTAAAAAGGTAGTAATGGACTCGTGCATCTTACTTTATGGATCACAAACATGGTCCTTAACAGTAATACAAATAAAATGGATACAACGATGCTAGAAGAAAATGGAACGAAAAATGTTAAATATTTAGCTCCTAGACAAAATACCATCTACAGAAATTAGAAAAAACGACTAAAATTAAAGATGCAGTACGGCAAGTCAAAATAAGCAAATGAAATTGGGGAGGACATATTATAAGGCAAGACCAGCAACGGTGGGCATACACTATAACAACCTGGGACCCTCGGTATGGGTAGAGAAACCAAGGAAGACAGAGGAGAAGATGGACAGACGAGCTATGCAAAGCAGCTGGTCCCACCTGGACGAGACTGGCCCAAGAGAGAACAACATGGAGGTAACTGGGATATGAACAGCAAAAAGAAGATGATGATCCACAGTGCTATTAATCGATTTTAGTGAAATTGAGTATCAACCTACTGTAACCCTGCTAAAGCAGGAGGCCTTTGCCCTTTACGGGATGATGATGATAATAATAATAATAATAATAATAATAATAATAATAATACTTTCAAATGTATTCTGTGTTGTTACTTCTCGCGTCTTCGTGACCAACAAATATAATTCTGATACCACTTGTAAATATGTGCAAGTGCCACAATGCAAAATCATTGTGGTACAGGATACCGAGTGAACTATAGAACTCTCCTTAGTATAACATAACAAAACAAAAATTACCTTCTTTGCCAAGGTTTAAACTCGGATCCCTCAGGTTGGGGAATGAGTGTCCTAAATACTACACCGCGGCTACTTTAACCCGGCACACGCGCCTCTTTCTGTAACGTCCGTGTACGCACCTGGTCTCAAGATTAAGCCGGTCGTGCACGCAGGTGGTCTGAGAGACCCGGGAAGCCTTTACTCTAATATTGTGATTGCAGTTTGGTCGCCCGTGACCACTTGCAGGTACCTTTTCAATCCACAGATATGAGTCGCACTTCTTTTGAGAAAGTGAGTATTATCATCATTTCTAGCGGTGAGACATTCCAAAACGTTGCACGGGTCTCAGGGATCCCCAGCGGACAGTTGTGAAAGGGTTTTCGTTCAGGACTTAATGCGGCTTAACAAAATATTAATGCCAAATATGCAAACATTTTATTTGTTTGGAGCTTTCACTAACAGTTCGTAAATAATGCAATGAAGGAAAATTGTCAGTTATGTAAAATGTACCAAATATAAGGAAAATAATATTTCAGCCTATTTTAATTTTTTGAGTTTTGTTAATTTGCGTACAAACCACTAAATACAGTAATCAATTATTTAACAATGTTTCTCATTATTGAAAATAATAATCATCTTTTTTCTGGTACACTCCTTGGATCGAAATTATAACGGGAAATTGAATTAGGGAAATGCAAACAGAAGGGTCAGTGAGACCAGGTGCGTACGCTGATGTTACAGAAAGAGGCGCATGTGCTGTCGGGTTAAAGTAGCAGTGGTGTAGTATTTAGGACACTCATTCCCCAACCTGAGAGATCCTAGTTTCAACCTTGGCAAAGAAGGTATTTTTTGTTTCGTTATGTTATACAAAGGAGAGTTCTATAGCTCACTCGGTATCCTGTACCATACAGTGAATTATAGTAAATATCTGTTTAATATGCATATAATGCATGGCACATGCCACTCTGTCTTCTCCCTACCTTCCCCTTCAATACCTCCCATCACATATTACCAAAACCTGTCCATAGTGCCCTGGGATTGGAAAGTGAAAAAGCTGAAAAAAGCAGATACGAGTTTCTAATCTCTTCTGATCCTAAGCAGGTGTACCTGCTGTGCTTATAATGCCCAAAGGATTAATGCCCTGAGAATAAAAAATATCTGTGATCTACTTTCAATATCAATTCAATTCAAAATGAAACTTATCCCCAATGTGGCTCAACAATAATTATACTGTCTGTTCATATCGTTTTCTCTCCAGTCCTTTTGGCGCATCTCAGCACTTTGCTTCTGAATATCGTCACTATTATCCCGGGAGTGCCCGCAACAGGTAGACTCACGCCAGTGTCCGCAATGTATCTCTCAGCAGCAGCTGCAACTCCTTGTGAATGCGAATGATCTGAAAGTCCATTTACTGAAATACGTATTTTCTTGAGTTTGTTCATGTCCCACAAGCTGTCAATGAATCTTACACTCGAGAATTCTTGTCTAAATACTTATGAATAGAAAAGTAAAAATTGACAAAGTACACGCCAAAATCATTAAACATCTTATTATCCTATTAAATAATATTAAATACAGAAATTATTTTGGCTTGTTCAAAACAAATATATATTTTATTTTCCTCATTTCGAAAGTCTGTCTTTTCTACATTTTCCAAGGTTTCCATTTTTTCATTTTCCTACAGACGTCTCCTGCTCACTTTATTTCTCTTTGGTAAGAAATTGTGACTGTCGATTATAGATAAGGCAAATGATTACATTTCCAGAATAGGCTCTTGTCATAGACACGGCTGAAAATAATTATATGTATGTACCTCTCAGGCCAGGAGCTCACAATGCACTGGCACCATTACATCCAACGTATATATTGTGACGAAGCATTGACGAAAGTTGACGAATTGTGACGAGCGCATTGATGAAGTTTGAACCTGCTCATGGGAAATAATTCAGCGAAAGGATGGAAATAAAAGCTTGGCGATCTCAGAAAAGTACAATGAAGGAATAGATGAAATATCAGACGAACAACGTATCGCAGTATTTCAGGAACATAAAATTGCTGTCTTAGATCTAAAAGGTCTATTGCGAGCATTCTATAATCACCTATGATAAGTGATTAGGTAGGAATGTCTTCTGTGCCAAAAGCATTGTTGAAGACAGGCATGACACTTCGACACGCCCTCCACATATCGGATACTACCATTACTGTCTACACTACAATAGGGAGGCAGAGATTGCGTCGAGACTGCGGGGACTATTTGCCGATGTGTTCATCTGCCCTGCACCTTTCCTTTCCTGCTCTGTGAAGGATCCCGCGCCCTTCAAGCCGCGATCCGAACCCCGTCCATCCCCCCGAGAGAACGCTGAGAGCGATATAAAGCAGTGCAAAGCCCTCTGGTTCCCCGCGCACCCTCTCTCGCTGCGAAACGTCTAGAACCCCTGTGCGTCACAGGGGAGCGAAGGGAGCTGCAAAGCGCGTACAGTGGTCAGGATTTCTACATCTGGGTGGGACTTTGCCAGAGGAAATGTGAATTTCAAAAAGCATGATACATGTGGGATTGAGTGTCACACTTCAGTGTATTATAATGTGCGAGTGTATGAAGTTTACAGAAAAAAATAATAAAACAGCAGTGGAGCAACTGCTCTCAACTTATTTTTCGAACACTTTTAAGTCAAGAAAAATCATGAGGCAAGGGACGTTCTAGCCCACAGTATTACCTCAAGTTTGATAACAACGTAATGTTGGACTGAAACTGATGCAACCAGCATTGCAGACGAGCGACGCCGGGTAAGCAGCTAGTCGAAACGTACGTAGCGCAAAGACGTATACACCATTTAATATTCCTTTCACCATCACTCCAATATTCTTCCTCTCCTTGTTTTCTCCATATTTATTTATTTTCAAGTTGTCTCGTTTCATCCCTTTCTTCTCGTCACTTTCTTCTCTTCACTTACTTGTCGTCACTTTCTCGTCGTCACTTTCTCGTCGTCACTTTCTCGTCGTCACTTTCTCGTCGTCACTTTCTCGTCGTCACTTTCTCGACGTCACTTTCTCGACGTCACTTTCTCGACGTCACTTTCTCGACGTCACTTTCTCGTCGTCACTTTCTCGTCGTCACTTTCTCGTCGTCACTTTCTCGTCGTCACTTTCTCGTCGTCACTTTCTCGTCGTCACTTTCTCGTCGTCACTTTCTCGTCGTCACTTTCTCGTCGTCACTTTCTCGTCGTCACTTTCTCGTCGTCACTTTCTCGTCGTCACTTTCTCGTCGTCACTTTCTCGTCGTCACTTTCTCGTCGTCACGTTCTCGTCGTCACGTTCTCGTCGTCACGTTCTCGTCGTCACGTTCTCGTCGTCACGTTCTCGTCGTCACTTTCTCGTCGTCACTTTCTCGTCGTCACTTTCGCGTCGTCACTTTCGCGTCGTCACTTTCGCGTCGTCACGGTTTCCGTCGTCACGTTCTCGTCGTCACTTTCGCGTCGTCACTTTCGCGTCGTCACTTTCGCGTCGTCACTTTCGCGTCGTCACTTTCGCGTCGTCACTTTCGCGTCGTCACTTTCGCGTCGTCACTTTCGCGTCGTCACTTTCGCGTCGTCACTTTCGCGTCGTCACTTTCGCGTCGTCACTTTCGCGTCGTCACTTTCGCGTCGTCACTTTCGCGTCGTCACTTTCGCGTCGTCACTTTCGCGTCGTCACTTTCGCGTCGTCACTTTCGCGTCGTCACTTTCGCGTCGTCACTTTCGCGTCGTCACTTTTTCGTCTCGCTGCGAGTTTTGTCCTTTATGTTACTTATTTTCTAACTTGTAAACATTTTTTCGCGAATGGAACTAACGATTGCAAAACTATTGTTTCGTAGGTGGAACTATGTTCGCCCACTGTGTGTTTCGAAGACGTCGGCACCGCAACCAATCAGCGCCCGTCGGTGCGACGGCCTCGCGGGAAACACTGCCAGGGCCTTTGATACGTCTTTTCTTTCGGCTCTCTACCGCACTCCCTCCTTCTCCGCCGGTTATAATCCTACTTCGGTGTCCTTCCGTCCTCCCCGCGCGACCTCCTTCCACGAGGACTCTTAAAAGCTCGCGCGTCCTCAGCTAATTCCCTAATCCCTCCGCCGCCTCCCTCACGGTTTTGACCCACTTTCCGAGAACAAAGCGGCAGATGAGAGGAGGAGGAGGAGGAGAACGAAGAGACGTTGGTGGAGCAAGCGACTCTTGTTGAGTTCTCTTTTTATCTTTCGAGTTTTCCTCTGTCTTCGTCGTCTACGATGAATTAAGGCCACTATTGTGACCGTAGTGTGAAGATGCGCCGGTTTAGTTTAGAATGAATTTGTCACGGGATTTGCTTTTGTGGTGCGGTAGAACGGGATTAATGGATGTAGTTTTCAGTTATCACATTCAAGACGGGGAGGTGTTTGTGTTTTATGGAGGCTTGTAGCCTAGAATGGGCATCCATTCTTAAAATAATCTCGGAAGACTTACAGTGACTAACTGCTTCTTAATTATTGGTAGAGCTTGGGGATGAATATGTTTTCTTTTGTTGATCTCTATGAGCTACTATCCTTATTCTAAGAAAGCACTGATTTTTTGTCGTCTTTGTAGGAAGATGAAGCTGAGGTAAAATGGCATTGAAAGGAATGTATGTGTACAGGTATTCTAGTGGAAGGCATTGTTTCAAATTATTCAATCTTATTACAGCATCCTTTTGTGTATAAGAAAATAATCTCGCATAAAAAAGAGGATATTGCAACAGAACGAAATTAAACAGACAAAAGTAGTTTATTTTCTAGCCAAAAACAAAAATCTCTTTATAAAGGTTGTTTCATGAACTACCTTTATAAATTTTTACTAGCAAATTTATTTATTATTTTATAAACATACTCATATTTTAATGAATTAACATTAATTACGCCTTTATAAAACTTGACGTGTGTATCGCTTAATTTCTTTTGTGTACCGATGATTTAAATGTGCTTTAATAAATTGTATAAGATTTGTTAGTTAGTACATTTTCGTGTGTTTATTATATTAACACATATCACACAACATTTACTCATTTACACAAACTAACACTAGTTAAATACGTGGGAACTCACTGGGGCAAATTGTAAATGTTATAATAAGTGGAGAGGGCATTGGAACATGAATCTTATAATATAAGAGAGTATATGTTAAGAAATGGATAATTTTTCTGGAATTTATTTAATATATTATATTCATATTTAAGTAAATTAAATTATGAAAACAGGAAGTGAAAAAAAAAAACAATTTTCCCTTCAAATAGCAATTGTTTGATTTAAATTACTTCTTACTTGTAACAGAAATGACTAAGAACAATTTAAAAATGAAATCATTTGGCATTACTTTGAGAATAGTTTGGCTACTTATTTCTGTAAATATGTGTTTCACTCATCATGAACAATACGAATAGAGCAAAATATAATTATAATTTTTATCTGTAATTCGATATCTATAATTCATATCTGAGGTTTGTTACTTCATTCTGTATCACCAAACTACACTTTCCAGTAATGCGGGAGCAGCTATTTCTCAGAATACGCCTTCCCACAATTGTGTTTTAGGTCGATTCCCGGGCAATTCATGTAAAATTCGTGACGTTCAAAGATATTTCTCGGGGATTTTCTGAAGTTTATACAATTTTTCTTCCTCTTCTTCCAACATAGATCTACCATCCGTCTCATTATTATCGCGGTCGCTGACACACTAGATCATTATTCACAAATTATTCACAAAAACACTTTGCCAGATGACAGTAAACGATTAAATGCATTAGAAAAGTTTAAATTCAAAGTGAAATCGTTTCTGCTGTAAAACTGTTTCTATACAATTAGAGACTATACTGAGTATTACAAGAAAAAGAACATTAATTATAACAATTATACATAATGCATTATTTACCATTTGGACTGTATAAATGTGTATAAACAACCTGTAACAAGTATTGTACTACAACCTCCGGGTCAATGACCCCCATCTCGATCAGGTTTTTCGTCCGATTTCCCTGATCCATTGAGCAAATGCTGAGATGGCCCCTTGTTTTGCTTCTGGACATAAATGTAACTTCATTATCTGTGTACGTCTTCTAGAATTCATTGGGAAATATAGTTATTCAAATTATTGTTTCCATGTTGTTGCGGCAGGAAGTTTATTCCTTGACAAAGGACATCATGGATAAGAGCCCAAAATGTATTGCTTATTTATCCTTGAAAATAGATTTTATTACATGAGAACTTTTTTTTTCAAAATTCATGTAGTATATGACTTAGTGTAGGGATCACAGAATTTTGAAAATGTGCACAGAATTCACTTCTCCCCATAGAACGCCATATGCAGATTCAACTGTTATTTTGACATAAAATAAATGAAAATGAATGAATGAAAAAAACCACAAAAGTAATTGTATGTATGTATTTGGCATTATTGGGTAGGTATTCCGACTTCGCCGGCTAGCTACTGATGTCCCCTCGCCTGGACCTAGTTAATTTCCCATGCTTATGGGTAAGAGCAACATGAGGCGAACATGCCGTATTCTCTTCACCGTAACTAGCAAGATCCGCCTGCTTGATCTTTCTTCATCACACAGCTGTAAAAACTGGAACGAAAAGAAAGCTACAACTATATTTTTGCATCGACGGGGAATCGATGCCGGGAACCACAGCACGGGAAGCTAGTACGCTGCCCATCAGCCAGAGACACAAAAGTTTTTTTAATTATTACAAGCCAAATAGTTTATATCAAATCAATCAAATTCATGGGAGTTACAAATTGAAACTTAAAACTTGTATAAACACACAGACCACAATATTTTTTAACCTTCTTAAAAAAATTGGTTTAGCTCAACACTATGAAACACTTTGTATTTGTTAAAGGTTTTCTAAAGATACTTATAAGAAAACTTTATTTAAAAAAAATTAAAAGCAACCTTTCATTGCAAATATTTACAATCGTCAGATCTTTTTCATTACTATTTTCAATATAATGTATTTGTTAATGTACCGTTTTAAAAATGGGAATCAACAGTTACAAATCCCTAATCTCCAATAAACATTTGAAGCGTAGTGTGGACAATACGGCGATGTGAGAATTCTAGTATGCTACGAATAATAAAGAGAGCCTTTTGAATTTACCGTAGGCAGAAGTATGCAGTCAAGTTTTAGTATCCAGAGTAATGTTAATTTGCGTCATATTATTACTCGTAGCTTAAACAGCTACGGTGTAAAGTATTGCATCCAAAGAATATCATCAGCCCAGCACCGTTTTGGGCCGTTTCTAATTTCGACAGGCATTCCCCAGGAAATTCAGTGACGATGCTGAACTCGTGGACTCTAATGTTTATCTCCTGTAAGGAGAGAAGGAGATCGTTATTAATTTCAAACTTCTGTTCGGGTGGAATTTTAGTAATTGCTTTTGCAAAGTAACTCAACTGTGGCGCAGGCGGTGTCAGCCCGGGCTCAAGTGGAGTCATTACAGAGACCGACTCGTTGGCAATTCGCTTTCTATAGAGAGGTGCCCCTCACTAGAGAGAACCCGAAATGAGCAAAACGTTCGACCAATCGTCTATTAGAACAACCAACTTAGAAATTATGTGCACGTTTCCCTTGCAATGGTTTTTCAAAGATTTTCCCCTAATAATGAGTATGAAAGATTTTCCCCTAATAATGAGTATGAAAGATTTCCTAATAATGAGTATGAAAGATTTTCCCCAATAATGAGTATGAAAGATTTTCCCTAATAATGAGTATGAAAGATTTTCCCTGATAGGTTTAAAGATTTTCCCCTAATAATGAGTATGAAAGATTTTCCCCTAATAATGAGTATGAAAGATTTTCCCCTAATAAAGAGTATGAAAGATTTTCCCCTAATAAAGAGTATGAAAGATTTTCCCCTAATAAAGAGTATGAAAGATTTTCCCCTAATAATGAGTATGAAAGATTTTCCCCTAATAAAGAGTATGAAAGATTTTCCCCTAATAATGTGTATGAAAGATTTTCCCCTAATAATGTGTATGAAAGATTTTCCCCTAATAATGTGTATGAAAGATTTTCCCCTAATAATGTGTATGAAAGATTTTCCCCTAATAATGTGTATGAAAGATTTTAATAATATATTTAGTAAATAAATACACATCAGTAGACCTTACTATGGTAAGAAAAGAAAGCTGGCGGTTACATGTCCAGCATTTGCGTTATTTCAAACAACTTTCAGACGAAACCTCTGATAGATATCATTGCCGTTGAAATTATTCATTTATTCGCCTCAGAGATAAATTCGCCACCAGATGGCGATGCAGGACATGCACCATCCTCCTCTAAGTCTTCAAAGTTGGTTGCAAGTAACGCTGGAGTAGATTTTTCAAAATTAACTAATTTTACTTTGAATATTAATATATAATAGTAGTAGGTAAGCTTAGATGTGTTCATAAATGTTTGTTTTTCATGTTACACGGGACCTTTGAATTTCAACTTTTTGTTCATTTATTTGTGTTTCCGTAGAGACTTAATTAAACGATTTTGAGCCTTTTGCTGAGTTATCATTGGTAGTTGCGTGGTTTAAATTGCACGCGTGCCTTTAAAGTAGTGATAATAAACGATTTTTCATGTAATTAATGAGCATAATTCATATAGGAAACCAAAAAGTCATTAAGGATGTAAGTTCGCCTCGCGAACTATGTTCTTTGGGAAATATGTCTACACGGTATAAGATATAACTCCATCAGCTGCTCTCCGGAGTAGGGAATTAGATACAGAAGTTTCTGACTAGATTTATAAGCTTCTAGAGCTGGTAATGAAGTACCCACTGTTTCTATAAAATGATTTAAATTACGTCACCTCTAAAAGGTTCATCACGTTTCGATTGAACAACTGTGGGAGCCAAAACAAAAATCTCATAGTGTTACATATTTTGTTGCCAAGGCATTTATAATTTTGTTGAAATAATACTGAACATTGACCCCTGCATTCAAACTTTAGGATACGTTTGGGCATCGTTAAAGAGATTTCGGTATAATTCAAAGAGAAAACAGCAATGCCTTGGCAAGATACCTCCAGAAATTCAAGATGTAGTAAGAAGTATTCGCTTAAAACCGTTTCCATGTTATTTTAGTAGTAAAAGAATATTTTTAAACTTTAAAACTTTGACAGTTCGATTTCGGAGCAAAATAGAAAATGAGCGATGTCTCGTCATTAAAAGTAAAAACATGCAAACATGGTACATTTTTTATTCTAACAACCAAACATTCGATTTTATGGAAAACGAAACAAATAAGAATTCTAAAAAGAATAATTCTGTACAAAGCTCATTGAATGAAAGAGACTCTACTTTATGATTTTTGGACACATATTCAATACAGAAAAATATAAGGTCTTAATGTCAGTGTTAAGAGTTCATGGATACAAATTGCTACAATTTTACAAAAACGTTTATGCTAAATAAGTGTAAAAATCCTTGTTTAGCTACTATTAGTAGCGTTACAAAACTATGATATTACTGAGATGTACGTAGATACAAGTACAAGTAAATACCTTTGTGAACAGAACTGTCGCGACAGTTTTTATTGTTTTCTCCCAAAACTTACTTTTGGTATTATGCCCTTTCTCATGTCCTCCCTGCTGTTGCATTTCCATTTTCTAATGCGCTTACGTTTCCTACGCTGAAAATTATTCATTCTTTGATCTTGTTGATTTATTAAAAAAAAAAAATTAAAGGGCAAAGTAACCACAATGTCAAAAGTGAAACGCATAATACTCGTTCGCAGACTTCTCGGAAATGCCTAATGCATTTAAAAAAGTTGTGATAAGTTTTAGGCAACGTCCAAGAGAATAATTTATAAGATACTCTCGCATATCTAAATTCAAAATTTAATTGAAGTGGATCTGATTAATGGCAAGATTTTGAAAAATCTCTCTCATTCCCATTAACCGGCAGAACACGTCATAAATAGGAAGACTGCTGCTGATATTGGGGAGTAGCGGAAGGGAGCGTACTGTACTATTTACCCCCAAGATCTCTGAAGAGCTCTCTCACAGGTGTGGATAATTGTCTTACTAGCAACGAATTTTCACGAAATAAAAATAATGGAGATCGCAATATTTCTGTATAGTGTTTAATGAATACTAAATTATTGTCTCTCTACTCTTATTAACGTCTTTTAGTATGAAGTTATTTCCCATGCATGTATTATCGCAGTATTACGTTCAAGCGAGCGGATCTGCCAAGATTCCGACTACTCTCCGAGAGAGATGGGAGTTAAAAAAAGTTGTTCCTCTCCTCTCTTCGATGACAGCCAGCTCTCTGAAGAGTTCTCTCGTAGATGTGCATAATTGTCTTTTAAAGAACGAATTTTCACGAACTAAAAATAATGGAGACAGCAATATTTCTGTATAGTGTTTAATGAATACTAAATTATTGTCTCTCTACTCTGATTAACGTCTTTTAGTATGCGATAATTTCCCATGCATGTATTATCGCAGTTTTATGTTCAAGCGAACGGATCTGCCAAGATTCCGACCACTCTCCGAGAGAGATGCGAGTTAAAAAAGTTGTTCCTCTCCCCTCCTCGATGCCAGCCAGACCGTGTCGTAAGGTGTCGGCAGACTGCCGCCGGCAGCGGTGGGAGAAGCGACAGCGGGGGCGTACCCCAAGGTTCATCTCCGCGCCCTGATGAAAATCTAATCTCCTCTCGGTCTCGAAGAGGCGACCCGCCGCATGCGACGCGGTCATTGGCGGCGGCGCAGGGAGATTGCCCGCGGGGGCGGGGAGAACGGAGGGAGGGGGAGGATACGAGGCTTCCTCGGCGCGGAGCGGAAGGGCGGAGAGAGACGGAGCGGAATGAGCGAGCAAGGGGAGGTGGAGGACAGATCGTCTCGTCTTTTATGGGCTCACCTCTCGCCCCGGTAGTCGACGAGCCCCAGCTTGGCCGTTCCTGCACTCCCCAGCGTGGATCTCAGCCTGCCGCCGCTTGTGCAACCCGCGATTCTACTGCTGCTGCAGGCGCGGTTTAGTGGTTCTGTCCCAATGTGCGTTACAGGGTACTCACGGCACTAAATTTGTGTCTTCACTTCCAGATTCGTCTTCGAATAGACTTCTAATTTAATCGCCTAATGGATTGGACTTCTATTCTCATCAAATGCTTTACAGGTATCTGGGGAAAATATTAATCAAGTACGTCCTTGTATTTGAGTTTACTAGATCTTCCGAAATCTTTTACGTAGTCTTCTTCTTCTTCGTTATCGACCTAGCCATGTGCTGCATCTGTAAATACTACAATATCCATCGTCAACGGCACAATTATTTTCTCACTAACAAGTGACTTACAAAACATTTGCTTCCCGTGAGCTTCGTTCAACAATGTTTCTTTTTACCTGAAAAAAAAACTGGCCATTTGATCACAATATATTCTCGGCCGAGATAATTGAATTGGTTCACAGTAACGCGATGATACTCGGTGCAGTAATATTAATTTTCTGTCCATTAAGTACTATCGTCGACAGCATGAAATATTTAGGCGTATGTATTCGATTTGAAATATCTTTATTTTATTGCACTTGTAATAATGTATTAATTATTTTAATTAAGAAGTTAGGTTGTTTATAACCTCTCCTTACTCTATGATCTGTCAGTTTGGAGCAGGCTGTTTTATGTTTTCCCACGTAGTTTGTACTGCTAGGTAGTTCACATCGTAAAATAGCGATAATTGTGAGTTAAAGTGTGTATAATTTAAAACGATAAGCAAAAATCAGCTTTACATGAAAGATCGCAAATAAATTTTAGTAAACAAATACATTAAAATAAATACATCTTAATGGCTCCGTTATGGCTATTTAATTTTATTTATTCACTTTGAATCTCTGAAGTTCTTTCGATCTAAGATCAGAGTTGTAATAAGTGAAGATTTACAATACAAGTGTAACAATCCATGTTCCATTATTATCAATAATAATCAGTTTTGTAATGTAACTAATATTACATCCACGCCATGTTCGCATCCACTTTTTTCTTAAAAAATATTCAAATTTAAATGGAAGATATAGTTTATTGGAAATTTTACCTAACGGATAAAACATACGATATGTTGTTGTCGGACGTATGGTCTTGTTTTATTGTGCTCGTATTTCGTTTTGAAATAAGATGTCTTTCAATAATCATTGTTACAGGCAGTCATGTCTTAAATAACTATTGTTACACGCAGAAAGAGAGATGGATTCGTGATAAGAAAAAAATATTACTCTATACTTATCCAATACACGAAGTAGTTTCATTAATTCTTGACGCCACGATAATATATTAATAGTAGCGAAATCGTAATACGTTGCTTTATATTTCCATTGATAGACAAATTTAAACTCATATTTGTTTATTCCCAAATAATATTGGAGTTAGCAGATCTGTATTTTACGCCTATTTCAATGAGCGAAAGTTTTGGGTATCTGTAGAACACAAATGAAGACGTCGCAACAACAGCACTCATGACAATTAAAATGTCATGTTTTTTGAAGACATAGAAAGTTGTATTTTTACCTATATTTCAAAGACCGCAAAGTTTGGGCAATTGCAGAACACAAAAGAAGACATGAAAACAACAACAATGATCATGACAATAAAATGACATGTTTTTCGAAGACATAGTAGTAATTTATATTTTATGATATATAAAGCTCTCTCAACCAACTGATAAGAAACAGAATATAACGAAGCGGCAAAATATATAGACGTCCTACTTAAATCGATAATTTATAACCTTGAAAATGCATAATGGTGAGCATTAACACGGACAATCTGTTCTCCGCTTGTAAAGGTCCGCACTCGGAGCGACCAAAGGACCCATTTGGTGATAAATCTCCCGCTGCTGGGCGAGCAGTAAGTCACGAGGGGTTGTTCGCGAGCAGTTGCGATCAGCGGGAGGAGGTGTTAGCTGACGCCGCAACAAGGGAAGCTGTTGGAAGGAGTTCTTCGGCGCCCAGCCTCTTCCTGGCCCATGTCTACGCCAACCACGCAACACATTGCACTGCACTGCACCCCACAAAATACACTGCACTGCATTTGTATTGCAGTACACTACAGTGCACTGCACCACGGTCCATTCTAACTTGTGTCGCGCGACTTCATAGCAATACTTCATCACTCATTTCACCAGAGAATTTTCACAACTTTACATTTCAATACTTTAGATAAACCCATATGCTTTAGATAAACCCACTGCGTTGACCTCACTGCGTTGACCTCGCTGCGTTGCACCTCGCTGCGTTGCACCTCGTCGCGTTGCACCTCACTAAATCCCACCGCATCCCTTCCCTCAACTTCTACCTTACGTGGATTTTTCAGGTTCCTCTCAGATCATCTCGCTATTTGCAGCTAAGTGTTCAATTGGCTCTCTTCTCCCCGACCTCCACAATCAACGTAACCTCGCCTGACATGCTGTTCTGCATAGACGCCATATCTCATTTCTTCGCAATACGCAACCCCACTTCGGCTTCATTACCTCATCCCATGTTTGCATTGTCTTTGACGTATATCTCGTAAAATTTCATATAGTTCTAAGTGTTCAAGCTTTATTATTTCTTCTTTTGGTTATTCATTGTCTTAACATGCCACCTGGTGTTTGCATTTATTAAAAAAACATTTTATCTGGTCCAATATCAACCCTCAAAGTATACATTTTCTCTTTACCTTCTATTTTGTTTACATTAGAAACGTTTCAACCATTCCCTTTCATTCTTACGTGTTCACTTCGCCAGTTTGACACCACCATAGCACTTACATCTCCGCTCCGCATGCCCTCGACTCGTTCATTTTCTCCATCTTCGCTCTCGGGCGTGCTTCGCTGTGCCGCGTTCTGCCCTGACGTGTTCGCTTGCTTTTCCTGTCCGCGAACCCGCGCCCCACCCCGCGCGGGCTGCCGGCCGGGGTGTTAACGACTTGCAGGGCAACGCGCGAGCTGCATACGTTACCAGAGCACGACGGGCGCTCGCTCCGTGCTGACCCCGCCACGGCTGTCGCCCCACCCCGCCCCCCGCCCCCTGAGCCACCCTCTCCTCCGTCACCCGCCTACCCGTTCTGACCTCGCCTCCCCCACCCTGCCGTCATCGCCAACGTCCTCGCCGATGCCAGTCCACCTCCGCAACCATTGTCTTAGCCTCCCCATCGCTGTCCGCCCCACCCCCCTCCTCACCCCGCCTCCACCGCCCTCGCCTCCACCACCCTCGCCTCCACCACCCTCGCCTCCACCACCCTCGCCTCCACCACCCTCGCCTCCACCACCCTCGCCTCCACCACCTCGCCTCCATCCCCCCTCGCCTCCACCACCTCGCCTCCACCACCCTCGCCTCCACCACCCTCGCCCACCACCCGCTCCACCACCCTCGCCTCCACCACCCTCGCCTCCCCCCACCCTCGCCTCCACCACCCTCGCCTCCACCACCCTCGCCTCCACCACCCTCGCCTCCACCACCCTCGCCTCCACCACCCTCGCCTCCCCCACCCTCGCCTCCACCACCCTCGCCTCCACCACCCTCGCCTCCACCACCCTCGCCTCCACCACCCTCGCCTCCACCACCCTCGCCTCCACCACCCTCGCCTCCACCACCCCACCTTCCACCGCCCTACACTTCCACCGCCCTCCACCTCCACCGCCTCACTTCCACCACCCCTACCTCCACCACCCCTAACAACTCCCGGCTGCCATCGCCCTCGCTGATTCCGATCTTGCTGCCACATCTTTGCTTCTGCCCTCACCTGCACGATCACGACCCTGCTTTCGTTGTTTCCGTTTACGTTGTCTCCACCTCTCCCCGGACACCTCTGTTTTCACCTTCATCTGTTTCCGCTATTGCTGCCTCCCTGCAGGTACTCTCCTGCTCTGCCCGGTTCCCGCTTTCACCGCCGTGTTCGTTTTTCACCAACCTCATCCTCCCACCATCCAGGCGACCGCTTAGCCTCTCCCACCGCCTCCACACTCCACCCCGGCACTCTCCCTATCACCACCCCCCCCCCCCGCGCCACCTGGCCCCGGCGTTTGGGCCTTTCCTGGCGAACGCGGGTGGCTCCAGCGGTTTCGAAACGTTTCCGGCCAAGAACTCTTTGAACACGGTAATGACATTTGTACGAGCATTATCGCTAAAGTCACGCCAACACTTTTTCGCCTGGTAATGCTAGGCAGGTAAGAAATGTTTAGTTGTGTAACTGGGAGATTGAGATAAGGGCTTATGTGCAATGTATGCATTTTCCAACAATCTATCAATACAATCAATCAAACAATACAGATCTGTATAAATCTCGGTACAATCCACAATAGTGTGTTTTAATTTACTTATAAGTCTAGAGCAACAACTAAATAAACTACGTACCTAAGCATACGCGTGAACATTAGTAGGGCGTCTTCAACCATTCGAAGTAGTACTTTCATATAGAATTCATCTCGTATATAAGGCGACTCATGCTCATGAGTGTGCAAATAATATTTTAGTGTAATTGAAATGCTTCGTTTGTCCATTGATTATTCATAATTATTAATACCATACCAGACAACTGAGCTCGTCAAATACATACATTACGGACTCAGCAACACATTGGTACAAGAAAACTATAAAAACCAGAACGTTCATATGATTAGGTTAAGGGGCTCAAAAATTGATATTTATATTTTATTGTTTTCTTATCTGAATTAGGTCTCTTTGTTCAAATTCCTACATCAAAGGTAAATATAATTGCTCTACTATAGGATATTTTATAATTTCGTAAGTAAAATGGTAAAGACAGGTGATACTAGTTTGTATCATTTTCTAGTGGTGCTCTTGGTTTGTCTTGTTATTCTTCTGTTTGTCTTCTCACCTGCCCTCATTTGAAACCTACAATTTTTTCACATTTTCTCAAATATTTCGTACCCTAATGGTAGATTTGAAAAATACACAATATTACATAAGAGTAAAATATCTCACTATTACCACTGTTGCTTATTTTCAAAACTTCCAGAAAATGATGTCTTTGCGATTTTTCTTACCAGTCTGCTTTCGAATACAACGACGTATAATTCACATGAAAATGCCTCGAACTACAGTTAAGATTTAGGGTTTTTCAGACTCCTGAAAAAACTGATCCATTCATGCGTAGCTTACGGGAGTTTCTGAGCAGCATAAAAGCATATATACTCGTATTAGACACTTAAGGTTGATTGATTGGTTATTTCGGGTTTACTGGCTCATAAGCTGCTTAAGTCATTAGTTCTGTAAATGAAGTGCCCTCTTTTATAATGGAACGTTGCGGTGTTCTTGCTCGTTGAATGGTTGAATGGTGAAATACCATCAGCAGCTATCTTCTACCAGCAGGGCACCGCCCCTACCGGGACAAGCTATAAGCTCCCGACTGGTATCCCGACATGTGTGGTAGTGTGGTTAATGTGAGTGAAAGTGTGTGTAAGTAAGTGGTGATAGAATGACAAGAAAGAGAAACGAAAACGCACAATAGTTTTGTGGACAGATTGTTAAGGTAATGCCCTAGCATTGCCTGGTATTGATCGGGGAAACGTAGAGAAAGTACCGATTAGCGCAGCCCCGGCCTCTAGGATTCTCATCCGAACTTTGGCTGAATTCGACCTAGCTATCTAGCTGTAGCTCGACAACTTAGAAAAAAACTTGGACAGCGCATGCGCAAAATGTGGCGGAGGGGAAGGGTCCCTCTCTTAGAGGCTCAATTTCCCCGACGAGGGGGGAGCACTACCGCCACCGTCGCTGACGCTGCCGCCGAAGCAACCGCCACCGCCACCGCCACCGCCACCGCCACCGCCACCGCCACCGCCACCGCCACCGCCACCGCCACCGCCACCGCCACCGCCACCGCCACCGCCACCGCCACCGCCACCGCCACCGCCACCGCCACCGCCACCGCCACCGCCACCGCCACCGCCACCGCCACCGCCACCGCCACCGCCACCGCCACCGCCACCGCCACCGCCACCGCCACCGCCACCCACCGCCACCGCCACCCCCGCCGCCACCCGCCGCCCCCGCCGCCCCCCCCGCCGCCACCGCCGCCACCGCCGCCACCACCACCACCGCCGCCACCACCGCCACCGCCCCACCGCCGCCACCACCCACCGCCGCCACCGCCGCCACCGCCGCCACCGCCACGCCACCGCCACCGCCACCGCCCCGCCACCGCCACCGCCCGCCGCCGCCGCCACCGCCGCCACCGCCGCCGCCGCCGCCACCTCCGCCACCGCCGCCAGCACCACCCGCCGCCACCGCCTCCGCCACCACCACCGCCACCGCCACCGCCACCGCCCCGCCACCACCGCCAGCACCGCCGCCACCGCCACCGCCACCGCCACCGCCACCGCCACCGCCGCCACCGCCGCCACCACCACCACCCCGCCACCACCACCGCCACCACCACCGCCACCACCGCCGAAGCTACCTCCGCAGACTCCGCTGCCGATGCCACTGACGCCGCCGCCACTGACGCCGCCGCCACTGACGCCGCCGCTACTGACGCTGACACCGCCGCCGCCGCTGTCGTCACCGTCCCCACCGCCACTGCTGTGGCTGCCGCCCCATCCTACCCTTGAAGTACGTTCCGAACCCTAGAGTGTTGAAGCATGAGAACGAAGTTGCAAGAGCGAATCATTTCTCGTTGCAGGAGGTCCTTGAGTTCCTCTCGGGAGCAGTGGGGAATGGTTTCACCACGCTTCCTGAGGAAAGCAACGCTATAATATTTTTTTTCAAAATTGTCGAGTTATAGTGTCGAAAATCTTGCCATCGTTGAAACTCAACCTCATGACCTCCCACCAGCAAAGTTGGCTCAGGGCATCAACTGATGTCGCTGCAGAACCTCTGACCGGAAGGTTCCTGGGTTCGAACCTCAACGCTGACTTGGTTCGGAATTGGTTCCATCTTCCATTCCTCAGCAATTACGTTTAAAATTCCTCACTGATACAAAATCGAGAAACCTTTAATTCGTCGTCAGTGTCTGTTTCGGGGACGCTGTGGAAAAATAGTGCTAACGCTATTTCATAAATCCAAAATAAAGTTCTCAAAATATCTCCTGAAACCAAACATGATTAAAAACCCTAAACAAACGTGTTCATTGAATACTACAATAAGTATGAATAAACGAGCAAGAACTGTATTCATATGCCAGGTTACGTTTGAATCTTCATAAACTTTACTTTTCCTCTGGCTGTCAGAAATTACAAACATGTGGCTTATATCGGTGTTTGCACAACCTCTTCAGTTGTCATTTCTGTTTCTTAAAAATAAAATACCTTGTGACCATCACATTGGATTAAATCTAAACCCTTCAGGGGCCCATCTCCCTGAGAACCCTGCCTCGCGCTGGTACTAAACATGTCGTTGATGAACCTACTACATTTTTGCACAAAAGAGAACATTGACGTGCAATTGCGATCTCTAAGATTTTTCAATGATTTTCCTAATCTTTTGTTAATTTCAAGTTCTCGAGATACCTAGTGCGTTCATACAGGTACAAATGAAAAAAATTCCCCCCGTATTTCCCATAATGTTGTTATGTTTCAAATTGTTCGCATATATTGGTCTCCAGTTTCCAAAATTGTTTTATAATATTCCTTGAATTGAACGGTTCCGTGAGAAAATACGAGAGTAAGTTTATTAATGTTATTTTATCTTGCTTCAGCGCATAGCGATATTGTCTTAAAATAGATATAGCTACCCTTCATTAAAGAGTTTGAGTTGCGAAGACGTGACCAGTTTTCACTGTTCGTTCTGACTTCATCTCTCGTTTTACTCTCCTGCCGCGCTCTTCTCTCGGTCGGCTGTTGGCTGAAGGCATCTTCTGTATCGGAAGTGTCATATTTCTTCGCCGAAAACTATCACTGTTCTCACCATTTCCCGCTCCCTTCCCCCACCCCCCTCGACATCGCTTCGCCGTTCCATGAGCGTCTACCCCCTCCCCCGCGCGTTGCTGCTCTTCGGTATGCCGAGCGCGCGCGTCGTTCGAGATAAGGCCACGTTTTTATCCACTTACCTCCAGGCGCACACCGCCCCCGCGTGGACCGAAGGCGCAGCGGCGCACCGCTCCCGCCCCCGCCCCCGCCCCTTCCCCCGCCTCACCCTGCCTTCGCACTCGCCACCGAGCTCGCCATTGCCTCCTCCCCGCCACCCGGCTGCCTGCGGCCTCGCCTCCGCTCCCACCCCGTCCTCGCCCCCACTGCAGCCACCTGCCTCCACCTCACCCTCCCACCGTCCTGCCCCTCCTCCGGCCCTACCCTCCTCCCTGCCTCGCTACCGCTTCCCCCCCCGCCCCTCCCGCTCCTCCTCACGTCCGCTCCCGCCCCCGCCCTCGTTCCCGCACTCACCTTCGCCCCGCCCCACCCCTCCTCCTCGCTAGCGCCCCCCCACTTCGCCGCCCACGCTTTGCTGCCACCTTCTTCTGCCTTTGGGCGATGCGCGCTTTCTCCTTCAGTTCCATCTCTCCCTCGGCCTCAACCCCGCAATCCCACCGGTGCCACCACCCATCTCTACCGTCATCTCCACCTCCGAACTGCGTCGGTTCCGTCCCTGCCTTGCCTCCGCCTCGACTGCACATCCATCTCATCCCTGTTTCTGCCTCTGTACCATTTCTGCCTCTTCATACCACATCTTGTCCTTCCTCCTCTTTTTCCCCCACCACCTTTATCTCGTCACTTTGCTTCTCATTCGTTCCAACCCGTACCTGCTTTCGTCATCAATCCGTCGGTCCTTGCCGTAATTTATATATTAGTGCCCTACGCAACCTCTTCATGCAACCCGCTCCACTCCGTTTCTACTTGCACCATCTACGACTTCAACCCCGCCTTCGATCCTGCACCCGCCTACTGTCCTACCTTTGCACCCCTTCGTTGCCACCTCCCAAAGACTTTGGAACTGAAATAAACTAGATGCACTAAGATTGCTGCTGAATGATTGAAGGCCACTATTGAAGTGCAAACGTGCGCACCTCGTAGACATCGTTACGACTGCAATAGAAGCAACTTAAATGTTTCAAATGAGACTACTTTTCTTCGGCTCTGATGCTACTTTACTGCATGAAAATATACGAGAATTAAATTAGTTAAAATAGTGGACATGTTGAAAGGTTAAGTGCACAAACCTATTCATTGTTTCATGTTCAAACTCATACACATTGACTGTTTTAGACCTAAAACATAGGTAATCATGATAATGAGCAAAAAACCAGTGTCAAATTTGAATCATTTGCGCAAATTATCTACTACAAAGGCAGCCACGTCCAGTTTCAATTTGTCGTGAGTTCTGAACCTCCACGGGATTGTGCGGGTCGATGCCTCCGCACCCACCCTCCCGCGCTTCCTCCTCCACCGTTGCTGCTCAACCAGCGCTCATGAGATCCACCCACGGAAGGTCGCGATTTGGAAGATGGAGTAGACAGTTTCTATATCTTTCTCTGTGTTTCAGTGTTCAAAATCCAATCACTTTGTGGCTCAGGGCATAAAGTAATGTCACAACTGTGCCTATGGGATATCCTGGAGTTCGGGTACGGATGGAGACAGGATTTTTAATACTAGCTAGGCAGCTAGGTATAATTCACCCGCTGTGTGGAGGATAATTCTGACAGTCGGCTGCTGTGATCGGTGATTTTCCATTTTTTTCTCCGATCAACACGAGGGAAATGCCGGAGCAGTACCCTAAAAAAGAGGCCACGGACCACGCGCAATCTATTCTTGTCCTATCCACACCCCTTATTTTAAACATCCTTACACTTATATGCACTACCTTACCACACATGCCGGGACACCACCAGGAGCTTAGAGCTTGTCCTGGCTGTGGCCGTGCCCTGCTGGTGGGAGATACCAGTTGGGAAAATCCCGGCTAGCTGGCTTGTAGGTCGGTGCCGGATGTCACTATTGAGCAAGTCCCTGCCAAACGGGCCACGGACCGCGCGCGATCCTTCCTTCCTCTTCCTTGTCCTATCCCTTATACACTTGCACTAACATGCACTACACTACCACGTATTCCGGGAAACTGGTCGGGAGCTTATAGCTTGTCCCGGCTGAGGCGGTGCCCCGCTGGTGGGAGAGTCATGGTTAGGGGGAAACCCCACTAGTCGACGGAAGGTCGGCGCCGGATCTCGCCATCCAGCGGAGAAAGACAACCACCATCTCCCGAGAACAAACATACACTACACTAACGGGACTAATGACCCAAGCAGTTGTTGCGCCCGGAAACGAAAAATCCAAACCACACCAATCGAGCAAGTGAAGATCACCGCCAGCTCCCGTGATAAAAACATGGGCTACTGTTAGAAGACGTGCGCTATCGACAGGCGCACTAATAGTGATAACACCATTCGGTTGATGCTTTCATCCATTGTCTGCAATTCTTCCTACCATAACTTTCTTTTCTACCATAACATCACCCACTCCATCTCCGTTCGTTATTCTCTGTCGTCTCCATTACCACTTGTTTCGCCATCACCATCCCCGGAAGAATCATCATTTCCATATCTATACTCTATAGCCCTGTCTTATCACGACTTAATCCTTAACTACCACCCTCATCATTATCTTCATCGACGCTCTGTCCCCCGATGCTGACACCATACTGTCACTTCTGCGATCATCACCACTTTTTACGTGATCATTCTGTAGCCATTCCCTGTGCCAGACACTTTTCTGCAGCCACCACTACCTCCGTCACCATCGTCTCTCCCCAAGTCTCTCTCTCTCTCTCTCTCTCTCTCTCTCTCTCTCTCTCTCTCGTGTCTTTATCTCTATTTGTGCCATCTCCAGTATCGACGTCATGCATTTCCATAATATTCTCCCCGGCAACCCTCAGCAAACAATTTTCACCGTTACCACTATCGTACCATCTCCATCATAAAGGTCCTTCTCTGACGTCTCCACATAGTCATCGTCAATTCGCCGCCGCTTCTTTCCACATAAACTCTACCGGCAGCGGGAACTCAGTGCATCAACTAATGTCACTGCAGCGCCTCTGACCGGGCGGTTCTAGGTTCAAGTCCTGACGGCGGCAGAATTTTCGACACTAGCTTTTCAGCTAGGTCAAATTCAATTGCTGTCTGGAGGAGAATTCTAGTGGCTGCTGTAGTTTTCCGTGGTTTCTCCTATCAACACTAGGCGAATGCCGGAGAAATACCGTAACAAAGGGGGCATGGACCCCACGCATTCTTTCCTTCCTCTTCCTTGTCTTATCCTCTCCCCTTATACACTGTTACACTAATATGCACACTGCACTGTCACATATTCCGGGAGACCGGTCGGGAGCTTAGGGCTTGTCCCGGCTGGGGCGGTGCCTCGCTGGTGGGAGAGTTCCGGTTAGTGGAAAACCCCACCAGCCGGCGGTAGGTCGGCGCCGGATCTCACCATCCAGCGGGGGGAGATGACCGCCATTTCCCGAGGAAAACATGCACTACGCTCACGGGACTAGTGACTTATGCTGTTGTCGCGCCCGGAATCACTAACCAACCAACTCTCAAACTCCATCATCCATACTAGGCCCTCTGCTTCTAATCTCCGTGCCCACCATCTCTGTCGCCATAACCTTTTCACCATCTCCACTACCAACGTCGTTTCCTCCTCCTGTGTCGACTCCGCCGCCAGGTCGCCTCTTCTCGTCTCGCCGTCACCGAGAAGGGATCTCGGGACCCGGAAATAAAATGCCTTCGCGGAGGACGAGGGCCGCAAGTCGATAAGAGCGCGCCACACCCGCGGAGCGAAAGACGCCGCTGACGGCTCCATCTAGAAGTAAACACTCTTCCTCCCCTCCCCCTCCCCCACCCACGCCAGGCCCTCTCACACTTAACGCTCTTGTACTTGTGGCTGACGGCAACTTGGCTGATGCCACTTGAGGGAATTAGGATTTTCTTGTAGGTTGCTGCTTAACGCTCGCCTCTTTCGAAACTTCGTTGCCTTCATCTTGTTTTGCGCCGTAATCAGGTTGCGAGTGCTTGTTTCGCTCGGCGGGTGCCAAGAGCGGAAGGTTTTTAATTTGTTCTGATCGCTCCGTTTGTCGGATGCCGAATTGCGATTTCTAATAAAACTTTACTGTAACCGTTGAGTAAAATATATTTTATAATTTTGTTTTGATTGTGTGTGTTTTCTAACGTTTTGTACTTGTTGCTCTACAACTTTTTGAAGGTGAAAAGATGTGCAAAAATTCTTAAAATCTACAGTGGCTGTAATGTCACTGTGATTTAAATTTCACACAAGCTTTTTGGCGTTAAAAACAAAGCTCTCAGTATTCGGCTCAGTCCAAAATGATTGTTCCTTCTTTATCTGTTCTTTATTTTCTCTTCATTTCCTACCCTACTCATCTACTATTTATCTCCTATTACAACTTATTTCCTCTTCTACTCTACTTCATTTTATCTCCTAGTTGTATTCATTTCCTCTCCTACTTTTCATTTCTTTTTTTCCTAGTGTTTTTCTATTATCTTCATCTCTTTTTCTGCTGCTCTTGTAAGAAAAGAAGAAGAGAAGAATAAGAATAGAAGAGGCGGTAGCCTCATGTATTTTTATACTCCTCTTCTTCTTTTCTACGATACACTACCTTATCTTTCCCTTCTTCTTATTTTTTGACCCTCCATCGGGCGCGCCTGTAAAACGAACAAGATCGGGCGCGCTGAATCTGAGAGATACACACCTACACATCGACTCTCAGAGCCAAAAAGTAGTGTTACTATTTGATTAGATACTTTATTAGAAATGTTAAATTAAAAAAAAACCTTTTTCCACATAACAAACTTATAATATTGTATTTTAACACCAAAATTTTAACTGCTTTACTTCCTTAGCACGTCATCAGATAGTTGGCGCATGTTCTACACCTAAATATTTTGAGCATTCTAAGCATGAATAATTCATCGCTGATAGTGTCTTTATCTTCGTCACTATCACTATGACACAACAGGAAACGAATGTCCTCTGCATTGTCGTCTTTGTCCGGATTTAGACCCATCATTTTGCAAACCGATTGAGTAAGCGAAAACTTGACACGATCGGGCGCACTGTATCTCATAGATACATAGTGTCGACTGAGGCAAATTGAGACGAGGGAGCAAGAAGTTTAACATGGCGACGCGTTACCAGGCTAGACAGTTATTAGTACGCAGAAGTTTGTGAAGCCCTTCACTTCCAAGAAATGAACAATATAAAGCGTATGTATCTCACAGATAAAGCGCACCCGACGGAAGATTAATCTTTCCAAACTTTGGTTTCCTTTGATCTTTTTATCGTTTTATTTTTCTTCTTTTCTTTCTTCCTCTTCTTTTCCTCTTGTATTCTCATTCTCATCTCTTATTTCTTCTCTACATTTTCCTTATTTTCTAGTTTTCTTCTTCTCCTCTCCTTTTTCTCATTCTTATTCTACTCCTTCTGATACTACTCCTCCAGTTTTCTCTTCTCCTCTTTCTCGATGTCCCAGCAAATAAACTTGTAACATTACAATTGCTTGGGTCGCTGTAATTCGAAAGCACATAACTCTTTCACGGCTAGGGAATTATTTCATAAAACATTGTCTCTTGCTCTGCTAATTGTAATAGCCAATTTTATACATTTATTATAAGCATACGAAGGTTAAGCCTGGAAATAAATGTTTATAAGTTATAATAAGTAGAACACATAAAATAGTACAAACTATACAGTGAATCCATTTTCAAATTTCACCTCGTGCCTTTCAATGGGTTTGTTTCATCATAGCAAACGTTTTCCGATTCTTTCAGAAAAAAGGTTTTCCTTTGTACAACAAGCCATAGCTCTATCATCCCAGTCCCTCTCACACAAATATTGCTTCTTCACCTGTTGGACGGAGGGAAATTATCAGCCTCTTAAAGCATCTTTAAGTGGACCAAACAGATGACAATTAGACGTCACAACATCTGAACTGTATATAGGATGCTTTGGCACTTCTAAATACAGATTGTGAAGAGCTTGAGCGCGGTATTTGGATAGATGTTTTCTTGCAATAGAAAATGTAACTTAACATTCCATCTCGGCGTTCTCATTCATATTCAGAACTTATCTAAGGTGCATTTGGTTTCCCACTTCTCCAATAGTTACTCATCTGTTATTTAAACTCTGCACATGGACTTGGTCAAAATTGATATCCATAGTGGATGCGTCTGAACATCTTGCTCTTTTCTCATACGGTACACTTGTTTTAAACGGCTTAATTCACATCTTTGTATAGGAAACACATTGCACCAAAATTGTACTAAATGTCTTTTGAGAATTTGAGCTTTCGATTCATAATCTGATTACAAAAAAAGGTAACAAACGTTTATTCTTTTTTGTGCAAAATGAACGATGTCATATTCAGGTTCATAAGCGGGCAAAGCTGTGTCGTCAACTTACTATTAGAACAGAAGTCCTGATACTTATTGACTTACAGTCGTATATTTAAGAATATTAAATGTAATGTGTTTTGATTTTTATGTCATGATTTATGGTTGATGTGTGGACAATTTTTATTGCAATATTCTTCCCTCTAAAACCTCTTTTTTCGGACACATAATTTTTGTAAAAATATTATAGTCATAATCAAAAAACAAAGCTTTTAAACTACATTTGAGGAGCAAACATTCAAAAGGTGACGTGTCTAGGTGGCAAAACGAGAGTTCTGTTTTTTTACGTAGAAATTTATTTCCACGAAACGACGTGAGATGACCTACAAAACATTAGGTAGAACACTTTTCGTTGGGTTAAAGATGCTCTAGAAACGTGGAAATTTTTTACTACATTTTTAATTCTTATTGGAAAAGAGTGAAGTGTGCATACTACGTTTTGAATGTTTGCTCCTTATTTGCTGTATTTCGATCTTGTAACGCAAGGTTTCGAGATAATATCCAAGAAAATTTCTTACAACGAAAAAAACAAACGTAAAGTGAATGCGAGAATTTAATTACACAATCTTATAAATATACATAATGCAAATTTCTAGAAATTTATAAAGTATAAAACACACATTTTGCCAATGCTTCTTTACCAAATATGATAGTATTAAAGACGTTTTGTCTGTAATTGATAACGTTCACGAATGACTATATTATATGCAATTCAAAAAAATCTAAAACATGAATATAAAAGAAATGTTGATACAGGTGTAATAATAAGTTTAATCACCATCGTTATCATTATCATTATTCACAGTACTGATAGATATTTTAGGAACTTGTCTACAGATAAGTTAAAATTTTAGCAAAAAATTGTTAAGAAATCATAAACGTGTAAAAACTGGTTTTCATTTCTTCAATCGTTGTGTAGTAGGCACAAGCACAAGGACAGTGAAGTTACTAACTTCATAATGATGCAATTTGTCATTTCAGATTATTATCGAGAAAGACTATGAAAACTCTAATAAGTTCATAATCTCATTAAGTTTCAAAAGATACGAAAAATTACTAAACCAAATTGATATTGAACAACTGAAATGAGTGTTTATATGACTGATTCTAATTTTCCAATAGTCCTTTTCTTAACGGAGTGCAATAAGTAACAACTCATTTTTGTGAGGAACTTTGCTGTTATTTATTTTCTTAACGACTTTAGACTATGGTTTTACGGTGCAATTACTTCTACAACGAAAAAAACAGACAACTTCCCAAGCTATTTTGAGCTCGATACGCAATAATATATAATTTGCACCATCAAAGTATCGTACACTATTGATTTCGAAGGGCCTTAAATAAATAAAAATAGATGTTCGTTCAATGAAAAAATATTGAGTTTCTAACTTCGCGGTTGTTAAAAATGGCAGATTGTTAAGATTTCATTAACTTAAGAAAGTACTCATGGCGAGCTCATAAGGAACGTCTGCAAATTATGGACTAAAAGTGGCCACTTTTTTTTAAACAAACACTTATTGCTAAAAGATTCCCCTATTCCTACATAGAAACTTTGAAAGTTATACTGAATGCACGCGTTTGTGGAGTTACTTCTAAGGCATCAGAACCACATGCGCAAGATTGTTATAAATCCGAAATTGTTCAACAAAAGAAAGCGTGTAAATAAAGTTTAATTCCACGTCTCTTCTCCATATCTCTAAAGGCCATATTTCGTTCATCTCACCTTTCCGCACCCCCTTTCCTTCTCACCACTTTCAAATCCTCAACTTGATCCTCCAAATTCTTCTTCACCTTCTACATCCATCTCCATCGCTGCCATTGTCATCTCAATTATAATAGAAAAACAAATTTTTAACATCTCCCTACAAATGCTCCTTCAACTCTTTATACACCTCCAACTCTGCCTCCAATTCCAGCTCTACCTCTACGACAATCTCCACATCTACTATCAACTATACCTTTACCCCCAACTGTAACTCTACTGCCACCAACATTTGTACTCCCACTCGAGTTCTATCTCTACCTCTATCTTCCTTTGTATATCCATCACCAAATTTTCCTCCACCACCAATTCCATCTCGACCCTCACCTCCAACTATATCTATACCTTGATATTGACTCCTCGCTATCCATCTCCAACATTACTTACACTTTCAGCCCTACCGCCACCTTCGGCTCTAATACCACCTCCACCTCCAACGTTACCTCGAATATTAACTACACCACCAAATCCGAGTATAACTGCTCGTCTGGCTCTACCTGCACATCTAACTCTTCCTTCACATTCAACTCTGTCTCCAACTTCAATCCTACTTTCAGTTGAACTTCCACCTACTTCTGCTTACCTCATTTCTCCCTTCTAGGCCACGCTTTTTCCCCTTCATTTCTTCCTCTACCGCTATCTACACAATCATTTTCACTTTCACCTTCATCACTACCTTCACCTACCTTCACTATCGTCTTCACTTCATCTTCACCACCATTTCTATGACCGCCTTCGACTTTTCATCCTCCTTCTCCCTCGTCTCCTACCCTCTCGTGCACCTCCACTTGCCTCTTTTCTCCCTATTTTATTCCTATTTCTTGTTCCTCATCCCAACCTCCGCCACCGCCCCTGCCACCGCCTCGGCTTCGCCCCCACCCCTACTACCGCTGCAGGCGCGTGCGCAGTGCGCTCGTTCCATTGTTTTTCAATCTCCGGGCCGAATCTTGTCCGGGACAAAGGAAGCAATTTCCCGCCTGCCCCTCCCGCCAGACCGCCCCGCCTCCTCCCGAACCCCTTCCATCCTTGTCCTTGCCCACGCCGACCGCTCCGCGTCCGTCCCTCGCCCCCGCCCCGGCCGACCACAGCGGCGGGACGGCCCGCTCAGACCCGGTTAAATGTTCCCCAGCCTGCGATAAGGCCTGGGACAGCGGGAATAATTGTCGCGGGCGGCGAGCTCCTCTGTGGGCAGCTCCCGCCGTCAGAAACGCGGCGGCGGCGGTGGCGGGCGGTGGCGGAGGCGTGGTGGTGGCGGCGGCGGTGGCGGGCGGTGGGGGGCGGGTGGGGGGGGTGGCGGGGCGGTGGCGGTGGCGGGGCGGTGGCGGGGCGGGGCGGGGCGGAGGCGGGGCGGAGGCGGAGGCGAAGGCGGAGGCGATGGCGGAGGCGATGGCGGTGGCGGAGGCGATGGCGGAGGTGGAGGCGGTGGCGGTGGCGGTGGCGGTGGCGGCGAGGAAGCGGAGGGGGGCGGTGGCGGTGGCGGTGGCGGTGGCGATGGAGGCGCTGGTTAGAGGGAGAGAGGATGGAGCCAGACATTGTGCGGGGGGGTAAAGGGGGGAGGGGGGTGGAGGAAGGGAGGGAGGAGGTGATAGGGGAGAATAAGTGCGTGGGTGTGGGAGAAGACAAGGCTGAGATTATACAATAAGACGGAGCTGAGCGAAAAACCGGCTATGGGGTAGGGCATAGAGAGAGCTTAGTGAACGGGAAAGGTACGGTAGGTCGAGGGAGCGCTAAAGTGATATAAAAATATGTGCAACATCTTGAGCAACAAGATAGGTAACAGGATGGGCAACAAGGTGGGCAAGGCCATTCGCATTAGGGGCGAGTAACAGGGCGATAGGGGATAGGGAATTGGGCGAGAGCATGAGCATGAGCATGAACATGTCCGAGAGAGTGGGCGATGGCAATGCAAGAGTATTAATGCAAGGTGGGGTCGTAGGTGGGGACGTAGGCGGGGACGTAGGCGGGGACGGAGGCGGGAACGGAGGCGGGGAACGGAGGCGGGGAACGGAGGCGGGGAACGGAGGCGGGGAACGGAGGCGGGGAACGGAGGCGGGGGAACGGAGGCGGGGGAACGGAGGCGGGGGAACGGAGGCGGGGGAACGGAGGCGGGGGAACGGAGGCGGGGGAACGGAGGCGGGGGAACGGAGGCGGGGGAACGGAGGCGGGGGAACGGAGGCGCTCTCGAGGCGGACAGAGCACGAGTGACGGGGTGTGGGTGGAGACGGGCGCGACAGCGGTGTGCCTCCAGAATTCAATTTTTCTGCAGAGAATGGTTTAATCACTCGTTTGAAGTTACCCTCAGGTTTTCCGCGAATGTTTGCTCCTCTTCTGCGGTGCCGTGAGTAGTTTTAAGCGGAAGGTTTATAGCGTAAGAGTGGGTTCGTATATTTATTCTCTTTTCGCTAGATAACGTTCTGTCTGCTCTCATGACTGACAGATTTATTTTGTCTCCAGCAGTGTATTTGGAAAGGCAAACGTTTTGAGTCTACTGAATCTTTAATATGTTGCAAGTCCTCTTTTGGTGAGTTATTATTGCTAACTTCTTGGAAACTCGTGTGCATCTCGTTTAGTTTTCGTTTCGTTGATGCAGTGTTTTAAAATAGAATTTTACGTTTGTTCTCAATGAATGCGACAGGTAACATTAAAGCTAGAAAATATCTCTCTTCACGTTACATCAGGGGAAGTCATAATCATGGGGTGTGTCTACGTATGCACAAACAAGACATAATTCCGTGATGTAAAATAAAAATTCTAATACCAAGTGAATTGAAAATCATCAACATGTTCGATAATAACACTAGCGTTTATTTGTTGTAAAGTGCTTACAGGATTCTTTCCCATGTTGTAAAATGTAAACTATAGTGTCGGAAAGAATATTGATGTCGTCAATGTTAATCTTTTGTTTGTACGAGGGTACAATTGGAAAAATCTCCAATCATGCATATAGATGTTTTTAATAACTATTGGTTTTGAATTACTGAATACTTCACATAGATGCTTTGTAAAAGCAATATGAACAATCGGAGTTAAATCACATGTTGCGTTCATTTGTAGTTAATCTCTTACTCTTAATAGAAAATATGAAAAAGCAGTGTTATATTTAATGAGTGATAAATATTTCTAGAATTTCTAGAAATAAGAAATAAACTGGTAACCTAAGTATATCTTGTTTCGTCCGCGACCCACACTTAGATCTTTCCACTTAGACCGGTCCACAGGGCAAGTGAGGTATTATTCGACGCGTTTTAATCCGCTGGTGAGCAAATGACCATATTTTTTGATCCCTTGATCACGTTATACGATAATTATGGGAATTAAACATGATTCTGGATGGGTTAAACATCTAAACAGTTCTTTTTAGGGGTAAAGTATCTGCTGTAGTGACTTTTCAGCGCCTTTGATTTCTCGCAACCAAACTTATCAATTTGAACTATTTCCCCCCAAATCCTTCTTTAATAATCAGAAACAAAATCTGGAACAACATGTCTCCAACACAATTTACGTGACTTTCTGATGCGAAACATCGATGTGACGAACATTTTCATTTTCAGAATGCACCAAAACAGCACAAAAATGTTAAACTGACGTGGATCTAGTTCCCTGCTCTCTTTTGGCGCTTTCGACTGTCACTGTACCTCATTTTACACTCTAGAGCTGTCTCATCACTAAATATTTCACCAGCGTCGAAAAGTGCTCGCGACGATTTTTTTCAGCAATCACAAATCAAACACACGTACGTCAAAAACACTAGTCAAACAATATACACGTCATAATATATTTGGTGGTCAGTACTGTTTGCTGCTTTGAGTGTCTCATTCAACTTTTGTCGCGAAAAAATGAAACGCGATCATTGAAAACCGCGTTGCGACGTGAAACAATTCAATGTTTATTCTTTCTATTTGCATTAACAAACGAACCACGCGTGCCTTTTGTGCGGACTGCCGCGCACTGCTGCCCGAACGCACGTGCGTGTGATCGAGCGGCGAATACATGCGGCTGTGACGAGTGAAACGTCCGGTATTACACACGCACGATTTCTTGAGCCCCTAATTACCTACCCCCACTCGTTTACTAATATAAGTTGAATTCGTAATAAATGATAGCAGTGAACTTTTCTGACAAAAACTGATAACCGTAAATGTTCCCTCTCGTGTAATAGAATATATTTTGCATGGAAAAATGAGCTACAAACTTTTATTCCTGTCGACAAAATAATCAAACTCCCCATTTCTATCGCATGTAGCAATGTGAAGGCTCAAGAAGATGTGCGCTGATAATACGTGCTGGCTACTTGATATTTAATACTTGAAATATAATGCACTTTTAATTCTAATTAGTGTCTGGCTCAATTTTTAAGGTAAATAAATTATAATTTAAACTGCTTCAGAATTTAGAGTTTCTCCTACAATACATTTTCCTATTGTCTTGTATCTAGGATAGCTTTTGGGTTTTGTCTCACCCTCTGTATCGGCACTTCGAAGAGCTACCAGGATCTTTCGCGGTAGCGATGTTACTCTACAAATATATGCAATGAAGGATTTTTTCTCGAAGATCGCATAGATCTATCTCGGTTCTGTTTCATTACACATTTTGTTGCCCTTGCTATTCCTTGGCCAAATCTTGGAGGATTGTACAAATGTTCTTGGTGCAAGGATTAGGTTCCTTAATTACACACTGTTATTGGGAAAAGAAGAGGAGAAAATAGCCCAAACTTGGTAAAGCAAGTGTTAATAATAATTTAAAAAATCTTCGCATCTTCGCATCTTCTGGATGTGAAAGTGTATTTTGTATATAACGAGAATCATGATCTTGCCTGCTTAAGTACAAGAAGAACTTGTAAATTTGGTGCAATCTGAATTTCTTTTATACTATTTTTATTGTAAGGGCTTTTTATTTAAGACTTAATTTGTTATATTTGATGGTGTGGTTCGCGCATTGTTATGGTATCATTTGATTAATTGCTTGAAACGATTTTTAATTACTTAATTTTTTGTTGGTTTACATTTTACAGGTAACATATTGAGAAACAAATAAGCAAGGTAAAATAAAGCAATACAGTTATATTTATTTATAAATAGACAAATAAAGTCATAATTTATTAACTTTTTCAATCCCTTTAATGTTGCATTTTTGTTATCGCTCATAAAAACTATAGTAGGCAACATTACAATTCTTCAATGTCTTGTTCATGGCATTGCATTGATAAATTATTTTATTTAGTTCACAAATATTCGTATCAAGAAAAAAGGTACCGTTTAGATACTCAGTAACTGAACTTCATGAATTGACAGTGCTGATTTTTCGTTCCAATTCAGTCTCTTTGCAGCCGCGTTACTATCACAAAGCCGCCTTTGAATTCCGGCAACACAGCTCATGCTGCATCATGTTTCCTACGCGCGTATTTTTACCCTGAAACACCTCTCATGTTAATTTATTATGCATCCCGTGCGTAGCCTGCAGAGATACGGCCGCTTAAGTACTGCATGCCTACCACACACACAACGCGTTCAGCTACAACGCGACTGTTCAACGAGGGCCCGCACCGGCGGCGGGGTCTGGGCAAAACAAATCTCTCTCCTCTATGAATACGAGGTCACGTGACACCGCCGCCATCTTGAATGCGTATTCAGGAACGCGGGGGCGATGATCGGGGTGCGAAATGGAGCGACGCTAACGCCGCCTGCCGGCGGCCGCTGCTGTAAACTCGCCGTGATAAATGGCGTCCAAATCGCCGTATAATTATCCTGTTTTTTATTCATGAAATTCAACGGTAATGTATGTATCTTTCGCTTCCTCTCGCGTTGGCCCCCTTTTGCCCCGCCTCCTTTGCCTTCTTTGCGTAGAGAGGATGAGGAGGGGAAGGTACGCGAGAGGAGAGGATGTTAAGAACATGCAAAAGTGCGCCGGGAAAAGAAAAGGCGAAAGAGAAGGTGGCGGCAGTGCAACAGCATCTACGACCGAGACGGCTGATTGAATGGGGGTTCCAGTTGTGAGAATGAGGGATTGTTGTGGCAGTCAGTGGGGATGTAGACGCTGCAGTGAGCTATTTCATAGTAACCTAAGAATGATAAAGCAGGATAGTGTACTTGTGGTGACAATAGTACTGTTGTACAGACATTCGAGCATGGCATGATGATGATGATGATGATGATGATGATGACGATGTAACTATGATATGCTGTTAGTGTGCTAGATCAATTGTGATAGGCTTCCTTCTTTGCATAGAGTTAGAGGATCTGAATGGGAAGAGATACTGGAGGAGAGGGAGTTAATAATTTGTAAAATCGGGCAGGGAAATGAAATAGCAAAAGAGGTAGCAGGCGAGCAATAGCGGCGCGGCCAAGATGGTGCGGTTCATGATACAGAAGGGGACGTAAAACACCACCTTCATTGAGGGAGGGTGAGCAGTTAGCGGGTGATAGTGGAAGAAGCGGTACGGGATGGAATAGGGAGTGACAATGTAAGGAGGGACGGATAAAACGCGGTTAGAGGGAATTGCTTCCATTTAACCTATTAAAAAAGAATTAATTTATTTTCTAGTCAATAATTTTGCATTTAATAAGCATTGTGATCGAAAAATACCCAGGAAGTGGCAAATCTTTAACAATTTCCTGCGTTCCCGAGATTCTTTCGTAGAACGTGAACAACCGAAGAAGGAGAGACTTTTTTGCATATTATTTCTTACGGTTTAAGAATTTGCTGCCAAAAAATATTTTTCGGAGAAGCTGTTTCCTTCAACATTTAAAAATTAGGCAACCGGGTCGTTTTTACAAGGGGTGCTTCTGGAACAATAGACGGTGGTACGATTCAGTAATGTTCGCGGCGTGCAATTCAGGTTTGCATTTTGAGTTGGGTTACAAGGGACAGAAATCACTCTTGCACCTTTGTGCCGCAAGTCTGTGTTGCGCGTACGTCCAGGCAATCGCACACTTCGGAAATCGAGATCTTGGAGGTGGAGGGATTAAATATCCCTGGACGCGAAAATACGACCAACAGGTAAGGACAATCCTGACCAAACACCCCGCTTTCGTGGCAAAAGGAAAGATGATGCCCGGTTGCGTTTACATAGTACGATTTCTGGGAACACAGGGCAAGTAATCTCCGATACACACGCTGTTGGATTCCGAGAACGCTGTGTCTAACAGATCTCAGAAGAACTAAATTCGATTCTTTCATGGGGCATGGAAACCAGTGGCAACAATAGCCAATTGTCCAAAAATATATCTGTTGGTCCCCGCTGAGCCTTCTTAAATTTGCATCGCGGCCCCCTAGAGATCGACGAACCCCAGTTTGAGAACCAATTACTGAATATAAAGGAAATTTTAAAATGAAAAAAATTAAAATTAATATTAAGGAAATTAAATTGGATTCTAATATTCGTTAAAATGAGGAAAAATCACATTCCCATGTTCATTATCTTTGACATGCTGTCCCTAGTTACAATTGAGGTAATACAGTTAGTAGTGTTTTTGCCGGAACGCACAAAGAAATACGGCTCGTGTTTCTCCTACAACAATTTCATAATATCTTCCACTCACGTGACGATAGAACTGTACTTATGTTAATGATAGAAGGTTGAAACAAACTTTCTCCGGCCTGGAAATGTTATTGACATACGGTCAATATTCTTATAAATAAATACGATGGACTCTTACAAGGGAAAGTCTTTAGAGATTTAACACCCAATTTGTCAATTTGCTTTCATTTATACTTAAAAAAATTAAATATATTAAAAATGTTATAAATCCAACATTCTGTATCCAATGTTATCACGAAATGATACAATGATGTGCCAAAATATACAAGTATAGGAAAGCATAGTTATGAGACAATGATGCTCTCAACCTTGTTATAATACTTAGATTAAATAAGATTTCTATTCTACGAAGACAGACGCACTCTTTATAGGTAGAAAAGGATACTGTAGGAAACATAATTGTTTCTTTAACAAGTTTGGTCTGTAGTTGTCTACAGTGGCACACACGAGAGCAGGTATTTATCTATGTACTACACTCTATGTTTGTTTCACAATTGTTAATGCGAGTTTATCACAGTCTTCATTCTTTTCCTTCCAATAATTCTTTAAATTTAATTTCTCGTTTCCATTATAATTCTGTATTTCCTCGAGAGAAAATAGATTCCATTCACTCCTGAAAATATTATCAGCATCTCTCAAAGTCGCTTGGAGTCCTAAACTCTCTTAGAAGTGATTAATATCTTTAGCCTGACGACAGTAACGAAGGCAATGCAACCCCGAGCGTCGGTTGACGAGGTGGGGACGGCATCGCTTGCGGTGTTGGGGGCCGAGGTAGCGTTTTTCCTTTGTGCGCGCGGAGCGGACTGCTTTCGTCCGTTATTGCCTTATTCATGGACGGCGCGGGAGGGCGGGGGAGGACGGTGGCGAACGGACGCCGGCAGGACGGCAGGAGGTCCCGTCGCTTCCGGGAACTGTTTTCCATTACGGTCGGCGCCGCTTGCGGAGTGGGGAAAGCCGTTCAAATGGCGTATTCGCCGCCCGACCCGCTGAAAATCCTGACTGCCCGGAAGCAAATCTGTTAAAGGAGTGTGATTGTGCTGAACGCCATTGGGGAATTATTAGAAAGACCGCTTGCACGACTGTTGCTACTGTCACTGTAATACAATGAAAAATGACTAGTGTTTTTCCAGTTCACATCTCAACATAGGTCACCACACTTTGTCGTCACCGTCACCACCACGTTTTAAACCAGAACTAATCAGCACTACCACCAACATCACTACTATTACTACCACCACTACTCCCACCCCCACTTCTTCCACCATCACTTCTTCCCCTTTTCCCCCCCTCCCACCACCACTTCCACCGCATTCACTATCACCACCACCACCACCACCACCAACACCATTCCCACCACTATAGTCGGTACTCTAATTTTCGTGATTTGAGATTACTTATTATTATTATTATTATTATTATTATTATTATTATTATTATTTACTTAAAATGTTTCATATTTTATAAACGTGTTATGATTCTGGCTCTGCAGAAATTCTATTGCTATTTTTCAAATCTTTCTTCATCCCCCTTTCCATTCGCATTTCACTTTTCTAATATTACCTTTCCCATTGTAAAATTTCATCCTCTCCTGACTTCCCTGGAGCATCGCTCTTCTCCTGCCCTCAGCCATCATCTGCCTCCCTCCCTCCTGAGAGCTGTCATGGGGGTGGGCGTGGGTGGTCGCAGGTTCCTGCAGGTGCCTCCCGTCCTCGCCCTCGCCTTCGCCCACCCTCCCCCCGCGCGGCGGCGGCGGCGCCGGAGGAGGCGTTCCCCAGGGAAAAAGAACGCTCCGGAGCGAATAACTTGCGGCAGCTTAGGGCTTGCGGGGCGCCGCCCGCCTGCCCGCCCCCGCAACGTATTGCCCCATAAACGTGGCGAGCGCGCGGCCGGGGACGAGCGCTCAAAAATAATTATGCCTTCCTAATACCTCCCGGGAGGCAGGCGCGGCGCGGCGCGGCGCGGCGCGGCGCGCGGCGCGGCGCGGTTCGGTGCGGTGCGGTGCGGTGCGGTGCAGTGCGGTGCGGCGTGGCGTGGCGCGACATGGCGTGGCGCGACGTGGCTTGGCTTGGCTTGGCTTGGCTTGGCTTGGCTTGGCTTGGCTTGGCTTGGCTTGGCTTGGCTTGGCTTGGCTTGGCTTGGCTTGGCTTGGCTTGGCTTGGCTTGGCTTGGCTTGGCTTGGCTGCGGCTTGGCGGCGCGGCGCGGCGCGGCGCGGCGCGGTGTGGCACGGTGTGCGCGGCGCGGCGTGGCACGGTGTGGCGTGACGTGGTGTACTATGGCGAGGAGTAGCATGGCGCAGGTGGCATGGCGAGGCGTGGTAATATAGTGTGGCGTGGCGGGGCGGGGCGTGGCGTGGCGTGGCGTGGCGTGGCGTGGCGTGGCGTGGCGTGGCGTGGCGTGGCGTGGCGTGGCGTCGTGGCGTGGCGTGGCGTGGCGTGGCGTGGCGTGGCGGCGCGGCGCGGGTTGGCGTGGCGCGGTGTACTATGTCGAGGAGAGCATGGCGAAGTGTAGCATGGCGAGGCTTAATTGGCGTGGCGTGGCGTGGCGAAGAGTAGCATGGCGTGTCGTGTGGCGTGTCGTGGCGTTGTTCGAGACGTGTCGTGGCGTGGCGTGGCGCGATGTGGCGCTGCCTGACGTGTCGCTGCGTGGCGTGGTGCGGCGTGGCGTGGAGTTGCGGGGCGGGGCAACGCGAAGCGAGGCGGGTGGGGGTGGGGGTGGGGGAGGCGAGGCGGACCTGGCCGGAAGGCTCCTGAGCGCGCAAACGAGAACGTGAACCCGCTACCTGACCTCCTGACCTGCCAGACTCGCGACACCCGGCAATCGGAGGCATGGCGTACTGCAAGTAGTTGTGTGCATGTACGGCAGTATCAGCGGCTTCCTTTTTAATCGGCCGGGAGAGATAGCTCGGAGCATCAACTGATCTCACTGGGAGTTCCTAGGTTTGAGTTCCGGCGGGGACAGGATTTGCGACACTGGCTAGAGAGATAGGTCGAGTTCAGTCTCTGTTTGTATGGGAATTCCAGCGGCCGGCCGCTGGAATTATGGTAGTATTCCGTGTTTTTTGCGATCAGTACGAAGCGAAAGCCGAAGTAGTACCTTAACAAACGGGCCACGGATCGTGCGCAATCTTTCCTACCTCTTCCTTGTCCTATCCTCACCCCCTTACACACACACACTCACACTAACATGCACTACACTACCACAATGCAGGGAGTCTGATCTGGAGTTTAGAGCTTGTCCCGGCTGAGGCGGACCTCCTCTGTTGGGAGATACCTGGATGTGGAAAAGCTCGCTATTCGACGGTAGATCGGCGCAATATCTCATCGTCCAGCGGGGGAGGACAACGCCTCCTTTCGAGGAGAAAACATGCACTACACTTACAGGTCTAATGACCTTGGTAGTTGACGTGCCTAGATCCACTAATCTGTAAATTGTTTTAATCGCCAGCAGATGTCGGTTACAATCCGCTTAGTCTTCTCTGAAAATGTTCTTACTAACAATCTGAAAAGTGATTCAACAATGTTTTGTCATTTGATGACATTCAGATTCCATAATGCCTATTTTGGTAGTGGGAGGTGGATCATTTCTCGCATCAACCTTTATATCGTTTCTTCTTTTTCTATATCGACAATACCAACAATAAGTGAAAGTGTGTCTCACTTCCATGATGGAAAGTCAAAATGTATAATTTCGATCTAATCGTGTTTAGTTTGACTAAACAAGTTTTTGCGATTACCTTCCAAGAGAAGACATCGTTCACTTTGCTTATAGTAATTTCCAGTGTTGTTACCAAATGTGCGCTTGAGTTGTTGCAACCTAAACATGGCTACACCACTCTCCGATTGCAGAAAAATAACATGCTTTTATAATCCGATTTTTGTAATCTGAATGTGTATCAGAAGCTGAAATCCTTAGGCTATTTTTGGTATTATGTAGGTGCAATACTTTCCCTTGGCGATGAGTACACCAGTGCAATCGAAAGAAGTCAAACAAGAATACACGATTGTGAAAGTGAAAGATGTCCTGCTTACTCTACTGATAGTGATGTTAAACAACCTGTTCCCTGATTCAGAATAACCGACGAGTCACTGTTGATGAAGTGGCAAATCGCATGAACATTAGCCATTAGCCATTTTGTGCGTATGAGAAAACCAACATGTTTTGTCGAAATGTTTTCTTTTGTTGCAAGACAAATGCAATGCGAATCCACATTCCGCCATCCAAGCTCTTCAGAATCTGCATTTCGAGATGTTAGAGCCGTGCGGATACATTTCTAATTTTGTCATGTCTAACCATACATTTAGCCCACGTCAGCATGCTTTAAGAGGATTTGCTTCCGATGTACAGGTGTAAAAGCAGTGTATACATAGATTGCTCCTAATAGAAAATCCATTTTCTGAGGATACAGGGAAGCTGATGATGTGACGGATTAATTACATTAAAAAGAATGGAGCATGTGATAAAAATGGTCTCATTTTAAACTTTGTACTCTTGTTGTAACCAATTATAAACATTGAACGCATTTACTTTTTGAATTGCCCTTGCAGAAGATTGAATTAATTTCTACAAATGTCTTAGAAGAGTTGTTACAAACTTGAAAGAAATGAACAGGGTGGAAGACGAAAACATTTTGCGATTAAACTAGTGGGCGGAACTCATTATGCACTGGTGTTTTGCAGTTCACATTCAGACACACTGTCTGAGGTACATCTGGGCATCGATTGATGTCACTGCCGTGCCTTTGACAAGAATGTCCTAGGGTTAGACTTCCGACGGTGCTTAACTAAGTCGAGTTCAGCCGCAGTCTATAGGAGACTTCTAGTGGTCGTCTGTTCTGATCGGTAGTTCTCCGTTGTTTCTGCGGTCAACACCAGGCGAATGCCGGAGCACTACCCTAACGAAAGGGCCATGAACTGCGCGCGATCTTTCCTTCCTCTTCCTCGTCCTATCCTCATCCCGTACTTACACACACTTACTCGCATATACTGCACTACCTCACATATCGGGATACCAGTCAGGAGCTTACATTTTATCCCGGCTGGGGCGTTCCCAGTCTAGTGGAAGATACCTGGATGTTGAAACTCCCGTAAGCCGTTGATGGTGGGCGCCGGATGTCGCCATCTAGTGGAGAAAGATCACCGGCACGTCCCGCAATAAAAACATGATCTGTACTTACAGGAACAATGACCTTGGCAATTGACGCACCAGAAATCAATAGTAGTGTAGAATATAATATTTACCATGATACCAGGAATGCATAGAGATATTACCGGTAGTAGCGTTTACTAAATAGTTACTGCAAGTAAACAAAACAATCAAACATTATAATATTTACATATTACTTAATACAATTTTAAAAAATAATATTAATCAAAAAATTAATGTTAACATATTCTAAAAAAATGCCAATTTAATCTACTTAAAATTTTTTTAACATTCTGATGGGAGTTCTCCGGCACTGTTGCAGGTAATTTGTTTCAGTTTTGTATTGTTCTGTTTGCAAATGAGAATTTACCTACATCTGTTCTGTTTTCTTCGCCGAATATTGGGACTATGAATCTTTGGCTATGTCGGCTTTGAAATCTCGTGAAACAATCTACAAAACATGACACAATCAGATTTAGTGTATCTACCGAACGTCAGTGTATGAGAATGATTGATCCAACGATACCTATACAAGCTCCAAAGTATGTAACATTTATTCAGAGACACCTTCATAAATTCATAATAGATATTCATATGTAAGGCAGTGTATGAAATATGTACTGTGATGTTACAATTAGATTATTATTTTAAACACTTATCCATTACTCAAAATTCTTTGTAAGTGACGAAGGGTCTTTGTGTGTACGAGTCGATTTGGTTGCACTGCTGGGAGTTGTTTAGTGCCTTACGCTTTACTGATAGTGAACTTAATGTGAAACAAACTTTATTGTGAACTAAACTGGTGTGCTTAATTTACTACAATGAATACTATTTGTATTTGTGCCAAGTAATCGGCACCTACAATTTGGAGAGCTCAGTTTTTATTTTGAGTTGTCATCGTAAATATTTCATCATATACACCTTGTATAATTCTGGTAGATAAGAAAACTTCATTCATCATATTTTCAGGAAAATCGTGCTCTGATCAGAAAACTACACTAACTAAACCAAACTAACACTAATGAATTAACTCTTCTAAGGAAACTGCGCAATAAACATTAATTGGCCACAAAGTGCATAAAATGCTGGTATTCAAAGGCATCTTTTATATTTGTAAATAGAATTTTCGATAACGTATGTGTATTTTCTATTTATACAACTCCATCATATCAGTTTTACGAATCCTTCAATAATATACGCTGCGATTATTCGCGTCAGTAAACTTCAAATATAATGGACGTGACTTTTTCGTCAGTACAACACGACAATAACATAACAGTTGAGGTTTTAATATTTATCTATCTTTCTTTTCTCTTATTCTTTCTTCACTCTGTCGCACACACTCATTTTTCTTTGCTTATTGCTTTCGTCTCTTTCTTATATGTTTAATTTTACCATCAACGAAAACTGAACACGTGCGCAAATTGTGTTGGAAATTGGCATCCCCTGTTAAGGGTCTGACATTTGAGGGAAAGGGATGTTACAGAACAATTTAATATTTCCAATCGTACCAAAAAAATATAATTTATGATACTACAGAGGTATGTTGTACATGTCTGAACATTCGCTGCTTCTGCGGGGAACTTCGAAATACTTTGGCAGCGTTTGAGGCGAGGAAAGGGGAGCTTATGGGTCCGGTCAGCCTTACCCCTGCAGAGTGGCAACGGCCACTTATACGACGGACTCACGCCACGCGATGCTCCCTTGTGGCGCCACCGCCTCCGTTGCCCACTGCGCCGCCCGCTTTCACCCCCCCCCCCACGTTGCTGCCACCACAGCCTCTACCGAGGACGCCTATCCCTTCTCCCCTACCTCTACCCCCGCACTTTCCGACAAACCGCCACCGACGTCTCGACTGCCGTTGATATGTAGCCGCCGAAACACAGTCACTATCACAATTATCAGAGACACAAACATTCAAAATTCCGATCACCGTTCTCAATGCCACCCCACCATCACCACTAACAGCTGCACCAGAACCATCCACACCACCTGCATCCCATCCTTACCCCACCAATATCACCTTCACCATCACCATCACTGCCATCACAACCCTCTCTACCATCACCATCCACACCCCAACACAAAGGCACCCCCCAACTGCTTACATCACTTCCACCAACCTCCCAAATCATATCTACTTCCACACCAAATAAATTACCATAAATTACACCATCTCCATCAACAATATTCATACCACCACCAGCACAATCTCCACCAACACTACCAAAATATTTATACCAACCACCCACTATCGAACTCCTTCCGCTACAACCAGTTCAATCACCACCACTGTCGCCACCAACGCCAACAATATAATCACCTCCACCACCAGTAACACCACCATCTCCATCACAAGCAGCAAAACCCCCCCTGGACCCCCACGTGTGCGTGAGGATGCGTGATTGGTCGGTTTGGCGCACGGAAGGTCTGAGCAGCGCAGCGGCGCGCCCGGGTACGTAAACAAGCGCGCCGCCTCGCCTTCCCTCAGGGGGCCTTGCTCAATTTTAGCCCCTAATGAAGGGTAAGTGATGTTCTTCGTGCGTGGAGCCCTTGCCGCCGCCGCCGTCAAGGATTCACCGGGCCGCACCCGACACACCCTGCCTCGCCCCCCTCCCGCCATTGCTCCCGCTTGTTCGCCAACCCCCCATGCCGACACCGCCCGTCGCCGTCTCCACTATCTCCATCATTGCTACCGTCAACCCCTGGTTGGGGGATAACCTCGCTAGCCGACAGTAGGTCGGCGTCAGATCTGATCGTCCGAGGAGAAGATTACAATCAGTTTAGTCTTCTGTAAAGATGTTCAAACTTCTGACGATCATCTGAAAAGGGACACAACAATATTTTTGTCGGTTGATGTCGCACAGATTCCATAGTGCCTATTTTGGTAGTGGAAGAATGATCATTTCTCGCATCAACCTTTGCATCGTGTCTCGTGCCTCATCACCATCTCCACCATCGCTCTAGTCAACACTTCTGTCGTCATCTCCGTCTCTTTTATCCCCGCCCTCCAAATATCCATGCTATCCCGCTGTTCATGCGGCATCACTTCTCTCTAACCCCGCACTTCCGCCGCGCCGCTTCCGACTTTGCCTCTGCCGATACTATAACTTTCGCCTTCAACTCCCCGCGTCACCCTTACCTTCACCGTTATCGACCCAGTAATCGTCACCCTGACCATCATCCACACCCTCGCCGTCACCCTCGCCGTCACCCTCGCCGTCACCTCGCCGTCACCCTCGCCGTCACCCTCGCCGTCACCCTCGCCGTCACCCTCGCCGTCACCCTCGCCGTCACCCTCGCCGTCATCGTCGCCGTCACCGTCATCGTCACCCTCGCCGTCATCGTCACCCTCGCCGTCATCGTCACCCTCGCCGTCATCGTCACCCTCGCCGTCATCGTCACCCTCGCCGTCATCGTCACCCTCGCCGTCATCGTCACCCTCCCGTCCGTCACCCCCGCACGTCACCCCGCCGTCACACCCCGCCGTCACTACCACCGCCCGTCATATCTATCTCTTTGCTGAAAATTTCGCCGAGCGTGTTTCCTCGGAAATGTGATGAGACTGTTTCTCTGTATGCTCAGAGTGGAAAACGATTTAATAGAAGACAATGAAATTTGATACTGCAGACAACCAGAATCCTGTGCTACGCGAGTGAATCAAGATTGTCACAGACTGAGGGTGGCGAAGATTGGGAAAATTCAATGAAATTTATTCTTTTAGCATTTACTCCTCTCAAGCCTTTCGACAATTTTGTTTCTCTTAGGCTTTCCTAAATTTGCGTCCTCTCTCCCTCCTTGTATGTTTTCTGTTTCTTGAAGGCAGACGCTTCGGAAAATCATGTTATTTATTTCCTGTTGAAAAATGTTTGATGTGTCATTAGGAAAATATTTACGTATTATATGAAATGTAGGATTAGATTAGGAGGATGTTAGAGAGTAAGTAGATCAAAAGTTATTTACTTAACAAGAAATTTAAATAGAGATTTATTCTGTTCAACTTAGCTTGCTTACATGCTCCTACCAACATTTGCTTAAAAAATTTCTTTACTTAGAAAATATTTTTTTTAAATTGTAGCACGTAAACAGTACTTTCTTTAAATTCTCCACAATTTATTACGTGGTTAAATTTTACATCCGGAATATCTTTAATGTAAGGTCTCCTACGTAGTCCGGGCATTGGCGACCCCATCAGAAAATCCATTTACCTATTCATGGATTTACACCTACTTCAAACTTGCCTTCGTTTTTGAACAACTATGCGAGAGCAAACCCTGCAAACGACGTCAACCGATGTAGGATGCCCGTTTCCGAGGTAGTCCATAGGACCGACTAGGTCAGTTACAAGAATTTTCGAGATAATCTTGGTGACTATCATATTTCTTTAAGTCTCGTAGACGTTGAGAGCCAGAATGCGTTGTTCCATTGTATCCCTACCCGCATACACAGAAATGTGTGTAAATGTCACATGCATGTAATAGGTAGGGGGAAAAGAATGCTTTATTGACATTTTATATTTTATTTGTAACTGTATGTAGTTTCATATTTCTTTGTTTAGCCATCGGACAAGATCAGTCTAATTGTTGAACATAGATGCTATAATAATTATGATTCATGAAAGAAGGGAGAAGCCCACCACGCCACAACTCTCAAACATCCGTGGCCAAGGAGATATTCGAACTCGTGACTCTCTGAGCCAAAGAAGTTGAGGTATTTCCCCCTCAATAACTTCTCCTATTCGTGTTTCGACTCATTCAAATTATTTTGAAAACATACTACATTGTGTTAACCTTTTCAACCTTTACGAGGATACACATTAAGACTTACAATGAGGACATTAGCTTTTTTTAGACAGCAGACTGCGATGCACCGTTTTGATAGAAACTAGATAATTCTGTAAATAAATAGATTAGGATTGTTCTTAAAGATATAAAATCTTTCTTCTATAGAACTACAGTTTAATCCGACATTTAAGCTGGCGTATCCTACATCCCAGAACGGTCGGAGTGTGTCGGGTTCAGAAGAGAAAGTTCATTTAGAGATTGGTAATACGCCATGAGCGAGTGGTAATGCGCTGTTTAAAGTTCTGCACCAGCATCCGTTTGTAATTATTTGAAAGAAAGCACTGAAATTTTCCAATAAGAGACATAAGTTTAAGACCACTCACATTTCGGTGCTTGCGAGAATATCGAGATGACATCGTGCAAGCAGTAGCCGCCTGTGACGGGAATCGCGTCGGGAGCGGGTCGGGAGCGTCGGGAGCGGCGTCGGGAGCGGCGTCGGGAGCGGCGTCGGGAGCGGCGTCGGCGGCGTCGGGAGCGGCGTCGGAGCGGCGTCGGGAGCGGTGGCGTCCGGAGCGGCGTCGGGAGCGGCGTCGGGAGCGGGGCGTCGGGAGCGGGAGCGTCGGGAGCGGGAGCGTCGGGAGCGGGGCGTCGGGAGCGGGGGCGTCGGGAGCGGGGCGTCGGGAGCGGCGTCGGAGCGGCGTCGGGAGCGGCGTCGGGAGCGGCGTCGGGAGCGGCGTCGGGAGCGGCGTCGGGAGCGGCGTCGGGGACGGCGTCGGGAGCGTCGGGGCGGCGTCGAGCGGCGTCGGGAGCGGCGTCGGGGACGGCGTCGGGAGCTGCGTCGGGGCCGCTGGCGGGAGCGGCTTCCGGGATGGCGTCGGAACTGTGTCAGGGGGAAGGGGGCGTGGCCGGGGGCGCAGTGAGCGTCACAGGGCGCTGCGCAACGATTCCGCGACGCCGCCTCATCCATTTCAATAAGTGACGCCTCCGCCTGCGTCTCCACGGCCCCGGCCCCGCCCCCGCCTCTCCCTCTGCCTTGCAGCCACCTGCCAGGTGGCGCCCCGGCGCAAGTTTAAATTAGTCCAAACTTGATTCCGCGGCTGACGGATGGCTGAGCTCGCGCCGAGCGATTCCTCGCGTCCCGGCTTAGCCCCGCCGCCCCCTTTCGACTCCAATCCCATCGTTCCAGCGCCCCCTGTGTTGCACTTCTGCCTCGCCTCGGCCCGCTCTCGCACCCACCACGCCCATCCTCGTCTCTTCCCACTCGCTTCTTCCCGTCCCGTTCCCAGCCGCTTTCCGCACCGCCCCAATTCTTCTGTTTCTCCCCGCCTCGCATTGCCCCAATCGCTCTCCTCCTCTCTACGTACCGGGTTTCTTCGCCACGCCCTCCTGCTTCACAGCTTATCGCCTCCCCGCCTCGTCGCTTCTTGACGCGTTGCTTGTCGCTTCGTCGCCTTCCACCTCACTGCCTCCCCATCAAGTCCCTCCTCGCACCTTCTCCCGAGCCGCTTCCCACCTTCCGCTTCCTTCCTTGTTGCTTCCACCTAACCGCTTCTTGCCTGGCTACTTCCCGTCTCCCGTCCCATCTTCATCGCATCGCCGCTTCCCGCCTCGCCGCTTCTTACCTCGCCGCTTCCCGACTCTCCGCGTCTCGTATCTTCGCTTCCCGCATTGTCGCTTCAGCCTCCCACTTCTCTCAGCGTCTCTGCTTCCCGCCTCACCGCTTCCCGTCTCTTCACTTCTCGCCTCTCCGTTTCCCGCACTGCTGCTCCATCCTCCCGCTTCCAACGTCTCCACTTCCCACCTCTCCGCTTCCCGCCCCACCGCTGAACCCCTTATCCTGCGTATGCCCGCCTCACGTGTTCTCGTTCCGCTTGGTTCGCCCTCTGTACTGCAGGGTTCCGGTCGCTTCCAGCCAGCCATGCCAGCCCCGGAGAACCTTAGGCCACCCTTGGTCAGGTTCACTTGCACGCTGCCCCTCCGCCGCCCGCTCCACTCACCGGAAGCGGCGAGTGCGTCCGTTGCGCCGTGGCCCCGCGCAGCTGCGCCTCTCCGTCCACGACTCGAGCGCAGATGCGGCTCGGGATTGGATGGCATCGGATGAAACCGCGCGTGGCCCTTCTCTTTCTATTAGAGGCGAAATTATTTTCACTACTCTTATCAGCGACATTTGAGGAAATTAAGGGAAGACCGATAGAAAACAAGAATATAACACTCCAATTGGTGTGCTTAATAATATTTTCTGGAAACCGGAAGTTATTAAAATATAAAAATGAAAATGTATGAACTATTGATATTTATGGAGTACAGCTTTGACTAAACATTTTAATTGTAATAATTCGAGTTATAAAAATGGATTATTTTCGTAGGTTTTCTGCAAAAGATTATAGATTAATATAAAACGAAGAAAAGGATAAACAGATGCCTGCTGATGTGTAATTTAATGCAATTGAATCCCACTCAACTCACGATGTTATGTTTTGACAACTGTGCCAAATGAGAGGAGTTCGTTGGCCAATAACAACTTGAAAAAAGTACTCCGAAGGGAAGAAGAAAAAGGGAGGCTGAAAGACTTCGATAAGGTCTTTTGGCCTCTCCTTGTTTATTCTTTCCGTGATCTATTGAGTGGAAGAAAACGAGTTGCTATAGATCTTTTTTGAGGAACAAATGTTAAGTATTCATTATTCGACGAAAGAACGAAGTGGAAGTAAACATTACCACATGGGTAGAGAGTCGCTGATTGGGTAAAAGTCCGCAATACACATTCTTCTTCGGACGTTTTCGACTACGCGCGTTATAACAGTTCAGTAAAATTCAAACAAATGCGCGTAATATGCAGTAGAAAATTAGATGTAAGCGTTTCAAATAAGTGTTAATTTACATTAGAATATATTATTAATTGAAATGAACGGTAAATGAAGAAAGTTGTTTCGATGTAATGGCGGCTCGTAACACGTTTACTGCAGCGCAGTGAAACAATTTGAGTTGTGCAGATAAATGAACGTAAAAGAAACTCATATTACAACGTCACAATCGGTTGTGGGTATGTGATTTTATGTATGAGTGTATTCTGTGTAGTGAATTTTTCACTAAACTGAACTTTCTCTAGATTGAACAATCATATCCATCCTCGTCAATGTCTGAAATTGTAAAACATACGTGAGAAATGCCTACAGGAAACGGCGAATCAACAGCTATTTTCAACTTACTTTAAGCATGTTCAATTTGTTACACAAGTATAATAAGGAATTTGAAATTGAATGACAATAGAGACATTGTCAGATTCAGAACTAATTTATTTTTATGTAAGTAACGAATACATTATTTTGTTGTTTAATTAATGATAGATTACTCAGTCTGACAATTGTGATTTACTGAATAAAAATCACTATGACATATGCGAGACAAGACCAGTTCGCTTTTTTGAGGAGTACAAATTTCTTGTCATCTTTTCGCAGTATTTTATAATAACATTAGAAATAATATGCCGCGTGAATGCATTATTATCTGAACAAGTGCTACGATCTCTTGTTCGAATTATTAAGCCGTCGTCCGTTTCTCTTGTGCATTCTGCGTATTGTGATAGAAGGGTATTGTACAACGTGCGGATGAATTTGAGATCGTCAAAAGCCAATGGTGACAAGGGAGCGCTGACAGCTGATAAGGTGACAGCTCAGTAGCCCCGGACTACGCGTTTCATCGGAGGGACCATTCCGATTTGTTTACATCTACACTGTCAGAAATTACTTAAATTCAATATAGAATTAAAGTACGACTATACGAATTTTAATGTACCTTGTACATTAAAGGGAGATTAATGAATCGGTACATTAAATTTAATTGTACTCGTACGTTAAATTTAATTGTACTCGTACGTTAAATTTAATTGTACTCGTACGTTAAATTTAATTGTACTCGTACGTTAAATTTAATTGTACTCGTACGTTAAATTTAATTTACATACATGAAAATTACTTTCATTTACTTTTCATTAAAAGTAATGCGGAAATTTCTGGGAGTGTACTTCATTATCTCGTTGGACAGTCTTCAGTTGAAGAAGGGATGACAATGACCAAGTGGATCGAAGCATAAAACATTAAGCACTCAGGGGGAATTATTAATTTGCTGTCGTTTCCAATCATTCTCGCCGCCCTTTATACTTCAATCAACTTGGCCATTCCCGTCCTTTTCCATTTAATCGTTTTTGGATTAATCAGTCGCCATTTCATAGATGTAAACTATATTGCGAGAAACAGCGCTACCTTGATAAAACTCGATTTTCCATGATTATTTTTCATGTTTACACTTTTGCAAACTTCAGAAACCAGGTGGCTTATTCTCTTGGAGGTATTTGTGTTTTAGAATAAGATGTGAGTGTATGTTTCGAGAATATTATCATACAACAGACTACACCCTCTCTTATTTTATTTGTGCCTTCTCCTCGAGATTGTTTGAACTTCTGATTTATCCTTGTTTGAACTTCCGGAAAACCATTATTTAATGTAATTAGTGAAGAGTAAATTTCTACAAAGTTTTTCTTGAAACAAAATCAATAATTGTTCCTGAAATGTAGCTTCTCGCGTTAACCACAGAGTTTTTAAAAATAACCCTTGAAGTTGAGCAGTTTTTTAATTTATGAATTAACTTCTTTATGGCGAAGTAAAAAATATATTTTTCTATTTGTTGGTGTCTTATTTTTATATATTTCATTTATTCCTTAGGGAAATCTTTTACTGATATAGAGTTTTTTGTAGACATAGTTTCCCATCCTACAATTCATTTTCTCTCTGCAAAACCTCGAACAATCAATAACCAACATCTTTTATAAATTGAGATATTTTCAACCGACAAAACTGATCATAGGTATGGATTCCGCGATTTATAACTGGACTAATACAGAAATTTGTTTTGCTTTCTTCCATTCTTCGTTTTAAACTTTTACATGGATCTTCAAAAAATTGAAAAAATAAAACTAGGATATTTGTTCCTACACTCCAACATATTATTAAGAAGAATGAAAATGAGATAAAATTAGAATTATGGAACAATTTATGGAAATATCCCAAGACAGATCCTCAAGTCTTACTACGAATTTGTAGTTTAAAACAAAAAAAAGGTATCACGCGAAAGTAAATCACCCGCCACAGCAACCCGAACTCGTAAATTTCTCCCTCAATTATGCGCCGACCCATCGAAAGAGCGTTTGCAGCCACCATATTGCACCTCCCCGCCCGTTGTGCTCGCCCGCAGAACAGATTTCTCTCACCCGCGGCTCCGCCGCAGTGACACCCATTTCGCTACTTGATTGTGACGATTAGGTGATACATGTTTATTAGAGTGACCGCGTTATGATTATTCGTAAGCTTAACCCGAATGGCCAAATTAACCCCAAATCCGTCCCAAACTCAATAGCGTTTATTAAGTTACAATTAGGTTCCGCATCCTGTGGAGCATCAGCTCTACGTGAAAGCAGTGTGCTGGAAACTATTGCTGTATGATGAAGTTACTTTAGCGGCAGTCAAATTATGCATTATGAGTTTATTTTGATTATTTCTCTAATTTTAGTAACAAAGAAATTACATAGGATTCTCTTCTTATCTTGTTTAATGAAAATCTGAAATAGTTATTATGATTATCTGAATTACGTAAGTTAAACATGCATATGACGAAGGTTTAACCTTTTTTTTTTCACTTTTGTTTAACTTTTTATAATTAGTTTCTGCATTGAAGTTTTGTGTATTCAATTTACAAATTATTTTTGACAGTCTATTATTTTCTTTAAAAAACGAATATTGTTTTAATAAAAGTTTCAGGAAACTGGAATTAAAAGCTTATTATGTTATTTTCTTCACATTTTACAATCCCTATCAACCCATTCTCAAGATTTTAATCATAATCATTCTCATCTTCATAGCAGATCATTATGAAATCCGTGCAGCAAGGGGTGTTTACTTCGTAAGAACTACTAAGGATACTTTTGAACTACTTTATTGTAACTGAATCTTAAAAATGGTCGGGTTATGCTTTGAAGATGTGTAGTGCACGAAATGTAAATATAAGCAATTGGGAGTGAAGCAGTATGAAATCATATGAAAAGCAGAAGTTTTACTTGTATTAATGTAGACACGGGTAAGAAAATAGGATAAATTAGTATAGAATTGAAATAAAAAAAATATGAATGAAATTAGTTTAGAACTAATTATAATAAAAGTATCAGATTTATGAGATGACTCCCACAAGTGAAATGAACATTGAACAAAGTCAACTGTTCAGATCATCAAACACTTGCAAATCATTAACTCGCAATCGGTTTCCTAGTAGAATAATAAAAACGTCATACGCACATCAGCAATTTCATTCATAACAAATTGATTGAATTTTAATTTATTCATAAACTTTCTATGTCCTTTCATATATACATTAATTCTTCGAGTTTTCTATTAAAGAATAACTTTAGTTTACATTGCAATACTTTTTTAATTATATTACGGTAATGGAAAATGAAAATATGATTTAGTAAAAACTGGCTCTTCATAGAAAAAAACTGCGATATGCGATAGAGTACTGTTCTACACCGTAGAGTGGCTACATGACCATGATCAACAATGTTATTTCGGTAAAAATACAATAAAATAAAACGAAATGACAAAATCTACTGGTGTTGAATATCACAAAGAAAAAGTAAACTGATAAATTTGACGTATTTTCTATAGTAAAACGAAGCAAAAACCCATAGTATTTTTAGATCCTTAGCAAGCGCCGCGCATTTAAATTGCACCATCAGAATAAACCTGTTGGTATATAGGGTCAAGAAGCAACTGGCGGTAAAGTAGGTACAAAAAAGGAGAAAGTCAATTGGCGATTCGGCGATGAAATCACCCAGTAGATTGTAGGTTGAAATAACTGGACTTCATCCAAGACAATCTCCATCTCACAGCGATCTTTAGCACCCTTACAAGCACAACCCCTTTCTGCTTGCGAACGTAGAGATCCTCATAAACACGCCTCCAAGGTCGCGCCTCCTGGCACCTCTCACCCGACCGCACAGTCTGCGGGCCCTCCTCGCAGCGGCGGCGGCGGCGGCGGTGAGACGCGGGTGGGGGAGGTGGGAGGTGGGGGCAAGAATAAGCGACGAGGAGCAATCTGTGTAAACTGCGTTCCTACACCCTGCGACACGCCATGGCGCCGGGCGTAATTTCAAATCCCCATGTTCCCCAACAGCCGTACACGATGGCTAGCGGCCTCGTGCGGAGAACGCACCCACCGAGTCGTCGACGGTGTCTGTACTTGCGCTCCCCTCACCCCCAATTCCCCCGCCCCCACCAACTACAACACTTCCGCGTCCCTCGACGTCGGTAGCACTGCTCAACGTTTGCTCTCATCTCTGCTTCCGCTACCCTCTGCCTGCGCCGTTTCTCCCAACGCCAACACCTCCCCGCTCTACCATTGGCTTCGCCTTCGGTGTTTCCCTGGCTCTGCCACCACCCTGCCACGGCTCGCTGCTCGCCCCTCCCATCTTTCCCCTCTTACTTTGTCACTTCCACCGCTTTTCCTCTGCTCTTGCTTACACCTACAAACAGGGGGTTCCCTGACTCAAGCTTGCCTCCCCACCACCGCCCCCCCCCCCATAACACTTTCACTCTTGGCCTTCGCACCTTCTGGCCCGTACCCCTCAACAGGAATCGCTCCCACACCAACTCGTACTACCATTACAACCTTCAGCACTATCACCACCACCACAAAACATCTCTATTACTACCACACCATAATTACCCTAATACCATCACTGTATCACCACCATCATTGTAACCACCATCACCGCCCCCGTTATCTTCACTGCCGTCATCACCGCCAATACCGACATCATCATTATTACTACCAACATCACTTTTATCATTACCACCCCATCAATACAAACTTCACTTATCACCACCAACACCCCAACCCCCCCCCCGCCTTAACTTCACCGCTTATTCGTCATCCCACACTCCACAACATCACAGCTTTCCCACCTTGCCACCACCATTATCAACATCACTTCTCGCATCGCCGCCTTTGTCACCGTCATCTTAATTGCCATCACGTCTCATCACCACCATCACCATCCATGTCCCTTCCCCACGCAAACCCCCGGGGAAGCCGACCTTGGGCGCGCGAGGTCACCCCCTCATCAAGCGCCTTCCCGCGCTCCTCGCCCCCGCACGCGTCCCCCGGGGGTGCATTAGCATATTTAGTGAAAACCGCTGCACCCGGGGTTTGCTTTCTCTGAAATTAGCGCCATAAACATGATGTCATCCCCTCTCCTCCCCTCCTCTCCTCTCCCTTCGCGTCGCGCGCTTTGGCTCCACAGTCGCATCGGGGGCGGTGCGTGGGGGCAGGAATAGAACGCGATGCGCAACCTCGCCCGACGGAGAGTAGTGCAGGTTTGGTGTTTAGAGCTGATCTCATCTTACACGATGCATTATCTAAATTACCTTATTTTGGTATCTTATTGATGATGGTTGTGTACTAGGAAATGATGATTGATTAAAACTGATTCCGAGCGCGTCTACTACGGAGGTAATTAATCCCGTAAGTGTAGTGTATGTTTTTGCTTTGAAAGGGGGTAGTGATCTTCCCCTTTAGATGGCTGGATCCGGCGCCACCTATCGTCGACTAGTGGGGTTTTCCGCAAGCAAGTATCTCCCACCAGCGGGACGCCACCCCAGCCGGGATATATTCCAAGCTCCCGACCGGCCTCCCAGCAGGTGTGGTACTGTAGTGCAGGTTAGTGTGTGAACGGGTAGGACAAGGAAGAGGAAAGAAAGATCGCGCGCGGTCCGTGGCCCGTTTGTTAGGGTACTGCTCTGACATTCGTCTGGTGTTGATCGGATAAACCACGGAAAAATTACCGATCAGAGCAGCCGGACGCTGGAGTTCTCCTCCAGACAGCGACTGAATCCGACCTAGCTGACAAGCTAGTGTCGAAAATCCTGCCCTCGTATGGACTTGAACCTAAGACCTCCCGGTCAGAGGGACTGTAATGACATCAGTTGATGCACTGCGCCATCTCTCCCGGTGTTTAATATTTAGAGCTGACCTCATCTTACTGAAGATCTTACATAATGCACTAGCTACTTTACCTCCTTTTTGTATATTTCACGTGTTTATGCATGGTAGGTGTGACCAGGAAACAGCTCCAAAAAACTTGTCGTACACTCACTATTCGTTGTATTGCCGGGCATGTGTACACCTAATTCATTTATCACGGTTTATTCTTCATTACATTGTTATATCATTTACTCTACGAAGATTCTTAGGAGAGGGATGTTGCAAATAATTGTCTAAATTGTTATCGGGTTTGTGTACTTAAATTTGTTGTGCCTTCGTCATGACGCGACGCGTCTCATAACCCCCATTGAGCGTTGAGCGCTTATTAGGAGTAATCCTCCGTTACTTTTTTATGGTCATTGACTTTGGGAATAATCCTCCATTACATAGTCCGTACGTCCGTTAGTCGTCAAGAGGACCGCCAGGTGACATCTCCGCGTACGCGAGTCTCTCTTGCGCGCTCCTGCGTCACTACCCAGTGGCCAGAATTGGAAAGGAATTAGGATAGGAGTAGGTTGATTGATTTTTTTCGTGTTTCTGGGCGCGTCAACTGCTTTGGTCATTATTCCCGTTAGTGTAGTGCATGTTTTTTCTCTGGGTATGGCGGTGATCTTCCCCCGCTGGATGGCGAGATCCGGCGCCGACCTGCCGTCGGCTAGTGGGGTTTCCCCCTAACCAGGACTCTCCCACCAGCGGGGCACCGCCCCAGCTGGGACAAGCTCTAAGCTCCCGACCGGTCTCCCGGAATATGTGGTAATGTAGTGCATGTTAGTGTAAGTGTGTGTGTAAGAGGGAGAGGATAGAACAAGGAAGAGGAGGATAGATGCGCGGGGTCCGTGGCCCGTTTGGTAGGGTACTGCTCCGGCATTCGGGTGGTGTTGATCGGAGAAACCACGGAAAACTACCGATCAGAGCAGCCGGCCGCTAGAATTCTCTTCCAGGCAGCGACTGAATTCGACCTAGCTGAAAATCTAGTGTCGAAAATCCTGCCGCCGTCAGGACTCGAACTTAGGACCTCCCGGTCAGAGGCGCTGCAGTAACATCAGTTGATGCACTGAGCTACCCCTACCGGTAGGTAGGAGTAGGATTTAGGACACTTTACGGAGGTTGGACTAATCCTTGTGAAGAGCTAAACTCGTTTTCCTGAAACAAATTTCACATGAGATTGTCCGGGAATCGAGCCAGTACCTCCTTGGTGAAAGAAGAGCGACTTCGCTCTTGAGCCACGAGACATCAAGGGCTGTAAAAATAGTCTTTACATAGCCTACAGCGAATACTATTTGGCATGTACCATTACTATAAATCTAAAACATTTTCATTAAACGTGTAATTTACATATTATTTTCACATTAGGAACTTTTAAAATTTATTCCTACACCTAACAAGCTGCACCTAACAAACTCATTTGCAGAAGACTTAAATACTATTAACCACTGAAAATGAAAATTGTTGTAGAAATTTGAAAACAGTTTTCAATACAGTGAGTGAGTGTGTGTGTGTGTGTGTGTGTGTGTGTGTGTGTGTATACGTTCAAATTTTACTTATTTCTTGGATATTTACCCACTCGCTCTCAATTGCCTACTAGTGCGCGTTTAATAATGTTTTGCGCTGCTCCAAGACGCCAACAGTGAATAGCAACAAAGAATACCAACAATTGATTACGTTCATAAATCTATTTACTTCAAAGGATAATGCCGTTGTTCTTGGAAACATACTTTCTTGGTTCATGAAAAGGAAAGTAAACAGAAATAATCGAATATCAACAAGCGGTTTTTATCGTAATCCACTTTGGTTAGATAAAGTCAAACTTTATGCCATTATAATCAGTTTCGTAATGAAGTACTTTACCGACCTAGTGCGTTAATGTACTTCATTACCACGCTAGGGCGGTAAAGTAATGGCGTATATTGCTATTCTTCTTTTGAAAATATTTTGGACTTCTTTGTGTTGTATCCTACACTTTTCCCCTTTCAAAACTCTAATAACTGAGGACACTAATGATATCAATGTTTTCTTGGCTGTCCTGTGTATTATACCGGTCGCAGAGCACCGTGGTTCCAATCTTACACCAATCTTAACCCAGACCAATTTTTAAAAATTAAATCCTCACGTTCATAGTTATTTCTTGATTTGTTGGGCGACCATGTCTCTAAGAAGTATTTGTTCTATTTCTATTTCCAAATCAGAACTATAGTCACTCGTGTCGAAAAGTATACTCCAAGTATGTGTTCAATTGTTCTCTTTGTTGAGAACAGTGTTGCCACTAAAGGGAGAAAAAGTGAATATACTAATTGAAGGCGTAGAACAAAATTTCACATTATATCAAACAAATTTTACAAAGTGGATACAACGTTGTACGATATTCGTGTCATAACATCTGATTACATTTAATTGGTTTCCAAACTCGGCCTAACGGCCTCGTTTGGCAATTTTCCAATGTCGGAATGTAATCAAATGCTTTACGATACTTATATCGTAAATAACTATCACAATACGCAAGTATAACGTTCACACATTGGGTAGTTCTTAAATTTAATAATAAATTGCATTACATTTCATGGGCGTTTGGATTGGCACCAAGAAGACACGATGAATAACTGAAGAATTACGAAATTCTTTCACGATTTAATCTCGATTAAGCCACTTTTCAAAGAAACATCTGACAACGTACAAAATACAAATATCAAAATAATGCTCACGGGTGTCTCAGGAATCAGGAAAGAAATAATAAATGAAATTCGTGAAGCAGATTTGGTTTCAGTTGTTGTAGATGAAACATTTAATTATGCTCCACTCGTCAAACGCAATATTTGAACAACTACCCGTTTTATTCATTACCCAGTGGCGGCTCGGGAATTTTCATAGCAAGGAAAGGCAAGAAGTAAATTGAAGAAACTATTTCACATGGAACAACAGCAAATTATATTATGTATTGACTGGGATAAGAGAAACACACTCAGTCTCACGCGCGCGCGCGCACACACACACACACACACACACACACACACACACTATATATAATATATATATATATATATATATATATATATATATATTCACGTTGTGATTTAATCATTAGCTGGTTAAGCGTGTTTTGTTCATAAGTCAGTGTTACGATGATACGAGCAAATGCAACAACCAAGTTCTAACGCGAACGGCCACTGCTAGCTAAGACGTGAAGAACAATGGCAAGTGAAGCGAAATCCTCTGAAAGAAGATCGCTGGTAAACTGACTGACCAAGGAGTAAACGTCACTCTCCAAACCCGGAAAGCCTGCACAAAAAGAAACAAATTGTATCGGAATCCGATAGGAGCCAACAACCCACTTCAGCATTTAATTCAAATACCGACGCCGCGTGGCTTTCAATTAACGCGTCCGCAGAGGCTCCGAAAAGGAAACGGGAGAAAGGGAGGGGATCTGACCTGAACGACGAGGCGAAGAACGCCCGGAGTAGCGGGGCAGAGGGTGGATGGTGTCGGCGGGTCGAAGGGGCCCGATACGATTGAAACAAAGGGACAAAGGGTAGTGCAAACAGAGGGTCTCCACGCGAACTGGACGGCGGAGCTAAGCGGTGCCAAGCGGCAGTGAGGCAAAGGGGGCGTTACTCCCGCATCACATCCCCCAACCTCCCACTCTACCACGCCCTGCTCCACCCTAACCTTCCTACCCCGTCTGCCGTCTCCCGCACGTCACCCTCACTGTCCCAACCGTCCTCTCGTTTGACCCATCTGATCCGTCCTCTCGCCCGATCCGTTCTACCCTCCCCAATCTGTCTTCTCCGTCCCAACCTTTCTTCCTAGTTCCAATCTTTCCTCCCCGTTTCGACTTGTCCTTCCCTTCCACACACCACATCCCCGTTCCGACCCATTTAGTCCACTAACCGTCCTTCCTGGCCCTTCCAGTCCTCTTAATCCCATCCCGCCCTCCCCGCCCCCACCAGCCCTTTTGCCGATCTGTTCTTCTCATCCGACAGGTCTTCCTCGTCTCAACCGTCAACCTACGGTGGACGGTGTCATCGTATCTTAGTCTCACCCCGCCCTCTCCGGCCCTACAGATCACCTTTCCCGATGTGAACCTCCCGTTCCAACTCGTCCTCTTTGTCCCGACTCATCGTCTTCGTCCAGACTCATTATCTTCACCCCATATCGTCCTCTTGAGACGGCGGGGTGAGACTAGGATGACGATGACACCGTCCACCGTAGGTTGACGGGTTTGGTGGTATAACGGTCAGCGTACCGGACTGTTGTACCCGAGTTTGTGGGTTCAAACCTGTTGGAAGCCGTGGGTTTTTAAGGGCGAAAAATCCTTCGTACGCCTTCCTTCGGAGGGGAAGTAAAGCCTGCTGTCCCATGTTAGTAGATTTACTGCATATAAAAGATCCTCAAGCCTAAAAGAAGCCTCTGAGCAAAATTGAGATCCGCCAGTTTCGGCGCCCAGGATAATACCGCCTTTCTCCGCTAGGTGGTGAAAGGATCGTAACGAAATTTGCGTGGTTAGACGAGAGGGCCTGATGGCCCGAGACTCGCCACGGAAAATAAGGCATTAACTAAGTAACTCTTTGTCCCGATTCGTCTTCGTCCCTGCTCGTTCTCTTCGTTCTGATTCGTTCCATTTGTCTAGACTCGTCCCCTTTGTCCCAACTCGTCCTCTTCTTGCCGTCGTCCTTTTCGCCCTGACTCCTCCTCACGATCCGTCCTCGAGGATTTCGATATGCCCTCTCAAAACCTTAGAAAGCAAACAAATGATTCAAATCCTACCCTTTTAATCCAAAGTATTTCAAATACACGTACTAAACCGAACGATGCCTATTCCAAAATATAAACTAACTGAAACACTTACATAGTGGACAGGCAAATTTGAAATTGTACCAGAACATACAAAATATACACATTGATGAACAGATCTTTATGATTTTGGATCATTGGGTATATTGAAGACATTTTAGATGAATATTGGTTAGCTTCTCGTTAACTCACTGAGCATGGTGACTGCGAACTAAGTTATCCAATGTAGCTGGTAGGATGTATTTATTCATGTTTTATGACTTTTACCTTTCAATTCTTACAATCATCGCCCGTTCACGGATTGTTTTCTTCAATTGCAGTATCTGTCAGTCTTCGCAATCGCAAAAGCGAAAGGAACTGTTTACGCGAGCAACAGAGGCACAATGCAACTTCGACCCCACTTCATCTCTATCTGTAGATGGCAGTAGCAGCAACGTAAGGGTCGTTGGGCTGTCCGTCAGGCTACAGAGAAAGTTTCTCCCCTGTAATGTCAGATATCAAGTGTCTGTGGCTGTTTGGACCTAATCAAGAAGCTATGAATATATGGAGGTCGTTACCAACCTCTTCCATGTTCAGCAAGGAAGACAGCCCACCATATTGGTGGGTCCAAAACACGTCTGACAAAACCAATACCTTCTGTTACTAGATGCCTAACAATACTCTCATCTGAAGTCAAAAAATCAGATTTCTCAAGCTCCGAGTTTAAGGATGGGCAAGAAATGCAATTGGTATCTACTTCCTGCAAAACATGCCGTTTCGTTGAAGGAGGTTGAAAAATAATGTTCTGGATCACTTAAATGCCCTTACATACCTTCAATAAATAAGTATTCCTCTACAAATTACTTCTCCTACTTATGGTGGAAAAGCTAGAAAATTTGAGGGAACTGTAAATTTCCGCTAAGGTACACACAACAATGAAGCTCTATCAAAATCGTGTTCTTGGAAATAACCTGCTGTAATTACTAGGTCTTTATTACTGCCAATTGTCTCTTCGAACAGCTCAAATACACAATGCTCTCCGCTTTGCATCTGCAGTAAATATGTAAGAAAAATTCATGAAAATTAGCGAATAACTTAGTTACTAAATGTTCTAAATTACATGGAATATCTATTTTCTTTTGAAAAGTAATTTTCGGTTTAACCATTAGCGCAAGAAAAAAAATTAAAAGCAGCTATTATGAACAAGGATTTTAAATATACAAAACGATGCCAAACAATACAAATGAACTTGAGCACAGCTACAAGCCACAGAGTACTCACATGCAGTTTCTCTATGCTACAAGTTTTGTGGACTCACCAATATGGCGGAGGTGCCTTTAAGTTTGTGACGTCATACCATCTCCTTATATTCATAGCTCCATGGGCCTCATCCTTTCAAGTGATTGGATATCACTTGCTTATTTTACCGCCTCCGTCAATTGACAAATGAGTCGCGAAAAATAAAGAACTGACGCGTGGGGAGGATATAGTACCTCCAAATAGAGTATTCCAAGTAAGGAAAAGCTACAAGTCCATAATATCATTGAAGATAAGTCGTTAAACACCTGACGATTTAGAGCATGAAAATTATGTTTTCATATGCTTGAACACACACAACTTTATTTTCTCGTGCTAAAATTCATGTGTTCTTACACACGTGGGTTTTCTAGTGTCGAGATAAATCAGTATTAAGAATTTAAAGCAAAATATTATTAATTACTTTTTATTGAATTATATAAACAAAAACCTCTTTAAAGTTGAAAGAGAGAAACATTTACACTAATTATGTAGAGCAATGTTTCTAATGGATCGAAAAATATCGCTCTGTAATTACTGTAATAGGTATTGCAGAATTTGTTTGTGCACTGCAGAGTGCTTGTTTCATTATCTGAAGTTCATAAACATTTGTATAAAAGGAAACATTACGTAAAATTTGGATACGTTCAGGTGCACTCTGGTAAGAAAGAGAGATAGAGAGAGAGAGAGAGAGAGAGGGAGAGATGGAGGGAGAGATGGAGGGAGAGATGGAGGGAGAGATGGAGGGAGAGATGGAGGGAGAGATGGAGAGAGAGAATGGAGAGAGAGAGCTATACAGGACGAGCTAAGCGATGGGGACGAGCAAGAGGCAGGGGGAATGGGAGTGAAAATGGATGAGGTAGAGAGAAACGAAACGTAGCGTTGCGGGTGTGGCAGGCATATCAGTATCATTACTTTAATGTTACATTGTTACATCATTCATTTTCCTATCTAGTAGATGATTGTGATGATAATGAATGGGTTCCTGAGGCATGACGGGTGACAGCAGCTATAATTTGCTGCATCTCCGCGATTTGTGGATAGGTTTAAGCAAATAAAACAAGAAAGGAACCTGTTTTTTCGCACGTTTGTTACGTTTTAAAGGTATGTTACCAAAACCATAATTTTTCGGTTAGAGTGTTGCTTAAGTAATTAATATTAACAATGTATCCTGTCATTCTGAAATGACTTATTTGATGCTATTGAAACAAAATCTAGCATTAAAATACGGTAGTTGTTGCTGCTACAATATGGCAATTAAAAGTAATTATGAGTTTAAGACATTGTTGTAATGAAAATCTGCACACTGTTAACAAATTAGATAGCTAAATTTCAGTCGAGTATAGAATTCTTTTTAGAAGAACCCTACCTGACCCAACTTTACGTATACCTCTCTAGAATAGGAAAATATTTTCATTGGACTGTTTTCTCGGAGCAATTTGATGGGAAAAATATATAATAAAGAAACTATCAAAAATAAAGACAATTAATTCTCAATGAATTTTCCCTTTAAATATATAAATATTGTATTTTTATTCTTTATTAACGCAATTAACGCATTTCCCCTATCATTTCCGAAGGATTACCCCTTGTGTATTACATTTTTTTACCACGTGTGCACGATGACTTGCGCACTGTCCGACCGCGGCTACAGAACTCGACCAGCCGGGCGCGCTCTAAAGGACAATCGCGAAGCGGATTACAGGCGGGCGCGGGCCGAAACAGCGGCGGCGATGGCCCGGCCGAAAGGGCGGACCGACGGCGGCAAGGGCTGACTGCGCAAGAGGCCAGGAGGTCGCGCTTTCTCAAAGGGAGCGAGGCGGCGGCGGCCGGCGTCCAGCGCGGTCCGCTCTCCGCTGCTATCGCTGGCGCCAGCTCCGTTCCAGGAAGGTACCGCAGTTGCGTCGCAGTGTCGGGTTTCCTCGCGACCGTAGGTAAAGGAATTGCGGCTGACATCTTGTCGTCACACTGGATTTGTGTGGTTGCCTCGCGTAAACAGATAATTTCAGAAGTGGCTTATTTCATTTTGTTTCACGGATTTTAGATAGCCATCTTATTCCAGGGAGACTCCTTCGTTGCGTTTCCTCGCGAACTTATATAAGAATAAATGTTAAAATTTTATTCTTGAAAAATGCTGATAATTTCTAGTAGTTGCCATCAATCTAATAATTAGTTTCAATGAATAGAACTTCCAGGAATCGTGATTTGTATAGAATTATCGTCCACATGCAACAGTAAGGAATAACATGATGTCGAACCCATGATTAATTGGAATAAAGTTAATAATTCAGCGTTACTAAGAGATGAATAAAATTTCACAGTATTGCGGTTGGCATCTCGTCGTTACACTGGAATTATGTGATTGTCTGGCGTTAATGAATAATTCCAGAAGCTGTGTTATTTCATTAGTTGTGCCACGGGATTTTTAGATGATTACCCATCTTCATTCCAGGAAAACTCCTCAGTTGCGTTTCAGTGTCGTTTTCTCGCGACCCTGGGTAAAGGATTGTGCGACTCTCGTCGTCCATGGATTTGTGAACAGATAATTCAGAACTGTCTTATTTCTTTAGTTGTTTCTCGGGTTTCTTAGATGGATATAAGTCTCCGTTCCAAACAAAACTCCTTAGTTGCGTCGCAGTGTTGGGTTTCCTTGCGACCCTGTGAAAAAGTATTGAGGTGTTGCCACACTGGAATTGTATGGTTGCCACGCGTAGAAAGATAATTCCAGAAGCTGGGTCATTTCATAATTTGTTTCACGGTTTCTTAGATGGTTAGCCACCTCCGTTCCAGAAAGGCTCTCCAGTTGCATTGCAGTGTCGGATTTCCTCGTTATCCTTGGTAAAGGTATTGGGGTTGGCATCCCCTCGTCCCACTGGAATTGTGTGATTGCTTCGTGTAAACAGGTAATTGAATAAGCTGGCTTATTTCATTTGTTGTGTCACTGGATTTTTAGATGGGTAGCCAACTCCATTCCAGGATGACTCCTCAGTTGCGTCGCAGTGTCAGATTTCCTGCGATCATGGATAAAGGTATTGCATCTGGCAACACGTCGTCCCGATGGATTTATGTGGTTGCCTCGCGTAAACAGGTAATTCCAGAAGCTGTCATATTCCTTTAGGTGTTTCTCGTTTTTTTAGATGGATAGCAGTCTCCGTTCCAAAAAAGCTCCATAGTTGCGTCTCATTGTCTGGTTTGCTCACGACCCTGGGTAAAGGCTTTGAGGCTGACATCTCATCGTCACTCTAGAATTGTGTAATTGGCTCGCGTAAACAAACAATTCCAGAAGCTTCCTTATTTTAGAAGTTGTTTCAGAAGTTTTGTAGATCAGTTTCAGGCATATGCCAATGCAACAGCTTGATAAATGTGGTGGAAATTGTGCATGAAACTTTCTTCCTTTCTTTTCTTGTTAATATCTGGTGATGACTAGTGGCGTTTCATAGCTGACGCAATGCTATTCACATAGATTGAAAAGCTAGTGCCGCCGTAGCTATTCAGTTCCAGGAGGACTCCTTAGCTGCGTCTCAGTGGCGTGTTTCTCGCCACCCTGGGAAACGGTATTGCGGCTGGCATCTCCTCTTTGTACTGGAATGGTGTGGTTGCCTCGCGTAAACAGATAATTCCAGAATCTGACTTATTCAAGTAGTTGTGTCATGGGCTTCCTAGATCAGTTTCAGGCAAATTACAAAGCACCAGTTTCAATAAAGAGTTAGGAGTTTGGGATCTGGCGATGACTAGTTGCTTCTCAAAGCGAACGCAAAGAATGCCCACCCCGTAGTTTTGCCAACACTAACGCCATCACAGCTTCCTAGGTTCCAGAAAGGTTCTTTCGTTGCGCCAGAGTGTCGGGTTTCTTCTCTGTTTTGGGAAAAGTTATTAGAGCTGTTGTCTCATCACCACACTGGAATTGTCTGGTTGTGTGAGTTAATCAGATAATTCCAAGAGATAGTTTATTTATTTTGTCGTTTCTGTGGGTTTCTTAGGATACATTTCAGGAAAATGCCAAGGCACAAGATTTAATACAGTGTTACACAAGGCTGCCTTCCTTTCATTCTTGGGGTCTGGCGATGGCTGGTTTGGCTTCTCAAAGCCAACACAAAGAATGTCCTTCCTATAGTGTAATCAAAAGACACCGCAATAGGAGCTCATTCTATTCGAGAAATGCTCATCAGTTGCGTTGGAGTATCGGTTTCCTCGCGATTCTGGAGAAAGTTATTACAGTTGATGTCTCGTTGTCACACCAAGGTAGTCTACTTGCACGTCGCTATCTGCGAATTCCAGATGAAACCTTTTGTAATTAGTCGTTTCCGTGGGTTTCTGACATCAGTTTGAGTCACATTCCAAAACAAAAGTTTCAATGACGGGTTGTGGACTCTGCATTGAACTTTCTTTCTTACATTCCTCCTTAAAGTCTGCCAATAACTGGGGTCTTCTGAAAGCAAAGAGGAAGAGCGACTTCAGCCTACTTTAGTCAAACCTACCACCGTCGAAACTACAGAGGTTTTAGAAAGGCTCCCCCTTTTTCTCTCCCCGAAGTGTTGGTTTCCTTCGCCAGCCTGAGAAATGTTATTGCATTTGATGTTCTTAGCACTATACCTAAATTGTGTGGTTCAACACAAGACCAGATAACGAGACAACCGGGGAATTCCAAATTCTGGATTTTTAGACGTGTTCCTAGTATTATGAAATGAATTTTCAGCAAATGCCAAAGCACCATCGTCTTAAGACTTTTTATAAAACTTCCTTGCCCTCTTTCCTTATTAGAGTCTCATGTTGTGGTGACTTCTCAAAGCGAACACAAGAAGCTCCTCTGCATGATTTGACCAAAAGCTATCGACAACGTCACTGCCACCATTCAATGAAGTTTTCTCAGTTTTGTATCTAACCAGTAGTGGATTTACTCTGCTTCCAACCCCTCGTTGTCACTCCAAATGTCTCACGTCTCAATGTCTGACGTCTGAAGCTTTGTAGGACAGGATGTGAGATCCAACTACAGAGGATTTCCCCCATCTGCTGATTAGCTGTCTGGAAAGACTACTTCATCTGGACGATTCTGTCTGGGTAATTCCTTGTTCCCAAACCTCTCTGAGTTTCCCTTAGGACAAGGCGATGAGACGAATGAACAGTAAACTGGAATCTTTTCGTTCTTGTGCTTCCACCCACCTTAGATGCCACCTCCCTTCTGGGAAGTAGCTTCAACGTTTTCACCCACAACCTGAGATCTACCTTTCAAGGTGTTCTTGTTTTTGACAGAACTATTACTTCTGACATCGTCTCTCTCAAATGTACGTCTCCGGTTGGAGTTCATGCAATTGAAGCTTAGGAGATCGGATATGTCTTCGGTTAGAACCCCCATTTCTGAGGACAATATCTGGCATCCGCTAGCGAACGTGGGACATACTACCGTCTGGTCAAGAATTCTACAGAGCAGCTTCTCTGATCAATCGATCCTTTGTTTTTCGTCGATAAATCCCGAATGTTTCCGAAATTGTGCGTAAAAGGGGATAAAATGTGCGATCCTCTCTTTTGCGTCAGCTTCATACTCTTCTCATAAGGTTTGAACGATGAGTTCACAGGTTCTGAAACGGAACGCATCGGTCATGTGTGTCTCGCATCGGTCATGTCGTCGGTCTTTTCCTCTGCTTACATCCATTGATGACACCTCCGCCTTCCTTGGTGGTGCGTTGGTTAGCGTGCCCTCTTTCTACGGCTGAATTCCGGGTTCTATTTCCGGCCGAGGAAAATTATACCTGTGCGCTTTCCTTACAAATGCCCCAGTATCTATTACTGTGTGATGATGAAAAAGCTCACACTAAGGTTATGAAGACCAGTATAATCCGTAAAGGGATGCCTTCGTACTAACCACACGAACCCTCTATCCCATGGCCGAGAGGCTGGGTCACCACTGGTCAGCCAAGGCCCGTAACGGGCGATTAAGCCGTAGAGGAGGAACAGGATGACCCCTCCGGTAAGGACGTTACTTCAGTTTCATATATCGGATTTCTTCTCTACTATTAAAAGAGTTCGTGACTCTAAATGTCTTGTCTTCACATCAAATGTGTGACTCACGCTGAACATCTCATGACGGAGGTTGCAGTTGAGTTGGATCATGCCTCAACTGATGTCACAGCAGCGCGTTTGACCGGGAAATTCCTGAGTTCGAGTCCCATTGATAGCAACATTTTGACACTAACTAGACAGCTTGTTGAAATTCATTCACTTTCTTGAAAAGAATTCTTACGGCCGGTTACTCTGATCGTCTTCCATGGTTGCTCCAATCAATACTAGGCGAATGCCTCTAACAATAAATCCACAGACCGCGCGCAATCTTCCCTAACTCTTTCCTTGCCTATCCTCACCCCTTAATTACACATTTATCCTTACATCCACTACACGACCACACATGTTGGGGGACCAGTCGGGACATTAGAGCTTGTCCCAGTGACACGGTGCCTCTGTGATAGGTGATCCTTGTATTGAGAAAATCGCACAATACAGCTGAATATCGCCTTATCGGGAAAGAACATGCATCTATTGTGATACAAATATGGACTACATTCACGGGACTAATGAACGTAGTATTTGACGCGCCCAGGAAAACGAAATTATCAATTAATCGATCAATCAATGACTAAGCCTTGATACACAGGTATGCGTATTTAAATCGAGATGCCACCCATTACATTGGGCTTATACACCCCGTCCATCTTTCCCCAAAGCACGTGTAATATTTCTAATTTACTCTTCTCGTGAAATTTTAAACTTAAATAACTGTGTTCATTCTCACTCTCCGCCGCCGAAGTGTACTCCACCAATTCTGTTGTCAAAGTTTTCTTTATAACAATCAAATTATAAAATCAAATACAGAAAAATGTCTGCTTTCACTTCAATGCAGTAATTTCAATGAATTTGGCCAGAAGATTTGACATAAAGCTTTATACAAAACAAACAATTTATAATTTATATTCATATGTACAATCGAGAGAAATAGTTTCTTAGGAACTTTCGGAGCGACGTTTCGGGGAACTCATTTTTCACCATCCTCAGGCTAGACTGTGTAACGGAGAAAACTTATGACGATTACTGAGATGATACTAATAAAACAAAAATACAAAGAAAACAGCACTCAATATTTATAACATTGACACTCGCCATTTAAAACATCAAACAATCAAAATGAAAATAAAGTAACAAATAAATATTTACAACATGGCATGCAAACGCACGTCTGGCATAGTACTTAGACCCAATGTAAACAATCAGTTGACCGTTGGAAGGTATTTAAGGAAAAAATGCGGGGAGGCTTCAGATAGACTTTTTTTTTCTCCCAACGTATAACAGAATATTTCAGGTCCCATATTCGTTAAAAAAATGATTTTACAAAATTGAAAAATATCAAATTTTTTTCGAGTATTCCTACAACTAAAATGATAAAGATTGAGATTTTTTCAGAATGAAATCTGTTTTTTAAAGATATACGAGATATTCGTATTTTAAAATAAGGTCTTGTACAATTTTCGAAACTTTGAATACTTTTCGCGTAATTTAGCGTGAAAATACGAGAGAGGAAATACGAGCTGTTATATCACTAGTTTTTCTGACACATCCGATTCGGTTCCAGTTATATTCATAGTTTCAGCATTTTCACATCTTGCTTATTTACACTGTGTTTCCACGCAAACGAACAAAACAGCAATTTTTTTCTCAATAATCATATTTTACATAAAATAAGATAGCATCTCATGCTTTTCGATTTCTTTGTTATTTTTGTCGTGTATCTGCGTCAATTGTGCTCTTCTCTACATCGTCTAAACCGCCCTTGGCACACCGTCGCACGTTGGCGCAGCCCTCAACTGTGTCCCCGGGCTGCCGCCTACTGTGCCGTCTGCTTTCCGACGCGGCTCCACAACTCACCGGAGCGCCGGAGGGGGTAGGGCACGGCGAGGCGGCAGTTACCTGAGCAGAGACACAGGTCTCCACCCCACCCCTTCGCCCCCCCGCCATTCGCTCCCGCGAGGCCCGCCCACCCGAGGCGTCACTGCGTCCGTCACCACGGGCGCCTCCGCGCAGCCCCCCCACTCCCCATCTGGGTAATTTCCACGTCCAGCGTGTTCCTGCCCGTCCCGATCGCTCCTACACGCCCCCCACCCCGCTCCTCGCCATCCCACCTTCCCCGCGCTCCCTCGCCCCCCTCTTGCGTCCCGCCCGCTTCGTCCCGCCCGCTTCGTCCCCCCGCTTCGCTCCCGCCCGCTTCTCCCGCCCGCTTCGCTCCCCCCGCTCCTCCCCCCGCTCCTCCTCTCTCTCTCCCGATGCCATCCGCCTCACTCGTCCGTTCCCTTCCATCCGCCTTCCCCTCACCCCGACCTCCTCTCTTCCGTCCCTCCTCCAGCCTTTGCTGAATCTCCCCCGCCCCCGCCCCTTCGTACCCACCCTCCTCCCCGAACCCCATCCCTGCACGCACCCTGCTTCCTCCGCCCGGCGGCAGCGGGGGCGCTCGACCCCGAGAAACAGATTCTCAAAGGGTTTAATTAATCTATCCCGCGGAGCGCCGCTTCGGCGCCGACTGCGAAGGCCGGAGCGCGAGTGAGGACGGCGCGGCGGCGCGGGCGGGGGCGAGGGCGGGGGGGGGGGGGGGCCGCGGGGGGGGGGGGCGGGAGGAGTGCGGAGGGGGAGGGAATGGGCAAGGGGAAACGAGGTTAGGAGAAAGTGGCAGCATGAAACGGAGAGAAGTGGGCGAGGAACAAGGGGTGAAAGAAGGGGTATGAGCATTAAGGGCGAGAATAAGGCGTGGGAAATATTGGTGGCGGGTGCAGCAAGGGCTGGGGAACGGAAATAGTGATGAAAGAAGAGGGGATAACGGGAACGGGAAGAATCGGGAGTCGGAAGGAATGGCAGCCGGAGGGATCGGGAGCCTGGTTAAATGGGAGCCTGGTTAAACGGAGCCTGGTTAAACAGGAGCCTGGTTAAACGGGAGCCTGGATAAACGGGAGCCTGGATAAACGGGAGCCGGATAAACGGGAGCACGGATAAACGGGAGCACGGATAAACGGGAGCACGGATAAACGGGAGCACGGATAAACGGGAGCACGGATAAACGGGAGCAGGATAAACGGGAGCACGATAACGGTATACTCACAAACGGGAGCCTGGGGAGCGAAAGAGGGGAGGAACGGGAGCGAAGAGAAGTGTGTGAGGAACAACACGCGAGGCACATCATTAAACAAGGACATATTAGGCATATCACATGGAAATAGGTAGAAACCATGGTGGCTGCAGTAACCACTGATGGAGTTCAAGAAATCTGAATGAATTAGTGTTACATCATTACTCATTGTTACTTTTTCTCATAGTCAATGCAGGGATCGTTAGGTCAGGTAGTAACAAAAATCCTGAGGCTTCGAAAGAATAGATATTCTTGTTTCACAGAAACCATGCATTTCAAATCGTTGGCACAATTTACAGGTTTCCTCATTAGAAATGAAAAACAAAATTCCTCAGTTTTCCCCTTAATTTGATTATCAAATATTCATATACCATTTTTCTGAAACGCTTTTATTTCTATATAGCAGTTTTATGACCTTTTTCGATCTCTATGCTGTCTAAAAGATTACGCTTATAGTAAGCTGAAGCTCTGCGAGGAGTTCTAAGTCATTCAAAAAAATCTACTATTTTCTAATACAAAAAAAAAACGCTAATTTGTAAATTGGCAGATCTGAGATACAAAATTACGACAGACCTACATCCCTCGCGGCCTTGCCATCGCGTTTGATTTTACGAACCTTAGCCCGAGAGCCCGTTGTCAAAACAGCTGTGAACGCGCTACTCGCAAATGATGCTAATGAACTTCCGAGACTACTACTACAATAGCACTGCGAGACTTGGTAAAGCACATAAAGTTCTGGTGATGTACAAACTACCACATAATGGAAAAATTCCAAAACAGAACACTAAACGCCCGAATACACTCTTCTATAGACCTGATCGATAATGAGTATTGCTTACATTATGAGAAACACGGTGGTGTTTTTTCACCTGAAATGACTTAACCTGTCTGTTATTAAGAATGTGAGGCCAGTCATCTACTGGGGTCTCATCTGATGTCATATCCTTTCAGAAATTAGTGGTTAGGGAGTAAGATTCAATTTTCGTTTCGTTTGACATTCGTTCTTTCTTTGTTCGCTCAGACGTGTTAAGAGACACACGCTCACATTCTCAGCCCGCAGTTTTCTTGACAACCTATAAAAGCCCCCTTGCCCCATCTGTTTAGTCTGTGTTTGAACAGTCTGTAATGTGACTGCGGTCCCTCTGACCGGAAGGTCTTATGTTCGAATCCCAACGGTGGCTGGATTGTCGACACTATCTTGTCAGCTAGATCGAATTCAATCTCGGTCTGGAGAAGAATTCTGGCTGATGGTTGCTCTGATGGGTAGTTTTCCTTCGAACGTCACCAGACGAATATCAGAGCAGTACCCTAACAAACGGGCTACGGACCGCGCGCAATCTTCCCTATTTCTTCCTTGTCCTATCCTCACCACAGACCGCGCGCAATCTTTCCTACCTCTTCCTTGTCCTATTCTCTTTCCTAACATGCACTACACTACCACATAATCCCGAAAACCGTTTGGGAGCTTAGAGCTTGTCCCGGCTGGGGCGGTGCCCCCGTTGATGGGAAGTGTTATGTTCAGAAAAACCACTCACTTTCCAAACAACAAGTTTATTTACACAGTAACGGAAATATTTACATAGAAACGGTAATATTTACAATAGCGGTCAGAAAATAATTTCGCCTAATGCACACTCTACCAAAACCACTGTTTCTACAATCTAAATCTCCCGCTCAGTCTGCTCCGTCTCTGGCGGCGCTCCCATATCAAGCAGCCGGCGCCGTAGCCACGCTTCACGGCCACCGGCTCGCCGGCTGGCTGATTGTTTCTCATTGGCCGGGTGTCTTTGCCGGTCTGATGCCCAGCCGCCACCCGCCGCCGCTGCCGCCTCGCGCCGCTTTAGGCGTGCTCTTCAACTTTGTCACACAGCCGCAACAAGAAGTACCTGAAGGAGAGAGGATAGGACAAGGAAGAGGAAGGGAAGATCGCGCGCGGTCTGTGGCCCATTTGGCAAGGTACTGCTCCGGCATTCGCCTGATGTTGATCGGAGAAACCACGGAAAAGTACGAACCAGAGAACCCGGCCGCTAGAATTCTCCTCCAGACAGCGACTGAATTCGATCAAGCTGAAAAGCTAGTGTTGAAAATCCTGCCGCCATCAGGAATGGAACCTAGAACCTCCCGGTCAGAGGTGCTGCAGTGACATCAGTTGATGCACTGAACTACCCGGTAATGCCAATGGAAAAACAATACGAGCTTGTCTGTAACCATGCGTGTAAATTCACAACTGCACCATATAAAAGCCATGCGCGTGGCTGAGGCTGCGGCAAAGAACGTGCCTGCGCGGGGACAGCTTCGCTCCGCGGAGCCGCGCTGCGCAAAGGGAGACTTCCAGCGCTGCGACAGTAGCACGCGGGTAATTGCGTGGGCGGCGGCGGTGGGGACACGCCCACATCCAGTGCGCGCCTTGTGAAACGCGATGCCGCCCCGCCCACCTGGCCTCACTTGCGCTCCGCCCCCGCCGCCCCCCTCCCCCGCTTCTTTCTCGCCGCCCCGCCCTCTTGTGCTTGTGCTGCTCCTCCGCAGTGGATCAGAAGTTCCAACTACTGAATGTTTCGTCCCTCTTACAGCGCCTCCTTCTCCCCCTTCTCTTCCTAGCCTGTTGTTGGCTTTGGATGGTTTTCCGATTCTTTCTCGTCCGTCTCTTGTCTATCGCTCCTCCCTCTTTTGCCCTTCTTGTACGATTTCTTCTTTGTCATATTTTTTTTTATCATTTTCCTCAAATTTTTGCTTTTTCTTCTCTTGCCGCTCACGCACTTCTGCATCTTTCTTTGTCCTTCGCCACCCGTTTTCCTCCTCGTCCTTCCCTACCTTTTACTTTGTTCCCTCCGCTACCTCTTTCTCCTTCACGTTCAATTCCTTGCCTACTCTACCTTCTGCTCCTCCATTTCCATCTCCTCGTTCTGTTTTTACTCCTCCTCCTCCTTCCTTTTCTCTTTCCCCCCCTTATTCTCTTCCTTCTCGTACATCTTTCTCTCTTCCTTTCTACGCCGTCTCCTCACGCTTTCCTTGAGCGAGTCAGGTCTCTACGTCCTTCGAAACCTTTTCGCCCACACATTGTCCCGCTGTCTCCGCCCACTGCCACGCGCGTGCCGCCCACGCACCTCGCTCTTAAGATTTTTGGCTGCTTTGTGTCGGCGCGTGCAGGGCCCTCCCCGCCCCGCGCACGCCGCTCCCGTTCGCGCCCCACACAAAAGAAAAGTTGAGCGCCAGCCGCTACTGAGGACAGATAGTAATTAAAACTGGAAGTCAGGTTACTGACAAAGGGCGCGCAACGGCGGCAAGACGAGAAAGGGAGCGTGGAGGTGGGGGGGGGGACGAAGGGATGAGGGAGGGGGTGGGTGCTGCAGAAGGGAGGGGTTGTAAGAAAGACTCGGTGTGACCTCTCTTGGAGCATACGGAATGAGGCAGAACGATAGTTGTCTTGGCTTTACTAAAGACTTGAAGTCAAGAAAAACTAAAAAAATCTAAAAACTCTGCAGGGTTAACAAGAAGAAAGAGGCATTAAAATCTAGAAAAATATGAGAAAAACTAGCAATTGCAAATGAATGGAAATTATAAATGGCAAAAACCAAATTAAACAAGATGAATTAATGTGAATCACAGGAAAACTAGAATTGACTAAATCAAATCAGAAAAAAGCCTAATAAAAATTCAAACTGGATAAGGTAAACTAGAGAAGTTTAAGGAAAACAAAATTATCTAAAAACTAGAATTAACAAAAAAGTTCTTAGAAATATAGTGAGATGTGAAAACTAGCACTACATCGGGCTCGCTCACACGGTAGAACGCTACAGTAGTTAAGGGTGAGTCTCGCGTGGCAGTAGCCAAGTTGGCTTCATTCAGCCTCAGGTTAGGGAAGGATGCAAAAAATAACTTTCAAGCGTGCATCACGGGAGTAGCTCTTCTGGGATTGCAGTGGGCACATGCGCAAGGACATGACCCGGGTAGTAGGTCAAACGTGAAACACTTTAATCCGTTACTTGCAGAAACTAGGCGAATGCCGCTGCAGTAAGGGCTCAGTTGATGATGTCACTGCAGAGTCCTGACGGCGGCAGGGTTTTCGGCCCTAGCTTTTCAGCTAGGTCGAATTCAGTCGCTGTCTGGAGGAGAATTCTAGCGGCTGGCTGCTCTGATCTGTAGTTTTCCGTGGTTTCTCCGATCAACACCAGGCGAATGCCGGAGCAGTGCCCTAACAAATGGGCCACAGACCGCGCGCTTTCTTTCCTCTTCCTTGTCCTATCCTCTCCTCTTACACACGCACTTACACTAACATGCACTACACTACCGACATATTCCGGGAGACCGGTCAGGAGCTTAGAGCTTGTCCCGGCTGGGGCGGTGCCCCGCTGGTGGGAGAGTCCTGGTTGAAGGGAAACCCCACTAGCCGACGGTAGATTGGCGCCGGATCTTGCCATCCAGTGGGGGAAGATCACCGCATTCTCCCGAGAAAAACATGCAGTACATTTACGGGACTAATGACCTGAGCAGTTGACGCGTCCGGAAACACGAAAAAATCAATCAATCATGCCGCTAGCGCTGCCGGGCGCATAGAGCTTGTCCAGGCTGGGACGATTCCCTTTTGGTGGGGGATACCTGGTTAGGCAAAAACGCCGCAAGCCGATATATAGATCGCGCCGAAGCTCGCCATCCAGCGGAGGAAGATCATCGCCACCTCCCGCGATAAAACATGGACTACACTTCTGGGGCTAATAATCTTAGCAGTGGACGCGCCCGTATTCACTAATCACTCAATCATTCCCTACATTTTAGAAGGCGAAAGTTAATGGAAAACCGACGGCTATTAAAATCGACAAGCTTTTGAGAAGGGATCTATCACCCCGTTCGCAAGTGTGAGAGAGCTCGCGGTCTCGACGAGGGAGCCAAGCAAATTCGTGTAGAAATATCTCGTTTGATATGCTGTTTGCCATTACGATTTTAGGACTTTCCATTTCTCAATATCATGCGTCTTTTTCTTTATCTTAGGGCTGAGTGATCGTAGTTACAATATACATTTTTTTCTGTCTAATTCATAGATTTATTATTATTATTATTATTTTATTATTATTATTATTATTATTATTATTATTGTTATTATTATTATTATTTATTATTATTATTTATTATTATTTATTATTATTATTATTATTATTATTATTATTATTATTATTATTAAGTTGCTCCATCATAGGTCGCGACCGCTAAAGTTGAGAATATCAATCTTGACTTCGGTCACAAATATGCAGAATATGAGGAATATGAGAAAATAGAGATTAGACGTCACCAGCTATATATTGAAAAGAGATAAGAGTATTCAAGCATGAAAAGTTCCATTAGACGTTATTATAGTATACACATAAAATTATTATAGTAAGAACACATTATTTACAGCAATGAACCAAGTTTATTGACTAGATTTCGAATAGAATTGAGTATACAATCTTTGTATTTTGCGTAACAGGATAACATGAAACTTCGACAAATGCTTTTCACTTTCAGAAACATCGATATTCAAGTTCAGGTTCTTTGATGCTCAGGTTAGGGAAAGATGCAAAAAATAACTTTCAAGATTTAATGCTCATTCTAATGTTAGCTACGTAACCGAAATTCATTAACTATAATTTAATCTAATAACAATGTGTATCTGCTGAATCCTGCAAAGCATTGATGGTTCTGAAAATGTTAGAAATATTTTCACCCAGGAAATATAACGTGTTTAAATTTTAGTAAATTATTCGATTTATGAAGTACTCAATATAAACACTGTTATCTCAGCTAAAAATACCAGCATAATTTATTAGTTTATGTAATATGCTAATGTATGTTGGTATATGTCCTTAGAGCTTTTCCGTGCTGAACCTTCACTTTGATAATTTCATATTGCAATTTTGTGATGCATTGATTGATAAATATGGAACTCCACAATTACAAATATTTTGTTTTTGCTTCATATTATTGTGCATGTAACAAATATTCACCTTTATGATTTAATTCGCCTTTCATTACTATCAAATAGTAAATTAAATTTTTACATTCCTATTATTATAAAATATTTTATTATACGATCTATTTTTACTAATTTGCAGTGCATTTGTTTGATTTCAGATTTCACCGTTTGTGATATAATACTTCCATCCTGTGCAGGTGAGTACTGCTACAATTTATTCACCCCCACTCCTCCGCGGCGTATTTGAGTGTTCTCTCCACGCCGCACCGCGTTCATCAATCTCAATGAATCCACGTGGAGGGTATCGCTGACAAATTTATTTTGTTCGTAATTGCCCAATTGGAGCCAGGTGTAAAAAGTCGGTGTTAAAATTAAGCCCGGTAAAAAATCAGTTTTGGTGCTGTGAGGATCGGAATTTAGTTTTATTGACAGTTGGCATCGAAGAACAGAAGGACAATTGCCTCGCCAGTTCACGTACAAAGTTACGTTGCTTTCCCACATCATGGAACTGAACACAATGATTCATTTAATTAACTATTAATTGGATGTTCAATTAAAGCTATGGAAGAATAAATATTTTTGTTTATTCTTGCTACACTTTTCATATGTAAATTCACCTCAATTTACTTGAGATTATGGGTAGTGCAAACCTATCTTTTATTTTAATTTATTGCTTTTTGTTCATAATAATTATACTTGTATTTAATAAATCAATAAATTTTCTACAGCTTTTTAAATTCTGTATCTTTAATTATATTTAAACTATCATTTAGAAGCTACTTTAATGTTTGGTGACCTTTAAAGCATGATCAAAAGATCAGTTAGACGTTATCCCGCTATCTGGCGGGAAAATCCATAATTTCAAAATAATGGAAACTGGGTTGCTCTATAGTAAAATCTGAAAATTGTTTTCCAATACTCTCTCTCTCTCTCACTGATTTCTTCAAATATGTGCATCACACTTGTGGTCCCCAATCATGTTATGTTTATCCTTCCCTCATTTAAAGTAAAATTTAAAAAAACCTTTTCAGTTTTTAATATATTGTGGAATAGACACACATATAATCAAGTAAAAATATGAAATATAAATTGAAAGTGGCATGTGTTTTCAGTCTATGTTTCCCAGGGTTAGTAATTAAATAAGATGGTAATCATTCAACATTTTCTCCGACTTCTTACGGTCATGGATGCTACTTTTATATGCTATTCTAATATGAGACCGGATATAAAACGATTATTCACCTTTGCGGGCGATGAATGAGCATAATTGAAACAAAATTCATAAATTTCGAATGGATGATCTGATTTACTTTCTTTTCCTGCAATAAAAAATATCGATTCAATAATCTACGACCCGATTCGACATGATTCTTTCTCTTCACGAGCATGTAAGATACTGAAGAGCATTGTACGAACTTGTGTGATGTCTATGCCCTAGGCTTTCACCGTTTCCGCCCTTGTCCTAAATTTTCACCTTCCCACATGCTCCTCTTCCGTTGGGTCACCAAGGATTGGTATCGCATAGTGACCCTTAATGACTTTGGCTCAATATGGGTCGGGGTCACTGTGCTACACATTTAACACAGCGAGTTCTGAGATCAATCACCGAAGTTTCACAAAGAGGTCTATGGAAATCGCAAACCATGTCTCTACCATACACCCACTCACCCTCAGTATTTTTCTGTTTCTCCAGGAGAAAATACTCTACAATAAGAAGTCACACGACTTCCACCGATACTTCATAATATTGCGAGTTTAACGAAGGAAACGAGACCATTAACAGTTTCCTTCAACTCATCAATCCATGTCGCACTCACTCCTTTCCCAATGTTCTAACTCCTTCCTCTCTCCTACATTTCATCAAAAGATAGTGTGGTACCGTATGTTATGATCCTAAAAGATACGTGCAGATACGATTCTTCAACTTTCGAGCGCTGAAATAAAATAATTATCGGAGTGTGCCTTTAGAGATCCCTCCACTTCCACGCTAGCATCACCCCTACTCTTCTCTTCATACCGAGCTCTCCAGCCAGCCAGTGTATGACGCACCCTCACCCACACCCCTCCCTCTCCTCTCATACAACCGTCTCCCGCTCACCCGTACTCTACAGCGGTTCATAATGCGATATCGTACGATACGATACGATAATATATAATCCGATCCGACTCGACCCCAATTCTTCAACTCGACGAACGCTACAATAAATAATCCGAGATCGCCTCCACAGAGCTGGCTGCAACCCGCTCCCCGGGAAGAGCCCGCTATACCCCTTCTCCCTTTTCCACCCCCTTGGTGCTCCTCCCCTCCCCACCAAACGCTCCCGCGTCGAGTCCCGTCCCGTCGCGCGTGTTTATGTCCGACGCAGTCCGCGGCGCGCGCCCCCGCCCCCGTCCCCGCCCCCTCCCTCTCCCTCTCCCCTCCCCTCTCCCCCTCCCTCTTCCCCTGCCCCTCCCCTCCCCCTTCTTTCCCACCCTCATCCTGCCCGCGCGCGGCTACTCCGCGGAATTGCTCGTAAAACTTTGTGATTCGTCCGCGTGCTATTGGAGTGTTCGGGCTTTCTGTTTCGTTTCTTGCCGGCGCCCGCTGCCGGTTGCGCGGCCCGCGAACGCCGACTTCCGGTGCTAAACGTCGGTTCCCCCTCCACCCGCGCTGCAACGGCGCGACTGCGATATCGGCGCAGATGTGGCGGGCCGTTGGGAGCAGCTCCCGGGCATTCGGCGATGTGCGACGGCAGCGGTAAAGTGGGCGGCTGACGGTGCGTGATGTTGCCTGACGTTGCGACCGTCCGCGATGTGCTCCATCTTGCGCTCCGCTGGCTCCGTTTTTTTTATGGATGCGTCTTCGTTCCATTTTCGGAATTTCAATTCCTGCCAGCTTGTAGATGGGCGCTAACGCTTCACTGGCGACGTGTACTGGGTTTCCGCGCACTGGAGAAATCTTGGGTTTGGTACGATGCGTGGCATCGGGAATTATGATTGATTGATTTTTTCATGTTTCCGGGCGCGTCAACTGCTATGGTCATTATTCTCGTTAGTGTAGTGCATATTTTTTTCTTGGGAGATGGCGGTGATCTTCCCCCGCTGGATGGCGAGGTCCGGAGCCGACCTACCGTCGGCTAGTGGGGCTTCTCCCTAACCAGGACTCTCCCACCAGCGGGGCACCGCCCCAGCCCGGACAAGCTATAAGCTCCCGACCGGTCTCCCGGAATATGTGGTAGTGTAGTGCATGCTAGTGTAAGTGTCCGTGTAAGGGGACAGGATAGGTCAAGGAAGAGGAAGGACAGATCGCGCGCTGTCCGTGGCTTGTTTGTTAGGGTACTTCTCCGGCATTCGCCTGGTGTTGATTGGGGAAATCATGGAAAACTACTGATCAGAATTCTCCTCCAGACAGTGACTAAATTCGACGTAGCTGAAAAGCTAGTGTCGAAAACCCTGCCGCCGTCAGGACTCTAACCTAGGACCTCCCGTTCAGAGGCACTGCAGTGACATCACTTGATGCACTGAGCTACCCCTCCCGGTCGGGAATTATATATACGTATACCTCCGGGCTCTTCGGTCCACTTTTTGTGTATTGTGTGCTTTCAGAATTTCACGAAGAGTTGTGTTTTTGTTTCTAATTTCCGAATATTTTTTAAGTAATTATTTCTTCCATTTTCGTAGTTCATCTTAATGTACTTAGCATGGTATTTTCGGTGGATACTGTAATGATGAACATTCTTGTTTGTGTTACGTCAGTTCGTAATAAAATTAAATTTAAAGCTCACTCCTGGGTTACTATTCTGGCGCTCACAAAATTTGTTGATAGCAGTATCTTTTTTTAATTCATATAATTCACGAGGTTTAATTATCGCCTTATTAACATTGTTTTAAAGATACAGGTTTTGCTGGAAACGTTCTAAAATAATTTCTAGCATTTCAGCCCTGTAAAAATGGTTTAGAGATGAGGGTTCTTTATGTAGATGTTTTGGGGGAACATTTTGAATATGCTGTAGAATATTCTTGTAAAGTCCCCATAAAAATCAAAATCAAAATATACACTTTAAATGCGTGGGACCACGGTATCAGGATATTGATTTTGATGAAAACTGCCAAGTTTAAAATTCCAAAGGACACCATATATCACTATCTTAGGAGTAATAAATCATTGGTTCGGTGCCAGAGAGGCGTTTTATTTCTTCAAACACCGACAGTTTTTCCTGAGGCATTAATTCCACTCTCTAGTAAGTGAATAGGAGAAATAAATAAAATTTTCTAGAACAGATAATCAATGAAAAGTTTTAGATATCTGAGAAGTAATTTTGAGAGTACTAGAGTTGGTCAAATAGTTAATTAAGAATTGTAACTTTTGTAGAATATGATGTAGTTTGAACCTAAATTCCTCAAAATAAAACAAACTATTTGAATGATAGTTTTGAATCACGAATATTTTGGTGAAATATGAAATAAAAATAGGATATTCTTCCACAGATAATAGCAATTTTGTATTACACTTACATTCATTGATTAGGCTTCCTTTATTGTATATTTTTCCGTACGATAATTTCTTTTTGCCGAAATAAAGTAAGTACTCCATTTCGACATTAATTTTTAAACCGTTTAAGAAATGAAAATTATCAGGTCTTGTGTTATTAAATCATATGAGGAGTGTTGAAATTAGCAACTAATTATTCTTTAATTGACGCAAATACACAGAAATGGACAGAACATTAGCAAATTGAAAGCATGAGACTTCCGAAATGATTACTTATTAATCAAATGACATTACACCAGACGATGCAGTAAAAAGTTAGAAGAAATGATAAGTTGCAACGGGCAGTATTATTTTGTTTGATAACTTTTTATTACAAATATCACCAGTTCAGAAACACATGTCAAACACTGCATTACTAATGTAAATAAAAAATAAAAAAATTCATGTTAGGAAGGTGTTCAAAATATTCGTTGCAACTGAAAAGTATGCATTGTAAAATTCAATTTTTTAGCCTTCAATCCTTAAAGCAACAACACATAATTTTTTATTGTTTGTTTATTAATACAGATGTTAATTATAAATGTTAGAATTAGGGCGTTCAGTATTTATTTGGACAATGCAATACAAATAAGGTTCGTATGGATATGTAAATTGTAGCCATCACGCATGAAACATTGTCTGGCAAATAGACGGTTCAATTTGCAAATTGACGAGAGTATTGTGGAGAGTAAAATGTATAATGGATTGAAACGAGAGTTCGTCTGGTATACGGTTGTCTGGTGTCTGTTGCTACGCATTAGGGTTGTAGCTCGTTTGCGGAAGACGGAAAAGGAGTCTTGAATGATTGTGTCATCAAAACATATACACTACGTACCAAAGAAACATTCCGACGTATCCTTCTCCGCTTTTTTGTGAATTTTGAATATCTTTTAGTTAGATTAAATTCTCACGTGTTGTATTCTTTTCAGCGAACATTTATTTATTTATTTATTTATTTATTTATTTATTTATTTATTTATTTATTTATTTATTTATTTATTTATTTATTTATTTATTTATTTATTTATTTATTTATTTATTTATTTATTTATTTATTTATTTATTTATTTATTTATTTATTTATTTATTTATTTATTTATTTATTTATTTATTTATTTAGTCAAAAACTGTATGTGACGTATGGGGAGAAAATCATCTGCGCACGCTTTCTTGAGTTTCAGAATACCTTCCCAACAATTTAACTATTAATAGTTTAAAGATGAATAATAATAATAATAATAATAATAATAATAACAAGAATAATAACAACAACAAATTTAAAAAAGCGGCGAGGGATTAACATTTCAAATAGTAGATATTTTCGTTGCCAAATTAGAGAAAACTTATTTTTAACGGTAAAGGAACAAATAGATTGGATTTTTCTGTGTTGTTAACAAAATAGAAACTCACGCTAAGCTCTACTACCACTACAAGCAAAAGGAAAGTTCAACAAATCAAGCATTTGCTCAATGGATCAGGGAAACTGGACAAAAACCCGATCGAGATGGGGGTCATTGAGCCGGAAGTACATTATTTGTTACATATGTTTTAAACAAATGAAATAAACCACCTCTAAATGATCACGTGTTGCGTTTCGTATGCCGTAATCTACAAAATGAGACCTAAAATACTTTTGGTGGAAATCCGTACTCTATAGCATGGGATGTCAGAGTTTTCATTCTTGGATTCGAAATAAAACTTTAACAACTGAAATAGTATTGCATTCAATTCATAAATTTCCAGTAATAAAATTACTGGAGATACGTATATCGGCGCAACTGACACAAGTTACAGCATACATCGTGCAAATTGATTCAGTACATGATTTCTTGCGAATGAAGAATGAGTAATATCACGTGAATTTCAAGCAAAAAGACAAAAAGATGTTTACCCATAATTATTTAATTTTTAAAACGAAGTTAATAAGTTTTGTTTCAAAATTGGAAAAAAATACTAACTTGGCAGCGTAGCAATGCTCCATTCAATCCATAAATATATAGATGATGTTTAACTTTTTATATCGACACACAAGACTAACTATATATTTTTTTATTTACTCACGTTCTTATATTTATAGCGTATCATTGCATTCTAAAAATATAAGTTTTTAATGTGGTGCGCTCAGAAAAGTGGTGTATACCATCACAACCTGAGTGTTACAGCAGAGACCGATGAAGTCTGTTTCATGAAGTCTGTACACAATTTCAGTTGAATTTTTTTTATATTTTTATTGTGTGATCTAATATATTTACTTAATGTTCAGTTATCTCAAAAATATTAATTAAAGTAACTTAACTTTGTAACTTTTTAACTTAACTTTGTAATTAAATTCATATTTGAACATTATATACTGCAAGTTTAAAACTGGGTTATCGTATTAAACTACTGCTAATCAATAAAATGGATATGCCACGAGATAGTAAACTAATTTAAATTTTGAACAATCTCGTAAATGAAGTAAGATCTGATAGAGTAACGAAACAAAGACAGACACATGTTCGTCAGCGTTTTCCGGGTAAATACGAAAAAACGTGAGTCATTTTTACAAATAGCCGTCTCTTTTAAAAACAAATAAACTACTGTCGTTCTAGTGTTTTAAAAATTGTAGATTTTTGTTCGTGGTCGTGGACTACATAAAACAAAGGATACTTCTAAATATTATCTTTCTCTGACACGTTATATTAGTGAAATATTCGCATGTTAATTCAGATTTCCAGTGATTGCTTATTCAGAAAATCAGAAGCATATTTCGTTACTTCGATACGTATTTTAGAGGTTAGTTTTTTCTCCGCTTTGCATGTACTACAGTATCCACAAAAAAAAACGATGTAGCTGGATCGTCAATTGCCCTGCCGCATGGCAAACACCGCGTGGCTGGCGAAGTCCGGCAATTAGGGGGTCGTGCGATGAGCCAGCAGATCCGGTCGCAGTGTGCGGGTAGGGGTGGGCGACACACTGGGGAGGGGACGGACAGCGGACGGAGAGCGCGGAGAGGTAGGCGACTGCGCCGAGGACGGAGGAGGCAGCGTTGGCGCGCAAGACGACAAAGGAGACCAGGAGGGTGAGGGTGAGGGTGCACGGTGACAAGGATACAGGCTGGTGACGGGGCATGATGGTGAGGCCAGACAGGACGACGAGTTCGGGGGGGAAGGGGGGGGGCAGAATGGGTGGGGAGGACGGCGAGGGTGGGGAGGATGGCGAAGGCGGGGAGGATGGCGAAGGCGGGGAGGATGGCGAAGGCGGGGAGGATGGCGAGGGCGGGGAGGACGGCGAGGACGGGAGGATGGGGGAGGACGGTGAGGGTGGCAGGGGGCTAGGTTTCCGGGAACGGCGAATGTGACAGGGGCGGCGTGGGCGGCGAGGGTCGGAGCAGCGACGAAGCGGAGGAGACGGAGGGACGTGGGGTTTGCTCCGGGGCCCCTTCGCTGCGGTCAGCGCGTCGGGGCGCCGCCGCCATCCGTCACGGCGCGCCGCGGCCTTGAGAGCGCGATGAGCCAGCACCGGGAACGCCCCTCCGCGCCCTCGCCCGCGCCTGCACCCGCACACGCCCACACCCACGGCCTCGCCCTCGCCCTCGCCCTCGCCCTCGCCCTCGCCCTCGCCCTCGCCCTCGCCCTCGCCCTCGCCCTCGCCCTCGCCCTCGCCCTCGCCCCCCGTCGCCCGTCGCCCGTCGCCCGTCGCCCGTCGCCCGTCGCCCGTCGCCCTCGCCCTCGCCCGTCGCCCTCGCCCTCGCCCGTCGCCCGTCGCCCTCGCCCTCGCCCTCGCCTCGCCCTCGCCCTCGCCTCGCCCTCGCCCTCGCCTCCCTCGCCCTCGCCCTCGCCCTCGCCCTCGCCCTCGCCCTCGCCCTCGCCCTCGCCCGCCCTCGCCCTCGCCCTCGCCCTCGCCCTCGCCCTCGCCCTCGCCCTCGCCCTCGCCCTCGCCCTCGCCCCTCGCCCTCGCCCCACGCTCTCGCCCTCGCCCTCGCCCTCGCCTTCACTCTCACCCACTCCAAGATTCAAGAGCGGTGCTCAAGACGATTCCAGGTGGGGTGGTGTTAATGTAATTCAACGATCACAACGGAAAACGTTTCATCACATTTTCAAAAGTAATGAGACGTTTCGTGTTTAATGAATTATCATCATTCAAACGTACATCCCACAACGGTCCAGTAAGTACATAAAAAGTAAATGTTACCTTTTGGTGATGGTACAAGCATTGCCCGTTGGTTTGAATTTATTAATTTAATGTCGCTACACAATCAGTGTAGGCTTGAATATAATGTTACTAAATAATTCAACGCCAATTGAAAATGCGAACGCATTCATTTGTCATATTTAAACTCTTTAACTTCCATGACTTCTACTGCAATCCAATGTAAAATATTCTGATGCATAATGTTATTAATAAATGGGTCGAAACTTAGGAACACGACTGCATTAAATAAAATTATATATAATCGACTATTCCCTTGTGGCCTGTGTAAAGATGTGGTGTCAATCGAATTGCTTCTGATTGTTGACGACATAAAGTTGCTTCGGACGAATTATTGAATCCAAGACTCAAGTAGTGGGACCTGACTTACGGAACCCAAGATTCAACTAGATGGCATACCAAAACGTTTCCTTCTCTCAGGGTTTATGGTTACTTACCAATTCCTGATATTTTTTTAAAATATGCACAGCATTGTTTAAATCATCGAAAATTGAGGATAAATAGCGCTGAGAAAGAAATCTTGCTTGAATACTGGAAGTGAAGGAAGGTTTGAAAATAAATGTAATAATTTGCAAAGCTGTAAATATATCTTTTTTTATAAATAAACTACATTTTATTCGATCAAACATTTATAGAAAATTTGCAGCAATTTTCCAGAAATTTTTGAAAATACCACAGGTAGTTTTTAAAAAGATCCCCCTCATATTAAAATATCTTAAATGTTTGAAAGATGCTACATCATCGTACTACTGATCTCTCAGCCAAGTTTTAGCTCAAAATTGTGTAATTTGGCAAAGTTAATGCTTGGCTCGTACTTGCATTCAACGTATATGTTAGATACTGCGCAGCGCAGCAATCACGTTTGAACATGCTCACGGGAAATAATTCAGCAACAGGATACAAAAAAAGACCAGGCGATTTTAGAAAAGTACAATGAAGGAATACATGAAATATCAGACGACTAGTGTATCGCAGTAATTCAGGAAGATAAAAGTGCTGTGGCTTGGGTCTCAAAGATCTATTGCGAGCACTCCCGAGTTCTGAATAAAAAAAACTGTTTCGGTGAATTCATCCATTTTCATTTTAGACACATTAAGTGAATAGTCCGTCTAATTTGTGTGAGGACGGCTGCAGCATTAGGTTAGTCAAAAATCGCCTGGTCAACTGGCAGCGCGGGGTGTTAGGATTGTCTGAGACGTCGGGCCGTGGCGGTGTGGTGGTGGTGGTGGTGGTGGTGGTGGTGGTGGTCGGGATTGCGGTGAACGCGGGCAGTGTCCGGCAGCGCCCTTCGCGTCTGGGCCGTCTCGCAGCCGTCGGGCCCCGGGACGTGGTGGGGGGCCGGCGAGGGGTTGGCGGGCGGGCGGGTTGGCTGGCTAGCGGGCGGGTTGGCGGGCAGGCGGGCGGGTTGGGGAGGGACGGGTGGGTTGGCGGGCGTGCAGCCTCATCAAGGGCGGGCGGATGCCGGCCAAGCAAGGCGCCCACCGCGCATTCCGCAGCTTCAGGAAGGCGCCCCGCCTCTGCACCCTCCCTCTTCTCTTCCCATGCTGCCGCACAGTGGGCGAAAACGCTGAACTATACGGGCACATACAGGTCTGTGCGCAATAACAGTTTATGGAATGTTGAGGTTTCGCAGAGAAATTCACAGAAAAGAGATTCGATAAGCCGATCCGGTGGTCGAGATTGCTAAGACAGTACTGTTATAGCGATATCTGACCGAAGGGTCGCGGGTTCGAGTTTCACCTCGGGCATGGTTGTATTTGTGTTCGTCCTTTCGCCCCTTATCATCACCATATCCTTTCATCTTCATAGTACCATACCGTTAATTCCAATAGTGGTCGCTAATGACCTAGATGTTGATGCGACATTAAATAAACAAAAAAACTGACAAAATAAATCAAAGATATTTGAAATCTACTAATTAACACTCGATTTGTATAATGATGATAATCAGAAAAGAACTAACGCTATTTCCATTTCATATTTCCAACAATTTCAGTAAATTTACGAAAAAATATGCTGGAATAAACATTGATATTAAAATTAGAATTTTTTTTATTAACGAAAAAGGACTAATCAGGAACGTTAAAGATTTTGTTCCTCTTTCACACGAAGAAAACGTTCACTCTATTCCCTGTTTAGATTGCCCGTTATAGGTAGGTCGGCGCCAGATCTCACCATCCAGAGGGGGAAGATCACCGCCACCTCCCGATAAAAAAAGCAATATACTTACGGGACTAATGACCCCCTGTAATAGCCGCGCCCGGAATAACTAATTCGTTTATCAATCAATCGTCCAGACAGCGGCTGAATTCGACCTAGCTATTTAGATGGTGTTGAAAATTTGCTACCATCCGCACTCGAACCTAGAACCTTCCGGTCAAAATCGTTGCAGAGACGTCGGAAAAACTGGTTCCGAGTCGAATTCATCTGGTGAAAAGAGGTTTCAAAACTTCGTCAGGATCCAGGCAATGACTGGCGTCCAACCAGAATATTAACTGGGATGGACATTCAAAACAATTACACATAAGACCATCTGCCTGACGACAATAGTTTCAATATTGATTCGAAAGTATTGTTGAAGAGTAAACTTTTTTAATATTACATTGATGCAGGAAGTTTGACGTAACTTGACCGGGACGGTAGCTCAGTGCATCAACTGATGTCACTGCAGTGCCTCTGTCCGGGAGGTCCTGGGTTCGAGTCCTGACGGCGGCAAAATTTTCGACACTAGCTTTTCAGCTAGGTTGTAACCGCTTGTCATCGGCTACACTCATGACAAAAGAAATATTGAAGTGACAATACCCGACATCTTGCCCTACAAATAGTTCCTAGAGTAGCGAAGAGATGGCGTTACCTAGAAACAAATTTCTGAACGTACTTTTGCCCTAGCCAATCAGAACTTTTGTAGAAATGCGAATGTGGCATGAGGCTTGACTCGGACGAGATTGTCTTTCTTTCCGGATCGAGACGCTGAAGTGATTAGATGGGTACTATTCCACCACACAACCGACGAGGGACACGTGGAAAATACCAGAAATTAAGCTTTATTAAAAGGTAATTGTCTAAGTATTTTTCATGGGATTAATCACTGTGATATGTCAAGATTACGTAAAATTCGATAGGAATATTAAATAAGTAATGCAACGAATGTAAGAATAACAGTGGTAGTGGACTAAAATGAATTTATAAAACCACGTTGCTACATTCTCGTTGCTGGAATATAGAAGAGATTTTTTGTAACATAGGACGTGTTTCTGTTTCTTTGTTACAGCTTTTTCAGTTTTAGTTTTGAGCAGTTACTTATTCTACTTTTATTCTATTTCATTTTTATTTATGGGATTTCATTTCGAAAATTCTATTGGAGAATTTTGATAATTCCGAAAAGCATAGTTTATTCAACAACTGGCTCAACTTTCACTAAAACAAAGTTATAATTTGGAGTTTTGGACTCGCATTCTAACGCGACCATCACCTTCGTGTAAGCTGTGGTTTAACTGGGCTGTACAACGAGGAGAAGGCGTACGGAAATACTCCGATTCCATCGCGGTAGGCAGCGCACGAACCGTCGCAGGACAACGACGACCTTGGGGCGTGAACGTCGCTCGACAGCCGTCTACTCAGCGCGGGACCAGCTTGGAGAATTCGCCGGTCGTGAGTCACAGAAAAGCAGAAAGAATATTTACTAAATTGCAGCTTGGAAAACTTTCAAGATAGAATCATGATTGCACAAATTAAAACGTTGTAATATGAGCTTCCCTCAGTAACAGCCATTGATCGGACAAGTTTTACTAAATATTAGTCTTGATAACCAGTAAATTTATTTTTGCAGTCGTAAGAGAAATCAGATCTAAATAATTTTTATGTTTATTGATAAAAGTCGTCCTTGTGTATAATTCTTTGTCTAAATTCATACATAATTGACTTGATGTTATTTGAAATCATTTAAGAGGAATTGTCTATGTAAAAAAGGTTTCGAACATGAATGAAAGCTGTTAAATTGTTTCTGGTAAAACGTTATTTCATGAACAGTCAAGAGACTTTGTAAAACAGAATTTTGCACTGCGAGGTCACGCAGAAGCTGGATATTAAGTGTAAATATTGAGTGTAGTATTATTTAAGATTGAAAAGGTATTAGTGAATTTTGGTATATTGTTTGTATGTATGGTTTCATTAAGAGATAATTTGTTTTGAGAAGTGTACATATGTATTTACTATTTGTTTCGTGTAAATGTAGATCAGAGTCACTATTATTCTACAGAAAACTGCAGTTTAGGTAGGGAGTTAGCTACCATTGTGTAATCAAAAGGAAAAGTAATCACGTAGGAGAATATGTGAACGTGAGTGTACGAAGGATCATATTGGAAAGAATATATGTTACTTGTTCTTTAAAACTATGAAATTGTGTTTGTTTGTTAAATGAATATTAGTTAGCAAAGACAACCCACCACCGATAGGAATTATCCATAATTTGAGGTATTCCCAGATTTGTGTGACGGTGTAATCACACGTCACGAAACAAGTAAATAACAGATTTACTTCTGTAATTCGGCGTACTACGAAATAGTTAGGTAGATACGTGACGGTTACAAGGTCGTATTCTGTCGCTCTCTGGAGGAGAATTTTAGCGGCCGGCTGCGCTATTCGGTAGTTTTCCGTGGTTTCTTCGATCAACACCAGGCGAATGCCAGAGCAGTACTCTAACAAACGGGCCACGGACCGCGCGCGATCTGTTCTTCCTTTTCCTGGTCCTATCCTCTCTCCACACACACACACACACACACACACACATTAACATTCACTACACTACTACGTATTCCGGGAGACCGGTGGAGAGCTTAGCGCTTGTCCCGGCTGGGGCGGTGCCCCGCTGGTGGGTGAGTCCTGGTTAGGGGGAAGCTCCACTAGCCGACTCCACTAGTACGTCGGCGCTGGATCTCGCAATCCGGAAGATCACAGCCATCACCCGAGAAAAAAAAACACGCAGTACATTAACGGGACTAATGACCAAAGCAGCTGACGCGCCCGGAAACACGAAAAACTCAATCAATCAATCTTTGACGTAACTCGAATATTACATGCCCTACATTGCAATCAGAATATTTGTTCTCGTTATTTCTATATTGGAATTTTTAGAATAAGTGGTAAGCCAATACGTTGTTAGTGTAGAGGGTCTATGTTTATAAACTGCAGTCTTCGTATCTTTTAATGCGTGGAAAGTCTTTTCATAAAATCCTACTAATTTGTCATTCCTAGTAATTCATCTTACTAATGACATTCCACTAGCCTGGAAGTTTGAGGATTCGTAGGAAAGATAGGAGAATCCGGTACAGTAATGGTATATGGTAACGTGTAATGAAATATGCCTAAAAATTAGGAGTAAACCAAATATTTCTTTTAACGATAGGAACACAAAACATCTATTGGATATCTTGAAATTTGCAACCTAATCTTTTTAAATTAAAATAGTATATATTAATTTTTTTCTCTAGTTGTATTTGCAATAAGATATTCCTCACTTATTTGAACACTCCCACAACCAAAGAATTGAGGAATTATTTTTGGTTCCATTATTTGTGTGTACCAAAAGCAGCGAAAATCCCGAAATGAATTTGAAATAATCTATTATAACTAAAAAAAGATAAGCTCTCACTGCAAATTCCTAGAGGTATGGAGATTATTTTTCTTGATTCAACCTGGTATATATAAAGACTTGCCGACGATACGATATGCTGAGAAATAATATTTGTAAATGTTTTACCAAATGATACGCAATAGAAGTCTGTAGAAATGCTGCAATATTTTAAATTAAACACGTTATTTTCATTGAAAATACGCATACTCAATTTTAGTACGTATGCATTCTTACATTGTTATTACTAGACTGATTAATATTTATTATACACAAATGCACATCACAACGAACATACACAAGTATGAAAGTGTTCTTATGTATTGTATCTTTGGTCAATATTTATTCTGTATGAATATAAGGAAATTAATGCAAAGAATCAATTCTACTGGAATTCAAAACCTTGGCGGGTTTTATTAATGAAAACCAATCTACCAGCCATGCATTATGTACCTGAGATACTGTTACTTATGTAACAAAATAATGCTAAGCCTCACTCACCGTGGAATGATTTTCAATACACGACTTCTTCAGTTTTCTAACCCATTTTGAATGCGTCGTCTTCCTGCACTTGTCTAGTGGAAGATCTAAAGAGCTTACACTCATCACGAAGTAAAAAGAAATTCCAATTGATGATGACAAGTCAGTTGTCATTTAAACGTCATAAATGTTTAGAGAACTATTTGTATATGAATATTCTGGAAAGTACCGGAAACAGAAACTATCTATTTTGATATAAAAGATGTCAATCGCCGCTACTTTAATTTGAACAGTAAACATTTTGTGTTTAGATCAGATTATAAACTAAAACAATTTTTCTATGATTCCGATATTTCGATTTTCTATGCAGTCTCTTTTTGGGTTTCAACGAAATAATAGATATATGATAATATATGGCTACTATCGTTGATCTGGTCTAATTAACATAATTTTCGTTGGCAACTTAAAAGTAGATTTAACCGGTTACTGAGTGGAAGATCTAAAGAATAATCGGCTAGAGTCGAAGCTTCTGCCTCACACACAACTTGCATTATGCATTTATTCATAAAATAACAGAAGTTAAAAGAGGAAGAATAAATAATATGCCAAAATTCCCATTCTCTTTGCCTTGAATGGTCGCATGTCAGATATTATCTTGTCTCTCGTCTTACAAAACAAACTTGGCTGTCTTATAAAATAAATTTCGCTCCCCCGAATTCGCATTTCGGTCACTGTTCGTCCCGCAAGCTGAGCGTTTCCCCACCGCCGCTGCACTATCGTTCCAGTGCCTGAACGTCCACGTCCCTGCCCTTCCTTGAAGACTTCCCCCCCCCTTCCCGCTCACATCCGAGGGATTCCCCAGAGGCCAGTGGCTGCCGAGACTTGGAACTGACGGCGGGCCGCCACCCTCGGCCCCCTCCCACTCCCGTAGCCCTCGCCGCCCCCGCCGCAGATGAAAAACGGAAAGAATAAAGGGGGAGAGGCCCAACCTAGACGGGCCTACGCCCTCGAGAAATGAAAATTTCCGAGCGTGGCTCGAACGCTCAATTGGATGATCGTTTGAAGCATGACTTGGAGGATAAGAATTCCAAGAGATGGAGACGGCTGTTGACTTACTACTCGTTTCCAGTAAATTGTATGAAGTTCTCGGTTTTCTGATGGTGTCATTGTAATAATCTTGAGAATAATCTCGTATCACAAAGTAATGTGAAACATAGCTTTTTTACTGCAAATATTCTACCGATTATCTTTCACATTGGTGTGAAATGTATTACTTTTTTAAGTAAATAAAAATGTATTTCACAAGATATTGTAATAATTGCATTCCTTAAAATAGATATTTGATTTAAATTACTTGGAAAGTAGAATCTGGGTGTTAAAATAATGAGAATTTTCTTGATCTGTTGATTTACTAGTATGTGACAAAACACCTATAAGAACGAAGCAGACATATGCGTAATTATTCAAAAGAACTGAACCTTTTAAATTTCACAGAACTACAGTAATGTCGTTTTCTGTTTAAGTTCATCTACGCTTATAACTAATAGAAGTAACTTGTTGCGGACAGCTCCATACCCTACCCTCGCATGCTGCCGCAGGTGGCTATGGTTACCAATCCGCCTACGAGGGAGTACTGCGCTAGTCAAATAGGTGACATTACGATCCTATTTATTTTAAACTATATTCGACCAACGAAATTACCAATAATAAACAAATTAAAAATGACAAGTATAATATACTATCAAACGCAATTTTAATGTACTCAATAGAAGAAAACAGTCACTAGAACTATTCTCAGTAATTAATTGTCAATACTTGGTTTTTAAACTTCTCTGTGATTGGTCGAGAACCTGTATCATAATAACATTTGTATCGTAATGAGTGTCATTATGCAACGGGTTGCAACTGTCAAATAACAGCATTATACAAAGGAAGTAGAAAAAATAATAATAAATCCATTCCAAACTAACTCTCGGTCCCGAACCGAAGTTGTCCTGGCTCTGCAGTTTATTGCTCATCCTTACGTTCGTCTAGGAGAATGGGATGCGCAACGAATGGTGTGCTTTTTGTCACACGATAATGAGATGTGATCCAAAAGGGCACTGATTCATTTAAACGCTCTAAATTACAAGAAATAAATGCTTAAACGCATTTTTAAATGCTAATTTTTATCATCTGTGCATGGTATTCTATATGAATACAGTTTTTATCTTCCGCATACCGATAACAGTAACACGATCAACGCTCTCAGACGTTACTCTTCTTGTGAGAATTCTGATTCGGTGTTGTTGACGTTCTTATGCGAAGAAATAAAAGAGGTCGTCAACATACTATCGTTACTCTCCTTTCTGCTTCCGGCATGGATTTTTTTCTTTCTATAAATGATTACCAATAAACTTAAGGGATACGTATGAAAACATATAGGTGAATTATTAAAATGCATTTCACTAATTATTTCTTAGTTTATCGCTTTATTTTCACAAGGCCATACAGATAAACAGTTCATTATCATACAGTATTATTATCCCCTTTTTAATTTCGTTGAATTGCGTATTTTCTACTCAACTCTTGCTTCATTATTTTCTCCGCTCTTAACGTCTCTTTTTAACCCTTTTCAAAGGCATCATCTTTAATATGTTTTCCGAACACGTGTATATCTATTACACGTAATACTCGTATTAAATAATCAGCAGAAAACGAGCATTGTTTCTTCTCGAAAACCTGAGCACGCGTAGCTTTTCTTGAAGCTGGAAGAAATCTCCGTGGGTCCCAAAGTAATAAGCAATTTGTGTCTCGTTGTGGGACAAGAGGTCTTGGCTGTATCTTTCCCGGGTTTCCTTTGTCGAGAAGAAAAAAAAAACGCGACGAAAAAAAGGAAAAACGTAAGAAGGAGACGGCGGCGGCGGTGGTGGCGGCGGCGTCTTTCCAACCAGCATAATGAAAGAAACTTACACGCAGGCTCTGGCTGGAAGAAACTGGTGCTTGTGTATGTATGCAAATTTTGCAGAAACGCTCGCAAATTTGGGGCAGATTGTTGCCCGCCAAGTCCGGAGGCCTGTAGCCCCAGTCCCGACGCACTGAGCGCTTTCGAAGCCGTGGCTGGCATGCCACTGGCGAACGTTGCCTCCTTGTCCCGTTGCCGAGATATGCGCGCTGAATAACTTTGGTGAAAGCGCGTGATGGTCTCAAGAAGTCAGTGAGATACCGTTGCCTGTGTTTTGCTTGGAGATCATGTTGTGGTATTACTTGATGAGTTATGTAAATCGCTTAAACGTTTTCTTCTTCTTCGTGTTCTTATATTCTGGTTCGTCTTACAAGTAAATGGCGTTTTGGACTAAATTTCGTCTAGTTCTGGGATGATATACGAAATTATTAGAAATGAAAACCTGCCGTTATTTGTAAGAACTAGTGGTGCTACATCAGCACATACTTCCTCGCGTTATTGGAAAAAGCTATGTAATATTACATTTTCTGCGCTACTAACATCGCAGCTATTAATTGAAAACGTTCAGTTCAAACAAAGCACCTGTTATGCATATCTGCATTCATTTCGATAGTCGGGAGCAGCAATTATTTCTTACTTAGACAATCTTTTATTACATAAGTAGAGAAACTTAAAGAAAAAAGCTGTTTTTGTGAAAAATTTCAAGCACAAATTACCCAAAAGCTACTAGTTTTTTTCCAAAAAATTGTACATGATATTTTTTAAAGAGCTAATTTTGTACAACAGTCATTGTCCAACATTCTCTATCTTTAATTCTGTAGTTTAACTTTTTTTAATTTTGTAAAATTCAGATATTTCAGCGAAATTGAGACTTGCATCATTCTCTTAAACGTCCTGTACACTATTCAACAAAAACCTTCTATTAAAAAAATGAGCCATTTTCTGAAAATTTTGGAAATGTCCGAGTGTGTTAATGAAAAGTACCCTCAAAAATTAAAATATCGATTTCAAATTCAAGCGGTAGTGACATCAGTCAGAACGATTGAGGAATATTAGTTTTAGAGCAAATTGCCTGCATCGGCGTTAGTGTTGTGCCTTACTGGATATCATATCGAAGTAAATACACTTAATATTCCAAGGTTTATACTTATAACCTTTTCAATCAAAGAGCAATGAAAAAATTGTATTATAGAAAAACGTAGAAGACTTGCTTTTCGGATTTACTGCACCAACAATTCGCAATCGATCATGTTAATTAGATGAAGTTGGCGACTGAATTAAAATATGAAATGCTCTCTCTCTCTCTTTATCTAACACGTTCACATAAAAAACATTCTTATTAATTTCTTGTACCACTTTTACTGTTAGTCGTATTCTGATTCTGTTTGTCACTCACTTTCTTACGGCGTGGTGGGGTGGAGCAAAATAATCTCACCGGCGGTCCATCATCCCTGAGTCCGGCTCCGGAACTCAAAAGCCCGTTCTGGCGCTGGTTGGATTCCCACGTGTGATCGCCGGCAGGGTCAGTTTCTAGTCTCCCTTGTCTCGCACTCACATCCGTCATTATCTCTCTCACTAGGCCGAATGACTCAGCTGAAATCACCAGAACAACCAACGGTCAATGTTTATTCTTTGGGATTCGTCGGCTGCGTCAGTGCGGCACTCCTTCACAACGAAGTGTGGCGTTGTCCACACTTCGGCGGCCATCGCGCGGACATTTGATTTACATGGTACTCCTCGCGTGAACAGCACCATGGTACATGGCCTCGCGTGAACAGCCTTATGTGATTGGTACATTTGACTGTGTACTTGACTTGGGATGGCAGATTTTCTCTCCAAGTTTTTTTCCCTTAGTCGTAGACTGTGGCTTATATTCCATGGCTTTGATGCAAAAGAGAGACCATCTGGGGTTTATACCAGAATTCGAGAGGTTAGAATGCTTTAGAATGTATATTTTTTAACGACTTAAAGATCTTTAGCCTAACCTCGAAGTAACAAGTTATGTAATTTATAAATCTAATGATAAATAAAAAAATAAAATCAGGTTTTAAGTTTTAAAATTCGAGTTCGAGTACGAATAAGGATGCCTTGAGTTAGTATGCTTAGAGCTCGAGTTACTATGGTAACGTGTGTTGCATCATAATGCGCGTTCTCTTCAATGTAGTCAGAGGGGGTAATTCCTTTATTCAGCAGTAGTACATATTCGTGAATTTGGGGGGGAGGGCTAGGGCACGAAGAGGTGTGTTCTAGATGCGACCCGAAAACTTAATACCCTTAATTTTTGAACTTCAAATCAAATGATACTTGTGCAAAAATAACATAGTGAATGGTGGTACATTCTTACATTAAGTTAAAGAAAGATATTGTATTTTAAGAGAAAAATTTGTTTATGCAGTTTGAAAAATGTTTGAGATTTAATTCAAAATTTAGCAAAACAACTTTTATATAAATAGCTTGTATAACAATATTTAAATTTATAATATTAAAGAAGATGATATATAATAAAAATCTCTCAATATTAAGAATATTAAGGAGGCTCGGAAAAAAAACTTTTCCATGTTTCAAAAGTTTAGAAGTTTTCATGACAGTCGAACATAATGCACTTTACTTGGAAAATGACTTTAGGACCGCACGTCAAATAACCAAAAATTAAAAGATCCAAATTTGCTGGAAATTCCAATACGTAAATTCGCAGTATCGTTCGGAAAATATCAATTTTGTGGGAAATATTTTATAGCATTTTAGTGCGTTTATTGCACAGTCAGACGTGTGGACGGACACACAGAGGGAAACTTCGAAATAAAAATTTTTTTCGTGTCATGGACACACAGAACGTGCAATTCTGTTAAAATCTCTGCATCGACTGCCTTTATATATTTTCCCTGTACGATAAATACCCCGTATACACCAATATTCGAAATGTAATATTTAAGTGAACTTTCAGTTTTGTAACAACTATTTCACCCCTAATTTAGATGAGTTTCCTCTTGTAATTTCGAATAAACTACTTTTTCAGTGCTCTGGCCTTCATGAACTTTACATTGTGATCAAAGCTTGAACTCTCCAGGGCATTGAAACCAATGCTAGTGAAGGTTTAGTTAGATACGCCTTACAGCGAACTTAAAAAAAAAATATCAAAAAGTTTTTAATGTGAGTGAAGGTTTGGACGTACAGAAAAACTACGCTTGTCAGCCTCCGGCGTTCAGAACGCTCAACGGTGAGATCGTATTTTTCAATTTTGAAGGTCCTGCGGGTCAGCGCTCGTCTCCCTTTCTTCACTGTACTCCTAGTCCCATATTCATTTTCGGGCTCACCTTCGCCTTTTCTTTCTGTTTTTCTCCACTCCCTCATTTTCATTTCAGTCCACCTACACTTCCATTTTCCTTTCTCTAGCTCGTCACTTCTCTATTTTTCCTCTCATACACCCCTCCACTTCACATCACCATATTTTCTCCCAACGATCCTTAATATTCTTCTGAAAATACAGAACATTATATTCTAGTTTTTTTTATTGCAAGGAATATTGGTATAACCTTGGCTTCAACCAGACCCTGCAAGTATTTTGATGTTCCTTACATGTTGTAATATATTCAAGGGTTCTAGAAACTTGTTTTAGTAAGTTTTAAGTGTTTAAAAGTGTTTTAGTAAGTTTCTATGGAAACGCAATTCCTCCATTTGAAATATTTCAATAATTAATTTTAATAACTGATAAATTAGAAATGTCGTTACGTTGGCCACAATTAATATTATTTCTATACAAAAAGAATTTGTCAACAGCATTATTTAACAATATGATGTTCAGATGAAATAGATTAATTATAAATATGACATGTATTAGAGACTGGCTTTTATATTCTTACCAAAACTATACAACTATATTTATTACGTAGACAGTATAGAGAAAATATTGCATATCTGTCTGTCCGTCTGACAGGACGGACGTGCGGACGGGCGGGCGGACGGGCAGGCGCACGGGCAGGCGGACGGACCGGGTACGGGCGGACGGCCGGGTAGACGGGTGGACGGACGGACAGGTGGATGGGTGGACGGGCGGGTGGACCGATGGGTGGCCGGCCGGCCGGCCGAACGGGCTGACGGGCGGACGGCCGTTTTCCATTGTTTTTTCGGCATCAAGGACTCATAAAACAGGTATTCTGGTTACTCTAGGTCTTAGGAGAGTTTTTTTTTAATTTAGTTACCGGATTTATCCACTTTTTCGTTATCAAGGCCCAGCAATTAATTTTTTTGTCCCGAAAATCCGCCGTTTTTTCGCACATTACTTTCTTTAATACATAACTTTCTCTATACTACGAATATTACTAGGTATATACGTATGTCTACGAGAATGTAAAAGTTGTACCCGTTCTTGATATTTTTTGTATACATTTCATTAATTTCAGAGAAAAATTAATCAAAAACTTCTTTTTTTTAAACGAATTGTTGATGACATTCTTTAAATATCTTGTAATGACACGTTGAGTAGTCACTACAGGAAGGGGTTTACAGTCACACATGGAGTGCACCGGTAATTTGATGAATGATAGGGCGGATCAGATAGCCGGACTGCTCGACAGACCAACGAGCCGATGGCCGGACGAACGGACAGGTGGACAGAGAGACAGATGGACAAGCAGACGGACTGTCCGTTCGGCCGGCTGGCTGTCCGTCCGTCTGTCTGTCGTATGTCAACAAACGTACCGCTTAAACCTCACGTATGATCTATTTCAAATTGAAGACATTCCTCTTCATCTCACTCTAGTTGTAGCTTTGAAATTTTGAAAAAATTCTTTAAAATTTGGGGATACTTTACATGAAGCCCTCCGGACATTTTCAAAATTTTCTAATAATTGTTACCAAATTTGTTCTTTAAATATCTTGTAAGAATATATTAAAATGCACTTATAAAAGTGACATTGGTCCGATTTTCACGGTTAACTCACAATTTTCGAAAATTGCGAAAGTTTAAATTTTTTCGGCGTCTTCCTACAACTATCAAATTGAAGATGATTTTCCTTCAAACGAAAAGTGTTTGCCATTTCCTTCATTATGATCATGTACATTTGTTTGAAAATTGTAGTAGTTTTCGTGCAGTAGTGCGTGCAATATATGCAATTTAAAAAATTATAAAAACTAAATTTTCTCGAAAACAGCTCCAAATTTTGTCTTTAAATTTTTGGTATGGGTAGGGCCAAATGTACCCTATACGATGACATCAACAACATATCGCTCTATTCTTTCGTTTTTTGCAAGAATTACAAAAATATATTTTATGACTTGTCTCTCTGATTGCACTGTTTTATATGACGTAATGTTTATTTTACTATGTTCTTTGTCTTTTTAAAAAATTACACAAATGTGATTTTTTAAAATATGTTTCACGCCGTTAATATGCAGATTTCTGTCGATTTGTCAACTTTAATCATTTGTGAGTGGATGTGTTTGAAATGACTTCAAATTACGTTTTTCGAAAACTCAATAGATTTCTGTGAAAGAGTTTTAAATTTCGCACTTACGGTAACACTTTAACGCAATTTTTGTTAAAAACGGCTGCAAATGTTCTAATGAAATTTTGTATTTAGAATGATGTTTTACTCTTCTTTAATATTCTTGAAGTAATATTTCAGTTGGACTATTAGGAAAGCAAAAAGGTGATAAAATGTCAAACAAAGTACTTTCGGTGACGCTAGATGGTAGCACGTCAGAGAATGGAGCAAGACTTTAAAGCCAAACCACACTAAGGAAATAAAACAAAAGTCTACGAGAGTCTGTGCCATTTGTAGCACCTCTGGTTTCTTTAATGTTTTCCTTCAGATAGACCATGTGGCACTTAAATATGACGCAGGAGTTACTTTCAATATACCCACTGTATTTACTAATATTGCAATAATGAAGTAACATCGCAAAACTGGAGTATTTATGGTAGAGATGTTTTCCAGAATGAATATTTCATTTGATCTTTAAAAAAAGATCCTGAAATAATGTATATGGAGATACCTGAATTTTTAAAGTCTGAAAATTCAACGATTTTAAGAGTTGGAAAGGTAGTATTTAGCTGCCAGATTTGTGGTATGAGAATAATGCGACTGGCGTGTTGTCTTTTAAATATCTTAGTTCCAATCCCAGCACAGAGAAAAAATAATTCTCGTTAGAAACACTTTCCCTAGTTCATTGAATTGGTTTATATATTCGTAATTTTGCATAGCCTCCACAACTAATGCAAGAAAGTTTTGCACCACCACTTTGATCAGGTAACAGACTTTGGTTATTGTCACTTACATTCTATGTATTTTCGTAATCCATATTCATTGTTCTTCTCTTCCTTATGGACACAATTTCGTCACCTTGTCGGCATTCCGCTAACCGATTTGTTAGCTGATCCACATAGTTGGGTAATCGATTATTTTCTTATTAAAAATAATATTTCCTTGTTTCACGTATTACGATATATCTTTAAAGTTCGTTTGATTGATTGATTGATTGATTTTTTCCTGTTTCCGGGCGCGTCAACTGCTTCGGTCATTAGTCCCGTTAGTGTAGTGCATGTTTTTTTCGCGGGAGATGGCAGTGAACCTCCCCCACTGGATGGCGAGATCCGGCACCGACCTACCGTCTGCTAGTGGGGTTTCCCCTAACCAGGACTCTCCCACCAGCGGGGCACCGTTCCAGCCGGGACAAGCTCTAAGCTCCAGACCGGTTTCCCGGAATATGTGGTAGTATAGTGCATGTTAGGCATTCGCCTGGCGTTGATCGGAGAAACAACGGAAAACTAGCAGCCGGCCGCTAGAATTCTCCTCCAGGCAGCGACTGAATCCGACCTAGCTAAAAAGCTAGTGTCGAAAATTCTGCCACCGTCAGGATTCGAACCTAGGACCTCCTGGTCAGAGGTTTAAAGTTCATGATTCATTTAATCTTCTTGTGTGTTATGTGACTTACGCGGTCATAGTTCAATGTCCAACGATCTTTGATGGCACTTGCATCGGGCGTTAGGCAGTCGTTACAGCTTCGTGATCTGGCACATCCCCTTTAGGCGAGTCGGGGGCGGGGCCGCGGCGCCGGTGCGGGGTGCCGGCCGGCGCGCCCCGCCCCCTGCGCTCCTCTCGCCCCTGGCTGGCCGGCGGGCGCGGCTACCCGCAGCGCCCGAACGAAGCGAGCACGGCGCGGCGGGGGAGGTGCGGGTGCGACCGGGCGGAGGTGGGCACAAACGCAACGGGCTTGGTGGCCGGAATGAGCGGGAGTAGAGGTGGGAATGACTGGAGTCGGACCGGGAGCGGTAGCTCAGTGCATCAACTGATGTCACTGCTGCGCGCCTGACCGGGAGGTCCTAGGTTCGAGTCCTGATGGAGGCAGGATTTTCGACACTAACTTTTCAGCTAGGTCGAATTCAGTCGCTGCTTGGAAGAGAATTCTAGCGGCCGGCTGCTCTGATCGGTAGTTTTCCGTTTTTTTTAACAACAGGCGAATGCCGGAGCAGTACCCTACCAAACGGGCCACGGACCGCGCGCGAACTGTCATTCCTCTTCCCTGTCCTATCCTCTCCCCTTACACACACACACTAACATGCACTACACAACCACATATTCCAGGAGACCGGTAGGAAAGCTTAGAGCTTGTCTTGGCTGGGGCGGTGCCGGTAACTCTGTATCTAGTGTGAAAAGTTTGCCACTATCGGGACTCAAGCCCTAGAACCTCACGCAGTCGCTTTTGAGACTACGTCAGTACTGGCTGTAAGCTAACTCTACCGGCGCAAGCCGCCGGAGGCTTGCTTACTATTCGACAGCAGTGGATAATCGCCGGAGATGCGAGGAAAGAAAAATGTGGATTAGGAAAATATATGGAAGGCAAGTGACAAGAAGTAGAATTTTTTACCTGATGAAACTGGTGGTGCAACAGCAGCGCATATTTTCTCGCATTATTTGTGTGAGTTATGCAAAATTACGAATAAATAAACCAACAAAATGAACATGCAAAAGGATTTCTAACCAACATTTTTTCTGCGCTGGGATTGGAACTTGGGTATTTAAGAGACAACACGCCAGTCACATTATTCATATACCACCAGCCTGACAGCTAAACACTACTTTCCCAACTCTTAATCAACGTTGAATTTTCAATTTTTAAAAAGTCACATATTTACATATAAATTATTTCAGGATCTGTTTTTAAAGAACAGACAAACTATTCATTACGGAAAACATCTCTATCATAAATACACTAGTTTTACGCGGTTACGTCATTATTGCACTTTTAGTAAATACAAAGGGTTCATTGAAAATACAACTGCGTTATATTTAAATGAAATTTACCCTTTTCGAGGAAAAATAATTTAAAAACTAGTGGTTCTACAGAATAGCACACTTTCTCGTAACACAGTTTTGTAGGGTGGGGGTCGGGGGCATGCAGTGCTGAGGTGGTGACGGAGAATTGAGGACTGGTATGTGCAGTGAATGAAACCATGATGGCGGGGTGGCTCGAATGAGTGGTGTGTACGTCGTCTACAAGGATCATTAGACCCGTAAGTGGAGTGCATATTTTTTTCTTGGGCGGTGACTGTGCTCTTCCCCAACTGGATGGTGGGATCATGAACCGACGTACTGTTGGCTAGCGGAATTTTCCCCAACTACATATCTCCCATCAGCGAGGCATCGCCTCAACCGGGACAACCTCTAGGCTCCTAATCGGTCTCTCGTTAATTTTGTAGTGTAGTGTATGTAAGTGTAAGTGTGTAAGTAAGGGGTGCGAATACAAGGAAAAGGAACGAAAGATCGCTCGTGCTCCGTTTGTTAGGGTACTGCTCCGACATTTGTCTAGTATTGATTGGAGAAACCATGGAAACTACAGATCAGAGCAGCCGGCTTCAGAATTCTCCTCCAAACAGCGACGGAATTCAACATAGCTCTCAAGCTAGTGTAGAAAATACTGCTACCGTCGGACCCGAACTCCAGGCCCTCTCAGTCAGAGGTACTGCTGTGACATCAGTACCTGAGCCCCTTCCCCCGAAACACGTTTGTAGACAATTTTTGGGAGAAATCTTTCGTAATTTGGTGCACGTGTGTGTGCAAGTATTGTAATAAATGTTACATGTGGCGTCTTTTGTGCCTCATTAGGCCCCAGAGAGCACAGAAACCTAATAGGAGGGGGAGGTGGTAAGGGAGGTGAAACTTTGTACGCCGGAAGAAGTTGAATTGCCGGTACTTCCGCAGCGGAGCTTAGATTTCGAAAGCAATTAGTCGTTTAACGTTACTCATTACGAAGTTTGCCCCACGAGGTGCCACGTGATGCAACGTTATCGGCAGAGATACATTGTGACTGGAACATAATTGACCAATAGTATAAGTGGATTAATTACGAGTGATGAGAACGCAGTATTAAGGAAACATTTCAATTTGAAAAGAAAGTTGAAATGAATTGATAATTTGCAGTAGCGCTCCCCAGTCGATTTGAGGAAAGAAGACGAATGTATGAATAAATCTGATATTGTACTTATGTTCGTTTCCTTTAAATAATGCAAAATATGGTGTCTAATAAATGAATATTCAACGTTAGTGTAATTCTGTAATAATTAATGTCATTTTGCGGACATAGAGCACTTAACGGATGTTATTCAAGATTTTAAAGTGGTTCGTTTTATATTTCTGTAGTGCCACCTTCTTTAAAGAAAAATATCACATAATAAGAAATACTTGTATTTTTCTCTTAATATTCGAGTAAGTAATTAAGCGCCATTTTTAGCTACAATTCATTTATTTCGATAATGCCTAACGGAAGACGGAATGTAAAATTTATCATTGGACGTCAGGCTTTAAGAGAAGCTGTTTTGTTCCTCTTATCATTGCATTAAGTAAATATGATAGTAATAATGCACGAAAAATAGTTAATACTACTCGCAACAGCATTTCCAGCTTCAGTTAATGTCTACTCCAGGTTCACGTCATCCAGACCACAACCTGATCATATAATGTTCACAATTCTATCTCAGTATTCTGCCACGATGGCTCCAGCTCCTTGCCAGTCAGGCCCAAACACATACTCCGCCCGAGACCTATCAAAAGCAGAACAAAAACTAATAATATCTACTCACAGTCAACCTCAAGACGACGTGAATCCGGTCCGACGCCGGTCCGACGCCGGTCCGACGCCGGTCCGACGCCGGTCCGACGCCGGTCCGACGCCGGTCCGACGCCGGTCCGACGCCGGTCCGACGCCGGTCCGACGCCGGTCCGACGCCGGTCCGACGCCGGTCCGACGCCGGTCCGACGCCGGTCCGACGCCGGTCCGACGCCGGTCCGACGCCGGTCCGACGCCGGTCCGACGCCGGACCGACTCCGGACCGACTCCGGACCGACTCCGGCCGACTCCGGACCGACTCCGGACCGACTCCGGACCGACTCCGGACCGACTCCGGACCGACTCCGGACCGACTCCGGACCGACTCCGGACCGACTCCAGACCGACTCCGGACCGACTCCAGACCGACTCCAGACCGACTCCGGACCGACTCCGAGTCAATCAACAAAGAATGCCTAGAGGATTGTTTTTTACCCAAGTTCGCAGATCTGTTATTTCAGGGCGAAGATAACCTAGTCATATTGCTGGTCCATATCGTTTTTTCCCTACCCGCAGAGCTCTGAGTCAGTCCTCCGGAGAGCACCACGTCGTTTCGGAACACTGCGTGAGCAGGGTCATGAAGGGGTAGGTTGCGCGCTCTCGACACTCGCACGCTCGGATCGCTGCTTGACGCTTTCAGTTGGCTCGGGAGGCAGCGCGCGGTGAGCTGCGGTGCCGGGATGTGTGCGCCGCTGTTATTTGAAAGGAATGTTTGAGTGCCCACGTCGGGCGTGCAGAGCTTCGCGTTTTCGCCTCGCAAATCCGTTTGAGATCAACCCCATCAACGTGCGGAAGGGCAGGTTAATCATCTTTGCCAGCTCGTGGGGCTGTGCTGCTATATACACTTCTTGCTGGGATTCTTGTACCAAAGTATATGCCAACAATTGATGGGACACTGAATAAAATAGACGCATATCTAGAAAAGTTACAGAATTTAGAATGCGTAATACAGTTATGTAGTTAAAATCTGTTATGTGCGATTTCAACCTGCAATGAAGTGTACTTCTCGTACCTCTATGCACGGCTAAAATAACCTGTACCGAAGGGAAAAAATGTAAAAAGAAAATTGGACAAACTACGCATTTTTATACTCTTTGGAAAATTTTGCTTATTTATTATTCCAATAGAAAACTAAGTCTTAAATTTAAATCATAACCTTTAAAAAACGTGACACATCAGTGTTCGGATCATGTACTGATCGGTTTACACTCGTTTCGTATACCGGAGATGTCAGGACGCATCTGTGGAATACATAGCCCGTAGATACTGTTATAATAAAGCATTAATTGAGTTTGAGTAACCTTCTTGAGATATAGTACTTAGGAAATGGTTTTGATGATTCTATATGTGAATTCATCATCAATTGCGTTGAATAGCATCTGGTAGGTACCAAACAGGACGGTGTATCCCCGAAATACTGCTTTTTGTTATCACTTCCTCCCTGTTGGCCAATTACCATGGGTGATGTCTATCGTAGGAAGCGCTGTCGTGTGCGCTGTCTTGTTAAAAAAAGGGTGCCTTGGAAAATTCTGCATAATACCCTCGTCGCTACGTGACTTGGGAGTTTATCGGATATTTTCCAATACGATCGTAGCATAATCTATGATAATTACTTTGGAAGTATTTCAGCAATTTTAAACACTAATATTCTTTTATACAATATGCTTGAAACTTGCCTGTGCGATTGACAACATTATGATTCTTAGAGACCTATGTAGTGGACACACCGTTTCTCAGCTTTCAAATAATAGATCCGTCATTTTTTCAGCTAGGTGCTTCGGTCCAGTTCGCCCATTTGGGACAATGTCCTGCTCCCTCGACTGAAGCGTTGGTCCCTCGCCGTCAACTGATTGTTGCTTCACCTGGTTATTCGGCCCCTATTTCAGTTTTAATGTCAATTATTTCCGTACTTGTGAATTATTACCGAAATTGTCAATCGTTTGACAATCGTCACAATATACACAATGGCATTGTTCGTTTGCTTCACGGTCACTCGCAACTCACGAGTATATCTCATTAACAAATAAATTAATTCTCTTCTGCTTTTCTTTACGCCGTAATAATCCCAGACTCTTTTGAAAATAATTTTGTTACTTTTCGATTTTCAGCTCCCCGGGTCCCCAAATCTTGTACCTAGGACCTATCAGTTGCGTGGTCGATGGCGGTCAGCTGTTGATTGATTGTCAGCGATTTCGAGCGCGTCAACTACTATGATCATTCGTCCCGTAAGTGTAGTTCGTATTTTGCTTGGGAGGTGGTGTTGGTCTTCTCCTGCTGGATGGCTAGATCCGGCTCCGACCTACCGGTGGTTATTGGGGTTTTCCCAACTAGGTGTCTCCCACCAGCGAGGCACCGCGCCAGCCGGGACAAGTTCTCAGTCCCCGACCGGTCTCCCGGTCCCTGTGGTAGTATAGTGTTTGTTAGTGTAGGTGGTGTGTGTATGTAAGGGGTGAGGATAGGACAAAATCCTTCCTCTTCCTTGTCCTATCCTCTTCCCTTACACACCCACACCCACACCCACACACACACACACACACACACACACACACTAACATGCACAACACTACGACATATTCCGGGAGACCGGTCGGGAGCTTAGAGCTTGTCCCGGCTGGGGCGAATCCCCGCTGGTGGGAGAGTCCTGGTTAGGGGTATACCCCGCTAGCCGACGGTAGGTTGGCGCCGGATCTCGTCATCCAGCGGGATAAGATCGCCACCATCTCCCAAGGGGAATACATGCACTACGCTTACAGGACTAATGAACTAAGCTGTTGACGCGAACGGAATCACTAACCAACCAAACAACCAACCAATCCAACGGGGGAAGGGCACCGTCAGCTCCCGAGATAAAAAATGCAGTACGCTCACGAAACGAATGAGCTAAACAGTTGATGCTCCCGAAAACACGAAATAATCAATTTCTGTTTTTTAACTCGACAAGGTGCAGCTGTACTTGGCGTCGGGTGTAATTGGGCTTCTGCTCCCCCTTTCTTCCGGAGCAGCTGAACATCTTATGACAGAGCAACTTTGGCAAACCGAACGTTTCAATTTCATATGAAATGTTGGGCGCCGCGATGAATGTGGTGATTGCGACAATGTTTTAATTTAAAGCTAGAAATGGTTAAATGCACTGAAATACTCTATAAGAATGCAATTCACTTGAAAACAATATAGATGCTTTGTGATATTTCTACGTCTTACCTTTTACCTATTTGTAGATATTTAAGATATCGATATCAAAATTAAACATATATTTTGATGTTTGTTTTTGATATTGACACACGTCATTGTTTAAATGTGTGTTTTGTGAAGTCAAAACACGTGCAATTTTTTAGAAAACAGTTGCAAACAAATATGTTCAAGAGTTCTGATGCATGAGCTGAAATACCGCACATTATTGGTTAACAGTTAGTTGATCGGACTGGGTTTCTTTTTTGGAATGAATGTTCCCAGAATGGTGTAAATGGGTAAAGATGCAAATTTAATATCTTTGTATATTTCTTAAAGTAGTTGACATTTACAGCGCACTTTCGAAATTTCCGGTGCATTTTAAAATAATGAGAAACATACGGCAAAAACAGACGTCATGAGAAACATGGAATATACGGTTCATAAATGGAGAGACGAATAATTTTATTAATGAAAATCCGTACTTTGTGATATTTAATATTCCGTATTTGTATCGCAGCTAATTTAAGATCATATTATTATTTCAAAATAGTCATTTTAATAAGGAATGCCCGCAAGTAAAAAGCGTACTTCCTCACTCACTTCAAACGTTTTCTGCATTGCACGACCAGAAATATTGCACTTGTTCCGGTGTCTTTGAAGTGTCTAAGCCCTTCTTTCAAGATCCTCGCTTTTTGACTTTTCACAGTAAGAAGGGTTCACGCAAAATATAGATGGCTTCTTATGCCAGAGATTTTGAGGGAGAATTGAGGGGAGACAGAGCAAGGGAGGGGGCAAAGAGAGGAAGAGAAAAGGGTCAAGAGAAAGGTGACTGTCTAAAGCTCTCCGGGTGCATGAAGCCGAGACGTAAAGGCTGCCAACCTCATCCTCTTCGCTTTGCCTGTCCATCAGGGTGTGCTTCTAGAGCAAAAGCTTTAGTAAAGAAGTACGTAAAGGCAGCGGAGAGGAATTAAACCATGGAAAAGTGTTCTCCCATCTTACAAGGGTTACTTAGTCTTGCCAGCGGTATTTACGATGGATAAGGGTTTTCAAGGACATCTATTGCTGTTATAGAAGTAATTACAATTGTATTAATTTTTTTAGACACTTTAATGAACGAAAATTTAAAAACTAGAATATTCCTAACATATTTCTTACGCGCACGTTAAATAATGGAACTTGTTTGATTTCTAGTGGTTGCCTGCCTATTTACATGTTACAAATAAAGTTGGGATATAATTTCCGAATTAGATAATGTTCATGATATTCTAAATTGGCGAATAAAGTTCCAAGAAGAAATAACATCAAACCACACTTGCGACTTGGGCTGAACGAAGTTGGCTGGATGTCTTGGGAAAGTGAAGTATTTTACGATGCAGATATGTAATAAAGAGGGATGATACTGTTCGTGAAAAGTTTCGAAGACTAGTGAAAGAATGGTTTGTAGTTTCAAGTTACACTGTTGTAAATTTCTATTGACACAATGACTCGCTATACCGCGCCTAACGCTTAGCATTTCCGAGTTGATGACAAAGCTTCGATTTTGCGATTTATATAATACAACATTGAGACTTATAGATAGTTTCCAACGAACTTTTATGCTAAAAAACTTCTTAGGAACATACAAGACACCACACAGAAGAACAAACCTTCCGCCAGCGCTTTCAGGCTGTTACCAACGTTATTTCGATGTAATTTAAAATGGCCGGTATGTCGACATTCTTATAGCTGTATTCACATCATCTAACAAATGAGCGAATTACGAGAAATGGATATACGTAACATTAGCAATTTTTTGATCCTTAGCTGTACATATATATAATTCACACACATTGAGCCGTTGCGGCTCTTCAGAAGAATGCAGATTCGTACATTTGACAACCTCGACTTTACGATAAATATAGCTCTTCTCGACCTTTATGCTACACGTATATCGAAATCTTTTAAGTTTTTGTAATTTTCGTAAATTCGGAGGTGTTAACTTCACCACTTTGATCTATTCTACCAATTTTCTTCTATTCTTGCAACATTTTAAGAGAGAGAAGGATGTTTAAAAAACAACACTTTCAGGGGAACAACGAAACGCGTATTTTCGTTACAATCTCAAAATAAATGTTCTGCAGCATTTCATAAGATTCTCTTCCCCACTCCAAACGTTTGTATACAAGAAAGTAAATTATTAAACATACTATAAATGTGATATTATAGATTATTGCTTTATTCAACAACTTCAAAATTCACACGCTTTTCAAGAGGAACGGCAAGAGTCAAACTCAGACGAAATATATTCTGCAGGAAATGTAATATCCAGTGATATATGTAAATTATTTACTGGTGTGTTATTAAATATTTTCAGTGGTTGCGATACACTCCGTATGAAGTGAGACAATACTACAAAATGTGACAAAAGTAATTAAATGTGTGAATCCAATTTAGAGCTGCGAGTTTACAATATTCCTATTCATTTAAATCTTTGAGTTCAGAATTTTTGTAATTGTTTAAATATGATACAAAAATGGTACTTTATATTCGCAAAGAGAATTTGATGATGATACAATTGCAAAATAATGATCGTCTCTCTGGAAATATTAGCTGTAATTAATTAAATAACTCATTCATTTTTTGCAAACATTTAAGGAATAAAATATTCAAGGAATGTTATGTTGTGTAATGTCATCAACTACGTCACTCACCACGTAGTTATGAGTTAGTATGTCAGTCGGCTGTTGTTTGAGACTTATCATATAAGGCGCGTTAGGGGCTGCCTATAAATTAGGCAAAGCAAATTTGGAGTATTTTGGATTCCCCCTTTTCCCCTTGTAACGCACCTGTAACGCGTCCTTAAATCCCCCTCTATTAATTACTTAACGCTTTCGAAAAGACCCCACCCAATTACAATAGTAAAAACCAATTATAAATCAGAAACCGTCTTATTATTTGTATTTTTGTTATATATTAAATTTATGATAAATAAAGTTAGAAATACTTGGCGGTGTGGACTGCACAAATGCAATAAGATTGAGAACAATTTGTGAATGGAAATCGCAAAGGCAAGAAAATTTGTGACAAGCCGTGCACACCCTCGTGAAAGACGCATGGATCCCGAGCCTACTACGCTCATTTAATTGTATACTAGATTATACTACAGATAAGTTTTGAATATTTCCTTCGTAATCTAACAGATTCAATCAGTACATCTCTGCTGAAAACATAGTTACGTCTAATAATAATGATAATAATGATAATAATGATAATAATGATAATAATGATAATAATGATAATAATGATAATAATGATAATAATGATAATAATGATAATAATAATAATAATAATAATAATAATAATAATAATAATAATGTCTTTATTAATGGCGAGACACAGGCCATAGGGCCTGCTCTTCCGCCTAACCCCTGAGTCTACATTGATACAGGGTAGTAACGTCTGGTAATGCAAAACTAGGGACCATCTCGGCATACGCCTTAAGCGATTGAGTAAACCCAGAAAACCTCAATCAGGATGGCGGCTTAGGGCTGAACAGCATTAATGTATAAAAATGGAAGAGAAGAGAAAAATGAGAGAAGGGAATCATAAATGAAAATGAAGCAGAAACTACGAACGAGATACAAGAAAGGAGAGGGACTAAGGGGGGACAAACTGTACATTTATGACTGGGAGTGCAAAGCAAGGGGTCATCCCGGCGTACGTCTTAAGCAATTGAGTAAACCCAGAAAGGTCTATTGTAACTTTTTAAATTTATTATGTTTTTACTGTAATTTGTTAATATGTTAATGTTTTAGTAAAATATGAATAAAAAAGGAATTTGTTCAGCAAATGTTGAAACATTAAAAAAAGGTAGCATTACGTAACACTAAACTATGACCTCCTACATCTACGTAACGCAGCGTAACACTGCTTCAAACCACCTCTCCCCTCTTTAGCTTTAAGTAATTTATGAACGACCCCTTATCACCAACCGTGACGATTGATTGATGGACTTTTTCGTGTTTCCGGGCGCGTCAATTGTTTCGGTCATTAGTCCCGTTAGTGTAGTGCATGTTTTTTCTCGGGAGATGGCGGTTATCTTCCCGCGCTGGATGGCGAGATCCGGCGCCGACCTACCGTCGGGTAGTGTGGTTTCCCCCTAACCAGCACCCTCCCACCAGCGGGGCACCGCCCCAGTCGGTACAAGCTCCAAGCTCCTGACCGGTCTGCCGGAATATGTGGTATTGTGGTGCATGTTAGTGTAAGTGTGTTTGTAAGGGGTGAAAATAGGACAAGGAAGAGGAAGGAAAGATTGTGCGTTGTCTGTGGGCCGTTTGTTAGGGTACTGCTCGGGCATTCGCCTAGTGTTGTTTAGAGAAACCACGGAAAACTACCGATCAGAGCAGCCGGCCGCTAGAATTCTCCTCCAGACAGCGACTGAGTTCGACCTAGCTGAAAAGGTAGTGTCGAAAATCCTGCCACTGTCGAGACTCGAACCTAGGACCTCCCGGTCAGTGGCACTGCAGGGACATCAGTTGACGCACTGAGCCACCGCTCCCGGTGCGGGTTGGAGTTGCGGCAGTGCGTGGGCGGCCGCGCCGGAGACAGCGCCCCGGAAGCCGGCTGCAGCGGCCGCTCCACAGTAGCAACGGCGGCGGCGGCGAGCGCCACAGGCCGGAAAGCGCAGCGGCGGCGGCGGCTGCTCTGCCTAAGTATTTAAGGCGATTTTATTTTAAACTGGCGAGGCCGGCGGAGGGCTGGGCGCCGGGCTCGTAGCGGGCGGGAGAGCGAGCGGACGCTGCGGGGAAGGGCCTGGCCGGGCCGGGCCACGCTGGGAGGGGGCGACCAGACAAATGGTTGCGGGCCGCAGTAGTAAGCACGCCGCTAAAGCCTTCCATTACGTCGAGCAGCTACGACCCCGACCCCGACCCTGGGGCGGTCTCTTCCGCCTCCGCCTCCGCCTTCGCCGCCGCTGCCGCTGCCACTCTCGCTGCCGCCGCAGCCCTCACGCTCGTCCGCTTTCCCCGCGGCCGCCCTACCACGTCTCCTTCGTCCCTGGCCTTTGTTCCTGGCCGTCCGTTTGGCCCCCCTCTCTCTTGGCTCTTGGCCCGTTTTGGTCCTTTTTGGCCGTTTTTTGGCCCGTTTCTGGTCCGTCGCTGGACCGTCTCTGTCGGCCTCCCTCCCCTTCCTTGCACCACCCTCTGTGATTTTCTCACCCTCCGCCTCTGTTCCCTCCCTGCCTCACCTCTTCCGCACTACGCTCCACTCGCCGTATGTTCAGCTAACACAGCAACGCTTACACAATCACATTGTGCAACCTTACCAGAACGCGGGTTCCAGCCCATTGTGACCTCCATTCTGGAAGTAATGAGCCACCAACCTACTCGCCCTTTTCACTCCAACCGAAAGATCTGTTTGCCGGTTCCGTCACCGCCATTCACAACCCCACTCCTACTACCTCCTCCCTCCATGACTCCATCTCCACTTCCCGTACCATAACCACCTCTCCTCTTCCAGCGCTTCCGTGATGTCCCACTGCCCTGTCCCTGTTCCGCATCTACCCTCCTCCTGCTCTCCCGGCTCGCCTTGATGCCGCTACCCCGCCTCGTGGTCAGCCGGCGCCCTCCCGTGCCTCCGTCAGCTGACCCCTGTCGTCGTTAGGGGCGGTGGTCGCGGTATTGGTAGAGGCAGTGGGGACAGCGAAGGATACGGCGGTGGCGGAACGGTTCGTGGCGGCGATGCAGATGGAAGCAGTTCCGCGGCGGTGGTCGACGATGGAGGAATGGCAAGGAGCAGTTACCGAGGCAGAAGCAGTAGATCTTGGATGTGTGTGGGACGGTGCGGGGAGCGAATGGGACAGGATGGGAGGAGACGAGAGGGGGAAAAAAAAAATGGAAGGAAAAAGGGGGGGAAGAAAAAGGGATGGAAGGGAAGGAGGGAGAGGAGAAGGGGGAGAGGAAGGGAATAAGATAAGGGAAGGGGTAGAAAGGAAGGAAGGGGTGGGAAGGGATGGTAAGGGAAGGGAAGAACAGAAATGAAGAAACAGAATTGGTCCGAGGAGACGTGTGTGTGTGTGTGTGTGTGTGTGTGACCGCAAGAGAAAGATGAAGAGAGAGAAAGAGAGATAGAGGGACCTGCTTCACAATTAGTCACAAGATTGTGGCGATAGTTCGAATGTGTGCGTATGGAATGTGTGAGAGCATGTGTGCGTATGTGTATGTATGTATATAGTACCGAGTTGGGAACGCTGACGGAGAATGACAGTGGTGAAGAATTGGATAAAACATAGTTCAGACACTGCACATCATACTCAATGGCGACGGTGCACACACTGCCGTGTCCCCGGCGGCCGATACAGCGTAGGAGACGGCAAGAGCGCCAGCGACAGAGGACCACCCGTGTCGGTGACCACCCGCCTCCTCCCCACCCCCGCTCCACCCCCACTTGCGCCGCTCTCATCTAACCGCGCGCCGCCGCCGCCACGGGCTCAGGCCCCGGGAGATGAAAATCCCTTTGTGCCCCGGCTGCTGCCGCGCTGCAACGCGAGTCGAGCTGTCAGGAAGAGGGCGAGTGCAGTCGCCACAAACCGCTGGCCCCCCACCCCCACCCCTCCCCCACTTGAGGGGGTGTGGCTGTCGCAGGCGCCTCTGCCCCACCGCCGCTCACGCGTTGACCCAGAGACGTAGAAACGAGTCAACCGTCTTTTTTTTGTCATTTCGGCGTGACGTGCTTGCATTTGTTCTGGGAATCATTTGAAGTTATGATTGTTACTGGAAAGGAAATTGCAGCCCAGTAATGGAGTAGAATTACGTACGTGTATTTCAGGAACGTAATACCAATATATTGCGAGCCACAGTCGTGTGCGGTACAAGCCGTAAGGCCAGCACCCGACCTGAGACGTCTTGGGGGGGTGGCGAACACAATTCACCAGATGGTCGACTAGCTCAGTATAGACGTCCCAGTGTGGACACAATAAATAAAAAATAGGGGCAGGTCGTGAAGATCGTTTATGGATTGGATGCAAAATTACAAACAACTCGGTGAGAATCACTTTTCACTAAATTCAGAATATATTCTAAAAATATTGGCTGCTTTGACAAATACATACAATGGCACACAGAAAAAAAAATCAAATACAAAATACTCTTTTACTGAAAAAAAAAAAACACACACTAATAACACAATACACAATTTCCTATTTTCATCTACAACCCAATTGAACAAACACATTTTCCGGGGTTGAAAGAATCTTTAAAAATTTTATTTAAAAAAATGTGAAAGAAACCCATTGAAAATAAAAAATTAATATTTTCCCCTTTTTAACATTTTTTTTAAACAAAAAAAAGGGAAACCCCTTTTCTCTCAAAAAAATCCAGGGGGTTCCCAATTTTTATAATTAAAATTTTACACAAACTTTTTTAATCATATTTACAATATTTGATCTTGAAAATTTTTGAAAGAAAAAGATTGTTTCTGTTCTCACGTATTAGAAGTGGGAAACAAAGGGCCTTTTTTTTTCCTTATCTTTTAAGCGTGGTAAATCTTTTAAACCCCCCTTTTCTTTCTCCCGGATAAAATCAGAATAAAACTTTTTTTCCGGCCCCAATCCTACCCTTTTAAAAAACATTTTATTTGGAACGACCTTACTGTTTTTCTGGGCCGCGTGGGCGGCCCATTTTTTGCTTCCTTCTACCCCTTTTCCCCAAAGCTGTTTCCCGGCCTTAAAACGTCTGGCCTGGGGTTGAGAACGCCGTTGCCCCCTCAGAAATCCCCCTTTCCTTTTTTCCCGTTAAAGGTTTTATATGTTTTTAAAATTCTCATATAATTTTCTTTTTTTTCGATTAAAAGTTAATGAAAGGGATATTCAGGGGAAAAATGAATCCAGAATCCCCCCCCTTTTTATGAGCCCCAAACCCCAAAAGAGGGTATTTAAATATACAAAAAGATGTGAGAGAAAAAAAAAAAAGGAAAAAAGAAATGAATGCAAGCTTTTAATTCGCCATTTTCAAAATTTTTTCCCCCAAATTTTTCCAAATTCAAAACTTTTCCCTTTTTATCTTTCTTCAAAGATTATTTTTTAAATCAATTTATAATAGAATTTTACCTTTTCCCTGGTCTTTTTAGAAGATTTTTCCCCCTAAAAAAAGGGCCCCAAAAATCTGAAATGGGGTTTTGCAATGTCACTTCCTGGCGTACCTTTTTCCCAAAATACGTCCGCCCAGTTAAACCCTACCCTTCAGAAAGAACTTTTTTTTTCATCCATTCCCCCGGTCCCCCTTTGGTCTAAGGTGGCTCTCTTTTTTTAAAATTCAAATTATTCCAAATATCCATCCGCGTTGGCGCCGTTCAAAAATTTTTTTTTTCCCTCGTTTTTAAAGCTTTTATTTTGACACTTTTTCGGAATCTAAGAAAACGGGGGGTTCCAAAAACCCTTCTTTCGAAAAAAAGATTTTAGGGAATTTGGATTTCATATTTAAAAATTTTTTTTACAAAAATTTATGCTTTTTCTTTTTTTTTTGGATTCTAAAAATGTCAAAATCTTTTTTTCCCCTCTTGTACCCAAATTCCTTTTTTTCTTCCTCATTTTCCCTTTTTCCCCTTTCCTCCTTTTCTCCCTGTTGTTTTTTTTTTTTTCTTTTTACATGATTCTTTTTAATTTTTATCTGTTTTTTTTTTTGCCATTTTTTTCCCATTCTTTAAATGGCCCAAAACCCGTGGAAATTGTATTTTCCCGTTGTTTTTCCCCACTTTCATCTAGTGTGTTTTCGCAACGGAAGAAATATTTAAATTGCATGGCAAAAATTTAAAGGGAAAAAATTGGGCCCGTAATAATTGACGCAACCTAACAAACTTTTAAGTTGTTTCATTTTTTTTTGGCTTTAATTTTTTATCTACTTCCCATCTTTTCCATATTCTTTTTGACTCCGTTTGTCACATCAAAAACCGGAACAACTTTTTTTAGTGAAATTATTTTCTCCAAATTCAGTTGTAAATTTTTTTCAATCAAAACGTTTCAAAAAAATATCTAGCTTAGTCATGTGTTCTTCAAATGTCTTAAATACAAAAAAGCACCGTCTTCAATATAAAATAAAACATCGCTGGACATCTCTCTGCCAATGATATTGTCTAAACATTGCAGAAAGATGCATGTTCTTAAACCCAAAAATGGCATTCTTTTGAAGACATACGAAAATTCCCCCGGTGAATAAATCCTGTATATTGTCCATTCTGGGTGCTATCCCCGCCAATACGATCAGTAAAATTGGTTGAACTCAACCACTTGATCCCGGAAAATTTGATTAGTTAAACCCCTTTTCCGCAACGGTCTTCTCGTACGGAAAAGGTAACGTTCAACCCCTTTTTTGCATCAAAACAAAACCCTTTTATTTTCCCCATTATTTTTTTCTAGAGACTATCGGTTTAGATAAGGGTTTTGGACTTCATGATGATTTTCATCTTTGACCATGGTGGGAAGAGCTTACCCACCTTTCCATGTTTTCTGGAATGCCCTTTGGGCAAACCCGTGAATTTGTTTTATCTTTAATTCTTTTTCAATTGAAAATCTTTTTTTGGTTCTTGTTTTTAAACCCCCTTTTTGTTTCCCCAATAATATTTTCCGGTTAACTTTTTTTGATTTTGCATTGAGATTATCGTTCCCAAGTTCATCATCAAATAAATTAATTCGATTGATAAAATCCCCCTTTTTCTTCACTAAAATTGTTCTATTTGGTTTGGGGGGGATGGCGTGTTAAACAAACCTTTCAAATTTTTCCCCGACTCATGTCCGCGAGTGTACTTGGTCCTGTATTTCTGGTTTTGGAAAAAACCCCCTCTATCAATAAATTTTTCTTTTTCCCTACCCCAAAGACGAGGTCCTGTCTTGCCCTTAGCATAAGTTTTTTTTTTCGGTAATTTTTCCCGGGTTTGTAATTTTTCTCCTGTTTCGGGTTTTTGTTTTACTTATGTTGTTTTTTTGCCTGCTATCTTGACCTTTTACCGGACCATTAGCATTTGCCCCCCCCCTTTCTGAACCTTTCATTATACACGAAATGGCATCATACAACTTTTGCGTTTTTAATTTTTTAGTGGACATTGGTAAAAGATTTTTAAGAAATTTTTGGGAAGGAAAAAAAGACGTATTAATAAACAGCAAATTTTTTTTTATCCGGTATCGTCGAATTTCATAATTTGAAACAAAAAAATTTTCCGTTGCATATTTCCCGGGTGGGCATGTTCCCTTCTTCCACGTACCATACATTCGTTAACTTTAAAAAATTTGGTTTGAGTTTCGTTATTCCAAAATCTCCCAATAAAAATTTTTTTTTGAGTTCGGCCATGGGTTTTTGGGGAAAAACCCAAACTATCTGCCCCATTTTGTGCATTACCCCCGCAACATCTGATAAACATTTTGAGTTTTTTTTCTGTCCCGGGAAAACAATTTAAAGAAAAGAAATTTTCTAAATTCTTTCATAAATACACATGGATTTTCATCTCCCCCGCACTGAAAAATTTGGAGTACACTTTAATTTTAAACATACGTGGGCTGAACAATTTTCCCCCACTCTTTGGGAAATTTTCTAATTGTTTTTTAGTTCTCTCTTCATTCTTATATGCATTAATTTTTATGTTGGAGAACCCAAACCTGAAAAGCGCCCTTTTTTCCCACTAAATTTTTTAAACGAACCGAACTTGTTCAGTAACCAATTTTGGAACTTTTTTTCACCCCTTTTTTTCTACCTCAATCTGCCTGTTTGGGTACGGCGGTTAAAGATCCGGTTTTGTTTGATCCTAGTTTCAAATTCTTTTCGTTATTTATCCCCTTTTTTCCAATTCAAGTCCCCAAACTCCGTAATTTTTTTTCTAAGTTCCGTGTTCCTGTGCTAATTCTTGTTGAACCCCCTTTAAATTCCCACCTTCCACTGCTCCCTTAAAATTTAGTAAAAGTGCTTTTAAATCCCCTTTTTAAATTTTTATTATTTTCTTTTAATTTTGTGTCAATTTGAATTTTTTCCAAATTTTTTTTTATTGGGGTTATTTTTTTCAATTTGGTTTCCCAAAAAGGCCCTTGTTCTCCTCGTTTAGTTTTCCCAAAATAACCTTGTTTCCCCCTCTTTGTTTAGTTTCCAAAAAAAACCTTGTTCTCCTCTGGTTTTTGTTTCCCCAAAGCATTTTTGCCCAGTTATTTTTTTTAATTTGGGTTTTCCCAAAAATTTTTGCCGAGTTATTCTCCCTTTAAATTTGGGTTTTAAAAATAGTTTTTTTCCCTCTAGTTTGGGTTTCCAAAATAACCCCAATTTTTTTTTGGTTTCCCCTTTTTTCATCCTGCAGACTAACTCCCTCTAATTTTTGCATAAATTGACCCATTTAAACCCTTGCTTTGAATTAGTCCCTCGGGGGTTTCGTTTTCCCCCATCCCCGGGGTCTCGTGGTTTGGGGTTGGCTGTGATTAATCGGCGACGTCTCACCATTTCCTGCCGTTCCTTAATTTACTCCCGTCGTTTCTCCCCCCGTCATCGTACCTGGTGCTTTCCCCAGTTTCCCTTTTTCCTTTTCTGTTTTCCCCAAAATTCCCCACGGTAATTAAACCCCAGCCACGTTATCTTTTGCCCTTTTGAATCTATTAACTGCCGAATCAACAATTTTTTTTAGAAATACACCTTCACAAAAATTTTTTTAAAGAAAAAGACACAATTTGAAACTGATAAAAAATTTCTATATAAAAATATCCTTTTCGGAAAAAAAAAACCCCCCTGGAAATAAAAAAATTTTTTCTCAACTTTCCCCTTTTACTCTGCAACCTGGTCAAAATTTTAGGGAAATTTGATTCCCCAAATTTTCCCAGTAATTTTAGTTAATACCCCAAATTTTTTTTCTCGTTTTATACCCAAATCGGTTTGTTTAAATGCATCCAAAAAATCGAACCCCCCTTTTGGGCGCCAATTTCGGGCCCCCCAGTCGTGTGCGGGGTTCAAGCCAAGGGGCCCCACCCCACCTGAGACCCTTTGGGAACACAATTCACCAGAGGTCGACAAACTCGAAAAGTCCCCCGTTAAAACAATAAATAAAAAAGGGGGGGGTCGGGAAAATCGTTTTTTTGGATTGGGTGCAAAAAATTTCAAAAAACTCGGGGGAGAATCCTTTTCTAAATTTGGGAAAATATTCTAAAAATATTGGGCTGAAAATACATAACAATGGCACACGAAAAAAAACAAATACAAAATACCCCTTTTACTGGAAAAAAAAAAACACACTAATAACACAATACACAATTTCCCCTTTTTATCTATTAAAAATTTTTTAACAAAACACTTTTAGGGAAAAGAAAAACGTTAAAATATTACTTTTCAAAAAAGTGGAAAAAACATTTAAAATCAAAAAAATTAAAACCCTTTTCCCCCTTTAAAATTACCTTTTTTCAAAAAAAAAGGAAACTCTTTTCTCTCTTAAAAAACCAGAGAATTTCTATTATTATAATTTTCCCCTTTTTCAAACCTTAATCACTATATTACAATAAAAGATCTTGAAATCCTTTTTTAAAAAAGATTGATTCTGTTCTCACGTAATTTGAAGTCGGCCTTTTACTTTTCCTTATCTTTTAAACGTGGTAAAACTGTTTTCCCTCCCTTTTCTTTTTCGTGATTACAGAATGAGTTTCCAAAATTAAAAAGGGAAACACTCCTATTCTACAAAACATTTTATTTGGAACGACCCACTGTGTTCTCGGCCGCGTAGAAAAAGGGCCACTTTGCTTCCCTTTTACACCTTTTCCCCCGAGCTGCTTCTGGCCTTGGCCCTCTGGCCCCGGTTTTAGAACGCCGTTGCTCCCCCCAGAAATCGCCTTCTTCTTTTTAAGGGTTTTTTATGCTTGAATACTCATATGGAAAAACTTTTTTTTCGGTTAATTAATGACCAACTGGATATTCAGAGTGAAAAAGAATCCAGGGGAAACCCCCCTTTTTATAAACCCAAATTCCAAAATATTTAAAAACAAAAAATGGGAGAAAAAAAAAAAATGGAAAGAGAAATGAATGCAAGCTATTAATTACTGCCATCTATTCAAAACTTCTCTCCCTAATTCTTCCATTATAAATTCATAACATTTCTTATTATCTTTCTTCTAAGATTATGTTTAAATCAATTTATAATAGAATAATTACCTCTTCTGGTCTTCTAGAAGAGTTTTCCTCAGAAAAAGTTGCAAATCTGAAATCCGCTGCAATGTCACTTCCTGGCGTACCGTTTTCCATACGTCCGCCCAGTTCAGCTACTACCTTCAGAAAGAACTTTTTCTTTCATCCGACCTCCGGTCTCGCCCTTGGTCTAAGGTGGCGGTCTCTCTTGTTTTAAATTCTAATTATCATTCCAAATATCCATCCGCGTTGGCGCGCGTTCAAAATATTCTTTTCCCTCGCTTCCTTAGGGCGGTATGTGACACGTTTTCGGAATCTAAGAAAACGGGCGGTCACAATATAGGGTAATAATAATGGAACTGTATTCTTGCTTTGTGATTCTTTAGATATATTCCATCCCCTTGTACAATATTAGTCTTCCTCGTAACCCCGCGTTCGCCTTCACATTTTATCCTCCCTCATCCCAAAACGTGACGTTGTAGGGCTAGTCTCAATTCGTGTTCCGCGTTGGTCCAGAGATTGACAAATGAGTCATTGTTATTTGCTTACTTCGGGAAACGTGATATTGTGTTAGAAATATGCAACACCACACATGACACTGAAATATAAATCACAACGCTGCATAAAAGCACAATATAATGACTTTAATACTAATATTATGAATGGTGGAATCTAACAGTCTTTAGGTCTCTTTCGGAATCCTTTCTAGTTACATATACTGTATTCCGAGCCTCATTTGATTGATGAGATCATAAAAGAGGTACCTGTGAATTAATGTATGAATAGATCAACACATCCTTTGTCCGATTATTAGGGATGCGTTTTCTCCTTCTATTGACTAAGTATTGCAAACGATTAAAAATAAGATTGTAAGAGAAAAGTGACGAAAACAAGGGTTCTGTGGTAACTCGACATTGGTCCATTCACCTGGGTGCGTTAAGAAACACTTCTTTAGATTGACGACTAACTAATTATCGCAACGAGGATCACGAGAGGTTTAAAGCTTGCAGGGCCTCAAGATTTCGTCTTGGAAAATATGCGCACAAACACATGTCCAATAAAATATTAAATGATTTCCACTTTTTTCGCAAATTTTTAACTTTCAGAATATGTTTCAATATTATTTTAATTCAATGTATTGTTTTTCCTCTATTTTTTTCCATTGCACATTTTAAAACCTTTTGTGTGAAAATTTTAGTCGCTACAATTGAATAGCGCGTAACACGGAAAATAATTTTAACTCCGTCGGTCGATCCGTCTCAGAGGGACGCCGTTAGTTGAGGAAAGCTCTCCTATGGTCTCGAAGCAAAATGGCATATTTTACCCATTTCTTCCTCTTCTAATGTAAATATTTACAAAAATAATTCCAAATATTTATTCCTTTAAATCCTCTAAAAAATTGTTAAAATGAAAATTTCTAAAAACCTTTCAAAATAAGATTTATGTTGTCTGAAAATTAAAAGCACAAACATATAAGACAACTAAAAAAATAAAATCACAAAAACACAGACAAATATAAAAAGGTGGTAAAATGTTTCTCTTCTCTACTCATCACTCATCTCTTCACTTCTCTGTATGTCTTTCGCCAACCAGAAAGTGTTCCATACATTGTTCTATACTTCCCTTGCAAAGTATTACAAAGTAAAGTATGCTCGCAACGTATTGCAAGCAAAGTATGCTCGCAACGTATCGCAAGTAAAGTATGCTCGCAACGTATCGCAAGTAAAGTATGCTCGCAACGTATCGCAAGTAAAGTATGCTCGCAACGTATTGCACGTAAAGCTTGCTAAGTATTTGCACCATACTTTGCATGCACTTTTCCGTATCCTGGGAAACGTTTCCCAACTTCTTACATATTACTGCAATGTACGTCTATGCTCTTAAGAACTCTCGAACGCATAACTTGCGAGCTTCTGGGAAGAATCGCTAGCACCTCTGTTCCAATGGGCAGTGATCCTATTTAGAAAGTTATATTTTCTTATATCCGCATTTTTTTATTTTTGCATTCTATTTTATTGTAGTGATCCCATACTTAATTACGTGCATTTCAAGTTTTACTGATATCTTTCATGCTTTTTGTTTTGAATTCGCATTGATGGGGCACATAGTGGTGCGATTTCTACGTATATAATGATTTTCAATTGCGCCCCATCGCTTGTTTTCGCAAATTTACCCTTTTTCTGCACTCTCTTGATTACTTTAATTTGATTTTCCATATGAGGATTCCAGCACGTCATTCTGTATTTCCGTATTTCATATTACTCCGTATTTCACTATATAACTATTTTTCTTTATAATGACGTATTCCATATTACTCCGTATTTCACTACATAACTATTTTTTTAATGACTACAAATAATAAGGTATATTTTCGACATATAATCAACTCTATTTTATATATCGAATTGTGTTTTCTTTTTTGAATAAAAGAAAATTACAAAATAATTCATTCTATAAAATTCATTCTTTCAGTTAATATAATATACTTTCAGTTCATAAATTCTATTAAAAAGAAAAATTATTATTTCAGTTAATATCGGTTGTGATTGTATCTTCTTAAAGCAATCTAAACTTATTAAAGAATGAAATATGAACAATTAACCTCTACTACTTGCAACTTCATAGAAATACATAAAAAAGTGTGAGAAGTGAAGGACTTGTTCGTGATTTAATAGTGGACAACGCAATAGCCATTTTGTCTGGAAGAGTGATAAACAATGCACATACAGAACGTGACTGACAGGTGCTAGGATTACACCATGCGTTCTTCCGCTTGCATCTGCTGTCTGAAAACGAACTTTATGGAATACCACTGTGCTCTTTACTGATCTTGGCTGTCAGGGCTAATCTGGGCAGACCAGACTGAGGAAGATCACGAAAAGATGGTCGAAACTGGCAACCAGCCTTCGACGCGGCGTCACCGGCAGCCAAGATCAGTACATGACTGCCGCGGAAGCCTACGACTTCACCACTGTGCTTTGTCTCACTGAGTAATATTTAGTGAAAAATTTGATCTAAATACCCGAATTTATAAAGCAATTTGTTTAAAATCAGAGTGGTCAACAATGAGAATCATGTTTTATTTTTAGGGTAACGCACTTAAGGTAACTTATGTACCCAAAACCCAAGCTTTTTTTACTACTATTTACCATGTTTTACCATTACTTTGTGAGTAATAATACCCTTTCAGATATATGGAAAAGGCTGTAATATATATGTAAAGGCTGTAATTTTAATTTTGTATGCAAAGGAGATGAGTAAACACAAAGGATATAGTGTTCAGTTTATCAGATCTTTAGATCAAAAGTTATTCAGATTCAGAAAAAACAAACAAACAGTATCTTTCTGTTTTGATCAATGCTGATTGGGTGAACTAAAAATTTCAATATGATAATCAGTTTTTAACGCGAGTGGTCGATGTTGAATACGACGCGCACTTTCACAGAGTTGCAACATTACAGGTCGCAGACAATGAATGTGCAGATATTCTAGTACTCAATATCGCACCCTAATATATTTCTAGGAAGCTAGACTGAGTTCTATAAATTATAAATAGAAACAATTGAAATCAAAGGCGACGGCGCTCACCGTCCACAAACGGTAGGTTGAACTGAAAATAGACAACATCCCTTTCTCGTTTACAACTAGTGTTGCTAAACAGCACGTACTTTCTCGCTTTTATTTTCACGCAAAAGTACGCAAAATAACTCAAATTTTCGAAAAATTATACTTGACCTTATTTTTTATCTTCATTTAGGAAACAGATTTCATTAATGGAAAAATATCTATCTTTAATAATTTAGTTGTAGAAAGACGCTGAAACAAATTTGAACTTGTGCAATTAAAAAAATCTGGGTTTCTAACGAACATGAGATCTGCGCCATTCTCTTAATTTTTTTCACACTATCCAACAACACATTTAATCAAAAACAATGGGGACATTTTTTGAAAATTTGGAAAACGTTCTATAGGCTTCATAAAATACCCCCAAAATTAAAATTTAGATTTCAAACTCAAGGGGCCGCAACACCAACCAGATTGATTGAGGAATATCAATTTTGGAAAAACAACTCAACTATGTAGCCGCTAGCGTTGTTCAGAGATGGTCAAACAAATGTTTTGCCGTCCATCAATTTTTTGGTATCAAGAACTCACAAAAAATGGATTCTGGCTACACCATGTGATAGATTTTTTTTTTCTAAATTTAGCAATTGGATTTATCCACCTTTTCTTTGCCAGAGTTTTCCTGCCGAAAATCTGCCGCCTTTTTGCGCAGCATTACATAACTTTCGTTCTACTCCGTAGCGAGAAAGTAAAAGGGATGCATTCTGGAGATTACACCTCAAAAACTTTAAATTGTATTGAATTGCTCATGTGCAAAATGTAACATTGGGGAAGCTTATAAGCCCACTTGGATACGAATTTCGTAAGGCAATGTCTATCCATGTCCTACATTTCGTGGATCAGGGACTACAGAGGTCTGACTCTTCGGTGTTCATGAACGAAGGCCGTCTGTTGATGCTTCGTAACTGGAATGCTTTTTGTGAATCCTGTTGGCCAAGAGTGACGTTTCTCCATCTTTTCTTACCTTTCCTAGAATTTAGTACAAAGATGTCGTCTGGGAGACAATACAGCGTGTCAGGAAATTTAATGAACAATGACATCTTGCATCTGGTTGTCAAATGAAGGGTTTCCCCCGATGAATACGCAGGTACAACGGATTTTGTCTGTAAAAGAAAAACCCTGTCGCCAAGCCTAAAGAACCAAAGACTAATTTTGTCTCTCACTAAAATGATCCGTCTTCAGTAGAATTTAGAAAGTTTTTGATGTGAACATTTCGGTGCGAATCCTATGTTCATTCTCAATTTGAATGGTCTCCTAACGTCAAATGGAATTTGATTTTCCTTGCCTTTATACACTATAGACTAAATAACTATTTAATACAGAAAAGTGACATATGGAAATGAACATGCTGCGCATTAAATAAAAGCCGGAAATACTCGCGAAAGCAATGAGAGTTTAAAAATTTAAAATAAATTTAAAGTGTTGTAGAAGTAGTGCCATGAAACCGTCAGAAGTGATTAGAGAGTTCCGTTTTTGAAGAAAATTTTGTAATCAAAATCTACATATATTTGAAAATATGGATATGTTAAGTGAATATAAGCATTCGAATGTGTTAATACTATTTAAATGTGTGAATAATTAGCTAATAATCTTATGTTCATAAAAATAAGTATATATTTTTAAAATTTCGTTTTCTTAAGATGACATATTTCCATAATATTTATCTTGATATAAACATACATCAACTTCTTAGTTTATGTTATGTTCGGAATAATACACGCTTTAAACAAACACAGATTTATTAACAACACAGAAAGTACATCAGGTACACTTCCAGAATCCAAAGAATGTACCAAAACAAAAGCCAAAATCGAAAACCAAGAGTCCAGGAGATGTACCAAAAACTAGCGGAGTTCAACCGATAAATATCACAAAAAAAAAACAATAATCTTGCCGGGACAACGATCACTTTAACACGGTACAAATATCCTCCCTCAACTTCACTCAATAACCAAACACTAGCGCTTTGCTGTCTGACTGGCGGCGCCCGCTCTTAAAGCGGGCGGCGCTGCAGACTCGCTGCCCCGCTGCTGGCTCTCCGGCCAGCTCGTCTTCAGGGATTGGGCGGCGCCTTATCTGCTCCGCCGCCTCCGCCGATTCCCTCGATGGTCGCTGAGCGCTGCCCCCTAGGCGCGCTCTTCAAAAGTTGCTACACAGCCGCGACAGTTTATATAAATTTCAAGCAATTTATTGTGTTCATGAGTATTATTGCATTTTTTTGTTTCTACGACATTGTAATTCAGTAGTGTTTTAAGGTCTAAACACCAGGTTTTTAAACAAACAAGTTATTTGTTTACTAAAACGTTTTTTAAACCAAATATATTTTATGTTGAAGTAATAATGAGGGAGAAATTATTTCGAATTTCATATGAAGTAAAGAGAAGTGATATTTCACAATGCAGTAAATTGTTACATCTTTCAAATATTACTACACATATTTTAATAGTTTCCAAGAAAGAATTTGATTGCTATAGCTATACACGAAAGAATATTTTAAAACTTTTGCTGTAATGAAATATTATGAAAGTAAATATGTGTTTTGTCTAAGATTTATTGACAGCAGTCTGTTTTGGTCTAAACCAAAAAAAATATTTTCGTGATGAATTTTAAAAAAAAATTAAATTTTAAAAAATCCTTCTGATTGAAATGGAAGGTTTTAAATTTTAAGAACTGTTCATTGGCCCTAAAATATGTTCTCAAATTAAAAAAATATTTTGGGGGAATGAAATGAGTCTTATACTCACTGTGGAACACTGATAAACAAATATGCACAGTAGTGGTCCCTGTCTGGCCATCCCAGATGCAAAGTTCGGTTTAGTCGTCAGTTTCTTGTGAATCATTCAGTTCTGTGTATTGCGACTGTATGTGGAAATGCTGCGGAGACACTTAAAGTTTTGCAAATGAACTGACGAAAGAATATATTGGTGATAATTATATTTTGAGGTCCGCTGAAAGTTATATTATTAAAATGTCAAATTCAGAACAAAACTAAACGGTTGAAATCTATGTAAATTCTGTTTTACGTGTAGAACCTGTAGAAAACACCTTCAAAACTCCTTCCTCGGGGCTTTCCGTGTAAAACTTTCCGGCGTGGTGTCTTGGACTATGTAACAGTCAATTGATTCCACGCAATTGCCACCCCATTCAAGTGCCACGATTGTTCTTAATCCGTTAGAGGACGCATCTACGAACGTTATTCGTCGCCTGAGAAGAAGCGGACGTCGAGATAAAGTTTTCTTGCGTAGAGGAAAGCCCATGAAGTAGCATAATTCGTTATTTAAGTGAGCTACATTCTTAATTTCACATATTCAGAATCTTTGTACATAAAATTAACAATGTAAATTTATAAAATTCATCAAACACTTGTTCATGCATAAAACCATAATATTTCTTTCTATAACGCAAAATAACTGCATCAACGTGACTAAGTTGTTAATGTTGAATTTAGAGTGAATGTGCAAAGTTCAGTAATACATTTGTACACCATTTTTACAAACAATGAATGAGATTTGCGTACTTTTTTCTTGTACTTTTCACATTCACACAATGCTTTGTGTGGAAAATTTCTTGTAAAAATTGTACTTTTTTTCCTCTCAAGTTTTCTTTCTTAGAACTTCTACTTCTTCTTTTGTTTTTAAATGCAAACATTATACTATTTTAGATAACAACTTTCGCGGCAATTCTGTTAGTATTGATCTCAGATCAGAACAAGGGCGAACCCAATGCAAAATTCCGGCTCTATTCTAGATTTTGGCGATTTCTGGAAGAATCAGTAATGCTTTTTCCTTCTGAAAATTGATTGTGCAACTTCGATTGACTCCCAGGAAGGAAATGGAGGTTATCGCAAGGTTTCCTTTTGGGATGCGCCGGTAGGGACTCTTTGTCAACTGGGTTCTAACTTTTTTGCAGGACGCGCAAGATCTTTGCGACCCAAAGAGAGAAAATTAATTTCTAAGAATTAACAAACAGCCTTCATTTAGATGAAGAGTAATGTATTTTGCAGGTAAAAATTTGTGCAAAAGATCACGAAATTCTCAAACAAAACTGAACATGAAATAATAAATCTTGGGGTCAAATATAGCCCCTTTAACCTTTCCCGGGTTAAATATCTATCAACTGACACATATACCGAATGTCTGGTAACTTCACGTTGAACATCAAAGGAAACGTTTCTCAGCAACAAAATTATTGAAATGAGCAGCAATATTGAGTATGTACAGAGAACAATCAAAATTCTAATGCATGCGGAGCGGAAGTTTTTTTCTGAGCGATTTTCCTATCGTTAAAATCTATAACAATGGTATTTTGAGTCCTACAAGAAACAACGGCTTATAACTTGCAGCTATGAGCTCTCGCCTAGTATCTTGTTGAACCTTATTTCTTTCGTTCAGACGAGAATTCTTTCCAGGATGTTGCCCATGTCGGCAGGATTGTGAGAAGCACCCACTTCAATCCTTCTTTACTGATTGATTGATTTTTTCGTGTATCCTGGCGCGTCAACTGCTTCGGTCATTAGTCCCGTTAGTGTAGTGCATGTTTTTTCTCGGGAGATGGCGGTGATCTTACCCCACTGGATGGTGAGATCCGGCACCGACCTACCGTCGGCTAGTGGGGTTTCCCCCTAACCAGGACTCTCCCACCAGCGGGGCACCGCCCCAGAAAGAGAAGAGGATAGGACATGGAAGAGGAAGGATAGATCGCGCGCGGTCCGTTCCCCGTTTGGTAGGGTACTGCTTCGCCTGGTGTTGATCGGAGAGACCACGGAAAATTACCCATCAGAGCAGCCGGCCGCTAGAATTCTCCTCCAGACAGCGACTGAATTCGCCGTAGCTGAAAAGCTGGTGTCGAAAATCCTGCCGCCATCAGGATTCGAACCTAGGATCTCCCGGACAGAAGCGCTGCAGTAACATCAGTTACTGCACTGAGCTACCGCTACCGGTTTCTTTACTGGTAGTGAATACCGCCTCCAGGAATAGTCCAATTGTATGCCATTTCTTTTTAAATCATCACCCCTCCCCAATAACCCTGTATACATACCTAGAACCTTACCAACCCTTTACTATGTTATCCATTGCCATCCGATTGATTGACTGACTGATGTTTCCGGCCATGTCAACTGCCATGGTCATTGGTCCAGGTAATGTAGCAAATCTTTTATTCCGCTAGGCGTCGGTATTTCATCCCTCTAGATGATGAGATTCGGTACTGACCTGCACCTCGGCTTAGGGAGATTCTCTCTCTCTCTCTCTCTCTCTCTCTCTCTCTCTCTCTCTCTCCACGTATCTTCCCTAGAGAGGCACCGCCCTATTCAGGTCAAGCACTTAGATCCCGACTGGCCTTATGGCGTGTGTGGTAGTGTAATGTATGATAGTGTGGATGTGTAAGGGGACAGTGTGGGACAAGGGAAAGGAAGGAAAGATCACGCGCTGTCCGGGATCCAGTAATGAGAGATATCCTTAAGCATTCGCCTGGATCGGAGAAATTACGGAAAACTACCAATCAGAGCAGGCGGCCGCTGGAAGTCTCCTCCAGCCAGCAACTCAATTTGATACAGCTAGAGTCGAAAATCCACGAACGTCGGGACTCGAACCCTAGAGTCTCCCGGTCATTGTCGCTGCACAGACAGCGGCGACGACTTTGAGCTTGACTCAGCTGGTGTATTTGCAATCAAAAATGTTTGCATGTTCCTTATCCACTCACTTTCCCTCTCCTTCTCCTACTCGCCTTTGGTGCATTCATTGAACATACAATTTATGTTATATGAACTGTCGGATCTTTGCGCGGCAGAAATACAATTTTCCATGCGATGAACTTCTGGGTAGTTTATTACTTTTCCAATAACTCGCGTCGCTGCCAGGTGCTCTTTGCGAAAGCCCTTGCGCGTGATGCGCGGGAGCGCAGCGGAAAAATTGCGCCCGACGCCGGCGTCCCTCGGCGCCGCGACGCCCCCTGGCGGAGCGCGAGGCTGATGGCGCCGCGGCGTCACTCGCTCCGCCCTCTACGGCACCATGCTGTGCCGGCTGACGTGCAGGTTCAATGGAGTTTTTCTCGCGTTTGTCTGAAAATCTTCCTTATCTTCCCACCGACAGGCAGACTACCAGACTGATAGAATGACGGAACGACAAACAGACCGGGGAAACGTGAACACTAAGAAGTGACCAGGCGGTCGTCCAAAACTGAACCTAAACGACATAACCAACGTCCGAATGATCACCGACAGAGACGACCGACCGACCGACCGACCGACCGACCGACCGACCGACCGACCGACCGACCGACCGTCTGACCGGCCGGCCGACCGACCGACCAACTGGCCGAGAAAACCTATAACCAGCCGATCGACGGAATCATTGATTAACCCGTCGAAAAAACCCTTGACAACAGAGTAAACCACTGACTAACACGCAGACAGAATGATCGACCGGCCGAAAACAGAATGGAAACTTCTGCGACATACCAATCAACTCAACCTACCAAAAACTCGCCGCACGATGAGGTGATAACCTCTTATTTCATCGATCCACCGACACTTTTCTAAGCTTCGCAGGGTATGCAGGAAAGGTAATGGAATTGTTCCGTAAATTTGAAGTTGAGGTTTTGTTGGTAAAATTAGTTGTGAGTTTCCCTTAGACGAAAAGAATTTGGATTTTGCATTGTTTTTTCGCGTATTTTTTGTTATTTTTTCCGCCATATATATTTATATTTCTGGCATTTTTAATACATCATTTCATTTGAGAGTAATTACTTCAAATTATTTTAATCAAGTTTCCTAAAACTCAAATAATGGGAAAATGATCTCAAAATTGCGCAGTTTCAGAAACGCAGAAACGACAATATCACAAGAACGGTTTCAATTATTTGTTATGAAAATTTCCATTTAGTATAATATTTTACTCTTCATTGATAATCATAAAATCACATTTTACTCTATTATTTGGTAAATTAATAAGGGCATTTGACTTATTAAGAAAAAAGTAAAAAAAATGTATTTAGAAGCCGATAAGTAAGAGATGGGGGCAATAGAGAAAATCCAGCGTACACTAAAAGTATGAGAAAGTATATAACATTCTATTGTCCCATTACTTTCATTAAACTATTTTGTTTCAAATGATTATCCATCATGCTTCTATGAATTTTCTCCTATAATTGAAAAGTCTTCAATAATTATGAATGCCACTACCCCCAAAGATATCAATTATGAGACAAAACTAGTATTTATCTGTTTGAGGGAATAATACAAGCAGGAAGTCTAGTGAGTTATCCTGATTTTTACAATTCACTTTTTACATTCATATTTTGCGTACTTTGCCACTGCGTATCAACTTACCTTTTTACTGCACTTGAAACTTTCGTTTTGAACAACTCAATTCGATTCGTTTAACCTTCAGAGCTGTTGTGATTCCAGTGATGACTTTTGGGTGATCTGCTGAAAGGAGATTGACATCTAATCTGAAGTCCCACATTTCATTTTTTAGGAGTTGGGGGACCTTCCAGACACGTTTGTGGAATGGATGGTCGTTGCGTTTGTATGTGCATTTGTTTTGTTGATTCTATTTTTAGATTTTATGTGATCACGTAACAAAATACCATTGTGCTAACTACCACATTATCCGTCTTTCATTCATTCAGTTCGTTTTACTTTCAGCTCAATATATTTAAATTACTTCTCTCATTAATCGATGCTTTAGAACTTCAGAAATATATTTAGTCATCAGCAATACCCGCTCATACGGACAGCCGAATTTTTCATCAATATAACTGAAATATGGGCTGAAGTCGTAAACAGAATAGTTGCATCGATTATATTACTGAATGCACTTGATGGCAGACATTTCTCTATTTAACGTTCATGAGGTTTGATACACGCGAGGTAACAACGATGCACATTCAAGCAAACGACTTAGAATAAATCTGCTTAGACTCGCAGAAGTGCACCATCTTTTCGGAAAATTGAACCCCGAGCGAACATTTTTTAACAGCCTAGAGGGTTTGGAAAACGTCTAATACAAACCTTCTTTCGCGGAGTTGTCATGGCAAAATTAGTAATTTAAAAGCAATATTACAAACTGCTCGTAAGGCGTGAAACTACCTTACGGTTCATGAAAAGATAAAGTCGGTACAGCCAAAGGCAGAAACCACCTTTGGTAATTAGTCTCCTGGATAAATGTTCATTTCGTAAATAAATGTTCATTTCGTAGATAAATGTTCATTTCGTAGATAAATGTTCATTTCGTAGATAAATGTTCATTTCGTAGATAAATGTTCATTTCGTAGATAAATGTTCATTTCGTAGATAAATGTTCATTTGGTAGATAAATGTTCATTTGGTAGATAAATGTTCATTTGGTAGATAAATGTTCATTTGGTAGATAAATGTTCATTTCGTAGATAAATGTTCATTTCGTAGATAAGTGTATCTTCAAAACGGAAAGAACAAACCAAATGGCGGATGTTCGGGTCTATTTTATCTCTTCCCTTGTTTATAACACATCTTCTGGAACGATCTTTGTTCTTTAACTACAATTGTTGAATCTCGTCTTTTGTGATTTTGCAATATCATCAGAGGAAAATTTAGATATCCTATAAATTCGATAGCGTAGTACGAAAACAACACGTACGGCATAAAATACAATTCTGTAAAACTGGATTTAGTTAAGACTACATGACGGTCCCTAATTACTATCACCGACAAAAGACCGATACACCTAACGACGGAAGTCAAAAATGTATCAACACTTTTTCATATTTTCAGTTTTCATTGGTGTAAAATTCCTCTGTCTGACTTTATCCGGTAGCAAAATCGTGTCTGAAAATAATTTTAAGTCAAAAAATGTTTTCAAAACGTATTTCAGGTGCTGAGAAAAATTCAAAGCTCTGAAAAAATTTTACGAGGTAGTTTAATTACTTTTTTAAAGGTAGACAGATTTTGCTTTCAGAAAATGCAAGGCTTTGTAGGAACTAAATGAACATTTGCTACATGATTAGAGTGATTTATACACAAGGAAAAATAAGAAGCACTGGTAAGGAGTTCACTTAGTTGCTACAGTACATGGATAAGCACGTTGACAGACGCGTGGTTGCGTAGAACTCCTGACATTGGGTCAGCGCTTTTATGACCGTTTTCCCTATACTGCCCACACCCGTGACGGTAAAGATAAACTAAGGCATGAACATCGCTCTTCATCCGATCTTCTCTTAGTGTACTGACGTTCTAAAAGTAAGCACCCCTCAATAAAGTATGCTCACGAGCGTCTGGCCTGCAAATGAAAACATGAAATTTTCCTTCTTCACACCCACAAAGGATCAGTGGGATGTGTAAGTCAAAATTTCGAGCTGTGCAGGATAGACCGAGTGGAGGAAAAAAAAGAAAGAAAGAAAGAAAGAAAAAGAAAGAAAAGAAAAAGAAAGAAAGAAAAGAAAAAAAAGAAAAAAAAGAAAGGAGGGAAAGGAAAGAGAAAGAAAAAGGAGGAAAGAAAGAAAGGCAAAAGGGAAGTGGTTGAAAATGTCACAGAAATCTTTGCATTTAAATGGATGCTGAGGCTGAAAATCATACTCCATTACTGAATACGTCTGCTGTTTATTTCCAGATAAAATTACGTGTTTATAATCTTGCAATATTGATTTAAAATCAACGGAGGTGTTCACTTACCTCCAAAATTACGGTGAGGATATAGTAGACGTGGCAGTATTTAGTCCTTAATTACAAATAATGTAACTCGCTATTTGAATTTCCATCCCATCAATAACAATTTTACCCTCAATAATGTGGCAATCAAAATAAAAATTCTTCTTTCAAATTCTTTGTTCTGCCTTGCAACAAGAAAAGTGTTAATTCTTTAATGTTACCGGATATGATGCTGTATTCAAATGAAATTTGATGTAGTTCATGTTTGTACTTAGAAAAAGTTGAAAACAGGTAAATACATGTACCTTAAGATTAATTTGTATTTTTGTATTTGTATCGAAGCTCTTTCGAAACAAACATAACCAACTATCTAGGCTGCAATAATGTTTGTGATCACAGTGTTATACTATTGCACATCTTTACGCCCAGGATATACAACTTTTAACCCAACAGTCAATGAAATTAGAAGTCTCTTGCCTTCCATAAATGAAAAAAATACATTACAAATTTAATTCATGACGAAAGGAAACCTTTTGTAAAAGCTTACCTTCCCCTGAAAATTTGTATAAACCACAAATAACGAATTCAAAAAATAAGTAAATGACATAATATCTCAAGCTTGTTATCCCAAAGAATGTTGGATGTTCCATGAAAATCTTTCACGCTGAAAATGATTACTTCAGTAATTTTTCAGTAATCGTTGGTATTGCTCTATGTTTTGTAATTTATTTTTTATATTTTTGAAATTCATTTTCATGTACACAGGTTTTCGAAATATCACATTTAGTAATTTTGTTTGTTTAAAACTATAATATAATTTCAGATATTGTGAAACATAAAATATTTGTGAAACAAATATTTAGGATCGATTAGTATTGTCTGTTTTTTGTTATGTTATTTTTGTGTTTAATATCATATAAATTCAGCAGCATTAATTAATTCTAGTAAAGGAAGTGAAAAACACATGTTCTAGTAATTAAAATTTAAAAAATTATTCATTATTAACTGTGTCAAGAACATTCATCAGTTGCCTCATAGTTTGTTATTGAGAATTTTCTCTTAAAAACGTTTTTACTTTTTCCTGTAAATGCTCTATTATTACGAGATTGTGCACTTTCGTCTTGTAGTAATATTCTTTCTCAATGGTACAGATGCAGTCAAAGCTTTACAATAAAGACATAAAAACTCGTTATGATGAAAGCTCGTGTACATGTCAAATACTCGTGTGGAATGAGTTGTCTGCCAATCAAGGGCCTGATGTAAAAAAATGTGTAACTTCGTTAAAGTAGATTCCCCACCCTATGAGTTTGACAAAAATTGTTGATCATCAACTGGTTGGAGGGCGTGGAATTTTGTTATATTCAAAACCATCCTGTCTATTTACATTGAAAATCTGAACACAGAACATTTATTTAATGAACAATTTTAACTTGACTTCATTTTTAACATTACGTCTGTAGTTCTTAAAATAATAAATTCTGGGCATGATTGATAATTGCTTGTGTCTGAAGTGTGTAGCAATAATTAATTATACCAGAGGATACAGTTATATTCTCTTCTGGTCTTAATAACAAGGTTTGTTATACGTGTGCACAATAAAATTTTTTGCCTGCCTCTGGATTTTTTCCATAATATATCGCTCTTTGCGATGCTAATGAATGGAAACTAATGGCGGATGAACAAAACGGGTAAATCGAAGGACCGCTACGGAGGGAATGATAACATGAAAAATAAAAAAGAGCGTCAGCGGCATTGAAAGTTAAAATGGGAGAGCCAGAAAAAGGGGAAGTTAAACAAGAGATGAGAAAAGAAAACAGTGCGGAAAATCGGGAAACAGAAGAAATACAAGACCAGAGAAAGCAATCAATGTTATCAGAGAACTTTCAAAATATGAAACGAACGTTAATTTTAAATCCTAATCCTTTCATAGGCGGGCGTTAGTCGTTAGTTCAACAAGAATAAACCCGTACCCCTTCTCCTGACATTAAGGGAAATATTTCACTATACATTCGTACAGTTGGCCCCTGAATTTTACTTTAGAGAACCGGCTTCACGGTATTGGTGTTATTACGTAATATTAACTCGGTATAAATATTACGAAAGTGGCCACTTTTTTTCCCATCCGGTATATCTGAACAAAAGGACGATGGTTTGAGTGAATATTTTTAACTTGTGTGTTGTTTGGGTAAAGTTTATTCTCTTCGTTGCGTTTGGAATGCTCAATATTTTTATGTTTTCGCCTTACTACGAAAGTATAAAAGAGGAAGTACCAACATGCTTGCTTTCATTTTTTCCTTTTATGTATAAAAGATGGTAAAAAATTAGTGTTGGTCTCATTTTCGGTGAACTCTCTGCAAAAGTACAATATTGAAAATAGAGATTTTCGCCTTAAATGAAATGTTATAAAATTGAAATATTTAACATACATCGTGTACATTTTTAAAAGAAAAATAAATATTTTTTGATTAAATTCTGCTTGACAACGCAAATTATTAAAAAAAGGCTCCAATTTTTCTTTAATTTTATCATGGATAGAACAAAGAACGTTAAAAAATGACGCATGTCTATTTTCGCTGCTCTTAAATTTCGAAAATTACATATGTTAAGAATAATGAGAGAGAGAATTAGATTTTAGGAAAAGTGATTACCGGCAACTGACTGTTTTTTAGTGGTAAAATGCATGGAAAGTTAATTGCAAGGGCCTTATTTACAGTATGGCGCAGATAAAAGTTTTTGCTTCATGGAAACACTTTTGAAGGTTCATGTAGTAGTATAATATTACGTAGACCGTACAAATAATGCGAGAAAATGTATGCTGTTGTAGCGTCTCTAGTTGGTTTGGTGTGAATCATTTTTGGAAGATTAAGATTCAGGGTGTTTTGCCGAGATCAATAGGTCGAGGCAAAAAACAATCGTGATATAGACTATCGACTAGACATTTTTTCGCTCACGAAATACACTTTTGTCTGCAATTGTTTAAAAATATTTCTCTTGCAAATGAATATTTGTTTCGTATCTACTCTTTATGGTTATCAAAGTAAAGTATCCATCTTCGTTCGTTATGATAGTGCGAAAAAGGCTTTTCTACTATCTGGCGTGATGTCACTGTGAGAAATGTACTTTCCCGTTAACGTTGGTCTTTCCAGAGTTCTAATAAAACACTTTACAGATATGTAGCAGTAAGTGAATTCCCTGATTTTAGTATCATCGTAGAAAAACATGTTTTCAGCAAGACAGCAAACCACCTATAAAGTTTCTTCTAGTGCTTTTTATTTTTGGGACTCCTTAGAGAATAAGTGAAACACCTACTTTTATTGGATGATTTGTCTAAAAGGTATTTGAAATATGAACTGTAACATGTAAAGTTAAAAATACCAATAATTTAATTATTCATTGATTTTATATGTTGCCATTTTACAAATCCAATTTGTCATTTTATGTTTATTGTAGTGGACATTTTGACATTACATTTGTGCTAACAACCATTTTGCAGTAAGTATTCAGATATAATTTAAACATAAAAGAAGGAAACGAAATTCACATATCTAACAGACTCAATTTGCATCAATTCATGCTTAAAGAGGAAATGTTGAACGAATATTTTGGGTTACTTACATTTGGAACAATACAAACTATTTTAGAAAAAGTGTGAACAGTTGCGTTAGAATTATTCCAAAGGGTTGCTAAAAATATTTATTGACAAGTATAACTTTTTATCAGAAGTATTTTTAATTACAATTTTAGAGAGTAAAAGTACCTACTCAAAAAAATGAAACCTTTTCAAATTTGAAAGTATTCCTTATTTAAAATATTAATTTTATAACAATTGAAAGGATGACTTTCTTTTATTTTTAAAACTTACAGCACCGTATGTTTAGCATGTAAGAGCAAAATTACCTGCATTGTGAATAGTGATGTCACGAGTTTTAAAAATTATTGATACTTTTCAGTAATATATGTAATTAACTATTTGAGAGCCATGTTTTAAAATAAACATGTCCTTAAGGAAAAAAAAATTTCGTTTATTTTTTTTTTTTTCCGTATTAAAAAATTAAAATTAATTTTAACAAAAATCGAATTTTCCTGATTAAAAAGGGGATAATTTTTGTTCTTTTTAAAGTAAAAAACTAATCTAATATATTATGAACCCAGAATCTACGTTTTGGACTTCTTGGTACTCAAAACTTGGTTTAAGAAAAATGTCCATCTGCCTGCCTACAGTTTCCTAAAAGATAAGAGAGAGCACGTATGAATACAGTATAGTTTTGATTTTCATTAAAAATCTCGGAAATTTAGAAAATTGCAAATGTACAAATTTGTTTTCAGACTTGTATTTAGGATATGAATATGAAGCCAAATATTGTTTCATCTTCCCAATATTTATCCTTAAATTTCAGATATTTGATTTATGTTAGACACTTTATTAACTGCACAGATGTTGAGTAATATACTTAAGAATAGGAAAAGTTTGGGAATACCGCGCCTCCCCTCTAGTTTATGAACACACTCGACCAACTGAACAGTTCATGAATATAAGGGCAGTCTCGATGTCATCTGGATGACACGCATAGATTCACGAAAATAAATGTGCAATGAAGGAGAACAATAAACAATAAAGATAATCAAACACGAAAAGAAAATTTAGAGAAGCAATTCAGCAAAAACACAACTTATATTTTTATACTTATTACAATTACTATTCGTACTTATCCTCGAAATAATACATATTACTCGTCGAAGTAGGAGTATTTCCATAGAGACGAATCTATGTGGACAACCGAGTGAGTTTAGCTCAGGACCAGCATTGCCGTTGACTTTGTAGCGAGTCTATTTGAGGTCCTAGGATTTTCTGCCGTCAGGAGAGAATTTTCGACACTGGCTACGAATTCAGCCGTTGTTTCAGGAATTCTTGTGGACGGCTGCTCCGATCTGAAGTTTTCGTTGACTCTTCGGTCAATACCAGATGAATTCTGGAGCGGTACAAACAGGCGACGGATCGCCTGCGATTTTTCTTTCTTCTTCTTTGTTCTATCCTCTCCCTTTCAGACGTCCTTGCATTTACATGCACTATTCCTCACATGCATTCAAAGTTGGCGCATGCACTGCTGCGCAGCGCAAGGGGGTCAGGAATCCCCATACTCATCCCATCCCTCCCCAGTTCTGCCACAACCCGGACCTTCTCGCTTCGTCCACCCTCTCCCATCCCGCACTACCACTTTCAAAGACCGGGGAGTCAGGGGTTCCGAGGGGTTCCTGAGGGGGTTTTGAGGGGTTTCGAGGGGTTTCGAGGGGTTTCGAGGGGTTTCGAGGGGTTTCGAGGGGTTTCGAGGGGTTTTGAGGGGTTTCGAGGGGTTTCGAGGGGTTTCGAGGGGTTTCGAGGGGTTTCGAGGGGTTTCGAGGGGTTTCGAGGGGGTTTCGAGGGGTTTCGAGGGGGTTTCGAGGGGGTTTCGAGGGGGTCGAGGGGGTCAGGAACGGTGTCAGGACACTGGAACGTGAGCCTGAGACGAGTCGCGTTAGTGGCGTAGTCGCCTTGTTGTAAGGTTCCCCCAAACCGGCGCGGAAGATCCGCAGCGGGTGCGGTGCGGAAAGTGCTAGACGCGGCCGCGGAATTTGCGGGACCGTTCACACCGGAGGGTCAATTATGAGTCTGCGTTTGGTGACTGTTGGCAAGGTCGCTCGAATCACAGGGGAGCGAAGACTCCCGAATACTGGCGGACTTTCACGAAACTCGAGCTGCAGCTGAAGAAACGCGTCCGACGGCGTTACAAATTTCGCCACCGATTAAACTCTGCCAATCCGTTGCCGCGACGCTCATCTCCGCGCAGATTTGAACGTGCTATAAGGAAACAGTGACGCGAAACTTCCGCTGCGGCCGCTGCTGCGCTGCGGATCTTCCGCTCCGGTCTGTGGGAACTTTTAAGGATCCATGGGGATCGGCGAAGATAGACTTGTTTTGTGAGCCAGCTACGGATTGTTGGTATTTGCTTCCATGTATTACGTCTAGTCCGTCTGTGCCCGCTACTGGATATTTACTTAACATTCGGTGACTACGGAGACAAACTGGTAAATCGCCTGGTAACGGAGACAGTGCTTTCGATTGTTGACACTTCTCTTCGCTGTATTGTAAAAGGCACTTCGCTGTATCGATACAAGTTGGAACTCTCGAATTGTATAAAGTGCCCTATGAACCATGTTAACTGTTTATTTCTTGGGATTTTTGGACATAACCGCTTGGGTTTTCGCGACCGCGAAGTAAATAATAATATATTTGACTGCCTACGACCGCATATCCGCACCTCCGTAAAGTTAGAATCGCAAAGTTTTCAAAAATTATTGAAACTAGGCTCAAAATTTGTCAGCGACAAAATTTGGAACGACAAAAAAGCGACAAATTCCTATGTTGTTATTTTTTATTTATGTCTGTAATTAGTTGGTTTTCTTGCGTTTGCGATGCTCACTTGACACGACTTTTGCCACGTGTTTGCGAAAAAATTGCATTTCTGGCAATGTTTGATGAGCGACAAAATTTGTTTTTTATAAAGTCTGGAGCGACAAAAAAGCGACAAATTCCAATTAGCCGAATCTTAATACCAGGGTCAAATGAAGAGCGACAAATTTTATTTTTGCGTAACAAATTAGCGACAAAAAAGCGACAAATTTTGAGCCTAGTTTCAATAATTTTTGAAAAGTTTGCGATTCTAACTTTACGGAGGTCATATCCGCGCACCCAGAGTGACGTTGAATGAACCCCTATTGACGAGAGACATTGCGGCTGTATGGACAAAAGGAACCATACGTAAGTGCCCCTTGGCCCCATTCACCCAGCTGTATCAGCGCCCCCTCTCCTGCCGAAAAGACTATCATAGGCTCTAGCTATAAGGGAATTTACAAGGTAGGAGGGTATTATCCTATATGCTTCTAGAATTCATTGCAACAGAGAAGTATGTATTAATTGATGAAAGATGGACTAAGAGTGCAGATGTCTCTTGAAAATTTAATAGCGCACAATTTACGCTCCTTTTCATGTAATTTGTTCCTATTCAAGTTTGGCAATTCTTTCAAAATGATAAATACATCTCTTCCCATATGTAATGATCGTTCGTTTCGAGACCAAAACCCCAGATGCAACGTTGCCAAAAAAGTGACAAAGAATAAACTTGTATATGGAGTGCAACGGTGCCGATAGAAAACATTTTGTAAGTCCAAATTAAAATAAGGAATTGTAGCGCGTGAGATTTGGGGAAAATTGAACATAATCATCCGGTAGAGCAGAAATTATGAAATGAAATAAAACAAACGGCATCAAATTCGGTCAACGCATTCGGAAGATATAAATTGAAATATAATTGGAATTTTTTAATAACATGAACAAAAAATTAAAAGGGTTTTTTAAGAATTGTGACAAAACGCACGGACCGATTTTGCTGAAACATTGGGAAATAAACTAAAATACGGGGAAGACGACAAAATTAGTGTCAACTTTGTCGCATGTTCGGAAGCAGAGTAATGATAAAATATTTGGAAGTTACAATGAACCCAAAAGGATAAACAAATGATGCCATGTTAAGAAGCGAAGAAAGTCTTTTGGAAAAAGGAAAAAAGCAAAAATTAAAATGGTTGGGGGGAAAAAATTCCGATGTGAAGTCAGATGTGTCGTGGATACCGGGGTGAACGCTTCGTGTGCGCGAAATTAGCGTGGTGATAAGTTTTTCAAAAGTGTAGGAATTTAAATAGAAAATAACGTTGTGATGTTTGTTGGAACTTTGAAATACTAGGAAAAGGAACAAAATTCAGGAGTAATTTGATTTTTTTTAGTAGGACTTTATGTGATTACGAAGAACGAGATGTATTTTATTTCAGTGTAAGAAAATTCAACGCGACGAACATTTCGTTATGGGATATAAAAGAATAGATACCCGGATCAGTACAATTAGACGATTATTTTTAATATAAATAGAGGCGAGCAATAGTAATTTCAAGAAGTGACGTGTTTGACGACACGCGAGAAGTAGTTGTTTTTCGTTTTGTCTGTTTTGCCGAACAGTAGGCTACGAACACATATAATTTTATTAGTCAGTGACGGACTGGCAGCTGAATGGTAACAGTGATGCGAATAATAGCGGTTTGCGAGAAGTGGTGACCGCGACCGCGAGCAGGAGTGGACGGCGACCGCACATCGAGGAGCATTGGACGGCGGACCAGACATCTTTGTTACGAGAGCTGAGCCGCAAAACAGGGAAGTGACACGCGTATGTGTGTGTGCCTGAATTCCTTGCAGATGCTTCATTTGAAGACGCATTCCATAACTAAAGAGAATTATCGAAGATCAAGTTTTGTCAATAGAATTAAAGTAAGAAATGGTCAAAAGAAAAGTAGAGAATGCGCATTCGATGTATGAATGGTATTTTTATATTGTTTTGTGTTATTGTGTGTGAATGATTTTCGTTGTTGTGTGTTATTTTCTTTTTTTGTTTGGAATGTTTATGTTATAGGGCACTATGTACTAGTGTAGAAGGAAAGACGGTGGATTGTCGCAGTATACAATGAAAAGAGGGAAAGCTAGAAAATATTAATAAACGATCGAACCAAAATGTGGTTCGTTTTTATCGATTGAAAATATTCGTCGTCATTTACCCTAGCACGCACAATCCAGTCACCTCGCTTGGATTCCTGTATAGGACCACCAACTTATCCATGGTATAAGATAGTCGAAAAAAAGGGAAAAAGGGATTCATTATATATGACTGTTCAAAGCGCGGGCAAGGATAGCGTAGAGAGGTTAACCGAGATATAGAGATATATTACATACGGTTGCCCAAAGAGGGCGAGGATAAGCGGGGACAATAGAGATATATTACATACGGTTGCCCAACGAGGAGGGCGAGGATAAGCGGGGATAATAAATATAGATACATTACACATATATCCCATTAATTTCTTTATTTAAATTAACTTTTTCTCATGACTTAATGAAATCCCTTATGTTATTCATCGTCCCCAGCAAATGTATTAAAGGGCATGTGGGTCTGCTGAATCAAGCGGTAGCGTTATAAAACCCTCTTCTGAGAACTCTGTTGCTCGATCTTTCTCCATATTTTGAAAGACTTTATAAATGATCAGTCACCAGTTGTCAACTCATTAGTTGTAAAATAAGTCAAATGTATAACGGTTGTAGTTTTGCATATTTGTTGAGTCATTTCTATAACTTACAGCCATCACACCAGTAGCGGTATCTAGTGCATCAACTGATGTCACTGCAGCGCTTCTGACCGGGAGGTCCTAGGTTCGAGTCCTGACGGCGGCAGATTTTGACACTAGCTTTTCAGTTAGGTCAATTCAGTGCTGTTGGAGAGAATTCAAGGGGCCGGCTGCTGCACATACACCTTCTGCAGCACGCATGGAATTTCATTTAACTGCAGTTTCACCATGGTTACAATGTACTTAGAAATTTCCAGTTGACTTGTGATATTTTTTCTATTATGTTTGTAAAAAATATTACAATCTCGTTTCACATTTAAGTTATCTGTACATTTTTCCCCATTTCTCCTGTTCATTGTAACTACCTTCATTTCATCACATTTTTTCATGGTCATCCCAACAACAACCATTTCAGAGTACAGCCTCTCAATTAACAGTTTTCCAAATTATTTTGTATCATAATCTGGACTTCCCGCCGCCTTTTTTGCCCTCCAGCCCTGCTCAGCGTCCCGACGCCTCCTACCTAGCATATCTCCACACCACTGCTCTGTCTGTCTCCACACCACTGCTGTGTCTTCAATAACTTTTCCAGTCGTTTTGTCTCACTCTCACCCGTACATTCTACTCTATCATCCCGTTACACAACGACCCATCTGCTCCATGCCACACACTCCCTCCCCGATTCCTTCGTTGAAATTTCGTCTCCACAACCCCTCCTACTACTTTGTCCTGTTTCACTTCCAATCCACCTCATCCGGCACCAACGCCCCCACCCAGCTCCACCCAGCTCCACCCCGCTCACCCAGCTCCACTCAGCTCCACTCAGCTCCACTCAGCTCCACTCAGCTCCACTCAGCTCCACTCAGCTCCACTCAGCTCCACTCAGCTCCACTCAGCTCCACTCAGCTCCACTCAGCTCCACCCAGCTCCACACAGTTCCATCAGCTCCATAGCCCCCCGCCACCACCCAGCTCCACCCAGCTCCACCTGAACCCGCCCGACCCCTTTCGGGCTCTAGCCGTCCCATTCCCCCTCCATCCTCCCCCCCAAACCTCGTCCCCCCCCCCTCCTCGTCTCTCTCCGTCCACCCCACCCCTATCCCCCTCGCCTTGTCTCGCTCGGCCTTCCCGGCCCGCGGCGCCGTCTCCCGCCAACACGGGATTATATTCAGAAAGAAGCTTACTCGGGATTAGCGCAGTACGTTTCAGCACTCCCTGATTTAGTGCGGAGCCCCGTTGCAGGTTTTACCGAATCGCCGGCGGCAGATCGGCGCGGCGGGCGCGCAGCTGGGACGCACTGGCGGGGCCGCCGCGCCGCCAATCAAGGAGGCCGATGCCACCGCCGGGGGGAGGGGGGCAGGGGGCTTGAACGAGGCCAACGCGGGATTCGGTCGATAAAACGATACAGCGAATTGATCATATGTTTGGTGTGCTGCGAGTAGGTGAAGATAGGGGGAGTGGGATGGAAGGAAGTAGGTGGGGATGCGGGCGAGCAAATGTAGAGGGTTTGGGTGGTGTTGGGGGGGGGGGGTGGGTGGGGGGTGTGGGGTTGGGGTTGGGGTTGGGGTTGGGGTTGGGGTTGGGGCTGGGGCTGGGTTGTGGTTTTTGGGGTTGCGATGGAGCTGGGATGGCACTGAAGTAGTGTAGGACGTGGGTGGGAGAGTGATGGGATAGGATGGGGGCTGGATTGTTTGGGACCGGAGTTTGGACCACCCTTCCTCTCCCCATGCCGTACCCTTCCTACACCAAGCTACCCTTCCCGTGCACCTATTCCGGCAGCAGTCCTCCCAATGAAAGTTGTGGTAATCTGTGATAATACCTTATCCACACGTCGGCTGCTCTATGGCTCACGTAGCTGTAAGGCCCTTCTCGAACAAATTCTTCATTGAAGTAAAGAGTGAACCCGTATGCCAATCTCAGCATTTAATAACACTATATTGTGATAAACCAAGAACCCCGGGTTTAGTTTGAATGAAAAAATTAGCATCCAGCGGAAGGAACAATGAATATCATTGTATGCAAATTAGTAGTCAAAGAATACGCGTTGTTAGGACGACCGATCAACGAAGTTCAAATAAACAATTCTGTGCTCCATTGAAAATGAACAGTGTACCATTGACTGATGTTAAGGCAACAAAATTTTTAGGTCTCTCAATTCAGTCAAACCTTAAATGGAACGTCCATTTAAATGAATTGAACACAAAATTAAGTTCATTATGCTACGCGTTCAGAATTCTTGCAAATTCAGTCAGCCTTCATACTGCTCGTTGTGTATACTTCGCGAATGCTCATTCCCGCCTGAGATATGGCATAATATTCTGGGGAAATACATCTTATAGCTCGAGACTTTTAGATTACAAAAACGAATTGTACGAATAATAACCAAATCCCACCCACGTGATTCATGTAAGCTCTCTTCATTAATATAGAATTTTACCATTACCGTGTCTTTTATTTACGAATCAGTGGTTTTGTAAAAATGACTTGCTCAAGGGCGGGAATATATTTTCAGAAAATGCCGAAGTCTATTACTATAACACTCGGCGTAGAAATCATATTCATCAGGTGACAGTATCAACAGCTCATTACAAAAAATTCACATACAATACATGTACATTATTTTACAACACTTTGCCAGATGACATTAAACGATTAAATTCAATAGAAAAGTTTAAATCCCAAGTGAAATCGTTTCTGCTGCATAACTGTTTCTATACAATTAGAGACTATACTGAGCATACAAGAAAAGAACATTAATTTTAAATAAATTATTGTAACAACTATTGTACTACAGCTTCCGGGTCAATGATCCCCATCTCGATCAGGTTTTTCGTCCAGTTTCCCTGATCCATTGAGCAAATGCTGAGATGGCCCTTGTTTTGTTTCTGGACATAAATGTAACTTCATTTCTGTGCACGTCTTCTAGAATTCAGTGGGAAATACAATTATTCAAATTATCGTTTCCATGTTGTCGCGGCAGGAAGTAATAAGAGCCAAAATTTATTGCTTATTTTCTTGAAAATAGATTTTATTACATGGGAGTTTTTTTGTTGTTTTTTTCTCCCTTTCAAAATTCAAAATTTATTGCTTATTTATCCTTGAAAATGGATTTTATTACATGGGGGTTTTTTTGTTTTTTTTTCCTTTCAAAAATTCAAAATTTAAGTAGTATATGACTTGGTGTAGGGATCGCAGAATTTTGAAAATGTGCACACATTTCACTTTTCCCCATAGCACGTCATACGCAGTTTTTAACTGTTTTTTGACGTAAAATAAATAAATAAATAAATAAATAAAAGAAGTGTAATATTCTATTCTTGGTGTAATAGCGCTGGACTTGGTGTCATAGTCATATAGATATGGCTCCACACAGATATGCAAAAGGTGTAGAGAAGGCATTGAAAGCCGTGTTATAAGGGCGCAAGGGATCAGTCTCTAAAGAGATTTTGAAGCGAGCACACGTAAGCGGTTGGTGAGGTGCGAACGGATTTTCAGCATAGACTGGGTGTTATTTTAGTGATACTGAGGCGGGAATTTATGATTAGTTCGAGAGCTTGGTATTTTTTAAACTGTAGTATTAAATTGTAATTTGAAATTTTATTAATGTAGTAGTTGGAATTTCAAATTAAAATAGACTCCGTGTTTCGAGGGAATGTATATTAGGGTAGATCCGTAGATGGAAGTATTTTTCAGTAAGTAGCTGAAAACAGTCAGTTGGGAGTGTTTCATGCGAAACACAGATAGGGAACGTTGAGGCCGCGTATTGATTTTATGTGATATATTAAATCCTATTGAGACCAAATCGTTGACATTCTGAAACATTTTAAATTTATTTTAATGATAGGCAAGAACGCGAGAATTGTAATTCAAAGTAATTCATGGACAACATTCTGCCTGTCAGCCGAGAAGCTACCTCACAAGTTATTGTAGTAAGCTTACGAACTATACTCAAACCCGTACGGTGTTTTAATGTTCCACAATGAAAAAGTAATTCTTATGACATGAATAGAATTTGTAATATATAAGAATAAATGTTACATTTTTATTGTTGAGAAAGGCTAATAATTTATATTAGTTGCCATCAGTCTAATAATTGGTTTCAGTCAATAGAACTCCCAGGAATTGTGATTCTGTATAGAATTACACGTCCTCATGCAACAGGTAAGGAGTAATATGTTGTATGTCGAACCCATGATTAAATTGGAAGTAAATTTAGTAAATTAGTTTTAATATTGATAACATTTGTGAGAATATCAGGGCAAGGTAGAAATAACAATATTAACAAATAGCAATGGAAATAATCCCCTTCACAGTATTATATGTTTGTTGAAACAGATTTGACAATAGTAAAAATATTAGAAGAGACAAGAGAAAGAGTATTTTGCAAATGGCAACCCAACGTGGGATAAGAGAAGAAGTATTTCACAATATGATAAAAGTTGCTGGATGAATTGCAGCTGAAAATGAATTACATGGAACTGTGAGACGACATAGAAGCATCCAAGATTGTCTTCTCGGCTTGAAATAAAGCTGCGAAATAAATTATGTCCACGAGAGATCTTCTTACCTTAATTATTGATCTACCAACTATTAGTATTAAAACACCACTACGTGCTAAAACGTAAGAATTTTAGTGAAATTAAAAGGGAAGTTATGCCCTCAACAATGATTCATAAACAAAATGTGAACTTTGTAACCTAGCACAACACATACTGGTAGTTAACCTTGCCTTCAGATTTTCGGGCATTCAATGAGTCAGTTGGAGTCTCAAAACTATTATCTTACTGGTGTTCTAAAGTAATACAAGTTGAGGATATAGGAGTGGGTAGATTTCGTAGATTGGTATGAAGTATACAAATAAAAATGCAAGTTTGCTTAAATATTAAGCTAGGTATAAGGGCAAAATTGGAAACTAAACAGCGGTTGAGGCAGTCGAAACAAAATTAATTTTCTCAAGTGCTATAAATTGGTTAAATAAACAGAGACTATTTTGCTAGGAAGTTAAGGAAGGTCAAAATATGAGCAAACCAAAATAGTAGCTATAAGGAACACTAGTTGCACTGGGGATCATCAAATGCATTAAAATTATTCTGTCCATGTATAATATTGTAGACAGAGAAAGCAAAACTAACAAACAAAAGAAATTTTCGAATGAATATATTAATGTATAAATATTAACCGTTTGTTTAATTAAGGAATTGTATAAAAACCAAAAATTACAAACTTCGTAGCCGTACTTCAGAAATTCATTCATTCAGACTGCTATACGACTTGCAGGGCCTACAATTAGTAACTTAAAGTAGTGAAAAAATACTTCGAGATAAAAAATAAGTGTCATGTCTTTGGATAATTTCAGTTCCAAAGTCCATTGCCCTTTCGAAACTCTTCTTTGTATGTTCGCCGCATCAACGTGCTCACCAAAGAGCACACTCTTTGTTCCAATGTTTTAAAACCCTTTCAAAAATTTGGTTCATTTTCAGCATACTGCTCTGATGTCGCGGCACTGAGGGGTAATACAGCTGGCCCATCCTTTTTCGTTTTCCGTCTCATCTGCTTCTTCAGTGAAGTATCACCTAATTAAGAATTGTCTTTTTAAGCAACGAAATAATAACAGCGTGAAATACGCCTCTCTTCCGGGAACATATAAAGAAACCCAATTAGCTCGAGTTTTCAGCTCGAATGAAAAGTCGTAATTAATCTATTCATTCCTCCAGAGTTTCCAGATTCCTCCGGTGTCTTCTATCTCGTCCTGAACGCTCCTTTTCCGTCTCCATTTTGCTCTTGAACCCAATCCGACGTCACGACTGGAGATCACGAGAGGGCCGCTTTGCGATCTTCTTTTTTTTTAAAATAAAGAAACAAAACCCATTATCCCGCGCCTTTCGCCGCCGTCGCGTTTAGTACACAGGCCGGCCGGTAGGGACGCGGTGATCGAGACGTGGGTTGCATGAAGCGGCGAGGGCGGGTTGAGGGGTAAGAAATTGGATCCGTCGCGCGGATTGAAGTTCACTGGCCTTGAAAGCTACGCTCCAGATAAGCTGCGAGCTTTGGGAAGCTGACGCTCGCGGATGCTGCTTTGATAACATTGATTTTAGTTACAGTTGCCGCTCTCCTGCGCTGCTTGCTAATGTCTTCCCCACTGTCTTCCCCAAGGGACGCTGTGACTTAACTCCGGTTATTCGATTCATGTCCTTCGATTCATTGACTCATTCGAATCATCGCACATTGTAATTGGGTGATCGACGCACACGATGAAGGCGATGACGCGTGCTTATGACCGGGAGGTCTCAGTTCAAGTTCCACGGTTTTTGGTTGTGTCAATGAAGCACACTATTTCCGTGTGACTGGAGAACAATTCTGGCAGCCGGCTGCTCTGATAGTAATTTCCCGTGTTCTTTCCTATCAACACCAGGCAAATGCCGGAGCAGCACCATAAACAACGGGTCACGGACTGCACGCTATCTTTTCTTCACCTTCTTTGTCATATCTTTACTTTTTACACGTTTATGTTATCACACATACCGGGAGACCAGTCGGAAGCATAGAGTTGTCCTGGTTGGGGAGGTGCCCTGAAGATAGGAGATACCTGGCTGAGGAAAATCCCGCGTATAGGACGGTACCGGATATCACTATCCACCGGTCGGCACCGGATATCACCGCCATAAAATTTGCATGACGATTTTGGGACTGGTGATAGTTGACGCGCCCATAACCACTATTCAATCAATCGTCTAATTGTCTCTTTCTATTCATTTTCTTCTTGCACTCGCCGGCTTAATTTGTCTCATCGTCTCATGTGACTCAATGTCTCATGGGTGCCTTCTTTAATTCCTTCAGTGGTATCTTCGATGCCGCCATCATCCAAGCTGCGTTTTGTCTTTGCCTTCCTCATCTCTTTCGGTTCTTGGTAGTCTGTCGCAATCTTCGTGCATCCTGCTTCACTTGCCTCGTTCTATCTCAATTCTATGTACCACCCCAGCTGACTGTTCCCTTCCTATCACTCCCCGATTCACATCGTCTCTAACCAGTTGATTGATCTACACTTTACACCCGTCCACCATATCTCCATCTCGCCAACTTTTCTCAAACCTCAAGCTCCTCAGTTCACGCCTTATCGCTTCGCAGTTCCTGTCTCGCCTCTTACATTCCCCTTCCTTCTTATCCCTGTCTTATTTTGTCTCGTTTCCTGGTCTACCTTGTCCTTCCCATCATGAACATCTGGCCCTAGTGCCATGCCGCCCTTTTACGAACGGATATCTGCCGTCTTCTTTTAATCGTTCTCTTCTTATACTCTCCCATTGCGTTATACTCTACACTACCCTTACACCATTTTTTTCTCAGATTAGTCACCACCCATCCAGTCTTTATCACCCATCCTCCACATTCTTCAGTACAATTCTCATCATTATGCTCCTTTATTCCCCAAAACCCCACTTCACTTCCTGTTGTTTCATACGATGATCTACTTGCTTCCGACTCACTATCCCTATCGGCCCGCCCACGCAGCACTAGCCAGTCTCATCGATTCTCAACAAACCCCCCTCCAGCCTCTAAAATCATGCTTCACCCTGTTCGGAACGTCCTCAGCCCAACTCGACTTTCCGCCTCTGCCACTTTCCCAAAGTCCCCACCATTTCCACGCATTTCTTCCTCCCCGGAATCGGTTTGCTCATATCTTGCAAGTTTAAATGGCGACACCGGCGTGCATCCGCCGCCGCCCCCAGTTACGCCCCTACCACCCTCGCCTGCTACGCCGCGCCCCCTCCCCCCCACCGCCCCTCCACCCCGCCGCCCCCTCCATCCCGCCGCCCCTCCACCCCGCCGCCCCCTGCACCTCTCCGCCCCCTCCACCCTGCCGCCCTCCAACCCTGCTACCCCCTCCACCCCACCGCCTCCTCCTCCCGCCACCTCCTCCACCCCGCCACCCCCTCCACCCCGCCGCCCCCTCCACCCCGCCGCCCCCTCCACCCCGCCGCCCCTCCACCCCGCCGCCCCCTCCACCCCGCCGCCCTCTAAATCCGCCGCGCTCCGCCCCGGCAACTTCTCCATCCCCGCCCGTACTGCTCGCCGTCCCTCCACCCCGCCGCCCCCTCCACCCAGCCGCCCTTCCATCCAGCCGCCCCCTCCACCCCGGCACCCGTCCACTCCACTGCCACGTCAACCCTGCTGTCTCCACCCTCCAGCAACCTCGCCCCCATCCGCCGACCCTGCTGCCGCCGCCGCCGCCGCCACCGCTCTATTGAAAACGAGAAGATTTTCGAGTACTTAGAGTTTATCCAAAATAGAGGATTAAGACGCCGCGCAAATTGGTTTAGTTAAGTTAAATGGGACTTGGGGGCCGCTCATGCGGGAGAGGGGTGGTTCGCCGCGCGGCGAGCTGCCAAGCCCTGTCCGCCCCCGCAGCCCGCGCTCGAGTCAGCGGCGCTGCATGTGCTGGCTGGACGGGCGGCCGCCAAGCCGAGCTTTTGCCACCTCGTAGTCTCTCGCAAGTGCAGGTCCTTCTCAATGCGTTGCGTAAGATCTTCAAAACTTAATTGGCAGAATGCTCATTTCATGTGCCCTGTAGCGAAATTGTTTCCGCTGCTGTTCGTATACTTGTTCTAGCAACAATCTAGCTGAAACTAATAGATGAGATCCGAATGCAAAGGTTCTTGGTGGTGTGACTCGAACGTTACTGTCCCTCCCTAATTGAAATTCGTTACAGACGGAGGTGTATTGGGCTGACTTGGATGGACGGTGTAGTAATCCTTCCATTTCATGACCGACACTGGAATGCTTCTCAGAATCTACTGAGTGTTGTTTCCCGGCACGTCAGTTGTCATTATTTCCGTTAGTGTATATAGCACGTCGGTTATCATTTACACCTGGAGGTGGCAGTGTGCCTGCTCCCAGTGAATAGTGGGCACTGTCCGCGCTGAAACACGCTCTGTGCTCCTCACAGATCTTCACCGCTCTGTGCTCCTCACAGAACACAGAGTATGGTGCATGTAAGTGTAAATGGGTGTGGAAAGGTTGTGTTGAGGTTGCAAAATATTGGGAGAGCCGTTTTTGAAGATAATGTGCCAGAGAAACTATTTATCGTCTTTTCGTGCAGTCTTGTCATGAGGGAAGTTTGAAAATTACAAATATCCAGATTGTTAGCATTCCTTGGCGTAAGCATAATTAAATGTTAAAGGAATTGTCAATGTTACTTGTCCGGGAGAAAAGGAAATTGTTTTCCTTCTGGTTTTCTGTCGGAATTCGTGCGTGTGAGCTAAGGTTACGCGCAAAAAATTCTGTTTACAAATTCTAGAGATCTCGAGTTGCAACACCAACCTCTGTCCAACTGAATTGACTGTCAGTGAACTCGATACATACGCGTGCATTACCACCTTTTTACACGAGTGAGGTAAGTCGCCACAAAACTGCTCGGCTTCTCTGATTTTCAAACAATGTGACTTTGTCGCATCTTACGAAGAAAAGAGTTGAATTCTGAGAGGTTGTGGACAATGATTCGGCGCTGTGGGTCTGGTCCATGACGCGCTCTCACGGTCATCTTTCAAAGCAGTTGAAACAGACGAAATGCATTTCTTTCCTCTCTGCAAGGTTTTGAGTGAATATTAACTCCAGCCGAACGTTTGAAATGCGCCCGTTATTGTGACTCGAAGAGTAGTTAAATTGTTGTATTGAAAGTAAGGGCCAAATTTGAATTAATGCCCATGTGTCAACAGGTTGCATGGCTCGTTTATTAGGGTACTGTTTCGGCATTCATCTGAAATGAATATGAGAAACCACGAAAAACAACTACCCATCACAGCAGCCGACCGCTAGAATTTTTCTCTAGAGAGGGACTGAAGTTGACGTAGCTATTTAGCTAGTGGCGAAAATCCGCCACCCTAGAACATCCCGATCAGAGTCACTGCATACAAAGGAGTAATCCTGTCTGTGAGCTAAGCTGAACACATATAAATTACACAAAATATAGTCGGTAGTTTATGGCTTATTTCGCTAAATTTGGCCTCAACACTGTCATTGTTATCTCGACGCCGCTCGTCCTTCTCCGTCATCCCTCAGCCGCTTACACTATCTCTCCATTTTATCCTCACTCCAATCTTCCCACTCTCCGAACTGACATGACCCTCGCCTACTGACTCACTCTCGCACTCATTTGTCCCCATCCGTCTCTTCTACTCACAACACTCTTTTCGCTATTTCCCTCGCCCACTCTCGCTTTCACCCACCTTCGACCGGGAGCGGTGGCTCAGTGCTTCAACTGATGTCAATGCAGTGCCTCTTACCGGGAGGTCGTACGCTCTAGTTCCGACGGTGGCAGGATTTTCGACACTAGCATTTCTCAGCTAGGTCAAATTTAGTCGGTGTCTGGAAGTGCGTTTTAGGAGCTGGCTGCTCTGATCGGTAGTTTTCCATAGTCTCTCTGATCAACACTAGGCGAATGCCGGAGCAGTATCCTAAAACACTGGCCACGGACCGGCGCCATCTTTCCTCCTCTTCCTTGTCCTGTCCTCCCCGTTACACACACATAGACTAACTGCACTACACTACCACACAAGCCGGGTGACCGATCTGGAGCTTAGAGCTTGTCCGGGCTGGTGTGGATCCCTGATGGTTTGGAAATACGTGGTTTAGGAAAACTTTGCTAGTCGACGGTAAGTCGGCGTCGGATCTCGCCATCCAGTGGAGGAAGATTACAGTCACCTCCCTATGAAAAACATGCTCTACAATTACGGGACTAATGACCTCGTATTGACGCGCCCGTATCAGTCACAATAAATCGATTATCCAATATAATCATTCAGCCACCTTCGTCCGTTTCTTCGAGCGCGTAACCACTAACCATCCCCACCCGACTGTCTCATCTGCATGCGGGGTGTTGGCGCGCTCTGTCTGTCTGCTCTCCTTAGCGGTGAGCGCGCTCGCGAGCGGCGCGTGGTGCGAGGGCGGAGGTCAGAGGTCAAAGGCGAAGCGCAGCGCTGCACCCGAGGGCGACTAGGGCGGCGCACGCAGCGTCTGTATCGAACGCAGCAGGCTTTGAAGGAGGGTCGCCGCCCGCGCGCACGGCCACGACACACGACACCGCCACGCGCGCGCAGCCCCAGGGTCATGGCATCTGGATTTAATTCATTAATTAATTGATTGATTTGTGCGTGATCATTCTCGTAAATGTAGTGCATATTTTGGTCGTTGGATGTATAGGTGAACTTCCCCCATTGGATGACGAGATTCAGCACCGACCGACACGTCGGCATGCTGTTTTCTTCTACCAGGTATCTGTAACTAGCGGGGAGTCGCCCCATCCGGGACCTGCTAGAGCTTCCGGGATGTATGACTGTGTGGTGTGTGTAAGGGGAGAGGATAGGATAAGTGATAGGAAGGAAAGATCGCGCATTGATCGTAGCCCGAATGCTTCGTAATTCCCCTGATGTTGATTGGACAGACCAAGAGTAACTACCGATAAGAGGAACCGGTCGCTAGGATCAGAGAACGGTTGAATGCGACATAGTTATGTAGCTATACTGCGGTTTTTACACAGCTTGTTTGAAGTAAATCAGCTGTTACGGTGTCATCAAATCGGAAGGCTGAATGCCACCATTATGTCACTGTAGGGACGTGTCAGGTCCCGAATGTCAGGCACCGTAACAGCTGATCAAATGCCAGACGCAGCAAAATAAATACCGCAGTTAAGTGTCGGAAATTCTGTCTGGAATCCCTCACCGTCGAGACGGAAGCCCTAAGGTCTCCCGGTCAGAGGCACTGCATTGGCATCAACTGACACTAGGCCTATGAACGCACGTGCTTAACTGCCACCGTGCGTCCTACCTCGCAGGAAGAGTACCTTGTATCCACTTGGGTGTTAACTACAATTTTATCTACTTGGCTGTTCGGGAGACGCCGCATCCTTGGTACAATGTTTCGGCTGTCATGCTGCGACCCTCCTCGGGGCAAAATGCGGAAGGTCGTAGTACAACGTATGCAACAACTCTGCCAGGCCCCATTTTGGCCATCATTAGCATCTATGCCTAGGACTCGGCTTTTTCCTGACAGCCAAGCAGTTGTTGCTTCCTGCCGCGGAAGCCTGTGTCTACAATTTACTTGTTTCCTTTCTAATGGCCAGGATATTTAGGATGTGAAATTTAATGCTAGATACACAAATATATTACAAAAATCTTCCACGTTGGAACGTTGTACGACGATCTCTTAAAGGAAAAATAGAAAATATACGCAAATATAAGTCTATAATGTAATGGTCATTTCCAGGCTATTGTGGGGTTCAGAAACTTTTTAGTACTGGATGATAGAAATTGCAACGTATTACATACGAAGATGAAAGTAAGACATATGTATGTCGTCAGGAATTTTTTCGCCAAAATTAAACCAAATAACTACATTGGATTTGGTGTATATTGTACAGTGGAAACTAGTACCGAAAATAATTCGCAGTATTTGAAATATTGAGATAATCTGTATTACTCATCAGACTACTTACGTCGAATACACATTTTTAAGCATTCTCCTGTAGAATTATTGCAAAGTCATAAAATAATTTTAATTAATTTCAATTGAAATAAATTTGACCTTGGATTCAACTGAGATCTGATTACTATTATAACGTGAATGACATTAAAATAATTTAAAAAATACTACCAGCAGTAATTTAATATTACAAAAATATCACAAAAAGTAAAAAATAAACTCTGTGATGTTTCACTTTTAAAATTACCCTCAAAATCAATTATCAAAGCATTTTTCTTGCTAAAATCAGGCCAGTGTTCCTAGAAACATATCACTTTTCTATCAGATCATCTTACTTCTCTCTACTGGCCAATCCTAAGCTGTGTACATCAGACGGAGGCGGAGGCGTGCTTTAAAAGCGCAATTTTTCATTGATATGATTCTAACGCATTATTTGGCGCAATCTAAAATATATGGACAAAATTACATTCTTATTCAATATCATTTGTACATTGGAAAGTTCCACACCTGTTACAAATCGCCCATGGTTTGACGTATGAAGGCGATATACTGGTATGTTTCTTAAAAACAGTAAAATGTAGTTTTGAGTTTTAAATAACTGCGTGATCATGGTCTCCTTTGAATGCTAAGGTTTAACTAAGTCTCACAACTTTAATCAGCGTTTTGTCATTTAATCGCCCTTAAAAGAGGATTTTCAAATCAATGTATGTGTGATGAAAGATTGTAAGTTGGGTAAAAATAAGTTATCAACCCCCTGAAAGGAGATTGCAGTGCGATGTTAGTCTTAACACTTGGCTTTAGGTTGAGTAGTCTCACTGACTGGCATGGCGTTAGTCGCTCAAAGAATAAATAAAAATTTACTTAATCACACTCATGAATAGCTCCGTTTGCAGAGCTATTGATTAAGATGAATGCAAAGAGTTTTGCGGAAAGTTCTAAGCTTGAATTTTTTATGTTCATGGCTGTAAGCTGTAATCTGAAGTCTAAGCTCTGGAAGCTATTATGTCCTTAAACTCAGTTTTCCAAAAAATGATGCCATTATTGTTTTCGATTTATGGACTCTAAAATTGTATCCTTTGGTCCACATCCAAAAATAGAGGTCTATTATTGTCCCCCTATCATTCACGCTCAGGGACCGATACAACGCTCAGGCATATTTATGCTACATATGTTCTTTCGCGGCCTGAGTTAATACATTGAGGATTTCCCTACCTTGGAAAATTCATCTTTCAAACGGACGTTCAACTACTGCTAACACTACTTTAGGAACCCAGTGTGTTATATCCATATCTTTGATGCTTACGTCTCAATATTATCATGTTTCATACTTTATTATATCGTATGATCTTGAATGTGTATGCTGCTTGTATTGCTCTGAGCATCCACGTCAATTTCTGCCATAATATTTGTTTCGTATTTTATGTTTAAAAAGTGGAACACATTATTATAAAATGACATTAATAAATAAGCCAATTTCCAAAATTAACGTATAATTAAAATTCTGAAATGTCCGCATTACTGTGATAATGTAAATTAATGAACAGAAATATTATTAGAGATCACATAGAAAAATAAATATCGGCAATAAAAAGAACAATTTATGAAAATATTGGTTGAACTGGAGAGTACCTGATGCATTATACCTCGCCGAAATATAATACTAATAAATACAGGAAAGCAGATGATTTAGTGCATTATTGAATGTGAACATGTATACTTTGCATATGTTCTCGTTTTCTTGGGAGATCTGTTGTTATTTGTGTTTAAAAAAATACGAGTTTATATCCAAAACATAGATAAAAGAATATTCAATGTATTTGGGATGCGACCGAATTATACCTTGCTGTTTAAAAGTTTACAAGACTAGAGGTGCTCCTAAATATTCTCACTTTCCGAACAGAGACTTTAGCTCATAAAATAAAAACGCGCTATAAAACAATGCAAATTTACTAAAAAAATTACTTTCCCACGTTTAAAATATGTAATGCTCATTTATAAACTGAACTTTTCACTTCAGAAAGTTTCAATGGAGCACTGACCAACTCCAATTTTCTCTTCCCGCAAGGAGAGAATATTTTAGAAAATATATGAATAATAATAACACCAACAACTATTATAATTATCATTATCATTATTATCATTAGTATTATCGTTATTATTAATATTATTATTATTATTATTATTGTTATCATTATTATTATGATTATTATTATGATTATTATTACGTGTATGAAATCTCCAGCACAAGTGTCTTAATCGAAAGTTGAGCGTGCAGTCGTAGGTAAACGTCTTTTAAAGTAGTTTCTCCTTGTACCTAAATCGAGCAATAATCGTGTCTCCCCTTCCGTCGCGCGTCGCCCTCAGTGGAAGGGCGTTAGCGGCCACTTCGCGGCGGCGAGTGCGCGCGTTCGTGCACGTCGGTGGCGGCGGCGTGGGCGGGGGGAGGGGGCGAGAGGGCGGGGCGCCGCAGAAGTTGTGCGATTGGCGCCACCCGAAAACTCGCGGTTCGACACGCGGTGCCAGTTGCAGCGCCGCCCGCAACTTGCAAGTTGGCGCCCCCGCCCTCTAGGCGCCGGAGCCCACGCCCCTCCGACGCCCTCGCCCTTGCCCTCGCCCTCGCCGCCAGCCCCGACACGGCCGCTTCCCCTCGCGCCTCCGCCCACCGCCGCCGCTCGCGCCTCTTCTGTCGGCGGCGCCTTGGCTTCAGATTCCACCCTCGCCCCTTTCCTTTCCCCTTGCTTCACCTCGCCCCCCACCCACCTTGGCCTTCACCTTCACCCTGCCTTGCCTTGCTCTGCCTTCGTCTTGCCTTTGCCCTCGACCTCACTTTGGTCTTCTCCTCGCCCTTGTCCTGCCCTTCGCCTTCGTCTTCACCCTCGTTCTCCCTCTCGCCCTCCCTCTTGCCCTTGCCCTCGCCCCGCTTTTGCCTTCGTCTTCACCCTCGCCCTCGCCTTGGTCTTGGCCTCGCCTTTGCCCTCGACCTCACTTTGGTCTTCGCCCTCGCCCTCGCCCTCGCCCTCGCCCTCGCTCTCGCCCTCGCTCTCGCCCTCGCCCTCGCCCTCGCCCTCGCCCTCGCCCTCGCCCTCGCCCTCGCCCTCGCCCTCGCCCTCACCCTCGCCCTCGCCCTCGCCCTGCCCTCGTCCTCGCTCTTGTCCTTGCCACCCGTCCTCAACATTGACTCGTCAACCCTCCGTCACCCTCACTCACCCCCAAACGCTTTTTCCTCACCCCTTTTCGTCACCCACCTCGTTTTCCCCACCCCTCCTTCCACCTTCCCTGCCCATCTGTCCCCGCCGCTCCTCCCCGGAATTTTCCCCAACCTTCCGCTCCGCTTCGCCTGCTACATCCGCCATCCTCACCGGTGCGGTTCCTGGACACACCGTCTCCCACCGCACCATCTCCGCTCCCTGGCCGCTGCTGCTTTTGAAGCTTTGGCTCTGCCAGCGCCGCCACCACCGCCTCCGTCACCGCCCCCGCCTGGCGCCAAAGAGCCACTTGGAGAACTGTGAAGTGTCTGCGTCGCAAGCTCAGGGCTCCAGAGTTCGTTACTCAGTTGCAGTGGCCATAGTAATCAAAGCATTGCAACAATAAATCTAAACGCTTCATTCAGGATTGCAACCAAATCTGCTTTGAGGAAACGAAAGTTAGTTTTCATGCTTAAAACTTCTTGACTTATGCTTTGTCGTCGGCACAGGTCGGTTAGCCAACAGGGCAGAAGAGTTGTCTACTCATGTTTTTCTATAAATTTTGGAAATAATTGGTTAAATAATATTTTCTATAAAATTTTGTACAATAGTTTGGAAATAATGAAATGTTAATTTTGCCAAAATTACAGCGTCACTTATTATTTACCGCCGTATACCACCGAAGGAAACTCCGAATGTCAAATTGCTTCTTCGGAGTATGAATTCTTGATACGCCAACAATGCGCTCAGTCAATTGTTTGCTGTCCGTTCACGTCTTCTTCCATATAGTCAAATAAATGATTCTAGTTAATGTTAGTGATAAATAACTATTTCTAAAAATTTCTTGACTTTTCGACTTGTCTTATGGATCATCATATATTTGCTCCTCAATTTTATATATAGTACAATATTTCGTTTGGTGTGTTGTGAATGGAATCACTTAACATTTTTCACAATGTATCAATTTTCTGCCTGCTTCATTTATTCTGCCCCCCCCCCGTGCGCCACTACCTGGTAATACAACTTTCTGGCGAACTCATCACTTACCTCATCACCGATGACGTGTTTAGCAACATGGATGCTACTTTAGAGTATTAGTAGTGTTCAATTGAACCCTATTCAGTAATGCTGACGATGTTGCCAGCCATCTTGTAGACTGTTATTCCATTTTGTTATTCCATTAGATATATTTTCTCTTCATGTTAAAAAATTGAATATCTTTAAGTCAGTTTTATTATTAATTATCACTTTTTGGTTGATGTAACTGCTCTACCTATTTCTTTCATGTTTAAATTTTTGTTTTTAATTTTTAAGTACTGTTTAGAATGTCTCACAATTTAGGGTTGCGTGATTTTTAGTGCAAATGCAATGTTTATTACCTGCAATAGTGGCTGGAAATAATGTATATTGAGTTACCTGTCTGACCTGATGGGTTTTCAGTAATTAATTTATTATTTTTATTATGATTGAAGTGTCAAGGAAAGGAAATTTCTGTTCTGTTCAATTAATAGTAAATTAATTTTGAGGTGGTATAATAGAATATGATAGAACTAACTCATCTGATTTTCTGGAATGTCTATTAACATATCATCTACATATTAAAAAAGATAGAAAATCTATCTGTTTGGGTCATCAACAACTCTATTCGTTGTGATTTCTTCTATGATTGCTGCACGTGATCATCCTACTGTCACGCCATTATACATGCTGCAGACCTACTTGTAAAATGCAAAGTAGTTTTCATGCAACATACTTTAAATAATTCCATGAATTCACCTTTACTGAGTTTAATTATTGCTTTAATATTCTCTAATTTTTAAAGTTCTCTCTAGATAAGTCCTTGGTTGGAGATAATGCATAACGTTAAAGAAATTATTTTAATTCTGAGGTGTGTTAATATCTTGGATCTTATTCACTAACTGAAATTAATCTTTGACAATTTATATGTTATCTGCAAATTGTATCAGAATTTCAATTAGAAATTTGCGTTTACTGTATGTAGGCTATCAATAAAGTTAACAACTGATCTGAGAGGATTGTTTGTCATACGGTATTAATTACTCACAAAACGTTAATTCTCACTACCCAAGTGTTAGAGGTTCTAATTTCTACAAATATGGACCAGATGTATCTACTTTTTCGATATCTGGTCCCCATGTTTTTCTGACAAAAATCCTCACATTACGCTGCAGCATAACAATACTTTTACTTTACTCCATAAGTAGGCCAGAAAATTAAAAATATCAAGGGAATAATAGAGATTTTAGTTGCAGATAAATTGACTACCGTGGTGAGAAAAATATCGTAGAAAACTACAGACGCAAGCCATGAGAGAAGTCAGAATTTGTAATTTTCATTCAGGTATCTCGTCTGACTTGAGTTGTGGTCGAAAATCTGCCTCCATTCTTACTCGACAGACGACTTATTATTATTATTATTATTATTATTATTATTATTATTATTATTATTATTATTATTATTATTATTGTTATTATTATTATTATTATTATTATTATTATTATTATCGTATGGGTTATTTTGCGGGGACTGCCCGTAGGTAGTAGACGACGTATAAGAAGCTTTGTAAGAAGACTTCATGCTCATTAAATTCACAATAAAATATTTCTATCGATTCATAGAGACATTATCGATTGACAATCGTACGTCACAATCCTATTGTCAGGTACTATAGCTGACATATCGCGTGTGTGCGGGAAATGCACTTACGGGTAGTACCATAGGACTTGTTTGTTGAAAATATTTCTTACATGGGTTGATATTTCGTCATTTTTGGTCCGTATCTTAGTCTATTCTAAACACTAATTACGAAGGAGGTGACGGTCTTATTTAATTATAATAAGAACTACAAAATTGTTTTTATAAAAGCAAGGCAAAAGCTTTAGTCCTGCTCTTACATCTAATTACGTATTTGTAACCAAAAAATAGGGAAGGAAACTTCATTTTCAATTTAGAAAAAAAAACCAACCAAGCATTTGCTTAAGCAATTTAGTAAACCTAGAAAATGTCATTCGTACCATTCTTAATCTGTCGAGTAAATTTTGTAGTCACGAGTGATTTTGCGAGGCTATGCATCCTATTAAGTTTTGCAAGCAACAAATCCGGCACATTCTTAATCGTACACGCAAAATTCCCAACAACAGGCTAACAGTAGTGACATCGCGATCGCAAACGCAATTCGTAAACAGCCATTACCGCGACCATTATTTCTGCCGTCTCTTTGAACCTATGTAAACGTATGCGTTCATTTCACCTACTGCTGCAAGTTCAAATAACGCGCCTTAGCGCCGACACAAAAGAGGTCGGTTGCCAGCAAAGGCGCTAATCCACAGATCGCATGATGATGGGGAGAAGTGTTTGTAATTCATTACGTCGTATGAGTATTATACCACGCGGCGTGCGATCTAGTGAAGTTAACGTGTGAGTTCACGAGCAATAATTCTCAAGGATTTCTTACTTAGTTTGCAAGGTGATAGGTAAAAGTGCACTTAATTAATTTTAATAATAATAAAATAATAATAATAATAATAATAATAATAATAATGATAATGATGATAATGATGATAATGATGATAATAATAATAATAATAATAATAATAATAATAATAATAATAATAATAATAATAATACTGCCTCGATGACATAGAGCAGGCCTACCTACTGGCCTCCGAAGAACTCGAGTTCTCATATTGGCTCGTATCTCGGCTCCAAGCTGCGAGGGGAATTATTTCGGGGAGAATCGCTGACCAAATTAACATTGCTTTCTAATTCATTTGCACCGACTTGCGTCCTTGCACACACAGTCGCATTGAAAGGTCGGAAAGAAAAATTTAACCCGTGTAGCTGCTGTGCCATGAGCTCCCGATTCGATGGTTGTAAGTTGTTAGCCACTCTGCAGTTCCCTACCAAAACCATTTCCCTTGTTAGAGTGACGTCCAATACAACGTAGCTCGCGACCAAACTTCGGGCTTGTCAGAAGTGATCTGGCTCTTGGTCGCTTCGCGAGCCACTGAATTGAGCAGCCCTCACGAAGGGACTTTGTGATACGTCGAAGGTGGTGGGTTCGAGTTCCGTATAAGGCATCAAATCCAGTAAATGAATCCCACAGAAGTGTTTAAGATAACTTGCCATTTTATTCTAATGTTTGTAATATTTTCATATTCAATAAAAACAGAAAGTATAATTATGAAGGGATTTTTAATGAAATGAATGGAAATTCAAGTAATGACCAGCAAGACGCAAACGAAGAATTTTATTTAACGAAATTCCTGAAAGAATAATCCTATCGTGAATTTTCAATGACTTGAACCCCTTTATACAAGCTAAAATCATAATACCTCTTACACCTTGGACCGACTATTTAAGGTTAAGACAACGTTGCTAATGAAATGCAACTTTTCTCCTTTACAGCCAAATCACAATATGAGTGATACTGCAGACTAACGTCACCCGATGACGAATGTTTTATGTAAGAAAAATTCCTCATGATAATAATCGCATGAAAAATTCTTCAACAATTTGCATTCCAGGTGGAACGCTAATGAGTCGGAGACAAGCAACTGCCGTGTGGAACACCTCGTTTTCAAAAGTAGACATTCTGCCTGTTGGGCAACTTCTCTCTTTAAAATGGTGTCTTCCGGGACCCCGATAAGGTCAAGCCACAGTATGAGCGAGATTGTAAACTGACGTGGTAACGAATCCATGTTTTAAGTAAGAAAACTCTCATTGTAATAATCACATGAAAAATTCTTGATCAATTTGCATTTCAGGTGGAAAAACTAAGCAGTTGGAGACAAGCAACTGCCTTGTGGAACACCTCGTTTTCTTCTGCCAATTGGGCAACTTCTCTCTTTAAAATGGTGTCTTACGGGACCCCAACGAGGTCAAGAAGCGCTCGCCTTGGCCGCGGGGTTGGCGGCGGCGGCGGCGGCGGCGGCGGCGGCGGCGGCCGCAGGGTGTTTTTCGGCGCGACGCGGCGCCCTGAACCCCTGGGGATCAAGGCGGCAGTGCTAACGGCTGTGACGTGGCCAGCCCTCCTAGGATTTATACGGTGATTAGCATGGGAAATTAGCATTTTAAATTCGCGCGATGTCCCGGCGCGCCGTGTTCGCCAGGGGGAGGAGGAGGAGGAGGGTGTGGGCGGCGATGGCCCCAGGGGTCGGCGGGTCTCCCGCGGAGATGGCGAGGCGACACGGAGACAGCGGCGGTTGGGGCCAGAGTGCGGGGTGGGGATGAGGTCTGTGGAGAGTGGCCAACGCGAAGCTCAGTGGGCTTCCCAATGGGACAGACTTGTAGGGTAGAGTGGAAACAGCGTAATGGCGGGAGAGAAAGACTAATGTGTCAAGTTTTGAGTGCAGTGCCGATTTCGGGTGTGGGGTACTGAGAGTGAGTAGCGTATAGTGAGGCAAGTGTGGAGTGAGAGCGTTAAACGTGACGAACGTGTAGCGTGACGCGCGTGAACGTGGAGCGTCTTGACAGCCGTGAAAAACGCAGAGCGTACAAAATAAGACCGGTAAAGTGACGAGCGTGAAATATGTTGTGAAAAAGAATGTCATTTCAGTGGTTGAGGCAGGTGAGTACAAAGTACAGATTTAGAAGTTGGTATGTGTGTGAAGAGGGGGGGAGAGAGAGAGAGAAGGTAACGGAGAGAGGGTGAGGGAGAGGGTGAGAGAGTGGAGGTGAAAGAGAAGGAGGGGGTGAGAAACAGGGTGGGAGCGAGAAAGAAGATTTAGAAAACGAGATGGGAAAGTAATGATGAAACACAAGAGTGCAAATCGAGAGTGAACTGAGAATGACCCCTGAAGAGGTGAGACTAGCGGACAAACGTTATGGCGTTATCGTTGACTATACGTTTTCTCAAGACAACTAAATACAGAGTATTGGTTCCTTAAGGTTGACTGGATTAACAAATTATGACAAAACTACAAAAATGGCTTAGCAAGACACTAGTTCGCAAGTAGTGCAAAGATGAAGTTTCCAGGACAGAGGTAGTCATTGGGCTGCTTCGATCTCGGAGAGAAGCGAATTAATATGTTGCTGCCCTAATCTAGGCTGTTGGTGAAAAACAGTCTGGATTTTCTAAAAGAGTAGAGAGTAAGTTTGTGATGTGTCGAAATCGGCGCACAAGGAAGGTTGGCCAGTCCCGCTAAACCAGTATGCGAATCCGCTGCTCCCGTTTGCGATGAAGGCGTCTGTGTCTGGCAGCAGACGTGGCCGTTTGGGTAATGAACGATACTGCTATAGAATATGCAGGAGGCACTGGGTGGCGACGGATGTGGCTGAAACGGCTGTGGAAGCAGGAGTCGTGATGGCAGAAGGAAGGTCAGGCACCGAAAACAGGCCGTCGACCCTGCCGTAATTGGGGCAGAGGAAGCCCGAAAACGGAAGGTTTGACAAAAGACGAGACGGGGCAGGAATCATTGGAGATACTCGGTGAGAAGCAGACAATGGATGAAGGAGGGACGAGAACGATTGTTACGAGGTGGAATAAGAGTCGTTGTGGTGGATGGTTTATGGAGAGTTGTGCTTGAGGGAAAAAGGTTGGAAAAAGGGATGGAGGAAAATTGGTTGGGAAGAAAGAGAAAAGGAGAATCAGAAAAGGGAAAATTCTAGTAGGAAGTTGCCCGAAATCCACAATGTCCGAGCAGTGCTATGCATAGTTACTGTTACTGTGGTCGGGGGTGGGTGAGAGACTGACGAAAGTCTGCTGGGCTATTACTGAGCAACCGTTAGCAGATGGGGTGGAGACGTCATGCAATGCGTGATGGGAGGGGGGATCCGCGGAAAGTGGCGAAAGACCACAGAGAATTAATAAGATAAAAGATAAAGATAATTTTATTTAAACCGCAATTGGGTATAACCTAGTGGCAGCTACACATAAATAAAGTGATATAACTAATTTGCAAAGTATATAATAATGGTACAATAATAAAATATAAAAAAATAATAATAATACAATAATAATAATAATAATAAAATAATAATAATAATAATATAAAAACTGATTCATAAGTTACATTAAGAAAAAGAAACTTCTATAATTTCTCTGCGATTCCCAGACTAGTAGAATTATAAATAAAATATAACATTGGGATTTGTATTGAAATCTACACTAGTTTTCGAAAACTATTAAACATTGTTTGTATAATTATTGCTAAATTTATTTTATTTTATATTGTGCTTCTTAATCTTAAATTGTCATTAATATTTGGTCTCTAACTTTGTGTTTGTAATTCAGTACTGGAGCTTCTAATATGGACAGTTTTCATATATGTTTTGGGCTTCTTAGCCTGAGGTATATTTTTTAAAATAAAATAAAATAAAATAAAAAATCTAATTCTGCCCTTATGTTTGTACAATTAAAAGCACACTGCACTGACACATCAATGCACTTCAATGCACTTCACTATGGCACTTCAATGCCTTCACTATGGCACTTCTCTTCACTATGGCACTTCTCTTCACTATGGCACTTCACTTCACTATGGCACTTCACTTCACTATGGCACTTCACTTCACTATGGTGCGGGTAGGTGAGTGACCGAGAACGATTTACGTCAGGGGGTTGGTGGTGGGTGGAGGGTGAGGAGGGATGGTGGGAGAGAGCGCGTAGCGAAGTCGTTGCCGCAACACTACCGACGGCGAAATCGAATCAACCCCGTTCGTTGGCGCCGGGTGGAGCGGGCGTCTCTCGCGAGACTGTTTGTGCACTGAAACAATTAGGGAAAGAACCGCCCGCAAACGCAGATTCGATGCGGACGCATTCAAATGCTGCTTGAATTGGCAAGACGATGAGCTACTGATACTCTTGTATACACGTTCGTAATAGAATTCTGTGGATCCATTTTATGAGTACAAGAACATTTTGGACAGTGAGTATGTGGTATAGAGATTGATGCATTCACTATCAATATGCATTTTTACTTTTATATTTTGCCCTTACAGAGATGAAAAATGTTGCAATTTATTAAATAAACATGATCTAAGGACTTTTCCCATTTTTTCTAGTTTTTGATGCCTTTGAATTCATCATTGATGCCTTATCACGACAGATCAAATTAGAAAATATCTTAAAAACATATATTACCTAAATAAAATTAAATCACTGTTTATAGGCAGCTGTACACAATAGTAAAAGTAAGAGTCAAATTAAAGTAGAATATGTTCCTATAATACAACAAAGAATTGTCAGAATAAAGAAAAAAAAATGTTAATTCGACATAATTGCAAATGAATTTATATTACCAAACAAGGCTCTTTCATATTTTTTTTTACAGAAGGTTTTGTGATGACCAAAAGCTTGTTAGTATTAATTTTTTAAATTTTTGTCTTTCACTCTAGTTGTTCAATAATTAGAAACATAAACTTGATTTTTTTTGTGGTTCAGCTATTAACAAAAATTACATTAATATACAATTTCGTGAATGAAAGATATGTCTAGCGCATGAGTCTTATTTCTATACCCACACTTGAGTTGTTCCTTTCTTGAAATAATATTCAGTTTGTATATTATTTGCCAAAAGTATTTGCCAAAAATATAGTTTTGTTCAGAAAATACCTTAAATTATGTCGTTACCCATTGAGACCACAAACGGGAAAATAAACTAATAATATACATTGGTATATTAAACATTATCTTTCTAATAAAGCTAGTTTGCATAAATAAGATATTATGTTGGAATATGCAAGGAAACGTAGCCAGGTTTTATATTCCTAATGAAAACGAACAATATTTTTCTATAGTTAGTTTGATTTTATTACATCCACAGAATGAAAGTCCTTCAAACTAATTAAAATAGCCTCTACCCACAACCCATAAGCTATCCGATGTTCGATGTTGTGAAAGTTGGCAAGGCTAATTCGGAGTTGGAACACGTTCCGAATCTTAAAATTTCCCTATAGTAAAATACCAGAATTAACAAAAATTGAGCATACGTATCTTAAATATCGTGTATTTCGAAAAAATTGTATTTTAACTCGAATTGTGAAATACCGCGAGTCGAAAATTCTTGAGATTTCGAATTTTCTCCCCCAAGATTACTCATAATTGAAAATTACTATCTCTCAAGCACCGTGATTTGATTCGTAACTGAAATCGTAAAATAATCTCGTAAAATAATCTCGAGAGTTCTGGTCATCATTTTAAGCCCTTCGTTGTCATCATGCTCATTACTTTACTTGTCATCCCAACCGCGAATGCCACAAACAATTCTCCAAATTCTTCTCACTTTTCTGAGAAGACGACACACCTCGCTCACGGCTTCCCCCTTCTCTCTCTCCCCATGCTCTCTTACTACCACTGCATTAATTAGCACGGGCTCATCAGCGCTAATTATCGCTACACATTTTAAATGTAACTAGAGGTGCTACAGAATGGCACAGACTTTCTCGTAGTTAAGTTTTCTAATTTTCTTGGTGTGGACAGGCTTTACGGACTTGCCCCATTCTCTTGCTAGCTGCCATCTATCGTCGCCCAAAGTACATTTTTTTGGACATATTCTCAATTTTTCGGTTTATTAATAGTGGAACTGTAATATTCCTTCAAGAATTTTAAAGAAGAGTAAAATCTCGTCCTGAATAGAAATTTTCATTGAAAAATTTGAAGCGGTTTTAAGAATATGATGGCTAAGCATTACTGTAAATGCGAAATTTGAAGCTCGTTTTCATAGCAATCTATTGAGTTGAAAAACTTCATTTGTAGTCATTTTAAGCACTTCCACCACAAATGCAATAATGTTACAAATCAATGGAAATGTGCATATTAACGTGCTAGAGATATTTAAAAAGAATACATTTGTGAAATTTAAAAAACAAAAGAATACACCAAAATAACTTAACGTCATATGAAACAGTATAATTATCATTCGCGTTGGAAACATTCGCAGAAAAATTGTAGTTGTTTTTGAGAAAATGCCAATTGAGCGTTTCAGAAAATACGGAACTTAGAGTTCATTTTCACAAAAAAAGTTGAGTTTTCGAGAAATTTTATGAATTATTTAAAGCATATGTACAATATGCTTTATTACGTTATTATTTTTTATTTATAATAATAAATTAATATAATTATTTTTGATTATATATTTATTTATTTATTATTTATTTGTTTGTTTAAAACTAGGAACTTTTCAATTCAAATGATATTGTGGTGAAAAATATGGAATTAGAGACCGAGTAAACAGGAAAATAACAAGAGAAACTGCCGAAAACTGTCTTTGTGTACTAAAAATTCTACATAAAATGACATCAGCAGATAAACGACATCAGCAATTGTACAGAGATTGGCAGTATAAAGCGTATGTGATACCCATTAACATGAGCCCCCTTTCCTTCGAATTTGAACTTCATCGATGCAGTCGGTAAATAATGCAGTTGGAGGTACCCAAACATCATCACCGTTGCCACCACCATCATCATTCGTGCTTAAACTACCCATCTCCTCCCTTCATCGAAACCGCCACCACGACCAACAACCCTCTAACCTCTACCGGCGACTTGGCCTGTGTTCTCAGGACCCAACACGCCTCGCCCACGCCACGCCACGCCACGCCACGCCACGCCACGCCACTTCACGCCACGTCACTCCACGCCCTCCCGCTCTCAGCACCTACCCTTCCTCCGCCACCGCCATATTAATTAGCACGTGTTAATCAGCGGCGCGATGGCAGCGCTGCGGCGGCGGGCGTGGCAATTAGTGGTGCGTGTCTTGAGCCGTGCCTCCCTCGTCCCGCCTCGCCACGCCTCGCCTCGCCTCTTCACTCCCCGCCTCTCCACCCACTGACAACACCCCCGCCTGTGTTACGTGTGGATGCACTCAAGACTGAGAGTTGGGGGAGAGCTTCCCAGGCATTTCATGAAATTAGCCCTGCATGCTGCACAAGAATCCAGGAAAATAAGTACAAGCTAGTACAATCTACTGTAATTTCTAAAATAAGTTTTCTTTGTCGTAAGTTGTATTCTCTCAACCCTCTGTCAAATGACAGCACTTTCTTCAATGTTACGCGTGGATGCGTTCAAAACTGAAAGACTCCTTGTTGACAGATTCCATTCATAACTGAAAGGAATTTTATGAAACTAGCCGATCAGGGTACACAAGAATTCAGGAAAATATGTGCAAGTAACGATAAAATGAACTATAATATCTAGAATAAGCTTTTCTTATACTAGGTTATCTCGTCTCAATTTTCTGTTCAGTGATAGCACTTCCTTCTTTGTTACGTGTGCATATACTCAAAGCTTAGACTTGGAAATAGCCCTAAATGAATTGAAAACTATTCAGACGTAATAAGTAAATCGAATATTGAAGCAATGAAATCACTCGTTAACGTTCCAATACAATTTTCTAGTGTTATTGCTCTAGTCCAGTGGTTTACAAACCGCAGGTTGCAGGTTGCATGCGGTTCATTAGCCAAATAATACTGGCTCTGCCACGAATCGATTTCAATTACGTTCTATTTGTTCTTAAGTCTCTATATAGATAAAATTTTCATGCTCGTATCTATATTTATTAAAGTCATGGGCGGAATTTGTGCGATTTCTGCAGCTGATCAAAATGTAAAGTTTAACAAAATACATTTCTCTCGAGAAAATCCATGTTAAAAGAATCATCTTATCACGGAACTTTACAAAGGTTGCTACGTATACAGCTGCACAATAGGGAACGTTGTCTTTTAATTGCAAACGTTTAAAAACGTTTCGTTGTGAAGTTACAATTTACGGGAATCTACGCGAATGCGCCTTCTTTGTTAAAATATAATCCTACCTAACAATTGTAATAAGTCGTAAGATAAGTTTTTCTTAATTTGCCAAATGTAGAGAGATTGAGTAGCACCACAACAATAGAAATGAATTGTTTGAGGGTAGTAAAAATTGTGAAAGGCGAAAACTTCTTTACCATTTTGCTCAATGTTAAAACTAAATTTGCTTGTAGTGTACTCTAACTGCCAACTTCACAAAACCACATTACACGATATTGCATTCTTTTTATGTACATTTCTCGGTTGCTTTCTGTCCCGTTGTATTCCATTGGTTTGTGTAGACGTAAAAAATATAAAATAATGCATTCTAGCCTCCTAAGATGGGCCAGTTTAGTCAAGGCACTCTTCTGTGGTTCAATTTTCGCAACTTGTTGAAATATAATAAATACATAACACTTTACAATTACTTCGCGAACATCAGTCCTACTATGCTTATTGGTAAGCAAATGACAGATATTTGTAACGTGTATCACACAAGTTTCAATTACTTGCTTCCTTCGCCCACAATGGTTTACGGCAGGCATGTCAAACTGCGTCCTCACGAGGTTCTTGCCTGCCTGGGAAGCCTGGTGTTCCTGCGATTACAGACCATTTCCCCTGACTCCGCTCGGACTTTCCCTTCAAATTCAAAAAGCGCAAGGTGTTGCAGGAAAGCTAAGTACATAGCCCTTTTGAAATATCAGGAAGAATGGTTGCTTTGTACAAAACTAAGTTGTACTGATGTTTTCTACAGAATTTTTGAATGTTTATTTACTTTATTCCTTATTACTTTATTTCAAGTTAATACTCTTTTTCGAATTCGGCTGGTACAAAATTTTGGAAGAGGCAGGAATTTGTTTAAATTGAAAATTTTTTATTGTTTTCGTTTTGTGTTGGTATACTCAATTGAATCATTCCTCTATATATTATACATTCAATTAATGGGAAAAATTAACAAGTCTCTTTCACGGGCGGACAGTTGTTTTAGCAGACAAGACTCTGTTAAACTACCTAATCTGAACTAGAAGTTAATGCAATTTTTGCACTCTTAAATAAACGTGATTACGACACCAGACTTCCTGATCAAAATGTTTAATTTTACACTCAATTGACAATTTAAATATGACGTGTATATTTCATTTTAACGTATCATTTGTTTGCTTTAGGAAATGGAAATGGTAGCCAGTTGACAATTACTGTTCCCAAAGTAATATTTTACTTTGGGGACATAATTGGTAAGCAATTGTCAACTTCCTTCTCTAAAGACTTCTCCAAAAGACTTTCATTACTCAGGTATCTAGTGACGCACCGACACAACGGAACATTTTGTACAACCTTTACCTTTATACCTCGGGGCAGTTGCTCTGGTCGAAGTGCCCGCGAACTTTACGAAGCCAGTTAACTTGCCCGCAATATTGTCATACCAGATTTACTGTATGCAGTACAAAAATAATAAGACATAATAAAGCAAACCTGGTAAAGCAGTGAAATTGGCATGGTGGCAAAGGCATTGGCAAGCCATGTCGGGAGCGGAAGGACGATTCAATGCCGCAGACCATACCTCTGGAGATGGGTTTTCGGGACGGGGCGGTAAGATGGTGAGTGAGTCGAGGCAAAACGGGGGGGTGGGGAGAAATGTGCGGCAGTGGTGAATGAAGTGCAGTCGGACGAGCAACTCACGATGGTGAGGACGGGGGAGAGGTGTGGCCGGGGCCGGACTGGATCGGCCGAGTTACTCCCGATCGTTTCTGGAGGTCCTGAAAAAGAGGAAGAGACGGTTGGGGAGGGCGTTTCTGGAGGTACGGAGAAAGATGGGCAGTGGGGTGTCCCATAAGGAGAAGGCGAGGGGGGGTGGCGACGGGGGTTGGGAAAAATGGATAGAGCTGGGCGAGATCGGTGCCAGTATGTGAAGTTTTGGAGGTGGAGGGGCGTGAGAGTTCAGGGACGGACGTATGACGGAGCGAGAATTGGTCGGAGGTGGCGGGGCGAGAATCAAGGGGAGGTGTAGAGGGGGGGGGGATATGGGGCGGAACGACAGATGGTGTGAGAGGGGATGGGAAGGGCGGGTGGACCGGGGTGGGGGCGTGGAAGGGGAGGTTGGCGGGGAGAGTATGTGGTGAAGCGAGGAGATGGAGTTGACAGGTAGCGGCGGGGCGGGGTATGAGGCGGATCGGAGTGTCGAAGGTCACGGGCGGGGCACGGGGGGCGGGGGGAAGGGGGGCGGGGAGCGCGGGTTGGGCGGAGCGGGTGGAAGGTGGGAGTGGCCGGGTAGGGGAGGGTGAGCGGGGAGGGACGTTTGCGGAGGGAGATGAAGTGGCAGGGTGCGTCGGGTCAGGTCGTGAGGCAGAGTGGTGTGTGGATGGTCGTGACGCGGGGCGCGGGTTGGGTGAGATGTAGGGTGGAGAGTGGTCGGGAAAAGCGGGGCGTGGCCGGGCCGGGTGAGGGTGCGGAGGGAGGAATGGAGGGGGGGGGGTTGGTCTGAGGGAGGGGGGGGGGGGTGGGGGGGGAGAGATGGGGAGGGGGCAAGCCGGTTGGCCGGGTGGCGGGATGGGAGGAGCTTGTGTGGGAAAGCCAGTGGCGCTCGCCAAGCGGAGCTGTCGACGCCGCGCGCACGCAAGCGCCAGCGCTCCCCGGAACCCTGCCTTCCGGAAGAGGCTCTTTCCGGAACCCGCCTCACGCCCACGATTGCAGTGGGACAGCGGACCTCTTTGAGGGCCAAAGAAAACTTTTGGCTGCAACATGATCCAGTAGACTCAGTACGGTATGAATACTTACAAGTTAGATGTAATATACATTATATTACAAATCTGTAGTCTGTATTTACTATCTAAAATGAGTGAATAAATAAGAAATAGAAATATTGGTATAAATACCAATTGGTATAAATCCAAATTATCTAAAGATAAGCAGCGCTGTAGGGTAGTGCACTGGTGAAGAGCTCGGGGAAAAATATTGGGCAAGAGAAAATAAATGGAAAAATGGGAAAATAAAGTGACTTACTATGTGCAGTAAACTGATGTTTGAAACGAAAATACTTTTTCTTAATTTTTGCTTTTTCATGTTTCTGTGTCTCATAAGAATTTTATCTTTCTGTTAATTATATTATTATTCAATACAATATCTTATCTACTCAAGTTTTCCAAGAATTTCTTCACTACTGTTTAAGATGTTTCGCTCTCGAGTAACAGAGATTTTCCGAAACATATGTCGACAAAAATCACGTTCTATTTTTCATGATTTTCTACCTTATTTTTAATTTTAAAAAATTAAGAAAAGAGAAATTAAAGAGCGTCGTATCTAACGGATGGCTGGTGACAGGCTACTGAAAACTCTCACCACTCACCCGAAGGAACTCTACTTCTAAGTGGTCACAGAAGAAAAACGAGTCATGATTTTCATGGTGGCGAAATAGAAGAATTGGCATGGAATCTTCATGTTGATGGTTATTTGTTCGTTTAACGATTTTTTTATTATTTCTTTGAACCTTCATGTTGATGATATGAGTTTACCGACTTTAATGAGATTGAGATATTTAAAAATAATATGATATTCGAAAATGAAATAGTTTGTATTGTATTACAAGTTTGACTACCTAACGCCATTTCAGAGTGGGTGGGCGTGAGAGAGAGAGAGAGAGAGAGGGAGAGAGAGATTGATAGAGAGATTGGGAGAGAGATTGGGAGAGAGATTGGGAGAGAGATGGGAGAGAGATTGGGAGAGAGATTGGGAGGGAGGAGAGAGAGGAGAGAGAGGGGAGAGAGATTGATAGAGAGATTGGGAGAGAGATTGGGAGAGAGATTGGGAGAGAGATTGGGAGAGAGATTGGGAGAGAGATTGGGAGAGAGATTGGGAGAGAGATTGGGAGAGAGATTGGGAGAGAGATTGGGAGAGAGGGGGAGGGGGGAGGCAGAGGGAGGGAGAGGGAGGCAGAGGGAGAGGAGGGAGACGGTCACAGGTCGCGATAGGCGACAGCGCGCGCGAAGGCACGGGGCGACGGGGGCGACGGGGGCGACGGGGGCGACGGGGGCGACGGGGTCGACGGAGCTGACGGACGGGCCGATGGGGGTAACGGAGGCGACGGAGCCGGCGGGACTAGGGAGGCGACGAGGGCGATAGGGTCGACGGAGCGACGGGGGCGATGGTGGCAAGAAAGGCGACGAACGGGGCGACGGGGGCAGGGGGCGACGGAGGCGACAAGGGTGGGGCGACGGAGGCGACGGAAGCGACGGAGGGACGGGGCACGGAGGCGACGGGGCGGGGGCGACGGAGACGGCGGGGCGCGGAGGCGACGGAGGCGACGGAGGCGACGGAGGCGACGGAGGCGACGGAGGCGACGGAGGCGACGGAGGCGACGGAGGCGACGGAGGCGACGGAGGCGACGGAGGCGACGGAGGCGACGGAGGCGACGGAGGCGACGGAGGCGACGGAGGCGACGGAGGCGACGGAGGCGACGGAGGCGACGGAGGCGACGGAGGCGACGGAGGCGACGGAGGCGACGGAGGCGACGGGGCGAGGGGCGACGGAGGCGACGGAGGCGACGGAGGCGACGGAGGCGACGGAGGCGACGGGGCTTCGCGGAATGACGCGACACGCGACGCGCGGTCTGCGTGACGCCGCCAACCGACCATCCAGTCCGCCCGCCTGCACACACCCACTTCCACCTCTCGCCAGACTGCCAACCACTCCGACTGTATTGCCCCACTTTCATCCGTTTCTCTACACTCCCAACTCGCCCGTCCGTCCGCCTCCGCCTCCACACTTCCATCTTTTCTGGCAATCCCCCCCCCCCGGAAACCCTGAGAACATTACATTTGCATTAAAGCAACTACCTAGAAGCTGACTACTAGCCTGTACATTAAGCGAGAACTAGCGTACCCGTGCGAAAACTCTTGCATGTTAAATACCACCCCATTTTCTTCTAAAGGTATGATGAAACTCAAGCACGTCGTCTGTTTCCATCGAAGTTCCCTCCACAATAGGTACACAACACTTATAGATCACGGTAAAAGGTGACATGAATGGTTACACTACACGTGCAAGTAGCAATTTTCATCGGTATCAAGAAACTATTAATAGTATTGCTTGTTGTTGCCGCGGGAGCAAACTTTGAGTTAATAATTATTCAAATAAATCCCGCCCACCCACCCACTCCACCACAATTCCAGCTTTTTCGTAAAATTTCTCGCCAGAAAATCCCGAGAACAGTACGTTTGCATTAAAGCAACTGCCCAGAAGCTGAACTTGTCCGTACATTAAGAGAGAATATTGTCAAGAGTAATGACGCACAAGAAGAATCTGATCAAATTTCAAAACTCGTCCAGAAACCCTCCCGGGTGCGCCGTCACACATCTATCCAAATGGTCATACTCTAAAACTCATCCCGCTTGATCATACTTCAACCCGCTTTGTGCCCTCCCAGCACCCTCGCACGCGCTCCCTAATTTCCAACCGCTTGGCCACCCCGTCCGCCCGCCGGCGGGCTTCATTTCCAGCTTCTTCTAGACATATTTTAATGTTATTCCATTGTTCTTCTACATTTTCGGATGTGGGAGTAATCGCTAGCAGGCCATCAAATATAAATTGGTATGGCTTCCGTATACTTAGGTTATTGAGGAGTTTAACACTGTATCTAAGGTGGGGTGTATTCACATTAGGTGTTACATTTTGCCCCCTCTCCTCCGTGGAGCTAACAGGAAATTTTAAAAACTAAAAAAATATCTGAACTCATCTCACATCCTCTGTAGTGTCCATCTTTAGTTAGTAAAAACATTTTTCTATTTGAAATAATATACTCAATTATAGATCTTGAACCTCTAATAGACCAAGTTAATTTAATCTTGTCTTTCTTCCGGAAAATGTGTTACATATTTTCAAACCGTTAAAGGTACAGACATTTCTCAGCAAATTTAAATGATTGTTTATGTGATATTCCTCCACTGTTCCCACGATGTTTGGAATTGGATTATTACCTATTCGAGCATTCAGATCTCCTCAAAGTATTTTATCCGTTTTCTTTACATTATTCAGGCATTTTTGTAGTTTTTCGTAGAATAGATGGCTTTCCTCTTTCCTACCATTCTTCTGGGGCATAGTCTAATACGAACCAAATGTCCTCTATCTTCAATCTCATTGTTACAATTCTCTCATTGATCCAATTATAAGAAATAATTTTATTCTTCCAGATTCTTTGACTAGAGTTGCCACCCTGCTTGAGCTCGACAGTTTTGATTTATCGCTGTATATCATAACATAATTTCTAACTCCTTAGTTCCTTACAATTTACTCTTTGTTTCAGTAACAACATATATACTTATATTCTTCTCTTTGAGTTCTCTAACCAGCTCAGATTTCTTAAATCGTACCCCTCTAACATTCCAAGTGGCCACAACAATATGTTCCCGTGTTCCTAGTTTCTTGACCGTGTTCGAACAGTGGTTGTCAACGGAGACAGACCCTAATCGATTTCTGTGAAGCTTACGAGTAATAGCTTTTTTTATACGTAAGGGTAACTGCCTCACGCTCGACCCCCAACCTGGAAGACTGGGAGCGGTAGCTCAGTGCATCAACTGAGGACCTCTGACCGGGAGGTCCTAGGTTCGAGTCCTGACGGCGGCAGGATTTTCGACTCTAGCTTTCCAGCTAGGTCGAATTCAGTCGCTGTCTGGAGGAGAATTCTAATGGCCGGTTGCTCTGATCGGCAGTTTTCCGTGGATTCTCCGATCAACACCAGGCGCATGCCGGAGCAGTACCCTAACAAACGGGCCACGGACCGCGCGCGATCTGTCCTTCCTCATCCTTGTCCTATCCTATCCCCCTTACACTCACATGCACTACACTACCACATATTCCGGGAAATCGGTCGGGAGTTTAGAGCTTGTCCCGGATGGGGCGGTGCCCCGCGGAAATATTTTCTCGACGGAAATATTGTGAAAATTGGTATTAGTGTCTGCTTTAACACATAATATTTTAATGTGTGTGTGTGTTACTAATGGGTGTGGGAGGACAGTGTTTGAGGTCCTTGTTTAGCAGAGACATGACCTGATTGGATAATGAAGTGGATAATGAGGAAAGGTTACTGACACGGGGGCGGTACTGATGAGGCATGACCTAACTTTGAATTGCATTAATATTATTTGAAACTTGGTGGGTGGATTGAAAACTAGTATTAGAGTGGCAGATAAGGCGGCTTAACTCACCCTTCTGTACGTCTTTCTTCTTAGAGATGATAGTGAAGACTCGTCCTCGTAGTGTATCTTCCACGGTTGTCCATTGTAGAGGATGCAACCGAAATGTAAGTTCCAGTTGTAACCAGTATTTTCGAAGTGCTGTTTCGTCCCGAGCAGCGCACCATCTCTTCATTTCGGATTTCAATCACACGACCTTTGGTGATTGGATGGCACGTTTTTAAGGTTGTTTTCCCTATCCCAAACAATACATACCGTCTAACCCTTCTCCTCCGAGGCTTTACGGCCTGCCTAAATTACACAAAGAGAATATCCCCCGTCAGACCCGTGGTTTCGTTCACAAACACTTTAACCCACAAACTCGCCCAGAAATTAAATAATCTCTTCCATAAACACATCCAGTTCAAACCTTCACATTCTGTAAAAAACAGTCTATATCTAGTAGAAAAGATCCAACAGATCCCGTTCCACCCTATGCAAAACTTGTTTCATTTGACATAAATAATCTCTTTTCTAGTACTCCGACTTCAGATTGCAAATTACTTCTAGTAACTTACTAACAAATCATGTCCGATACCCGTTCTGATGAACTCCAAAATCTATTCAACCTATGCATGGACCAAAATTACTTCATTTTGACAATAAATTTTACAGACAAACTTCAGGAATTCCTATGGGCTCCCCCTTTATTTTTATGGACAAAGACCACCTACCACTTCTCAAATATATCACATATTGGCACCGTTACATAGACGACATCCTTGTTCTCTGGGCCGGTACGACTAGACAAATTGACCACTTTATTGATTTCCTGAACAGAATACATCCTACTATAAAATTCACTACAGAACTACAGAATGAAGACAAATATATCAATTTCCTAGATCTCAATATCAGCATATTTGAAAACAAACATGCATTCAATATTTTCAGAAAACCGACATACACAGACACTGTCATCCACAACTCTTCACAACACCCTATTCAACACAAAAACGCCGCCTTCCACCACATGTTACACAGATTACTAAGCCTGCTTCTCACTAAATCTCATTTCTGCAAGAACTGAACACTGTTATATACATTGCTATGGCAAACGGTTACAACACAGGTCTTGTCAACAACATATTACGCCGCAAAATTCACAAACGGAAACTGAAAATGTGCACTACACTCTCTAATGTAACACTAACATCGGACAAGTACACTTGCTTACCATATTTTGGAAAATTTTCATAAAAAGTCGCACACAATATACACAAAGCCGGTATCGAAGTTTCTTACAAAATACAAAATTCTCAGAAAAATCTTATCTCCTGAAACACTCACAGATCTTCTAGAAACAAGCGGTGTCTGCGCACTACATTGCCACGATTGCGAAGCAAAATATATTGGTCAAAAGGCAGAATTTCAATACAAGAATAAAAGAACATATACACGCTTGGAAACACAACACCTGCAAATCTCACTTCGCCAATCATTTACTTCAGACAGACCACACATTTAATCCACATGCAAACATTCATACTGGAAATAGGAAATTAATATCATACCAGATTAACATTGGAAAACCTTCACATCCATCTCAATAGTAACCTACTGAATGTAAACATAAACTTCAACCCCTCCCCACTGCTAAAATTACTTTTTTGACACCACCCTCACACCACACTCTTCGAGGGTGACACAACACAGCACACCGCACTCAGGCCATTAACCCTCCTCCTCCACACACAGCCGATACTTAAGCTGCTAGGCCCACCCGAAGCCGCGTAATCGTTTTTGTGACTCCCAGACAGCAGGTAAGGCACGGCTCAATTTACGTTTTGTATTTTCTCTCAAAATTGTATACGTATATTTCATTCATTTTCTTGCTTAAATTTAAAAAAACTACTATAATACAAAAAGATCTAACTCTCCGCCCCCTTCTTTCTTTCATTCTTTCTTTCTTTAATTCTTCTTTTTTTTTGATGTTTTAAGTTATGTAATCGTCAATTCTTTTTTTTTAAAAAATTAATTTTTTACTCTCCCTTCTTGTTTTCATTCTTTTCTTTTCTTTAATTCTTCCCCTTTCACTTCTTTAGATGTTTTTTAAATTATGTAACTCTGTTAATTCTAATTTTATGTTTTTCTTGTATCTGAAAACTGATGATAATGGCTAAGCCATCGAAAGCTGCTCTTATTGAAATAAATAGTATTGTTGACAATGAAACGCCTAATCATTTCAATTATGTAAATGTCAACTACAATTCACTACGAAACCAATAGATGAAGTGAAGTACAGCTTTTATATCAAATATTTTAATGAAAACTTGGATATTCATTTGGTCGGTTTCAGGTTGATGTTTGTGATGTGTATGAAAGGCTAAACGATAAATTGAGAGATAAAACTTTAAATAACTATCCAAAACGAAGTGCAGTGGGAGAACGCATTTCTCATAAAATGTAAGTCTGATTTTTTAAGATTTTTGTACAAAAAAATTCTTATTTTCTAAAATTATTTTGTCGAGGTAATAAACAATAAATAACAACACTCACAATTTGACTATTAGTGATCGTAAAAATTTAAGTTACGAATCAAAACAAGTTATTTGTGGTCATTTATTGCAGAAACCTATCAAGTGCGAGGATTTAAACTTTTTTAAGTATATGAGATCGTAAGAAAAATATTTACATGAAAACTATTCATTTATCAACTGCTTTAATACTAAAAAAATATTTTGAAATCAGAAAAACCAACCCTATGCAAGCACTTTTTTACTTTTCTGAAATAAAGATTCAATTTTCAAACTTTGGAATTCCGTATGGGCTAGTCTATCGATTTACATTATTGCATTTTTTAAGACCCATTTTTTTAAGACCCAAGCGATTTACGTCTAAAACATACTACATTCTAAAACGTAGTGGGAGTAAGAATAAGTTGAATAATAGTAATAAATGTTGAGTTAAGCCGAAAGTGGTGAACATAAATAGTGGGATTTTTAAATAAGCTAGTAAAGAAAGGAGTAAGTGAGGAATTTGTCGGGTCGCAATATACCCTATTATGCTATTACAGTATTCGTGAAGACCGCTTTTGTCAAAATGTTGACATTATTGCCAGGTCTTGTAAGGCATTGTCTTGACAGAGTGCGTGTTACTTAAAAAAAAATTGTCGGAACATTTTGTATTCACATTTGTTGTTGCTGCAAATATGTAAATATCTACATCAAGCTATGAGATGAGTAGAGAAGGGACACATTGGACAGGATAAATTACAATGAAGTCGGAAATTATCAGTGGGTGCCTGAAAATGAAGTAGCGGATGAAAACTAATGTAACAAAAAAGAACAATAAATCACGGGGTTACATGTGTTAACTCTGCATTTTCGTCTTTACTTGTAGACATACAATTAAAATGAACAGTCCGTCTCTCTCACTACACCTCGGATATGTTGGTTGGAATTTCATATCTATTTAAGGATATATGAATTATGTGTGTTATTGACAACCTTCTGTTTATTTTACATTTTTATGGACTTTTAAAAATGGGAGATTTTTTGTTAGTTGCGAAATTATGAAATTGTTCCTAAATGTACATCATTATTATTAAATACTAATAGATATGAATCGCGAATGGAAAATATAATTAGGTGTGACTAATTTACCGGAAAATAATAATTTTAAAAGCTCTCCAACATGAAAATGTGACGTCCAATTAATAAAATAATGCCATTTTCAATACTGAATAGGCTAGTAGGATTTGCATTAAACTTGCAATGCTTTGTATTAAAAGAGAAAAAAAACAATGGTTCATCATGTCACCATTTTTGCGTGAAAACTCTTTCGTTCGTCACTGGCGATATTTTATATGAAAATTTGAAAATCACATTTTTATGAAGATATTTATTTGGTTTTGCTTACTCTTACCGTCAACTATTCTACTTTGATTAAGCACTTTTGAAACTCTTGAATTATTAATACGTCGTTTGATATTTTAATAGTTTGATAAAATTAATGTGACAGTAGTTGCCTTAGTATTTGAAATGTTAATGACTACCCTTTTCTGTGCCTTAGCGACCATCAGAACTAGTAGCAGATAGGCGGAACAGCTAGTTCATACACACCGCTTCGCCAAACCTGTCTCATGAATTATCATTTTATCAAATAATATGATTGTTTACGATTTTAAGTTAAAATTTAAATATTTGATGGAGAAGTCGAGAACTGCTTCGGTCATTAGTCCTGTTAGTGTAGTGCATGTTTTTTCTCGGGAGATGGCGGTGATCTTCACCCACTGGATTGCGAGATCCGGCACCGACCTACCGTCGGCTAGTAAGGTTCCCCCCTAACCAGGACTCTCCCACCAGCAGGGTACCGCCCCAGCCGGCACAAGCTCTAAGCTCCCGACCGGTCTCGCGGAACATGTGTTAGTGTAGAGCATGTTAGTGTAAGTGTGTGTGTAAGAGGAAAGGATAGGACAAGGAAGAGGAAGTACAGATCGCGCGCGGTCCGTGGCCCGTTTGGTACGGTACTGCTCCGGCATTCACCTGGCGTTGATCGGAGAAATCACGGAAAACTACCGACCAGAGCAGCCGGCCGCTAGAATTCTCCTCCAGACAGCGATTGAATTGGACCTAGCTGAAAAGCTAGTGTCGAAAATCCAGCTGCAGTGGGGAGTGGGACCTAGGACCTCCCGGTCAGAAGCGCTGCAGTGACATCAATTGATGCACTGAGCTACCGCTACCGGTTAGAGAAGTCGCCTTGAATTGGAAGGAGTTTGTTGAATTGGATAAGAAATATACTAACGAGAACGCTAACCGGACTTAACAAGTGTCCTCCCTCCACCGCACGTACTCAAACGAATCCACGTTCTTAAACTGTGTTACGCGTACCTGCAGAGCTCCGAGAACCTAGGTGTTAAGATTGTTGGCGAGAAAGTTCCTGGGTCGTATTTCAAGAAAAAATCCATTGATAAAAATTTTCTGCTTATTCTGTACTGGAATGTTGTGTTTTAAATATTGTTTTCAAAATATTTGTTCGTTTAAAGTTCAAGTAACTATTTCGTAGTACATCTAAACAACGTGGGTCATTAAATTGAAAAAAATATTAATAAGTCTAGGTTCTTGAAAATCCGTCATTGAGGGCCCATATTGATTCGTAACATCAGCTTGTGTGGTACATTAACATTCATTCATAATTAGGGTCAATCAAAATTTTGAGATTGATTTTTTCGTGTTTCCGGGCGCGTCAACTGCTGTGGTCATTAGTCCCGTTAGTGTAGTGCATGTTTTTTTCTCGGGAAATGGCGGTGATCTTCCCCCGCTGGATGGCGAGATCCGGCGCCAACCTACCGTCGGCCAGTGGGGTTTCCCCCTAACCAGGACTTTCCCACCAGCGGGGCACCGCCCCAGCCGGGACAAGCTCTAAGCTTCCGACCGGTGTCCCGGAATATGTGGTAGTGTAGTGCATGTTAGTGTAGGTGTGTGTGTAAGAGAGGATAGGACAAGGAAGAGGAAGGAAAGATCGCGCGCGGTCCGTGACCCGTTTCGTAGGGTACTGCTCCGGCATTCGCCTGGTGTTGATCGGAGAAACCACGGAAAACGACCGATCAGAGGAGGGGGCCACTAGAATTCTCCTCCAGACCGCGACTGAATTCGACGTAGCTGAAAAACTAGTGTCGAAAATCCTGCCGCCGTCAGGACTCTAACCTACGAACTCCCGGTCAGAGACGCTGCAGTGACATCAGTTGATGCACTGAGCTATCGCTTCCGGTAGACCAATAAAGCTTTTGTGTCATAATTGCAATATAATTCTGCAGGCCAGACACACAAACGCTTAACCTCTGCTCGCACACACCCTACCGCCACCACCGAAATTCAATCAGCCTGTTGGCCCCAGCGCGAGCGCCAAGATCGCATGCGTTCGCCCGTCCGCACAAAGACATGCGCCGCCTGGGGACGATGGCGCGGGCATCAGTCACGGGGGCTCCAGGGGCCGCGGTGCGAGCCCCGACACGTCACCTCGAGGGGGGAGGGGGGCACCAAATCGCCCGCGTGAGCCCCGCCCTCACCCGGAGAGACACACTCCAGTGATTGAGGGGGACGCAGCCCCCGGGAAATCGCGTTAAAAGGCCCCTCCCCCCACTCCTGCGCGCGTCCTGGACCCTCCCTGTCCGTCCGCCGCGCCCCGCCCACCGCGCTCCCGGCCCGCCCCGCCCCCTCGCGGCCGACCCCCTTCCCCCGCCGGTTGGGTTCCGGCCCGCGCGGCCCGCACCCCGCCCCCGCCCCGCCCCGCCCCCGCCACCGCCTCTCTCACCGCGCTCCCCTGCCTGTGCAGTGGGTCGGCGGGGCACCCTAAAACGGCGTCGCCCTTAACCTCTATATTAGTCGTCCCAATCGTTACGTAAATCGTCGCGCGAGGACGTTTTTTTTTTTTGACGACGGCGTACGAAGTCGTTTAATATTAGCTTACGAGTTGTACGTTAATTTGAGTAATTTTCTTTCATTACCGTGTCATTTTGTATTCACCCTGTATAGTTACGTAGTGCAGGGACCACGTAATTTATTTTTTTAATAAAATTAATGTAGGTCTCAATCTTTAAGAAAAAATAATTTTTGAAAAGTATTCCTCTTTATTCTAGCAAAGAAAACATCACTGTCAAAACGTCGCTGCCTCCACATAACTCATTTAGATGTGCACAAATGCTACACAAAATATATTTGTGTTCTAATTCATGAATTATTAAAAAAAATATTATTATATGACGTAACGACTTGTTTCGTCTATTCTTTTATTATCGGATTGTATTGCTACAGATAAAAAAGCATAGATTTGTTATAATTTTAAGGCATTTTTAAACTAATCCTTTTTGGGTAGTTATTATGCATTACCAAAATTTTTCAGAGTTTTAAGTGTGTTGCCTTGAACAAAAAAAGTTTTTAAAATGCCATCAGAGATATTCATAGAGTTGAAAAACATAACCAGTCGATTTTTAAATCATTACCTAAAGCATTGTTTTCAATTGAGAACCGAAATTCTCAAGCGGCTTAGAACTATGCTGTATTATGGTGTGGCGCGGCAGGGATCTCTCTGGCATCTCACCGCACCGCACCGCGCACCGCACCACCGCACACCACACCACATCACATCACACCACACCACTCCACGCTACTCCACATCACACCACACAGCACACACCACGCACCACGCACCACGCAGCACTCCACACACACCACACCACACAACGCACCAAACCACACACTACACCACACGCCATACACCACACCACACCACCGCGTACCTCAATCGAAGTGTGGCTATTGCAGGAATTAGTTAAAGTACAAATGAAGGTATATTATATCTCAAGAATAAGTGAAATGACAGAAAATCCGTTTTTTGACTTTTAATAGAATCAGAACTTTCGATATATTCTCGATATATCTTTGACAAGGCAAAACCCGTCGTATATTACGATCCTTTGTTTTCGTTTTATTTGGATATTTACATAGTCTTGCTTTAGGGTAACCACACATCCTTTTTTGAAAGAGGATATTGTTTCCCTCTAGAAAAAACGTAGACAAAATCACAAGAAAATGAGTATAAAAGATAATATTTAAGATGAAGGAACAAAATGAGAGAATTTATATACATAGGAAAAGAAGACATAACCTATATCCCTGGACCTTTCTAGAGAATTACCAACTTTAAACCATTCCCCTGAAGGTTGACTATTGGCTGTCATTGGAAATCTGAAACACATCTACGGTGTTGTTATTGTTTTTTGTTGTAATTCAGAAATATACAGCTCGTGCATGAATCAAAACTAAATATTTGAATAATTTATTTCGCGAAGAAAATTTTATTTTTAAAATTTTATTTTTTGATTTTTTAATTGTATGACAAAAAAGTGTTTAACATATGTATATACTAATGATCAAAATATTGTTTTGGTATAGGCACAAGTTAAAATAATTTTCATAAAAAAAAAGAATTGAATCAATGAAGATAATAGTTCTGAAGTTATGTCACAGCTCGGAGCCTATTTCGGGTTACAAAATTCCGTCATCTCCCAAAATAAATTTTCAAAACGTTTTTCTTAAAGTTTTTGTTTTCATTGTAGGCATATTTATTCAATAAATATATGAAAAAATAAAACCATACTACAAGTTTTGCATGTTTGGGGTATAATATACCCAAAAATCTCTACAGGTTGAGTAGCGTAACTGTAGCACCTCTTGTAATTTTGAACGATTAAAGTTATTGCAATGCAGATTTTACTAGTTCAAAGGGAATGGGGCTAATTGATAGGTGTATTCAGTTTCATTTTATCACTTGTATTTTAAGATATATTTGAGGTAACTTTGTTTTTTCAAATGAAACTATACATATTTTTCACTCTATCATGACGAGCATAAAAAGATAACCTGGGAGTGCTCGGAATAGATCTGTGAGATCAAAGCCACGGCAATTAATGTTCCTGAAGTATTGCGATGCATTAGTCGTCTGATATTTCATATATTCCTTCATTGTACTTTTCTGAGATAGCCCGGCCTTCTATTTTTATCCTTTCGCTGAATCATTTCTCGTGAGCATATTCAAACCTGATCGCTGCACTCCGCGATATCTATCACATACGTTGGATGGAAATGGTACCAGTGCATTGTGAGTTCTTGGTCTGTGCGGTACGAATCATAGCATTATTTTCAACCGTGACTATGACAAGTGTCTATTCAGTACGTGTAATAATTTCCCTTATCTAATATTAACTGTCACAATTTCTTACCAACGATAAAGAAGATGTGCAGGAGACGTCTGTAGGGAAATGAATAAATTCGAACCTTTCAAAATGAAAAAACGACAATGACTTGCTTAGTATTTTTGTGAAAAAAAAGAAATATACATTTGTTTAATACACCCCAAAATAATTTGGAAATTTTATTTAATATTATTTATTAGAATAATAAGATGTTTAATGATTTTTGCGTGAACTGTATTAATTTTTAGCTTTCTCACCAATAGTTTTCAGACAAGAATTCTGAAGTACAATATTCATTAACAATTGCATGGGGGGACATGTACACACTGAATATAATACCTATTCCAGTAAATGGACTAACAGATCATTGGAATTCACAAAAAGTTGCAGCTATATCTGCGAGATACATTGCGGGCACTGACGCGAGTCTACATATTGCGGGCACTCCCAGGATAAGCATTTGTTTAGTAATATTGATTTTTTGCGACTCATGTTTAACGGATATTTTTAATGTGGCAGTCCGCCACACAATGTCACGCATCGCTTCACTAGCAAACGCGTGCTTGAAGAAAGGACACTGATTTTAGTATTTGATGATACGAAATATATTCCAAATATTGACGAAACCGTTGCATTTTTTCCCTGAACTCTGCATTCTCTCCCTTCGCATTTTCATATATTTTGTCTTTCTTTGATTGAAGGAATTGATGAATTAAAAATAGATTTATAAATTTAAGGACTATTCATAATTACGTATAGTAATAAAATCATTTATTACTTCAATTCGACTTAATGGGATTTTATTTCACAGGATATTAATGGGATCTTGAAAGAATAAATAATTGAGATTGTACAAAGAATATCGCACATTTTGAGCAAACAATTTTTATGTTAATAAGCATGTGCTAATAACTTAGGGATAGAAACCTAGGGATAGTTATTGTCATTATCTTCCATTTTTCTATTTTCATTTTTTTCTTGCCAAAGGTATTATATTCTTATTGACAATAAATCCATTTGCAGAAAATATGCAATTTTCTTTGTACAAATTTATCTTTATAATTTATTCTTCTACTGTTTAGTTTCCAATATCCCATTAATATTCTGTGTAATGACACCCCTTAAATGAAGTTAAAAAAATCTTATTTCGTTACATACTACTTATGACTTGTATTCCGTATTTTCAGTTCTTCAAAACCTAAGTAGCACAAAAATCTGAAAATGCAGAAGGATGAAAATCAGCGTTCAGAAAAAATCTGCAACAGTTTTATAATATTTGGAATATATTTCGTATCTTCCTTAAAATCCTAGTTTCCAATAAGCCACGTTTGCTGACGGAAACTCGATTTCGTTAGATCTCTCTTATGCCTTGGACCACCGGTCAAGGTGGTAGTTGTTGAACACCCTCCCCCACACGTATCGTCACGGGCCTCCTAGTGGCACCCGGCACCTTTAACTGGTTCAATGGGGTCTTAGAGACCGTCCAAATTGTTTTCTTTCGCAGTTAACTCGCATTATCTTCGAAACTGAGATGAACAGTTTCGCCTGCCTTTACGTTGAGTGCCTATCAGTTTTTACAGGAAGTGGAATATCAGAGACTATTATCACCTCCCAATGACGACCGATTCCAGGGAGGTCTCACAGTATGCGTTAATATTCTTGCTCTTCGTGATTCGTGAACTATACAAGTTCCTCTGATCCTTTCAGTTGCAAATATTTCTTCAGGATATGTGAATTTAACGCGTGATGTGAAATAATGTTAAGACAATTCGGCGACTTAATCCGGTCCATCAAAATTCGTTGTTTGTGGAAATAAAAAAAATTCGAAAATTGAAATGAGAATATTTCTAAAACGTAATAACAGAATAGCTATATCAAATGTTGTTTTCACTGCTGCGTGCGTCACAATTCCTTTCTCTCTACCAGAAGTCATCACAGCATACCAACAGAACGGAGTGCCAGCCTGCGCGTTTGCTTTAGTGCCCTCTCCGGCCTTCTATCACCGGTCAAGGTGGCAGCCTGTGGTGATCGCTGAACAACCTCCCACGCGCCAACCGGCCTCTCCCGCGCCACCGGGCCGGCCGTAATGCGAAAGCGCGCGCCAGTCTGCATACCTGTGAGCGCTTGCGGTGTACCGCAGGGATTCCCACCTCCGGGATCTCCCCGCTTCGTTGCCCCCTGCGTGTCCTCCACGCGCCGCCCTCTGCTGCTTTTGGACCACACGCGCGATTTCGCCGCTGCCTTCGGGTAGGAGGGGGGACGGGGAGTACTGGACGGCGCACAGTGTTCGGAATCGCAATTGTAGCGGGAGAAAATAATATATTTTTTTTAATTAATCGAAGGACGTTTTCGATTTTTAGAAGATATTTAGTAGAAAATAGCCAAACACAATTAAATAAAGGGGAGAACTTGCACGACGTATCATGAAACATGATGTTTGGTAAAAGTCATCACGTGACCCGTATTTTTTGAAGGTAACACGGGGTTTTACACTTCGATTTCAATCTAAGACTACGTTAAATGGCAGTAATTCCAAACTGACCGCCTAAGATGGCTCAGGGCAGCAACTTATGACACTGCGGAGCCTCTGAACAGGAGGTTCTAGGGTTTGAGTCCGGGCGGTGGTAGGGTTTTCGACCCTACCTGAAGAGTTAGATCGACTTCAGCCGTTGTCTGGAGGAGAATTCTAGAAGCCAGCTTCTCAGGTCCTAATTTTCCGAGCTTCCTCTAACCAATTTTAGGAAAACGCTGGAGCTGTACCCTAACAAACGAGCCACGATCCGCCCACAATCTTTCCTTCCTTTTCTCTGTCCTGTCCCCACACCTTGTTTATACACACATAATTGCATGCAGTATACTATCACACATGTTGGAAACTTAGAGTTTGTTCCGGCTGAGACTATACGGACGCTGATGGGAGTTTCCTGGATGAGGAAACACTACAAATCCACGTGTAAGTTGGATCTGAATCTCACTATTCAGCTGTCAAGAATGACACCACCTCCCATGGTTAAACCAGCACCGAACTTCCTGGATAAATTACCACATCAGTTGATGCATCCACAAACATGAAATAATCAAGCAATTCTGTACTGTGATGGCGGAGTGTGCTACAAACGCTAAATTCTTATACGAAGTGTTTTAGCCTTCTGAATTACATTTGTGCCACTGAAACTGCATTCTTAGAGATGGTGGGACGGTCAGAGGTTGAGTGGATCGAACAGTCGTAGGACAGGGAGGACAGCAGTAGGATGGAGCAAAAAAATGACGGAGGCGAGCGGAAAGACGAAAAGTGCACGTAAAGAGAGTCGGTTTGCAGAGATGGTGGTGAATGTGATGTCTGCCGAACGAAATAACGCAGAGCGAGATCGCGTAGCCCCGGGTGTTATACATCGCACGAGGAATCTGCGAACATGGCTGACGTCACAGAGAAGGGCAATGGATAAACGTAATATAGTAAAATCTATCTAAACCGGAACCTGTACAAGCCGAAAACCTGCCTTAACCGGAGCATTTTTCTGGCCCGTGAAGTTAAATGGCATTTTACACACAGCATAAGATAGAACCTCTCCAACGTGGAAACTGTTTTTTATGTCCAGCAGGAAAATAAATCTTTATGAAACGGAATTATTTTGAATTTAATGCATTTGGAGATATTTTTAACGAAATGAATGGATCCGCAAGCTTCTTTCAAATTCTCTATACATGTGACACACGATTTAGTCGTGGCAGCCGGACATTGAAGGAGACGGACTCCAGCTGTCAGCGTAGAATTCGACCTTGGGGTCGCTTGTCTCTCAAAGCGTAGGCTGTAGGGGAATTCCCTCCTTTCCGACTGTCTGAGCGTGGAAAGGTGTACGAGGATGGCTTCTATTTACGCGTGTTCCTGTCCAGCGTTAAAGATCCTAATCCCTCGAAGAGATATGCGTTGCTTAAGGTCATGCGAGGGTACCAGAAAGTCCTGCGTGGTGACGCATTGTGCATTGAAAGACAGCAAGCGGTCCCAATACAGCCAGTAAGGTATATTTTTCAACGCACTCTCAGAAGGGGACAATGAAGAGTGTTTGAATTTATTGGTGATTTCTTCGATAAACACGTTATACGTCAATGGTTTGATGATTGAAATAACGTCATGTAATTTAGTACTTTCAAGACAGTTTTCTTACTTTCAATATCACAAGTGTCATAAAATGTACAACCTTGCATGGAATGGAAACATCCCTAAACCGGAATTTTTTTCTCGATAGATTCCGGCTTAGAGTGATTTTTCTGTACCACCTCAAAACATCGACTTCCTATCTTTCCGGCAGTCATCCGAGACGCCACAAAATACATTGAAATTTCTTGTAAGAAAGCACCCAAAACAAATGTAACAATTTACTAACTCAGCCCACAGATATTTCTGGCCGATTACAATCCCTAGCTTGCATTAGGTTACCCAATGTTTTCTAAACAGCGATAGTATGCGTAGATGGCTCTACTGCACATGCGCAGAGTCTCTGTTCTCGTGAGTCTAGTTCGCGCTTTAATGTCCGTCGAGCACACGGCTATCTCTCGCGAGAGAGATAGCCAGAGGCAACGCGCGATGGAGCGCTACGCAACGCAGAGGGTGCGGCAAGGTGGACGGGCCTGCGAATGGGGAATCTGCGTGGGAGGCGATGGATACATCCACATTTCGTGTAAGGAAGCACACAAGGAAACAAATATAATAAATTACTAATATATCCGAAACATACAATATTTTTCAGCGATTACAATACGTAACACATATTAGCTCACCCGATGTTTTCTAATCAGCAACAGTATCAATGGGCATGCGCATTGACTCTTCTTGTGTGTCTAGTTCGCGTTTTAACGTTCGTCGAGCGCACGGATATCTCTCGCGAGCTGTACGATAGGCAACTCTCGATAGAGAAGTATGCAAAGCAGAGGGCGCAGGAGGGCAAACGGGCCTGCGAGTCGCAGGAAGCTGCGTGGATGGCGAAGAGTACATTCAAATTTCGTGTAAATAACCGCACAAGAAAACAAATTCCTAATCAATTCGAAACTTACAATATTTCTTTGCGATTGCAAAACGTAACACATACTAGCTCATCCGATGTTTTGTAAGCAGCGATAGTAGGCGTAGATGACTACTGCGCATGCGTAGTGTCTCTGTTCTCGTGTGTCTCGTTCGCGCTTAACGTTCCCCGAGCACATGGCTATCTCTCGCGAGAGAGATAGCGAGGGGCAACGCGCGATGGAGCGCTACGCAACGCAGAGGGTGCGGCAAGGTGGACGGGTGGGAAGGGGGGGGGGGGGGGGGGGCCGGGGCCGGGTTCTCGTAAAACGCGGGCCCCGCAGAGCGCGCTGGCGGCGAGGGCGGCGGGCCGACGCACGTAAATCCGTATGTATTTATTCGGTGGCGCGGGCGGCCGCGGTCGCCGCCACTGCCGCTGCTTCCGGCGGCGGTAACTGCTGCCGCAACGACGGGGCGCCAACATTAATGCGCGTGATATACGCGCGCGCCCTGCTCCGACTCTGCCTGGCCCCGACCCTCCGGGAGCAGCCCGCAGCCGTGCGGGTTCGTTTGGCTGTGCTCCGCGCCCTGCCCTGCCGACGGTTCTCCAGCCATCCTTGCGTCTCCCGTCCTCTCTATCTCTCCCTCTTGCTTTTCTTTTTCTTCAGTTTTCAATCTCTATCTATAGGATAATTTTTAGGCTGGCTGCTCTGATCGGTAGTTTTCCTTGGTCTCCGCCATCTCTCGAGGAAAACGCATGCACTATACTTACGGGACTAATGAACTTAACAATTTAGGCGCTCAGTATTACTAACTAATCATTCAGATTTTTAAATTCTCTTTCCTGGTCATTGTCTACTTTCTCTTCTCTTACACATTCTTGTGTACGTAGTATAGACAAAATCTCAAACTTCTGCAGGGAAGAATGCAATTTTTTAACAGAAAAAAAACAAATTTTGAAGGTTCCTGATACTCGAAAAGTGTTTCTTTTTCTTGATCGTCTATCACTCCATTTATCCGTCTGTATATCCATCTGAGAGCATCATTAGAGCAAAAACCACATAATTTTCACCAAATTAGATATTCTTCCATTAACCTAGCAATGTTGTGGCCTCAAATTTCAATAGGATACTTTAAGTTTTGAGCGCACGTTTTTACAAAATTCTCCAGGATACTTTTGAATTTTTTTCGAAAGATGACTCCACGTTTTTTTAAAAAAAATTGTATTGAAATAGAGCAATGTATTCTTATATGGCGCAGGTTCGGGTTTTATACCGGAAACCATACGTAACAGCTCCATTATTTCACTCGTCGTCTTTTGGTAGAAATATTAAGCAATTAATAATAATTTAGTAATCAGAGAATGCTCTGATGACTTTCATTTTATCGAAATTCATTTTTATATATCATGTGCATTTTAGATGGTAAGTTTGGGTTATTAGTTAATTTTCATAATAAAAAAATAAGCTGAAGAGAGTGTTTTCTGAACATTACTAATTTATTTCTTCGGAATTCACTTATGCTTAGTGAAACTGCGACAGAATTTCTCTGAGACATAGAAAGAATATTTTCCAAAAGTTTTCAAGGACCTCTCTCCATAGTTAATTTTTTTTTTAAAAAAAATATTCGCACTAACTCTGTAACGCTTTTCGAGCGTCATGAGCGTATTGAAACAGCTGCACGTCTGTTAGTCTTTACATTAATTTTGCGTTTGTGGGAGTACCTCGCGCACATGTATTTCAACACATCTTATTTTCGATAGCTTGGAAGTTGTTTTTATTGACAATTTATACGTTCATGAAAGTAAGTTTATAATTATATGATGTTTAAAACGACGTATGTCGACGTCTGTAGTATACATATTATCAAATTTTAAGTCAGATTAATATGTATGTAATTAATATGTATGTAAATATTTATTTTACATTTTGTATGTTTTACGGAAAATAAACTGTAAAATTTTTTTTTAGTAATAATATCATATGTTTTTTTCTAATTGCTTGTTCATTTGAGAACTGAAAACTTACGGTGAGTAACAATGCCTTGGGTATACGTAGGTTAATAGAGGTAAAGAAGAATAATAATAAACTTGTTCTGGCGGATCAGTAATGGGAAAGGATTAAATTGTTCTCGAGTCTTCTGGCTCACTAAGAATGAATTACATATTTGCAGTAATGGATTGTACTCGTATTTAACCGGCACACTGTTGTTATCAGGAACACAAAGTGTGAAGTTGCCCTACCTTCGTAATAGTTAATTTTGTAAAACTTCTCTTAATATGTGGAAAACAATCATCTTGGGAGTTTCTGGGAATGATACGCTCTAAAACTAAGGTACTAAACTACCAATGTATTACTTTTCAAATACTTATAAAATATATCGTTGTTGGCAGAAATAATATTGTCATACCTGTGTAATGGGAAATAATTGCATTAGTAAACAAGCTATGTATTTTATGTGGGATGAATTAACCAACCTCTTTCCATGTATTTTTTATTATCTAAAAAATGGTAGTTAAAAGAACCTTTTTCAAATGGAGCATATATTACATCAGCAGTGAAATATAATTTGGCTGTAATAAAAAGTGTTACTCTTTACTAATATTATTACTAGAGAATTTGATTCTCGGGATCAAGTGTACTGTTGCTGTTGAGTACTTAGGATTGCTTAGAAGTGGGTTATGTTCCTTTTTTAATGAATAGATACTGTAGGTGGAAACGCACGTGCGTTTTCAAATGGCAAAAAACAAAAAGGTTTACGAATTAACTTTTGACGATTGTTTACAAAGAATTAAAGCAGACGAAACAGTAGTTTTTCATTTTTGCCATTTCCATTATTTGTGTCACATGGTTTGAAGAGCAAATACATCACCTCATTTGGATATTGCATTTGGGCGAGGGAAATGAAAACCGTGACAAATGCATGAAAAAGAATATGTCAGGTATCAGATGCCAATTATTTGGATAGCGCAAATGGAAACTGCACTCAAAGTGAGTTGAGAACGTATTTCACACTTCAATACAAAATAAATTGCACTAATGTGTCGATCTCAGGCAAGAACAACCATATGAACACTTACATTATATGTATGTCTGTACTTCCTGTAAGAAGTATTGCCTCAAATTTCAATCTTTGCAAATACGTTATTTTTCCAAGCTATCGGCCATGCCTTATCTTGTGAGGCTGGAACAGCGCATTGTCCCTGCCTCAGGCGGAGGATGACGTCCAGAAGACGTTCTCTTGCACGTGCAACGCACTTCTCAAATCGGCGCCCACTCACGCGCCCGCGCAACCGTCACTGCGCGTGGACAGCCGCATCCCCCAGGGACTCACAGGAAATGTCGTGCGCAAAGTTGCTCTACAACAGGGGTGTCCAACTTGCAAGACCTCAAGGGCCACAACTAAAACCTCCAATATGGTCGCGAGTCATGACTTCTCCATATTTTTTATATCAGAAGTTTGATGAAACGGGGAGGGGCTACTCTGAAAGGGGGAGGGGCTACTCTGAAAGGGGGAGGGGCTACTCTGAAAGGGGGAGGGGCTGCTCTGAAAGGGGAGGGGCTGCTCTGAAACGGAGAGAGGCTGCTCTGAAACGGGGAGGGGCTGCTCTGAAAAGGGGAGGGGCTGCTTTAAAAATAGAGAGGGAAATGGAACCCTGAGTGATATCAGGCCGTACCATGAATAATGCAGTGAATCACATTGGGATGATTTTGAATTTCGGAATATACTATAAAAAATCCGTAAGTCTAAACCTAGCATATTTTTAAATTAAGGGGATTTTGAACGCGGTATGGCGCGAGCGCTAGATGAAAAATATTCTTGCCGGGCATTTATGCAAGGGACTTCCACTTTTGACTCATAACCTTTCTCGGGCCACGATAAATGGCACCGCAGGTCGCCAGTTCAAGAAGTCTCCAGAAAGAATTCACACCTCTTAATTATTTTCATCAAAGCATCTCCCCACTCTTTGTGATTCAATGCCTTTGTGCTGCAGCAATGAGGTCGAAAAGTAAGAATGAAAGATATAACCGTCGAGAACGGACGCGTCTCCACACGTGACGTAAAATTTCATGCATTTGTAGGCATGTGCTTACATTTCTATTTTGTGCCTTTCACCCCTTAGGATGTAGTCTTAGGCAGATGTAGATTAGCACAATCGTCAGTGTCATTAAAAGTGTATATTTCCATTGTGCGGTAATTGTCAAATATAAACTGTGATTAATTTCATAATTTCTGTAAAAACTTATAAACTGTGTCGGTATGCCGAGGAGATAATTGAAATTACGCTAAGTGCGAAAATCACGCTAGCCGCGCGTGATAGTCTCTACTCTGCTCCTTCGAAGTATTTCCTTGAAGCCAATGAAGTTTTCAGGGACAACACGTCAAGCGATTGTTATGTAACATGTGGATGATTTTTCATTTCACTGAAGCTGGTGCGATTACAGTGAATAAATATTAATTGTTATAACAAGTTTATGTGAGTGACTATGTACGAAAGATCCAAAGACGAAATCACATTCTAACTACCCTAATGAGCTATCGTTGGGCTCTAACTAAACGTTCCATTCTACCTTGTCATAGAGTTCATATACGTGAGGTTAGACGCTGATATCAAAAGAGGTTACGTAATTATATTCATTTTTTCGTCTTTCAGAATTTTAGTTCAAAACCGCACTATCCAACACGATTCAGAGGAAAAATTGTTTCTTTAACCTGGTACATTCAAATGCTTGAAATGATGTATCTTAGCTGAAAGGTAGAGAGAAGTTCTCTCTCCATTAAATTAATTGGCACCACTTCTTCAAACAATGAACACAATTTGGTGTTCAAATGAAGTTCAATATCTAACACATAAATATTTATATTTGCACTTACAAATGTTCACCATGGAGCCATCCAAAATACACAATTCACACACTTATATAAAACAAATTATTAATTCAAAAATTACGAATTATTTCGTATATCATAGCTGTATTCTCAACTTAATGAAGACACCCATTTCATTTATTTTCAAATTTTCTCCCTCATTTCTGGCTATCATCAAACTTTTAGGACACTTCTTACACTTTCTAATATCAAATTAATTATAGAATTAATAAGCTATTGATTACAAAATTCATCTTAAACATTAATTATACTAACATAAAACATTTTTCCACTCCCATTTCGTCTGTTTCCATCCCACCATTGGCTTTTACCATTGAAATCATATTATATGTCCACCAAAATCATTATCTGATAAAAATTAAAATTCCTTTTAATTAATTTAATTTACCATTGCTACGAAAGCTAAGGCAGTAGTGTCGTAGTGATCTACAGTCGCGAGTTCGAGTCCCGTCTCTGGCATGGTTGTATTTGTGTTTGTCCTTCACCCCTTATCACCATTTCGTTTCATCTTCATAGTTACTATAACGTTAACTTCAATAGCAGTCGCTAATGCCCTAGATGTTGATGCGATCTTAAATAACAAAAAAATAGATTAATTGATTCTTTCGTGTAACCGGACGTGTCAACTGCTTTGATCATAATCCCGTAAATGTGGTGCATGTTTTTTGGGAGATAGTGGTGATTTCAGTCCGCTGGATGGCGAGATCCGTCGCCGACCTACTAGCTACTGGCTAGCGGGGTTTCCCCCTAACCAGGACTCGCCCATCACCTTGGCACCGCCTCTAGAAGCTCCCGATCGGTCTCCCGGAATATGTGGTAGCGTATTTCATGTTAGTGTAAGTGTGTGTGTAAGGGGAGATAATAGGACAAGGAAGAGGAAGGACAGATCGCGCGCGGTCCGTGGACCGTTTGTTAGAGTACTGCTTCGACATTCGCCTGATGTTGATCGGAGAAACCACGGAAAACTACCCATCAGAGCAGCCGACCGCTAGAATTCTCCTCCAGACAGCGACTGCATTCGACTTAACTGGAAGGCGAGTGTCGAAAATCCAGCCGCCGTGGGGAGTGGGAACCTAGGATCTCCCAATCAGAGGCGCTGCAGTGACATCAGTTGATGCACTGAGCTACCGCTCCCGGTACAAAATTAGACATTTCCTTCCTTTTGAGTAAATTATCACATGCTAAACCCGCCGCGTGAGACGCTTTCTGTCAAAAACTGAGGGCGTGCTCTATTCCCTGTGACGTGTTTTGTCCGCCCGTGACGTCCACACTCCGCGCGTGGAGTTTCCGACTCTTCTTCCTGTGGCATTGCGCGCCGAGTTGTATCTGCAGCAGCGCCGCGGGGCCTTATGCAAGGCAGCGCACGGCAAACAAACGCGCAAATAGACGCAATCCGCGAGTGCGCTCTCGCTGCACGCCCTCTGTCGCCGCGAAAGAGAAATGTAGACAACTAGAGAGTTTTGGAGCTTCTGAATTATTGTTGACACTCCGGTACTCGCGTACGCATAGGAGCGGGTTTACTCTCGCGGGGTATTTGTATACCCTAGACTTTCGGTAACCTAATATTGGGGTGTAGCTGAATAAAGGTTACAAGCTTCTAAGGGTTATACGATGCTGGCAGAATTTTTGCCCGTAGCTTTTTAGCTAGTGCGAATTCATCCGCCATCTGGATGAGAGTTCTAGCTGCTCTTATCTGTAGTTTTCCATGGTCAACACCAAAACAACGCAAGAGCAGTAACGTAAAAAGAGCCACGGACCACACGCGATCTTTCCTTACTCTTCCTTGTATTTTTTCTCAACCCTAACTCACACCCTTGTAATCACAAGCACTACACTGCCACAATTGTATGGAGACCAGTCGGGAACTTAGAATAAGTTCCGGAATTGCTAATCTATCAATAAATCAAATCGAAGGATTATAACGGAAATGGAAACATTTTGCCATATTAATGCTATCATGTGTATGTAAATAATTACTTTTAGCCAAAATCATGTGTTGGGAAACCTACGGGAAAAGTTACAAGTGGTTCAAGTTTAACATGGCGTCACTGATTGGGGTTCATCGTGCACTTGTGTTTGGAAGGTATTTGAACTCGAGAGACATCCCATATCAAAAGTAAAAACAATATTTGAATGCCGTGTAAGTGAAAAGGTATCTGAAATTAAAGGGAAAAGGTTTGGGATTTAATAATACACAACAAAGTATTATTTTACGTTCTTTAGTTGTGCCGTTTCAAGATTAGAAACCCCCCTACCTCACTGTACGAGGCGAAAGTTGACCGTGCGTAGAGGGAAGTTTGAAACGGGGCGTAAGTATGTTACTAGAGCTGCGGGTGGTGGGTCGGAGGAGGTCTTCTTCGAAATGTGTCACGAGGCAGGGGAGTCAGTTTGTAAGTAAAAGGAGTGTAAAATATTTAGCTTAGGGGACACAGAGAAATTGACCTGTTCGTTAAGGAGAGTTTCAGATTTCTACTTGGAATGAAAAATGTGAATAACTTCTAAAGCACTTCTGTTTCAGAATTTATGTTTTACATATTTTAAAAATGTTTATATCAGAGTCAGGATGAAAAATATTTCCTGTGTTTGTAAGATGTGTCGCAAAGTGCGATCTGTTTATATTGTGTTTATCTTCATGTAAATGTTCTTTAATTAGGCATTGCAGCTTCTGTAGGCCTGGCTTATGTACATTGCAGCAATCGCAACTGTGGCAATTGTGGGGTTCATAAACCATGTGTGGGGTGGGGTTGCGAGGGGAAAGTATAAGTTTGAGCGATTTGTGTGTGGTAAAGGAAACTTTTTCACTCTACCTGTTTGATATAACAAACACAACATAGAAGAAACAATCCGTTTTCTTCCAATAAAATACGTATTTCTAATATTTGTATGAATCTTACATTGTCACTTTTTCCATATTTTGACGTAGATCACTAAATATATTGGTGCCATATTAAGAAAGAAACATAAAATACAGATTCAGATAAGTTCATATTGATTTTATTACTGAAACCTAGGGATAAAAAAGAAATAGAGCACCACAAAACAATGGCTTTAGATAATAATTAGTCGAACATTGTTCACAATCCCCAAAAAATAATAGGTGTGTGAAACCTGCTCTAATAGTATTAGACGTACAATGCGCTTTAAAAGAGATGGAGTTTCATACTCTGACCGAATTAGGTGAACGGGAAGACGCAGATAATGATGGAACTGCTCATCAACCTATCGATCGTCAACCGTAAAGGAGAGCGTAATATAGAGAATGAAGAAACCAATACAGAAGCACAGTGATACGTTTGTTGAGGCAGTAAAAATAGCTTGTTTTGAGGAGAGCATCAGAGTTTTGTGAGAGCAACAGATGATGATTTGGGATGACAACAAGACTCGTGTCGCCTTTCCTCCCTTGCCAAAAGGAAAGATTCTGAAACACAATTATTTAAGAACTATTAGTTTACCTAAGCGTAAGAATAATTGAGTATTGAAGTTGTCAGTGTTACCTCGTCTAGGCGAAAAGAAGATCGTTTTCTGTCGTAATTCGGGCGTAATACAATATCAGGCAAGGGTCCGCGCCTGAAAACTCTGTTCATAGAGTCTGCACGGCTGTAAGGTAGCCCGCTTCCAATCGTCAAAAATATAACTCTTCAATGCAGCCAAGATGTGAATTATAATGCCTTTTTACTGACGAGATGATCTTTTGTGAAGCCACTCGGCCGAAGATTCTCAATCAATTGACTTTCGTGGCGTGTTATTTAGAAATGCATCTGATTTTCAGAAATTGTTAATACGAAATGCTGTATCCTCTTGCTGGTTTTCAGTAGCTGGCGAAATCTCGCGAGCGTCTCTGAAAGTAGTTCAAACTTTCAAAGCAGTTTGTTCTTTCAAAGAGTTTCATACGAAAGACGTGTTGCCTTTCTCTCTTGAAGCTCGCGCGCGACTTTTACAGAAAAAGTCCAACGCGAGGCATTTAAAATGTGTGCCCTTTGCTCTTAATTAGCACCAAGGAATTGTTATAAATGATTCACTTTCAAGTACGGCGCCAAATTTGAATTAGTTTTAGCCGCCTATGTGCCAACATGGATGATGACGTGATTGATGTCGAAAACTTTTGCTAGGATGACAGTGGAAGTGGTAATGGGACGGAAACATAACAGGAATTAGAACGGCGGCAGGGACGGTGGAAGAGACTTGATGGGGACAGTAGTTAGAACGGTGACGAGGACGGTAAATTGGACAGTAGTGAAACGGTGTCAATGAGGATAATGAGAACAATAGCTTCCTGCTCTCTTCTAGCTCTTTAGGCGCGGAAGCGTCACGTGAGAAAGGGCGAAGAAGAGAGCCGCACCACCAGTGGCGAATCGGGAGACACACAGACCGACAGACCCACTGACCAATCAATCGACCCGCCCACCCCCTGGCCGAAATATCGAGCGAACGTTTTAAAGGGGGAGACAACAGGTAGCGCGCGCCACCGCGCTGCCGTGTGAATCAGCGGTCGACCGAACGGTGGTTGCACACACAGCGCCTCCGTCCCGCGCAACAGACCACACGCAGCGAACCACACGCAGTGCGCGCCGCGGCTGTACGTGCGCGAGATGAAGAGGGCGGTGGAGGGCGGTAGAGAGCAGAAGAGGGCGGAAGAGGGCGGAAGAGGGCGGAGAGGCGAAGAGGGCGGTAGAGGGCGAAGAGAGCGAAGAGGGCGCAAGAGGGCGCAAGAGGGCGCAAGAGGGCGCAAGAGGGCGCAAGAGGGCGCAAGAGGGCGCAAGAGGGCGAAGAGGGCGGAAGGGGCGGGGAGGGGGCGGAGGAGGGCGGAGGAGGGCGGAGGAGGGCGGAGGAGGGCGGAGGAGGGCATGCGCGCGCTCGCGGGTGTTTGCATTCGCTGAGCAAACAGCGTTGTGCCGATTGCAGTATCTTTACGCGGAGCCACGCGCGCTGCCCGTGCCTGCCGCCCTCCGTCCGTCGCTCACTGCGTCCCGCTCGAACAACCCGTCCGCGTAACGGCAACTATGTGCAAGAACCCATCCGTCGAGCAAGTCGGCCGACTACCATCTTATTCTACCAAGAAAATCCGTCTGACCAATAACAACCCATCTCATCGACAAAAAACCGCCCCTTAATAACAACCCGTCCCAACAACAACAACAACAACAACAACTCGTTCGACCAATAACAAGCTGACAATCTTTCTTACCAACATGTGGTTTCATCCTTCAAAGAAAAATCATTTAGCAATTAACAAAATATACAATGTCCGTGTCTGAGGAAACTTTCGCCTTGCTAGACATAATGCAACCAATTCTGGTAAACACACGTATGTTATGCGGGTTGCCAAAAATGTTTTTATCGTTATACGTAGGGCTTGGAGAACGGTGGCTAGGCGGTTGTAAGAAACCACAGGAAATCTGACAGACCAAGTGGTGACAAGAGTACCAAACCAATGGGAATGATGTGACGTGGAGAAGAGTCGGCGGAGGGGGCGGAGCCGGTCGCTGAGTTTGAAAATTGCGTCGCAGCTACCAGGGAGTGGACAGAGGGGCGAGGACGGGGTGGGCACGGGGACGGAGGCGAACAGGGAGTCGGGGACGTGGTCGGGGACGTGGTCGGGGACGTGGTCGGGGACGTGGTCGGGGACGTGGTCGGGGACGTGGTCGGGGACGTGGTCGGGGACGTGGTCGGGACGTGGACGGGGACGTGGCGGGACGTGGGCGGGGACGTGGTCGGGGACGTGGTCGGGGACGTGGGCGGGGACGTGGTCGGGGACGTGGTCGGGGACGTGGTCGGGGACGTGGCGGGACGGGCGGGACGTGGTCGGGACGTGGGCGGGACGTGGGCGGGGACGTGGGCGGGACGGGCGGGGTGGTCGGGGACGTGGTCGGGGACGTGGTCGGGGACGTGGACGGGGGCGTGGGCGGGGACGTGGGCGGGGACGTGGGCGGGGACGTGGGCGGGGACGTGGGCGGGGACGTGGGCGGGGACGTGGGCGGGAACTGTGGCGAAAAGGGAGTGCAGGGGCCCTGTGAGATGACAGCAGAGTCAGAGATGCGAGTGGAACGAGGGCGAGTGAAGGAGCGGGCGGTGGCGGGGGCACGCGGAGTGAAGGATGCAACCGCTGCTTTACAGCTCCGCTCCGGGCGCGGGCGGGCGGGTGGGCAGGACACGCCACAGCGGCTTATGGGCGTTGTTAATTAAAAATGTAATTACCCCGAAGCATGCGGATAGTTGCCGCCGGCACGCCCCGGCGCCGCGTCGTCGTCGCTCGGCGCCCTCCTCCGCTCGCTTTGGCGGTGGATGTCTGGCGCGCAGGGACTGTCTTCACTAGCGCCGCACCCGGCGCCCAGTGGTCGGGTACGAGCCTTGCCCTTGTCATGTCGGTGTGTGTTCAGTTACTTCCATCTCCTTTCATAGTTTCTTGTGTTTTCCTGTTTGTTGAAGTCTTTGGTGATCTTTTGACAATCTGCTTGAGAAGGGAACAGTAGTGTGGACTAATTATTTTTAGCTTAATTTGTTTTTAATTAATTGACAGTAACTAGTTGCTTGTAGAAGCAACAAGACTGCTAAACAAAAGGACATTAGTTCATTACATATCAAATATATCCAGATAGTTGACGTTCCTAATCGACCTCGGAGTATGAGAATTCAATCAGTACGAACAATATGGAAATAGGCGGAAAAACGTAATGAAAAATATTTATATTATTGAGTTAAAATCGAAACTCTTTCAGAGCTTTTGTAAGTTAACCTAGTAGCTGAGTATCTAATATAACCAGAAATATTACTGACATGTTCGGAGGCTGCGTAGTGTTTTGCACGGGAAATTAGTAATAATAGATATGTCTACAATGGAAAAACTAGAGGATGGATTTTCCTACGAATTACCAAAGCAATAATTAAAAATGTTAAGTATTTAATGAGCAAACACCAATGAATTTTATACTGAAATGTTGAAATTCCTGTGCTCTCTTTAGCTGCAGGTTTGTATAGATGAAAGCGGCATGTCTCTAATTTGGCCTCCCAATGTTTTCTGCAGTGCAGGTGGTACCACTTAACTGCCAGTCGCAGCCTTATAATTTTGTTTCTTTCGTTCTTTACTTCTGCAGTTATGTCTCTTCCAACTTTCTGCGGTCTGTTGGTATCTTGTACAGGATATCTGTTCTTCAGGGAAAATGCACTAAACACTTTTCGCTTGAAGGTACTTTGGCGTCTGCGCATAGGACGCAACATTTTCCCGACAAATAAGATTACATTGACTCAGGAAGTCGGAGTGTTCAACTTTTCCTTTATTTGCCTGACTGAATTAAAGACGATTACAGTTTTAACACTGAACGTAGTGTTTCTTCCCACCCTCATAACGCTTGAAACAATTAAAGGTTTTGGATGATCCAGTGCACGAATATGATATTTTCAGCACGAAAGTAATAAGTTCAGATTGGATTCATTTATTTACACATTTGAATAATGATCACAACCAACTTAATAGTTATTACTGTCTTCATGTCGATAACCAGCAACCGCACACGCTGTTGAAGTTCGTAAACTGAAGTGACAGCCGAATTTTAAAACTTACCTACTCCGTTATTAGTGTTCGCAGTGTGTCGTTCAATACTTTTCGTAATAGCACCTTCTTGTATGAAAAAAATCATATTCACATAATACCTTTTCTTGGTATGAGGAGAACACATATGCCTTCGTTAATTACAACTCATTTGTTTCGGTTGTTCATAACGCATAATGTACTGTTAAATTCTTAATGGACGCCAGCTTATAAGAATGGATTTTCGATCCTCCTTTTGGTTCCGTCGACATAACCGGACAGAATTGCTAAACGTATTTGAGTGTTCATCGCTGATTTCATTATTGAGTTAACAGAGCATTCCTTCTTTGCGCTTAGCCTCGCGTTTACAAAACGTATCGCAACTATTTCTCTTGCGTATGCATTTACATAACTGCCCTGAAGCGATATTTATATCCTTGTAATGGTTGAACAACTATATGGTAATGTAGCACATTTCATTCTCTGTGGTCGGTATTGTATATTTGTCTCATACGAAGATATACACACTACGGGAAGTGTAACGTCAAAGCATTTATATAAACATTAGTCATCACACAGATTGAAACAACGCCACTGCGCACGTGAGAAAGACATATTTTAGTCTTTTCTAAAATGAGGGCACTTTCACCCAGAGACAGGCATTCAAGCAGATGATAGTCAATGGCAAAGATAGAGTGAAAGCTTTCTGTGAAACAAAAAACAGATGCCTGAGGATCTCTTTCCTCTGATGACGTAGAAAATAGATAGCAACAAAAAGGGCAGGTAGAGAGACCGAGAAACAGACAGCGTTGCAGACGGGCTAAAGCGGAGACAAAAACGTACAAATATAGAGTCAGAAATAGAAAAATGTGGAGAGGCGAAGGTGGACAATAAAAAATAGAGAGAGATAGAGAGAGGAGAGAAGATAGAGAGGAGAGGACTGATGAGAGATAGCGAGACGTAGAGGGAGAGACACGTGGGGGGGGGGAGAAGAGGCGCAAGGGAAGAGGGGATAGAGACGGAGAGAGGGCATAGAGACGGAGAGAGGCGCATAGAGACGGAGGGAGATGGCATAGAGACGGTGGGAGAGGCGCATAGAGACGGAGGGCGAGGCGCATAGAGACGGAGGGAGAGGCGCATAGAGACGGAGGGAGAGGGGCGCATAGAGACGGAGGGAGAGGCGCATAGAGACGGAGGGAGAGGCGCATAGAGACGGAGGGAGAGGCGCATAGAGACGGAGGGAGAGGCGCATAGAGACGGAGGGAGAGGCGCATAGAGACGGAGGGAGAGGTGCATAGAGACGGAGGGAAAGGCGCATAGAGACGGACGGGAGGCGCATAAAGACGGACGGAGAGGCGCACAGAGGCGAAGGGAGAGGTACACAGCGAAGAGAAGAGATGAGCTACAGCGCGCACAAGGAAAGAAAGAACGAGGCCGCGCTGGTGAGAAGGGAGCGCAAGATAGATGGCACAAGTGTCACCCGGCGGAGGGGATTAATTCCCGGCGCCCGTTGATGACCTCTGAGAGGGTCAAGGCCCCGGCGCGTGGGCTGTGCGGGAGGGCGTGGAGGAGGAGGGAGAAGGGGGAAATATTGCTCTGGTGGCGCCTGCGGCGATACTAACCGACGCTGCTAGAAATGTCTCAGCGCATCGTCATGGAGCAAACAAGTTCCGTTGATGACAGGGGCAAGATCAAAACTAGTAGTTATACGACTCAGGATTAACTTTCTCGAATTATTTGTTATGGTTAATTGAAATAATAATACTTAGTTTGAATTTTATATTACTGAATTTACTATTGTATTAATATGTCAGCCTCTTCATGTTAAACTATTCATTCCAAAACAGGTTGAAAGAAAAAATTTTGTCATTTTCTAATAAAACAAGAAATATCGCAAACTTAATTGACATTGCTGCTGAATTAGGTGCTATCCCTTCACTCTTATTAAATCTGTATATCTAAATACTGTTAAACTGAACTAATTGACGTAAGAATGCATGGCATTTTCTGCTGTAAACATTTTTAATTTTGGTACTTTTATCAATACCACGTGTATATCTGAGATACGAACATGAGAATTTAAATGTAAGACAATAACATCTTAAAATACTGCGGGTTTTGAATACTTTGTCCTCGTAGGTGTCTCTCGTGTCTGCCTTGGATTGCCCAAATAGTTACTTGCTGCCTATTTTACTTAAGAACAATTTAATTTTGCAATCAAAATGTACATCTATTTTAACTATAATACTTTTGATCAATTTGTCCAACATAAAGTTAAAAACTGAGACCTAAATATATTAACTCTACTTTCACTCGTTAAGTTTTGAAATCTCACATTTGGTCAATCAGAGAACCTTCCATTGATTATCTTCACCCAACTGCATATTCGTTCGTCATCATAATGCACCTTCATTCAGAAACACCACGCATTTTTTAACTGCGTTGAGCTGTTGCTCTCTAAATATGTCACTCCTTTTTAACTTGCCTATGATGTCATTATATGCTTTTGATATTCATAACTCTCTATGAATATCAGAACCTATCTAGTTTTACAAATTTATACACGTTTTTACTTTTCTCTTCATAGTCTTCTTGACTTTTGTCCGTAATTAATAAGATGGTAGCCCTACTTTTGCTGAAAGTAAAACGTGTATAACTGGAGTGTTATAATCATTCTATATGTTTGAGTATAATCAGATAAGTTAAATTCTGTCTAGTTTCTTAGAAAAGGGTGCGCATGTACTTAGAATCATATAGTCGATTTCGTAAAATAATAAACCTAATCAGGATAAGGCGAGTTATGTGATAATTGACACAAAAACAATCATTTGAGATCATTAATTAATATCATTTAAGTTGAATTTGGTGCTTGCACATGCTATAAGATTCAAATAATCACAGGATGAAAAGATATGTTTTATTTCATAAGGTATCAATATATACACAAGATTGAAGATATAAAGTAAATGCACAGCGTATAAATTACTCTCTGTTCGGTTACCGAAGAAGTCGATGTGCGTTCTGCACGTAAAATATTTATTGTGGTTAGAAGCACAATTACAGTTTACAATTTTCAAAATATGGTTTGTTTATGGAAGTTTCTGCATTTAATATTCACAATGTGAGGTGTAAAAATAGAATCCAGTTCCTTATGCCTATACGATAAAACTTTGAATAGATTTTTTTTTCATTTTATTTACCATGTATAATTCCGGGCATTTGGATGATGTGAAAATAAAATTTTTGGAACTATCTATTCAGCCAAAGATTATATAGAATGCTAATGTTCATGAGTTGGGTACCCAACTAAAGAACGTAGTAGTTACATTGTGTGTATTTCATTTAGTGTGGTTGCAATAAGCTCTCAAATTATTTTAATTTCAATCATGTCCTTTTTATATTTTTTTAGTTTTATTGATTGATTATCTTACGCTTTCTGCTAGTTTTAACCTGTATATTTAAAACCACAAAGCAAATGTTGTTGGATAGGGACTTCATATCTAAAATAAGCATCAAATTTTATCTCATCATAAGGATTCGTTAGTATTCTTAGTTCCTAGTACGAAAATATTTAGAAGTGTTCGACATTTTGTTTGTGCTTACGTACTTCCAAGAATTGTTTACGCTTTGGAAGAGAGCAACAGCATTGCCATAATCTTCATCTTACTCCTTCTTATCATAATCTTCATCTTACTCCCATCTTTTGAAAATACTACAATGGGCTTCATACTTGAAGAGAAAATGCCACATATAAAACAATGCCAAATAATATATTAAAAATACTGTTTCAATTGTAAAGAAAAATATTATGTAATTAAAAACTTCATTCCAAATACATCTCTCTCTTTTGTGCAAACAATTTTATAAAAACATTTATAAATATTACCGAGTAAGAAAACGGTCTAGAACTAAGTTCGCTAAAACAAAAACAACGCTGAATTAGAAATTTCACATGAGCTGATGAATATAAATATCTGCCACGTTACTAAAATCACAAGATCAGGACCGCGAGCGGTGGATCAGTGCGTCAACTGATGTTACTGCAGTGCCTCTGACTAGGAAATCCTAAGTTCGAATTCCGACTGCGGTAGGATTTTCGATATTAGTTTGTGAGCTAGGTCGAATTCAGTCGCTGTCTGGAGGAGAATTCTAGCGGCCGGCTGCTCTGATCAGTAGTATTCCGTGATTTCTCCCATCAACACCAGGCGTACGCCGGAACAGTACCCTACCAAACGGGCCACGGACCGCGCGCGATCTTTCCTTCCTCTTCCTTGTCCTATCCTCACTCCTTACACACACACATTAACAAGCACTACACTACCGCATACGCCGGGAGACCGGTCGGGCACTTCAAACTTCTCCCGGCTGGGACGGTGCCCCGCTGATGGTAGATACCTGGTTGGGGAGAACCCCGCTAGTCTACGGTAGGTCGGCGCCGGATCTTACTATCAAATGGGGAAGGTCACCGCCTCCTCCTGATGAAAAACATTCACTACACTTACGTGACTAATGACCTCTGTAGTTGATGCCCCCGGAATAAAAAAAGATCAGGTTTGAGGATTAATTGAATTAGAATTAAGTAATTTTTAAAAATTGATCAGCCTTCGTCGTGATGTAATTTTTCTCTTTCCACATCTCTAGGCTATTGAGATTCCAATTATTTTGATGCATTTTTTTCATTATAACTATCTAATATCTCACCTTTATTTCAATCTTTATTAACAGATGCATCCAATTTTAACACTGTTCATCTTACTGTGATGTTCTTGAATATTCAGCACTTCTTTAATAGCGTTTGTGCATATTTAATAACCAAATTACCAATTTTGTGTACATAATTGATCATGTCAATTTAAAATTCTTGGTCTGTTTCTTGATTTAAAATTGAGATCAATCTCAAAAATTGTTTTCAAAAACCTTTTATATATACTTTTGGCTCTTGGCATACTGATCCCATAAGAATATGACAAACATCAAGAAACAGCATTTTTATATGTGCTTGTTTGGGGTATAATGTACCTTAAATTTAAGTTTTCTCAGTACCCAAACCATTAAGAAAAACAAATCAATCTGACTCGTGTCTGTAGAAGTATATTAAATCTGTTATTTAGGTTCAAAAGGAATCATAAATTCTCTTCAATATATTTATTTGATAATATATTTTATTAGCTATGTATGCTATTACGTATATAGAGCAAAATATGTACAAACATTATCAATATACAACTATATAATATATTGTGTTCAGATTCAACTAACTATGTATTGTATTCAGAAAACATACTGTCTTTTGAGCTGTGCGAGGTATTTATCTCCATATGGTGGGGGGGGACAGTCTGCTTCGGGGACAAAGGTTGGGCGAGGCGGGTGCGCCGTCGTGGTGCGCGAACTGCTCCGACATATATTTAATTTTAAAACGTCACTTCCGGGCGTGCGTGCGGATCCCCGGAACACGGTCGACTTCCGCGCGTGCAAAATTTACGAGGAGGCCCAACGCCCGGGCGGAGCGCGCAGGGGCGGGCCAAGGCGCCAGCGTGATGGAGGGGAACGAGGAAAAGAAAGAGTTGAGCGCGAGGGAGGAGGAAAGCGGGAGGGGAAGGGAGGAAGTTGGCGTGGAAAAACAAACGGTCCCCGTAGGCCGCCTTGCGGAACACCGCGTTCGGAAGCCTCGCCACGCGACCATCGCCTGCATCTTTCCGCTGTCCCTTGCTCCTTTTAGCTACATTTTGGGCTGTCTGGCGGTGCCGAGACCGTCTTAGTTAGTGACCACGCCTCTCCAACCGTTTTATTTCTGACCGAGAGGGTCTACGTTTTCAGTGCCGACAGTGTCGGATTTTTGACATTAGCTATACAGCTAGATGGAATACACGCGCTATCGAGAGAAGTATTCTAGCATTCGGTTGTGATGCACTATCACAGTACACTACACTACCACATATCTTTGGAGGCCAGTAAGGAGCTTAAAAGTACCACAATGTATACTACACTACCACATACTTTTGGAGACCAGTAAGGAGCTTCGAACTTTTCCCGGGTTGGCGGTGCCCGGATTCCGAGAAACTCCGCAAGCTGTGTATACGTTGGAACCGAATCGTGCGTCCCAATAGGGAATGAAGACCGCTACCTCCTTTTTACAACGTAAACACACACGGACTTAAGATCGAAGTAATTTACGCGCTCAGAAACCCAAAATAAGAGTACTTTGACTCACCCGAAAACGTTTCTCTGCATGTGGGTGTCGTATCACCGCTGGAAGTTTTGGCTGGTGATTGCGGTGTATTCTGTCCCCTTCTACCAAAGATGCTATTTCCGGCATCTACCATCTTTACTGCTCTCGCGGTTTAGAACATTGGTCAGCGTGCTCGCTTTCCATGACATGATCCCGGGTTCGATTCCCGGTCCGGCAAGATAATAATGTGCGTTTTCATTGCAATGTTCCAGTATACGTTGCTGTGTGACGATTAGAAAGGTCACTTCTCAGGTTGAGCAGACCAAAATACGGCGTGGAAATGTGTTCGTACGAACTACACGTAAATAATAATAATAATAATAATAATAATAATAATAATAATAATAATAATGATAATAATGATTAAAATGATAATGCCTTTATTAATGGCGAGGTTCAGGCCATAGAGCCTGCTCTTCCACCTAACCACTGAGTCTGCCTTGATACAGAGTAGTAACACGTACCACCTTAACCCATGGCCACGAGGCCTGAACGCTGCTGGTAGGCGATATCCCGTACGCGGACTGTAGCGCCAAGTACAGACAGACTGACGTACCACCTATACTAATGTTGACACTTATTTCGGTTACTCTCGCCCTTTTTATCACCCTATTTGGGAGAAGGATGGTCTTATTTTCTACCGTTAACTTGGTGAGTTTCTTTGAAAAAAAAAATAGAATTGCGAGGGAATGCATGGGAAAAGAGGAGGGAAACGTGGTGCGAGGGATACCGCGGTAGAATTCCGCCTTCCCTCGCGATACCATATGACCTTCGCCTGAAAAGCGACCAACTGTCTGCGCTTTGTGTTGGACGTCAAAAGCATTTTACCCTTACCTCATGGTCATAATTAATTTCTCAACTATCTTCAAAAGGATTGGTCTCGTGGAAGTGTGGGAGAACAGCCATATTGTTGAGGATGAAATTCACCGCCCACATCAGCAAAATAATTTGCTTCGAGCTCTAGAAATTAAGTTGTTAACAATTGTATACCTATGCAATTCCAGTTCACTGAGAACTCCACTAGGGAAATGGGCTGCGGCAGACCCCAGAATAAATTGCAAAAAAAATATTGAAGGAATTTTTATACTTAAAATTAAATAATACACGTGTTTATTATATTGCATTCATTTTATGCAATTTTAAATTGAAATATTTTAATTTTTTGACGTATGGCAAGGGCATATGTAAACTTCTAAGATTTTCTGCCCTCGCGGTCTACGAGAACGAGTTCAATTTTCACTTTGTTGCTGCGGTAGTAAAACCGTTATTTATATCGGCTTATACTTCAATCGTATCGCATTGTATATGTGTAGGCGTGGTTCAAAGAGAATGAGGGACATACGCGGCGATTATGCATCATGACAGTTTCGAATTATTTTGTAACAATTTATGATCATTGAAATAAAAAATTATCCCGAAATGTTAAAAAAAGTTCTATTAATAAGGTCTAACCCGTGCAAAAGCTACTGTGGGTAGATTTTTTCTAGCTTTTTTACACACAATGTTCCGTCGTTGACCCCCCACCCTCCACCACATTAGTAAGTAACTGTTAGAATGGATGGGCAAAGTGTTGCATTTCTTTTGGAACGGATTGTAGGTGACATCAAATACGAAGAAAATGTTGTAAGAGAAGCTCTCTGTTTGCAGAGGTGAGGTTGAATAGATTGATTGATTGATTGTTAGTGATTCCGCGCGCGTCAACTGCTGAGGTCATTAGTTCCGTAAGTGTAGTGAATTTTATTTGATCGAGAGTAATCTTTCCCCACTGGATGGCGAGATCCGGCGCCGACCTGCCGTCGACTAGCGGGGTTTTCCTCTACCAGGTACCTCCCACCGGCGGGACACCTCCCCACCCGGGACAAGTTCTAAGCTCCCGACCGGTCTCCCGGAATATGTGACAGTGTAGTGCATGTTGGTGTAAGTGGAGGGGATAGGACAAGAAAGAGGATGGAAAGATCGCGCGCAGTCCGTGGCCCGTTTGTTGGGATACTACTCCCGCATTCGCCTGGTGTTGATAGGATAAACCACGGAAAATTACTGATCAGAACATACGGCCGCTAGAATTCTTCTCCATGCAGCGACTGAATTCGACCTAGCTGAAAAGCTAGTGTTCAAAATCCTGCCGCCGCACACTGGTTGAATCGAGCCTAAAACGTGGTCATATTTGCAAATGCCAGTGGATTTGCGTAAAAACTGGTATCAATGAATTTTTGAGGTCGCTGAATTTGAATATCATGAAATGAAATTTCAAAATTCAAAATGGCAGCTTCAAAATCGCGGATCAACACATTTACAAATAAACAAAAGTTCATAAAAATATACATATGGGATTCTGGAGATCACTGATTTCGAATATCATAATGACATTTCAAAATGGCGGGTTTGAAATGGCTCACTGACTCATAAAATTGAACCCAATATGTGTAAAATCATTGATAGAATGGTTCTCGCAGTCGCTGATGATGAATGTCGAAATTAAATATCAAAATTCAAAATTGAAGCTTGAAAGTGAAGGGATTGTGCGTAGAAATATGGTTATAGGTAAAGTTCTGTTTTCAAAGTTGCTGAATACAAATATTGCAACGAAATTCAAAACCTCTGCTTTAAAAAGATATATTCGATTTGAAGGGTAAATAATTATTTTAGAGGGAAATGTTATTTAAGAGAGTTTTTGACTACCTTGGTTCATTGATTTACATAACGTATAATAAGTGAACAATCGTTATGATCGTAAAGAAGCATCTGCGCAACATTTCCTGTGCTCCGAAATCTATACCTCCTTCCTTTTCCTACGTCTCCTGTCCTCTCCCTATTTTTTAAAATTTAATTTTAAAGAAATTTGTTGTAACATTTGATATATTGGTAATTATAATACATTTGATTTGATAACTGATCATATAATATTTGATAACTGATCATATTCTCGGGCCTAAAACGAGGTCATAATTGCAAATGCCAGTGAATTTGCGTAAAATAACATTTGATAACTGATCACATTAATTCTACTAATATTCTCTTCTTTGAAAAGAAACCTCTACAATTTGTCATTCACACTATAACTTAATTGTGTTACTATTACTATTGTGGAAATTTATGTTTTCACGTCTTATCCTGAATACATCGATATTGACGGAATATCTTGCCAAAAATCGTGATGATTTTAGAATATCTGTGCAAATTATAACTATCGTTGGGCATTTATATATATTTTCATTCTTTTGACACAAAAGGAAACAGGCAGTTTAAAGAGACGTAGGAAGTGGATTTACTAACGATTGAAGACTCCTGGGAGATCCAAAATGAGCATGAAGAGCATGACACCGGAAAACGAAGATCACTTCGATGCGTCACTGCAAGTCAGATGCTCGAGAAAGGAAATGCTTAAGAAAAGCAGTACCCTATCAAATGGGCCACGGACCGCGCGCGATCTGTCCTTCCTCTTCCTTGTCCTATCGTCGCCCCTTATACACACTCACACTTACACTAACATGCACTACAGTACCACATATTCCGGGAGACAGGTCGGGAGCTTAGAGCTTGTCCCGGCTGGGACGGTGCCCCGCTGGTGGGAGAGTCCTGGTTACTCCACTAGCCGACGGTAGATGGGCGCCGGATCTCACCATCCAGCGGGAGAAGATTACCACCTTCACCCAAGAACAAACATGCACTACACTAACGGGACTAATGACCAAAGCAGTTGACGCGCCCGGAAACATGGAAAAATCTATCAATCAATCAATCTCATAGTCCATTCCTCCCATCACCACTTTCTTTCTGTCTCTTCGCATCCACTCTTACGAGTTTCTTCCTTGAATCATATTATTTTTTGCTATACATCTTTTACTTCCCACATTTTTTGCCTATCCTCCTCTGCCTTCTCCACCCTCCTCGTTTGTTGCTCTCTCACAGCGTCTTCTCGTCACTTGCCCTCTGTTGCGTCTGGTAGGAGGCCTCCGCGTCGGTTCAAGTTGTAACTTCCGTTGACTCCGAGCAGAGTGCGGCTGTCTTTCTTACTTCCCGTCCAGGCCCAAAAGTCGTCATTGCACAGTGGGTCAGAAGGAGAGAATGGCAGAAATAATATGTTCCTCCCTTCTCACGCAAGTACTGTACTGTTGCAAATTTTCGAATTTGGTATCAGCTGTGATATGAATAATATCAAGTAATTTTCTAACTCCCACATTCACCGCTTTATGAGGAAACAATGTCGGCCTTGGTTAATTTCTTCGGACGCCATTCGTGGCAGGACGAATGGGGAATCTGATAGAAATGGGAGTTTTAATTCTTTCGGAGGATTGTTGAGGATTCTAGTGGATGCCACAAGCTTTTTCACAACATAGAGCAGATTTTATGCTTTTCGGAATTCCACCACCTCCAGTTGACTTTAAACCCACCAACTCATGTTTTGCCTACCTGTATGCTAACACTGTACCTGATCATGGTCAAAAGTTTCTGATTTTTCTTGTATTTAAAAGCATCTATGTACTTGTTATGGGTTAGACAGTCAACCTTACAATATTTTGTTATGCGACAAAATATTGTAAGATATGAATCGTCTTTACCTATGACACTAATAAGGCAGGATTAATGTTCAATGAATAGATAATATCTGTTCGTGTATGTCGGGCGGTACGTCCATGACGACGGAGCACGCGTGTAGGCGAGTAGTCTCGATCCAATTCATTTAGAAATTTACGTAGAACAATTCGCTAGGATGTTGATGTCTTCGTGATGAGCTTGTAAATATTACTCATTACCAAAATATAAGAATAAAAGCTTTCCCAAGAATAAAATAGAATATTGGTATTTAATTGAAACTTCAAATAATTAATGATGTCTCAAATGAATCCAACATATGTTCCGAGTTTTAAAAAACGAAGGAAAGCTCTCATCGAAAGAAAAGCAATAAGTACACAGTTTGTTGTCGAGCAAATGAGAGTCGCAAAGGAAGGAAAATGAGAAAACAGAGCGAGATGAGTACTCATCTGGTCAGTCGAATGTCAACCGTAGATACTCATACTTTTTTTAATTCACTCGTAAAATGCAATAATGGCTTCAGAATTCAGAATTCCATATTGCTCTACCTTTCTACAGTGGCATACCATACAATATAGCTTTACCCCCCCCCCCCATGGCAGAATTTTGAATGCAAGAATGATGTATTTAACTACAAGGTGAAAACTTCAAAGTCATGTATCTCAACAGTAGACATTTTGAGTTGTGCCACAATTGCAGCCCACAAACAATATTTCATTGCAGATATATTGTCTAAAACATTTACTAACAGGACTCAGATGCCGGACCCCTTTCTTTCGATTGATTGATTGATTGATTTTTCGTGTTTCCGGGCGCGTCAACCGCTTTGGTGATTAGTCCCGTAAGTTTACTGAATGCTTTTCTCGGGAGGTGGCGTTAAACTCCCCCCCGGATGGCGAGATCCGGCGCCTACCTACCGTCGGCTAGTGGAGTTCCCCCTAACCAGGACGCTTCAACCAGCGGGGCACCACCCCAGCCGGGACATGCTCTAAGCTCCCGAGCGGTCTCCCGGAATATGTGGTAGTGTAGCGCATGTTAGTGTAAGTGTGTGTGTGTGTGTGTGTGTGTGTGTGTGTGTGTGTGTAATGGGAGAGGACAGGACAAAGAAGAGAAAAGAAAGATCGCGCGCGGTCCGTAGCCCGTTTGCCAGGGTACTGTTCCGGCATTCGCCTGGTGTTGATCGGAAAACTACCGATCAGAGCAGCCGGCCGCTAGAATTCTCCTCCAGGCAGCGACTGAATTCAACCTAGCTGAAAAGCTAGTGTCAAAAATCCTGCCGCCGTCAGGACTCGAACTTACGATCTCCCAGTCAGAGGCGCTACCGTGACATCATTTGATGCCCGGTCTTTCTTTTGAAAAGATTCCTTTTGGACCAACGTGCGCCTCCTGCAGCGCTCTCTATCGGAGATCTCCGTCCCCCCTCCACCTCGGCGCCAGGAACGTGTCGGGGGGACCGTCTTTTGCGTACGGGATCCTGGGGAAAGTTACATCGGCCACGAAAACTCTTCGTGCACCGTCGGCACCAAAACGAAAGAAAAAAAACTCCTTTTCGTTGTCTTTGACACTTGAAACGTTCCTTTCTCCGGAGTCGTATAATGGAAAAAATAACGAGTCTTTATTCCTTTTCTTTTTCCTTGACATAACATAAAACTGTCACCAGTTCTCGTATAATCTTCTGAATAACTGTGCGAATCTAGAAAAAAACAATTTGAATATTTTACTAACATGGAGATTTAGGTAGAATATTCATATTTATTCTTTTAACTCACGATAAAACAAAAACCAGAATTTAAATTACTAGTTTAATTTATGTTTAGGGATAAAATTATCGTTTGAACAAGCTTGATTTTTTTGTACGCCCCGTAATTTCTAATAAAAATTCTTTACTAAATTTTTACAGAAAATTACCGAATGAACTGTGGACATCTATAGTGATTAAAGTTTCGTAACATAACTTGTGGTTGACCCGAAACGACGCACGTGAATAGTAAATATTTAATGCCGGGAGACCTATTCAAGCGTATTTCTTAGAGATTTGCTGTCTCATGAGGTCAGCTGCGTTGTAAGCAGTGATGCTTTTGAGTATGAGAATTCAGTCTGTGTGCGGAATATAAAAATAGGTCAAATAAATCAAATACTTGCATTTATCAGTCAAAATTGAAACGGTTTCTTTGGAATTAGATTGGAATTAGGATTCTTTGGAATTAGATTGGAAGCTTACAGAAAATGGCCCGTTTCGCGGCAGCAGAACGAGACGCGTGGAATTACACCTCGCCTGTAGGTTCGAAAAATGAATAAGGTCTCAATGTTTTAATTTGTGTTCGTCGCGTGGGGTTCATTCATAGACCCTCATATATTACAAACACACGTTAATCATTCCATAATTTCTTGACCTAATAGTTAATCGTGTGTTCAGTCTCTAAGTGATAAGACGGATCTGGATCCCTTCAACCGGAACAATGATTGAAGCGCGGGGATGGGGCCAATACTTTATACCACATACTTTCTGATTGTCTATCACTTGATTATTAATAATCTTCAAAGTAAATATTGAACGAACTGCCTGAACGAACTGATGTTCACCTGTTTGTTCTTTGCCAGTGATATATTTCTCACTATTTCATGACAAAGGCGACTAGCTCTCCACGTAGTTCACGAAAACGGAATGAACGAAGCAAATATATGAAAGTTCAGGGGCAATATTGGGCTAAGCAATGTTTGGGGAGTGCTAATTATTAGGAATCTCCACAGAGAAATGATAGGTAACAAGAGGTCCTGTAGGTCTTTTACACTCTAACTGATAGCAACTGGGAATATTGTGCGAAAAAACCGAAAACCTAACCCAGTTTGAAGGGGAGGGGAAATTAATTTATGACGAGACAATGTAGGCCATTCGATAGAACCCCTAATTTCTTGCTGTTTTACGCGAAACTAGCTCTCATATTCCGAGCATTTTATTAACATAGATACTCTTTACCCCTTCTTTAGGCAAGGTAATTTTATAACGTGTCCAGAACAATGTGTATATAAAGATATAATCTATTGTGTGTTAAAATGTTTTTAATTATTTATTTTAGGTCGCTTTAAAACATCCAAGATCATGAGTGGCCACTATTGATTTATATCAGAGATACATTTTAAAAATTAAAATAAAGACAATACAGTAACTGTAAGACAGTACAGAAGTATAGAACAGGACAATACAATACAGAAGTACAGGAAATTTTCAATAATTCAGATCATATAATAAAGTCCATCAATATTAAGATATTTTAAAATTGACCTGCAACCGTCAATTGAACTAAATATTTCATAAATTAAGTTTTATGTGTTAAATGTTCTGAAAACTTGAATCATTAATGCGCACAAATCTCATTTTACAAAATGTTTTATTGTTTTACTCTTGAGAATGGTTTTTCGTTGTACTTTTCGTTCTTACAGATAGAATAATCCGGTAAACCGAATACGGAATTCTCTACTTGGAAGGAAATTGCTTAATGCTCCATGGTAGCACCATATTGCAAAATTATCGACTGCTGTAGGTAAAAGAAACATTTCTTCAATCCACAAGACGGTTATTCGGACATTAAGGGTTGAAGAGTCCTTTTCGTAATTAAACAGAAAAAAGACTTTTATTTGTTTTTATTTTTAAATTGACGTTAACTGACTTTAGGAGGACTTAAGAATAGGACTTTTAGGACTTAGGAATGTAGAAGGTATAGAAATAGTGTAAGCAAGTACCAGCTATTCTTTATACAGGTTCTTTATTAATACAAACTATAAGATTACAACATCCGGAGATGAATTATTAATTCAGCAAAGAAACTCCGGCACCCCTGTATTAATTTAGATTCTATATACGAAACATAAAGAATTAAGTCCGGCATAAGATGTTAAAATTGAGATTAACAAATAACTTTATTTTCCGTGCTATGTGTACTTAATGTATGCCGTTTTGTTTTAATAGTCATGAACCCCCTAACAGACTAGCCAAATTAGAAAAGTTTCGTTTGTTAATTTTCAATATCCCAATACATAAAACAATATATAATATATTTTATTTTTTCAATTTGATGTACGAATACGGTTGAGGTAATTGTGATAGTACAAAGTAGAAAGGGAAACACATAAGTTGATGAATAACAAACCTTTAAAAACTCTGCGTATATTATAACCCTTTTTTGTATTATTTTTGAACCGATCACATTAATTTCGTAATTTACTTGTAGGCTGCTAATATACTTTCTGATTGTCTATCACTTGATTATTAATAATCTTCAAATCAAATATTGAACAAACTGCCTGAACAAACTGAAGTTCACCTGTTCGTTCTTTGTAAGTGATATCGTTCTCACCATTTCATGACTAGCTCTCCACGTAGTTCATGAAAACGGAGTGAACGAAGTGTCTCTTAAAGCACAGCCGTAGCGCTGAATAGCGAAATGATCAATTACGCCGTAGCTCCAAACGGTGGAGTGTTTTTCATCCCTTTTTTAGCCGCGAGCCGGGCTTTTTGTTGTGCTCGCGTACTGCCGCGAGACTGCTCTCTCCTGCTCAAAGCTGCTTGCAGCTAACGCGATTTGGGCAAACGGACTCCGCAAACAGGACTGCACCGTAAATAAAGCTCTCCCGTAAACATAGCAATTTCGGTTAATGTGCATTTGAGCTTTCGTATCCGGTTGCTCTGCAATGCGGATTGGCGGGCCGCCACGCCGCGATGATTTCGATCCTCAGTTGCACGCCACGAAGATCGGGTTAGTTCGACTGCCGCGTAGACCGCTATTCGGGGGCTAAATGCTCTGTTACTTTGGGTAAATTTGCGAAAATAACAAGTGTAACGAAGCTTTACGGTTTCTAAACCTAGGAATTGGACTGCAGAACTTTCTACAACCATTAGCTGATTTTGGAAATATTTTCGCGTTGATCTCTTCTAACTGGAGATGTTGACGAATAAATTTAAATAAACAACGTAGTATCATAAGAACAACAACAATAATGAAAGCAACCATTCCACAGAACAAACAAATTTTAGTTTTATATATTACCTTAATTAAGGTGAATACAATGTATGACAAGATGAAGGTTTTAATTTTTTTATCAACTAACTAGTTAGGTTGTTTTAGGAATCTCGTATTGAAGAAGTGGTGAATTCAAATACGATTACTCAATTGCTGTGCAGTTCGCCACACTCGAATAGATTAACATAACTCTGGAGCTATATCTTAAGCAATAGGTACTTCCGTTCGGGCACGAGCTTTAACTACTTTCCCGTCCAGGTGGCCATCTCCATGGACTGGAGTACCAATGACTCCCTCCTGGCGCTCGCAGCCCCCTAATAAAGAACGATTTTCCTAAGGATGAGTCCAAGTGACAGTTCGCGAAAACAAGTGAACATCACATGTATTTCACAGAAGTATCCCTCCGCCCCGACAGCTGTTCAGCCCCTTCGTAAAGTGTTTGGTTATGGCTTCTGAGAAGACATCACTATCCAGAAGTCTAAGAGTTTCGCTTATGTATATGCAAGTACGCGAGTCCGGGAAACAATTAAATTTAATTACATATGTGGAAAATCTCTTAACATGCTCTCACAACCAGTAAAAGAAAACTGTTACGAATGTAAATAGAAAGCTCTCAATCACAGCTCGCCACACAACAGCACAAAGGCCGGAACAACGTGCATCAGCACGCATCTCGCATTCAAGTCTCGGTTTTAAAATAAACATAATATTTATCACACAAAAAGTAAATTCAATGTAATATATAAAGGAAAAAATAATATTTACAGGAGAGCACATAACACCGCGCTTCCTAATTTCAATTATTTCTCGCGGTGCACTATATTTTTGTCGGACGAGGACGTCACGAACGGAAGTGTCGAAGTTAGCCAACTGCAAACGAACAAGTGCAGAAAGGGAGTTCATTGGGCTCGAGGGCACGACGACCACAGAACCTTCAGTTATGTTGCCAGCACTAGCTGTCACTTTGGCTCAACCTTAGGAAAATCGCTCTATACTAGGGGCGATGTCACATCAATGACTGCCCTTGAACCTTTCGTTACATCGGCTGCTTCTTAGAGCAGGTGAGTTCTCAAAAAGCGAGCAGCGCACTACTGGAGGCTCGTCAGGTTCAAATTCCTTCGCAAATACAGAACAATTATACTTCGAAGAAATTTCATAAAATAGTAACTAGTGGTCGGATGAGTAATAGTCAACCTTTACTTATCATAAACCAATTTTTTTCATTTACAATACTGAAGTTATACCCTACAACTCAAGAACATTTCTACCTTCGTACGTTTATGGTAGGTTTTGGAAAATGGGAATATAGGTAGTATTTGTTTTGCTTAGATGAGGAAATGTGGAATCTCAATCACGTAACTAAATTAATAATGTGCATCTGTGCAAAATACGCTCTTTTGCTGGAGAACCAATCTACAATAGTGAGAGATGTTTTTTTGGACGAGAGGGCTATTGATGCTGAGGACCTCTCTGACCATGGTGCAAAGGCTAGTGAAGAGCCTCATAAGAAGACAAAACTTTTAACCACAGTTGTTCAACGTGAGGAGGAAGATAACTTGTGTTAAGGTTAGAACTTGGAGACCTACGGCTGTTCTCTCAGCTTGCTAATAGTTCAGGTATTTCGTTCATTAAACTCACGTTTACTATAACATTCCTCTCTTCTTCTCTTATTTTATTCTCCAGAGTGATCGATGACAGGAATGTAATAGAAATATACGAAACTCTAAAAGTCCCAAAGTAGATAAAGAACACTCAAATATTATGTACAATCGTCGAATTACAGAGCGCATCTTTATTAATAACTCAAATAGCAAGGAACTGAAAAGTAAGAATGGTAAGTAAATGGACTGAGAGCACTCTGCAGTTGAAAAAGTGAAATTGATCTCAGTTACTCCTATTAAACCTAGCATTAAATAATACGTAAACACAAGGATAATGTGTGGTAATAATCAAACGCGCCGCTTTCGGCCGTCATGGTTGATCATTCCTATCCAAGGTCATATATTATTGTGTGACTCAGAGTTCTTGTGTGTGTATATGGAGTATTCGTGGATGAAAACAAAATGTGTTTTGACTTCAATTGTATCAATCAATTTAAAATAATGTGTAAATCTCCAGCAAAGTATAAGTGAATATCTTTATCTAAGTTTTAAATTCTGATTTCTAAGGGAGAAGATACTATGCTTATCGTGAGGTATTATTTTTACCATTAGGATTCTATTTTTTGTAGGTACTATGATTAAAGTTAAACTGAATCCATTCAGATTTTCAAGATCGCATTTGTTATCCTTTAATGTTTTTAATCTCCTTTGCCTTGACCATATATTTCAATATTTACCAAATCGAGGTTCATTTAATCCGAAAATTGATTAGTACACTACTTGGTGAACAACTTCATTAAAACTTTTTACCCTATTTGTGAATGGAAGATTCGTTTACTATAATGGTGGGGACAAAACAGCTAAACAATGATCATTTAAAAGAGGAAGAAACAAAACACACACAGCTAATTTAATTCAAAGTTAAAATAATAGCATCCAATTCCGCCGTTGGATGTTGCAAATTCTCCCTCGAGAAATAAAAAGGAGTAGCGAAAGTAACATGCAAGTAACAACTGCTAGAACGCTCGTCAACTTAATTGCCAGGGACTACCTACCGCTCAAAGAGCCCCGGAGTTTTTCTTCCGTAAATAAAAGGAAAGCTATTCCGAAAGGGCGGTCGTTAGACCGTTAGACTGCCTACACCTGCCGCTATTCTTCCGGCCGATTATGCTAACCAGTGTTGACCGACTCGCCCGAGCAAAGGGCGAAACGCCCTCACAGACTCCAGGGTTGCCAATCCGGCCGTTTCTCCCCCTTTGACTCCGCCGCGTGCTCAGTTGATGCACTGCAGTGCCTCTGACCGGCAAGTCCTAGGTTCGAGTCCTGAGAGCGGTAGGATTTTCGACACTAGCGTTTCAGCTAGGTCGAATTCAGTCGCTCTTTGGAGGAGAATTCTAGAGGCCGGCTGCTCTGTCGGTAGTTTTCCGTGGTTTCTCCGATTAACACCAGGCAAATGCCGGAGCAGTACCCTCCCAAACGGGCCACGGACCGCGCACGATCTTTCCTTCCTCTCCCCTTACACACACACACACACACACACACACGTACACTAACATGCATCACACTATCACATATTCCGGGAGACCGGTCGGGAGCTTAGAGCTTGTCCCGGCTGGGGCGGTGCCCCGCTGGTGGGAGAGTCCTGATTAGGGGGAAACCCCACTAGCCGACGGTAGGTCGTCGCCGGATCTCGCCGTTCAGCGGGGGAAGATCACCGACACATCCCGAGAAAAACATGCACAACAATTGAGGGACTAATGTCCAAAGGAGTTGACGCGCCCGGGAACACGAAAAAATCAATCAATCATTCTGGGTTCGCTAATCGACTTCTGACGCTAGGCTCTCTAATCGGATGTACTGATAACTGGGCTGCCAACCTCAAAATTTCTTCCGTTTGAGCTCTCCTCTTCTGAACGCCCGAAGGGCCGATCGGCTAATGGAATCTAAGCCGGTAGAGTACGAATTTCATCATCCCCTCCTCCGGAAAGTCCCCACCAAAGACTGTTTGAAACAGTCTGCTTATGGATAATCCACCCTCTCCGCTTCTGCTACCTATTCCGTATCATGTTTTCTATTTTGTTTTTCCAAATCCTCCTCCTCCTCCGCATTTCATTTGCATTCTCTCTGCGCAGGGAGGCCTATTCATCGTGCTGCCGTTTTCCACCGTTTTCTCTTCTCCTGGATCAACCACTACCCCCGACCCTCGTTCTGGCCCCTCTCGATCATTCTTGCCCCTGAGGTGAAGTTCTGGCTCTTCTCTTGATCCACCTCTGCTTATCATTCATTTTTTCTCCCCTTGCTTCAAACTCATTGCTCATCTCCCAACCCCTCTTCTTTTATCTCTCTAGAGAGAGATATCTTAACCATCGCTTTGCACTCCTTCCCCTGCCACGTGCCAACTTCACACTGCCTCCTCACATTTCTTCCCTCTATTTCCTTCTTGTACTTATTCCAACGATTCGTTTCTCCCTGATATGTTTACTCATCCATAGCCTTAGAGATGTCCTGTGTGTGAGTTTTTACTTCTCTCGTTTTTTTCAGATTTTTTCTACTCTAAACGGCTTCTCTAATCGGTAACTTTCCTTTGTTTGAGAAGAATCCCAATAAAAGGATCTTTCCTTTCTCTTACGTGTTCTTTTCTCTCCTACATGCACTTCACTACCGCTCTTCAAAGCCCAGTTCGCTGCTTAGAGCTTCTCCTGACTGGTGTGGTGCCTCCGTGGGAGGAGATGCCTGAAAGCGTAGGAGGAAATGCCTGAAAGGGAAAGTCCCCCTAAACCGTCGTCTAGGTTAGCCCCCAGAATCTATCTAGTGAGGATAAGCATAATCACCTTCCGTAATAAAACATTCAGTACACTAAAGGATCTAGAAACATTTAATGTACTTTGGCGTACCTGGAAACATTTAACCAGTACCTATCTCACGGTGAATTTTCCTATTATGCTCCATCTGAAGCGTCTCATCACTTCAATACTTTCTTCCCCTTTCCTGCGGCCTTTCTTTTTCTTCTGCATTCACGAACTATCTTCTCGCGTTCAAACATCTTGCGTATCCACTTTTCTATTGCTTTCCCGCTCTTTCATGTTGACATGTTCCCACTTCTTCATGTGACCGTTATTAACTTCACCCCGAATCTTCCTGATTTCAGCCACACATGATCTATTCCGTCTAGATCCGATCCATCCTTGTCACACATTGATCGATCATTGCTCTACTTATCTCCAAATGCGTATGACAGCATACTACCCACTCCTCTTCTTACCCTTCTCTTTCTTAGCAAGCAAACGATGCACCGCGATACATTTTACAATGCTTCTTTATCTTTATTCGCTTTCGTATGTTTCACGATTTCTCTCTTCTTTCTGTGTAGCAATCACTACATATCGCACCAAAAGAATCCCCGAATTATTCTTGCATGATCTCTATGCACATGTATTGTACATTCAAGGCGTTTATCCCACACCACAACAAATGTTCTTCCCTCCGTTTTACTTTTCTTACATTCTATCCTCACCTCTTTCTTCTTCTTCTCGCAATCAAATCAACTCCGCTATAGTCCCTCTAGACTCTCCGTTCTATTTTCTCTCTATCTTTGTTCTAATCACCGTTCCCTTCTCCGTCTTACAAAATAGTCTTTTCTATATATATTACGGATAGAGATCATTAGGTCTAAATATATTACGTCAAATGACAAGGTTTTTAAAGTCTAAAGTCACAAGGTCTGTGAAAACACGTCTAATGAAAATTTTGTCTAATTTGTTTTAAAATGTCTACTTATATTTGGTGTGATTGTCCAAAATGTCTAATAAACGTCGGTCTATCGGACACGAATGTCTAATCTATTATACTGTTACAGAAATATGTTACAAAATGTGGTTCATATATTATTACGTCACTCTGTTATTGTCTGAAATGAAATCACTATAGGAATGATATAATTTAATTCAGGAAGTTCATAATGTATATAAAAAACAGATGTTAAACTACTCAGTCCTCATTTTCGGTTGTTGATGAAGTATGGAATTTTAATCTGTGGCACAAATACCGAAGGTTGAAGTAGATATCACCACGATATTTATAATTATGCTACCATTCGCTCCACTTGCCTTTGATTAATTTTGTATATCTAATAAACACCATTGTATATCTACTAGACTTCGGTGTTTATTCCTCTTAGACATTATTAATTCGACTTTGAGACCCAAAGATCTCTTGTGGTCCTCCTATCGCATGGACCTTATGTCGCATTATACCTTATGTCACAATATACGCCCTGTTCATTGGATATAGTGTATTAGACCTTTTGTCCGTGGACCTAACGACCTGACACCTATTCAGTCAGTATCCGCCATTATTCTTTGGACCTCGATTATTCTATCCACCTGCAATCATTACTATCTAGGTCTATTCTGTTCCCTACTCTTCACAGAACACCTGCCGCCCCCAGTTGCAAGTTGCACTTCCTCGTGCAGTACCCGTGGCTCCTGCTTCCGACTGGTGGTCGCCAGGGCGGGGCGAGCGGGTGCGGGGAGGGGGTTGGGGGCGGGGGCGGGGTGGAGGCGGGGGCGGGGGCGCGGCGCGGGAGCGGTGAGAAAAGGGCAGAGCGCGGGCGCTATCTCTGGGACCCCGGCAGAATTACAGTGGAGCGCCAGAAAAGAATGCAAATGAGCGTCGACAATAGCCGTCCCGGCGCCTAACGACGTTGTATATTCGGCATTGTGCGGCGTGAAAGGCCGCCGCCGCCGCCGCCGCCGCCGCTCGCAGACGGGGGCGGGGCGCGGAGGGGCTCGCGGGCCGGGGTCAGAGGTGATGGGGCGATGAGAGAAAGGGAGCAGGCTGGGAGAAGTGGGGGATTGGGTTGTGAGAGGGGAGGGAGACAGGAACCAGCGTGTGTGCTACGTGGGATGAACGTGGGCCGATAAGGAAAACGGGGTGGGAGAGGTATCGAGTGGGTGAAGAGGAGAGGGCACTAGTGAGCGGGCGGGGGGAGGGGGGGAGAAGGACAGCGTGTGTGCAGGGGATGCGTGGGCGATAGGAAAAGGTGGGAGAGTGTGGAGGGGTGAATAGGAGAAGGCAGTGGTGAGTGAGCGGGTGGTAGAAGGCAGTGGTGATAAACCGATGAAAGGCAACAGGCTGAGGGAAGTGGGGGATTGGGTTGTGGAAGTGGAGGGGGATGAGTGGGAGGGGAGGGAGAAGGTACTAGCGTGTGAGGAGCGTGGCATGGGGCGATGAGCAAAACGAAATGAGAAATGTGAGGGAGGGTGAAGGGAGAGGGCAGTGGTGGGGGGTCAGGGTGATGGCTTGATGAAAGGGAGCAGGCTGAGAGAAATGGGGATTGGGTTGTGGAAGGGGAGGGGATGAAGGGGAGGGAGAGATACGGCAGCAGCGTGGAGCAACTTGGGATGGGCGTGGGGTAATGAGGAAAACGGGATAGGGAGGTGTAGAGTGGATGAATGGAAGACGGCAGTGGTGACCGGGTGGGGTCAGGGGCGATGGCCCGATGAAAGGGAGCAGGCTGATAGTAGTGGGGGTTGAGTGGTGGAGAGGGAGGAGAAAGGAGAGAACGGTGTGGAGAGAGGACGGATGTGGAAGGTAGGAGGAAATCACCAGCGTATGACAGCAAGGAAAGGATGGCAATAAGGAAAAGGGAAGGAGATGTCTGAAGTAATTGAAGGGGAGATGGCAATGGTGAGCAGGCTGGGTCAGGGGTGCAGGGAGAGGAGGAGAAGGGAGGTGGAAGGTACAAGCGTGTGTGCAGCGTGAGATGGTCGTGTGACGATGAGATTAAGGAAGAAGGAGGTGTAGTCGGTGAAAGGGGAGGGAGCGGTGAGCAGGCGGGGCGTGAAACAAGGCTGGATACGGGAAGTGGTAAATAGCTGGGGGTTTTTATTTCAAAAGGGGCCATTGGGAATTAGGGTGAATGACACGATCCTCAAAATGAAAGATTCATGATAAAGACTTGATGTGAAGAAGAACGAATACACTTGGAATCTAGTAAGACAATGAACATCAGAAAGTGTTGTTGGCTTCTGAGTTCTGAAAACCCATGCTGCGTAGGACAGAAGCATGGACAGTGATATAACGGACAGCAATAGTACTAGTGACAACAGCGTGACTGGAGGAAAGAGCACAACGACGTAGGCGACAAGGTGAAGCGTAACAAACCAGGGTAAATGCCACGCCGTCATGTTGCCTGGCGACTCCACCTGGCCCTGCTCGCCATTCGTTTGCTTTTTTCGCCTTCATTACGCCCTTTTACCTGCCCCCGTCGCACCGCATTCTTCCCCGCTCCAATCTATTCCGCTCTACTCCGCGCCACCTTGTTCCGTCCCGTCTCGTTCTCCACGTTCCGTCTCGTTCTCCACGTTCCGTCTCGTTCTCCACGTTCCGTCTCTTCTCCACGTACCGTCTCGTTCTCCCCGTCCGTCTCGTTCTCCACGTTCCGTCTCGTTCTCCCGTTCCGTCTCGTTCTCTCCGTTCCGTCTCGTTTCACCGTTCCGTCTCGTTCTCTCCGTTCCGTCTCGTTCTCTCCGTTCCGTCTCGTTCTCCCCGTTCCGTCTCGTTCTCTCCGTTCCGTCTCGTTCTCTCCGTTCCGTCTCGTTCTACGTCCTCCGTCCTCGTCATCCCCCGTTCCCTTTCGTTTCCGCTACATCCCCGCTCCAACTCCACTCTGTGCTCACGACTAAAACCCAATCAGTAGACGCTCCCCCTCTTCTTCACTCATCCCAGCCGGGTCTCCCCTACCCTACCCAACTCCGCTCCCGCTGCCCCGCTACACCTACCTCTGCCCCACCTCCTCCATCCTCCCTTCCATCCACACGAAACCGCCTAGCCCCGTTCCCACCCCGCGCAGCCCCGCCCCCGCTTGGGCCATCGCTCCGCACCCGCGGCCAACAATGGAAATGGAGCCCAGTGCGTGGGCCGACCCGCCATTGTGTCAGCAGCCGTAACGTGAAGCTTGACAGACGGTGACGCCATGGGAGAGTGCGCCGGTGGCGCGACCTCGCGCCCTTGTTCGATGCGAGTGGAATTCAGCACCGCCGCGCCCAGCCCCGCCTGCCGGGAAAGAGAGTGGGGCGAAGAGGGAACCCGGGAGTGCGAGGGTGTCCTGGGTGCTCACCGAGGGAGTGGACATAACGCCATGATAGGACCGAGAGCGGTGGCTCAGTGCATCAACTGATGCAACTGCAGCGCCACTGAGCGGGGCGTCCTAGGTTCGAGTCCTGATGGCGGCAGGATTTTCGACACTAGCTTTTCAGCTAGGTCGAATTTAGTCGCCGTCTGGAGGAGAATTCTAGCGGCCGGCTACTCTGATCGGTAGTTTTCCGTGGTTTATCCGATCAACACCAGTCGAATGCCGGAACAGTGATGTAACAAACGGGCCAAGGACCGCGCGCGATCTGTCCTTCCTCTTTCTTGTCCTACCCTTCCTCTTACACACACACACACTTACACTAACATGCACTACTCTACCACATGTTCCAGGAGACCGTTCGGGAGCTTAGATCTGGTCCCGGCTGGGGCGGTACCCCGCTGGTGGGAGAGTCCTGGTTAGGGTCATCACTCCACTAGCCGACGGTAGGTCGGTGCTGGATCTCGCCATCCAGCGGGGGAAGATTACCGCCATCTCCCGAGAAAAAATAGCAACATGCAGTACACTACACTACTACTCATATTTTATTTGAAGGAGAATAAACGATATTCACTTACATGATAATCTTAGTTTGTAAATCTGTTCTTTTCTGTACAGTGTTGCCAAAAATGTAGAACAACCATTAAATATTAGTAATTGTACTGTTGACACGGATATAAGTAATATTTTTTGTAATTTATAATGTCATTGCATGTATCATTAAAAACCTTTCCAACCAATCAATCTTTTGTTGAAAATTTCAGTGCAATAGAGCTACTATCTTTCCAGAATTTTTTTTTTCGATTTCAGTTTTCATAGAAAAATGTTTTTAGGATCCGATAAATTTGTTCTTATAAAAGTCAGAATCTACCTATTAAATTGCGATTAATTGTTGTAGAATGAAAAGGGAAAAAGTAAATAATATTTTGGCCGTTAAAAAAGATTCCTGAAGTTTGGGAAGAGATTTATAAAAAATGTATTTTTAGAAATTTTAGTATTCAAACAATGGTCATTTCGTGATCATTACTCGTAAACCATGACAGTGTGATGAAATCACAACCACGAGCAAAAATTACCATATCGTGACATCTTGTTTTCCGAGTAATGGCTTGCCAATGTCATTGTTTGAGATACTATAATTCTTAAGAATGCAGGTTTTGAAAATTGTTTGTCAGACTTTATGAAAATCGCTCTTAAAGTTCCTAATATGGTTTATTTCACAACTAATGACTAAATAATGTACTAAAAATTCAATTGGAACGACAGGAAATTATATGAAAAATAAATTTGCGTGTCCCAATTTTTTTTTGCAGACAATTGAATTTTTTTTAGAAAAGCTCTATTGCAGTTGATATTTCTACAAAATACTGTTCTTAATACTGAATACTATGAAATTAATAAATACAAAAATATTAGTTAGAACTCTGTCAATAGTACAGAAACTAATATTATGTTATGTCTAACTTTTTTGTTAACATCTATTATACACGTTATTATATTATAGATTAATATCATCGGCTTTGATAACTCATCCTTAAATTGATTTGCAATAAAAATTTACTTTGTTGTTTTGTCTTGGAATGGTTATTTTAAAATATGGAAAATAATTACCAATGCCTACAATAAATTGTATTACATTTATTCAAAAAATATTCTAGCTTTACTTGACGAAATATTGAAAATATATATACAGAAACATTTTCGACATTACCTCTTTAAATAGACTGAAATCATGATTTACTTTTTATCTATAATTGGTGATAAAAATAACTAATAATGAACAATATAATAAGCCATGACAAGGTTTTGAATTATTTTTTTATGTATGTTTATTAGAGTCAGTATAGTGACATCATATTCTAAATGCATTTAATGAGAGTTGAAAAAAATTAAAGAACCAATTCTAACAGTTAACATTGCACTGAAAAACTGATAAATTCGTTTTTTGTAATTTGATTCTCTGGTAACAAATTCTCGTTAGTGAAACGACCATGAATTAAATATAATACGAAATGTCTTGTTTAGTAGAAACCCAGCACAAAATTTGATAGACGTCTCCAGAAAGTAATTGAAAACTTAAATAAGCCAGTATAAGCAAAGTTAAGTGCACCGTTCTTTTGAAGCATTAGACTCGCGGTAAACGTATCAAAATTTCAATCAAAATTTTCATAAGCTTGAGGGGATTTCGTTGACGAAGGAAGAACGATGAAGGTAGATAAGAGACTTTCTCCACTGTCCACGGAAGGCTTATGGTCGCAGTCTGAAACCCCACCTCCAATCGCCGATGGTTGTTAGCAGTGCGGCTTTAAAGATTGTAAAACTAATTAGCAAACAAACTACATTTCGTAATTGGCAATTAAGCGATAGCGTTCCGCGTTAATGCTGCCTAATTTTCAGGATATGTCATACTTTAACTGGATAGCGGCCGAGGGTAGGAGGTTCGGAGTTGGAAAGCTCTGGATTTGCCGAAGGCGGTTGAAGAGGAGAAGAAGATTACTTTAAGAGAAGCTGTTAACGAAAACGATCGAACTTATTTCATATCGCCAACAAAGCGGTTTTGTCTATATTGAGGAAATTCTGTGCCTCAAGGGTTTCGCATTCCGTCGTTTACACTGTAATTTACCCGAATTATAAACTCGGTTTTCAGGAGACATGAAACAACAATCCAATGATTTTTGTCATTATTTAGAGAGCAAATAATATTCAAGCGTCCTGCAGAAACTAAACCCTACAATATAACTAACGTTGACAAAGGATGAGTTATCTAATAATGTGCTATACTCGTTTCCGAACTGACATACTTGGTATTGCATTGTAAATTATGATTTTGTCATTTGAACATATGGGTGTGATAGCTAGCATATCTGTGACACAGAAAATGAATGATAAACGGGAAATCTCTAGATTTCATACTCGATGGTAGCGTGCTTTTGACGCCTGCTATTGAATCGAACTATGTTACTGCCTGTATATGAATTTTAAAGTCAAACCTTTAAAAGTTTAGAACCTACTGATGGCCGAATCTCTAATTCCGACGTGCTCATCACTTTACGATTTGAGAGACAACGTAAATACTACCAGTACGTGAATGACTGATCGTGGGTCGGACTCCACTTTAGAGCCGTAAGAAATTATCTTACTACAAAATGATCTGCACAGTCTTTCTCGTTTTACCTATGTGTGACTTTGTGACTGTGAGTGTGACTTTGAAGGGTAAGTCAATAATTGACTTATTTAATACGCTTAATTATTAAGCGACACTTAAAATATGCAGACGATAATTTTAACAGATTGATACGTTTCATTCAAGAGTTTTTGATAGTAAATTCGCTTCGTTATATATTAGTGACTCAAAAAACAATTGCGTGTGAAGTGTGTTAATGTTTACAGCACCGACTAAGCATGGTGATGAACCACAGTAGCCCAATGAAGTCTATATAAACCTCTTGGAAGTCTATAAAACTGTTGGAGTTCTGCGTATGTTCACATATCGAAACAAAGCATAACCTAGACGTTGTTTACTCACGCTCATGTGGCCCCGGAATAGCAGGATTACCACAGCTAGTATAGCATAAAGTTACGGCTTTTCATTAACATTACTTCCACCATAAGTGCGTAACATATTACATTTTTGAATATACGAAACAATAAAATTAGCATTAAAAAGTTTTGCATTTTTCTCTATAAACGGATTTACTTACTGCTTCTTAGAGAATACATGAAATGTGATAACTTGAGTTGAAATTTTTATTAGAACATTTCAAACTGTGACATCAAGAACGACTTGCAATGAAGGCCACCTTCCGAGGCAAAGGGTCATGCCATATAAAATTAGTAAAGCAAGGAAGTTTATGTTACAATACGAGTATTATTCTTTCAATGGCCGTGACCCGTTTGGTAGGGTACTGCTCCGGCATTCGCCTGGTGTTGATCGGAGAAACCACGGTTAACTACCGATCAGAGCAGCCGGCCGCTAGCATTCTCCTCCAGGCAGCGACTGAATTCGACCTAGCTGAAAAGCTAGTGTCGAAAATCCTGCCGCCGTCAGGACACGAACCTAGGACCTCGGGGTCAGAGGCGCTGCAGTGACATCAGTTCATACACTGAGCAACCGCTCCCGGTTCTCGTCAGTGTCGTCTGAGGATGGTAGCCGGGAGAAAGTGTTTGTGGGTGGTTGAAGGGGGATGGCAGCACTTCTAGGAGCCGACTGGAAGGATTGGGGGGTTAGGACCCGAACGAATATACTAGTGAATAAACTAGGCATAAAATTGTAGAAATTGGAGTAGTTTAATTTATTTAGTTATATTAAGGCTTGAATAATAATTATCGAACATGTTAAGATTACGCTGCTTGTAATAAAATGTGGTGTTTCTTTATTTATGCGATTCAAGTGTAATATAAAAATAAAGAAAGAAAAAAATATAAATAATTTTTCTCTGCTATGTACGTAATAAGTCCAGAAAGTAAAACACATGCAATGTAATTTATTGATGACGTGAGAAATATTTAAACTTGTGTGTATTTTTAAAAAATCTGAAGACATCTAAACGGCGCTGATGTCATGCTATTCAGTGCCTTTAGTCCTGTGCATACAAAAAGAAGGAAACAATTTGAAGCGTTTATTAGAGTATTTTATTTTTAATATTGCTCATATTCCAGTCAAAATTGCGCAGCTATTAATATTAGAAAATTTGTATTTGTCATAATTGAACTAATTGTAGATAACAAATTTTATTTTAAGAAAACGTGTATAGCTTCAATTATGTAGTTGTATGAGAAGTTGCAAAAATTTCAAATTATTGCTTTCAAGTTTTCAGAAATTTCTGGCGTAACACTGAAAATGGGTCCTTTGTCATCTTTCAAGATATAGAAGATTTTAAAGAAAAAATGTGGAGCCAATCTTGAGAAAATTTTGAAAGCGATTGAGGAGCTTCATTTAAAGTAACCCAAATTCAAGGAATTATTTTAGAAATTGCAAGGAAAGGAAAGACTTTGATGCGAGCCAGATTTATCGGGGAATTTTATTTTGGTAACAATACTACGAATAGTTGAGAAGATATTGTTTACGGACGGAAGGTTGGATGGACGGTTGGATGGACGGTTGGATGGACGGTTGGATGGACGGTTGGATGGACGGTTGGATGGACGGTTGGATGGACGGTTGGATGGACGGTTGGAGGACGGTTGGACGGACGGTTGGATGGACGGTTGGATGGACGGTTGGATGGACGGTTGGACGGACGGTTGGACGGACGGTTGGACGGACGGTTGGACGGACGGTTGGACGGACGGTTGGACGGACGGTTGGACGGACGGTTGGACGGACGGTTGGACGGACGGTTGGACGGACGGTTGGACGGACGGTTGAACGGACGGACGGTTGAACGGACGGACGGTTTGAAAAAATCAAAAATGTGGTGGCCTCCGGGGACCTCAGAGTAAATATTTCCGATAAAATCTCGAAATCAATTTTCCGCAGCATCACAGAAATTTTCATATAGCTCACTATGTGTATTACGTCTTTTATACATACATATACGAGAACTTAATACCTTACTTTCTCCTGATTGATACTAAATTAATTAATTAATTAATAATTTTATTTTTTCTTTATCTATTATTTATATGGGAATGTTAGATAATGAATAGCTTCAGTTTCAAAAAGACTTAAAGACGTGAACGAAAGAAGTATAATGAGAGATGTAAAGGAAAAGAAGAAACTAGTTGAATGCGCATGTTAAAAACATTCCCTTTATTATGAGGAATGGAATAAATAAGGTTATCAGTCATACAAACGTGATTGAACATGATGTAAATGGAAATGTCTTATTTGCAAGAACTGATTGATTGGCTGCCAGTTCAACAAATCAACATATCGATCAATAGGTGCGGCCCAACAGAGGCTGGACTTGATTATTACTTATATTTACAACGGCGACAATAGAACAAACGATCGGCAAACCTATCAATAAAATCTGTTCGCTGAATAACTCAGGTACTCTAGGTAGTAATAGTAATTCGATTTGACAAGGAAATAAAACAGTTACATTGTGTAAAGTTCAATGTAATGGCTAGTTGATTTTTGGCGATCTTGATATTAATCATATCCAAAAAGAAAGTCTAATGAAATATATTTATTTACGTATTAGCCAATGAGACCCACAATTATTTGAAATAACTCAGAAGAATAATCAACAAATTTCAAAATGTGGGTCTCTTTTCGTTAAAAACGGGTTTGCATCAACTGCAGCAAAACTGTTTGGGTTTTTAAAAACAAAAACAAATGAATTGAAAATACTGCCATACAAAATACTGAACCGCTAAAATGTAAGGTGAGATAGTCCATTTTGTATATTTCATTTGTTCTTATTGAAGCTTAGCATTTCATTTAACAATAGCTTAAGCTTTAGCTTACGAATGTACATATTTAGACAACACGTGAAATATGTAATACGTGGAAATATATTTGTATCCAAAGAAAATTAAAAACATGTTTTTAATTAGAGTAAAAATGTTGACTTTCTCAGAGCAAAATTGTAAATTTTCTGTTTCCTACTTTCCTGATACATATTTGTATATCTCACAGTATAAATGTTTCTCTACAAACAAGGCTAACAACTATTTGGTCCGATTTGTATTTTGTAACCCATATTGTCGCTGGAAAGCTTAATAAAATCTCTAAGGACACGGTCTAATAATTTCGTAAACATAATGTGAAACCATTAGCCCCATAAAGCACACTACTTTAGAATTCGGTTGGTAACCCGGGTCGGTGGTGAAAGTACTACACTTTACTCTGTAATCCCTCTGCGCCCTTCTCTCATCGCCGCTCCCTACTTCCGGCCTCGTTTTTAACTTCCCCACCGCATAAAGGACCCGCCTCACTTCGGCTCGCCCTGCCTCCACACGTCTCCACCTCCACCTCTACCTGAGACCCGCCACGCCCACCACCCTTCCCCGCTCCTGATCCCCCCACTCCTCTCCCCCGGTCCTCTCATCGGCTTAAGTGGCTCAAGACAACAATTGATGCAGATGCCGGAGCAGTACCCTAACAAACTGAACTACGGACCGCTCGTGATGATTCCTAACTTTTCCGTGTCATATCGTCACCACTTACACATACTCACCCTTAGATGCACTACTCCATCAGACCTGTCGGGACACCAGTCGAAAGCTTAGATCTTGTTCTGGGTGTAGTGGTTCCCTGATGGAGAGAGACACCTGATTGGCGAAAACCCCGCCATCCGAGACGTGTTGGTCACCGCTGGAGATCACTATCCAACAGGAGAAGAATGTAGTCACTTCCCACAATACGAAATGAACTAAACTTACGGGAATAATGACCATAACATTTAAAGCACCCAGAAATACCAAATAATCACTGAATCCATCCTTCTACTTCGTGTCTCCGCCCCCTCTCTTCCCTCCGCCTGTCCTTCGCCCAGATGAAGTCTCTGCTCTGCCTCTGATCTTCTCTCGCTCACTTCGTCTCCTATCCTCTCTCACTCCCCACCCCGTCCCGCCCAAGGCCTTCTCCGTCCGCGTTTCGTCTCTGCATTGTCTCCATCCCGGTTATGACCATTTGCTTTTGACCACGCCATTCCACTCCTACCAGCTAGTGTGGAACGTCTTGAAGCACATTTTATCCCATTAAGTTCAACACTACCTATTTCTGAACGGCAACTCAAATGCATTGGATGTTTTTTGGAGGGAAGAACTCAGAGGGGAACTCGTAGAATACAATGTCGGAACAAATAAAGAATCAGCGCGAAAGGTGGAAAAATTACAATTCTCGCTTGTCAATATGAGAATCATACATTTGTACACTTAATTTACAGTTAAACGCCGAGAAATTAAAGAAACTGAACTCATTATGAACATTGAGATTCCAGCGCTTCAAGAGTAAAACAAAATACATCGAGATACCGTAACAGGCAAAACCATCTTAACTAACAACCTAAACCACCATATTCCATCGCATACAGCCGTAGAAAAGACTAGAAATATCACGTAATTCCAAATAACACATGGATTATGAGGAAAGGAAACATCAAACGTTTTGACCTGACTAGCAATTCGAGATATAAAAAAAAAGAAATATATCTAATTATTTTCTAATCGAATCAACTCGAGATATCGAGGGTTATGAGATATTAAACACTTCGAGATATCAAGTACTTGTAATAATTCTCTCTTCAAGATCTCATGCATTCTGAAATACCAAGCTGTTTCAGATATTAATCACATCAAAATATAAAGCACATCGAGGTGTTAAAGTTCGAGTCGTCGAGATTCCTTTTCGCCATAGCGGCAGTGGGAATGGCAGCCGTAGAGGAGGTAATGGCAACCAAAGGGAGGGGGCGAGGGTGGAGCTGGCGCGAGAATTACGGCGCCGGATACCCGATGTAATGTGAAGTAATACCGCGATAATAAAATATAATTCGCGGCCGGTGCGCCGGGCGCGCGCTCTGGGCGCCAACTTTTCTTTATAAAATTCATTACCCGGGGTGCGGGGGGGGGGAAGTTGGCGGCGGCGGCGCGGGCTGTCTCGCGTTCCCGCCCTCTCCTCCCCTCCGCTTCCCCAATCCGCTGAGTCTCCTTGTCCCCTGACTCTTCTCTCGCCTCATTTTCGTTTCCCGCTCCGTTGCTCGTTTCGTGCAGCTTCGGTCCATTGCCTCACCCTATCCACTTGCTTCCTGTTCAAACCTGGCGCTGCTCTGTGTCTGGGTTTTTCCCATCGCGTTCGTGAGATGCGCCTCATCCTGAACTCCTAATGATCCCTCTTCCCTGCGCGGTCCCAACTCCAATCCTCCATATCTCCTCCTCGACGCCGTAATGTGGGCGTATACTATCCCATCCCCATCTTGCGACCCAACCCGGTCTCCTCCACGTCCATTGATTACTTCGTGTTTTCGGGCGCGTCAACAGCCATGGTCATTAGTCCCGTAAGTGTAGTGCGTGTTTTTAACACAGGAAGTTGCGATAATCTTGCCCGCTATATGTGAGATCTGGCGCCGACCTGTACGTCGTCTTATGGGTTTTTCCCACCCATGTGTCTCGCATAAGTGGGACTCCACCCCTGACGGGAGCTCGAAGTTTCCGACTGGTATCCCTACATGTGTGGCATGTAGTGCATGTGAGAGGAAGTGCGTATAAGGAGTGAGGATAAATCAAGGAAGAGGATAGAAAGATCGCGCGCGACCCTTGAGTCGTTAGGGTACTGCTCTGGCCCTTCTACTCGTGTTGGTCGGAGAAACCACGGAAAACTACCTATCAGAGCAACCTGCCGCCAGTATTATCCAGGCTGCGCTTAACTATTTAGTGAACTAGTTTTGTAGCTAGTGTCGAAAACCCTGCCACCAACGAGACTCAAATCCTACGACCTCGCGTTGAGAGACACTGCAGTGGCATCATTTGATACCCTCGCCCACCATATTTCTTCGACGTTAAGGCACTATTCATTATATTTTAATAATAATGTTTTGAATATAATTGAAAAAATATGGAGTTATACGTATACTAGTTCATACAGGAGTATATTGCAGACCGAACTATCGGGTTTGTTTCTTGTCACTGTCAGTGGATGGCACACTTGAGGGCTTCCATGTTGGCAGAAATTACCCTCAAAACCCACATTGTAATATTCTTACATTGTTCTTGCTACATTTCGATGTAACCCGTAATTGTTGAGAAGCAGTGATTTCATAATTCAAATATTTGTTGTGATATATTATAACGCAACATTTGGTAATGTAGGCGATGCTTTTTCATAACTTTGTCTAAAGTTTATTGCACGCGAGTTTTCAATTGAGTAAATCATTCAGAACAGATTGCTCAGGATTTTTAATTACGTAGTTTTGCTAATGAGAGGAAAATATACTTAAATATTTCTTATTTATATATGAAGAATAGAGTTCTGCATTAGCAAAATTTCTGATGAACAAAAACACACAACATTCGTTTCCAAACAGGCGCGTGCGTTCTGCTCAAATAAATAAAATTTCTTTTGTAATCATGTCAGATAAATTAAACATTTTAGCAAAACAATCTTTCGGACTACGGCGGTAACATAAAATCATAAAAATATAGTACAGTAGTTTCTTTCAAACCAAGATTCTAAAAGAAGTTAGTTTCGTAATGCAACATGTAAATAGGAAACATTTCATGGCGGGCGGTCCCATCCGTGTTGAATATCTATCGCATGTCAGCTGTGTCATAACCAGTGACACACTGACTACGAGAATTCAATTGATTCACGGAGTATGAGAAATCTCAGAATAAAACATTCAAATATTTCTATTAATTCAGAAAAAAATTTAACCTATTTAGTTGTATTTTTATATTTTGCAACTTTGAGGTTCTAACAAAATTCGAGTCATCACTTCCAAGGCCTGACGCCCTGGCGTCTATATATATTTACATATATAATCCGTTATTTGCAATTTTATTCTCATTGTTTGAATAATTTCAGTTTTTTAAAGTTATGTCACCACCATTTTTAATGATTTTATCATTTCGTCTGTTTGCCTACATACATTTTTGTATGAGGATAAATGTTTCTTCTCTGCACATAAAATATCCCAAAGAACTTATAAATAATCTTCTGTCCTATTCTCGAAATCTGTGGCGTTCGAAACAGCTTTCCGTCAAAAGCTTTGGCGTTTCCTAAGATTAGTGAATTAAAATGCAACTAATTTTTTTTAAACATTTTTTAAATCCAAGAAATATACAAAACACAATATTTCTAATCCATCAGAGCCTGTCCCTCGAATTGTACAGGTTTTCTCTGGTGGTCCTTTTGATCGTGAAAGTCTCATTAGCCATTCCTTGTGTCTTTAGAACGGTTATCAGATGTTATGAGATTCAGTCGTGTGAAGCAGACGTTGAATAGCATCCACTATTACAGATATCGAACGTGAGGGCCGGTTGCGGTAACTCACAGGCAACCAATTGCCTCTACAGCGTCATTGACAGCGAGATCTTAGGGTTCGAAAAACGAGTGGGGCGAATTTTCGACAATGGCTACGAAACTGCGTTGAAATCTAGAGACAACCTGCACTGATCTGTAGTTTTCCGTAGTTTCTCCGATAAACACCAGCGGAGCGCCGGAGCAGTACTTTCAGAAATGGACCGAGCACGTTTCTTACTACCTATTCTTTGTCCTTTCTGGTCCACTTTACATACACTTTCACTGATTTGCCCTACACTATCACATATCAGAAGTCAGGAGCTTCTACCATGTGCTGGGATGGTGATCTACTAGGAGAGATTCCTGAATAGGAAACCTAGAAGCTGACGTGTAGGTTAGCATTGTATTTCATGTTTCATCGGGGAAAGAAAACCCCCACTCCGGAAATATAACTTAGGGGTAATATAACAATAAAATTGGGAGACTAAAATCATAGTAATTGACGCGCTCGGAGACTATGAATACTCACTGATTCAAAACATTGGGAAACTTCACGCTGAACAAGGGTATTAAGATCACCATTGATACCTGAAGGTTAAGAAGGGGGAATATCTGGCATTTTTCTACGCATTTGTTCCATTATTATCAATATAAACTAATGAATTTCATACGCACCGAGACATTATCGCCTGTCTACACCTGCCGACATCAGCGACTTCTTCACTTCCTTTGGGCGGTTCCCCGCCGCACCCGGTCGCCCAGCGGGCGCTTCGCCCGAAATCTGGCGACCGCACAACACTGGTGCGAGGGCTGTCCGCTTCGGAAATCGTTCCCTGCTCGCTTAAAGAGGAACGCGGCTTCGCCCCAGCAGCGTGTGGATTGTGAAAGCCTCTGCAGCGGCGGCGGTGCTGAGAGGATGAGGAAAGTGGCACCAGTTGCGGACCCTGGGGTACACCGTGTTGCTGTTTTTATTGAACGGGCGTGGTCAAAGGGCCGTGGTATTTTTGTAACAATTTATTGCGTGCTCTGGCACTAGAAGTGATGAAAATAATGTAGTTTTCTTTTCGTTCCTTCTGTATTGTTCTTGAGTATTTTTCTCCTTTTTGTCGTTTTTTAGTAGAGGCGAAGGTTATTGACCAGTAATTTCCAGTTAGTGCATATTGGAAAGTGGAAAACAAGGAAAGAGATGTCAATTATTGAGTATGAAGGTCAATGAAATTAATATGACTGAAGTTATTAACTGCCGAGGGAGGTGAGCGGATTTATTCAAGAGCCCTAAAGAGAGATCGTTAATATTCTGTAGTTTTTCCTGGATATTTTTCTAAAAATGTTATCTTTCATTTTAAACTTCATTGTTCGTGTTTTACTTATTTATTTCTACTTACCCATGTTTCATATCCTACATACTTCAATTATTGTTTATCCCAATGAATATTTACATTTTACTTTTTACAAGTATACCACTTCTCTTCCCCTATATAAGCTATGCTCCTTTACGCTCATTGTGTGTCTTATTCGTGTCGATAATTTCGCTGCCCTCAGTTGCGTAACACATTTACAAGAGAGATTTAAATGAAAACGAAATAAAAATAATTCTTGTGAAAATAAAGAAACATGTGATTAAAACTTGCAACGATTTAGATTTAATACAGTTTTTTCCTGACACTCAAAAAAACTTTCATTAATGTATTACTGGTCTGCCCAATAACTAACTAGCATTGATATTCAACCATTACTGTGTTGGAAACAATCAAAATCAACTAATTCTTTAGAACATCAATTCTTCAAGTGAAGTAAAAAAATCGTTTTAAATAAACTTTAGCACTTTGATATGAATAATTTTTTTATTACATTTATTTATAGTCGCATCAATATATGAATCGCAATTTGATATGAATAATTTATTGCATTATTTACTGAAATTCAAAACTCTGGTTCTCTGCGACATAATAGAAAGAACTAGTGCTTCTACAGAATGGAAGAGATACTGAACGAACTAGTTCCCTAATTATATAGAGTGGGTTAACCTTTCGGTTGTCCCTCACCCTTTTCCCAGTTGCTTATGTGTTTAGGAAACTTTTTAATTACGTTTTTGGAAAAAAATATAGAGGATAGCTAGTGTTGTGCATTGACGTGCGGATAGGCGGTGAGACAGACTAATGAAGGAGCGTTTTGAAAATAAAAACACTTTTTCGGTATTAGAGGACCGATATATTTGTACATTTTATTATTTACTTTTGTCAAAGTTAGCATGTTGTTTATAAAACGTCTTGTTATAAGACACAATATTTCCAGATCACTTCAATGAACGCAATGGTTTACTTTTTCTCTGAACAATCTACATATTTATACTATGATTTAAAATACTACGTTTTTCAGTTCTCTTTTATTTTACAGATCGCTGATATCTTGCTCAAAATAACGCTTTCACAATATCGTAGAGAATTGGACTAGTTTGCAATATAAAAATTTACGAGAGAAAAATTAGAGTAGTTTTTGGGGAAAATTCTTTCGAAACCTGTGGAATATTCATTGTTTTTAGTTTCCATTAGCTGAAAATATGGACTTCTGAAAAGAATGACCAGATATACTCTGAAGATTCTGCGTTTACAAAAATATTAAACTATGAAATACCTTTACAATAGAAATTTTAACGACATGATATTTCCAAATAAAAATTCATAGTGGGAGCTTACATAAAACATGCGCTAGCAATGCAAGTCTCCACTCCTGGTCAACTGAATATTTAAAAACATGTAATTATGAACCGATTTTTTAAGATTCCAACTTAATATAAGTAATTTTTATATTTTTATATAGCGATCTTAATTGTCAATTAAAATGTAACCATTTAACTCTGCGTACCTGTAGTACCTCTTGACAAGGTTTACATTAGGTGCACAAAAAGTTGAGATGTTACAGCAATAAATGATTAGCAAGAAATATTAATTTCTGGTGTTTATGTAAGATTGATCCTACATTCTCGCGACTTATATCCAGAGTTCCACTTAATTGAACATTATTATTATTATTATTATTATTATTATTATTATTATTATTATTATTATTATTATTATTATTGCTCTTTGCGGACTGGTCAACTGTCTCATAGAATTCGATTCCTTATGCATATGCTTATATTTACACGCGCGAAAATATTTTAGAATCCTTCAAAGAAACTACTGAGGGTTTTTGAGAATAGATGGAGTAATTGGTGAACTATGCTACGACCGTTCGCAATATCGTCACGTATGTCGTTCTGATGCAAGTCTGTTATCATATAGAGAAGAAGTTCGATTTGCACAGACACTCGATATAGAATGCGGCTTTTCAGAACGACGTTTAGTGAAGTGAGTATGTGATTTTGAATGTTTGTCGCGTTTGGTTACCTTGTGAGGTCAGTTAACTCTAAATACGGGTTAGTTGAATCTAAATAGATGTAAAACGTTCTCGACGGGTTTTTAAAGTTCATTTGGGAAAATTTTTAATGCTCACATGGAGTTCAATCGTTACACAGAAACAGAAGTGGTTACATGAATCTCACTGCCTTTTGAAGTAGCACTTGTAGCAACACCGGTATCTTGCATACGCAATGAATTCATGGGAAGGGTTGCAACTATCCACGTGTCGAGAACTGACATGATCGGGGTAGGAAGTTACTCGAGATGAAAAATGAAACAAAAAATAATTGAAGAGGAAAAGCATCCTTATTAGTTAAATACATTAATTGGAATGATTGAAGGCGTTGTCATTGTCAACAAAATATTGTTGACAATGACAACGCCTTCAATCATTCTAATTATGTAAATGTCAACTACACCTCACCACTGAATCAATAAATACATTAAGTTTTTTCCCTAAATAAGATTTTTTTTTATAAAATGGCACTTGAATAAAATAGTTAAAGATTTAGAGTACTCTCAGTTGTACACTAATCAAGAACATGAACATTTTATACTAATAGGAATTTGTATCGTAGCGAACGTTTAAAGTCAATGTAAAGCTCGTTTACAAATCTCAGTATGTTTTATAAATAAGGAAGTCAATTAAATGGCACGTAAAGCACAAACAGTTGAAGACTATTATTAGTTGTATTAAAGCTGTCACGTCAGAAGGAATTTGTGAAGCAAGCCACTAACATTCCATTACGTAAGTTATCCCATTCTTCACTCATCAAGTTATTACAATAGTCAGCTTTATCAACTCATTATTCACATGTTGACCTCCATCATCTCGTATAATTAATGGGATAAAATCATCAAAAATACTTGTGTTTTTATGTATAAATTAACATAAATAAATTTATTACATAGTCTAAAATTACAACAAATAAGCGCTGTGCAATTTTATTTCGATATTATTGTATATTGATGACTTTATTTTTGGAAATCTCCTCTTATATGCAAGTATACTTTCTTATTGTTTCGTAACTACTTTTATTTATAAAAAAATACTGATGATGATGTCTCCTTTTCATTAGAAACACATTTTTTCATACAACTAGTTCTTGTCATAATCTTTTCACACTGTTTCCTAACTGCCCATATCAATATACTAATCTCATCAAGCTATTGCAACCATGCACATAATTTATTATAACAGTGAAATTATCACATGAAGCTAATATAATTTCGATGTTATATTCTTATGTTAATTTACTAAAATAATCATTTTCAATGTTTCGTTTGTAATCAATTTTTATTTATTTCGAAGTAAATTATATCAGTGTGGTTACTGTTTCCGTATTTCCTTTCATCATATTTTTTAAAATTTATTTATTTAAGGTCGCTATATAACATAGCAAGGTTATCAGGGACCACTGTCGTAATATTTAAATTCCTTTTCCTTGATTGAAAGTACTCCTCAGAGCTTATTCACTAGTTTTGTTTATAAATTTATGTATATATGATAAATTTTTACAATCTGCAAATTGACTTTGTTCAGAAGCGCTTCTGTGAATATTCGTAATAGAACATTTTCAGTCAGTTGATCATCTTCACATACATTGTGTCATTTCACAGTTGCATATAGATGTTGATTACTCCCTTACATGTCCTTGCATTCATATAGTAGTGCACAATAAAGAAATAATTAACGCTGAGTAATACTATATGCAATGAGACTTACCACGTGTAAAAAATTGGTTCATCAGAAGTTTGCAGAACGAATGCGAAATGTTCTCTTCAGTTATTTTCTTTCAGTTACACTTTTTAGAATGCGACGTCTCTAAGGCAGCCAATATTTGCTGGGGCCCAACAGAATGGTAATTTTTCGTTACACGAATAACTGTATAAATTGCCCTTTTATTATTTGTAGAACTTCTGCATGCCATTTTTTTGTTTTGGTTTTTCATCCATATTTATATTGCTTTCATATTTACACTTCTAGTTTTAGGTCATATTGAAACGTTGAGTTTTACTGCATTATTTTAGAAATTGCTTTGAATCACAGTTTTACCAGAGGCATTGATATTTTTAGTAAAAATGTTTTCAATTTTTCTCACTTCACGCAGAAAATTGATGTAGTGCGAGAGAAGATTGTTAAAACGAAAATAAAGTAATTGAATAAACTTGATTCTTGATTGAAGATAGCATTTTTTAAATTCCGTTAATTTTACTACATTATATCTTTCATAACTTTTTCGAAGATAAAAGTAGAAAATCTTGTTTTCAAAACTTTGGTGGCTTTTAAATCACTAAAAAACCAAATATGTAGTTTATTCCACGAAACTTGGTCAAAAGTAAAATCCACTGATAGCGGGAAAATAATTTGGGAAATATTTTTGATTATTATTTAAAATAAAAAGAATATTATTATTGAATACCCATTTTGTGAAAAATTATTTTAAATTCTCTGTGATACTCAAAATGATAGAATTCCACAAATGTTCCTCCGAATCCATGAAGACGATCATTGATTCATCTATACAAAAAAATTTTCCAGTAATATATTTGTACTTCTATTTGGAATAATGTACATTCTATTTCAAGCGAACACTCTTAATCATTTAAAGAAAAGTTCATTTAATTACTGCCCCTCAATACCTCACAAATAATGTGCTTTGATATTCTGTACTTAATAAATGTCTGCCAAATCTTCCTCAAATGAGATTGCCACTGCATCTAATTACCCGTTGCACGACACTAATTTCGTTATCGTACCTGTTTTCCAGAAATAGGCCAAAGCGCTGATCACGTCTAATTCATACTCCACGCATTTAGCGGCTCATTATGTGTCATTAGCTCCACCTGCTTTTAAAGATTAATTCAAATGCTTATTGCCTTGAAGCTACTTCACAGATTCCACTAGGAATATTACTCATAGCGCTGAGGCTGCCAGTTTTGGGACATTCTATATTAGTCTACTTCTATAGACTCGGCCAAGATGGTTTTGATTCCTATTTTATAATGTTCATCCCATGTTTTAAGGTGGCACCTAAGGTAGTTTTCTGAAAAGTATATCATAATTAAATTAAAACGTAATATATACGTTTTCTGAAATAGTTTTAATATCTTTTAGGAAGATTTATTGCGTGTGAACATTGTTAATATTTGTAAAATATAAAAGCATTAACATTTATTAGTTTTAGTTTTTTTTTGTAATGAAGTTCATGTGTTTTTGAGCAAGTGTATTTTTATTGGTTTGAGGTATTTCTATTATTTCCATAGTTATATCCCGACGAGTAACTGAGGTTAAACACAATAAATAAATTTACGTTCTACATCTGATCTTCCGACACTCGCTGCCAGTTCTTTCTTCCCCACATCACCTAGCTACTGGACCACCATCAGATTGCGGCTACGACTGGGGGTACTATAACGAACTAGACACCGGTAGCGGTAGCTCAGTGCATCAACTGATGTCAGTGCAGCGCCTCTGACCGTGAGGTCCTAGTTTCGAGTCTAGACGGCGGCAGGATATTTGACCCTAGCTTTTCAGCTAGGTCGAATGCAGTCACTGTCTGAAAGAGAATTCTAGCGGCCGGCTGCTCTGGTAGGTAGTTTTCTGTGGTTTCTCCGATCAACACCAGGCGAATGACTGAGCAGTACCCAACCAACCGGCCACGGACCGCGCGCAATCTTTTCTCCCTCTTCCTTGTCCTACCCTCATCCCCTTACACACACACTCGCACACATGCCGGGAGATCGGTGGGGGACTTATAACATGTCCCGGCTAGGGTGATGCCCCACAGGTTGGAGATACCTGGTTGGGGAGAACCCTCTTATCCGACGGTAGGTCGGCGACGGATCTGACCATCCAGTGGGGAAGATCACGTGATGGCGCTGCACCGCCACCACCCGAGCAAAAAAAGTGCTTAAAAACTGCACTTACGGGATTAATAACCATAGTAGTTGACGCGCCCGGAATCACTTACAATCAATCAATCGAACTTGAATGACGGCGTGTCAACCACAACTAGCGTCCCCCTCTGATGGCCATGCCTACTGCCAGCTTTTCTTTTGGCTTCCAACCTAGTTTCACCTCAACTCCCACCCCGGAACCGACCTGGTCTCAAGGCGGCTCCACACATTCGGTAGCGAGCAAACGCTCGCCGAATCCCGAGTAGTGTGAATGAATTTCTAGCTATTTGCCAAGTAACGAACATTCGGTATTCGCCCGAACCATCGCGTGTCGGTGTTTTGGACACATCAAAGAGCGAACATTTGCCGAACACGTCAGCTGCTCGGGATTGGACAAGCACTAACTCACAGCTCGGCGTATGTCGAATGTGTGGAGCCACCTTAAGGACTTACAACTTCCCCTCTCTCCCCTCCACCTCTTGTTGCTACCTCTGTTTATACCAAATCCTCCTCCTCCTCTTCCTGTACTCTAATCTGTATCTCGTTGGCGTCTTCACTACTGGCTCTGCATCTGCCGCGTCTTTGTCTCCACCTTTACACCTGCCCAGCTTCCGCCTTCGCCACAGCGTCCACTTCCGCTACTCCCTTTGTCACAGCTCACACGTCACCGCTCTCCTAATTTCCGCCTGGACCTCTGTTACTCCACCACCCCCACCCCCCCACCCCACCACCACCACCACCCCTCCAAACACATAAACACCACACCATTTCCCACCATCACTAAACCCCTCCACCAAACCACCCTACACCACCACCACTCCCAACTAACCGGTTGGGGAGAACCATGTTATCCGACTAACATCACAACTACTATCAATCCAAACCCCCCAACCCCCCTTCCAAAGCACCACTACCCCATTAATACACTACCCAACTTTCTCCACCACCACCACCGTCTCTCCTTCAGTTTTAAACACCATCGCTAGACCATTTCCACCAACACCTCTCCCCTCGTGTTTGCTCCCGACTTGCATAGGCCCCCAGCTTCCATCCCCCATCGTCCCCACCTACATCCCTTCCACGTCCTCTTCGACTCCTACCCTTGGTCCCTGTCCACGCTCACGTCTACGTCCCCACGTACGTTCCCACCTCCCACTGCACTCGCCTATTCTTCGCGTAGGCCGTGCCTGACGCCCCCCGCTGCCGCCATCGCCCCCGCCTACTTCTCCGCCCGCGCTGGTCGACAGGCAGTAAATACGTCAACGGCGCGGAGGAGGCGATGCGTCAGCGGGGGGCGGCTGTAAATCAGGGGGGGGGGGGGGGGGGGGGGGGGGGGGGGCAGTGAGGGCGGCGGTGGTGGCGGGGTGGCGTGGGAGGCGGGGTGGCGTGGGCGGCGGGGTGGCGGGGGCGGAGGCGGAGGCGGCGGCGATGGTGGCGGTGGTCGGGGCGGGTCGGCGGCGGAGGCGCCGGGGCGTCGGAGGCGGCGGTGGCGGCGGTGGCGTGGGCGGCGGTGGCGGCGGTGGCGTGGGCGGCGGTGGCGGCGGGATGGCGTGGGCGGCGTGGGCGGCGGGGTGGCGTGGGCGGCGGGGTGGCGGGGCGGTGGGGGCGGCGGCGGCGGGGCGGCGACTGGGGCGGCGGTGGCGGCGAGGGTGGCGTGGGCGGCGGGGGCGGCGGGCGCGCGGCCAGCCTCGGTCAGCTGAGATATGGAAATGTCTGGAGGCCGAGGGCCGCGCTCCTCTCTGCACCCCGCCGCGTCACAGTGGTTCATTTTGCCAAAACTTTGCTCCGTTTCACTAGGGAAATTCTGCCGGGGCAGGGGTAAAGATGGCAAAAGATCATCGATGTTTTCCACCAGAAACATCGCTATGTTAACATCGATAGTTTGATTTCGATGTTTTCTTCACATCGATATTTTGTTGTAAAAACATCGATGTTTTTTAATTTTCGTTTAATAAAAGGGTGTAAACACGTTGTAGAGTAGCAACAACCATTGCCTATTTATCGCGCGGCACATTTCGCCTGTGAAATCCGAAGTTTGGGAGCTGCTCGTGTTAAGAATGTATGTTATCGCCAGGAGTGTCATTGCCTGAATCGACAGTGAAACACGAAATCGGTAGTAAAATAGGATGTTCTTTATTGTTAATTTTATTCTTTACAGTCGATAATAATTTTTACATACTACTAACATGCTGGTAACCGAACAATAAAACATGTTCCTTTTACGTACTCTAATTAAAAATGGATAGGGAAATAGTATGTTTGTCAGTCTATAATTAAAACATCGATGTTTTCATCGACATCGAAAACCCTTTAGCGATGTATCTAAACATCAACGTATCGATGTTTTGGTAAAATGTGCCATCACTGGGCAGGGGGATTTGTTATGACGAACCCTGTCCTGGTTTACTGATGAAAGTTTTGTGAAGATCAACCTGATATATTCTGGCAAGCTATTCTCCAGATTATTTAACATAATCTGGGATCCAGTGAATTTATTTCGAAACTATCTTCTTTTTCACTTCCAAGAAACAGTCAGATTAGTTTGATCTTCCTTAACGAGCTTTCTTCGGGTTTCTATTGGACTTTTTACGTTGGATGATGTTGAATGTATTCGACAAATCATCTTGAGGGTTAGTTGCATTACGAACCAATGTTTAGTTTTGCCCAATCTTGGTATATTTCACTTGCTGAATTCCGCCTAGAGAAAATAATACGAGTATATTGTGACGAGCTTTTCTTTGTGTTATTAATACAATTTTTACATTACATGATCTTCGTTTCGACATAAAATAGCTGGTATCACATACACTGGTTCACATACATTGCTCTGGATTCCGATTCTACCTCTTGTCAAACCGTGACCCGTTTTGCTTGCAGATCTCGAAGCATTAGCAAATATTAGCAAATCCTTTGGAAGTAATTAATTTTGCATACCAGAGTACAGGTACCATGGTCTACGGAAGGGATAACTTCCATACAACTCAATGGAAATGCAGCTCAATGTTCTTCCGAAAACTATCTCTAGATTAAAATGCATTATGTATTTGTCGGACTGTTTAACTTCATTTTATGAAGTAGAATATCGAATTATACGAGGTTAGATATTGATTCTAAATAAAACTATTATCTCTCTTAATGAACTCCTATTGACTCTCTCCTTATGAAATTTTCTTGTTTTGTCAATTATTTGTCTTTATTTACTAGCTATCCTTCGGCTGAAGCTTTTCGGGGATTTTAAGTTTACATACATGAAAATAATGAAGATTGTGGAATATCCTCTGGCGAATGTGGTACGTAAGGCGTACCCCTCAGTTGTGAATTCAATTTTTGTACTTTCTGGAATTTTTAAAGGCGTGCGTCACGATGTGAGGTGTTGGATCAGTGTGGGTGATGGTAGATGAGAGTGGAAGTCTGCATGAGGGTGAAAGAGGTCTTTCGGGAACAGAGATCGCATGCGAAGTGGGAGGTTTGCATTTTTTGCCAGGTGGAAGATACGACGTGCTGGAAGAAAATAGTAGAATTTTTCAGATGTACTTTGCAGATGTACTTTCCTTACAGATGTATTTTACTTACTAATACACTTCAAATTAGCAAATAGTTTGGCCTGAAAAGTTCTGTAGAAGTATTTAGTTTTGTCTGCCAGGGTACTTGGGCCTAAGGAACTAAACTCGTTTCCTTGATTCCTGATTTCCTTGAGTTCTTCGAAAAACAATATCTAGGCTTAAAAGTATCATTTGTCAGACTGTCTAACTTCAGTTTATTTAGTATAATATCACATTATACAAAGCTATTTATTGCTTCTAAATAAAACTATTATTCATTGCCTCTCTTATGAAATTTTCTTGTTTTGTCATTTATTACGTTTTCTACTCATTACCTTTCGTTTCTTCTATCAACCAATCAATTACCTTCCTCAATATTGTTAATATTCGGTATAGTAAATTTCGGGGGTAATATATAATTTCTTTCACTAAAACATAGTTATTTTCTTAAAGATCGAATTCAATTTTGTTTTTTTTTTTAATCTGCCTAATTTGTTTTTGCAAATATTCAAAATTGAATAGAGTTGAATAGATTGAATCCAGTTATTACCCGAATATGATTGAAAACATTGAGAGATATTGAAGTTTTATTGTTGGTTTGTTTTGTTAATATACGTATTCCACTCACTGTTTACACCTAGTTTAATTGTGGTGATGTACAAGAGAAATCGTTATTAAAGTAGCCATTTTCCTTCTGACAACATATGTAAATAGCTGAAATGAGTGTTACAAGTTACGCTGTCCTCTTCCGTAATGTTCAGGGAGGTACGTGTAGTGACGGAATTGTTTAGGGTCTCTTTTGGTTTCTTGGAATATAAAGAAAGTGAATTAAAAATTCATAAAGTAAAGTGTTTGAGTCATTTAAAGATTTAAATGACAAACGATTTAACAAAACGAATGCGATCCACATCTGTTTTTAAAATCTAAAAATGGAGTGATATTCTTGGAAATTACAGGCATTTTAATCCTCATTCCCATTAGAGGAGCGACCGATTCTATAGTAATATTATACATTTTTTAATGATTGCAACGCATTAATTTAAATTTTTTTTTTTTGTGTTCGTGGATATTATTTTAATAACTCTTTCTGGAAATACTAAAGTTCAAAGAAATAGTACAGTACTACAAAATAGGTAAAAAACATAGGGTTAGTATTACTTATGTAGTATTGTATTATTAGTTAAGCGTTTAACCGTTGGTATTTCAATGTTTTTATTGTATCTGAAATTAACTGGAATGGCTTCAGAGATTAAAGAATTAGTACGAATTTCTAGATTACTTTAAGGCACAAGAAAAAAATAAAAAGATAGTTCATATCATTATGTAGTTTTATATTTTTAGTAAAAATAAGAAAGTAAAATGTAATAGATGAAGGAAAAAGAGAAGAGGAAATATATAAAGGCGAGAGAGAAGGAAGTGGTGAAAGAAAAGAAAAAGGAAGAGGTAAAAAAGAAGGAAGAGAAGGAAAACGTGAAAGAAGGAACATATGGAGGACGAAAACAAGCAGCAAAAAGTGAAGGCTGAGGAAAGGAGCAGGAAAAGAGGAGGAGAAAGGAAGAAAAAAGGTAAGGCGAAGAAAATAACTTTATCTTCTGACCAAAAATTTGTCAGAGACAGCCCACTGTGCCCAATGACACTGGCGTGACCATAGATGAGCCCGGCGCCGAAATCTGAACTACCGTTTATTCGCCTTTTTACACAAGGCGGGCTGGGCCGCGGTAGCCCAGTTAGGAAGGCACTTTCCTTGGAAGCGGATATCCTATTGCAGAGCTGGCAATGTAACACATCGAGGAAGTAGTTCCAGTACATAAGTAATCGTATGCGGTTTTTAAGTAACTGCGAGGATTCGCTTCTGGCAACGGAGAGGGCACGTCGCGCCCGCCCAAGATTTATAGGAAGTTTTGCATGCGGTAAATTCTGGAGGCGAATCCGATGCAAGTCGCGATTTAGATCTTGTGTTCGAGGCCCCAGTGGAAGGGGAGATAAAGGGAAATGAAGGAGGGAGCCAGCTGAGACAAAGAGAAATGGGCTGAGCTGTGTTTGGTGTAAGCCCCTCCGATCTTATCCTCCAACTCAATTTCCAGAGCTTTCGATGTGCGAGAACGATTGAGACTTGTCTTCTATATGTGGTTGACTAACGGGTGAGCAATTGAAGAACTAATTTTCATTGTGACATATCTCCAATCCCGTTTGTTTTCTGATTTTACGTACTAGAGTATTCTTAAGACGTTGCTCTATCATACATCCAAATATTAGGTTCAGAAACTGCGTTTCTCCTTTTCCGAAAACCATTGAATACAGAGGATAATGATTTGATTATACTCATTTTAGTCAATTTACTGTTGCATATAACAGTATAATTCATAAAATCTTAACATTATTTGAAAATAGTTCAGTAATTTGCTCTTCTTAAAAGCAATGAATTCAGTTTCGAACATTTGACCAACAAAATGTAAAATTATGTTTGAATATTTTTAACAACTGTATTATTTATTTTCATTTTCCATGCTTCATTGTATTGTTTAGTACACAGGCTATCGATATATTAAATATTTGAATAAAACTTGGAAAACACAAGGATTGTAACAATAATTCTTGTAGAGAGTATTACATTAACATCAAATATCGAAGAAATAAGAGATATTTTGTTTGCATATTAACAACACTGCTCTTCTTTGCTCTTTCCTTACCATTCCTGAATGAATTCTTGACTGAAGCTTATTTTTTTGGTAATTGGTTTTTTACATTTTTTAACAAAGCATTGATATATATTATTACTTCAGAACACATGATTTAGTCTTTGGTGATGCTCAACCATTCAGATCCTGTCGAAAAATCGTGCACTGTCCTGAATAAAGGATCCGTTCCCGGCGCACGTTGACGCCAGAGCGGGAGAGTAAGTGCAGTCCGAGCAGATCGCGCTCCGCCCAGCCTGTGGCTCCCACGGGCCATTACCGGGTCAATTCCTGGTGCCCGCGCCAGCCCAGCCTGTGCTTCGCGGGTGGGCCGCTGAGAGCTGGGAGCTAACCACAGGCCGCTTTCGGATTTTTTACTTTCTCGCCTGACGATTACTTCGTAAGAAGAGAAAGTTATGTAATCGTGCGCCAGAAAATGGCGAATATTTGCCAGAAAAACTCTTATCGCCGCGATTTGGAAACGAAAAAAAGTATACATTCTGTTGCTAAATTTTAAATAAAAATCCTCTAATATGTGATGTAGCCAGAATCCATATTTTGTTGGTGGTTGATACCGAAAAATCGATTGACGGCAACACTTCTGTCTGTCCGACTGTGGTCAACGCTACCGCCTGAACCATTTAGCCGATTTTCTTCAAAATTGATACTCCCCAATCGATCTAAATGAACTCATGGCTTTGGGATTTTCAAACGGAATTTTTTTTGTACTCGGGGAAGAGAAACTATACTTTATGTGTCGGATTTTTAACTTTCTTCACGCCATCACTGTTGAACTAAAGATCAGACTTTAATGTATTAGAATCCTAACTTAATTTTTTACAGCGTGAGCTTTTAAATTGATGGCACAGAAAGAGGAGGTAATGATTTTTATCATGAGATTGCTCAGTTTCTTTCCGTCGTTTTGATTTAACTGAGTGATTGGGATGGTCGAAAATTTAACAAATCTATTTTTTGGTTTTGTTGTTACTCAAAGTACAGACTTTTCTTTCAACATCGACTCTTTGAGATTTTTCATTATCTTATGATATACAAGATATGAACGACATAATTATCCAAAATATATTTTTCAGGTTTGTTTTCTCACGGCAAAATAAGGAGGGATATTCTATTTTCCATCGTATGTTTTCTGAAAAATTTCAAGAGTCAATCCATCCATTTTGATAGTGACACAAATAATGGTTTTATATTTCATTGTAAAACTTACCCTGTGACGTCCACATGAAAGTGAAATAACACTTTAATTAATCATCGGAATCAACATGAGTAATAATCTATTTTTCTTATCCTGTTTTAGTTCTTCTGAAGGAAACGAGGTTGTTATTGTCAATTTCGACATTGAGACATTTCTCTCGTCCTGATAATTTTTAAAACACTCACTCAATGAAGTTCGATGGTCAAGTAAAAAAAAATACTAATTTTTCATCCTAAGGAATGAAGCCGAAGTTTACAATGTGGTGTTGTTGCTTCGTTCTAAATTAAGTGGGATACATAATGTTGATTAATCAGTATGACAGACGGAATCGTACAAGTACAGTAATTGAAAGTCCAAAATCATTGTGTATTATTTGCGTGTTGGAGCCGGGCTTGAGTTCAGGAGGGAGTTTAAATGGACCAATTTAATTATCCTGACACACTCGCACGAACCTGAAAGCCTTTTGAAGGTCCAAATTGATTAGTTCAGTAAATAATTCGAAGGTTCAGCATGATAGACTATAAATTGATTGTGTAAGGAAGATACGAAATACATGGCAAATGAATGAGCGTTAAAAAGCATTAAACATTTAATTAATAGCGTTGAAGGTAATCGACTGCAAGAGAAAACATTCGACATAAGAGATTATACACAATAACAGAGTTTAACCCCCTTGATTTCAATATACGGCACCACTTTGGTCTTGAAGTGCGAGAGGCATGCGAGAATTGATCACTGTCGACACCCCCAGTGTTGAGGTGTGGGAAAAGCACTTTCACAGGTTGACCTAGCAAGACCCGTATTGATAACTCTTACATTTAGGTGTAATGTGAAACAGTGAGGCACTTAGGTTCAAACATTAATAGTTCATTTTTAAACATAGCAGAACTGTTACTTGTTACTGGCTCGAAGTTATGGATTTCACTGCAGTAAAATTAATTTCAGGATCGCTATCTGAGTCGCGCATGAACTGTTATTAAAGTTCCTTACTGAAATTGTGAGAAGTAGAACACGTACGACAAATATGCTTTCACAGTGTGAATTTATAAAGCTCTATCATTTACAAGCACTTAACAGTTGATAAACCGGACTTCAATAATGTGAAGAGTGAATAACAATGTTTTATGAGACGAGGGCCGCCGTGTTCCACCGCCAATTAGTTACCTAAAAACTTCACAAACACTTCACCAGAGTGAAAGATAATGTAGCAGCAAGGCGAGTCGACACACGTCCCTACCGGCTGAGTTAGCTACCAGGAGTGGTGGCTCAGTGTATCAACTGATCCAACGCCTCTGACCGGTTGGTCCTAGGTTCGAGTTCCTACGGCGGCAGAATTTTCGACACTAGACTTCCAGCTAAGTCGAATTCAGTCGCTGTATGGAAGAGAATTATAGCGGCCGGCTGCTCTGATCGGTAGTTTTCCATGGTTTCTCCTATCAACAGGCATATGCCGGAGCAGTACCCTACCAAACGGGCCACGAACCGCGCGCGATCTTCCCTTTCTTTTTCTTTCTCCTTTCCTCACCCCTCACATACATACATACATACACACACACACGCACACACACACAAACATGCATTACACTACCACATATTCCGGGAGAGCGGTTGCGAGCTTAGAGCTTGTCCCGGCTGGGGCGGTGCCCCGCTGGTGGGAGAGTCCTGGTTAGGGGGAAACCCCACTAGCCGACGGTAGGTCGGTGCCGGATCTCGCCATCCAGCGGGGTAAGATCACCGCCATTTCCCGAAAAAAAACATGCACAACACTAACGGGACTAATGACCAAAGAAGTTGACGCGCCCGGAAACACAAAAAAATCAATCAATCAAAAACTAATGACAGTTGTACTTGCCGTGCCCGGAATCACTAACAATCAATCAATCAAGTAATCTGTGATGACTTAGAGCCAACCCAGCGATTGCCCCTACAGCGTCTCACGAGGTCCTAGAGTTGGAATCGCGACGCTGGAGGATTATCGACACTATACTTCCATTTACTTACAGTCTGTTGACGTTTCATCACCTGTTACGGTGTCATCCAATCTGGAGCTTAAACGTTACTATTGTAGGTGTCATTTAATCTCCCGATTGGATAATGCCGTGACAGCTAATTTACGTTAACAGACCCTATGTTTAAATCGTCGTACAGCGCAATAGCTAGGTCAGGACTGCGGAACTTGCCGCTTGGACGGTGTTTCATGCAAGAAGACTCCCGAAGGCGGGTCACTCTGGGTATCAGCTGGTAACACTGCAATTCTATTGACTGGGAGGTCCTTGGGTTCGAGTCCGAACTCTAGCAGTAATTACGACACTAGCGAGGTGGAATTCAGTCGTTGCCTGGAGGACAATTCTAGCTGCCGGCTGCTTAGTTTTGCATAGTTTCCCCGATCAATAACAAATGAATACCGGAGAATAATCCTAACAAAGGATCTACGGAACATGCGCGATGATTCCTTTCTCTTTCTTGTCCTCTCCTCACCCCTTACTTCCAAACACAGTTGCATGTCCTACACTACCACACATGTCGGAAGTCCTGTTGGGAGCCGAGAGCTTGTTCCGGCAGTTTTGGCCATGTTCCAGCAGTGTAGGGGCAGTGCCCCGCAGGTGGAAGATACTTTGGTTGATTGATTGGTTGTTAGTGATTTCGGGCACGTCAACAACTATGGTCATTAGTCCCGTAAGTGTAGTGCGTGCCTTTGCTCGGGAGGTGGTGGAAGTCCCCCGCTGGATGGAAAAATCCGGCGCCGAACTACCGTCGGATAACGGGATTTTCCCCAATCAGGTATCTCCCACCAGCGAGACAGCGCCCCATCCGGGACAAGCTCTAAGGTCGTGACCGGTCTCCCGGAATATGTGGTAGTGTAGTGCCAGGGGCGTGCGGTGCCCGATTCATGTGGGTAAGCTCTGTAAATGGCAAGGGTGCGACGTGATGGCTGTTTGGGAAGACAAAACGAAAATTTATTTAGTTACTGTATATAAATATTTAATTATATATCAAAAAATTGCATTATTATTATTATTATTATTATTATTATTATTATTATTAATTATTCTGGAAGAATGCGAGTCTCCTGCATATGCGCACACAATTTTCAGACAACATCGCTTTTCTCCACAAAAGTACAACTGAATGGAGTTTTTAAAATATCGTCTATTACACAATTATTTTCTGCCATATCGCAATACTGTACCGCTACGTAGCACAAAAGGCAGCACACGAAAAGAACACCACAGAAATAATACGCACACATGAAAATATCCACGAGTTCGTATTATCACTCATCAATAACACTAGACGTACTATTAGGCGGCGCTTACCACTGTGTCGTATGCGAACACGTTTCCAAGCTCATTTCAGGGCCGCCCTGGGAGGTGTTGTAGGCGGTGGGCCGGGTTGCTGCGCTTTCAGAGGGCTACATACAACCAAATGGAGCTTCCAAAAAGTCAAGAGCGCATGCACGGATTTCCTAATGCATTTAGACGGAGAATATTGCAATGCTCGCTTCGGGCCGGGTGGCGGCGCCTACGACGTCCATCTCTTTCGTCCGACTTGTGCCTCTGTCTGCATCAGCGTTGTATGCTCGATGTAGGGCCGCACTCTGTCCGCGCGCCTTCGCAAGCCAGTGGACCCTTCCTTGACAGACACTTAAACTTCTAGCCGAGTTTTCATAACTGGTGGAGTCGCGATTTCACAATATAATAATTACATTTAACTGACTTTTCTCCCGGGTAAGCGCAGCATACCTAGCTTACCTGGAATGCACGCCACTGTGTAGTGCATGTTAGTACAAGTGTGTGTGTAAGGGGAGAGAATAGGACAAGAAAGAGGAAAAACAGATCGCGCTCGGTCCGTTGCCCGTTTGTTAGGGTACTGCTCGGGCATTCGCCTGGTGTTGATCGAAGAAACCACGGAAAATTACCGATCAGAGCAGGCGGCCTCTAGAATTCTCCTCCAGACAACGACTGAATTCGATCTAGCGCGAAAATCCTGCCGCCTTCGGGACTGGAACCTAGGGCCTCCCGGTCAGAGGCACTACAGTAATATCACTTAAGGCACATAGCCACCCTTCCCGGTACCTTGGTGGGGAAAAACATTGCAAGCCAACAAATACGTCACATCTCACCCTGCAGCCGAAAAAAATGACAGCCTCTTCCTGTGATAAAATCCTGAACTTAATTGAATTAACTTAAATGAACTTAAATTCCTGTGATTAATCCTGAAATCAATCAATCAATCGAGATGACGTGATCTTAAGAACCTCGAGACCCAAAATAGTTCGAATTGCACTTGCGTAATGAAATATTCTTTGAATTTGTAAATACTGTTTGTAGGTCAGATAATTAGTCGTGTGTGTCCACCTAGGTTATCTAAATCTTACTCTTGTCAGTTTATACTTTTTGGATAATTGAAATACCATGTTTACGCAAAACAAAAACTTTCATAAGCAGAGCTCGGGCGCTTTATTGAAAAAATTCCCGCCATCCCGTGTAACTTATTTCGAAGAGTGCGTCACAAGATGTTAAATATGTTCTGGAGGTACCAAAAATGCATTCCAGCCGACTGAGGTCACTTTCGGCGTCTTGTGTAGGACCCGTAAAAGCTCGGCGGAAGTGGCATGGATCTGTGGGGGCACCTCCGAAAGTTAGCATCACAAAGTTTTCAAAAATTATTAAAATTTGTCTCAAAATGGTTCGCTTTTTTTTTTTGCTAATTTGTTACGCAAAAAAATTGTAGCGCTTTATTTGCCCCTGCTATTAAAGCTTCAGTTAACTTGATATCAAGTTAGCATCGCGAACTCAAGAAAACCAACAAATTCCAGAGATAAATAAAAAATTACAACATAGGAATTTGTCTCTTTTTTGTTGGTCCAGAGTTACAAAAATGAAGTTTTGTCGCTATTCAACTATTACAGGAAATGCAATATTTTGCCAAACGCGATGCCAACTTGATATGAAAGAAACCTGATATCAAACTCAAGATAACAAAGTGTTTATAAAGTAGTAACGACTAAAGGCAAAGCACACATCTGATCGTCTTTTGAAAATCTGTCCAGGGGTTTGTGTTCACTAGAACCGAGGAGTGATTCTGTGCGGGGCTGTTATTCAGCTATCATTGCGTGACGTCATCCATCGAGTGCCGTGACTTTCGGAGGACGCGTGATGTGTGGTGTAGCCCTTTCATCAGTGTGGCACCTAAGGACACGATACTAGCTCTCCTATGATCACATGTATAACAGCAATGGAGGCTTATTTATTTATTTTATTTATCTTACGTCAAAAAAGCAGTTAAAAACTGCGTATGACGTGCTATGGGTAAAAGTGAATTGTGTGCACATTTTCAAAATTCTGTGATCCCTACACTAAGTCATATACTACTTAAAATTGAAAATAAAAATTAAAATTAAAATTAAAAAAATAAAATATGAAAATTATGCCTCAAAAAAGATACATGTGTGTGAAAATGCTTGTTCACCCTTAAAATATTTGTCATAATACTACATTGTACACAGTTTGATTACCGGAATGAGATCGTGCGTCGTAGTTTCTTTTTGCATTTTTTCAGTGTAGGAGCAGCTGTTGACCGACAGGTGTTGAAACAGCTGTAGAATGTTTTATTCCTCATTTGGAAAAAAATATTGTCCGATATTGAAACAAATGGTCTCGTTGACGGGAGGTTTCAAAAAAGTTTTATTGAAAATTCTGAATCATCATTTCTTTAATTATATTACATTTTAGAATATTAAATTGCCGCAAAATACAAGTTTGCAAATAGTACTTAATTGTGTTAGAGTTAAACCATTATGTACTGTGACCGTCCGTTTTCTTAGATTCCGAAAACGTGTCACATACGCCTTAAGAAAACGGGGGAAAAGAATTTTTTGACCGCGGCCAACGCGGATGGATATTTGGAATGATAATTAGAATTTAGAAAAGAGAGACCGCCCCCTTTTATCCCAAAGGGGGAAAGGACCGGGGGTTTGGATGAAAAAAAAAGTTTTTCTGAAGGTAGCAGCTGAAGGGGGGGACGTAGGGAAAAAGGAATTCAGGAATTTAAATTGCAGGTTTTGATTTGCAACTTTTGGGGAAAAACTTTTTCTAGAAGACTGGGAAGAGGTAATTATTTATTATAAATTGATTTAAAATAATTTTAGAAGAAAGGTAATAAGAAACGTTATGAATTTATAATGGAAGAATTAGGAGGGATTTTTAAAGAGGGTTTAATTAAAGCTTTTTATTTTCCCTTCCATTTTTTTTTTCTCTCACATGTTTTTCGTATATTTAAATACTCTCAAGTTTGCTCATATAAAAAGGGGTGATCTCTGATTCATTTTCACTCTAAAATACCCAAAGTTGGTCATTAATGAACGGAAAAAAAAGAAAACTATGAGAGATTTTTGGAAAAACTTGAACGAGAAGAAAAAGGGGATTTCGGGGGAGAAACCCTGCTTCCAACCCGGGGCCCAAAACACCCCTTAAGGAAAACGGGTTTGGGGAAAGGTGGAAGGAAGAAAAGGGGATGTTCTACGCGGCCGAGAACACAGTAAGGTCGTTCCAAAAAATGTTTTGTAAGGATGGGAGTGATTCATTTTAATAAGAAAGCTCATTTCTGCCCCCATCAGAGAAAAAAAAGGGAAAAAGATTTCCCACGTTTAAAAAAGATAAGAAAAGAAAAGAAACATTTTTTTCCGACTTAATACTGAGAACAGAATCAATTTTTTCTTTAAAAAAAGGATTTCAAGATCAAAATTGTAATATGGATTAAGAGTTTGTAAAAATATAATTATAAAAAGAACTCGGGATTTTAGAGAAAAAGGTTTTTTTTGTTGAAAAGTAAGTTTGGGGAAAAGTATTAATTTTGATTTTCAATGTGTTTTTTCTTTAAAATTTTGTGAAAATTTTTAACGATTCTTTCGAATTTAAAAGGTGTTTTTAAAAAATTTTAGATAAAAGTGGAAATTGTTTTGGTTTTTAGTTTTTTTTTAAAATAAGAGTATTCTGTATTTGTTTTTTTATGTGCCATTGTTTTAGAAAAAGCACCCAATTATTTTTAGAAAATTCTGAATTTATAAAAGTGTTTCTCCCCCGGAGTTGTTTGAAATTTTTGATCCAATCCATAAACGATCTTCACGACCCGCCCCCTAATTTTTTTAAAAGGTCCACACTGGGACGTCTATACTGAGCAGCGACCATCTGGGAATTGTGTTCCCCAAACCCCCAAGACGTCTCAGGTCGGGTGCGGGCCTTTATTTTACCGCACAATGCCCGTGGCTCGCAATTGGCGCCCATAAGGGGGGCCTGATTTTTGGGATGCAAGACAAACTCGATTTGGGTAAAAATGAGCCCAAAAAATTTGGGGTGTAACAAAAATTACTAGTACAATTGAATCACAGTTCAAAAATTTTGACCATTTAATACAAGTGTTGAGTAAAAGTGTGTTATTTCAGGGGGTTTTTTTTTCGAAAAGGATATTTATTATATGGGGTTTTATCAGTTTCAAATTGTGTCGGGAAATTTTGGGGAAATATTTTGAGAGGTGGGGTGGGGGGGGAAAAGAATTGATTGATTCTAGGCAGCAAATAGTTTCAAAAGGAGATAAGTAAAACGGGGAAATTTCTAAATGGAAGGAACTTGAGGAATCAGAAAAAGGATAGGGAAATGGGAAAGGCACCAGGTAAAAATGATCGAGGAAAACAGGAGTAAAACCCAGGAGCGGCAGGAAAAACCAGGAGACGTCGCCGACAGAATCACAGCCAACCGCCAAAACGAGATCAGGAGGGGGAAGAACAAAAATTTTGAGAGGGTTTAACCAATGATCAAGGGAAAGGTCAATTTTAAAAAATTAGATGGGGAAGGTTAATGGATGAAAAACAGGGGGAAACCATAAAAAAATTGGGGGATTTGGAAACTAAACTAGAGGAGAATAACTCAAATAAAAAATTTTGGGAAAACCCAAATTAGAGGAGAAAACTCGGCAAAAAAAGGGCTTGGAAAAAAAATTAGGAATTGACACAAAAATTGGGGAAGAAAATAATAGGAAGAAAAAAATTTTTAAAAGCACAGTTTACTGAATTATGGAGCGGGGAAGGTGGTTTTTTAAAGGAGGTTCAAAAAGAATTGGGACAGGAACACGAGAACTTGGAAAAAAAATTCACGGAGGGGGCCCTTAAATTAGAAAAAAAAGTGGATCGGGAACGAAAGAATTTAAACCCAGGATCAAACACAATCGGACTTATAACCGCCGATCCAAAGGAAGGATTGAGGAAAAAGGGAGTAAAAAAGTTCCAGAAATTAGTTACTGAACAAGTTCAGGTTCAAGCTAATAAATTAGATAGTGGAATAAAATTTCTTTCGAACAGGTTTTGGCCCTACAACATCAAATTAAGGGCTAAAGAATAAAGGGTAGTAAAAACTGAAAATAAATTTAAAAACCCTACCACCGAGTGGAGGAAGTTTCAGCCCAGGGCGTTTTTTACCGTGTACCCTAATTTCGGGCAGGGGGGAGATGAAAACCCTTTGGTTTTTAGGGGAAAGAGGTAGAAAATTTTTTTTCTTTAAATTGTGTTCCGACAGTAAAAAAACTAGAATCGTTTATCAGATGTTGCAGGGTAATGCACGAATTGGGAGATAGTTTAGGAGATTTTCCCAAAAACCCATGGCTGAACTCAAAAAAAAAATTTTATTCGAGATATTGGAATAAGGGGAAACTAAAACCAATTTTAAAGTTAATGAAAATGTATGGTAGTGGAATTTTTTAAAAGGATGTCCATGCGGGAATAGCAACGGAGAAATTAGCTTGTTTCAAATTATGACCCCGACGATCCCGGATGAAGAAATTTTCGTTTATTAATAGCCATTTTCCTTCCTCGACGCAAAATTTGTTTAAAAATTTCTTCCCAAAGTCCACTAAAAAATTAATAATGCACCCCGGGGGATTGAAAGGATGCCATTTTCGTGTATAATAAAAGGTTACGGGTTGGGAAAATGAAAATGGTCCGGAAAATGGTCAAGATAGCAGACAGCAACAACATAATGTAAGAAAAACCAGAAACAGAGAAATTTAAAAACCCGGAAAATCACCAAGAAAAAAATTACAGAAAGACAGGACCTGTCTGGGGATAGAAATAAAAAAAATTTTTTTGATAGGGGGAGTTTTTCCAAAACTCAAAAACAGGCCCAAGTAAATCCGTGGAAAAGGATTTTAAAAATTAAAAAGGTTTGTTTGAAAAGCCATCCCCCCCAAACCCAAAACAGAACAATCTAGTAAAAAAAGGGTTTAATATTATCAATCGAATTAATTTCATTTGATGATGAACTGTGCAAGGGATAACCCTAAGATATCAAAAAAACAGTTAATAAGATTGCTTGGGAACGGTGTTTTTCAAAAAAAAGAACCAGAAAAAGATTTTCAATTGAAAAAAATTTAAAAGATAAAAACCATTCAGGGGTTCCCAATATGTCACCCAGAAAAACATAAAAGAGGGGGGGTTTCCACTACCAGGGCCAAGATGATATCATCATGAAGTCCAAAACCTTTTATCTAAACCGATAGTGCTCGAGAAAGAGAATAAGAAAAGGGTTTGGGTTTTGGGATGAAAGGGGGATTGAACGTTACTCCCCGTACAGAGACAGACCTTTTGGTAGAGGGTTTTAATTAATCAATTATCCGGCATCAAGTGGTTGAGTTCAACGGACTTCACTGCATCGTATTGGCAAATAGCGATAGAAACCGGAATGTAGACAATATGCGGGGGATTTATTCAGGGGGGAATTTTTCCAGGTTTAAAAAGAATGCCTTTTGGGATTTCAAGAACGGGCATCTCCCTTGTACAATGTCTAGACAATATCATTGGCAGAAAATGCCCAAAAGGATGTTTTTATCTATTTTGGGATGACGTGCGGAAAATTCAAAAGACAGAAGAACACATGACTTTTTTTAGATATTTTGTTAAAAACGTTGATTGAAAAAATTTAAACTAAATTTTGGGAGAAAAGTAATTTCTGCCCCAAACAAGTTAATTTCCCCTGGGTTAATGGACAGTTAACGGAGAAAAATAAATGGAAAGACAAGATAGAAAAATTGCCCCCTTAAAAAAACGAAAAATTTAAAAAGTTTGTTAGGTTGCGTCAATTATTACGCCAGATTTATTCCTTTTTTGCCACTTTTTGAAATATTTTTTTCCCTGGAAAGCACACTAGATAAAAGTAAGAAAATGGAAAGTACAATTTAAAAGTTTGGGCCCCTTTTAAAGAAAGAAATAAATGGAAAAGTTTGGAAAAAAAGATAAAGAAAACGGGAAAAAATTTATTTTAAAAAGGGAAAAGAAAAAAAAAGGGGGAGAAAGAAGGAGGAAAAAAGAAGGAAGATGGGGAAGAAGAAAAGGAGTAAGAGTACAAGAAAGAGAACAAGATTCTGACGTTTGGGAATCAAAAAAAAAGAAGAGAAAAATTTTTAAAAAAAGATTTTAGGAAGGGAAATCAAACCCCAAAAATTTTTTTCCCGGGAAAAGAAGGGTTTAGACCGCCCTTTTTTTAGACCAAAAAGTGTCACATACGCCCTTAAGAAAACGGGGGAAAAGAATATTTTGAAAAAGGCCAACGGGAGGGAAATTTTTGGGAATGATAATTGAATTTAGAACAAGAGAGACCGCCACCTTATACTAAAGGGGACCGGGGGTTTTGGATGAAAAAAAAGTTTTTTCTGAAGGAGCCGAACTGGGCGGACGTATGGAAAAGGGAAACCCAGGAAGTGACATTGCAGGGGATTTGGTTTTTGCAACTTTTTTTAGGAAAACCCCTAAAGATTAAAAAGGTAATTATTCTATTATAAATTGATTTTAAAAATAATCTTAAAGAAAGGTAATAAGAAACGTTATGAATTTTTTTAAAGGAAAAATTTGGGGGGAGTTTTAATAGATGGGTAATTTAAAAGCTTTTACCCTTTTTCTTCCAGTTTTTTTTTTTTCCATGCTTTTTTGATATTTAAATACTTTTTGGTTTTGGGGCTCATATTTTAAAAAGGGTCTCTGGGTTCATTTTCACTTAAATCCAGTTAATAAACTGTAATCGGGGAAAAAAAAGAAAAATTTAAAGAGAGGGCCCCCAAAATAAAACTTTAAGAGAAGAAGAAGGCGATTTCTGAGGGAGCAACCGGGGTTTCAACCCGAGGCCACGAGCCCCAAGGCCGAAGCAGCTCGGTGGGGGTGTGAAGGGGAAACGGGACTTTCCTTACCCCAGAAACAGGGTGTTCCAAATAAAATTTTTAGGGTAGGAGTGATTCAGTTTAATAAGAAAGCCCCATTCTGTACTACCCCGTAGAAAGAAAAGGGAGGTTAATAGATTTACCCCCTTAAAAGATAAGAAAAGTAAAAATACATTTGTTTCCCACTTTAATACGTGAGAACAAACAATTTTTTCAAAAAGGGGTTTCAAAAATCAAAAAATATAGGGTTTAAAAGTTTTGTAAGAGTATAATTATAAATTGTAATTTTGGGTTTTAAAAGAGAGAAAAAGTTTTTTGTTGTAAAAGTAATGTTTAGGGGAAAAATATTAATTTTTAAATTTTTAATTTTGTTTCTTTTAAATTTTTAAAGTTTTTTTAACGATTCTTTTTTGAATTTTAAAAGGGGTTTGTTAAAAAAGTGGGTTGTGATGAAAATAGGAAATTTGTAATTTGGGTTTTTAGTGTTTTTTTTTTTAGTCAAGATATTCTGTATTTGATTTTTTATTGGCCCTTTATGTATTTGTCAAAGCAGCCAATATTTTTGAATATATTCTGAATTTAGTAAAAAATGATTCTCAATTTGAGTTGTTTGTAATTTTTTCATCCAATCCATAAACGATCTTTACGACCCCGCCCCCCTAATTTTTTTTTTAATTTGGGCCAAATTGGGGCGTCTATACTGAGTTTTTGACCATCCGGGAAAGGGGTTTAACACCCCAAGACGTCTCAATTTGGGTGCTCCCGGGTTTTTTACCGCAAAAGACTTGGGTCGACTGGGCCCCCCATTTGGGGCCCGATTATTGGATGCATTTAAGACAAACTGATTTTGGGGATAAATGAGAACCCAAAAATTTTGGGTGGGAACTAAAATTACCAGTACAATTGAATCACAGTTCACCAAAAATTTTTGACCAGGGAGAGACAAGGGGTTTAGTAAAAGGTGTTATTTCAGGAGTGTTTTTTCTGAAAAGGATATTTATTATAAGGGGAGTTTTATCAGCCAAATTGGTCTGGGGATTTTTTGAAATATTTTTGGGGGAGGGGTTTGTCTTTGGAAAAAAAGAATTTATTCTAGGCAAAAGATTCAAAAAAGGCAGATAAATATAACGTGGTTTGGAAAATTTTCCTTTCCTGGGGGAAATTTGAGGAATCAGAAAAGGAAGGGAAACTGGGGGGGCAAGACCAGGTACGAAGATCGGGGGGAAAGACAGGAGTAAAAAATTTGGAGCGGCAGGAGAAACCAGGAGACGTCGCCGACAGAACCAAACCAACCCCAAAAAGGAATCAGGGTGAGGAAGAACAAAACCCAGAGGGCTAATTTTAAATGCAACGGTTAATTAAAGGCCCAAATTTTTGCAACAATTAGATGAGGTTAAGTGAGATGAAAAAAGAGGGAAAACCCTAAAAAAATTTGGGGTTACTTTTAAACTAAACTAGAGGAGAATAACTTGGAATAAATAATTTGGAAAACCCAAATTGAGGAGAATAACTGGGAATAAATGCATTGGGAAAAAAAATTCAGGGAAATTGGGAAAGAAATTAGAAGAAAAATAAAGGGTTTGAAGAAAATTTTAAAAACACAGTTTACTGAAATTAGCGGAGCAGTGGAAGGTCGAATTTAAGAGCGAGGCAAAAGAATTTGGGACAGGAAAAACGAGAACTTAGAGAAAAATTGGGGCTGGGGCTTTAAAATTTGAAGAAAAGTGGGTCAAGTAACGAAAGAATTTGAAACTAGGATCGAAACACAACCGGGTCTTATAACCGCCGTAAACCGACAGGGCAGATTGAGGTAGAAAAAAGGAGTAGAAAAAAATTCCCGAAATTAGTTACTGAACAAGTTCAGGTTTTGCCAATAAATTAGATAGGGGAAAAAAGGGGTCTTCAACAGGATGGCGTCTTTACAACATCAAATTAATGCATATAAGAAAAGAAGTAGGGAGAACTGGGAAAAACAATTAGGGAAAAATTTTCCACCGAGTGGAGGAAGTGTTTTAGCCCAGTTGGTTTCTTAGTTACCCTTTTAAATTTTAGTGGGGAGATGGAAAAACCTTGTGTATTTAATGAAAGAGGTAGATAATTTTTTCTTTAAATTGTGTTCCGGGCAAAAAAAACGAATCGTTTATCAAAGTTGAGGGGAATGCACGAATCTGGGGAGATATTTTTGAGAGTTTCCCAAAAATATGGTTTAACTCAAAAAAAAAAATTTTATTTTGAGATATTGGGAAAAACCCAAACTCAAATCAATTTTGTTAATTTTTGTATGGAAATGGAAGAAGGGTAAAAGTCCTTTAGGAAATGCAAGGGGAAATTAATTTTTTTTTAAATTATTTCTCAAGATAAAAAATGAAGAAATTGTTGTTTATTAATACGTCATTTTCCCTTTCCCCGACGCAAAATTTGCTTAAGAATCTCTTACCAAAGTCCACTGAAAAAATTTAAAGCAGCTAGGGGTTGTTGGGTGCCACTTTGTTAAAAGAAAAGGAAGAAAGAAAGGGGAAAAGCAATGGTCCGTAAATTTGTAGAGACAGCAACAACAAATGTAACAAAACCCGAAACAGGGGAAAAATTACAAACCGAAACATCACCAAGAAAAAAAACCCTTTTGAAAACAGGACCTGTCTTTGGGATAGAAATAGAAAAATTCTATTGATAGAGGAGTTTTCCAAACCCAGAAAAAACAGGACCAAGTACATCTGGGGGGACATTTAGTCGGAAAATTAGAAAGGGTTTTTTTCTGACACGCCATCCCGCCGCAAAAACCAAAAGAACAATCTAAAGGGAAAAAAAGGTTGGGGTATTTTTCAACGAATTAATTTTCATTTGATGATGAACTGTGCAACGATAACCCAATGCATATCAGAAAAAAAAATAAGTATTGCTTAGAACAAAAAAGGGGTTTTTCAAAAACAAGAACCAGTAAAAAATTTTCAATTGAAATAGAATTTTAAAGATAAAAAATATTCTTTCCCAAAATGTCATTCCAGAAAAAAATAAGGAAGAGGTGGGTGCTTTATTGCTACCATTCAAAGATGATATCATCATGGGAAATCCAAAACCTCATCTAAATCCCATAAATGCCGAGAAAAGAGTAATGGGGAAAATAAAGGGGTTTTGGGTGCAAAGGGGGAACGGTTTCCTTTCCGTACAGAGACAGACCGTTGCGTGTAGAGGATTTTTTCCAATCAATTTTCCGGCATCAAGTGGTTGAGTTCAACTGGGCTTCACCGCATCGTATTGGCAAAAGCGAAGCACCTGAAAAGTAGACAAAAAAGGGTTTATTCACCGGGGGAAATTTCCCCGTAAAGTCTCTTAAAAAAATGCCATTTGGGTCAAGAACAGTGCATCTGCTCTTTTACAATGTCTAGAAAAATTGGCAGAGAGATGTCCAGCGATGTTTTTATCTATATTGATGACGTGTTTTTGTATTCTAAGACATTTAAAAAAACATGATAAGCTTGGGGTATTTTGTTGAAACGTCTGATTGAAAATAATTTTTAACTGAATTTGGGGAAAAAAAATTTCTACCAAAAAAGTTAAGTTCCTGGGGTTTTGATGTGAAGTTAACGGAGCCAAAAAGAATATGGAAAGATGGGGAGATAGATAAAAATTTCAACCCAAAAAAAAGAAACAACTTAAAGGCCCTTTAACTGCCAATTATTACGCCAGATTTATTCCTAATTTCCCCCTGCACATTGAAATATTTTTCCGTTGCTGCGAAAACACTAGATGGGGGGAAGACAATCGAAAGTACAATTTAAGGGTTTTCGACCATTTAAAGAAAGAAATAAATGGCAAAAAGATGAAAAAAAAACAGATAAAGAACTACAAGAATCATGTTAAAAGGGGAAAAAAAAACAAGAGGGAGGAAAAAGGGGGAAAAAAAAGGAAGATGAGGAAGAAGAAAAGGAAAGAGTACAAGAGCAAAAAGAACAAAAATTGTTTTACGTTCTAGGGAAACAAGAAAAAGAAGAGCATAAAATTTTTTTAAAAAAATTTTAGGTATATGAAATCAAACCCATAAAATCTTTTTTTTCCCAAAGAAGGGGGTTTTGACCGTCCGTTTTTTAAAATTTCCCAAAAAGTTCCCTACGCCTTAAGAAAAAGAGGGGAAAAAAATTTTTAAACGCCCAAAGCGGATGGATATTTGGAATGATAATTTGAATTTAGAACAAGAGAGACCGCCACCTTATATAAGGGCGAGACTGAGGTCGATGAAAAAAAAAGTTCTTTCTAAAGGAGTAGCTGAACTGGGACGTTTGGAAAAAGGTACCCCCGGGTAATTTTTGCAGGGATTTCGATTTGGAACTTTTTTTAGGAAAAAAAATTCTAGAAGACTAGAAGAGGTAAAATTCTATTAAAATTTATTTAAACATAACTTGAAAAAGGAATAAGAAATTAATGAATTTAAAAAGAATTAGGAGGGGGTTTTTTAAAGATGGCAATTAAAAGTTTTCATTCATTTTCTTTTCCCGTTTTTTTTTTTTTTCCCTGTTTTCTGTATATTTAAAACTTTTTGGTTGGTGCTCATATGGTTTTATCTCTGGGTTCATTTTCACTTGAAATCCAGTTGGTCAAACTGAATCGGGAAAAAAAAGTAAAAATTATAAGGGGAGTATTTTAAGAAAATAAAACTTGGAACGAGAAGAAGAAATTTTTAGGGAAAACTTTCAACCTGAGGGCCCCGACGTTCCCAAAGGGCCGAACAGCCCGGTGGAAAAAGGGGAGAAGGAAGCAGGGACTGCTCTACGCGGCCGAGAACACAGGGGCGTTCCAAATAAAATGTTTTGTAAGGATAGGAGTGATTCAGTTTAATAAGAAAGCCCCATTCCATCTATCACGGGAAAGAAAAAGGGGGGGGTAATGATTTTTTCCCCGCTTAAAAGATAAGAAAAGTAAAAAACATTTGTTTTTGACTTTAATACGAGAACAGAATCAATCTTTTTTTTTCAAAAAAGGGTTTTTAAGATCAAATATTTGGGATAGTGATTAAGAGTTTGTAAAAGTATAATTAAATTTAAAAGTAATTTCTGGGTTTTAAAAGAGAAAAAGTTTCCTTTTTTTTAAAAGTAATGTTTAGGGAAAAGTATTAATTTTTTATTTTCAAATGTGTTTTTTCAAATTTTGTAAAATAATATTTTAAAGATTCTTTTTGAATTTTGAAAGTGTGTTTTTTTAAAAGGGTTGGGATGAAAGTAGGGAAATTTGTTTTTAATGTGTTTTTTTTGTCAAAATATTTTCTGTATTTGATTTTTTTTTTGTGCCATTGTTGTATTTGTGGGGAGCCAAATTTTTAGAATATATTTAATTTAGTGAAAAATGGGTTCTCACCTGAGGTTTGTAATTTTTTCATCCAATCCATAAAAGATCTTCACGACCCTGCCCCTAATTTTTTTTTTTATTGTGTCCCACTGGGACGTCTATACTGAGCTAGTCGACCATCTGGTGAATTGTGTTCGCCACCCCCCCAAGACGTCTCAGGTCGGGTGCTGGCCTTACGGCTTGTACCGCACACGACTGTGGCTCGCAGTACATCAATGAATTCTTGTGACCGGAAAATTCAGGAAACCGTTTAGTCTCAAAAATTAAATAATAAATTCAATGAATACGTCCCACATTTGGTACGAAAACGTTTTCACGAAAGCTGCATGCCTCAGCCCCTTACGAAATGGGATTGAGAACCTTCCATCTGTTGAACGTGAGGTGTGGTTGACAAGCACGACTGAAAACATAGAGATTTAGCGAGACTGTAGAATTTTGTCAATGTTTTTTCTTATCTAAATTAACACTGCAACATGAAACAACAGGATGATAATACAATTAAAATATACTGTAAGATATTACGGATCTCTTGAAGTTACAAAGTAGAGAAATAATCTCAAAGGAGCAAAGTAAAGGAGAATTGACTCTACCATATTGTTAAAAAGGAAGCCTGTTATTAAAGTAGAAAATAGTAGGAAAATAAATAATTCTAGCAAATAAAAAATTAAAAACAAAGAAAGTTAGTACAAACATGAAAAATATCACAAGAAGAGGGAGGAATAAAAACAACAGGAAATGAAACAAAGTGAAAAAGTTAAAATATGACGAACCCTAACAGTAACCGTATAAAGGTATTACGAGCACTCACATGAGAGATCCTCTCAGCAAACGTTTCAGGAAACTGTTTCCTAAAGCACCCCGCGGTCCCCCAGTGTTGATGCAGGGGCGGTATCTTTTCTCCCCTCTTTGTCCTGCAACCCTCGCATCGCCATTCCCCTTGTAGTCACCCTTCCCTTCTCCTTTCCTCTACTCCTCCCCCTCCTCCTCGATGAGGAACCCTGACGCCGTAACCGACATATTTACGACGCTACAATTTATATATCTTACAAATTTCACTTGGCTTTCTTTCCAGGAGTAACTTCTTTTCTTTTTCTCGGCTACCTTCAACAAAAGCTTTTCGGGGTTATGAAGTATAAAGAAACCCAGAAGTTTGGAAAATAAGTTGAGGAGGGTTTAAAATACTGGGACGTAGTTTCGGAGGTGCGCAGGTGCGCGGTGGCTGAGGAGAGCGAGTTGGGTCTTTACGCACCTTCCGATATAGGAGCAGTGACACGCGGGCTCTGGGTTGGTCGGAAAGGGGTCAGCGAGAAAAGAAAGAAATGCTGTGGTGGAAACGACGGAGTGGCGAATACACCTCATTTCGATTTGGATGTCGAAGTTTACTAGTTCAATAATAATGCATACAAACACTGAAAATAATTTACGTACATTTATGAATCTCCTACATAAATGTAATTTTCAACAGTCTTCTTTTATTGATCACAGGCGCCAGTCCATTGTTCAAAACATGTTTTGTAAATAGTTATAATTTAAAGAAATAATACAAATACAGTCACACTAATATTCCTATATTTCATTGATATTTTTAAACATTAATTCACAGTTTTACCCACTATGTCCCAAATTAATGGCTAAATAATGACTTAAATTTTCTTTTCGCATCAAATATTCCACAGTCGCTTTTAGGGTAATCCGCCTAGCTCAACTCGCTAAAGAGTTCTGCAATCCATCCATGCACATTGTCACTGTGCATTTCATTATCACCACATACCTACCCGAGTTAACAATTAATATTAATTGTTCCCACCTTTTCACCTAAAATGTTATTTTGATTGCCATTTTTTGCTGAAAACTGGATAAATGAAATAATAATTATAGGCGATGTCTTTGCCAACAATATTCATTATATCATTTTAAATGCCACCAACAACTCACCGCTTAACCCACTGGAAAAAACGGTAACACAAATATAAATTTATGCGATTTATTCCCTTCTTTCTCCGCTTCAAAGTATAAATAGTAAGTTGTATGCTTGCTCAATATCAACTCCTGCACCATCTAAGTGTTTCGGGTAAACAGTATGCAGTGTTTGTAAATTCTGCAATTCAAAAGATAAACATTTTTCAAAATTAACTCATATTAACTCTAGTATGTTTCTTTTAGTTATTTACAGCTTTTCAGAAATTTACGGAACGGGAATGATGAAATTTTGAATTGGATAGCATACACAATATCGTAGTTATGGCAAAGTGGACGCTCGTAGTGAACTTTTTTACTGGTCTCATACTTACGTACATTACGTATCATTGTGACACATAACGAGTTTTCTAAACTTCTTGCTACTCCCAAATGCTCATATAATTCCCTCTTCTACATAATTCCGACATAAAAAAAGATTTCCAGAGTTTTGAAATTTAAAAATTGAATATTCTGGAAGTCAGTGCACAATAACTTTGGAATTATTACTACTGAACCATCGCATGAAACAATGATATGAATCATATTTTCACCATCTGATATAACGTAGTAACACGCGAAGGGGAGACCCATAGGGAGTACAAAGAAAGAATAACCAACGGAAAGGAACGGTGAAAACCACAGGGGTGGTTAACGCATTTAAAGTGGTGAGGGGAAATCGTGAGTATAGGTAATGTGTCAGAAAAGAGTGCTGAAAAAATCAAAAATAAAATGCAGTCGGAGTAAATGAAAGTCTTGCCAGGTAAGATGGTAAAACGCCACGAGCCCAAATGGAGCGAACTCTTTCAACAGTGACCGATTCAAGTTATTGGACAAAGTGAGGGTGGTCTTTTTGGGCTGTGAGGTATGGTCTTTTGTTTGGTTTCCACCTCTTGGTAAGAATTTTAACGGAGAATTCTGATCCCAAAAACTCCTTTCTAAGTTTCCCGTTTAAAGGGCTTGAAAGTAAGTGATATGACTCTTAGCAAATCTATAGCTGAGCAAATATGACTCTTACGTAATAGGCAGCGAGTAAAAATACAAGGATGAGATAATTTTGAGGTTTAATGAGTTCTAAAAATTGTCAAATAGTTACACATGTGGAATAAGTATACATTATTGTACAATAACTTAGGTCTTAATGATATTATGATAAAGAATAATACAAGTAACTTGAATTAATAGCACCAGTAAAATACACACATCTTTAAGACTGAAAGTACATTAATTTTTGTGCTACATTTGTTTTAATTGAATAACACTGGACATAGTTTTCCATCCCATATATAGTTCATTACGATTTTTTTAGTGAATATTGTGTGAATCAACTACAAATATTACGTATGAGTAATGGTGTTGTTTAAAAAAATTCTTATAATGATGTTGTTTGTTTAGCTTTCTTAGTTTGACACTGGAATGGCTGCAGGGGTGAAGCCGGCATCGACTTCAGATGTTTTTTTAATCTCAAATTTTAAGGATTTTCTTTCCAAGAAATGTGTTTTCTTCATTTTTTGTTTTTCTCATGATGATATCTTGCAATTAATATCCGCGCAATATTATTTTTAATATTTTATCACGTACAATAAATTAATAGACATTGCAACACATGATAAAGCAATTTAAAAATCATATTGCTGTGGATATTAATTGCAATATATCATATTAAGAAAAACAAAAACGGCAGAAAAACAGAAAATGAAGATTTTTTTAAAGAAAACACATAAACTTTGAGATTCAAGAAACATGACGTTCCTTGAACATCGGAAGGAGTCATTTTGACACTCATATTATTTCACTTTTAAAACAATGTTATGTTGAACAAGAACTGAGTTTGTTCGGTCTAATCTTGTCATCATCATACAAACGATGTTACAGTACCGCAATCGCAGAAAGATCGGTAGCGCTTTCCTTCCAGAATGATGCGATGGTTGTTGTTGTATAGTTTACACTGGATACTGAGGTTGTCGATACTTAATTTGATGTGATAAATTGCGAAAAGCAAAGAACGACGCAGTGCACACCTCAACGACTGTGATTTTTCTCATTTTGGTGTCCTTGTCAGTTAGTTTTGGCTTATGAGGTATTATCATTAGCTTCAATTGACCTCTGTAGTGTTACACGATCGCGTTTCTAGAGCATCACATGCTCGTGCAATATATTTTGCTGGCAATGTAGAAAGTTGTTGAGATAGGTATGCTCGAGTGAGGTGACTTCATGGGTTCGCAAGAGGGTGGATGTTTCTGTCGCCGTTTTGCGCAACAGACTGGTCATGTGGACATCACTATCGGCAGATGTTGGGAGCAGTGGATAGAGAAAAGTCAGCAATACAACATAGGATGTGAATGTCCGCAACACACCACAAACACCGTATCACCGACAGAGTGACCGCCAGGCGTGAACCGATCCAAAGGAAACGATAGCTGACAGTCAGTATACAATGAAATGTATTCTGTCATATACTATGTCAGTACCATTGGCACTTGCTGAGATCTCCACTCGCCAACTGTTACGAGGCATGCCACTCACACCCTAGCAGCTTTGCTGACTTGCCTAGTGACGGCTATGACGTTCATGGGACAATGCAGAGCAGCAGGGGTTTATCTTCAGTTACGCGTTCCGCTTCTGCCTTGGTACGAAGGTCCCGGGGGCCGTCCATGCACATTTCCTTCTCCTACCTTTTCCTATCCTCACTTCTAACTTTCTCATGCAATAACCTCCACATTTAGAGGAGACCAGTCGGGAGCTCAGCGTGTCCCCGCTGGAGCAGTGCCACCCCTAAAGAGAGATACCTGGTGAGGGAAAGTGCTCCAAGCTCACGTAGGTTGGCGTCGAATCTCGCAATCACCCCCCTGCCTGCGATAAAATCATGCTCCGCCCTTACGGGACTACGAACTTAACAATTGACGGAATCACAATCAATCAATCAAGCCATTCTAGGAGGTACTAGGTTCGAGTCCTGACGGCGGCAGGATTTTCAACACTAGCTTTTCGTGTTTTTTTCGACACTAGCGTTCGGTAGTTTTCCGTGGTTTCTCCGATCAACACCAGGCAAATGCAGGAGCATCACCCTACCAAACGGGCCATGGACCGCGCGATCTTTCCTTCCTCTTCCTTTCCTTCCCCTTAGACTCAGACTTACACTCACATGCACCACTTCCACATATTCCTGGAGACCGGTCGGAGCTTAGAGCTTGTCCCGAGAGCGGTGCCCGCTGGTGGGAGAGTCCTGGTTACGGGGAAACCCCACTAGCCGACGGTAGGTCGGCGCCGGATCTCGCCATCCAGCGGTGGAAGAACACCGCCATCTCTCGAAGAGAAACATGCACTACGATAACGGGACTAATGACCAAAACAGTTGACGCGCCCGAAAACACGAAAAAAACAAACAAAACAAAACCACGCGTATCTTCTTAACCAATGGCCACGAGGCCGGGACCCCTGCTGGCGGGCTGTCGCATCAAGTTCAGACAGACTTGTAAACCGAAGGGCGTGATTGGCAGGTTAGGCGTGAGAGCGGGTGTGAGCTCGCGTCGTGCGGACGATCGGTGAAGATACCCGACCCTTCATTGCGCACGTCGTCTGACTGTAGAACCGCCACAAACACAGCAGTTAACTACTTCGCTGTACCTAAGACTCCTCGTTCTAGGCACAGGCAACGATTCGGCCGCCATTCTGGGGTAGTTAATACTTGTAGTGTCTGTGCCTCTTGGATGGCTCTTGGGCAGCGTACTAGCTTTTCGTGCTGTTACTTTGGGTTCGATTCCCGGTTGAGGCAAAAATATAGATGTCGCTTTACTTTAAAATCGTCCCAGTAGCTGTGTGGCAACGAAAAGCTGAAGCTGTCGCATCGTGCTAGTTACGGTGAAGGGAAAACCACGTGTTCGCCTCATGTCGCTCATACCTCCAAGCATGGGAATTAAAGTAGACCCAGGCTTGGGGGAGATCGGTGGCTGACCGGCGAAGTCGGACTACCGACCCAAAATGTCAAATACATACATACTCGTAGTTACTGACTTCTACGCTATAACACACCATTTACCCAATATTACAATTCTAAGTAGAGACGTGAATATTAATATTGATTCAGAGCTTGAATACCAAGATTGATCACTGTCTGATGAAAATGTTGAGAAATTGTGCTTTAAATATCTCTTCAAATGTAGCAGTTTATTACATTTTAATAAACACATACTGTACTTCACAGTGTTTCTATTTTTTCCCTTTTCTCATAGTACTCTTAGTATTATAAGATTGGTAGCTTCAAATTAATTTTGCTTTAACCTCCTACACTTTTTTGTGTACTATCCGATTATAACGAATCTCTGATTGAATATCTAAGGCTTCTCTCTTACTTGCTATCAAAGCACTCAATGAATATGTGTCTGACGTGGGTGGAAGATGCAAAAAAAGCTGGCAGTAAAAAGTGGGTGTGGCACGCTCTAGCTCGCCTTCGTAAGCAGTTGTAGTTCTTTCTTTTTCATTCAAGCTAATGTCATAGATCTGGAAATCCTTTTTAGCTTGTGTAACAAAAAAATTAATTTCCTTCTCTCCCAATCAATAATTTATATTGCCTTAGTATAAGAGAAAATAAAAACAGTGGAGCTTGAACTGACGGCGACGGTGGCGCACCCGAGCGTGGGGGTGGCGAGCGGACGCAGCTGTGTGGGCGGCTGCTCTTTGTGCCCTTCAAATCTCATCGTCTTCGCGACGCTGCCGCGCGGAGCCAGAAGGCAGCAGCGAATGGTATTTGAGATCTTTCTCGGCTCGACTCTCAGGCTTTCCGCGAGGATCGCGCGTAGCGGAGGCTTCTTTGTCTCGTGTGTCCTCTTCCGCGTGGTGCCAATCCGGGTTTTGTGCTCGCGTGCGGTTCGCGCCTTCTTTGTGCGTACCCCGAGCGCGTGGTTCCTTCCCTTCTCCCTTGAGGAAGAGAAGTTTGAATTCCGAGATATCTCGACTTCACTTGGAAATGGACATAACTGTTTCTCGGTGAGTTTGGGCCGGACGTAAAATAAATGTGTCATGAAGGCGTTTTCGTAATCTCCGAATAAAAGAAGAATGTGGTTGACAGTTCGGTGTGGAGGGGGGCGGCGTTGCCGCGTACTGCGCGCTCTACCACGTGCTTTGAACAATAAGACGAACAGCTGAGAGAAATCGGGAAAAATCGTAACACGTAAAAGAAAGAAAATAAATAAGGAACTTACATTTTCTCATCCTTCGCCAATTACTCCCAAACTGCACTGTTGAACGATAGTTTGCCACACTTCTGACATGTCAAATTAATGACAACACTAACAAAACGATAACAAAACACCAATAACAAGCAACAATAACAAGGAGAAAAAAATACAACAATAACAACAAATCTAACAGAACACGCTTCCCTGAATTCCCGCTCTCACAACACACTTGGACACTGTAAGCTCAACACACGTCGACGCTCAGCCGATAAACTGCAGCACTCCGGATACGCGATTCATTTCGCAGTTCAAACGTGACATCGGGCAAAAGGCGATACTTCTGATTCGCTGTTGCCTAGGCTACAGAAGTGACGTCGCCATGTTACCAGGAACTGTCAACCACATTCTTCTTTTATTCAGATAACAGTACAATTGGAATCGTATATTAAAGTTAAGAAAGTCCTTAGATCGATATAAAGCAAATAACGGACGCCGTTGAACTAACCCAGTTCGTTATTTGTTTAATCAGCAGTAATAGTTCCTTCTTATGAGAAAAGTTTTTAAAAATTAGTCCTCTTCCGCGTGGTATATGTGATCTAAATGACCTCTATACCACTTTGTCTACAAAATTATTTGTTTCGAGAGGTCTTAACGGACGCCGACTGTAAAATGGTGGCTTTTATTTTCTCTGTTCGGTTGCGATATATCTTGTCGATATAGCAGTACAGGATGAGCAACCCAAGAGTGAGACTCATATAACCATTATTTACGAGAATTGATACTTACTAAATAAATATTGATCTTGAATATTACACGAAGCGGGCAAATCCTTTAAAATTTGTGGATGAAAGATACAAAAAGGTTAAAATATCTGCGTCTGCTATTAGTAAATTAACTTTTATATAAAATGGAGTTATTGCAAGATACTTGTGAAAGGGAGATCTAATTGCTGTGTGTTAACCTAAAGGTCAATCTAAATGTCAATTGTAATTTTGTCGTAACCAAAGTTGCTCATGTTTTGTGTTGGCATCTGCATAATTATAATTTGATCCGGAGGATATCCAGTCTAACTCAAACCATTGTTTTTTCACAATTTTTATTTTTTTAATGCGGAATCAAAAAAATTCGAATTATTATTTGAACAATTAATAAATGAATTAATTCGAAGTTAAACATAATTATTCGTACATACAAGAAAGAACTAGGTAGCCTCAATTACTGATCCGTATTCTTTTGCAGAATTTAAGATGCAGTACGGCAAGCCAAAAGAAGCAATTGGCATTGGGGAGGCCATATTATAAGGCAAGACCAGCAACAATGAGCATACACTACAACAACCTTGGTCCCTCAGGTATGGGTGGAGAAACCAAGGGATACAGAGAAGAAGATGGACAGACGAGCTATGCAAAGCAGCTGGTCCCACCTGGACGAGACTGGCCCAAGAGAGAACAACATGGAGGCAACTGGGATATGAACAGCAAAAAGAAGATGATGATCCACAGTGCTATTAATCGATTTTAGTGAAATTGAGTGAACTTTAGTGAAATTGAATATCAACCTACTGTAACACTGCTCAATCAGGAGACCTTTGCCGTTTACAGGATGTTATGGGGATACCCTTTACAGGATATAATATAATAATAATATATATAATAATAATAATAATAATAATTCTTTTGCTTTATCTGTCTTACACAAAGTTTTCTTTGAACGTAAAATAATCAATAAAATGCGTACAATTTCTTTGCGAACGGGAACTCTAAAAATTTTTTCTTTCTTTCTTTGAACTAATCACGGAAAGAGCATAAATTATCTCGAAACGTACGCGGTGTTCTAACGCACCAGCATCGCGGTCGTAAGAAAATCAAATCAAATCCAAGCCAAAAATAAACTTAATCGCGTTGATCTGCGTGCGAGATACCTCGCAAGAAGCGAGAGTGCAGGTTTTTAAACGCACTGGCGGTCATGCCGGTTCCCGTATCCCGTAAGAAAGCCCGTAAGAAAGCCCGAGAAATACGGCCACTCGTTAAGTGGAAGTGGAGAATGTTCGGTTTACGACAGCGAAACGGCGCTGTCGACCCGCACTTCCCTGCGATATGCGAAATGTCGCAGAGGAAAGGGTTGCGAGAAGAGTTCTAGGGCATCACAAGTAACACGCACGGATTTCCTCCACCTCAGGTTGACCTTTGCTCTTCCAGTGACTCAAATACACCGACAGTCAACAAGAAGTGTAACCTCATGGATACCTCGTGTTATCTTTTTTTTAATTGGTTATTTAAGGTCGCATCAACATCTTAGGTCATTAGTGACCACTATTGCTCTTAACGGTATGGTAACTATGAGGATGAAACGATGTGTGAAAGGACGAACACAAATACAACCATGCCCGAGGCGGGACACGAACCCGCGACCCTTCGGTCCGAGATCACTACGACACTACTGCCTTAACGATCTCGGCCACCGGGCCGACCTCGTGTTACCTAGTTTTATACTTTTCTGCATTTGTATTATCTTGCGCGGGTCAATTAGATAGCTCATGTGCAGCCCAGTGCCTTTTCGTGGTGTGATCCTGGGTTCCACTCTGTAATGGAACGTCTTGCCTACTTATCCCAAATCTGTATGTAACCGCACCACGTTGCGGCGACAATATGAAATAAAACGACTATACCTTGAATCTCTCTACTCTATATAAAATCTATACAAATTTATGCCCTGCTAACTTTTGCCTCCTTTATCTAAAACTGTGCCCGTTACTTAGCTACTCCTTCAATGTTATAAAACTATTGAGCGTGAGGCTGTGGTTGGCCTGTACAGGAGCCTAACGAGATACTTGGACACTTGGGCGTAGGTCACTGTTTAATACAAAATCACGAAATCATATCATATGGCTTACTGTCGAACCAAATACGTCCGGCATTATTTATTCTTTTCTGGTTTTCACTCTCTCCACACTCCGCTGGAGACATAACAACAAAACATACACAAATGCAATACAATAAACAACAAAACACAATACCTGAAATACATAAAATCACATTCACACTTACTATTTACACAATCGACAAAAAAACAAAACAAATCATTCACACTTGAATGCGCATCCCTATTCTGTCTGAATATAGCCTATTATTATTTCCGCAAAACTTGGTCTTGTACATTAAAATCTAGTCTGTTCTTTCTTCCCATTTATCTGACTATTAAATTACGCAAAGTTATTGCACTTTCCTTTCGTAGAAATCGCCATCCGCGTAACGCCATTGTTCCATGTCACCTCCGTAGTATACACGTAGCATCCATTAATTCATCTCCCACAGCTCCATCCATTTCCACACACGTTTGTTAACGACAAATTTACTTAAATGAAGAATATCCTGATTAAACTACTCACTAATTACTATACTAGTTTCTGTTAACTGCGACCGACAATAGGGCGACAGTGTTCCGAACACTGTTTTTGTGAAATATATAAATATCTCTTCCACGTTTTATCTTTCCATTAACTCGACAGTTACTAAACACGATATATTTCACTCTATTCACAAACTGAACGCAATTTTCTATTAAAATAAAATTTTTTTGCGGAGCGTTTCAACATGCATCCGTATTCAAGCTACTTCGACCGCGCTCCTCTACGTCATTGTTGTGTCCGGATCGTCAGCTCTTTTTTTCTTTTAACATCACACGATCGCTGTGCTTCTCCTACAAAATATTACATCATTTAATTTAATTCACATTTTCTGTTCTGGCGTAGCCCCTCGAAGTTTCCCAACGTTGCGACTGTTACCATAATTTTCTAAATGATTTATTCTGTTGGTTCTTAAAGTTTTGTTTGTATTGCTTCACGCGTTCTCTTAATTTTCCCACAAACACCTTTTGATTTACTGAACCTTAAAGCACAACAATGGCTATCATGTCTGTTTACAAGCTGGAATTTATACTATACAAAAATGTTCATATCTTTCGAACGCGTGATGCGATTTCCTTCAAATAACTTGCAAACGACTTCGCTACATGAACGCTACTGCCCTATCTTGTCCCAATTGTGAATTTGTCGCGTTTTCCGTTTACTTCTCAAAAACTATCGCTACGCGACATCGCCTTCATCTGTTTTTACAGTTCATGTATGTTATGCATTTTCTATTTATTCTTTGACTTGTGCCTTATTCTTGGGGGGAATCATGGAATATTACATCTCCCCCCGCCTAAGATGTCGCTCAGATATGACACCGTCATGATGAGTCAACATCTAGCATTACACATTGTTGGTCCCGTTTCTTTACCACGTATCCTCTTCCACTCGGCACCTGTTACAGTTCAACGGCCATCGTTGCCTGTGTTGGTGAACTTGATCTTGCACTAACAATGCGTCTCTGAAGTACACAACACTACCGTTTCCTGCTGTTTGCGACGGACACACCTGCTAATGTTTGCAGTGGCACTGCATTAAGTCGGTACGCTCTACCGTCGTCTATGCGGCACCTGTCACTCGCTACACCTGCTACTTCTTCACGGTCTTGTGTAGTGTACCCTCGCATTTACTTACAACTAAATCTTACCTAAACAATCTTGCTTTCTTGCTTATAATACTATTCTACTATATTACTACATTACAAACTCCTTTCTCACCACATAACCTTACAGACTCGGCTTCTTGTATAATTTAACATTAAATAGGTTTTGGACACCTATTTCCTGTCCTCGATCTGCTATTACAACATTATTGTTATTGAGTACCTTCGTGATAGTATACGGACCGTCGTATATCGGAAAGAATTTCTTAAACAATTTCTGATCGGATGAGGACGAGTGAGGCGAGCGGACTAAAACCTGGTCCCCTACAAAAATTGTCCCTGACAGAAATGTTTCGAGCCTTGCTACGCTGCTTTGGCCGACTTCCGCAACTGGTCATACCTTATCTTCTGATCGGTAGTCACTTGTTCTAAACCGCCGATTTCCGGTGGTATTTTCACGTCATCGAATGGCCTCTTCTTCTTGGCACCGAAGTGCACCTCCCATGGTGTTACATTGATACTTGAGTGTGGTACTGCATTTAATACTTCGTTCAGCACCGGAACGGCTTCGAACCACGCTCGGTGATTTTCCGCGACATATACCGAAACAAACGTGACAATTCCCTCATCACTCGTTCGCTTGGGTTGCTCTGTGAATGTCGCACTGCCGTGAGATGGACGGAAATCCCTAACGTTTCCATCTCTTCTTTCCATCTTCCGCTGGTGAACTGTGTACCTCTGTCGCTCAATATCTTAGTCGGCTTCCCACACATTTCTATAAATCGCTTCACTTGCCGTATACAGTTGGCGGCACTGGGCTTTTTATCGGAAATATCTGCACAAACTTAGAAAAACATCTATTATTACCATTAGGTGCTGGTTTCCAAACTTGGTCTTCGGCAACGGCCCATATAAATCCACCGCATACAATTCCCGTGGCCTCTGCGGTAAAATAGGCTGCCATTCACCTTCGCAGCGTCTGTTCGGCTGTTTCGTCTTTTGACAGACGTCACAGGAACTCGCTATTTGTCGCACCTCTCTTCCCATATTCGGCCAGTAACAGTAATCTGATAAGATTTGTGCGATTTTCCCACCTCCAAAATGCCCATAATGTTCATGTGTGGACGTGGCCAATTCCTTGCGACTTTCTTCAGGTATCCATATTCGGAACTTCTCTTCAGGCCCACCAATTTTTCTTAACAAGATTCCTTCATAAATCTTCCAATTACTTGCGTCCTTGTCTTTCTCCTTGCGGATTCGCCTTCTATCGTACGGCTGGCCATCAATCAACGCATATTTCCTGCACGAACACGTTTCGCTGTTGCATATTGATAATTGCTCTTGTCGTCCATCGCGGGCTAATTTCTCTCACCCGAATGACTGCCATCACACTATCCAGGGCTCCTTTCTCTTTCACCTTGATTCTTGACAAGAAATCTGGCAACAGGTTCTTTCGGCCTTCGCAATATTCGATCTCGAATTGAAACTGTTGCAGCCACAAAGTCCACCGTAACAGTTTGTCATTATGCGTGTGGCTTCTCATCAAAATATTAGTGCCTTATGGTCCGTAATTATGGTAAATGGGCGCCCTACTAGCAATGTTCTGAACTTCTGGTCGCCCACACAATACAGAGCTTCCAACTCTGTCGCGCCGTAATTCATTTCGCTTCCTTTAGTGCGCGACTGTCCAAAGCCACTATCTGTTGTTCGCCACATTCGCCCAGTTGGAACAGCACAGCCCTAGAGCGAATCCACTGCTGTCCGTCTGTACGTACATTCTACGTCGAAAATCCGGATATTGTACTATATACGTGCGTTCGAAAGCGCTCAGCAACTCTCGAATGCTTCCTGGCATTGTTGCGTCCACTGCCATTTGCTTCCTTTCCTTAACAAGTGCAACAGTGGTACTACCTTTTGCGAGTAATTCTTTACGAATCGCGCGTAATAGTTACATATTCCAAATATTCGCCGCAATCCTCGCACATTTTTGGGTGGTGGTAATTTCGAATTATCTCCTTTTATTTTCCTGCATCTTCATCCCGCACTTGATATTTCATCCCCATGATTGCACTTGCTGACGACAAAACTCGCATTTCTCTAAATTCAATTTCAGTTGAACTTCGAAAATCTCTAATAATTTCCTCAAATTTCTCAGGTGCGATTCCAAATCCTTCGAAAACAAAATAATATCGTCAACGTACATCACCATAGTGCTCTTCAACTCAACCGGGATTACATCGTTCAAATATCGGATTAGCGCTGCTCCAGAATTTTTCAATCCGAACGGCAGTCTCGTAAATGAATACACCGTCCCTTCAAATTTGAAGCTGATGTATTGTTGGCTTCCTGCTTCTACCTCGATCTGCCAGTACGCGGATGAAAAATCTAACGCGCTGAAGATTTTCCTTCAAATTTGAAGCTGATGTATTGTTGGCTCCTCTAACTTCATCACCATTTCATTTACAGTTGGTGGCGTTTCATACCGTGGAATCGTGACCATGTTGAGTCTTCTCGCGTCTAGACACAGACGAATGCTTCCATTTTCTTCACCACTACGACCAACGGACTTATATACGGGTTATTGCTTTCGGACAACGCCCTTCTGCTCCATTTCCTTAATAAGTTGGCGCACCTGCTCATGGTACACTTGTGGTACGGGATATTGTTTCGTAGAGAACGGCGTCGTATCTTTCAACTGCAGCTTGAACTTATAGCCCTTCACCGGCTCTGACGACTCCCCAAAAACACTAATAAATTCTCTTAACAGTTGACGAACTCTTACCGGACAGCCTTCTTGATCGATGACCTCTTCCGCAGCCCTTTCTACATTTTGGAGCATTTCTTCCATACTAGCTTGCAGTTCGTCTCCTTCCCCCTCCGCCCCATCAAGTTCAGCGACCACTGACCTACTTTCAATAGAACCTCGTGACTTGAGCATTATCTTCCTTGCTCCTACGTCCACGACGGCTGACAAACATCCAGTGCGTCCATCCCACGATGACGTCACGGATCAGCCCCGGACAACGATTGCTGCTACCTCGATCGTTACTTCTCCAAATCTATCTCCAACCAGATTTGTTTCCCTGTAGTGTTGGCTGCCTTCCTATTCGCCATGATCACGCGAAGCTTCCGCGTCGGTAATTCAATCAACATGTGCCCTTCCTTTTGCACCTTCTTACAAAATTCCTCCGACACTGCACTAATACTGCTGCCCGTATCTACTAGCGCCGAACTTCTCTCCGTAGCACCTGCCTTGCAAAATCAAGCATTTGCTCGGCCCTGCGCCTTCCGTTGTTTCTTCTCTCAGCAATTCGTCACCTCCAACGACAATACTCGCTATGGCCTCAATCGTTACGATATTTATTTTCGTCTCGTTTGGTTCGACCCACCTTTTCGCCCCAAACGTGTTTAGTTTCCCTTCCTAGGTACTGATTCCCATCGGCCTTGCGCTCCTTCCGCCTTCGCTTGGTTATGATCCCGGACCTCTTGTTCCATTCGTTCCGCGCCTGCTCGTTCGCCGTCCTTCGGCTTTGGTTTTTGCTGCGCCTGCCCGTCTTGCGCCTTCTCTTCCCTCCCTCGAGGCTTCTCTTTGCGCACCTCTACTGCGCACATTATCTTGCCGATATCGCCCTCCGTTGTATCGGTGGTTGCCATTTCCGTTCCCGGGATTCGGAGCCTTCCCGTCACGCCCGTCCCGTTCATTGTCGTCGTTCGCCTGCTCGAACCGACTTACTCTCTCTATCAATGCCTCTATGGTTTCCGGCATATTATTCCATAGTAAGTTTCGTATTCCACTCGGCATTTGTCGAATCAGAATTCGAATAACTTCGGCTGGGTTGAAATCTTCGCTACATACTTTAAACGCGCTGACTTTACGAGTGACAAAGTCGCTCATGGTTTCGGCGTCTCCCTTTCGATATCGTTCCGACATCAACCGGTATTTTAACTCGAATCGGTGGTGTTGGTTCCAATACCTTTCTAAAAATTTCTCGCGCCATTCCCCATAAATTTGCGGTGTTGGTGTTAATGCCTGCCACCAATGCTGCGCCTTTGAGCTAAGGGCTTCCTCGACAAACCTCAATTTCATTCCTTCCGGAATGTTATTTACTTAAAGTAGTTCTCGAGTGCCGTCAAGAACGAATATGGTTGTTCTCTGCTCTCCCCGTGAAAACGTAGATAATTCGCAACGTTGCATGCCCTATCGCGTGACCATTGCCATTCAATCGTCGCGCTGCATACACCTGCTGTTCGAGGTCGGCAATTTTGTTCATAATTTCTTTATCGACTTCCTTTGTCGATCCTACCTCTGCCAATTTCCGACTATCGAATTCTCCCTGAACAGCCGTTTTAATATTCCTATCGATTTTACTGATCGATTCCTCGACACGACCTATACGCACGTCTTGCTGTCGCGCTACTTCCTGAAGTCTTGCACATTCCTGTCGATTTCTGACAATCGCGTTTCTTGCAGCCGTACCGATTGTTGTAAAGTGCCCACGGTCGATTGAATTTCGCCTACACCTGTACTGAGCTGCTGGTTGAACACTCTTGAACTGCGAAACGAGTTTCTGACGTCTCTTGCACCGTTTTCGCGTTTTGTTCTAACCTAGTGAACCGGGCAATTGTCTCTACTTTAAATGCGCTCACTTCGTCTTGAATTTTCGACACTGCGACTTGCACCTCATTCTGCAATGTGTTTAGCGCGGCATTGATACTTCTATTCTGCTCTACAACTTCCTCAAATTTATTCTCTATCTGTTTTTGCAAGTTGTTTTCCAACCTCGCACTATCACTTCTCATTTCTTGCAAGTTGTTTTCTACCCTCGCACTATCACTTCTCATTTCCTGCATTAACCGTAATAACATCGACAATTTCACCTGCAGCTTCCTGGCTCATATTTGCACCTTGCGTATCTGTCGCGATATTCCCCTCCCCTTCTAATTCTAATTCCTCTAGATGTTGGCCCTCTTCATCCTCATCGCGAGCGGAAATTGTTTCTGAATCCGACGCATCCCGTGTACTTAACATTTTGCCACTACGCGTCTCCATTTTGAATTGTACTATGTTTTACTTACAATTAGTTTTGACCTTTTTCACCTAGCCCACTTGCGTACTATTGTAGTGTCCCAGTATTCGTCCTACTCACGACCCACGTTGCGGCGCCAATTATGTAATGGAACGTCTTGCCTACTTATCCCAAATCTGTATGTAACCGCACCACGTTGCGGCGACAATATGAAATAAAACGACTATACCTTGAATCTCTACTCTATATAAAATCTATACAAATTTATGCCCTGCTAACTTTTGCCTCCTTTATCTAAAACTGTGCCCGTTACTTAGCTACTCCTTCAATGTTATAAAACTATTGAGCGTGAGGCTGTGGTTGGCCTGTACAGGAGCCTAACGAGATACTTGGACACTTGGGCGTAGGTCACTGTTTAATACAAAATCACGAAATCATATCATAATGCACTGTCGACCAAATACGTCCGGCATTATTTATTCTTTTCTGGTTTCACTCTCTCCACACTCCGCTGGAGACATAACAACAAAAAATACACAAATGCAATACAATAAACAACAAAACACAATACCTGAAATACATAAAATCACATTCACACTTACTATTTACACAATCGACAAAAAAAAAAAACAAATCATTCACACTTGAATGCGCATCCCCTATTCTGTCTGAATATAGCCTATTATTATTTCCGCAAAACTTGGTCTTGTACATTAAAATCTAGTCTGTTCTTTCTTCCCATTTATCTGAACTATTAAATTACGCAAAGTTATTGCACTTTCCTTTCGTAGAAATCAGCCATCCGCGTAACGCCATTGTTCCATGTCACCTCCGTAGTATACATGTAGCATCCATTAATTCATCTCCACAGCATCCATCCATTTCCACACGTTTGTTAACGACAAATTTACTTTAAATGAAGAATATCCTGATTAAAACTACTCACTAATTACTATACTAGTTTCTGTTAACTGCGACCGACAATATGGCGACAGTGTTCCGCGAACACTGTTTTGTGAAATATATAAATATCTCTTCCACGTTTTATCTTTCCATTAACTCGACAGTTACTAAACACGATATATTTCACTCTATTCACAAACTGAACGCAATTTTCTATTAAAATAAAAATTTTTTTGCGGAGCGTTTCAACATGCATCCGTATTCAAGCTACTTCGACCGCGCTCCTCTACGTCATTGTTGTGTCCGGATCGTCAGCTCTTTTTTTCTTTTAACATCACACGATCGCTGTTGCTTCTCCTACAAAATATTACATCATTTAATTTAATTCATTTTCTGTTCTGGCGTAGCCCTCAGAAGTTTCCCAACGTTGCGACTGTTACCATAATTTTCTAAATGATTTATTCTGTTGGTTCTTAAAGTTTTGTTTGTATTGCTTCACGCGTTCTCTTAATTTTCGCCACAAACACCTTTTGATTTACTGAACCTTAAAGCACAACAATGGCTATCATGTCTGTTTACAAGCTGGAATTTATACTATACAAAAATGTTCATATCTTTCGAACGCGTGATGCGATTTCCTTCAAATAACTTGCAAACGACTTCGCTACATGAACGCTACTGCCCTATCTTGTCCCAATTGTGAATTTGTCGCGTTTTCCGTTTACTTCTCAAAAACTATCGCTACGCGACATCGCCTTCATCTGTTTTTACAGTTCATGTTAATGTTATGCATTTTCTATTTATTCTTTGACTTGTGCCTTATTCTTGGGGGGAATCATGGAATATTACAACTCCCGGTCCAGGAAAAATGGGAGTTGTAGCTTTTCTTTAAAGCCGTCTCTGTCTCACAGCTACAGAAACTAAGAGAAGCTCAGGAAGGCGGTGTTTACTAGTTACGCTGAAGGAAATGAGTCATGTTAGCCGCAGGTCTCTCTTAGTCCCCAAGGGTTGTAATTAAACTAGGCCCAGGCAGGGAGGGTACCGTAAGCTTGCCGGCAAAGTCGGACAATCGACCCAAAAATACTAAGTACGTGCATACATTCATACATACATTATATTACACTATTTTGTTTATTTAATGTTAGTGTTCTTAATTAGTGAATTTATAATTATTTAGAAATTAAATATCGTGCATACATCTGATATTTTGTTTTCATCTCTACCCCTTTCTATTATTATTATTATTATTATTATTATTATTATTATTATTATTATTATTATTATTTACAGTCTTAATAGTAGATTTACCTACATGTAATAGTGTTATTCACGTATTAGACACGCATTAATACTTCAGATAAGATATTTTCTCAGTCTAAAATATAGTCTTAAACACCGAGATTCACCATAGTGAACTTTTTTTTTGTATTGAATACTCTTGAGACATTTTAATTTCTTTTTACTTTCTTTCTACACAGATCAGTTAAGTTATCGTAATGAAAATCATTTTCAATGTCTATTTTTCTAAATATTAAGTTTTCTGCTGAAGGCTGCAAGGATCTTTGCAGTGGTCACCGACACTACTGTCCTCCACTTTCCGTCTCTTGACGTCTTCTCCTTACTGAACGTATTCTTACCCATCCGCCTTCTTTGGATCATTTACCTACTTTTACTCTTTCCTTCTTCACAAGACCCTTGCATCTTACCATTTACTTATCCTCAATTACTACACAACATAACCTTAACACATGTCAAATTCAACACTTTTTTACGGATTCTCACTTTTGTTATTACGTTTCGTTTCTGTTCTATTTTTGTTAACCGTGATGTTGACCATAAGGACTATTTGACCCCATCTTCTTTAACCATTTGAATTTTTAACTCAATGCAAGTGTTTGTCTGCTCTTTCACAGACTTTACCATGCGACGTTTCTAAAAATGTAAAAAATATTTTTGTTTTTAATAACTTTTCTATTAGTAATTTTGCATTTTTTCCATTTTTTCGTGAATATCGTATTAAATTGATTTTAAATTACTAACAGGAACGCAAAGTCATGTATACCAAAAATTAAGCACAAAGTTACAATGGTAGTTTCGTTTACACTCTCAAGCCATCTTCATATAGTTTTGGGAGATAGTTTCAATTTTTCAGGTTAATAATACGAAAACATTATCTGGAAATTATTTTGCATTTCGTTCGGTTCAGTACTTTTGCATATTTTTAATCACATAATGAAAAACATGCGTGTTGTAACAAGTTGTAAATTGATATTTAAAAACAACAATGCATGTTACGTATAAAAGCGATTTTATATTTCTGAGTAAACTGCCTCCATGGTACTTGAAAAGTACCGTAGCACTCAATTCATATATTTCTTTACCACCATCATGTTCTACTTAGGATATTCTTTTATTACGTTTTTCATTATCCTGATGTGGATGAAATGCACTCATGACCCTCTATGAGGTTACGAGGAAGAAAGTGTATAGCTGGACTCGCTGCAAAACCAGGAAAAGAAAACAGGGCTTAGGCGGCCTTGTGGCATTTTTATGGTCGTCCTCACCCCGACCGCTCAAGGCCACTTGAAGCGTTTGCGATTTGCACGCACGGCACGCAGCGAATGCGTGACATTCTACTTTCCCCCTCCGCCGCCCCTACTAACCTCAGTGGCGGAGGCGGCAACTGCGGAGAAGACGATGGAAGCTGGATGCCTCGAGTGATGTCAACAAAGTACTAAGAATGAGACCGTTTTGTTTTTTTCACTGTAAAAGATCTTTGTCAAAATTGTTTGGTAAAAAAAATAAAATAAGGTGTAAATTAGACTTTTTTTTATAAAAAATCTTTGATAAAGTGTAGTCGGAAACAACCAACTTTTATCACATAGTTGCTATCTTGGCGACTAATAAGTTCAGAGAGTTAATCTTTAATAAAATGTTGACCTAAACATCTAACTTGGCGATCAATAAGTTCAGAGAGTTAGTCTTTGATAAAACGTAGACCTAAACATCCAACTTGGCGACCAATAAGTTCAGGGAGTTGCACCAATAAAACATGAACATTTGAATTCAAACAGTTGAAGATCTTATAAAAAGAAATACATACGAATCACAAACTAAAAAATAATATTTTCGAAGCATATGAAAAAATATCACGAGTAATTAAAAATGAAAGATTGAGATCGTGTTATTGTATTTTTTCGTTAAGTGAAAAGCACTGTGAAGGAGCAGAGAGTAAATGGAGCGTGCTGATACGATTTATCAAATGTGTAGTGTTCAGTACACTGATGTCAAAACACCTATCACACTTCACATTTTCAGTGCGCAATTATATAAATAAACTTCGAAGAATACTTCCTTGCTCACAATGTGCCGTGCAGACGACACGTCGTAGTTTTTTCGGAGTCTTCCTACAACTAACAGATTAAAAATAGAGATTTTTTCCCTTAACGATATCTGTTCCTTAAAGATAGATTTTGAAATAAGGTCATGTACAATTTTCGTAAATTAACTTTGGAGATTAAGAAGGCTTTTAAAAGATGAATGATAAATTTTACTTATTTACCCATTTAATTACGTAAAAAGGTACCTTTCTATTCAAATAAGTAAATGTAAAATATCAGAAGTAATTGAGAATGCCAAACAAATCAATCAGTAGAGCAGGCGGAGGGCAGCTGAGAAGAGATTGGCGGCGTCTGATGGTTACGATAGCGATGGAGGCGGCGGAGTTGGGAGCGAGGTTGGCAGCAAAAGCCCTCTCGTGTCACTGAGTAAAACTGGGAGTTTTGATAGCGGGAAGGAGGGTGGGCGAGCGAAGCGGGACGTAAAAGAAGGGGGGCGACCTTCGTGATTGCGTTGGCGATGAGGCTGAATTTGCGAGCGTCAAGGAAAGACTGTGGTATTCGATCAAATGGTTCCTTTCAATAAAGTAAAATGTACCCTGTTTATAAAGAACTTAATAATGAATGTATCTAATCATTACAACATTATGCTCAAAATAGTTTGTTCATTCAAATAACCCACTACAACCTAGCCACATTCAACAATTTACCGACCAGAATCCGAAAGAGACATCCGCTACATGTCTTCTACGAATATTTTCTGATGTTGACTGATATTTTCTGACTAAGACTACTGATATTTTCTGACTAAGCGTAGGTGCTCAATAAATATCCTAAACCAATATTATACTCAGATTAGAATTAGTGTTAGATTAGGTTAGCTGTAAGCCATTCCAAATACATGTGAAAAAGAATAACTAATAAATCATGTACTCATCATTCGGACAATAAATATAATTTAAAATAAAAAACGCTCCAGCAGGTGCTCATAGTGCTGGCACCAGCCATACACCGCCGCCTGTCACCGAGCCCTCGGAACAGAGGGGGTATAAATGGGCCCTGCGGCTGGAAGGGACCAATACGAAGTCTACTGGCAATCACATACGAGAGTGCAGTTTTGACGTGATATAAAGTGATTTGGTGGTAACTTTCAACCAATGTTCTGGACTAGGACCTCCAACCCTCCATCAAAACCGGAGCCAAAGCTCGAGAGTTCTACTGTAGGAGGCGCTAGTGTCGCCGCGTACTGCTGTAGTTAGGCTCGCCAACTTCCGCACATAAAACTTATTTGTGAGAAATACGAAAAATGTCTTCTAAATGTTCAATTATTCATAATATATTCATATAAGAAACTGTTGAAGAAAGCGCGAACATAGACGCGAAATGTTGTAACATTTCGTGCCTGCTTGTGCCTCGCGAACCCATGCAGCAAACACGCACGTTTTAAATATCGTTGGCAGCAGTTCGTATTTTAGTTTCTGTAAGGAGATAGAGATTAGTACCGTACTATAATGGTCTCCATCCCGTTATACGGGAATTGACAGGCTCTGTTTTGGACTTTCCTTCGGGATATACGGCGACTGGTACTGTTTTTGGATTTCTTCTTGACGTTTGGGGATTTGGTTTGTTTCTGGTACATCTCCATGAATTTCGTTAAGTTGTTGCTTTTGTCCCTGGTACATTCTTGTATATGATCACACTTTTTTCATTGATTCTGGGTGCAAAACTGCCAATGTCATTAGCCCCGTAAATGTGCTGCGAGCTTTTTTCCCTCGAGAAGTGGATGTGATCTTCCTCCTTTGGATGGTTATATCCGACGCCAACCTACTGTTGGCTAGCGGGATTTTCCTCAACCAGGTCACTCCCACCAGCGGGCACTGCCCCAGTCGAGACAAGCTCTAAGCTCCCGACCGGTCTCCCGGCATATGTGGTAGTGTAGTGTATGTTAGTGTGTGTGTGTGTGTATGGGTTAGGGCACGACAAGGAATGGGAAGGAAAAATCGCGCGCGGTCCGTTGCCACTTTGTTAGGGTATTGCTTTGCCATTCGCCTGATATTGATCGGAAAAAACATAGAAAATTAGCGATCAGAGCAGTCGGCCGCTAGAATTCTCCTCCAGACTGCGGCTAAGATGAACCTAGCTGATACGTTAGTGTCGAAAATCCTGCCACCGTCGGGACTCGAACCTAGATCCTACCGGTCAGAGGCACTGCAGTGACATCAGTTGATGCCCTGAGCCACCACTACCAGTAATGGTCAAGCGTCCTCTTCGTTCCAAATAATGCCATTCACAAATATTGTAAAGGGGATACAATAGTTCCAGATGCAATGGAACATAGTACGCTAGTTTCCAGTAAGTTCAAAACAGTTTTTCGTCGATTTCTCGAGGAAACTCAGTACTTTGCGATCGGTCCCAATTTCATTTAAAACGGTGAAATTGGAAGTGCCAGAATTATACGACGGGGCGCCGCGAAGTCTTACATTCCATCGCCTCGCTTCCGAGCCATCGAAAACAGCATATTGAACATAAAATTGTTGGCTATTAAGAAAATTCCACTTTCGCAGCAGTGGCTCCCAACCCAGGAGGAACGTGTATTTTCAATCCGCTTCTCCATCTGAGCAGCCTGTTTTAATTTCCCTAAAAGGAACTCCCGGTGGTAAAAATTTTCTTTTGGTTCTCGCCAGCCTTCCCTCGTTTCGCCTTTTATAATGCTCCCCGCCCAGCAATTGCCCAGCTTTTTTCTTCGTTAATAACTGCCAATCTGCCGATTTATTTAACTCGGTTCTCAGATCGGCCTGCCTGCTTCTCGTTGCTTTGCTGAGTGTTTTGGTTCGAAGAATGTACTTCCCATTGACGAGAAAAGACTCAGCTTCTATCGAAATCCCGCACTATTTAGGTTTCCTGGAAGCCTAATATCTCCTTGTGGGACTTAAATTGCACTCCTGCGGAACCCAATCTTAGCTAGCGTTATAGGTTTAATTTTCGCGAATGGCGTGGAATGACATTCCCTTCGTTGCTGGAATGTGACAATTATTGAATTAATGAAGATGAAGTGAAGATTATCTTCAACCGTAAGGTTGGCGCACCTGCGTACAGACGCATACGCGCCTCTCTGTTTGCACCCCTTATTTGTGACTTTCTTTTTTTCAGGAAAGTGATGACGGTGGTTTAAGAATTATTAGGAATGACAACGATAGAAATGTACACTGTTCAGCAACCAAAATGACCTTTAAATGAGAGTGGTTAATTTTCATTGCCTTGAGGTCACTAAATACGAAATTATGAAATTGTTAGTTTAGCTGTACTTTTCATATGCTCAGATTTCAAATTACAATATTTTTCACTAAATATTCGATTCTCACATTGAGTTGTCAGAATTCTTGTCGTGTTCGAACTCAGTATTGAGTGATTCTTTTGCAGTTGGAGTACCCATCCTTTTGAAAGAACTTAGCAATTGGAGTAATGATATATTCTGATATATTCTCGGCATTTTTGGAGTACGTCAGTTCTAGAAAGGTCTGAAATATATGAAAGCAGTAAAGAACAACCATCAATTTTACGTGACGGAGACTAATTCATCACAGATTCCTCCAATTTCAAGATGACAAAATATCTAATCTGAATATCTAATATATAATCTCTAATCTATCTAATATATAATATATTATATCTAATATATAATCTAAATGGCTTAGAAGCGTAGATCTTTCTAATCCTAAGGTAGAGCTTCAAGGGTGAATATTAATTCTGTAGCAGTTTAATCATACATTGTTTTCCAGTTGTTTTGTATTTTAAAGTTTGTAACCCTGTCCATTTTAAATCTGCAAAATGGTGTTTCCACTCTTCGAGTACTATACAATTAAAAAAAAGTTATATGTTGAAGTTAAAGTTAAAGTTATATGCATTAGTCTTGTCACAACGTTTAACACTAGGAATAAAAGAAATACAGAACAAGTAATTTTGTTTTAACAAGTGAGATAGCCGCGCGAGGTTAGTGTGGCACCAAAACGTATGATGGGGCAAAAGTTTGTTCTGGCTACTTTGAAAATTGTAGCTGGTCGCACTAATGTTAAAACATTTTCTCAAAATGTAGATATTTGTGGATTTTGTTTTCACTTCCACGCGTTAGAAATTTTTCATGATTCCTCAAAAACCTTTTGGAAGACCAACAATTTGCAGTAGTCCTAATTATTAAAGGAGGTACAGTGGCTCAGTGATAGGGTACTGGCTTCTAATCCAAAAGACGTAGGTTCGAATCCCTGTGTAGGCTGCGATTTTAACTGGTGATTTCCATTCAGTGCGGCTCTGAGGTCAACTGAACCTCCTTTCCAAGTGAGTACCAGGATCTTTCCTGGGAGTAGAAGCGGCTGAAGCAGTGTGCTCTCCACACAACCTTCACTTCCCTTGTGGGCCACATCCGCGCACGTTTTTTGAGCCCTCACTTCCCTAGTTGCCAGAGGAGTGGAGAGTTTGGTTATTTTGGCAAAAGGTATTTTATATCAAATTTTTGTTCGTTTTTCGATGCAAAATAGTTTCTATTACAGCGGAGCGAACATTTCGTGTTACCATATTTTGTGTACAATTCTCATTGTTATCGATTATTCTTAATTCAATTAATGTTGGCAAAGGTGTGTGTGTGTGTGGGGGGGGTAAGTATTTCGGGACTCAAGAAAACGTGCGCATGTAATATCCCTGAGTTCAATTGCACAGGGATACCTTTACCACGTTTACTAATTGATAATATGAAAGTTGCTAGTAATTTTTTTCAATTTATATTGAATTGTTTTCTGGGAAATTTTAAATCTGAGACTTTCAAAGAACTTGTTGAATATTTGATAGACACTTATATTAGCTGTGGGGATTACATCACGAAAAGGTTCTTTTTAAAAAGCTTCTAATGAAAAAGGTTACTTTTAGGGTATGCCCATTGGGCTGAAAGTTTATTCTTTTACATTAGTGCTAAAAGTGAAACGATGCAAAATTTCAAATAAAACTCTCAATCAGAGCACTTACCTTTAATTTTATCATCTCCAACTTATCTTAATGCAACACTGTACCCCATTAAGAGATGTGTATACTTGAATTAAGATAAAAGAAAATCAGTGAGGCACTATTCGTACTTACGTATTTTAGCATGACTTGGAGATTCCATCAGAATCTGCTTAATTAATTCTTAAGTGTCCTTCTCTGTGGGTGAGGGAAATAGTACTGATGTTTTTACATGATCAGCTGTATTTGCAGAGAAGCGAAATGTATAATAATATCAACTTTTAGTGCGATCAGTTTGTTGATTTTCCTACTTTTTCTGTACTTTTATAGTACTGTTCATGGGTAATAGCTCAGCTGTTTTGTCCGTCCTTATCTGTCGACATCTCTGTTCTCGAATTGCCAAGACCTCGCGCGTTTTATTTCTTCTATAATTCTGGTCAGAGACTTCTTTGTTAATCTCTAAGTAAGCTATAAGTCTCCATATTTTTGCTCTATTTTTGTTTTATGGAAGCGTAATAACAATTTACATTGGGGGAGTCGACGATGCATGAAGAGTACGGGTTATGAGACGAAATATAACGTGAAAAAACGTCCTCAATGAGGATTTCAATAACACGAAATCAATCAATTCTCTGTAATTTGTGTATTTGTTTTATTTTTAGTAAATTATGTTGTGTGGGAACAAAATTTGATTATAATATATTTAAATAACTCGATTTCTCCCCTGTCAATTCTGTTTTGAGACTGCCTTTGGAATCTCCTAGGGAACGCAAATTCCCCATCGCATTTTCGTTCTATTTTTGTTTTCCGTCAGCTTAATAACACTTCGCATCTGGTGGAAACGTAGGCGGGCGAGGCGAGAGGGTTCGCGCGCGGGCGTTGGGACGAAGGGGGGGGAGGCGGAAGGAGGGTGAGATCGCAGGGCGTCACGCGTGCTGCTAATAAAACTTGCAGAAACTTTAATCGCGACGTGAGATATTAAACGCGGCAGGCGGGTGGGCGAGCATCCGGTCGGGGGAGAAAAAAAGGGTGAGAGAGACAGAGAGAGAGAGGGTGAGACGGAGAGAGGGAGAGAGAGAGGATGGGAAAGGGGGGGGGGGGGGGAAAGGGGAAAGGGGGGGGGGGGGGGGGGGAAAAAGGGAGGGGGGGGGGGGCGGGAGAGAGGGTGAGATGGAGGGGATAGGGCAAGACAAGGGGAGAGTGAGGGTGAGATGGAGAGGGGAGAGGAGGGAGAGGAGGGAGAGATGGAGGAGAGAGCGGAGGGAGAGACGGAGGGAGAGAGGGAGGGAGAGAGGGAGGAGACGGAGGGAGAAAGGGTGAGAGGGTGAGACGGAGGGAGAGAGGGTGGGAAGAAAAGGTGAGAAGAGCGACAGGGTAAGAGAGTGTTTTAAGATGGGATGGGGAGGGGAGAGAGAGGGAGAGAAAGTATGAAAAAAGGGGGTTTGGGGGAGGGGGAGAAGTGAGGTGGAATGGATTGTTTTTGTTCCAAAGTACACTGAGTGAAGGTTAAACATACGTATTCTCTTCATGGACAATGTTCGGTACCCCCACACTTCCGTTAAATGTTCATCAATTAACCGTAGATGATTATATTAATTCTTTCTTTTGTACTAATTTACATTGTAATATTCTCTTTTCTTGTTCACAACTGGTCCACCAATTTTTATCACCTCGTACTGTTACTTTACAAATGGAAGCTTAGCTTACGCCTTTGTGTGCGAGATACCGCTGTGGGCATTAACATACTTTCCCACTTAGTGAAAAAGCGGCAGAAGGAAAGCCTAGTGGGTCTTCTATATCTTGAGAACTGTATTTTGACTATATAATTTGGCTTTGTGTGAATGATGAATTTTGATAAAGTGGCAAATATCAGCAATCACACATTTATTTTCCTACTGAAAAATTTTACATCGACCACCATTGAAAACACGATATCCTTTTAATCGATTATCTAGACGTGTATTTACACAATCATAGCTTACTGTAAGAAATTATTCGCAGAGCAACACTCTGGCAGCAAAATTCCCTCTCATCCCTCTCTCTTTTTTGTCTCTCCCTCTCTCTTCTTTCTTCTCTCTCCTTCTCTTTCTTTCCCTCTACCTTTTTCTCTCCCCTTCTCTCTCTCTCTCCCTCTCTCCCTCCACCTTTCCTTCTCTCTCCTTTTTTCTCTCGCTGAATGAATTATATGATAATCATAACACACAAAGGTGAAACTCAAAGTTCATCTTTGGATAAGTGGAATACGATTTTAATGACCATTATGATTTTATTTAATTTCTTTATAAAACAAATCCAATTAATATTTTTTATACCGTGCTATTTTTTAGCAGCATCATAAATTTAAAATATAACTATATAAGTATCATGTATAATCATATGAGTATTTTAAATGTTGATAGTTCAACTCCGTCTTAAATTATTTATATTGAACAAAGTTTACATTAAAAAATTCAGCACAAAATAATTACGTTCATTTCGAAGAGCATCATCATTGTCACTGCGCTGCATGCAAACACAAAATCACTCCGGCTCGTACCACTTTCCGAGCTCAGTTAGTGCCACGTGGAGATATTACACTATTAATTTACACACATAACCTTCACGAGAAAGTTTCTTCAATAGAGAAATAATCATAAAATTGGGAGATATATAATTCATTTTTTCGGCCCGCCTACTTATTTTTCAAAAATATTACATACTGTTTCTGTTCCATTTATTACCTGCTTAAAACGTTTGGACTAAAGCAATGATTTTTCGCAAAAACCTACATGCAACTTTAAATATTAGTAAAACACGTTATCTTGGTTCACGTGATTTCTTACAATACCCCTTGAACTAGTGGTGCTACAAAAACACATAATTTCTTGCGTTATTACAAAGAGCAAGGTAATATTGCAATATTTAATTTTCTGAGCTACTAACATCTCAGCTATATTTTGAAAGAATACAATTCAACCAAGAAGCGAGCTACGGATTGTTGCCAGCGCTCCTTTTTTAAATACAATGTACATTCACATGGCTAATAACATAAATATATTAATTAAATATATGCAGTTGACACCAAATAATTACGAAAATTCTGGCTACTCACTCGTGAATTCCCTTTCATCGTAATTTCGAATTTTCACATATACTTGACATTATAAATGCATTTAATGTTAAGTAATCACAATGACCTATTGTTCATTTGAATGAAGATAACATTATTTGAATACGTTGTAGCCGTCAAAGTGAAGGCGTCACTCATTCTAGTGTTAAGAGGACACATGTTTGAAGAAAATAAATAATTCAGAATAATTAATTCAAATAATAATAAAACATTCATAATGTTTTTGGCGTCTTTCCATAACTAAAACACGAAGATTTATTTTTCAAATGGAGTCTGTTCCATAAAGATAGATTTTAAAATTAGTTAACGCACAATTTTTCGCAAATTTGAGTATCTTTGGCGTAATTTTGCGTGAAAATACCGTTGAGAAGGTGGGTGCTGTTTCAGAACCACTAGTTTTCTTCAAATTGTTTCTTACGGATAGGATGCTTGAAAGAATTCTCATTTTCGTAAAAGTCTCTAAATATTTGAAACTTTCATATTCAGAAATAACACGAGAAAATATTTAACACCACTAGTTTAGAATCAGTTCCATTAATACGGATTTTCTAGGTTCCTTCTCAGTTCTGTGATCCGGTTGCCGGAGCAACCCCACCAAGGGTAGGGACAATGTGACTAACCAAACTAAAGTTCCCACCGATTATATTGCAAATTTACATTCTAGTATTTGCAGTACCTCAGTTTCACTTTGTCAGGAACTACTAATTAACGATATGTTCCATATTTTCAACAATTACCCAGCTCTTTCGGAAGCATCCTGAATAAATTTAGATCCCCTCCCTTCTGCAACCAAAGTTCCCTTCATCAGCCCCGCTCCGCCCCGCTCCGCCCCGCTCCGCCCCGCTCCGCCCTCGCTCCGCCCCGCTCCGCCCCTGCTCCGCCCCTGCTCCGCCCCCGCTCCGCCCCTGCTCCCCGCCCCCTGCTCGCCCTCCGCCCCGCTCCGCCCCGCTCCGCCCCTGCTCGCCCCCTGCTCCTGCCCCCGCTCCGCCCCCTCGCTCCTGCCCCCCTCCGCAACCAAAGTTCCCTTCATCCGCCCCGCTCCGCCCCGCTCCGCCCCGCTCCGCCCCGCTCCGCCCCCCTCCGCCCCCGCTCCGCCCCGCTCCGCCCCCCTCCGCCCCCCTCCGCCCCGCCCCGCCCCGCTCCGCCCCGCTCCGCCCCGCCTCCGCCCCGCTCCGCCCCGCTCCGCCCCGCTCCGCCCCCCCCGCCCCGCTCCGCCCCGCTCCGCCCCGCTCCGCCCCGCTCCGCCCCCGCTCCGCCCCGCTTCCCCCGCTCCGCCCCGCCCTGCTCCGCCCCGCTCCGCCTCCTGCTCGCGCGCGTCCCGCTCGGAGGCCGGGCATGGGCCGCGCGATATTACATCCGTCCCCGCGCCAGACCGGCCGGTGGCGACGGACGCACAAACTAATTTCACCGGGCAGTGGAATTAACACATTTAAAAGTACGCAGGACGGGCAGAGGCAGCGCAGGCGATTCTTTAACGAACGGACACAGCCAGCTGCCAACGCCCCCAGGGCGGCCCTCCTGATGTTCTTCGTGGTGGACCAACTCCACTCGCACACGCCTCGCCTCGCTCCTATTCCACCGCGCTGCTCGGCTCTTCCAAGTTGGTCCTCTTCCCATTACTCCTTTTAGTATTGTTCCATCACTATCTTATTCTCACCCCTTTTCGTGTCCCCTTCCCGCCATGAGCTTACCTAGCCACGTTTCTGTAATGCCATGTTCTTCGCCTTCACGCTCTGCTCCGTCCCGTTCCCGCGTGGTTATGGCAATCGTACAACCCCACCATGCCCCGCCCCGCCCCGCCACGCCCCACCACGCCCCGCCCCACCACGCCACGCCCCGCCACGCCCCGCCACGCCCCGCCACCCCCCCACCCCGCCCGCCCGCCACCCCCGCCACGCCCCAACACGCACCGCCACGCACCGCCACGCACCGCCACGCACCGCCACGCACCGCTACGCACCGACACGCACCGACACGCACCGACACGCACCGACACGCACCGACACGCACCGACACGCACCGACACGCACCGACACGCACCGACACGCACCGACACGCACCGACACGCCCCGACACGCCCCGACTCGCGCGTGCCACCCCATTTCCACTCCCATGTCATCCATTGCACGCTCCAACCTTTTTATCTGGCCTCATTCCTCGCTCATCCCCGTACTCGCTAGATTCGCAACTTCCTTTGCACTTGTCCTTACGCCCACCTCCTACGCAGGCACCCTTTACTTCTTCTATCCTTACTTTGTACTGCACACTCCAGTCTCCTCCTCTCCTCACTCCAGCCCATACTCTGATCCTCCTCATTCTGTCCCCACTGCTTCACGTCACGGTCCTGCTCTGATTTCCCCGCGCCCCGGGCTCGGCTCCCCCCTGGTGGGAAACAGGGGCGGGGAATGAAATTAAAAATTCATAACACGCTAATTAGTAGCCTTTCCCCCGATCCGCGGCTCTTGGCTGCTGCTACGGCCGTCGGCGCTCCGCCTCTGCCGCGGAACCGTCGCCGCGCGGCTGGCCACGCCCCTCCCCAACCCCACACCTTCCTGACGCTCTCTCACGCGTGGCGCTGGTGACCCCTCCTCGCCCCTGGGGACTCTCTTTCTCTCTCATGCTCTCTTTCTCTCTCTCACTCTCTTTCTCTCTCATGCTCTCTTTCTTTCTCACTCTCACTCTTTCTCTCTCACTCTCACTCTTTCTCTCTCTCATTCTTTCTCTCTCTCATTCTCTTTCTCTCTCTCACTCTCTTTCTCTCTCTCTTTTTCTGTCTCTCACTCTCTTTCTCTTCTATCTCTCTTCATATCTTTCTCTTTCTTTCTCTTTATCTCCCTATCTTTCTCTGTCTCTTTCTCTTTTCCTTTCTCTCTTTCCCTCTTTCTCTCGATTTCTCTCTCTCTCTTTCTCTTTCTGTCAACGTATGTTTAGCCAAAAGCAAAACAATTGTTGAAATTAGAGGGGAAAATGTCATAATTTTTTCGAAAACAAAAACAGATGTTTTCTTAAATTCGTGATATTTATGTGTATATAAATGTCTAAAAGATATTCTGTGACTAATAATCAAATTTTCTTAGAGTGTTTGAGAAGAGTTATTCAAGTCAAGTACCCTAACAATCTATGGACCGTGAACAACCCCTGTCCCTTCATTTACTCTTACACACACGCGCTTACACTTACATGCACTACACTACCAATCAAGTCGGGAGATTAAAGCGTGTCCTGGCTGGGACGTTGCCCCGCAGGTAGAGGCATGCGACCCCATATGCTGACGTGTACGACGGCGCGGAATCTCGCGTCAAGTGTAGAGGAGGAACACCACTTCCACCGGGAGCGGTAGCTCAGTGCATCAACTGATGTCACTGCAGCGCCTCTGACCGGGAGGTCCTAGGTTCCCACTCCCCACGGCGGCAGGATTTTCGATACTAGTTTTTCAGCTAGCTCGTATTCAGTCGCTGTGTGGAAGAGAATTCTAGCGGCTGCTTGCTCTGATCGGTAGTTTTCTCTGGTTTCTCCTATCAATACCAGGCAAATGCCGTAGCAGCACCCGACCAAACGGGCCACGGACCGCGCGCGATCTTTCCTTCCTCTTCCTTGTCCTGACCCCTCTCCTTACACACACACACACACACACACACACACACACACACTTCCACGCACTACACTACCACATATTCCGGTCTCATATTCTGGGAGACCGGTCGGAAGCTTAGAGCTTGTCCCGGCTTGGGCGGTGCCCCGCTGGTGGGAGAGTCCTGGTTAGGGGAAAACCTCACTAGCCGACGGTAGGTCGGCGCCGGATCACGCCATCCAGCGGGGAAAGATGTGCATGATAGTGTAAGTGTGTGTGTATGCGTATGTGTGTGTGTGTGTGTGTGTGTGTGTGTGTGTGTAAGGGGAGAGGATAGAACAAGGAAAATGTAGGAAATATCGCGCGCGGTCCGTCGCCCGTTTGTTAGCGAACTGCTCCGACATTCACCTGGTGTTGATCGGAGAAATAACGAAAAACTACCAACCAGAGCAGCCGGCTACTACAATTCTCCTCCAGACAGCTGCTGAATTCGACCTAACTGACCTAGTAAAAAATACTGCCACTACGGTACTCAAACCTAGGACCTCCCGGACAGAGTGACTGCAGTAATACCAGTTGGTGGCCTGAGCCATCTCTTCCGGTCTTAATTCCGTGACCTACTGGGTATATCACCGGGCGACACCAAGCTTCTGCCACAGCAGCTCCTCCGAGCCACTGCTTTCAGCGCGCCCTGGCGGAAGGCACGAACACTAGAGGCGGTGCGTGCGAGGAAGTCTGTCACGTTGCCGTCCCGACCGTCTCGCTATTAATTCAATGGCTTACACTGCGAGTCTTTTTCTTCGTTTCAGAAAAATGGGAGGAGATCTTTCTTCCTTTCTTTGTTCAATTACCTCTGTAACCGACTCATAAAATATGCCGCGCTGTTCGTTTTCTTTTCGCGTCTCCTGTGTACTCTGTCGTGGCGCAGCTTGGTCTAGGATATAAATGAATCAATTTTTCTTCGAATGGCGTGACTTCATTTTGCTGGCGTAAATGTAGGAAAGAAAAAGGAGCCGTATAATATCAGGCGCTAAACTCTGTGTTCAGTTTATTATAAAGATTCATTTTTATTCTGTTCTGTTCGGAAATGCAATAAATAAGGGGTTTGAAATAGAGAAATTGTATTGTCATGTAAAAAGAATGAAAAAAGAGAATCATTGATTATCACGGAAATAACAATTCAACAAGAAAGAAAACTTAGGTACAAGATGGATTAGGTGAGCTGGATTTACGAATTAAAGGACAAATCATGAATGTACTTACTTTGCGTCGTTTTAACAAACACTTCGAATAACATTAAAGTTTAAAATACCATTTTTCTTTAAAAAGAACCGTCATTGTATATTAAATATGTTGATGAACATCCAATATTAAGGTGAATGTCTATTTATTGTAGGGTATTGTAGGATGTTGTTGCAGATGTCTGCAAAACATTAAAAGGTAAGCCTTTTGGAATAAATTCTACTTGAAGGTCCCACCAGAGATGATGTTGACCATTTTACAGTTTTTTACCCAGTGCATTCTAAAATAATTTCTTTTCACTTATTACCAAATTTTAGATTTTTTGTCGCTACAGGACAGGCGAGTGAATATCACGAAGTAAGTTGAGTCGTCATCGAAAAGATAACCATTAAGAGCTGATTCTCAACAATTGACATGTTTTATGATAATTTTTACGTAATAGCTGACTTAAATACTTAGACAATTTAAAGTTCCTTTTCAGCTTTTAAAATGATTCGATAAAACAAAAGTCTCTGTTGAAAAGTGGTGGAAAATCTATATAATATTATATCGTAATTCTTATTACGAATCGAACAAACTCACTTTTTATGAAAAAGTACCTACTTTTCTGCATAACTGAAAAGTAGCGTCTAATTTAATAACTTCAAAACCTATTCTTTTCTTCAAAATAATTCCAAAGTGTTCCAACATTAAACACTAAGAAAAATGAAAGTACAATTAATGGCGCCGACTAGTACTGTTTATTTGCTTCGAAACGTTGACATTTGTCTTAGAGTTTATTATTGGACTGTTATTTGCAAAAAAAATCTCAATGATAACACGTAAAAAATAAATAATTGCCAAGAGCAAAGTCACTCTTGAAAAAACTCGGCGTTTGTAGAAGCAATGACTCATTACGATTGAAAACCCACGCCGAACTCGATCAACTTTGCAAAATAAATAATTTGTCTAGCACTAAAAAGTGTACGGGAGAGCATAATACAATTTTTATCACCAAGAAAACCGAAGGAAGAAACGTCGAAAAGAACACGACTTTCGTTCATAATCTAAAATTTCATCCGTTAATCTCTCCACAATGTAGACTTCACCACCCACCCTTGTTCGAGTTGAGAAATACATCTGAATTAATAATTCACTTAGCGAGAGGAACTTCAAGCAGACCTCTGATGTAGAACTTTCCAGCGGGTCTTCTATTTTCATTAGGAAGAAGATGTCGAGCATTCTTTATCAAGTTTTAAGTTTGACAATTATACTTGCCCAGGGGGCGTGCGGAGAGAGTATCTGGAAATAAAGAAGTATGTAGCCAGAAACAGGCTGTGAGAGGCCTGGGCGCCCCCTACCGGAGAAGGAAAAAAGTTGAGGAAGACAAAATGTTCCCAGACGCGACGGATTGTTAAACTTAACACTAGCATTACCAAGTTGTTTTTGGCAACATGCTTTACCAACCATGGACGTGAACCTTTACCAATCAAAACGTGACAATATATTTAATTCTTTATTACATATAATTTAATTAATTAAAAAAATTGGTAATCGTGTTGTACACTGTTATGTTTCGTGTTCACAATCACTTGACATCACTTCTTCTTTATTTAAACCACTATCAATCATCGTAATCTTTTTCAACAATACGTACAGGTTAAATACAACCCACAAGTACAAACAACTGCTCTGTATTTCTGCAACAATGGATGACAACCACTACATTGTTTCCAAAGTAAATCAGTACCCTTCGTATATTTTTGTCACAAGTTTTACCAACCATGGCTAAAAATTGCCCATGCCCGAAAATATCGCACTTAAAATAATCTTTAAGGTTATTGCAAAGATTTAAATGTTATACCGTAGAATTGGGTCTTATTGTGACAAGTAGAATAAAAATAAAAATATATGAATCAATTTCAAAAGTACATTACGTTTTAGAAACGAACTAATGGGCACTTTTTGACCATGCTTGGTAAAGCTAGGATTAAGATTGTGCTTAGAGTGTAAGATAAGCACCGGATGTACTTGTGTGCAATGTTGTACATGTACATAGCTTGATCAAATCAAGGCGACTTTCTTTATTTTTCTGTAATGATATATTTCTTGGGCTACGAATACGCACAAAAAGTAAAAACAACACATGTGGGACATCTATAGAATATTCTTGTAGTCACCTTGCATGATCACAAGTGACTCAGAGCGACATGAGAATATACGTGTAGGTTATTTCTGCAAAAAACATCAGTCAAATCATCGACCATCACTTAATAGCACATCTGTGCAACATAAGACGTATTTTGGCCTCAAGCACATTCCTATTCATGTCCGGCCACTTATTCCGTATGGCTGATTTGGATTTGTTAACGTTGTGTAGGACGTGATTATGATAAAGATTCTAAAAGGGAAGGGTTCGTGTGATAAATTCTAGCAATTAGGCTTTTCGCTGCCGGAGCTTGGGTTTCGATCCCCGTCCAATCCATGAAGCATTTGGTTCGAAGAAAAAAGCTTTTCGTAAGTTCTGGGGTTCTCCCGTTACCCTCTCTCTAATTGGATAATTTCTTTTGTTTTAAATCACATCATCATTATCGCTATCATCTTGTCATTGCATCATCACTCTTGAGCGTTAATTTTATTAGTGGTTTAAAGACCTCTAAACCGAAATAAATGAATTAATAAATTGCATTTCACATTTTACGGTCTGATTAATCCGATTTTTTCTACCTAGCGGCGTTCACAGACCTAAGCCCTGTTTTTATTTATTATCCACGCCTGAGGATAAAGGGACGCGTGTGGCAAACATGACATATTTCTATCACCATACATAACTTATTTAGTCTTCTTGAACTTTCGTGCGTCACATAGATATAGAAACAGGCTATTTGCATTAGGAAGCTACAACTTTATTTTTGCTCAGGCCGGGAATCGAAACTGGAACCGTATCACAGAAAGCTAGTACGCGGCCCATGAGCGCGGGTGCTTGAGTCCACGTGGACTAATTACAGAAAAATGAAAGAAATGAAATGAAATGAAATGAAATGAAATGAAATGAAATGAAATGAAATGAAATGAAATGAAATGAAATGAAATGAAATGAAATGAAATGAAATGAAATGAAATGAAATGAAATGAAATGAAATGAAATGAAATGAAATGAAATGAAATGAAATGAAATGAAATGAAATGAAACTTCCTGCACAAACTCAGCATACGAATCTACTTTCTTGAATCTCAAACTACCTTCTAAAGAGAAAACGTTTTGTTGTTGAGCATCGGTGCAGCGATGAGAGGTAGCAGTTTCATTCGCGGAACGCTTCTAGTTTCGTAAGTGTAGAAAGCAAATTAGACTTCGTAGATCGCGGAGACCTAGGATCTCAGGGACGATAGTAAATTCTAGATATCCTGGATCGATGCAAATTCTAGTGTCCGATTTTTCTGGTTGGTCGTTTCCGTGTTTTTTGATGTGTTCACGTCTTGCACGTGTCCCTATATTCAAAAAGTAAGCAACACCTAAGAGTCCCAATTAAGGTCGGAACGTTAAATATAAACAAACAATAATTAAAGCGCTACTTCAGAAGAGGAATTGATAATTTTCAAAAAATGAAAAGACGAATTAGTCCATGAAAGTGCATGGTTGACTTCTTGTAATGAAAAACAAAAACAAAAAACAACTTTACTTACGTATCAGATTTAAACAGTCTTTTCTCTCACCATCATAAATACTGTACATAATACAATTTCGTACCACCCAAACCAATAGATCCTTTATTTTGAACAGTTCTAGATGGTAGATGTAGCGCAAACAAACAAACAAGCAAACAAAGGAACACGGACGGTTCTGTTGTCTTTTTCGCTTCAGTCTAGAGCACGTTTATAGAACTGGGTGTAAAGGCAATGATTTAATTAACATTTGTAATACTTCGAGTATGCGGATGTAGAGCCCGACGTTGTCGTTTTCGAGGCAAGGGAGTGTTCGATAGATCCTGAGAAAGGGTGATTTCTTTATTGGGAACAAACTGCATGGAATGGTTTCAGATATGATAAGGGGTAAAAAAAATATCTAATGATTGATGTTTCCGGTTTTGTGTGTTTTGCTATAGAGGTCAGTAATAATCTCAGTGAGTGTAGTTTTCTCTCTGATGATTGGACTAGGGTTTATCGGTAGCATTATCTGTCCGTATCAGTACCGTCACCGATTTAACATTAACTAGCGTGTGCAGTAATATGAAGCACTAAGTGACGAACTCGCGATATTTCGATAGAGAACAGGACTGCATGGTTTTACACACGCACGGGAAAATGGTAATGGGCCGTCCACTAGGAAGCAACTCATGCATTTCCGCATTTGTTCAGAAGAAATGTATTGTTCTTTATTATCACCAGGAACGCCTTTCACTGGTTGTATCCTGGAATAAACCATCGTAGTAATAGGTGGCATGAGCCGAGATTGAATGAATTTGAGTTATTTTAACAATGATTTTATCCACCTTTTGCTGGACTGAATTTGTTTTCTAGATGTTATTTGATCACCATTTGTACCTGAACTTCTATGTAATCTTCATTTTGTGACTCAACTTCATTTAGACAGTTCTCCCACTGTGTCCGGCTGCAATTGTGTCGAATGCACTAAATTATATTTTCAATCATGTTTAAGCTGTACTACACGATTTTCCACCGAAACATGATTCAGTCATATTTTAGAACTCATTTTCACCATATTCTCTTTTTTAGCCTTTCGAACATCTCGAGGACTCATCACTTCTGACCCTTGAAATCTCGAACCACGAGTTGCCCCGTTTCTATTGTTATATTTCATTCCTTATTGTCGTGATGGTGCTCTCTCTCTCTTCGGATGTCAGAAATGACCCGTCTTTGTCAGTTACGGACTGATGGAAATGCCGCGGAATTTCATATGTCCATCTTAGGTAAAAAATCGCCTATTTAACGGAGGGAATAATGGTCTGAAAATAGGAAGGAAGTGGGTTTGAAACGTGATGCGCGGTGATCGGATCTCCCACGCCACAACAGAGAACATCCTTTTCTTAAATGGGATTCGAACCCACAATTTTGGTATTCTTGGCACTGCTGTCTCATCCTGTACCACCAGGTCAGCATCAATTTCAAGGAAGAGAGTTGACAGGTGACAAATGGTGGTTGGAAGAACTCACCATGCGGCAACATCCAACCGAGCATATATGCGTCAAGTGGAATTCGAACCATGACACTTCTCTCTTCAGAATCTCTATTATAGAAGAATTCGCGAAGAAGAATTATTGAAGTATCCCTCCGCCGCGACAGCTGTTCAGCCTCGCCTGTTCGTAAAGTGTTTGGTTATGGTTCCCGTGAAGACATCACTATGCAGAAGTCTACGAGTTTTGCTGAGGTATATGTTCGCGAGAGCGGAAAATATTGAAATTTAATTACGTATGTGGAAAAATTACATTTATGTACATCTCGTGTAATATAAAAGAGTTCATAATTAAATCGTTAGAATGCTTTTATAAACTGAAAAATATTAGGTTACAACTGAGTTACACTATGCAATAAAGGGCTAGACTGTTCAAACGCTTGATGCATCTTAGCGATCTGCTCTACCAGGTCGGTCGTCTGAAAAGTATATTCTATTTGCGTATGTGGTAATATAACTTCAGAACAAAAAACAGACATTGTCTTATTCAAGATTTCGTGAACAATTTCTGTGTTGTTACAGAATCGCAAAGGAAACGCTTCTTTTAAAAGTACTTGTTACTGGTATTTCTTATGTTTGAGGTTTATTATAAGACATCAATGTCACACTTTACTGTTTAGTGATAATTTCTCTGTTTCACATTTACACCTTTTTAACTGATATTTCCATAAACATACGATTATATTAATTTGAACTGCTTGTGTTTGTTTTGTTTCTTATCCTCACAGCGAGGATTGCATTCAAAGCAGTTTGGGTAACTTACATCACCAGATCCAATCATTATTGGACATCAATAAACTTTCCCATGTATATTTTTGCAATTAATTTTTCGTACTTCAATGCAGTCTCTCAGAACACTAATGGTATTTTTTCAGCACGACATTAATCTCACTCTACATCTCATCGGAGTGTATCTACAACCATTGACTGTACATATCGTGAGTACTGAGTAAATCACCACATGCAAATTGTTAAAATGTTTGTGAAGTGAAGAAATATTTAGAAAATAGTCAATTTTATTAGAAGCAATTTCTTAAAAGTAGTTCCCAACACTACCGGTTTGTAGAATAACCCGTGTGTATTTGCCTGCGAAATAAACAGCATCACTCAGGTTAAAACCGTTCTGCTACATTTTTGATATGTTTCATTTTCCTTGTGCACCAGCATCGTCTTAACAATTTTGTGGTCCCCTCGAGTATTGTGATAGCAGGTTGTACACCACGACTAACACAAATGACAAAATATATCATACACACTTCTCGAATATGTACCAAACCCCGTGCCATTTCTAGCCGAGGCTTCGAATCACTTCGGTCACCCAAGCACAATTTTTTACTTTGTTCATATTTGTACATTCTTGCCCTCAGTTCTCTTCTTGTATGTTCTCTAAGGTGAACCATATGCCCTCATACACCTCTTATACTTAGCGCTATTTCAGATAATTTAAATCCATAAAAATTAAAATTCTTCTCTGAGCAGCAATATAACTTTTTCAAGACATTTTTTCCCAGCTCGAGTATAACCTGAATATGAGTTCATTTTTCTAACTTACTTGTCTGTTCCAGTTTGGCGAAACAATGTATCGACTAAAACTTCACGGCTCCCTAGAGACAAAATTAAATGTCTTGTCATGAACGGAACGTCCTTGCTTCTCATTAAGCTTGCTCGCTAGTTTTACGAGCGCAATTCCACCTTATAGTTCCAGTTTCCTTACCATCGCGGCGACGGGCAAATTATTCTGAACTTTTTGATTCTGAATTCTCCCAACGTGCCGCTGTCAGTCTGGTCACAGCTACTGCAGCTCGTACCCCTACTATCGCTGTAACCGCCACCATCCCTACCGCCTCCGTAACACCGCCACCGCCCCAAACCACGTACCGGGAGCGGTAGCTCAGTGCATCAACTGATGTCACTGCAGCGCCTCTGACCGGGAGGTCCTAGGTTCTCACTCCCCACAGCGGCAGGATTTTCGACATTAGCTTTTCTGCTAGGTCGAATTCAGTCGCTCTCTGGAGGAGAATTCTAGCGGCCGGCTGCTCTGATCGGTAGTTTTTGGTGGCTTCTCCGACCAACACCAGGCGAATGCAGGAGCAGTACCCTAACAAATGGGCCACGGACCGCGCGCGATCTATGCTTCCTCTTCCTTATCCTATCCTCTCCCCTTACACACACTAACATGCACTACACTACCACATATTCTGGGAGACCGGTCTGGGGCTTAGGGCTTCTCCCGGCTGGGGCGGTGCCCCGCTGGTCTACCACGTCTAGAAACACTCTCTCCCAACACCCCGCTCTACCCCTCCCGACATCCCCGCCGATACCGCAGTCACCTACCGCCACAGCTGTAATCGCCGTTCGACCAACACAATCACTACCACTTCAACTTTCTTCTTCACCGACTCCGCGTCCGCATGTTCCATTGTCTTTGTCTAAAAAACTTCTTCACAACCGCCGCTACCATCACTCCCCAACCATCTACACAATCACCGAATCTCAGCCTCCATCTCAGTCTTCAGTACCTCTGTCTTAAGATTTTTCAATCGTATCAGTCTCTTAAGTTTATCTCAGAGATATCAGTTATCTCTCTCATCCTACTCAATCCTCTCACCCAACTCACCCCACTACCTCTCCACCACACGCACTTCTCTCACCTTTTCATCTGACTCAACTCCTTACCTTTCACACTCACCTTATTATCCCACTCACCCCCACCCCACCACTGACTCATCTCACTGCACTCACTCACATCACCCATCTCATTCATCTTACTCACCCCACTCTCCTCACTCACTTTCCTCAAGTCCCCCTTCCCCGTCACTCCATTTATTCCCCCCTTTCCCCCCCTCCACCTTCCTCCCCCCCTCCCTCCCTCCCGCGAAGCTTGCGGCTGGACTTTCCATGTTCTCCGCACAATAGTTCGGCGTGGGAGCTAATTGCAGTGAAGTTGGCAAAAGTTTAACGCCGACAGGTTACGAACGGCAAGGCGAGCTCTCCCCGCTTCACCCCTTCTCCTTCACTTCCTTCCCCTCCTCCTCCCCTCTCCACCATCGCCGGCGCGTGCAGGAAGCTGCGGATCATGAGTAGTGGTAGGAGGAGGGCCACGAAGGCGGGAAATGTAAGAAGTTGAAAATGTGCATGTAATGTGAGAAGAGATACGGGGCCGGAAGCACGGAAAGATTACGAGCAGGAGTCTGGGTGAAATTTTCAGAGAACGAAAAGAAAGAGTAAGAAGTAGCGATAAAGAAATAATTGCAGATGAAGGTGGTAAAGGGCCAAAGGAACCCTTGTATGTAGGGAGATGTCAGAAAATAAAGGAAAGAATTGAAAAAGATAAAAATAACGATATAGAAGAGTTGAATAGCTGGTTTCTATAAATGACCTGAGTCAAAAATTTACGGTTTTGAGTTTAGGTAAAATTTGTGGTCTACGGGGTAGATGGCCATTTGAGTGTAGCAATGGGCTTCTGTTAACCTTCTAAATGAGTAAACAGACCCGGGCAGTTTGGTAGTTGAGAGGCAAAAGGTATAACCCGCGCACGTTTTTTTGAGCCCTCACTTTGCTAGATGTGATAGGAGTGGGGAGTTTGATTATTTTGTCGACAGGAATATTACATTAAATCTGTAGCTTATTTTTCCATGGAAAATAGATTCTAGATAGAAATATAAATAAAGACAGTATTTGTCAAAACCCAACATAGAAGAGATAGTGTTTGACAAAGCCATACATTGAATAAAAATATAAACTTTGGTGAATTTTTTATATTCTGAAAAGAGACGTATAAAATATATGGGATTAAATGTCAAAAGGGATTTTGATTTTAATTGTTTACGACATATAATCTAAAAGTACTAACTGTATTTCGTTTGCCTATTTTATATTACACATATACAACATATAATTTTTAAGATTTTTATGACAAATATTAAAGTGTCCAGAATTTGTTTTCAATTTGTCAACCATCATAAAATTTTACTTAGGTCCCGTATTGAAACCAGCAATTCTGTTATTTACGTAACTCGTACAGTACACTAACTAGTACAGAAAAGTAACTAATACAGAATTTGAAACTGTTCTAAAATTTTATTTTAGTGGAGTGCAGAAAATAGCATCAAGGTGTGATGCATTCTGAGTATTATGATGGTACCCATAAAACATTTTCACACAGTATCTTTCTCTTTCGTATTTTATGTTCCCCAATATTGATTCTTTCCGTTTTCTGAGCTATTTGAATACAGAAAGGATTATCATTATTATGGATTTGTAAAGAGATATTCTTTGGACGTGAAAGTGCAAGATGAAGACCTATCAAAATAAATCCGTGGAGATCCAACCAGTTCAGGTGGAGATTGGGAAAGCATTTGTTTACATAAAATGGTGTGAAATGCATGTTAGCATATCTCCGTTATTTTTACCAAAATATAACAAAAACAACTACGACGAAACGTATAAAATAGAAAGGAAATTGACTTTTGGGAACCTGGAAAAGGGAAAGGATGGTTGTGAAATATAGATATGATAGTAAAGTATTATTGGCAAAAATAATGTTTCCTGCATCATTTAACTATTTTTCACATGATGGCAGTGGTAAGTGATGATAATGCAACTTTGAATGGCTTTGCCGTTATCATCAGACCTGCCTTTTGGAAGGCTGCATTCCAAACCAAGAATCCGGCTTCGAATGGAAGTTTCGGCACGAGGCGAAGATGTAGCCGGAAAGCGCGACGTGTAATCAAATGCCTTCGTGGGAAGGAGATAGAAGAGGAAGCGCATAGGAGAGAGAGGGGCGGAGAAGAGAGGCGACACGGTGCGTAGAGAACAGTGCTGTGAGCGCAAAACTTTTTCTCTCTCCGAGGATTGTTCCCTGCAGCCGCCGCCGCCTTAAGCAGTAACACGTGCTGCCCTGAACGCTGCAATCAGTCATCACATCGTTCGCAAGTTGCCCCAACCGCAATCCGCTCGTGCCCCCCTCTCCACCGGCCTCGCAGCCGTCTTCGCGCGCGTACGCCGCCTCGGGGATGGTTTGCTTCATCCCCCACCACCGCTACCCTCCGCCTCGCCCCAGCTCCGACCAGCGCTGTATGTAACTCTACCCTACCCCCGCTTCTCATCAGATTCCACCCCATATTGACCCCAAATCGATACCAACCACAAACCGATCCCGATCCCAATCCTAATCCGATCCAACCCGAGACGACCCAGTAAAACTTAACATGTCCCGTCCCTAAACGATCTGACTTGTCTAGTACCGTCGTGAATTGAACTGACATGACCTGTCCAGACCCGGTCCCGACTCGTCTCGAACCGTCCCGACCCTACACTACCCTATTCGACCCTACCCGACCTATCTGTATCCCCATCCTATCCGACTCGACCATATTCTCGACCCCGACGTCAATCCTATTGGATGCGACTGTGATGTGACTCCAAAGATATCCCGATCTGTCACGGCTACTTACCCAGATTCGATTCGAATCCAACCCGACTCAGCCACAATACGATTCCTGACCCTCTACCCAACTCGTTCTGACTCCCCCACTCCCGCCCGATTCGAACCCGATCGGGCCCACCGCAACGTTCGACGTTCGACTGACGTTTGATCTGTTTCGTTGATCTTCCCCTCTTGTTGCAACTTTGATCCATTCCAACCCATCCACCCTCAGGGACCCAACGTCCACTCCTGTCACCATTCCATGTCTTTTATTACCCTCTCTTACTCGTTTATTTCTCCGACATTTGCTCTACTTTTATTTCTCGCGCCGTCCCACCACTTGTCTACCAACAGTCCACCGTTGGCCACCCGAGCACTTCGTCCCAAAACTTGACAGGCTACCAACCTGTCACTCCTTGTATCTGACCCCCAATTCAGCCTGACTTACTCAGATCAAACTCATCATCATCTGATATTGAGCTCTGCGATCTGATATTCTCTGATTCTCACATTGCTATCTCCTATTCCTTCAGCACTCCCATTTATATTAGCACTGATCCTCCCAACTGCTGACAACCCACCTCTCCCCGTCCGTGCCTCCGCGCTTGCCTATCCCTTCCTCTTCCGCATCCCCCCTATGTCTTCTCTGATTTCCACTTCATAAGATCCCGCCTCTTTTATTATTCCGCTTCCAACTTCTTTGCTCACTTACTAGACCCCCTCATCTGACACCCTGCATCTGTTCCAATCCGCCCCTGTCTCCTTTCAACGCGAATCCTATCTGCGGGAATTTAACTGGAAGCCTAATTTCTGCCAGATTTCGCCTCCCTCCCAATTTTAACCACCTCCGCTCCGCCCCGCCTCCGGTCTTCTTCTCCCCCCCCCGGCCTCTCCCCGCCATCTACCCCGCCATCTACCCCGCCATCTACCCCGCCATCTACCCCGCCATCTACCCCGCCATCTCCCCCGCCACATACCCCGCCATTGCCTCGTCATTGCCCCCGCCCTCGCCCTCGCCATCGCCCCGCCATCGCCCACGACATCACCCCCGACATCGCCCCCGCATCCCCCGCATCCCCCCGCCATCCCCCCGCCATCCCCCCGCCATCTCCCCCGCCATCTACCCCGCCACTACCCCGCCATTGCCCCCGCCATGCCCCGCCATCGCCCCGCATCGCCCCCGCCATCGCCCCGACATCGCCCCCGACATCGCCCCCGACATCGCCCCCGACATCGCGCGAAACTTGCCTGGCCCCGCTACCCTCTCCTCCTATTCTCTGATTTCACGTCATCTCATTGTGGTTCATTTCGATTAATTTCGTGGTCAACAGTTTCTCCCCTCCTCTTCATTTGTAATTATTTTCGGTGTTCGAATTTTGGTAGACAGTCCTGATAAGAACACGATGTATTGGTTACATTGATGCATCTTATTTGTGTGCTACAAATGTTAATTGTGTACCATCTTTGAAATGTGATATTAGCGATTATCTTAAATTCTTTTATTGAAATTATCACTATGAAATACACATAATTACACTCAATAATATATAGGAAAAGTGTTGAAATAACAATAATAACAACAATAATAATAATAATAATAATAATAATAATAAAGTCAGAGAGTTTTTAAATGGAAGGAAAATAAAAAGAAAAAAAGATAGTAAAAAGAAAGGATGAGAAAAAAAGAAAAGAAAGAGATAAAAAAGAGTGAAAACACATATATGTAGTATGTGCATGTTTGTAAATGAAATCTGAACAGCGTATATTAGATTTCTGTTTTGACCACCGAGGCCCCCAAATGTGCCACCGTGAGCCAATCCACCCCGCCCTCCCTTACCCGCTCCAGCTGCCGTGGCCCCTCCTCCGCGCCCTGTACATTTCTCGGCGGCGCCACCGGGAGCGCGTAGATCGCCTTCTGATGACGCCTCATTTGCGTTGCAAGACGAGAGCGGTGGCGGCGTGGCGCGGATCGGCACGTCGGGCCCGGGGCCATTTTTCATGCGCCTGCCTGTCCGCGGAGTGGGGCAGATTTATCGCTCACCCGGTTCGAGACTGCAATCGATATCGGGCGCGATCTGCACCCGCTGCAGCAGGCGAGCCCACTCGCTCGCTCGCTCGTTCGCGTTCGTGGGTTAAATAGTTTTGTGAAAGCTTAGGGCAGGCCTGTCTGAAAAAGTGGCTTTACGGCCTCCGCTTAGGACGGGTTGACCGGGACCGGTAGCTCAGTGCTCAACTGATGTCACTGCAGCGCCTGTGACCTGGAGGTCCTAGGTTCGAGTCCTGACAGCGACAGGATTTTCGACACTAGCTTTTCAGCTAGGTCGAATTCAGTCGCTGTCTGGAGAATGCTAGCAGTCAGCTGCTCTGATCGGTAGTTTTCCGTGTTTTTTTTTCGATCAACACCAGGCAAATGCCGGAGCAATACCCTACCAAACGAGCCACGGACCGCGCGCGATCTGTCCATCCTCTTCCTTGTCCTATCCTCTCCCCTTATACACACACTCACACTAACATGCACTACACAACCACATATTCCGGGAGACCGGTCGGGAGCTTAGAGCCTGTCCCGGCTGCGGCAGTGCCCCGCTGGTGGGAGAGTCCTGGATAGGGGGAAACCCTAGTAGCCGACGGTAGGTCGGCGCCGGATCTCGCCATCCAGCGGGGGAAGATCACCGCCATCTCCCAGAAAAAGCATGCAATACACTAATGGGACTAATGACCGAAGCAGTTGATGCGCCCGGAAACACGAAAAAATCAATCAATCAATCGGGGCGCGAGTTGCCCTTGGCCTTTGGCGACTATTCGTCGCTGATAGCCGAAGCAGCGTGAGGTTACATTGGAGAGCGGAGGGCACACGGGCAATCAGAAAGAAACCATTTAAGTTTAACAGGAAACGTAAAATTCCATTCAATTCAACAACAATATGTTATGAAATTAATTTTTCTTAACAAGTGAAGAAATATCGGGTGTCAGTCCTTGGACTGTTGCAATGCATAAAACGCCCAAGTCTTGACCTGAAGTTGGCTCTTTACTTGCTTTTTATTATTTTCATTGCAGGGAAAGTCATCTTACAAAATGTTGATCCAAACATATCATAGCCGCCTTTTATGAAGCTTGGGGAAGATTTCCACGTGTAAATTCTGATACCATCGTGAAAAATTAGGTGTTTAAATATCTGTTCTTTGGATGTAAGATGTTCTGCAAATCTATTTTCTCCAACTGCCTCGGCGATGGCATGATACCCGGGTAGACACAAAAACGGGGTTGTTACTTTCTCTGCCAGCCATCGCCCTACTGATTCTGCTTCCACGAAAAACAAAGCGATAGTGATAAGAGTGGCTGCTCCTTCACAACCTCCTCCTTGGGAAGCCACGAATGCACGTGGGAGCGCCCACGGGCACTCACGGGCGCCCATGCCCGCGAGAGGCCGATTTGGAACAGCCTGGTGTACATGGTGCTATCAGAGTTCGTCCAATGTGATGCGTCTCTCTCAATCTGTATTCTCAGTCTTCCAGTTAAATAAAAATTTTGGCTTTTTTTCGTATTAAAAGCTTCTGGGTAATGTATTAAGAGGATTAATGTTTCGAACCAAAAAAGAATTGTTTTTTCGGGATGGTTTCTTCTGCAACATTTTTAGTACAATCTACTTCAGCCTGTTCTTGGAAATGTACAGCGAACGCTCGTCGAATCAAAATAGAATTCGCAATTTTAATGTAGCGCTGGGTCTGCTGCACAAGTCCTTCTGCAAACGGGTATGGGGAGAGTATAGAAAAGGACTTGGGAAAGTCCCGGCCATAATCTGGAATACGATTCCCTGAATCCATTTCGCTGGGCACTCCTGGTCAAAAGGAAGTGTCGCCTTTTGTGAATACATAATCATTTGTGACATCACGACATGTTGTGCGGGGACAATGTTTACTGAAGGAAACTGGAGGTGCTACAGGATGGCACAGACTTCCTCGTACCAAATTTTTCTAATTTACTTGATCTGGCTTTAACGTCGGTGTGGTGTGGTCGGTCTGGTGTGGTCTGGCTTTAAAGTCGTGCTCCATTCTCCGCCCAACTGCCAATTACCGTCGCCAAAGTTACATTTTTTTGACTCAATTTCTCAACTTTTTACTTTCCTAGTGTTACAATGAATCATTAATTCAAGTATATTAAAGAAGAGTAAAAACTCGTCCTAAATAGAAGTTTTCGTTGAAAAATTCGTAGTCGTTTTTAAGAATAAGGCGATTAAGCATTACTGTAAACGCGAAATTTAAGCTTCTTTGCACAGAAATCTATTGAGTTTTTGAAAAACTTCATTTGAATTCCTTTCAAGCACATCCACTAACAAATTAATAATGCATACAAATCGATAGAAATGTACACATTAACGGCTTTAGAGGTATTTAAAAAAAACATTGTAATTTACACATTTACAAAAATACGTGTAATTAAAAAAAACAAAAGAATGCATAAAAATGAACTTTACGTCATAATAAACCGTGCAATTATCATTATGTATAGCAAAAATTTCAAGAAAATATTTGAAACCATTTTTCAGAATATGGCGTTTGAGCATTTCCGAAAATGCGGAATTTTGTACTCATTTTTACAGAAAACTGTTCAGTTTCGAGAAATTTTATTTAAAAGTATAATGTGAAAAATCGCCATTAATGTAAATTTTACAGACGTAAGAGCCAAGTCAAATAAATTTAATTTTTGAACTTTCGAAAAAATAAAAGAATACAGCAAAATGGCGTTTATGTTAAGGCATAGGGTTCGTTTGGTACTAACCTTACCAGAAATTTCAAGAAAACATTTGGAGCCTTTTTGAGAAAATCTTGTTTTTGTAAATTTTTAAAATAGCAAATATTGCATGCACTATTGCACTAAAACTAGTAAAATTTCCCAAAAAGTCTACATGACATAATTGAAAGATCTACATATGCACAAAAAATTTCATTTGAAGGAAAAATGTGTCTTCAATTTTGTAGTTGTAGGAAGACGCCGGAAAAATTCAAACTTTTGCAATTATCGAAAATTCCGAGTTAACAGTGAAATTCTGGCCTGTGCTTCCTTTATAAGTGTATTTCGCTCTTATCTTACAAGAAATGAGAAGAAAAAAATTTGAGCCGTTTTTCAGAAAAAATTTCAAAATATCCAAGGGACGTCGTAAAGTAGCCCCAAATTTTACTGAATGTTTTTCAAAATTTCAAATATTCAACTAGAGCCAGATCGACATAGGATTCAATTCGGAAAAGATCGTACTTGTGGTTTAGCACTAGTAGTGTTCGGAGGGACGGACGAACGGACAGACGGACGGTCGGACTGCTTCCAATTGCTTTTTCGGCATCAAGGACCAACAAAACAGGGATTCTGGCTACACCACGTGTTAGAGGCTTTTTTCTCTCTTAATTTAGCAACTGGTTTTATGCTTTTTTTTCCATCAGAGCCCGTCAATTTTTTTCCGCCGAAAATCGCCCTTTTTTGCGCAGCATTACATAACTTTCTCTATACTACGTATATTATTTCGTATATACGTTCGTATACGAGAAAGTTAAATACGTCTCGTTACTTGTGACTTCAAAAAATCGTTGGGAACTGATATAAGCTATCGAAGCTGAACTCGAGCAACATGTGTGTGTACTTCGTAAATCATGACCACGCCCTTCATTGTGGCTTTTGACACATAAGTCCACTTATATATTTGAACAGTAATTCTAATTTTGCGAAGCGTTTTGAACAAACGAGGAAATTTAAACCTGTCAGATTAAATGGTATTTAAAGGATTTTAATTAATTTCATGTAGAATTCGATATCCCGTTCGTTTATGGCCACCCTACGAACGGGGAGTATCCGCAAGAGCAAAACTTCTGAACATATATTAGACTATCAGCGTAGATCTCATTTTCTAGATTACGACCAATAGATCATATCTCCTATGATCATTACCTATAAAATTAGGATCTATAAGCCAAGGAACCCTGTTTCCGATTTATGCACGATGCACGCGTCAAGAAATTGTTGTGTAAAAAGGTGCATAGACACGCCCAGACCGTGCGTTTTCTGTTATAAAAACATAAAAATAATTAAAGTCGATTGATTAGTGATTCCAGGCGTGTCCAGTGCTAAGTTCATTAGTCTCGTACGTCTGGTGCATGTTTCTTCCTCGAAAGGAGGCAGTGAGAACCGGCGCCGACCTAATCATCGGCTAACTGGGTTTTACAAGTTATCATCCACCAGCGGGCCACCGCCCCAGTCGTGACTAGTTCAAAGCTCCGGACCGGTCTCCCGGTGTGTAGTAGTGTAGTGCATGAAAGTGTGGGGAGTAAGTAAGAGATGAGAATAGGTTAAGGAAGAGGATGGAAAGATTGTGCGCGGTCCGTGGCCTGTTTGTTATGGTACAGCCCCAGCTTTCGTCTGGTAATAATCGTTGAAACCATTACTCCAGACCGCAGCTGAAATGGATCTACCTATGTGGCTAGTGTCGAAATTTCTTCCTTCATCGGGACTCGAACTTAGGACCTTCCGGTCACAGACACTGTGGTGACATCAGTTCAGCCCTGAACCACCTCTTCCAGCATTAATTTCTAAAAGAGAATTCATGAAGCAAAAATGTACATAACTATGAATAAACTTTTTCTTAATCCTTAGAAATAATATAGAAAGTAATGAAAGAGGGTTATTTTATAATTCCGGCTTTATTCCATAAAGGCAAAAAAACTCCGTTTTATTGGTTTACTCACGTAGTTTACTGAAATTACAAGAACTCCCGTTTTATCCTGATGGATCTTGTGCTGGCAGGACAAAACAGATTTGAAATATCCTATGATATTTTCGTCATGGAGAATTTCATTTTCGAGAATTGTTAATCGATGCTGCATACGCCGGCACGTTCTGTATTAGAGTATGTGTGCCAACTGAGCCCCTTTCATATTTTTTTATGCTTTCTCCTTCCCCAACGACGCATTGTACCTGATGTCATAGTATTGTCGATCGTGGTTTTAGTTCTTTTTAAATAATAGGGAACGCACTGTTTTGAGAGTTTCTGCCTATTTTATGTTTTTTTCTGTTTTAACGACAATTTGACAAATGCTTGACCATTAACTTTTAAAACTTAACATTCTCAGCTTACTTGACCTTTACTATAATTTTGAATTATTATGTTAAGCAATGTAAATACCGAATTAGAGATTTAAACAAATTAAATACTGAATATAATTAACTCTTGTTTACTAAAATTGGTATAAATAATGGCAGTGTAAATGAATCCATTGAGAGTCTAGGACATACATGATCCGCATTACTGAATGTCCTGCCAATTTATTAGCTTAGAAGTTAGGAATAATCAAATTCAGCAATTGCGGAGTATTTAAATGTTGATAATGGTTTTTTGTTACCGCTTACAATTGTCTATTTGGTCCCAACAGATCAATCAATCTGTCGTTTGTAACATACGTGATATACGATGTGATTAAATTTATATTCCGTTTTTTAGCAAAAAGATGCCAGCATTATACAGCTCTCAACAATGCAATCAATAAAACCTGAGGGTTATTATACGTGTTATAAGAGGTACAGAGTTTTAAATGGGCTCGGTAAGAATAACAATGAATTACACCCTACTTGTACCATCAAGAAACGCGTTTAGAAATTACACGGTGACGGCGCTGTGGGGTTGGAATGGACAATAAGAAAGCGATGAAGGCAAAGGGTATGGCTGCTGATAGTTGGTGGAGCGAAGCGCAAAGACAGTGGCGAAGACCAAGGCAAATGCGGGAGGAAATACGGTGGCGAATCGGTTGCACAAGCGAAAGCGGTTGCGAAGGAAGGCGGAAGAAAGAGGAGATTGAGGTGAAGGTGGGGGAAGGCGAAGGCGCGAGGGGAGGCGAACGAAGGCGGAGGCGAATTCGAAGGCGGAGGCGAATTCGAAGGCGGAGGCGAATTCGAAGGCGGAGGCGAAGGCGGAGGCGGAGGCGGAGACGAAGGCGGAGACGAAGGCGGAGACGAAGGCGGAGACGAAGGTGGGAGGCGAAGGCGGAGGCGGAGGCGGAGTCGAAGGCGGAGGCGAAGGCGGAGGCGAAGGCGGGGACGAAGGCGGGGACGAAGGCGGGGACGAAGGCGGAGACGAAGGCGGAGACGAAGGCGGAGACGAAGGCGGAGACGAAGGCGGAGACGAAGGCGGAGACGAAGCCGGAAATGGCGGTGAAGCGCGGGGGAAGGTTGTAGGGAAGGGGCTTGCGGAGGCGCGGAGTTGGTAGCGAGTGCAGTTAACGGATAATTTGGTCTAGTTTCTCTCTGAACGAAATTTCTACGAAAGAGTGGTCCTAGAAATTAACGTTGTTAAAGTTGTACGTTTGAAGTAGTGGATTTGGAGGTACCGTGGAGGGCGAAGACTAGAAAAGCTGTATGAGAGGTAATTGATCCTAGAATCACCGGAATGCAAGATGAACTCCTGGGTGTGCTTGCTGATCTACTGTATCCCAGTACAAAAGCACGACCACATGGAGGCCAGGCGTAATAATGTAACCAACGTTCCCCAAGTAATGTCAACGCCATACATATTCAGGGAAAGAAATAAGAAGTGAGTTATTATAATGAGCCATGTGACATTTGATAGTGGCCAAAATATATAAATCGCTTCAGTGAATATTAATAGAACAGAGTATTGAATTTTATGCAAATAGGTCTCTCTGGGTTTGATTGTGTATGTCAGTGAGAAACTTTTGCTAGGAAGATGCATCCCAAGAAAGGGGATGATATAATTGTAATTAGTAAAAATCATGGAGTGTTACTGATGAGAAGGAAGGTAGTGCTATCTCAATAAGTGTCGTATGAATTATTGGATATTGTGTTTTTTGTTGTGTGCAATGTTAGTCTTGTTTGTGTTTTGGGAAATCAAATACAATTCAGGAAATACATGTGTTCAATTTTCACAATCGAGTAACGTTACCTTACAAGCTGAGTCTTCAAAGGAATCCTATAATTTTCTGGTTGTAGAAATGACGAGCGGTCAAAATAGATTTGACATCAACTTTCACTCACTTAACGAACAATTGTTAGTGCCTCGTCAAAGGAGTGCGATCAATTTTTGCAATCCATTTCGGCGAAAAAACAACAAACAAAATTGTAAGGGTTGGAATGTTCCTGAACGTTGTTTTTTGTTTGTTTTATGCTTAATAATTTTGTAATTTTCCCGAGAGTATATACTACAACAGGGGTTAGAACACAACGTCCTTTTGCACAGCTTGACTTTATCATTGTGTTTTACTGTCTTACCTTGCGGTGAAGCTGTGCAAAATGAACTCACATTATATAATCAAGTTATGATTTTAGAGGAATAATATATTATAAAATCTGTGGATAAGTACGGTTAGTTCCTGTTGAATTATAATTCATTAATAATTATTAATGAATCATCAGATTTCAATATATATTTATTTTTGCGCTGTCTCTTAGTCATATATATTAACTTTGTCATTCTTTATTGTTGCATTATTAGTCCTAAAGATGGTATTAAAATACTCCGGTACGAAAATAAATGAGTTTATGTTTTAATTAAAACTACAATCAAAGTCTATGATCCGAAAATTCATGAAGTCTAAATAGGTTATTCAAACACGCATTTCACGTAAAGGAACATTAAAAATTGGTATCTACCGCAATGCTTTGTTTTTTTGTAAGGGTTATCTTTCACATTCCATAATCTAAATAGGTAAAGACATAGCAATAGCGTTAACCGTACCTGAGCCGTGAAAAAAGCTGCCTGAAAGTTGTGACTGATGACAGAGGTTAGTTCCAGGGAGAAAATGCAAAAAATCGTTTCCTATATCCGAAAACCCCAACGGTTTTGGAACGAACTGTAAAGATACAACACTTTTGAATAATATTTGTATGGATGTTTCTTGTACGTTCTGTTAACATAAACTCATTTTATATCTGCATATTTATCTGTAAAAATATGGTCGTTGTGTGAGTTCGGGTTTTCGCGATATTTCACATCGATGTAGTACGCGAGGATTTGGTTGGGCTTTGCATCATTTCTCAGCGGCCGACGCCGTCAAGCGTTCCCCAACTCGCCACCAGGGGCGGCAGCGTCGGAGTCGAGCATCCGCCATGTTGCCAGATTTGCATCCTGCAGGGACAAACGCGGAGTTCGCTAGTTACGTATTCATAACGTGTTCATTTAAAAATCGCAATGAATGCTTAATTCGGGCCGCGGTAGCGAGTTGGCTGGTTCTTCGTAGAACGCGTTCGTGCAAGGGTGATGGGGGGGGGAGGGGAACACCGAGAACTGGAGTGTGGAGCCGATCGTGAGTTTCATTCCTTTCTGGGCATGCACGATGTGTGTGGCAAACCGTTGTGACCACTCACAAATTCATGTTGAATAATCGCCGGAGGTGGCTCAGGGCATCAACTTATGTCACTGCACTGCCTCTGACCGGGAGGTATTAGAATTCGAGTTTCGACGGTGTCAGGATTTTCGACACTAGCTTTGTTTGCTAGCTGTCTAGTTAGTCGATGTCTGGATAAGAATTATAGTGTCCAGCTGCTCTGATCGGTAATTTTCTGTCGTTTCTCTCATCAACACTATACGAATGCCGGAACAAACGAGCCACGGAGCGCGCGCGATCTTACTCTTTTCCATTTCCTTGTGCTTTCCTTACCTCTTACACACAAGCACTTACACTTACTCGCAATGTATCTACCACACATGTTGGAAGACCAGTCGGGAGCTTAGAGCTTGTTCCGGTTGAGGTGGTGCCCCGCTGATTGGATATACCTGGATGCAGAAAACTCGGCAGCCGTCGTTGTAGAAGAAGAATACTTCCATATCGTGGTTACAAAACATGAACTATACTTACGGAAATTACTTTGACGCTCTCGGAAGTGCGAAATAACAAATCACTCAATCAATGTTCATAACTTTCACTTCCCCGTTATTGCTTACGCAGTATAGAGAAGGTTATGTAATATTACGAAAAAAAGCGACGAATTTTCGGCAGAAAAAATTATTTCCGCGCTCTGGTAACGAAAAAAATGGATAAATTCGCTTCATAAGTATAGAACAAGATTCCTCTAAGATGTGGGGTATTCAAAATTCATGTTTCGTGGATCATTGGTACCTAAAAATCGATTGATGGCTAATCGTCTGTCCGTCTGTGAACAACGCTAGAGGCTAAACCATTGAGCCGATTTTCTCCAAAATTGATATTTCCTAAGCGATCTGAATCATACTGCAGCCTCTTGAATTTGAAATCGATATTTTGAATTCGAGAGGTGCTTTTTATGAAGCCCCTGAGATATTTTCGAAATTGAAGCCATTAACTATGCGCTGGAAACATCCCATGAGAATCGGTCTCTTTCTGGACGAATATAAGTGTCAGATTGGGGGCCATTTGGACTTAAGTCCGGGCGGGTCTGGGTTCCAACACGTCTCCTCACTGCACCCAATTGGCACTAACAACGTGAGTTTCACTGCAGAGCAACCTGTCGGGCGATTTCATGGATTCCATCGGATTTCTTTATGTAATGTGTAGTAGCATGCGAAGAAGGTAACAACGAGATAATTGTAGAGAAATATTCGAGAACACTATCTATTTACCTATCAAGAGTGATGTGCACAACCAAATGACATAACTTTAGGCAAGGTTCATCGCATTTCGAAATAGAACATGTCCTATAGATAACTTAAAGAGGACTATTTCTATTTGCTCAAGAGATTACTACAGAATTATTGAACAATAAAAATTATTTTACATGTAAGAAGTCAATAAATGAGAATTAATTACTCGGGCCGAAAAAGTCTTCCTACCAGTTGAATGTGATAAAATATTTTTGATTTTTTGAACAATTTATAGGTCAGCAATTTGTGTAGGGAAAACTGTGGTGTAGTGCATAATGTGTATCAGATATCTTGACGAAAGCTGTATTTTTTGATTTTCCGTCATATATCCAGGTTTACCGTTCAGAGACAGCCTCTTCTTTTGATTTATGTTCACGAAATAGCTGACCGATATAAATATTGGATGTCACCTTTCAGAGAGTCCAAATGTAGTTCTCTATGGAAAGAAAGAGAATAAACAGCTCAAGTATTTTTATGCGGAGTTTTCCTCGTTCTCTGTAGAAAACGTTCTTAAAGGTAAGTTGTGTCTTTCAAGTCATTATTCATCTTCAGTGGTCTCTCCATGTTAAGAGCAAAATAGCATTTTGGGGTCTCTCCCCTTTTCTTTGCCTTTCATTGCAAGGAAAATGTTCACGCATCAATAACTTATGTTAATAAATATGAAGGGCTAATTTCAAACTCAGCAATCCTTGTTGTTGCTTTTTTATGATGTTAAGATATAAATAGTAGGAGAATCTTATTGTTGCACATTACATGATTAACATATAAATTTTCTTATATTTTTTTATAATCAAAGAGGAGCAGGTGCATTAAGACAAATATAAATAAAGTGCAGAAGTGCAGAAATGCGACAATATGTGGCAAATGAGAAATGTAAAAAAAATGTTTGCATTAAAGATGTCTTTTAATATTCCCACTTGCAAAGTAAAATAGCTGCCCCTATGGTCGGTCCTTTTAAATATAACAGTTTTTCCATATGAACATTGTAAATTACATGTAACTTCTGAAAGTAATTGTAGTGTTATGAACCAATAAAATAGGGACGATCCAAGTCATCTCGCTAGTAAAAACCTTAAGTTTGTACTTGCATGACATTAAAGTCAGCTAAATGTATTTTATGTTAATTCAGACTTAATAATGTTAAATCCACATCTCAGATAGGAATTATGTGATCATGATATGGTGTACGCAAAACTTCGATAGAAAATGTAAATTATCAAAGGTAATTCCACGAGTGGTTTGGAAATTTACTAAGGCTATTTCACGAATGTAATTTCATAAATATAATGTACTATTAATAATTAACATTGTTTTATTCCAATATTTTTACATCGAACAGATATATATATATATATATATATATATATATATATATATATACATAAAGGCAATTATAAACAACAGAATAAACATAAGACAAACTAAGAGCTAAATTACTTGAAAAACAGTTATTGAATACACAATCTTTAAAGTTTACATTCGAAGGAAATGTGTTTTGTTCGCTTATTTTTAAAGAAGATGTTGAATTTGAAGCGCTACTATGTCTTAATTCATTAATAATTGAGGAATGGTGTTCCTCATTCATTTGGAGATATATCTTGAGTGACGAGATTTAAGAGCTACTGCACTAACCTTTTGTTTCTCCGGAATGTTTTTTTGGTAACTTTCTCTTTGCATTTCTACCCTCTCTAGCGACTTGAAATTCCATATCTGTAAAGGGGTTAGTATTTCTATTGAATCCTTTGAAAACTTTCTCTTGTATCATTTTCGCAGTCACGTTCCATATCGTTTTCACGGTATATTCTTTACATTCTCCACCATTCACTTTTCTCATATTCATGCTCCAATCTTTTAATATATTTGATATTTCCTGATTTGTATTACTTGCGGTTAATTTATATTTCCTTTCCTCACCAAATTTCTCAAACTGATTCTAAATATATTTTCTGTTGTTGAGTGTGTTATTTGGTTTGGATTTACAAATAATTTCCCAGTTCTTGCACACTATTAGCTGAAATTTCATGAGTGGAATAATCAAAATAAACGTTGACACTAAATAAGTCAGACATGAAAATATTCAGATTAAGATGACTGAAATTTAAGACTTGAGTTTTTTTCGAAAATGAAGGATAAGGGATATAAGAATTTATATAAAAATAAACAATTTTACATACAGCTACAGTTAATTAAATTAGTATTCCCTTAATTGATCTGAGAAAATGTCAGTACGGCGTGGAAGTCTTATTTTACAATAAGTCGTCAAATTAGCATAACAATTATTTGATAACATAATAACAATAAAGAGTAGAGATGCAGTAAATAATGTTTCGTTATAAAAGATTACAATAAATAAGTTAGTTGTTATATCGATAATGAAATAAACGTTTAATGCACGAGTTCGTTTTTCATTTTGTTTTTTGTTTTTCATTTCATTCACGGCATACATCGTAGAATTGAATATGGCAACTTACTAAAATATCAAATGCAAATTCTTCCAATTTCAAAATAAGAGAGAACATTTATTCCTGGTAATAACAACAAAAAGATACATAATATTGTCTGTGAATTAGAAGAATAATGTAAAATGAAATTAATAGAATAAATTTCCCGAACACTAAGTTGACCTTTTTTATTTTTCAAAAACAAACAGTCCTTTTTATGTCGAAATCTCTGTTCACTTCACCACAAACTCTCTCACATATTCCAGTCCATCCACTTTTCCTTAATATTAACCTCAATCGAATATGCACACAATATCACATTACCCCTCTCGCATCCAAATTCCTTATTGAGTCATACCACTCTGAAAACTCCATTTATCATATACGTCCTCCTTTCAGAACGTCCATTTCCAATCTGGTTATTGATTTCTTTTCTCCTTAAGTGTACCGTCTCCATGGCATCAAAACCATTGCCAATCTGCGTACTTATCCCAAGTAGATCGGGCATATAACCGGGAGCGGTAGCTCAGTGCATCAACTGATGTCACTGCAGCGCCTCTGACCGGGAGGTCCTAGGTTCGAGTCCTGACGGTGGCAGGATTTTCGACACTAGCTTTTAGCTAGGTCGGATTCAGTCGCTGTCTGAAGGAGAATTCTAGCGGCCGGCTGCTCTGATCGGTAGTTTTCCGTGGTTTCGATGATCAACACCAGGCGAATGCCGGAGCAGTACCCTATCAAACGGGCCACGGACCGCGCGCGATCTGTTATTCCTCTTCCTTGTCCTATCCTCTCCCCTGACACACACACTTACACTAACATGCACTACACTACCGCACATGCTGGGAGACCGGTCGCGAGCTTAGAGCTTGTCCCTGCTGGCGGTGCCCTGCTGGTGGGTGAGTCCTGGATAGGGGCAAACCCCTCTAGCCGACGGTAGGTCGGCGCCGGATCTCGCCATCCAGCAGGGGATCATCACCGCCATCTCCCGAGAAAAAAACATGCACTACACTAACGGAACTAATGATCAAAGCAGTTGACGTGCCCGGAAACACGAAAAAATCAATCAATACTTATCTTCATGTTGAATATGTTCGAAATTAAAATATATAGTTTTGACTCGTTACAATATATCGGTCTACAAAAAAGTCAGCCTTTTTCGTGCAAAAGAAAGTAATCGTTTCACTCGCTTATTATTAGATAAATTTTCTTTACTCCATGTCCGACAGAGAGCAATAACGCTCTTTCTGATCGTCTCCTAAGCAGCAGCTCGTGTTTCTCTCACTGCTCGTCTCCATTGCCAACTTTCCTTCCGGAACTTTAATTCCCTATCGATTGGCCGACCGGGCAAACTGGCCGGGATCGGATGCCGACTCCGTCGTCGGGTTCTGTTTCTCGACGAGACTCAGCTCGAACGCTTCCTACCCACGAATCCCAGATCGCCATTTGGCCTAAGGCAGAGGAACACCCTAAAGAACTAGGCCTTTGAAGACGCCTGGTAACTGACTTCTCACAACGAATTAGCTGAGCATTACCAATAATTAGTTTGGTTATTGTCACTTATTACGTAATGTATTCCTTTACTAATACCCTCAAATTGGTATGTTTTGTCTGTATTGTACTAAATTATAGGATTTGAATCATTATTCATTAAATTCTTTTCGTTATCTTCCTTTTCGTTCGTCTTCATATCATTTCTCCTCCAACTCTTCTTGCTTCTTTTTCTTTTTTATATTCCATCTTTTCTTCATGTCTCCTTCTTCGTCTCTTTCTTATTATACTTTGATATTCTCTTTCATTCTTCCATTTTCCCGTAACTCTCTTCTTCGCGTAGCACAACTTTTCAGATATTTATTCGCTTTTAGATCCCGGTGGAGGCGATGACGGGTTGTATTATGTGGCGTGAATTTGCTGGAATACGGTAAACTGGCCGAGGTTGGGTACCATGGAATTTAATATGGCCGTTGTTGGAGTGACACAACTATGTTTGTGATGAGGTATGATGATGATTTTGATAATGCGCATTAAAATAAATATGGTAGGCTCCGAGGCAGAAAAGGTGAGAAGCCCAAGACATGCCGCAATTATATTATTTCAACACCACAAGTCCCATAACAGTAGAATAATAGTAAGATAATTTTGAATTGTAATTGTTTGTGTAATGCCGCGGGATATGTAGATTCCATAATCTCATGGAATTTTGCATGAGATTATGCAATCTTGTAATGCAATTTTGTAATGCCATAATCTCCTTATTATTACCTAGTGCCATGAAACCTTTTTCTTAAACATTCACTAAACAGTACATAAATTTGTTTGCATTTCCATCTCCGAGAATTAGCAAAAGAAAATACCGTGAGGTATTTAAATACCCCACGTGAATACAGGAGTGTTGACAAGGGACAATAATATGATCGAATAATGACTTTAATTGTTTTTATTAATGATTAAGCACAGATAATAGGGCCTAGCTACTAAATTATTTTCTTTCAGGAATGCAACTGTACTACTGTAACTGACTAGGGTCCTTGTTAATAATACTCCAAAAGAAGCTGTTAAAACTCTCAGAAGAGATATTCATGTTTTCTTCCGGGCTGATGGGCCGTGGTCCAATTGGCTTTGAACTGCCAAACGTTTCGCCCACGACTGTGGTGGGCATATTCAGTGGCGAGGTCTCGGGCGAAGTGTCCGGGACGGCGGCTGGCTGGCGACTGTTACCGCGATGGTCTCGGTTGCGGCATTTATAGGCCGCGGGTGGGGGTAGCGGAGGGGGCGCTCCCAGAAGAGAAGTACATTTCTGGCACATTTTAATACAACGTATCAGAAAAAGCTGTACAACGTTCTAAATACGGTAAATGCATTAAAAATATATTTTTTTAATTAATTTTTTTCTCACAGATTATGGATTCGCAAGCTTCCACGGCCGGAGTCATTGGCTGCTTGTCTGTCCGGGATGAGCTGGGTCCCAGTCGGTCGAGCAAACGTTTTAACCATCATGTAATGGCCTTCTTGAGAGCTGTACTGATTGATTGATTGACTTTGTCGTGTTTCCGGGCGCGTCAGCTGCTTTGGTCAGTAGTCCCGTTATGTCGTGCATGATTTTTCTCGGAAGATGGTGGTGATCTTTCCCCACTGGATGGCGAGATCCGGCGCCGATCAACCGTCGACTAGAGGGGTTTCCACTTAACCAGGACTCTCCCACCAGCGGGGCACCGCCCCAGCCGGGACAAGCTCTAAGCTCCCGACCGGTCTCCCGGAATATGTGGTAGTGTAGTGCATGTTAGTGTAAGTATGTGTGTAAAGGGAGAGGATAGGACAAGGAAGAGGAAGGACAGATCGCGCGCGGTTCGTGGCCCGTTTGGTAGGGTACTGCCCTGGCATTCGCGTGGTGTTGATCAGAGAGACCACGGAAAACTACCGATTAAAGCAGCCGGCCGCTAGAATTCTCCTCCAGACAGCGACTTAATTCGACCTAGCTGGAAAGCTAGTGTCGAAAACCCTGCCGCCGTCAGGACTCGAACCTAGGATCTCCCGGTCAGAGGCGCTGCAGTGACATCATTCCTCTTTTTCATTCCTCTATTTGAGTAAATGGGCCGAAGAAACAGTACGACATAAAAAGCGTAATTAGCAATGCTGATAGCAATGCATGTGCAGTATGAGGTATACAAAACGTTCTAACTTGATGTACACGCGCTTTCTGTAATTTGATCTGCTTGTATCAATAAAATGAGTTTTCGCCGTGATAGCGGTGAGTGACGATTTGTCGTTTGTGATCTAAATATAGTGGTACTGTTTTATCTCTTGAAAACGGTACGTTTCTGTGTTTCATGGAGATAATTTTCAAACTACAAACGGTAACATACGTTTAACTTATTTTCTTTCATTGCTTACGTATTAATACGAGTATAAATAAAATGTTTCTCATATTTTAACTTTTCATCTGCACTATTTTCCAGGAGGGAAAAGTACTGGATTCACCCGAACAATACGATCTTGAATTTCCGGTCGGTAAATCCGTTTTTAAGTTACTTTGTGCTGGAACTATGGACACATGTCAGGATGAAGGTCTGGTAGTACTGTTGTAAAGATGGTTATGATTGGTTCTGCGTAAGCTTATATTCAATTGTAGATTTTCAAACCACGCGATTTAAAATTCTGAGTAATAGTTGTTATTATCACTAAGAGAACAATAAGTTTCGATATGATGCGCATTTCCACTTATTTAAAAAAATCATTATTTTTATGGCTGAAGTTTTAGATGTATTTTGCAACACCCCTTTCTTTTCTGGCCTCCGCTGGGGGATGAGACCGTCAGTTAGTGAAACATACCTCTATGCCAACATCACTGCTTCTACTTTCATCATCATCATCATCATCATCACCACCACTACCACTACCACCACCACCACCACCATCACCACCCACCATCATCATCATCATCATCATAATCATCATAGACATAATTGTTGTAGCTTCATCTGCAACTACACCTTTCTTCGCCTGAGCTACAGTTATTGTATACTTGCCTATACTTTTACTATTCTACAGCTATACTTTACCGGTATTCAGTATTCCGCCACCGTCATGGAGTAGCAAAAAACTACTATTCAGCCGGTATCGTCATCACGTCTTCTTTCACGAAAACTCGAATAATAATGATAAACCACAAGAAATTCACAACTGAATGGATAAATCACCCTTCCCTACGTATTCGCGGACCCTCCTTCCGATGCCTTCTCATGCCCCACCATCGCCACTTCTAATCAGCCATGTCCACATCTGACACTACAAACTCTTCCCTAGCATCCCCCTTTCCTCTCCCACTCCCAGCTTTCCCCATTGTCTTCTTACTGGCTGGGGCGCGTAATATTTCCTTCCTCTTATGCATGACATATACTTATATGCACTACACTACCACACATCCCACGAGGCCAGTTGGGAGCTTAGAGTGTGTTCCGGCTCGATTGATTGATTGATTGATTGATTGATTGATTTTTTCGTGTTTCCGGGCGCGCCAGGTGCTTCGGTCATTAGTCCCGTTAGTGTAGTGCTTGTCGTTTTCTCGGGAGATGGTGATTTTCCCCAGCTGGATGGCGAGATCCGGCGCCGACCTACCGTCGGCTAGTGGGGTTTCCCCTCTAACCAGGACTTTCCCACCAGCGGGGCGCCACCCCAGTCGGGACAAGCTCTAAGCTCCCGACCGCTCTCCCGGAATATGTGGTAGTGTAGTGCATGTTAGTGTAAGTGTGTGTGTAAGAGGAGAGGACAGGATAAGGAAGAGGAAGGACAGATCGCGCGCGGTCCGTGGCCAGTTTGGTAGGATACTGCTCCGGCATTCGCCTGGTGTTGATCGGAGAAACCACGGAAAACTACCGATCAGAGCAGCCGGCCGCTAGAAATCTTCTCCAGACAGCGACTGAATTCGACCTAGCTGAAAAGCTAACGTCGAAAATTCTACCACCGAGACGGCTCGAACCTAGGACCTCCCGGTCATTAGTCCCCATATGCTTCAGTCATTAGTCCCGCTAGTGTAGTCCATGTTTTTTTCTCGGGAGATGGAGGTGAACTTCCCCGCTGGATGGCGAGATCCGGGGCCGACCTACCGTCGGCTAGTGGGGTTTCCCCCTAAGCAGGACTCTCCCACCAGCGGGGCACCGCCCCAGCCGGGACAAGCTCTTAGCTCCCGACCGGTCTCCCGGGATATGTGGTAGTGTAGTGCATGTTAGTGTAAGTGTAGTGCATGTTAGTGTAAGTGTGTGTGTGTGTGTGTGTGTATGTGTGTGTGTAAGGGGAGAGGATAGGACAAGGAAGAGGAAGGACAGATTGCGCGCGGTCCATGGACCGTTTTGTAGGGTACTGCTCCGGCATTCGCCTGGTGGTGAGCGAACAAACCACAGAAAACTACCGATCACAGCTGCCGGCCGCTAGAATTCTCCTCCACACAGCGACTGAATTCGACCTAGCTGAAAAGCTAGTGTCGAAAATCCTGCCGCCGTGGGGAGTGGGAACCTAGGACCTCCCGGTAAGAGGCGCTGCAGTGACATCAGTTGATGCACTGAGCTACCGCTCCCGGTACTATAAACATCATCTCCACCCTGTCCCGCATGCTCTTCCTCGATTGCCGTTTAACCCACGTTGCTGTCCCTCCGCTTCTCGCCCGCTACGCCTTGCCCGCTCCTAATTCCGGCTGCAGATCTCGCAACAAGAGCCCGCCCTAAGGAGCTTAAATGAATTCTTAATGGAGCCTTATTCTTAGGACAGGCGCGGCGACGGTGGCGGCGCCAACGGGAAAGCGGCGGATTAACAACCACCTCGCACCCACTTCCCAATATCTCTCTCTCTCTCCTTTCCCCTCTCTCCCTCTCTCTCTGTCTTGTCCGCCTCCTCTTCCGTTTTCATCCCCTCTGGCACGTTCGTTCTCAGGAGGTGGGCATCTCGCCGCAGAATATACTCATTAAAATTCTCGACTAATTTTATTCTGCTCGCTTAGGTAATTAAAGTCAAACTACATTTTCGTTGGCCACGCCACATCCTTCCTGGCGTCAGGACCGGGTCGTCTTACTCGGTCGGGCGAACGGAGGCGGGACGGGGCGAGATGGGGCGGGGGCGGAGGCAACGAGCTGTCGCCAGCCCTCAGGGTACCCGACATGGCGATAAGTATCGCAGCAACTCAAACTCGCATCGAAGGGAAGTTTTGTTTGCTCGCCTCCACCCGATGAAGGGGCTGCAATGTAAAAGTATTTTTATTAACATCGTAATAGGATATTCCTTATTAAACTTACGATAATGTTCGGGAGTTTACAGAGGGATATGGCAAAAGTAATCCCTTTGTGTCAACACACACACACACACACACACACACACACACACACACACACACACATATATATATATATATATATATATATATATATATATATATATATATATATAAGGCAAGGATATTTCAAAACAAAACGATTGAAACACTTTTGTTTTGATATGTTAAATCGAATGATAAATCTGATATCCTTGCGTTTATAATTAACACGCGATAAAGTGATTAGGGGTGCTTATAGGGAAGATCGTTCTTTATTTGAAAATTTTCAGTTTTTTTTTCACATTTCTGAGTGCCTGAAATACAAACAACGTAATACAGCTATCGAAAATGTCTTTTATATCAGGGTAATAAAGGCCAATAATTAATATATATTACAGTCCATGACTTGTGGGCTTAGATTTAATTATATTTTGATTAGAACAGTACATTTGAGGTGCTCGGGAGTACCGCGATGTGACATTTTGTCGGGAACGTCATGTTCAATTTATTCCTCTCTCATTGGCAGATTAAAATAGCAACGGTTCATTTATTATGTCCATTGGTATTATTTCAGTGAATGCACATTGATTGCCTGAGATTCCATCCATTACGGAAAATACTTTCAAAAACGTGTTTCTGTTCGTGGGGTTTTCCAAATTTATTGATTTAATGTCTCAGTGACTCAAAAGTCTTTAGCGGGTATATTTCATCACACGATAATGTCTAAAACATTACACATATGGACTGATGAATTTAGTATTATAAGTATATAGTACTTTCAGTAATAATGCAAAACTAATTTGTTTAATTTTTTTTCAAATGGTTAGCTATTCAAAATCATATGTAGGCTAATCGCTTAGAAATTTCGTGCCCCACAGGCTGGCATCACACAAAACGCATCCGACCTCACGACACCTATAGTCACACACCGCTTTTGTCCGCAGTCCCTCCCACCACAGCATTTGGTTCGAATCCTGACGGCGGCAGGATATTTGACACTTGCTTTTCAGCCAGGTCGAATTCAGTCGCTGTCTGAAGGAGAATTCTTGTGTCCGCTTGCTCTGATCGGTAGTTTTCCGTGGTTTCTCCGACCAACTCCAGACGAATGCCGGAGAAGTTTCCTAACAAACGGGCCATGGACCGCGCGCGATTTTTTCTTTCCTATTCCTTATCGTATCCTGAACCCTTACACACACGCACTTACATTAACATGCACTACACAACCACATATTCCGGGAGACCGGTCGGGAGCTTAAAGCTTGTCCCGGCTGGGGCGGTGTCCCTCTGGTGGGAGAATCCTGGTTAGGGGGAAACCCCACTAGCCGACGCTAGGTGGCCGCCGGATCTCGCCATCCAGCGGGGGAAGATTACCGCCATCTCCCGAGAAAAAAAGAACTACAAAAACGGGTCTAATGACCAAAGTAGTTGACGCCCCCGCAAACTTGAAAAAATCAGTCAACTGACATTCCAAACACATCGTTGGCGCAAAACAGAGCTACTTGCGTTTGAAAACGAGAACTCCTGTTCCTTTATTTCGTGAAACAATCTATGTAAATGGGCGAGGCAGGTACCGGTCTTTCACAGGAGACACCTCGAACTTGCTCGGGAGCTTAGAGCTTGTCACGGCTGGGGGGGGGGGTCCTGCTGGTGGAGGGGAAATCCCTCTAGCCGACGGTAGATCGGCGCCGGATCTCGCCATCCAGTGAGGGAAGATCACCGCCGCCTCCCAAGTAAAAAATGCACTACACTTAAGGAACTAAGGACCTAAGCAGTTGACGCGCCCGGAATCACCAACCATCAAACCAATCCAACCACATCTCAAACCTCACCGTCAAGACAGCCACCAACGCCGCTCCAACCCCGCCGCCAATCCGGCCCCTAGCCGCCACCGGTCTCAAACCTGCCCTCGCCATCACTGTCGCCAACTTTATCGCCAATCCTGTCACCAATCCCGCCGCCAATCCTGACACCAACCTCACCACCAAATCTCATCCAACACCATTATTATTATTATTATTATTATTATTATTATTATTATTATTATTATTATTATTATTATTATTATTATTATTATTATTATTACTGCAAGTTTCATGACATACATACGCGTACATTTTTTTGTAAGTCAAGAAACGCAAAAGTAATATTGCTTCTAGCAGGCATGTTTTCAATAATTTATTCACAACTAATGTGAAAGTAAAAAATATGGTTTTTGTAAGAACTGTACTTATAAAGTATTGAAGAGTAACTAGGAAAAAACGAATTTCATAACTTTAATAGTAATTGAGAAATGTGCATTCCAAAATGGGATGAATTTATGACCGTCCGGGTTCTTATAAATCTCTCATTTTTGCGCGGGTTGTACACAATAACGGACAACAAAATATCAAAATATAGTATAATACATAAAGCATTGGACATTTTTCTGTTCATATGAGCTTGAGTGAAGCAAATCAGACAATTTTTAAAAATTGATTTTTGTTCGCATTTTTCGCCTTTCAAACCACCGTGCGCCATCCCCACTGTCAATACCCGCCGCCAACCCTGTCTCCAACCTCAAGGCCAAAACCCCAACACCGCCGCAAACCCAACCGCCACAGCCGCCGCCTACAGCGCTACCAATTCCGCCGCTATCACCACCGCCAACCCCGCCCGCAACTTCGTTCCCAACTCCGCGCTAACCTCGCCCCAAACCCACCTGCACTACCTAACTTCACCCTCAACCACGTCCCGATCCCGCCTCCAGTGTCACCTCCCAACCTCGCCGTCAACTCTACCCCAACCTACCGGGCTCAGTGCATCAACTGATGTCACTGCAGTGCCTGTGGCCGGGAGGTCCTAGGTTCCCACTCCCCACGGCGGCAGGATTTTCGACACTCGCTTTTCAGCTAGGTCGAATTCAGTCGCTGTCTGGAGGATAATTCTTGAGGCCGGCAGCTCTCATCGCTGGTTTTCCATGGTTTCTTTAATCTACACCAGGGAAATGCCGGAGCAATACCCTAAAAAACGTATCACGCACCGCGTGCGATCTTTCGTTCCTTTTCTTTGTTCTATCCTCACCCCTTTACAGACACACACACACACATACACTAACATGCACTACACTACAACACATACCGAGAGACCGGTCGGGAGCTTAGAGTTTGTCCCGGCTGGGGCGGTGCCCCACTGGTGGAAGAGTCCTGGCTGAGGAAACCCGCTAACCAACGGTAGGTCGGCGCCGGATCTCGCCATTCAGCAAAGGAATATCACCGCCACCTCCCGAGCCAAACACGCACTACACTTACGAGACTAATGACCTCGGTAGTTGACGCGCCCGGAATCACTAACAACCAACCAACCCTCCCCAACCCCGCTGCTAAACCTTCCATCAACCCCACCGCCAACAACCCCGCCTCCCTCTCTCACCCCAACCCGTCCACAAACCCTCCCTCCAACCTCCCATCCATCACCTTTCCCCCGTTGAACCACACTCTCCATGCACTGCATCGTTCGTCCTCCATCACAGCCTCCTCCACCTGTCGCTCACCGAACCACACCCACCACACCCTGCATTGTTCGTCCCCAGTCACAACCTCCTCCACCCCCGTTGAACCACACCCCCAGCACTGCATCGTTCATCCTCCATCACAACCTCCTCCACCTGTCCCTCACTGAACCACACCCACCACACCCTGCATTGTTCGTCCCCAGTCACAACCTCCTCCACCACTCCATCACCCCTCCAACACTGTGTGGGATGACAGTGGCAGCTCTCGCGCTCTCCCTTCCATTACCTGTCTCCCGTTGAACCACACCCACCACGCACTGCATCGTTCATCCTCCATCACAACCTCCTCCACCTGTCCCTCACTGAACCACACCCACCACACCCTGCATTGTTCGTCCCCAGTCACAACCTCCTCCACCACTCCATCACCCCTCCAACACTGTGTGGGATGACAGCGGCGGCTCTCGCGCGCCCTTCCATTACCTGTCTCCCGTTGAACCACACCCACCACGCACTGCGTCGTTCGTCGTCCATCCCAACCTCCTCCACCTGTCCTCACCGAACCACACCCACCACACCCTGCATTGTTCGTCCCCAGTCACAACCTCCTCCACCACTCCATCACCCCTCCAACACTGTGTGGGATGACAGTGGCAGCTCTCGCGCTCTCCCTTCCATTACCTGTCTCCCGTTGAACCACACCCACCACGCACTGCATCGTTCGTCGTCCATCCCAACCTCCTCCACCTGTCCCTCACCGAACCACACCCACCACACCCTGCATTGTTCGTCCCCAGTCACAACCTCCTCCACCACTCCATCACCCCTCCAACACTGTGTGGGATGACAGCGGCGGCTCTCGCGCTCTCCCTTCCATCACCTGTCCCTCACCGAACCACACCCACCACACCCTGCATTGTTCGTCCCCAGTCACAACCTCCTCCACCACTCCATCACCCCTCCAACACTGTGTGGGATGACAGCGGCGGCCCTCGCGCCGGGGTTTTTGGCGCGCGGGCGGCGGTCGAGGCCTTTGTAACCGGATGCGGGGGATCACCCGGCGCCGGTGCTCCATTACCCTGCAATTCGCCGCTGCGCAGCCCCCACGCGCACCTGACACCTTAACTCGCGAGGGGCAGCCGGCGCCGCGTGGCATGAAATTCAGCAAATATCGCCTGGATGCGCGGGAGGAGCGTTACCCGTGCTCTGTGCCGGCCGGGGGGTGGGGTGGATCATTGTTGCAGTTTTGTTTTACATTTCGTTGTCAAACTCCGGCATGGGGGACAGTCACCGCACACATATGCACAATGAATATCCTCTACGCTTTCACCTGTACGAGTTTTCTCTGTAGTGTTCACTGGAATTTACGTAAAGTCATTTGCGAAATATGTGTTGTAAGACTTTTAAATGGAAATGCGAGATTGGATAATTATGAATCTAGACCGTTACGCCGAATTTGATATCCATTTGGGTATTGCCCGAGTAATAGGATGTTAATTTACGGAAATCGTACACGGTTTTTTTCACTTTGTACATTTCAATGAACTGTAATTTTAGTTTATATCTGATTTTTTATCCTAAGAAGTGTGATAAATTGATGTTGATAAGGTTAGGAGAATGTGGTATATTATTAGAAAACTTCTGTTCCACTACTTCGTATTACGAAATTGATTTTAATTTAGTAAAGTATGACTATAGGTAGTCAATGAGAATGAATCTATCTTAACTGTTTCTCTAGAATCTGGAACCTGTTTTATTGAATAACTCTGTTTTACCTCTTTTCCCCAACAAAATGAGCCCCTATTTTTACAATGTAAGTAAGCTTTTGTCCTCGCCTTTAACTTAATAGAAAGAATTGTTTGCTCCTCCATTTTACGTGAGTCTGATTTCATGAATGACGAAGGTATTCATTAAGAGCCATGTTCTTGATTTCAAGACTTAAGCTTCTTCCGACGGAATACATGAGGGTTTCCTTTACCGCAAAACCCCTGTATCTTGTTACCGCAAGTCTGCACCCTTTTTGCTGTATTCTTAAGTATTTGTATTGTTAGTGTTTGAAGTGTCTCCTAGCTGCGTTATTTAAGTGTGAGAACTGCTGATTAAATGATATATAATGAAATAACCATGATCATTAAATTATTAAAATTTTAAATTACAATCGAGACTTTGTCCGCTCGAAGCTGGGTTCCGGTATGATATTTTTACTTTAAAAACAAATATTTACATAATGCTTATTAATGTTCACAAGGATCCCACTAGTGTACTTCACGCATTCAGCAGTTTAAAATTGACATATCTGATAATGACCCTCAGTGTGGAACTCAGTGTTCAGTCATTTCAAAGAATGATAAAAATCAGATATTTATATATAAGTTGAAATTCCAGATGACACTGGAAAAAACTGGCGAGGGGTGGACGGGAATGAAAACTATCTCGTGGATACAACCGAGGACGTGGGTGGGGGCGTGAGTGAGGGTGAGGGTGAGGGCGTAGGTAACGGGGAGAGGGCGAGGCGTGGGTGAGGTGTGGGCTATGGGTGGGTGAGGCGAACACTTATCAGGAATAATTTTTATACCGTAATTTATTAACGTATCTTCTTAACGATCAATAAAACAACACATTACGTTCAAAAACACGTACGCACTTCACCCAGATACCGGAAGAACATTAACGAATCTAACTTAACGGACATATTAAATGGTTAGGTAGCTAAACATTAATAAAACATTGACGTTCCAAATACACAGAACAATTTACAAAAATAAATTCACTATTCTCATTGAAAGAGTTATATGAGAGGGCGAGGCGCGGGCGAGGCGCGGGCGAGGCGCGGGCGAGGCGCGGGCGATGACGTAAGCTTTAACTAAGATGAAAGCGTGGGGGAAGCCTTAGGCGAGGGAATGAATAGGAGCAACGGCGAGAACAAGAGGGTGAGCAGAAGCGAGAGCGAGAGCAAACGCAATGGTGAGGTTGAAGAGTGGGAGTTAAGATGGAAAAGGGGGGATATGAACAAAAATGAGAACTCGTATAGATGAAAGAGCAGAGGCGAGGGCAAATTGAATGTGGCTATACCGGCGAGAACGGGAGAATAGTGGGCGGGGACTTTAGATAGTACTAGGGAAGCGTCAGAAGTGGAGGCGATTGCAAATGACAGAACGGTGACGCGAGCTTGGGGAAGGGCGGGGCAGCAGACTAGACCGAACCAGGTCGAGGGCGAAGAGTCAGAGTGGGGGGGGGGGGGGGGCGGGGGGGGGGGGGGGGGGGGGGGGGCGGTCGCGCGTAGCGAAAGGGGGCGGTGCCCCACGCTGACTTACGCGTCGCCGCGCCACCAGGTGTCGCTGTGTGCGCGGGCGCCAGGCACAGGCGCCAACTTTATCGCCCCGCGGGGCCTCCCTCCCTCACCGCCGCGCGGGCGTTACGGCCGCCCCGCCGCCCCGCCGCCCCGCCGCCCCGCCGCCCCGCCGCCCCCGCCGCCCGGTCTTTGGACTTCGGTGCCCCGACGCCCTCGCTGCTCGTGCCGCGCTCGCTTCATCGCGGAAGTGAATATCTCCCCCCCCCTACCGCCACTTGCCTAATGCACCGAATAGTCACAGCCCTCGCAGCCGACACTACTGTCAGTACACTCCACTTCCGTCTCTCCACGCTTCAAGTGTCTCTACTGCCCTATGATATGCCCAGTCTCGACCATTCCTCTGTCTGTTTTGCCGTGTCCTTTCGAACCTCTGACGCTCAACTTCCTTCCTCTTCCAAGTCGTATCAGCTCCCAATGCTTGTTCTTTTATCGCCTTCGGCTGCTCGTTCAGCGCTTCCGATGTCTTATAATTCTTCGTCACCTCCACCATTATTGCCTTTATCTTTGTCCTCAGCCTCATTCATCATCCGTCTGGCTATCATCGGTTCGCCACCACCGTTATCACAATCTCTGCTCCTTGTTTCTCCGCCTTATCTACATGCCGCCCCCCCTTTTCCCCTTCTGCTTTCATTCTCGCCAACTCTCCAACTTCCCACCAGTGCATGTTCCCTCACCGCCTCTACTAGCACTATCACCACACTTACGCCATCAGCAACCCCGCTTACTCCAACCTCTCCCCCCCCATTCACCTACACCGCTTTCACCAATCTCGCCCAACCAACACCGCCAACACCAGACCCGCCTTCACAACCCCGCCTATACCTATTCTATCTTTACCAACATTCAACAATTTGGCCTACACTAGTTCCACCTTTACCAGTTCTCTTTCAGCTGGGTCGAATTCAGTCGCTGTCTGGAGGAGAAGTCTAGGGGCCGGCTGCTCTGGTCGGTAGTTTTCCGTGGTTTCTCCGATCAACACCAGGCGAATGCTGGAGCAGTACCCTACCAAACGGGTCACGGACCGCGCGCGATCTTTCCTTCCTCTTTCTTATCCTATCCTCTCCACCTTACACACACACTCACACTAACATGCACTACACTACCACATATTCCGGGAGACCGGTCGGGAGCTTAGAGCTTGCCCCGACTGGGGCGGTGCCCCGCTGGTGGGAGAGTCCTGGTTAGGGGGAAACCCCACCAGCCGACGGTACGTCGGCGCCGGATCTCGCCATCCAGCGGGGGAAGATCACCGACATCTCCCGAGAAAAAAAGATGCACTACACAAACGGGAATAATGACCAAAGCCGTTGACGCGCCCGGAAACACGAAAAAATCAAACCAAAACAATTTACCAGTTCTACGTTCAGCATTTACGCTATCATGTCATCCGACTTGTCACTTCCGCATTCGTGACTCCCATCTCCCTTGTCTCCGAATCCACTTCTTTCCTTCCCGCCTTCCCGCCTTCCCACCTCTCTGCCGTACCCTCCGTTCTGCTTGACCTCCGCCTTCAACGGTGTTATCCTCTCCATTTCCAGCTCCAAATCCAACTCCTTCGTCTCCGCAGCCGGGACCCGCCATCCGTCGTCTGGCGGTCGCGGTCGAGGGCAAAGGGCCACCAGATGTATGTCCTCCCAGATATACGCCCCTCGTTTCTCCCAAACTCCGCCACCGTCTCGCCGCTTCTGTGCTATTCCTTACTTCCGTTGCCTACGTAGAGATGGCGGGGTCATTTCAAAACCAACAGCCATGTTGCGTTTTCTGATAAGTTCACCGGACGAGCTCTGTTGAAAAGTCCGTAATTTCATGAAATCGAAATACAAAATTTTGCTCTTATATAATTTGCGACCACTCCTCAAGAAAAATCTTACCAATGATATGACTTGCTGAAGTTCGTCTAATTGTGGGATTTTTATCCGTAGTTATTTTTCTGCTTATAAAATATCAGAGCATAGATACACTTGGCGTAGTACGAAGGACATTATAGTCATTAAAATAACATTAGACTCTCAATCAGATCCTCGGATTTCTAAAATAATTCGTAACTATTCTTTTCTTTCATCACTTATATTTTATCACGTGTATTTTATGAAATAGTAGAGTGAATTTATTGTATAGAAATTCCCATTGCCCGCCTGTACACAAAACAGATGTTTTCTAACACGAAGAAAAGAGTTAGCAGCCGCTAACCAGCAATAACAACTGCCAGAGAATGTTTTGTGAGTATATGAGAAATATGTAAATGTCCACGTGTAGTGATGACGCACCTGAAAATACTATGGCTTTTCGAGGTGTATGCATTACAAGCATGCAAACATAAATATTAATAAGTTTGTGTGAAATAATAGTTAACGTTTTTGAAACATTAATATGTGTTGGTAAATATTAAGAAACAAAGTCAAGAAAAAACACCCTCTCTCAACATAAGGTACGAGAAATAAGAAAACGAAACCGGTTCACTTGACTTCATGCAATTACTGACGTCACTGCAGTGCTTCTAACCGAGATTCCAAGGGTTCAAGTCTGGCTAGTTCAAGGATTTTCGACACTATCTACATATATAGGAATAATTCAACCGAATGGAGAAGCATTCTAGCGGGCGGCTCCTCTGATTGGTAGTTTTGCTTAGCTCCTCCAATCAACAGCACGCGAATACCGAAACAGTACACTGGCAAACGGGCTCCCGGTCGCGATCTTTTCTTCCTCTCCCTTGTCCTAAACTTACTCCTTACTTACAAGTATTTACACCTACGTACACTACACTTCCATGTATGACGTGAACATAGATTACGAGCTTGTCCAGGCTTGGGCGGTGCCTCGCTGATGGGAAATTCCACGTGAAGAAAACCCCGGCAGCCTACGTTTGTGTCGGAGCCGGATCTCACCATCGTCAGGATACGTTCATCAATATCTCTCTAGAAAAAACATGCACTACACTTGCGAGACGAATGACTTGGCAATTGACGCACCCGCGAACACGAAATAATTAATCGATCAGACAATAAGAAAATTAAGATACTTGTGGACCTTAGAGCCCTCCGTTATGCATAGGAGGCTTTAGAGATATTTTAAATGCCCCGCACAATTGTATATGGAAAGTGAATTTCAAATAATTATTTTAAAAAAGTATATTATTTAGTCCTTAAGAAATAGACGAGAAGTTTTCATGTTTCCAAATCTCCACGGTTTATTGCTTCTGCGGAGGTTTAGGTTTAAGAACGAAGCAAGGAAGAAAAAGGGGCAGCAGTTAATAGACAGTACAAGGATTGATGTATCGTTCGAGAAAGCAAATACGTTGGCGGATAGCCGAAAACCGTGCACGTTGTGTATCTGAAATCTTGTCATGGTCTAATTTATTATTATGATCATAATAGTGAAGATAGTGATCGATCATTTCATAGTTTATTTTGAACCTATTGTGAAAGCTGTCACAGCTGCCAACATCTTCTAAATATAACTTACTATGCCAGTCAACTACAATCCCTCTTTCAAATCAAAATACTTCTAAATATTCGTTGAGTATTATCATATCATTCATAATAATCACTATCTTACGTAATTAAGAGTAGATGTACGTAATTAACTCCTACTTTTTATCCTCTCACGGTGTATCTAAAGTACGCTTCAGAGTGCCAAGAATAGTTCCCTCATTCGTATTTCTCAGGATAAAGTTACTGAAAAGTTACTGTGTTGAACACGAGAGTACCCATTTACGACTCCACCAATTATATCTCAGAGACCGAGAAAGCGTAGGTTTGCGCCGATGTGCCTGCACAATTTTCACCGCAGCTGAGTAGTTGGTTCATACGATGCCATTGCATCGGTGCTTCTTAACGCTGACAGCTCTGATAGGTGGTTGTCGTTAATTCTTTCTATCAGTTGCCAATGGATAACTTAAACAACCGGTGCCAAAGAGTGCCGAGGAGACTTTCTCATCCTTCAAATCCCTTTCTTTGGGTTATTTGAAGAGCTCATTTCCCCTTGCTATATGGCATTTCCCTATCATTAACAATGACGTCTGAATTGCGCATACGCACATCTGAGGCCATTCACCGAATTGAGCATAGGTACAAAGCAAGAATCATTTCTTGCTTATACGTAGCATCGGAAAAATCAAGTTAATATCATAATCCTTCTAGAATTAACGATTTCCTATATTACATCCCATTCACTCACCTTAGAAAGACCGTTACGTTAGAAACACAATCCTCGTTGCCCTTTCAACTCCTTTATCACCTCCCCCTCCACTTTCCTCTCAACGGTCTACACGTCAGAGGCTTGCTCATCGTCAGTATCATCTGCCGCATCTTCATCCGCAACGAGGACCCCGCCTTCGCCGTAGCTCCATCCTCCGGACACCCGTGTTGATCCTCATGAACGACACTACCACCCCTGCTGGCTTCCCTTCCTCCTCTCCCCTCCTCCGCTACTGACCCAACCGCCCCCATCATCCCCACTGCAGCAGTCTCCGCCGCTCTGATCTCCCTACCGTCCCACCCCCCCTTTTTCTCGCCACTCCTTTGCCATCCTCGCCCCTATCGCCATCATCGTCACCTCCGCCGCTCACGCCATAATCTCGCCCTAGCCGCTCTCGACGCCCCTGCCGCCATCACGACCGATTACGACGCCCCCAAGACCCCCCCCCCCCTACCCTAGCCCCTCGTCCTCGCCCTCATTCCCATTACTCCCATCGATTCCATCGCCCCATCGTTCCCACAGCCCCATCGCCCCACCCTCTTCCCCACCCGTCTTCCCCTTTGCAGCCACCAACTCCATACTTTCCTCCAGAGCGCCCCCAACATTTTCTCCCTCCACCAGACGGCGCTTCCATCTCCGGCCTCTCCGGCCACTACCTCCACCGCGGCCGCCGCCGCCGCCGTCCTTTTGCGGTCTGCGTGGGCCTGGGGCGCTCTGCCCGTCCCGGAGTTGCGCGCCCACGGCGGCGGCGGCGGCGGCGGACGCGGTCAGGGCGACCCCGCCCCCTCGACCCTCCCCCCTCTTCATCGGTCGACCTGCGCCGTGGCCGTCCATCCTCCGCCCGCACGCGCCTCTCCTCGCCCCACTCCTCTTCGCACGTGCGCTGCGGAACGGAGGTTCGCCTTCAAGCGCACGATCGCCCTCCGACAACACAGGATAGGTTGATTGATTGATTGATTTTTTTCGTGTTTCCGGGCGCGTCAACTGCTTCGGTCATTAGTCCCGTTAGTGTAGTGCATGTTTTTTCTCGGGAGATGGCGGTGATCTTCCCCCGCTGGATGGTGAGATCCGGCGCCGACCTACCGTCGGCTAGTGGGGTTTCCCCCTAATCAGGACTCTCCCACCAACGGGGCACCACCCCAGCCGGGACAAGCTCGAAGCTCCCGACAGGTCTCATGTGTGGTCGTGTAATGCGTGTTAGAGTAAGTGTGTGTGTGTGTGTGTGTGTGTGTGTGTGTGTGTAAGGGACAAGTTAGGACAAGAAAGAGGAAGAAAATATGGCGGGGTGTGTTTGGCCCGTTTGTTAGGGTACAGGTCCGGAATTCGCTTGGTGTTGATCCGAGAACCCGCGGAAATATCTGCGTATGAATTTTTATTAAAGACCTCTCGTTTATTACAAATACGTACGTTATGAGTTATCTACACTTCCAGTTCAAAGCTTTTTCTACAAATGTTGGCATTTGCGGTCTATTTTCAGTTACGTAAACTAATTTTCCTAGAAATTGACGGGTAGTATGTTACGTAGCAGTGCTGCGCCCATACGTAATCTTCTTTCTTATCAACATTTTTAACTGCAGATGACTATTATGTCATGTGATGCGTGAAATTGACTTATCAAGCTATTCAATTCTAGATAAAAAAATGTACAACAAACAACTTCTTCCTTCAGCCTAAGTCAAAAGAATAAATGTTCAGTAAAAAGAAGCAGAGATAATATCGTTTACCTTTCAGTCACTTAAATAAGCTGGTATTTCGTGAAAATCTAATTTTTTACTGCTGCAAAAACAAATTTTTTGTTCTCTGATTAATTGATGGAGTAGAATGTCTCAGCATACAACTCAAAGTAATGTTAATCAATTATCTGGAATCATTTTTAAACCATAATTTATTAACTTACCTTTTTAAAGTGCATGAAACAACATTCACAATGCATTCGGAAACACACGCGCACGTCACTCAGAAACCAGAAGGAATTTAACTTACCTAATTATACAGACATAGAGAATTATTAGATACATAAACAATTATAATACATGGACATTCAAATACACAGAACACACAGAACAATTTGCAAAACTAAATTCACAGTTTTCATTGAAAGGGTTATCTGAGATTATAATTTTGAAAATGATTTATCCATTTAGTATCTGTATTAATTATTTCAAATGCGTGCAAAAAATGAATGGAAACAGTCAGCCTCCGGTCGAGTAAAAAGCGTCTCTGACGGTACCCAGAGACTTGATAACAATCCCAAAAGTTTTGATTTTGACTGAAAAGTGCAAATATTTGATTGTGTTATTCTGCCTTCTCGCAAACTGCGTGGACCAACTGAATGATTATAAGCAATCCTCTTTGTGACACTATTTGAGTCACTCAGCAGGTATGCTACTACGCAGAAACTTTTTTGATATTCTTGGCATGTACAGAACTGTTGTATTGTGTATTGAAATAAACTATACTATTTTATCTAAGTATTAGTAAATACGGTTTTTTCAAAATATTTCTTATTATGACGTTATACACGAGTATTTATATGATGTTCTTTAGTAGTGTGATGGCTACGTTTTGCAGAACCGTTTTGTTTGGTTTCGTTCTGCAGCATATTTACTCGTGCAAGCCATTAGTTTATTCTATTTCTATTACCTCACGTCAGAGGTTATGAACTTTTTCTGCATTGATGCACACATTTATTTGTTGATTTTGGGTACTGCTAGACTGAAAATCTGCCTTGTTATAATTCCATCTTTTTATGGACTTTCCCCAGCCATTAGTTTTTTTTTCCCAGTCGAGTTATGAAATTTTTCTGCATTGATGCACACATTTATTTGTTGGTTTTGGACTGCTAGACTAAAAATCTGCATTGTTATAATTCCATCTTTTTATGGACAAACCTTCTACATTCGTAGCTCTCTCAAGCCTGCATGGAATAGTGGTAGTTATAACTATTTTTGAAGGTTTTCAATGTTATAATTTCATATTGGTTTAATTTTAGATATGAGTTATTTATATACACCATTAGTAAAAGTGAACAAATACGAACATCAAACGTAGAATGCATTTTAAATTTGGTTGATAATTTTATGGTAGATATTAATTTCAAATGTTTGAACTTTCTCTCTCGTTCGCTCTACATTACAGTTAAATGTTGGATTATGGCGGTGAACTCAACTTAAAATCCCACCATCGACCTGTTTACAGCAAAATCCGAAACGGGAGTTATATTTTGGTATTAAAGTAGACTGAAATTAATGCGGACGCTTCATTTCAATTAACAACCACGGACGAATGCTCTTATTATTGAACGCTAGAGGGGCTCTCTGAAAGCACAACCCGCTACTCGCAAACCACTTGCCCATTGGTCCACGGTTGTCGAAATGAAAAATTACACTTGTGGGCAAGTGCATGAGAAGTGGATGCAGAAAAAAAACACCCATATCGAAAACAAATGAAAATTTCGTTTGATTTTTGGCAGGGGAAATGTGTATTGACTTCAGATCTGTTTATTCGTTTATTTTTTACCATCAAAACTAAAAAATGTATGCGACGCGTGGAGATGTAACGGAGAATCTAGGTATTTAAAGTACTAAGGATTAAAAAGAAATTTGAGCTTTCTACTCAAGCCGATGTTGTGATTTGTTTCTTTAAATGAAAGGTAGTGATCCCTAGATGCGTTATAACTTTCTCTTATCAATGCATTTTATTGTAAAAACACTAAATTTTTATGAGTGTCATAAAATTAATAGAAAGAATTTTTATCTGTTTGTTAGCGTAACTGCTTCGGTATTTGTTATTCGTTCGGTATTTGTTCGGTATTCGTTCGGTATTTGTAACTGCTTCGGTGATTGTTAGTGATTCCGGGCGCCCCAACTACTGAGGTCATTAGTCCCGTAAGTGTAGTTCATGTTCTTCATCGGGAAGTGGTGGTGGTCTTCCCCCACTGGATGGCAAGATCCGGCGCCGACTTACCGTTGACTGGCGGGGTTTTCCCCTGGTATCTCCCAGCTGGGCACCGCCCCAGCCGACAAGCAAGTTGGCAGCCAAACAAGTTCAAAGTCCCCGATCCGTCTCCCCGTATGTGTGGTAATGTAGTGCATGTGAGTGTGTTTGTGTAAGGGGAGAGGATAGGACAAGGAAGAGGTAGGAAGATCGCGCGCGGTCCGTGGCCCGTTTGTTAGGGTACTGCTCCGGCATGCGCCTGGTGTTGATCGGAGAAACCACGGAAAACTACCGATCAGAGCAGCCCGCCGCTAGAATTATCCTCCAGACAGCGACTGAATTCGACCTAGCTGAAAAGCTAGTGTCGAATATCGTGCCGCCGTCGGGACTCGAACCTAGGACCTCCCGGTCAGAGACACTGCAGTGACATCAGTTCATGCAGAGCTGCCGCTCGCGGTGATACGCGTGGTTAGCACGAAGACATTCTTTTCTCTTTTTTTTAATTTGTTGCGTCGTTGTTGACGCAACGCGTATCTTTACCTCTTGTTGGGCGTTGAGCGCATTCTTTGGAGTAATCCTCCGTTATTCATTAATTTACTTTCATTACCGTTACTCAGTAATTACTATACTAGTCAAGTCTCGTCACGTCGCAGTCAGTCAGTGCCTTTTATCCCTTCGGCCAGAGGCTCAACGCCGTTGGATCCCGAGGTTCCTAGCCGGTCACCCAACCAGGAACCCGCGAGTCTCGAATTCGCTTAACCTCATTGACTTCACGGAGCGCAATAAACGAATTTGGCTAGCGGCGCTATGCCGTTTTCTGGTCTTCCCAACCTTCCTATGGCGTATTCTGCTCTTCCCAACCTTCCTATGGCGTATTCTGCTCTTCCCAACCTTCCTATGGCGTATTCTGGTCTTCCCAACCTTCCTATGGCGTACTCTGCTCTTCCCAACCTGAGAAGTGCATTTCTGCATCGCTAACTAATGCACGTACAAGTACCTTGTACTCTCACAAGTCACAGAAGAAGCTTGCCTAAAACTGTGAAACAGATTGAGGAAATGGAAAAAAACTAAACGTACCTTTATTTATGATGATGAATACTAAGGGGTTCTCAGAATTCTATTAAAACATGTGGCCGATGGTAAACGTTCGATTGTGGAATCTGAGTAATACTTTTCTTCGAAATTTCATTGAGTGAACTAGTAAGAGTAAATTGGTGAATGAATGTGTAAAAATTACGAGAACCACTTGAAGTTCAACACGAACTATCATTGCTCAAATTTCGAGAAACAATGATACGATGGGTTAATATATTTAATAGGGCATACTTTCGTGCATATTTTTCAAGTTTTTACTTCATAAATTAAGCATATTTTATAAAATATTTGTGCATATAAATCCTGTCCCTACTTGTGTATTCTCCTCGCTGCATATTCTGATGGATTTTGTTGTCTAATTACACTTTTATTAGCAGACATAGGCCGGATTCAGTGCCGCTATCTTTTCGAAACTTTTGTGCAATTGTGCGTTACCATTGTTCATTAAATTTCAATCAAATTGTGATTATATGTGAAGAATACAAAAGTATTTTGCTCGTCCTATATGTAAAATACTACTGTCATCAATTTAATATTAAGTTAAAAACGAAATTTTCATTGATTACGTATTTATTTAAATGTTTAAATGTGTATGTCACCTTCGTATAATGTATGTATACTTTCCCATTTGTCTTGCTCTCTCCCCTTTAATTTTCTTATTTTGTCGTAAATATGCATTACTTCTGACTTCATGCCGCCTACAGTTTTGTTATATGAATTCAATTTTAAATTGAATGTACCGAACCAAATATCAATTATTTACTATTATTCATATGTAAGCGACTCCAATGCTATAACGTAAATATGAAATATTTACAATTATTTAGAACATTAAATTTCTTTTAATAAAACATATATTTTGAATATGATTTGATTTAAACGTTTGGTTTCAACTTTTGTAATGAATTGCAATATAAAAAAACTGATTTCATATAGAAAACTGCGTCAGAAACAATAGAAGAATAGTCGCTTCTTAATTCTAATTTTATATACTCTTAGATATAACGTTTTTCATTTTCTCATGTAATCATATACTATGCTAATAAAAGAGCATTTTAGAAATTATTAGCTCATTAATAGTAGCAGAAGTTGTTATTGAACGATTTAAAATAGATATCACATTTTGTTTTCCATTTGCGAAACTAGTTTCAAACGAGCTATTGTCAAATATTTAGACGAGACAAATGCACAAATATTTAGCCTTAATTATGTGCAATTCCATTAACATTTTTTGGCATAATGTAGTTTATTTTCGATGACAATATTTCGGAATTTCTCTGTGATTCATTGGGGGTAATTACATATTAATGCCTCTTCGTCGGCGAGTTGGAAGCGGCGGCAAGCATATTTTCATTAGTGGAGAGGAGAATTTTTTTTTCGTGCATGGCATTAGCAGACCGATTTTGGCACATATCAGTACACTGGACAATGCCCGACAATCACATTAAAATTTCACCCAATTTTCATCGGAATGCGGCAGCGTCGAGGTCTACTCGCCGCAGAGGGCGTTGGCGGTGAAACCGGGAGAAGGGGAGGGGGAGGGCATGAGAGGAGGAAATTCGCAGTGCGTAGGAGTGAGGTATACCAGTATTCATGCATATGGATATGCTACTAATATTACTGTTCCCCATCTTTTCTCATGAGGACCTTGAGTAACTTTTCATTAATAGAACTTGAATATCATAATGCTAAACGTATTAAAAATTTTTATTCGTCCTGTAGGTATAGTGCATGTCTTTTTATCAGGCTGTTGGGGTGATCTTGTCCCGCTGAATGGCGAGAACCAACGCCGACCTACCGTCGGCTAGCGGGGTTTCCTCAACCAGGCATCTCCCATCAGCGGGGTACCGCCCCAGCCCAGATAAGCTCTAAGCTCCAGACCGGTTCCGCTGTAAGTTCCGGTAAAGTTGTGGTAATTAGTGCATCTGTGTGTCCCGCCATGCAAAGTGTGTGTGTAAGGGGTGAGTTAGAACAGGGACGAGGAAGGAAAGATCGCATGTGATCCGTGGCCTGTGTGTTAGGGTACTGCTTCGGCATTCGCATGGTGTTGATGGAAGAAACCACGGAAAAATACCGATCAGAGCAGCCGGCCTCCAGAATTTTGCTCCAGAGAGCTACTCAGTTCCACCTAGCTATGAAGCTTGTGTCGTCCCTTCGGGACTCGAAGCTAGGATTCCCTGATTACAAGCACTGCAGTGAGATCAGTTAATGCACTGAGCCACCTCTCGGGGTCCGCATCAAACAGTTTTTATCCCCTTACTTGGATTACATACAGTGAGTTATCAAAAATCTTAACAGCGAGAACTTAATTATTTGGAACCATTCTCGATGCGAGTATTTCATAATTTCTTCGGTGGAAGCTTAGAGTATTTCCTGGATGAGGCAGTGCTCAGCTAGAGGAAATCTCCCGCAAGCTCTGTCTTGAAGCAAGCTGTCTTGATTTGCGTCGCTGTTGACGCAACACGTTTCTAAACCCTTGTTGGGCGTAGAGCGCTTTTTGTTGGAGAAATCCTCCGTTCCCAAGTAATTACTTTCCCATTTACTTCCCAACTCCCAAGTCCCATTTACTTTACTGTTGTTGTGTAATTACTGTGTTTGTCGAGTCTCGTCACGTCGGAGTCAGTCAGTGCCTTTCATCCCTTCGGCCAAGGGCTCGACGCCGTTAGATCCCGGGGTTCCTGGCCGGTCACCCAACCAGGAACCTACGAGTCTCGGATTCCCTTAACCTTCGTGACTTCACGGAGCGTAGTAAACGAATTCGGCTAGCGCTGCCGGCTGATATGTACTGTATTTGATGATACAGCGGAGGATCCAGGTCGTTCCACGGTCAGCTCCAGGTCATTCATCATACTAACAGGTCTAATGACCATAGTATTGAACGTGCCCGGAAACATCAATTAACTATCGAACGTAAAGTCCACGGCTTACGTTTAAGCCGTGATTGGAAAGTCATGTGGATGAGAGCTACTTGGCTGTTCTAGGCATTGGTGCCAACGTTCCGGCCGTCATTCTGAGATCTTTGTCAGGGCGCAATTCTGGGGGATTTCGCATTTCCCCCTGAGGAAGATCGCAGAATGGCGGCCGAAACGTTGGCACATGCTTCCCAGATAGTCAAGTTACTACTGAATCCGGCCGCGGAAGCCAGTGCCCTCACATGGTTGATCCCGGGACCGTGCCGAACGTTTGGTGTTTAACTTAAGTTAGTATTTTCCGTCTGTCGGAATACAATTCGTAAGTTAATTGTTTTGATATATGTTTGCTCTGGTCACTTTTGTATCGAAACAACTCTCTGTAGAATCGGCCTCAAACCGTATACTCTCTTCTCTTCCTATACTCGGTCTCTCACATCGCCGGGTACAAATATTTAAACACTGAATTGAATATAAACAATCAAAAATAAAGTAATGAGAATAAAAAAACCTTATACAAACAATCTCATTAAATTATAGTGCATTTCTACATTAAATTTCAATTTTTATTTAAATATTATTTTGATCAGGGTACTGTGTATATATAGGAACATTTATTTTATTTCGAATAAGCCAGTAAGATATTATCAAAAGTAATAATTTTGGTTTTTCAAATTGATCATACCACAATTCTTTCTCATCAGTCCTTTTTGCATGAAGTAATCAATAAGACAGGATAACGCCTAACTGTCTTGCACTGGGATTGATTTGCTTGTGATCACCGAACGTTAAGGAAGTTGTATGCGAAATCTGGGAGAGTGTATTACGATTATTCCTTATTACGCTCTTCATTTAGATTTTAATCTGAGTTCAGAGCTACTTTACAAGGCATCAGAGTTGTACTTGAGGCAATACTCATTGCAGCTATCAGAGACAACCTTTTAGCCAATCGTGGAGGCCAATGCACGGTTCATTGTTGGGTGAGAAAATCTTCCAGAATCACAGGCTGTGCGAAACGAAAAAAAAAGAAGTATAATAAACAATATGAAATTTCAGAGAAAGTAAGAGATCTTTATTTGTGCTGAAATAATAATGTTTTGATTACAGAAACATATTACCCACCTCAGTAACCACATCATACTTGACCTTATAAGCAAAACTCCGATTTCGAGGGCGGCTTCATTTATTCGTCCACTCAGCCAGGCTGCCCTTCGGTTAAAGGTATCTCAAAATTGCGTGAGTCTAGTCTGAAATCCCGACCATCATGCCCTCGAAATGCCTCGCAGCCCGTGGGCGATCCACTTGAGATCGCCCACCTCGGCCCTCGTTCACCGAAAATGCCTACGCGCATGCGCGTCGGACTGCATGCAACGACGAATTGACTGATTGATTGATTGATTAGTGATTCCGGGCGCAAGGTCATTCCGTAAGTGTAGTTTATGTATTTTTCCTCGGAAGGTGGCGATGGTCTTTCCCCGGTGAATGGCGAGATCCGGCGCCGACCTACCGTCGGCTAGCTGGGTTTTCCCCAACCACGTATCTCCCACCAACGGGGTACCGCCATAGCTGTGACAAGCTCTAAACTCCCGACCGCTCTCCTGGCATGTGTGTTAGTGTAGTGAATGTTGGTGTACGTGTGGTAAGTAAGAGGTGAGGATAGGACAAGGAAGAGGAAGAAAAGCTTGCTGTCCGTGGCCCGTTTGTTCGGGTAATACTCCAGCGTTCCTCTGATTCATGGACGCAGTATGGGGCACCATCGCCAAATAATGAGAATACTTGGGGATCATACGTGTCACACACCAACATGACGTCAGTTTTAAAGAAAAAAATTGAAGCTTGTTTTTTTCCAATAATATTTCTATTTTCGTTTTGTAGGTTATCAAAGAAAATCTAAATGTCAGTGTTATTGCAAATTAGTTTTTAGGAAATGAATATTTTACCAAATATTCCGACTACCTCAACAAATACAGAAATCTTCAAAGACCAGATTCTTCGTTTGGCTCAGTGAGATAATGAAGAGTACTGTTATGAAAGTTATTCGCATACTTCATTGTGACTTATCTATGAATAAAGAACAGGCTTTTTAAAATCATCCTCGAGATGCAAAAATTCGAGATTCCGATGTGAAAATTTGATCCGTACAGAAGAAACACATTGATAGTACTACTGCCGTTACAATAAAAGACGAGAGACCATCTGCTAGAAAATAACGATTAAGTGAACGAGGATAAAACATTTTGAAAGTGAGGGAATAAATATTATGTTTCCCAAAATTCTAAATGATAGCTATCTAAATGAGCATGGAAATTTTGCGAAGAGAATATTGAAACAGTCAGTATTGTAAGAAATGAATTTTATCAGACTAAGAAACTAGAATGTAATTATTTAAGTTAATTATTATAATTTATATTTTCAATTCAAAATGATTATCTTATTTTTAATATTTTGATTAGCGGGCATTAAATTGTAAAGTATTCTTTGATTACGTTTTCTACGCCGAAAATAACACAACAGATTTTAAGTATGACAATCTTTTTTGGAAAAATAATATACTTTACTACAGGAAAATGCATTATTATTGCGAATTGAGATATTGTATTTAAATGGAAGGATAGTTTTTTTCGACCTTGCCCCACAACGTCAACACATCCGGGCACCAACAGAGATGGCTCCGGTCAATCGCTATTGCCGCTGCAACGTCTCTGATCGATAGTCCGACAGTGGCGGATTTTTGGCATGAGTTAGTTAGCTAGATGTAGTTCAAACACTGTTCAGAAGAAAAATCTACCAGTCAATTGCTGTCATCGATGGCTTTCCGATATCTTCGATTCCAGAGGCATTCGATACCAGGCTAATCTTGGAATGGTACCGTAACGAAGGTAGCCAAGAGCGCCCTTTCGATTATTCCACATCCTGTCCTCCTCCTTTCCCCCTTTCCTCCCTCTCCCACTCTCTCTCTCTTTTTCCCTCTCTCTTTTTTTCTCTCTCTCAAACACACACAATACACTACTACACACCTTTTACACGCAGTACACTACTGCATACATCGATACACCTATCTTTAACTTAAAGAATGTTCCGGTGAATTCCGCCGAGGGAGTTACTTACGTGAGAAACCTCGCAAGCAGACGTGAAGGTCAGCACCGGCTCTCACCTTCCAGCAAGTGAGGAGGAAGTCCACCTCCCGGCCATAACATGGACTAAACTCCAGGGACAATTGTTCATTTGTATTTGGCACGCCCGGGTACACTCACTCACTCACACAAATTCACCCACTCACTCATTCACTCACCCTCTCACCCACCGACCCACTCACCCACTCACTCACCCACTCACTCACCCACTCACTCACCCTCTCACCCATCGACCCACTCACCCACTCACTCACTCACCCACTCACTCACCCACTCACTCACCCACTCACTCACCCACTCACTCACCCACTCACTCACCAACTCACTCACCCACTCACTCACGCACTCCCTCACCCACTCACTCACCCACTCACTCACTCACCCACTCACTCACCCACTCACTCACCCACTCACTCACTCACTCACTCACTCACTCACTCACTCACTCACTCACCCACTCACTCACTCACTCACTCACTCACTCACTCACTCACTCACTCACTCACTCACTCACTCACTCACTCACTCACTCACTCATCACTCAACAGAGCGGTGGCCCTCGTGACCGCGTGCCTCGGCCACGCGGCCCTCACGGCCTCTCGAACGCACGCCCGGCCGCCCTGCGCCGCGCGCGGTTTTATTGCGGGGCCGCGCCGCGCCGCCGTCCGGACGGCAGAGCCTGCGCGTGACGGGCGCGCTGCGGGCGGGGGCGGGGGCGGGGCGCGGGGCGCTTCGGAGTTTTCGGCGGGTGAAAACGATGCCCCGTCGCGCGCTGATGATGTGGACTCTCTCTGGAATTAGCCGAGTGTTTCAATTCATTAGAGGGCGAAATTTCAATACGTCCGCGGCTCCGCAACGTGAGTGTGTGTGTGAGAGAAAGAGAGGGAACGAGAGGTGAGGGGGCGAGATGCGGGCGCAAAATGTGGATGAGAGTTTCTCTGCAGGAGGTGGGGGACCGGGCCCTTTGATATTCGCCAGGAGCGCCCCGCCCCCTGCTTCTGCGTTTCGCGCGCTCCGATCCCACCGTGCTTCGAAACGGTCCGTCCGTCCAACCCCCGCTGCAGCCACCGCCTCACTTTACCTGACCCGTTGCGGTCTCCTCCCCCAACTCCGGCTGGCCTCCGGCCCGTCTCCGCTCCGCCTCCGACCACGCCCCCCGCCCTAGCCCCCCGCGTCGATCTCGATCCGTCCTTCTGTCCCGTCCTGTCCCGTCCTGTCCCGTCTCTGTCCCGTCCTGTCTCCGCTCCTGTCCCGTCTCTGTCCGTCTTGCCGTCTCTGTCCTGTCTCCTGTCTCTGTCCGTCTCTGTCTCTGTTCTGTCTCTGTCTCTGTCCTGTCCTCTGTCCCTGTCTCTTCTGTCCTGTCTCCTGTCCTGTCCTTGTCTCCTGTCCTCTGTCCTTGTCCCTGTCTCCTGTCCCTTGTCCTGTCCTGTCCCTGTCCTGTCCCTGTCCCTGTCCTCGTCTCTGTCTCTGTCTCTCGTCTCTGTCCCTTGTCCCTGTCCCCTTGTCCCTTGTCTCCTTGTCTCTTGTCTCTGTCCCTGTCTCCTGTCTCTGTCCTGTCTCTGTCTCTGTCCCTGTCTGTCTGCGTCCTGTCGCTGTCCTGTCGCCTGTCCGTCCTGTCCCTGTCCCTGTCCCGTCCCTGTCTCCCGTCCTGTCCCTGTCCCGTCCCTGTCCCTGTCCCTGTCCCTGTCCCGTCCCCTGTCCCTGTCCCTGTCCCTGTCCCTGTCCCGTCCTCTCGTCCCGTCCCCGTCCCTGTCCCTGTCCCTCGTCCCTGTCCCGTCCCCGTCCCCGTCTCCGTCTCCGTCTCTGTCTCTGTCTCCGTCCCCGTTGCCGTCTCTGACTCCTCCTTCGCCTTCGCATCCGGCACATCTCCGCCCCCACGCCCCCCTCCTCGTCTCCGTCCCCATCTCTGCATTTGCATCGTCACCGTTCCCTCTCCACCCCTGTACATCCCGTCCCCCCTTGTCGTCCTGCTTCCGTCCTCTACGCCTGCCGCTCCCCAACTCTCCCCACCCCGCCCCGCCCGTGCCCTGCGGCTGCTGCAAGCAATCCGAAAGTTTTGAGGAGCCTGGAGAGCCGCCTGGCAGTGAGAGGGCTGTTGTTCGCGGCTGTAGTTTCGCAGTTGTTTCGCTGCTTTCGTTCCCTGGCGGCTACTGCCCCGGAGAGCGCAGGGTGGGGAGGCCGATGGGTGGGGGTGCAGGCTTGGGCAGATGGGAGAAAAATAGAGTTGTGGGGTTTGAGTGGCTGATGAGTGATGGAGACAGACACTGGGGCAGTGGTGGAGGGGGGTGGAGGTGGAGAAGGTGCAACATGATAAATTGGAGAAAAATGGGGAAGAAGAGACAGACGAGTATGGGGCAATAGAAATATGGAAACTGAGTAGCTCTAATGGTAGAAAAAGTGATTTGGGGCAGTGAGAAGAAATGTGAAGAGAAATGGGGCTGAGAATTTCGCGAGACAGAAATATAAAAACTGAGGCCGCGATTCTGATATGATAGTTTTATTAATAAGTCATCCGAGAGTATGAAACAAAATCAACAAATGTCTATGATACAAATTTTCCAAAAGTCTCATTTCCTTTTGGGAAAGAACATTTAAATTTCATGCTACGAGAATATATTACAAATATTCTTTAAATATTATATTATGTGTAACCCTTCAAAAATGACGAAAAGAAAACAAATTCCGTAATAATAATTCATTGTAAAGATTATTAACACATAATGAAATTTCTTTAATACTAAATTTTTAATATTCGACATTTTCCCGTTATTTCTCGCATCATAGATTTGCTGTATTTAGAAAATTCTATTTCCATGACAATCGAACCCTAACCGTAAGCTCATTCAACTTGGGAAACCAAATTGCGTGCCCCGAAAGCTGCCAAATTGTACCGAACCTCTATAATTGCCAAATCTCCATCGTTTTTAGTAACTCGGTTTGATATTAATGTTTTATTAATTATAGGATGGGTCATCAAATCCCAAAAATCTGTTTTGACATCGCATTTACCATTAGTAGTAATATGCAGGAAAAGCAGTTTATCTCTTGCTCTAGTTGTTAAAACTTACGATATAATCTCTGAATCGCAGTAAATTATGTTATAATATGAAGCTATCTTATTCATTGGCTAACTGGATCTTTTGTACCACCAAGTTCATTGTAAGAATCAACTTTATATTCTGTGCCTTTTATTTATTTTAATAACTTTGATACATGGTAGGCAGACCATGATATGATCATAGGTATGGCTTGATACAAATGAATATCAACCGTTCAGCGTATTGTGGGTCGCTTTTTCCTTGTTCGTAGGGCCATGCTTATCCTCCGATTAGGGAAGATCAACCCGGCAGGGCTCTCTTTTTGAGACTTTCCCGAAGACAGAGACTTATTGATGGACGACGACCATCAGGGACTACGACTGGTGGTACAGATGGCAGCAAAAGAAATTACAGACGTTTCCTCTTCACGCTGCCGTCTAATTTATTAATACGTCAATGATTCCAAGCACAATAAGTCTTAATATGCAGCAGATGTCTGTTCCAAATTATATTCACGCGAGTTTGCACGAATTCCTCAAAAATAAGCAATTTAAAAAAATTGCTAGTCGGGAAGTAAGCACAACAACATAGTTTGTTGAAATGGAAACTTGTGTTTTCAATTGGGTGCTGTTAATTCTGAACGCACTTAGCATTTATTTATTTATTTCGCAAACTAGGTTGATTAGGTGGGTGGGGTGACCAATTTGCCACTCGACCCTAAGATAATGAGTGACGACAGGATGGTATGTGCCAGAAAATGCGTATCAAGCGTTAGGTACTACTCGGGCATGAGCGTGACGGGGACCGAAGAAAATCACTGACAAAGCCCTTAGGAACAGCCGGTCTTTGCAATTGTCACTCAGCTATTTAGCAAGTGTCAAAAATCCTATAATTTTGGTACCTGAAATTAGGACTTCCTATCTCACATAACTTCATTTAATAAACTCATACTACACATGTTAACGCGCACAATTTAGAATATTTATTTTTGTCGTCTGACACTAAACCTCGTACTAGATCCTAGATTACTAAATCCAGTAAAATATTATTTATTTCATTACTTTACAATTCTAATGTTACATCAAACAAGTGACTCAGTAGAGCGACATGTGATAATGGTGAGCAAATGTACAACTGTTAATATTTGTGTCGTAGAGCCCTTATGGGTAGTGTTTTAGTAAATGGAGAGTAAATTGTACTTCTAAATCCCACCTTTTCGTAAAATTTGTAAATCTTGTTCACACTTACTAAATTCTCGCCATCTTTTACTTTTTTGTTTTACATTTGATTGGTTTGGTTTGTTTTTTTCGTGCTTCCGGGCGCGTCAACTGCTTTGGTCATTAGTCCCGTTAGTGTGGTGCATGTTTTTTCTCGGGAGATGGCGGTGATCTTTCCCCGCTGGATGACGAGATCCGGCGCCGACCTACCGTCGGCTAGTGGGGTTTCCCCCTCACCAGGACTCTCCCACCAGCGGGGCACCGCCCAAGCCGGGACAAGCTCTAAGCTCCCGACCGGTCTCCCGGAATATAAGGTAGTGTAGTGCATGTTAGTGTAAGTGTGTGTGTAAGGGGGAGAGGATAGGACAAGGAAGAGGAAGGACAGATCGCGCTCGGTCCGTGGCCTGTTTGGTAGGGTGCTGCTCCGGCATTCGCCTGGTGTTGATCGGAGAAACCACGGAAAACTACCGATCAGAGCAGCCGGCCGCTAGAATTCTCCTCCAGACAGCGACTCAATTCGTCCTAGCTGAAAATCTAGTGTCGAAAATACTGCCGCCGTGGGGAGTGGGAACTTAGGATCTCCCGGTCAGAGGTGCAGGAGTGACATCAGTTGATGCTACCGTTCCCGGTTTTACACTTGAAATCTTGACTCAAGGGGAGGAATCACAAGTACTAAGCCGTTAGACGTTCGTTTTTCTCGGCCCAGTGGATGTTTTTCATGACGTTGAGGTGAATGAAAATCGCACTTCCCTGCCATCTACCAGATTTTGGGTTTAGTGTAACGCTGGATGAAATCGCCTCGTGAAGGACTTTTAATCACTGCCTGAGTTTCAAACACACATCCTTCAGCTCATTGCCTCTAACAAGTACTCTTATGTTTTCTACCCACTGCGCAAAATACTGTGGAGTTTGAAACCGGCGCGCGACCTGCTTCAGATGGCCATCACTTTGTGTCCCCAGCTCGTGTGGGAGGCCATGAAGTGGATGGGACCCGGTTAAACGTCGTTTGGTCGGCAATTTAAGTAGCGAGCTGCGAGTGATACACAACCTACATTAGGGAGACCGAAAAATAAAACAAACGTGAAAAATATATAAACGCATCTCGATCAGGTTTTTCGTCCAGTTTCCTGATCCATTGAGCAAATGCTTGTCCCCTTGGCCCCTTGTTTTGCTTCTGAACATAAATGTAACTTCATTTTCTGTGCACGTCTTCTAGAATTCAGTGGGAAATACAATTATTCAAATTATCGTTTCCATGTTGTCGCGGCAGGAAGTAATAAGAGCCAAAATTTATTGCTTATTTATCCTTGAAAGTAGATTTATTACATGGGAGTTTTTTGTTGTTTTTTTTCTCCCTTTCAAAATTCAAAATTTATTGCTTGTTTATCCTTGAAAATAGATTTTATTACATGGGAGTTTTTTGTTTTTTTTTCTCCCTTTCAAAAATTCAAAATTTAAGTAGTATATGACTTAGTGTAGGGATCACAGAATTTTGAAAATGTGCACACAATTCACTTTTCGCCATAGCACGTCATATGCAGTTTTAAACTGTTTTTTTACGTAAAATAAAATAAATAAATAAATATATGTGTGTTTTTCTCAAACACAGTGTTTAGTTATACATATTCATTAATACATTTGATTTTTCCAAAATAGCACACATGTAAGTTTTTCAAATAGCTCTGTCGTCAATAATAATTACTTTAAGAGCGTTTACCATAATTTTATGCGTTTGTGAGCACCAATATTTAAAATAGTAAGTTTTGAATTTTCTCTGAATCTAAAGACAATCGTCTGTAAATCAACAAAATGCAAAATTTCAAAAACGTTCAAATGACATTTTCTCGAAAATATCCCTAATTTTTCCACAAGAAAAAAAACCTCTTCAGTGATATTATAAAAGTCTCTATTCAATGAAACAAGGAGGTGCCAACAAGTTGAAAAAAATAAAAAAATTAAACATTTTTAATAAAATATTAAGAAAAGAAAACTGAACCAATGTGTTCACTCAAGCGAACTAAGCAATTATTAAATTCCACAACCTTTAATTGTTATTTAATTTTTAGAAAATTGTTCGTCAATGAGTGCGAGATCTAAAGATAAAACTTACGAAAGAAAAAATAAGAGAGTGAGTTAATAAAACTCTTCAAAATATATGAAATCACACTATAAAAAAGAAAATCAAATGTAACCAATTGTTTTTGAACTAGAAAATCTTATGACTAGTAGTCTCTGGTCAACTGCGAAAGTTGGAGGCATGTAAATTTCAACGTATCACTTGAAATGGGAGTACATCGTCTCCTATATTATTTCAGTAGTATACATACTTTTGCGGCTCTTACACGCAACCGATATTTATTAATGAGGTCTCTAAAGAAAGAGAATTTCTTGGAGACGGGACGTATTGCACTTCGACTTTAAAAATATGAAGGATTTGTTTAAACCTCGCACCTAACTATTCATGCCAAATGCAACCCGCAACACTGTCATCCATATCATTAAATAACTCGTAAACGAAGAGGCCTTAAAATGAAAATTTTGGGGTCGGAGACCTCAAAGAAACGTTCCTCATACCATAATCTTATTAGATTCTTCTTTAGCATTGTATTACGTTTTCGCTGGTTCGACGCTTCTCGATTCTACCCCATCTGTTCAGAGCGTGTAGAATCTGAAACTGTAAGAGAAATTAAACTAATTAATATTACTTGATATTCTACGCAACTGAATTACACGGGTGTGCCTCTCTGTTCAGTAATTACGTTAAATAATGTATTGACTACGTTAAATAGTTTGTATTGACAAGGTTGTATTTTATTATCAATTATAGAAAGGAGACAAATAGAACAAGAGACGGAGGATAACAGGATCTTGGTAAAAAAGATATATTACAGGTTCAATATGAAAGTGGAAAAATTGGGAAGACGGTGGAGTGTATCATGCGAGAAATCTCGCATGGGTGCGCTAGTAGAAATTGAAATTCTAAACACGTAGTTCGTAAATGTGCTACAGTAAGTCATTTCACATCACAACTCATGGTGTAGAATGTAAAGTAGGCTACACTCAAATAGTTAACATGCATTATTGACACCGTCAAGTTGCAGATGGAACAATTATTTCCTTCCAAAAAAATGTACATGAAATCAATTCATTGTTTATTTCAAAACGATCAATACGAAAGTAGAATCTTTCAGTTCATATTTATAATGTAATGTTGATAATATATACACAACTTCGGCATCACAGCAATGGCTTTGTTAAGTTGAATACTTAAGGAATACAAAAGGAAATCAGGGAAAAAAGTGAGGCAATCAATGGACAACGAATTAACATCCTGACGATATGTATTTACGAGAATATGTACATGATACGTAAATTACTAAATCCGGTTAAGAAGAAGGAAAATTAACATCAATACGAAGAAATTATATGTAAAGGGTTATAAAAAAACAATAATTTTTTCCTAAAACATTATATTGATAAATACGTTAGTCATATTACGGGTTGTTCAGTTAAAGTGATTCCAAAGAGAATAAAGGGCCATAAATTTATTCTTTACTTATTAATCATAGTTGGGTTTTATGTTTTTTTAAATATATTTTACTTTATTATTTTTAGTACATACGTAGAATTCTGTAATTTTAATTCCCGTATTATCGCTTCATTTACAAATATAAAATCTGTCATATGCTTATTGGAATGCATTTTATTTTTATTCTCGTTTAATTCTGGTCATATAATCTCCTGTTGTACTAAGAAAAGGAAAATTTTCTCTTGCTTCCTCGGCCGTACTCTTCCCCATTTATCCGCACAAAATTTCTAGTTGTTTTGCCTGTTTAGGGTTTTACGGAGGCTTTACTTTTAAATTTAATATATTAAAATTTGTGGTTGTATGTTATAAAATTACAATTTAACTTCCTTCCCACCACTGATTATATCTATTAGGTTTAATTTTCTATGTTTATCTGTAAGTTAAATTACTAGCAGAATCCAGCAGACGTTGTCCTGCTCTCTCTCTCTCTTTCTCTCTGTCTCTCTCCCTCTTTTTCCACCTCTCGCCTTTTCTCTTCCTCTCTTTTACCCCGCCTTCTCTTTTCTTTTCTCCTTTTATATATTTCTCCGCTCTCTCTCTCTCTCTCTCTCTCTTCCCTTTTCCCTTCCCATTTTCCCCCTTTTTTTCTTTTTAACTTTCTTTTCCAGTCTCCTTTTCACTTTTTTCTTTCGTTTTACCCTCTCTCTTTCCCCCTTTCTCTCCTTTTCCCTTCCTCTTTCTCTCTTTTCTGTCCCTTCTCTCTCCATCCTGTGCTGCTGGCTCCTCCTAATCGCCTCGGCCTCGTTCCACGTCACATGGCAACGCTCAGCAGTAACGAAGCTAGGTTCTCATGATTGGGAATTGCATTTAACTGAAGCGCCATCGTATGCTGCCGTGCCTTCTAGTAGAGTTACAAAAGACGAACAGCATAAAAATCTCAGTGAAAACAAAGAGTAACTTGGAGTGCCAACTGTCATGGAGATCGGTCACAGGGCCACCTCCCTATGCTTACTCGGTGATCCTACCGCAGCTGGCCTCTGGCGGAATATATTAGGAACCTGACTCTTAGCGACAGGTGAAAAATAAAGATCGTGGTGCATCTACCAGCATATTATTTAAATTATTTATTTTCCGTATTTGTGTTGTCTTAATCTTTACCAAACTTCGCAAGGACACTGTATCATGTTCTGAAGAGGATCCTGTAAATATTTCGTATCTATTCATACATTCTTTTTTGTGGAATCGATGTCGATTACATGTCGTTGAATTCACTTTTATTAGAATAGATTTTCTATTTGCAGTATATTCAATCGCCATTTTCTTCTCTTCTCTTTGTATACATTCTATATATTACACAAATTTCTTCTTTTAATTCCACTTCCAGCTTATCCCGTACTTCTGCACAGTATATACATACTATATTTTTACTTTTTTCTTAACTACTTTCCTTTAAGGTTGCACTCTCATTGGTAAATTTTCTATTTTTGCTAACATCTCTCCATTAATGATGTAAATGATAAAGGTCTGTGAATTGATCCTCTGCCACCCTAATCCACTTACGTTTTTTTTAATTAATTACAATTAAATATTTACGTCTTCAATATTTGTGATATTTCCATTGCCTAACCTGGATGCGTTTTCATTCATGTTATTGATAGTTTTTCATTTCTCCCACCCTCCATTTCCCATTTCTGCCATTATGCACGCTTTGTATAAAGTTTTCTTCACGTTTGCTCAGAGCAAGTTTGCAAGTTTGCTGAGAATATCTGATCAAGATTATAGGATATTTCGTTTTATCCCCTCCCTTGCTCCTGGGATCAGTTTTATCTATTTGGCATGGTATATATTAAAAGCAAGTATACTTTTATTTTCCTTAGATCTTTGGTTATATTTGTTGTTATTCGTAAATCATAAAACGACGATCTCTTCGTGAAATGTTATTTCTCTGACTGGAAAAAATAACAGATTTTTCAAGCATTTTTTCTAGAATAAAATATTTCGTCTCACAAAAAGTATTCATACATGAGCTATTAAAAAGTATACGTCTTGTTTTACGTATATATTCGTGTTCGTACTGTTCTATACCGCACTTGCAATTCATGTAATTGTAATATTTCCATATTTACTTACAAAGAGAAGATAAAATAATCCAGAAACATGAACATTACGTTCATTGTTACGTTTTTGTATCCTAGAAAAGGTCAGAAATATTTGTCTCGTGGTGAATGGAGGAAGTCGGCAAGAAGGCCCCTGCCAAGATTCTAGGATATTATATACCACGCATGCCTCGCTGGCTTTTAGGCGGCAATACAGCCCATTCGCGGCTTGGAAAAACGAACGCGGAGAGAGCAAGCGCAGTCTGTAGAGACGGAAAAAGAAGCGAAGCGGAACTGCGTCCTCCTCTATTAAGCTTCACAATATTAACCCTCGGAAGCAGCATAGAGAGAGGGATATTAAAAGTTAAGCTGCAGTAGGAGTTATTGGTCTAGCGCCTGGGAGGGGTTAGTTTCTAGTCTGGGTCCCCAAGCGGCTAAAAAACTACATCTGAAACTAGAGAGAGCTGCAAAGGGTCCCCGAATCAATGTTGAATCAGGACTGTGCGAAGACGTTCCCGACTGTGTTGATAGAAAATTCATGACCGCGCATTGGAAGAATTTCAGACTGCACCGTCAAGAGACAAATGAAACAAATGGTGAACTTTTATTATACGCGTCTGATTAACGACGTGTGGTTTGTAGCTTCGATTTTTATCAAATATCGAAGAATACACAGGATCAATATACAAGAAAAGCCTGTGACGAAAACACTAGTGTCATCGCCAGCATAGAAGTGAATTTTGAAGCATATGTTTTAGCAGGAAATTCAAACATCATTATAAAAAACATTAAACTTATATTCTTAATTACTTCAACTTCAGAAAGCTTTGTCTGTTCGAACTGACAGAGTGAATTCAAAAATAAGACAACCAGCCATTACTTTTTAAAGTTATGTAATAATTATGATGGACATGAAAATTACATCTTGGCGTACTAAACGTATATTCATATTTAATCATATTACCTACAAAATAAATCTCATAAGAATATCATGCGTTTTATAGCGAAAAGCTCACACTACTGTCTGTTGAACTTTAGTAAATTATTTATCATTTTAACTATGCACAGACATAAAATCTTTTTTCGAATTTATCTCACAATAAATTTCTTTCCAATATACTTAAGTTCATTCAAAATTTTTTCAAAATTAGATTCAATCATATGTACTGTAATAATAATAATAAATAATAATAATAATAATAATAATAATAATAATAATAATAATATATTCTCTAAATCAAAACAATAAATTTACATTTCTTTAAAAATTTAAAAATTGTAAGAGCTGAACATAAATTAATTTTTTAAACTTTACTTATAATAAAGGAAAATACCATATTCTCACCTTGTAACATAAGAATATTGTCTATGGAATAAAATGTAAAAGCCAGTTGTGTCGGTGTTTTTACATAGAAACAACTAAAACAAATCTCAGTATCAGAATGAAAGAACTCATGAAGAACCTTAAGTTATACAGTGATAAACACAATATCATCCACACAGATTCTTGAATCTGGTCACAACGATTCTTTAACCTGGTATCAAAGTTTCAGACAGGGAAAATAATTTCTTCAGAAGGATAATCTCATAAATTTTCTTTATTAAATAGGATATTTTGCACCATTAAGATTTAAGTTCCTTGCAGTGGCCACTTACGGTTGAACGCAAGTCGCAAGAGTGACAGAATTTGCAATGAGTTGTCTGAACCAACTTCTGTGTAGAATTGATTTAGCTACGTCTCTCTCTCTCTCTCTCTCTCTCTCTCTCTCTCTCTCTCTCTCTCTCTCTCTCTCACACACACACACACACACACACACACTCTCTCTCTCTCTATATATATATATATATATATATATATATATATATATATATATATATATATATATATATTACATATTCAAATGTATATTTGAATACGTAAAAAAGCCAACCGAATGGAATGATAGACAATGATGGTGGAATGATAGAGGGTCAAAATCTGCAAGGAAGCCTAGACATAAGATATTAACAAACCATGGGAAAGTCTATGCCATTCTGTAGTACTACTTAGGAACGGGTTGATAGTTGTCCAGTAAATGAGATGTCTTTCTCCAAACATACGAATGAGACAATTATTCTCTGTTACAAACCTGCAAACAATAAACTATCGCCCAGGCGATCCTCAAATATTGGTGGGTCGAAAACGTGCATTTCCAGCATTTGTGTAAATACAAAATATCGTAATTGGTTTGTTTTTCGGGTATTGTACTCGTATTTTACAATTACAAGCTCGTTTAGGCTTGTTTGTCCGTATTACCTGTGTTGTCGGGCACTTTCTCTGCCTTTCATTCGCGTTGGCAATCGATGGACGAGCAATGCCCGGCAGTTGTTTCTGATTTCCTGCCTGTTGTTTGTCTTGAAAATTCCGAATGATTTGTCACGCAAATACACCCCGGTGTGCGTTCGAATTGTATGAATGTGTGAAGAGTCACGTATATTATAGAGAATTGTGTGTTTGTGACTTGATGACTGGCTTTGTTTCGTCTAAATTACGCGGAGATATGAAAATATGATATTCATTTAAAATAATCGCTCAGAGGTTACATGTTCGTTAGAAGGGAATTGATCAAACAAAATCTAAGATGATTGTTACAGTATTTGAGTTCGTATTAAAGTAACAGTATTCTCTCTAATTTCAAATGTAATGAAAAACTATAATTACATTTTTGTTTATAGCAATGAAACTGAAATTGAAAACGAGTAATGTTTATTTATCAATAATTGATTTTTCAATCGGATAATGACATCTAGTCGACAATAATTTCCTACTAGTTTTATATTTTTAGTATTTTGAATATGTTAAAAATAGTTTCAGAAATTATAAGTAAATAAATTCAAAGTAAATAACATAGGCCAATATATAATTATAATGAATATTTCTCACTTTTCAACATAGATATTTACAACAGATAAAACTATTGCAAAATAGTTTTGAAACACAATTATTTGTAGCAATAATAAAGCATTAGCTCTAAAACAAAAATTATCTAGTACCTGCATAGTTTATTGGATAGTACAATACACTGTGTATTGTAATATCCAATGGCACTCAGTAACATACTTGCTCAGCAACTCCATAGAGAAATACGTTCGGGCGACTAGCTTGCAAAGAAATAACAATACATTTTATTACATTTTATCATTTACCATTTTCATTTTAATAAAACCAAAAAAATATATTTTAGTCAAATATTTTGATCATATTTCTCTAAGACAACTCTAAGAATTGGTTTGCGTCAAAGATTGTCTCCATCAAAGGAACGACAATATTCTTCCTAGTTTTTTCTGTCTAGTTCAGTAAACAACACTATAATTGAAACATCTCTATTCAAGAGAGATACAAGATTAAATTATTGTCACTCGTTCATGTCGTCACATAACTTCACCCGTTTTATTACGCAAAACTCGTGTTTTTCTTTTACATGTACGTCACTACCGTATCAATACAAAACTTCCAATAAAAGACGAAGACTTGTTATAAATGAAATGAGAATCGCAGTCATATCTGAAGTAGTTTCTCCCAAACTCAAAACATCAAAGTTAGTTTTAGTTTATCGCAGCTTGCAGCATTTATACTTTGAAGTTACTACATACTACTGAAACAACGTATGTTTCTCTCAAAGAACACATCATAACAAAAATGACCACAAACGATAACGACTTTTCCCTCAAGCGAACAGTATTGCTTCGCCTGAAGTACTTGCATGTTATAACGCATCAGATGGAACTTTCAACGTCTCCATTACTTGTGCCACACGGTACTGGTGCGACATCTTCCTTCGACATCCACACCAAAGCGGCCCCTTTGCCGCCCTCCCCCGGCCCTGCCTCTGCACCTCGGGCAGACCTCGTCCCCCCTCCACAAGCCTACACTTAACTCGCGCTCACCCTCCCCCTATTCAGTGCCACCCCACCATCCCGCCTCACCATACTCCGCCCCGCCACGATCCCCACATCCACCCCCTTGCCTTTGTCACGGGCTCCGACCCTGCCCAAACCCTCGCATCGCTCACACCCCCCCTCCCGGTTACATCCGATATGCTCCCAGCCTCGCCTCCCATTCCCCCCGGCCCTTTCCCCTCTCCCCGGTTTGTCAACCCATCCCCCCAACTTTGTTCCCGCTCCACCCCTACCCGTCCTTTCCTCGCCCTTCCCCCCGCAATTCTACCCCCCACTTCACTTCGCCCCTCCCACTTTTCCCCGCTACTACCCATAGTCCGTCCATTCCTCGTCCCCGCTCCATCCCATACCTCCACTTCACCTTCCTGCCCGGCAGTTCTACGCACCGTCACCCCGCCCTCCCCGACCCACTTTTGTCCGCTCCCACCGTTAGTCCGTCCGTTCCTCATCCCTCTGCACTCTCCCATACCTTCACTTCACCTTCCCGCCTGGCATTTCTTCGCCCCCCGCTTCCACCCCTATCCGTCCGTTCTTCGTGCCCGCACTCTCCCATGCCTTCACTTCACCTTCCGCCTCGCACTTCCACGCCCCGGCACCCCGCCCCTCCCCGACCCACTTTTTCCCGCCTCCACCCCTAGTCCGTCCGTTCCTCGTTCCCGCACCTTCCCTTGCCTTCACTTCACCTTCCCGCCTCGCACTTCCACGCCCCGGCACCCCGCCCTCCCGACCCACTTTTCCGTTTCCACCCTAGTCCGTCCGTTCTTCGTGCCGCACCTCCCATGCCTTCACTTCACCTTCCCGCCTCGCACTTCACGCCCCGGCACCCCGCCCTCCCGACCCACTTTTCCCGCCTCCACCCCTAGTCCGTCCGTTCCTCGTTCCCGCACCTTCCTTGCCTTCACTTCACCTTCCCGCCTCGCACTTCCACGCCCGGCACCCCGCCCTCCCGACCCACTTTTTCCCGTTTCCACCCTAGTCCGTCCGTTCTTCGTGCCGCACCCTCCCATGCCTTCACTTCACCTTCCCGCCTCGCACTTCCACGCCCCGGCACCCCCCTCCCGACCCACTTTTCCCGCCTCCACCCCTAGTCCGTCCGTTCCTCGTTCCCGCACCTTCCCTTGCCTTCACTTCACCTTCCCGCCTCGCACTTCCCCCTCCCCCCTAGTCCGTCCGTTCCTCGTTCCCGCACCTTCCCTTGCCTTCACTTCACCTTCCCGCCTCGCACTACCCCGCGCCGCTCCGCCTCGTTGGACGAACCGGTCCCGCTTTCTTATCGGCTCGTCACTGACGTCAGATAATTTATTTTCCTCAGGAGGACCAACTTGCGCGGACAAAAAGGACTTCCCATCCCCTGGCACCTCTCTGTCCCCTGCCTCTGTCACGTATCGGACGGTCCGGTCTCTCGCCCTCAGATACGCCCGACAGGTGAAAGAACGAACCAACAGAACGGGTCCACGCCGGAGCGAACGGGTCTTCCCGCTCGTGTTCGCCTCCGGCAGCAGTGAGATGAATTTCTTTTTTCGCATTTCAGAGGAACTTGAGAAACATCTAAAGATAACTCCAAAAAATGATAAAGACTTTTCTGGAAAGAAACACTCTCAGTTTCCGTTGAAGTACGTGTGCAGTGTATAAAGAACGCATTTCCAGACGTGTCCATTTCTTCAACATTGTTTTTAGCAATTTCACAGAAGAGGGCAATATTTTTAACGGGTATTTAGTAAGTTTCTTTCTGCTCAGAAAACATTTCCATCAAATAGCAAATTTTCATCTTCGAAAAATGTTACAATATACTCGTACGTATTTTCAGATGAAGTCTCTTGAAAATCAATGTGGGAGATTCTTATAAAATCAAATATTGCGATACATTGAACCCATCAGTTAAGAGGGAAACAGTTAAGAAGGAAACAATATTTGTAACGTTTTTATTTTTTACTTAAAAATATTGTAGACTATGTTCGGAACCCCACAATGATAATGTAGATTGATTTAATGTCATTAGTATCGCAAAACACAATAGGTTTTCATGAAATTGGTTTTAATACATGATAAAAATTGGTAAACTGTGAAAGTTAAAGCATCTACCGTCTTCCTACTTGTTCTGAAACTCTTTCAGTATAATATCAACCATCGCACAGTTCACAACATATTTTGACGACGAAAGTACTACTGTGATCCATGTGACCATTCCAATTTCGTTTGGACTTACGAGTATACAATGATACGGGAGGAGATTTATGTTTTTAGACGATTTGAAGAAAACGTTCGAGGGAGCTCCCGAAGTGTGGCAACTGTCAGTGCATGAAGTAAAAGTTTCTATGCAAATATAATGAATCATGAGACGGTCTATGATACGTAAATACCGCAGATTGTAGTGAACGGTGTGTCAAATATTGCTGAGGGAAGGTAGACATCTTTTAAAGTTAGTCTTAGTTTTTTTACATATTGTACGAAATCTGCACAATCACATTCAACCACAGTTACAATTCTACCCTAGCTACAATACAAGGTGAGTCACATAACTTTAGCACCTCCTGCAGTTTTTGATCGGTTGAAGTTATTGCAATGTTATTTCCTCGTACGTGCGTGAGAAAATAGGGCAAACTGATACATGTTTTTAATTCTATTTTTTCACATGTATTTTAAAAGATATTGAGGTAATTTTAAAAAAACTATACATTTTTAGTCTATCACGGAAGTGCAGAATTTTTTTTTTATTCTCTGAGGGTTGCGGGAACACTGCGTGACCTTGTGTGGTACACTGTTAACCGTTCAAAATATATTTTAATCACGTGGAAAACGAGTGGAAAAAAATCAAAATTACTCTAAAAATGCTTATTTAACATGTAACTACATGTTTATCATTGGATTCGTCTTTTTACGCTCGTCATGATAGACTAAAAAAACATACAGTTCCATTTATAAAAACGTAACCTCTATATATCGCTAAACGCAAGTGATAAAATAGAAATGAATACATGTATCAATTAGCCTCAATCTCTCATGCACTTCCGTGAAAATTGTATTGCAGTAACGTTCAAAAGCTGCGGAAGGTGCTAAAGATACGTGACTCACCTGTAGAGTATATTTTTATTAACGCTTTTAGGCAATGTATGCAATGTCTGAGATAAATTGATTGCGAAATGATGTGTTAATGTTGGAATAAAATGTAGACGAAATCTGCCGAGAGTCCTCTGTTCCTCACACTTTCCACAAGGATAGAGTGGAATCTGAACCCCTGTGCCGAGAAGGGAAAGCAAAATATGTGAGCTCTACATCTCGGGTCACACTATAGGCCAACAGAGTGATAATTAAGTGGGAATTGAAGAATGAAATTGGTAAAGCCGGGTGATCAACGCGTCGATACACCAGGTAGGTGAAAGAAAGAAGAAGCGAACGGGTCCACAGGGATGTGACCCGGTCTTCTTTCCCGGGATCGCTTCTGGCGGAGACACGGTGCAGGCGAGATGAAATTCTTTCGCGTCTCGATGCCTTTCTCCCCGTTCCTTGGCCTAGGGGTGACCGATTTGGGAGGTCGCGGGCTGTATATGGCTAGCACACGCAGAGAATAAGGGAAACTTCCGAAACGCAAGTGATTTTGTTAGAAAGAGAGCAACATCTAGCTGGATATTTGCAACGTATAACAACTGAGATTATAGCGCGACATACGGTGATGGCAAAGCCATGGAAAGTCGGGTCTCTTAATAAATATGTTGACAAAGATGACTTCCATCATTCCATACAACTTATAACAAACCAATATCAGATTTAGAATTGGCAATGCCTCTTCATGGGGGCTTTGATAAACTATTAGACTTTTATAAAAATTAACCCTTTGATAAACTAGTAGACTTTTTAAAGTTATGTAACGGACCCATTATTCTTGTGTGACTCACTCCAGTTCTGAAGACACATTGAGGACAAAACTAAAGAATTCTTTAGGTTTTATTTATGAGTCCATGACAGAAATGAACAAGGAAGAGTAAATCTTGTTTTCCTTAAGATAATTTAAAGGAGAATTTGTTGAAGCATTGGAAAATAAACTTGCATATAACGTGCGTGTTCTAGGAAGAGAGAAGTTAAAAAACGAGCAAGATATATACATTTTATTTAAGTCATTGCATAAACGAAGAAATACATTTACAGACGTTAAACATTACATTCGAATCATTCACAAGAAACACCAGTAACAACTTTTTAATCTTAGTATGATGTAATGCGTATTTGTCCGGTATCGTGGTTAATAACTGTTTTGAACATCAGCGCAAATGTATCCAGAGTTGACTCAACTATTTTCATGATTTTTATTGGATTGCCTGAAAATTTCCCGAGAGCAAGTCAATCACGGACACGCGAACATACACTTTTACATTACTGTCTTATTTCGTGAACATAGAATTCTTATGTTGCTAATATTTCCGAAAGACTGATGGTTCTCTGTGGCTTGATTTCCAAAATATTATAGACTACTTACATTGTTTTGCCGGTATTATTACATAAAACACTCAAATTTTCATGTTATCAAAATACTTTGGAAAGGTGTTGTAAAGATAATTCAATAGAGAAGACACGCCAAGAAAATTTTATAACGGGGCACTGTACATTGTAAGGAATATATTAAATTAGTTGGTAAAGGAAGTTATTTTGAAATTGACAAGAGTTGATGAGAAGAAATTCCCATAGAATGACATAGAAGTATAATTTTTTAAAGTGTTTTTAACTGTAACCGAAAAATATTTCTTTCTCTGTGAAATTTTATTCTACATTTCTGGCGATCGTGTCCAACGTTTCGCATGGGAGTGAATTATATTTTCAGTTATTTACCAGCTTACGTCTTGTAACTCAAATTCCTTTTACTTTCAGAATCATTCTAATCAGCTGTATCCATTTGGGAGAGACGATATACAATAAAATTAAAAATTTAATGCAGTTGCCCATATTATGCAATCTGTGAGGATCTACAGATTTTTTACTGGAAAACTCTAATCACACTGCAATATTATACTAACAAATGCAATATGGCAGTATGCTCACAAATATGTGATTGGAAGATGCAATCTCACAGAGTTTTTAACGAGGTTTCCGAAGTACCAAATATAGAACAAACAGAATTTTTATGTTGGAAAATATCATATACCATGACTCGACTCGAATGGAATATAAAATGATCCTCTGAATCTCGTCTTTTCAAAAATTCATATGATGAGTGATTTTCTTGGTAAGTGATGATGAATATATAATATTAATGATGATGGAGCATTCACGGAATGAGAAGCAAGGAAAACGGAGGGGACCATGAGAAAATCTATCTAGAAACAGTTTTGTTCCTCACAAGTTCTACACGGATTAACGGAGATTTAAACCAAGTTTTCCGAGGTAGAAGGGTGAAACCGCACCCACTGACCGCACATTCTCCTCCTAAGTAAGTCGATGGGTCAAAGGGTGTATGTTGGTCACCACTGACTCTCAAACGCGTCACAGCCTCTCATTCCTTCCCCCCCTCCCCGCAGGCGGCTTCTGCTCCTCTCGTGCCAATATCTACATTTTTGGTCTCCTCGGCAGCGCGGTGCGGCGCGACCCTCTTTTGTCTGCACGGGCCCTGGAGCACTCCGCGCCCTTTTGTCTTGGGCTTCGATGTCCACTTCTCGCCGCCGGCAAAGCGCGGCAGGGGGTGCAGCAGGACGCGGAGGGACGCGGCGGAGGGCGGCAAGGCACGGCGAGGCGCGGCGAGGCGCGGCGAGGCACGGCGAGGCGCGGCGGGGCGCGGCGAGGCACGGCGAGGCGCGGCGAGGCGCGGCGAGGCACGGCGAGGCGCGGCGGGGCGCGGCGGGCGCGGCGGGGCGCGGCGGGCGCGGCGGGACGCGGCGGGACGCGGCGGGACGCGGCGGACGCGGCGGACGCGGCGGACGCGGCGGACGCGGCGCGGCGGGTCGGGGCGTGGCAAGGTGGGGCGGGACGGACGGGCGATTCAAGGCGGGTCGGCAGGGCGGGGCGTGGTTGGACGCGACGCGGCGGGATGGGGCGTGGTGGGACGGGGCGCGTTGGGACGGGGCGCGGTGGGACGGGGTGCGGCAAGGCGGGGCGTGGTGGGACGGGCGCGGCGGGACGGGGCGTGGTGGGACGGGGCGCGGTGGGACGGGTGCGGCAAGGCGGGGTCGGCAGGGCGGGGCGTGGTGGGACGGGGCGCGGCGGGACGGGGCGCGGTGGGACGGGGCGCGGTGGGACGGGGCGCGGTGGGACGGGGTCGGCAGGGCGGGGCGTGGTGGGACGGGGCGCGGCGGACGGGGCGTGGTGGGACGGGGCGCGGTGGGACGGGTGCGGCAAGGCGGGGCCGGCAGGGCGGGCGCGTGGTGGGACGGGGCGCGGCGGACGGGGCGCGGTGGGACGGGGTGCGGCAAGGCGGGGCGTGGTGGGACGGGCGCGGCGGACGGGGCGTGGTGGGAAGGGGCGCGGTGGGACGAGGTGCGGCAAGGCGGGGTCGGCAGGGCGGGGCGTGGTGGGACGGGGCGCGGCGGACGGGGCGTGGTGGGACGGAGCGCGGTGGGACGCGGCGCGGCGGGTCGGTGCGCGGCAAGGCGGGGCTCGGCGGGACAGGACGCGGCCAGGCGGGGCGCGGCGGGACGGGACGCGGCAATACGGGGCTCGGAAGGGAGGGCGCGACAGGGCGGGGGGCGGCGGACGGACGGGACGGGACGGGGCGCGGCGGGTCGGGGCGCGGCAAGGCGGGGCTCGACAGGGCGGGGCGTAGTGGGACGGGGCGCGGCGAGACGGGACACGGCAGTGGGCGGCAGGGGGGCGCGGCAGGGCGGGGCGCGGCGGGTCGGTGCGCGGCGCGGCACGCCACGCCACGAGATAGAAGGGACTGATCTTGGCAGGAGAGAGAACAGTCCTCGAGGTGTACGAACCGAGAGAGGTGGCTCAGGGCATCAATTGATGTAACTGCAGTGCCTCCGACTGGAAAGTATAAGGTTCGAGTGCCGACGATGGCAGGATTTTTTATACTAACTGAGAGCAGTCACTACATCTCTCCCACTGTCTGGAAGAGAATTCTAGCAGCCGGCTTCTCTGATCTGTAGTTTTCCGTGGTTTCTCCGATCAGTACCAGGTAAATGCCGGAACAGTTCCCTAACATAACGGGCCTCGGACCGCGCGCAATTTTTCCCTCTTTCTCCTTGTCCTATCCTCATCCCATATTTACATACACTCACACTCACATGGACTACACTAATCCACATGACGGGAGACTGGTCCAGAGCTGAGAGCTTGTCCCAACTGGGGCGGTGCTCTTCTGTTGGGAGATACTGGAAAAACTCGATAGCTGGCCTAGCCAAGAATTTCTGTACTTATGTGTGTTCAAAACAACAGATGACTAGGTAAATGTCTCTATTAGCATAGAGAGCTATGTGAAAGCGTTGTTTAGCTACCCCCGTGCGAGATGAATTTAACCCGTTCCAAGCAGTGCTCATACACCAAAATAACCGTCATTTATGGGATAAATACCCGAGAGTGTCACAGGGAATTAGTGAAAGCTGTCGAAAGTGCCTTTCCATACCGGACAGTTGCGAGATGGACAGAGGAGGTTTTGAGATTTTGAGCTGTTTGATAATTTGATTAAATGTTATTGTCACCTGCATAGCCCACAGAGGGAACAATGATAGCCTCAAAAATGTGCCGTTTCTTCGCAACGTCTAAACGGTATCAAACAGCACATCGACGACCGTAATATATCACAGATATGGACACTGAAGAATCAGAGAATGATGATGGCGAAGAGTCTGAAACAAATGACAATAGAACTCCACTGTCTTTCAGTCTGTATAATGATCTGAATGGTTGGAGTATTAATGATATTATTATAAATGCTGCCCAGTTAGTTGCATGTCATGCGTCCGACTACGACTTGCAACACCAGACTGATCATAACCCTGCTAGAGAAGAGGAAAGTGTGCTATCAACGCCTCGTGAACATCCTAGTAATGCCACAATTGTTGAAATTCCAGATAACGATAATTGCACTGACAATAATGATAGTTGTCAGCAATCTCAAATGAATTTAAGAGCAAATGGTAAGTCAATTCCTTTATGAGCAAAATAATACCTTATTTTAGAAAAAAGACTTCCAACTTACTAAATATTCTTTGATGTAGGAATAACACAACATAACTCTTCACTTGAAGAAAGTATTTTTCTCGTAAAGCGAATATTTAAACTTAGAACAATATGATGATTTTTAACAATTATTATGCTGAAAGAAATTTGAAATTGCAAATTCGAACTAACTGAGAATTAAAATATTTCTAGAAATAGTAGCTTTACAAATAGTAGTTAAGACTGAAAATATATGTTAGAAAAAAATTAGAAAGTAAAGATCATGAAAAGAAACCGGCAAAATGCTAACCCATTGAAATCCACATGTTACATGCAAATGAGTATCAATAACTTACTGGTGCTTGGACCAGATTCCACCATTATAAGGAAAAGGCTCGATCGCTGAAGATTGATAGATTGATTAGTTATTCCGCGCGCGTCAACTTCTAAGGCCATTAGTCCCGTAAGTGTATTGCATGTTTTATCGTGGGAGACGCTATTATCTTCCCCCGCCGAAAGGCGAGATCCGCCGCCGACGGATTGACGTCGGCTTGCAGGGTTCTCCCAATCAGGTATCTCCCACCAGCAAGGCACCGCCGCAGCCGCGACAAACTCTAAGCCCCTATCGATCTCTCGACTGGTGTGGTAGGGTAGTGCATGTAAGCATATGTGTGTGTATGCTTGGGATGAGGATAGGACAAGGAAGAGGAAGAAAATTCGCGCGCGGTCTGTGGTCCGTTCGTTGAGGGTATTGCTCCGGCATTCTCCTGGTGTTGATAGGAGAAACTACGACAAAATACCTATCAGAGCAGCCGGCCACTAGAATACTCCTACAGGCAACAATTGTATTTGGCGTATCTATGTAGCTAGTGTCAAAAATCCTGCCACCATTGGGACTCGAACCTTAGAACAACCCGTATCTTAAGATCATCCGATCAGAGACACTGCAGCTACATCAGTTGATGCCCTGAGCCACCTTCCGGTCGCTGAAGAGAGCTGTTATGAATCCCTCAGGTTCTGGGTAGAGACAGCCAGTTGACAGCTTTTGCAGCGAGGAAGCAGGCTGCAGGCTTGCAGGCTTTTGCAGCGGAAGCTTTTTGGATGACTAGTCAGTTTTCCATGCACTGTCTATTGTTGTTAATTTTTCAGATACGGATTCTTCTATCGTATGTGTATACTTCATCCTTGTTATTATTAAGGAGTATTTATAAGGGTTTTTTGCTAGAGAAAACCACTATGTTGAGAGTGAATCTTCTTGGAAAGTCTCAGTTGTAATTTGGACAATAGCCATATTTTCCGAGCTCATCAATATTTTCACTATCGCTTTCGCCGTCATTCTACTAAGTGTTTGCCTGATTTTTTTAGCATACACCGTAGCATCGTTGGAACATTTTGCAACAGACTGTGCGGATCAGAACCAAATGCCTTCTGATATAATCTTCTATAATAATTATTGTCAACGTTGAATACTATTAAACTGCATCCAGGTAAAATATACATTTTGTATCCCACGCTAAGGTGAAAAGTTTTCTTAAGCAAAAAAGAAAAAAAAAATCCCTACAACTGTATATAAATGAAATATGACAGGACGTATTTGACAGGTCATTTTTACTAAACCAACCTTCTTACGATAACAGATTACTACACGTTACTTCCATTTTATTTCTAGATTTCAGGGAGTAAGATGATTCACTGCTGTTACCATATTTAAATAAATCATAAACATTATTTTATCCCCTCCAGTGTTCAGTAGGAGTCGCTGGTAATAAGTCTTTGCAGTTTTATCTAATACGACATTTCTTGATAACTTTCTGTTAAACATAGCTTTCAAATTGCTCATGTGTGAATTGATGAGTACATTTTAATTATATATAATTGTGAATTAACAAATAAATCTCGGACGCAGTTTCAATTTACAGATCTCCACAGAACCATTTCTACACGTCACCGCGGTTGAATGATAGATATTTTAATTTTATTTTCAATTTTAATTTTTCACTGTATTTGCTAAATTATTCTTTACTTTTTGAATTTTTTTATTATTTCTATTACACACGAATCTGCAGGACTGTAAATTTTACATTGCATTGGTCTCAGTGTTTTTATCATTTATTTAGCTCAGTGTCTGACAACATCTCACTTCGAAATGTTGAAAAAAGGGTTGATAGATCAGACTAATATTTTTTGTTGAGCAACCAAAATTTGACGATGCTCACCATGATACCTCTTCTTTCCATGAGAAATAAATTTCAATGTCTTATGGTAATGCTATCCACCACAGTTCCCATACCCATCTTTCCCCTACATTCTACTTTAACTCAAACTCATTTTCTCCGCTTTCACTGATTAGTGTAGGCGGCTTCTGACCCCTTCACTGACATGATTTTGTTACAACGACATTTGTTTCCAAAACTCCATGAAATACCTGACACTGTGTTAGTGCGTAGTGAAACTAAAACAAAATCCAGGTGCGAGGCTGGTCCGCAAGATTTTTTCAAGACAAAAACATCCTTTCCGTTGAAGATTACTTTTCTGTTAAGCACCATCGAAATTGTAGTCATTTAGAGTGGAGTGGATCGGAACTGATAGAAAGAGAACTATGAGAACAGTGAGATGAAAGCATGATATCTATACCTCCTTCACGAGAAGATCGTGTCCACCGTAAAACTCAAAACCCATCTCCATATTATTTGGCGGTAAGATTGTCACATGTTTTTTCAGCAATGAAACATCACACGTCGGCCCCAGTTGTTCCTATTCCGACACCAGTTGCGCCATCCTTAACCTACAGCGACGGTCCGAGGCGCTCCAAGCGACGTCGTCGGAAACCACGCGACAGTCTCTTCGAATACACGGGGCATCGCCGCATTGCCCGCCCCGCTCGCCGCGCCCGCACTGGTCACTCTACCCATACTGCCCGCACGGCCCGCTCACATAATGTAAGTAATAACGTAAAAGGTCTTTAAAGTGTGCTGGGACACAAGGGGATCATTTTGGAAAACCTAATGTAACGAAAACCGGTTATAGATTGATTGATTGATTTTATCGTGTTTCCGGGCGCGTCAACTGCTTCGGTCATTAGTCCCTTTAGTGTAGTGCATTTTTTTCTCGGGTGATGGCGGTAATCCTCCCCCGCTTGATGGCGAGATCCGGCACCGACCTACCGTCGGCTAGTGGGGTTTCCCCCTAACCAGGACCAGCGGGGCACCGCCCCAGCCGGGAAAAGGTCTAAGCACCCGACCGGTCTCCCGAAATATGTGCTCGTGTAGTGCATGCTAGTGTGTGTGTGTGTGTGTGTAAGAGGAGAGGATAGGACAAGGAAGAGGAAGGACAGATCGCGCGCGGTCCGTGGCCCGTTTGTTAGGGTAGGGGCTCCAGCATTCGCCTGGTGTTGATCGGAGAAACCACGGTAAACTACCGATCAGAGCAGGCTGCCGCTAGGATTCTCCTCCAGACAGCGACTGAATTCGACCTAGCTGAAAAGCTAGTGTCGAAAATCCTGCCGCTGTCAGGACTCGAACCTAGGACTTCCCGGTCAGAGGCGCTGCAGTGACATCAGTTGATGCACTGAGCTACCGCTACCGGTAAAACCGGTTATATTTTTATTGCATATCTTTAAAGCAGTACAATGTAAGCTCCTTTTTTATGTATCTTTTCAGCTCGCAGAAGGCATTATTAGATAAATGAAATCATTGTTGTTGTTCTTTGCTTTTTTAAGTTATGTTACTTGAGTAACAGCGTTCAAAGCCTTTTTGTCGTGGAACTTGCAATAATTCTGCACTCAGGAACACGTGAAGTCGTAAGTTATTCCCTTTTATTCTTATCAGCCAGGGGTTCCGCACCGTTAGAATTCTGGATTCCCAAAAGGAACCGATCAAGGGATCAGGGGTGACTGGAACTGCTTTACTTCCGTGACTTCACGAATCTTTGTTAAGCGGTTTGGATACCGTCGTTTCTTCTCCATGCTGACCTCTTCCGAGCAAAATAAAGCATTCCGAGTGGACAGTATAGAGGTTTATCTTGGTATTGAGCTTTGTTAGTGGAACCAGAACGGAAACATTTAATTTGATAGAATCAATCGTGATATCTGATGTCGTGAATCAAATTCGATCAATTGTGATGTATATTTACAACCTCAGCTATGGAGTTCAAGCGCCGATACAAGACTAGGAGGTACTAGTGGTGAGCAGTTCTCGAATGCAATGATCTTGAGAGCAACTAGCGTTATGGACAGTCCTCAGCAGCAATGGGCTTTCGAGTCACAATAGAATAACAAAGTGGAAGGCCAAGAGCACCCTACGGTGAAAAAGGGCAGTGAAGTTAACTGAGAGCAGTTCCTTAATCGGATCATCAGTTCTGACCAAATAACGTTAAGTGACGGGTTAATCCTATTGATTATGTATTTACAACCGTAGAAAGCAACTTACAGTTGTTCAGGAGGAAGGCGATATTGATCAGTAAAGGCCCATTCACAATGCAAACACAAACATAAGCATAACACATAGACCTAAACATTAAAAGTTGTGCGGTGGCAGCGGAGATTTTGTGGTAATCCATTGTGACATACCGTATGTCACGTTAAAATAAACTAACATTTATTTGTAGACAATATGGTGGAACATGCATTACGAAATATCACGAAAGCTAGAGCTTAGCAACGACCGTGAATAAACAATGTAGTTTTTGTTTTTTCTAAATGCATTAAGAGATGGCTTGGTGCCGAAAGTAGAAAATTTGGGATTGGGCGAAGAAGTTTAGACGATCAAAATGTCAGCTACACCAAAATATAACGAACGTATGGATTGGCTTTCATGTGGAAGCAATATTGATGTATAAATTGGAACTTTGTCGGGAGTGGTAATCGAGTTCGGGACTATGTCATAGGACGTAATCGGGACTGATAATTTTGATAGTTTGAGACCAGCTTGGATAGGGGCAGAAGAGGATTTCTTGGAACTTTGGACTACGGCAAGCTCGCAAGATATTTCGACTGAGAAGTCTACGAGGGACATCAACGAAGAATAGATAAGTTAACCGCGATATAAAATTGTAAATTGAAAGATATCTTGATCAAAGGCCTAACTTAAATTCTCTAAATTGTTTGCTAGAAAGGTAAAAATAAACTTTGTTGAATTTTGTTCTTTAGAAAAGAAAGTGATCTTTCATTTAGTCAATCCAAACAGAAATGAACTAGGAATAGAATCATTCTATTTCAGATTCCCAGCTGCGCTGTATAGTCGGCGGATCCTATAATCCATTGTAGAGGTAATAAGTATTATAATATATCGTGACCCATTGACCCAGCAAGCCGGACGCTAAGATCTTTAGCAGATATTAATGTAGAGAGAGAGGAAATTTTGTATATCTCACCATGATACACTATCCGGGATATAAGAGATATGAACCACAATAGTAGAACTACTGAAATGTGAACTACTATTGTGATTAATATTTCTTATATCCCGGATATTTTATTAACATAAGTGATAGACTAAAGTATTCGCAATGTCGAACATAAACGTAAGCAAAATAAAGAGTTTCTATTGGCTGTCAGACATTATAATTTACTATTGGTTGAATGTGAGAATCCATTTCGAGATATCGACCATGACCGAGGGGAGGACATTTGCCATTGATTGTTCGTCTATCGACTTATTTCGATACTCAATTTTGAGTTCACATTCTGTGATTGGTTGATTTATTATTTTTGACATATGCATAAGCACAGACGCTTGAATCTTACAAGTGTAACGTCATAGCATTTCACTAGTCGTTGGACCGCACAAGGCGCGGGCCGGGGCGTGGGAGGGGGTGGTCGAGGCGTCGGGCTGGCGGTGCAACCGGAGCGGTCGTTCCGAGGGTGCAAGCCGGCGGGGGCGTGTCTGGGAACATCCGGCGGTCAGCTAGCGCAGAATGATGTGTGAGGACAGATCGTCTGCAGCTGGTCCGCGGGCCCCATTGTGCGGCCGGCCCAAAACTCTGTAATGAGGTGACGCGGTCCGCGGGTCTTCAGCGTGGGAGGTCTGTCACATGACTCTTCGCTACAGACGCCGGTGGAGTGTTGGCGATTGGCATTCGAGTTTGGGCCGAATCGCGGTGCGGAGGCATATGCTGATCCGTGAGGGGTTTGCGAGGGTGGCTACAGCAGATGCCGGGAGCGGTGCTACAGGTTAGCACACTGGGGCACGCTGGGTCAGGCTGGGGCGGCTTGCCTCATGAATGGTAGTGCTGTGGAGTGCAGCGGTAGTTTCCGGAGGAGAATGTAAATATTGTACTATGCAGAATTATTAAATAAACCTGTACAAAGAACTCCGTGTCTGTGTTGTTCTTCACATCACGACGACTTCACACAAGCTATTAAGTGAACGTCTTACATGTTATAGTTATGCGAATACATTGTGAATGAATCCACTTATGGACGTAGTCCAAACGTTTGTGTTTAAGTTTGCGTTGTGAATGGGACTTAATGCATGTGATGCGTTCGGAAATCGTCGTTGCGACACCCAAGACGTAATTGAAGACACATCATCGAAGTTCTCGTTACCGAACTATCCTGTTCAATTGGAGTATTTACGTTCTAGGATCCTCCGTTTTCCAGCTATATAGATCAACTAACTAAAGTGATCGTTTAACGGGCCGTGTGTTGCGGAGTTCACTTTACCCCTGCCTCATTTAGGAGCATTTTTAATATATGTATTATATAAATGTGAGGGTATAATTATTTTTATGTACCACAAAATAATTTGAACCATTTAAGTGATTGCTTCCAAATTTTATACAATTACTGTTAAGAAACCAAGAATATAAAATAGTATAGTTGGGACCTAAAATGTACTTTCTACAATATTCATACCAGTTGGCAGTATTTTGTGTCAAACGTTACCGGGTGATGTGGGGCGAGGCAGAACGAGACTCAGTTGAGCGAGCAGATCTTGATTGAAGCAAGATTTTGTATGTAGACTGATTACGACGACAAAGCCGACGAAATCCAGTTCTCTGATTAAATATAAATTGACAGAGATAATTTAAATTTGTTTTATTTTCCCTTTGTACATCGTACTACAGGAATACCATCGTAGTACAGGGTTACATACGGTTAGGACTCCTGTCCATTAGCCATTTTGCTTTCCACTTCTAGAGCCTTCTGTATAACGGGACAAAAGATGTTGTATAGGATTTCTGGAAGTGGGAGAAGATGGAGTGGCAAGCGCCATGCTTCACGTGTGTATTTTGCACCATATTTACTGTTAATGAAGCCATTAAATATTGGTACTCAGTTTGAAAGGAGGCGGAGTGCACTTCAGAATTGCTCTGAATTGGACACAACCGGGTAAAAATCTCCACTATTAATACGGTTTGAATCCGGATCCCTCAGAGTAGCTAACGTGTGTCCTAACCACTATGCTGCCAATAATGATAATTCGATGTACAATAGCCAAAGTTTCGAATAACCTGTAGAGTGTGCCAATTGTGAAGCCGTTTCACCGTAGTCCAGTAGAAGTCCCCATACACAGCCGAGTCGTAGAATATCCACCAGAGTTCCGTTTCCGTAGCACAGGTCGTCGTTATCACTAACCTCCACTCTATACTCCGTACACCACTCACCAGAACACCGTTGCCAACACCGTCGCTATCAGTCTGCCCTGGCGTCGGGTCGGGGCCCGTTTATAGCTCGCTGGGGCCCGCGCCCAGCTGCGGGAGGGGCGGTGGCGAGTCGCTACCCCTTGTTCAGGCGTGCGGCCGCGCGCGGTCAGCCCCGGCCGGCCCGCTACGGTCGCCTTCCTCTCCGGCCGAGGGCAGTGACGCCCCGTTGACGTAGCTCGGCGGCGGATCTTTCAACCGCGCGCGGGCGGTCACGACAACTTCAATATTTTATAATAATTAATTTAATTGGTTTAATTCTTTAATCATTTAATAATGTCAACATCTCATCAGCATTCCCACAACTCACAAGCAATAGTGAAAAGATTCCAACTTTGTATCGGCTAGATCGGACGCCGTGCGTCGTGCCGTCTCGTGCCGGGGCGCACGCCGCTGCACCTGGCCATCCACCTGGACGCCGTGGAGCTGGTGGAGATGCTGGTCGTGGCCGGAGCCGACGTCAACGCCCCCGACGAGCGGGGACGCACGCCGCTGCAGCTGGCCACGTCCCACCAGAACATGCAGATCGTGCGCGCGTTGCTCGGGTCGGGAGCGCGCGGAGCCGCGGCGCGGAGGAGAGGGAAGGGCCGGAAAACGAACGTCTCCGTTGCAGCCGGAGAGATTTGAATTTGGGCAGAAACTAGGCCCTTGCGGTACACCTCTTTTGGATTTTGCTCTAAAACTCTGCTCTTGCACTTGTAATTTTTTCTCTACAACTTGGGACTCTAGCGGAACACCCACTGTGATATTTACCTTTTTGTTTGGTTTTTGTTTGTTTCCTGAAATTGGGTTCTTGTGGTACACCCACTCGGAAATAGTTTTCTGTAATAAGATTCTAGCGACTCACGTACTTCGATTTTTTCCCATATTTTTTTCTGACTTCACTTCCTAGTTTCTGTTTTCATAGATCTACGTTGACTGTGACTTGAGATGTTTTTCTTATTTTATATTTTGATTCTTCAGAACTTATTTTTGAAATGTTTTATCTCTTTTTACGAATAGAAGGATAATAAAAACATTATAAATTGTAACCTTTGCAATTAATAATATTTAAGCTCTAATAATTAGTGTTATTTGTGATATTCATGCGCGGAAGAGTAACTTATTTAGTATCTAATATTTCACTATTTTTAGTAGCAGTTGTCATAAGTTTCAGAAACATATGTTGCATAAATAAATGCATTTACGTTTAATGCTTATATTGGACTTCTTTCAAATGCACATGCAGGTTTGTTCATAAAATCATATTCACCATCGTACGTGTGTTGCTCGGATCATGATCTTGCTATGACAAGCCTCGTTGGAGGGGTCAATCGAAGAATAGGCAATTGCAAGAATAATGTTTTCTGAAACAAGGTTAATGCGAGTACTTGTGATTCATTTTCATTTTCCTGTACGATCAAATTTATGAAATACCATCAAAAATGTAAAAATATATAACACCTTGGAGAGAAAATATTCTAATTATACAATACGGTTGTATGTGTAAGATTTGATGTATTTAATTATGGTATTACATGCCTTGCATATCCACACATATTCGAACTCCCGATCTTAATGCAAAAGGGTGATTTATGTAAATTGTTCAAACAGTATAACTTAGTAGATACTTTTTAATACAACAACTTTAGAATAAGTTTATTTATTTATTTATTTATTTATTTATTTATTTTACGTCAAAAACAGTTAAAAACTGCGTATGACGTGCTATGGGGAAAAGTGAATTGTGTGCACATTTTCAAAATTCTGTGATCCCTACACTAAGTCATATACTACTTAAATTTTGAATTTTGAAAGGGAGAAAAAAACAAAAACTCCCATGTAGTAAAATCTATTTTCAAGGATAAATAAGCAATAAATTTTGAATTTTGAGTTTTAAGTTGCAATTGATAATTTATTAATAGTTAATTTAATAATATGACGGAAAATGGAAACCTGAATTTGATTGCCAAGACATTAGAAAAATGAGTTGGGAAATATTTTATAAAAATATTTTTATTCACTCTTCGTTCATTTCATAATTTATCGCTCTCTTGACTACTTCAATGTATTCTATTGACTCTCTCCGAGAGCATGTCACATGTTGCCGCTCAACAGTTAGGCAACCACTTACATATGTATTGTCGAGTTTATATTCACAGCCTTCCCTGTTGTGTGCATCCAGCCTTCGTTTGACTCGAACCCTGTTCTGGGGACCAACTAAACAGCATGTTACGAAAGGTCAAGGTTCAGATAATCGCAGATGGCAGTTTGACTGAAAATTCAGTATCCTAATTAGCAGCCGCAACTAACGCAGAAACAATACGCAACTGCGAGCAGAACATCTGGCGTGGCGGGGGGGGCGGGGGGCGAGGACGAACGTCCAACAGTCTCGCCAATCCCCTTTCGGACACGCAGCCTGCAGGCGGATACACAAGCTAGCAGCACGCGCACTGCGGAGCCCTACTCGCCCTCTCTCTCTTCTCTGTTTGTCAACTTGCAGCAACGGATAAAGTACCAGTGCTGAGCCATTTTCGCAAAACGTTGCAGATGCAATGTATTAGAGTCAATAGAGCAGTTGAGATGGGCAGACCTACAAGAATTAATTTCAGTTACATTTGATAATTTATATTAGTTGAATAATAATGTATTATGTTGATGAATAATTGTATTATATGTATAATAATAAGGAGGGTAATAGAAGACTGGATTTCAGTGCCAAAATATTTATGCTTCATTTATTTCATAATTAATCACCATTTTACTGCTATACTGTATTCCATTGACTCTCTCTAATATATCACTCATCGCCGCTTAACAGAACGTTCCCAAACGTGTCATTCATCATTTTCCATACATGTATTTCATGGCAATATTGCATGAGTATATCTATATAAATTCAGGAGGAAAAGGAACGTAATAAAGTTACGGGGAATGACTAGTTTATAGATAGACACAAGTAAAAGCGGTTACTTTGGGGACGTGCATAGCGTGCTAAAAAATTCAATTTTTTGTACTAGTTCTAAAAGTTAAAAAATACTCAAATGTTCAGATAAAATGTTTTGAATGCAAAATCGAACAAAATACTTTCGTCAAATTTGCTACAACTGATCTCTTAACTCGGGAGTTACCGGTGACACCTAAAAGTGACGCAAATTTTATTATTTTCTATAAATAGTCGTTAATGAATTTGAATGAGTTCGTGTTACTACAATCTGCTTTGGCCTTTCTTGAACCTAGTGACGTGGAAATTTTTCACCACTGCTACCAGGGAATTTTTCGTTTTATTTAGTTGAGATGTCGTGCAAAAAAGGTGGTGCTTTGTGCACTTCTGCTCTTTTTTCTTGTAGATATTGGAAGCTTAAGGAAGTAAATTACAAAACGACAATAACTTGTATACTGAAATTTTATAACTGCAAATAATTGAGTAATAATTGTTATATGTAAATTAATTGTTGGTTACAGACTTTTTACTGGACGAAAATAAAGCGTGATACCTCTAGATGACACATACACTAGGAATTGAACTTATGTTTGATACAGAATCATAAAATCAGTGATGCGTCGTGAACTTGGGTGGTACGCATTCTTATGCGTTTTATTATATTTATTTGCGGTCTACAAATGCTGATGTTTTACATAGATGAGCATGACCAAGACGATAATTTTTTTGTTACATCCTGATGTTGCTTTGTTTATGAATGAAGACAACAGTGACACAATAGAAAAGAATATAAATGTCTACCCGGCTGACTCCTAAACTGATTTGTTGAAGCTCACTAAACGATGAAAAATGATTTTGGCGCATGAATCGTTTACTGACCAGATGTAGAATTTGAAGAAATAGATTTCATTGCTGCTTTCTAGACTATCTCTTCCGGCAGGAAAGGTAACTAGAAGAAAAACAACTGAATCTAAAACTCTCTCAAGGTTTGGTGAGAGGAAGGATATGTCATTTGTATAAAATATTTCTTCTGAAAAACGAGAAATTCTTGCTTACTACAATAATTGACGTAATAGTAGCACCATTTCTTCATTACTAAAATGTAATAATTTATTACATGGTTCTTCTACCTCTCCATAGTTCGCACATAGAACACATTGGGCGTAAATTAACAAAATCTGGAGTAGTGGCGTTTACGTACATCTCTTAGCATCGTCATTTTACATTTTATTAAGGGTGTCTATTTTTTATACCCAGGCACATTGAGGGTTAAGGTGCTTGACAGCGTAAAGCGTAGAATATATTTCCTTATAAAATACGTATCGTGATATTGGAGAGTTACCAAATGAGACCGTTCGACCGAATTTCATTACAAATGAACTGTTTCAAAAAGATGTTACGTTACAAAATAATATCGTATAGTGTTGAACTTTATAAAAATGTAACCCCTGGCTACAAGATGTCAGAAAATAAATGTTAAACACGTCTAGAAAATACAGGGGGAATCAAAAATGACCAATATATTCTAATGAACAAGTGGTGGAAGATCTTGTGTAACGAACTTTAAGTTATCTGCACATGATTTATATGCAACACATGGTACTATGGTATATGGCAGATACAAGTTCTAAAGCAGACTTTTTTTGCGTGTTTGTCACGTAAGTACGATGGATTGCCTATTAATCTGGTGCAAACATTATGTGTTAACTTTGTTATGCGAGATTTCCCATAACATGATAATTGTCAAAAAAGGGATCTTATATCCTCCAAAATGCCCTAAAAATATGAAACACTAATTTTGAGAAACCTGCATTCTTTTCCTTTAAATTTTATTACTCATGCTGGGAGAAGTAACATTTGTGTTGACTATTCCAGTCGTGAAATTAACACCAATAGAGTTTATATGTTCATATAAACGCTCCAATAAAGGAGGTTTATCTTATAAAATTATCGCTTTCTCTATTCGATTTTTCTAATCATCCCCCGCAACTGGCCAATAATAACCTTCTCTTCTATCTTAGAAGGCGGTATGTAGCGATCGCCGTATTGAAGTGCAATAAATTGTTATGTATTATAACACAACCCCTTTGATTTTAACATGATTTCAGTTATTTTGTAACTCTGTTGGACGCAATTTCATTCCTGGACCAATCCTATTAAATACCACCGTACTTTGGAAATTCTTAGATAAATTACCTCCTTGCTTCGTGAGACGGGGATTTGTCGACAATTTCCAAAGCACTCATTTTATTATCTATGATAATAGAACGTTATAGAAGTGTGCTAATCGTTATTCCGATACCGATTGCAGTTTCGTAACTTTCAACTTTAGTCAATTAAGGTTGATAATAATTATTCAAAAAACATGTTTTGCTCAAAAATAATTCTATATTCACTCAAAAACTACATGAGAAGCGGGTGGCAGTTGTGCTACAAGGTGTGCAGGGGGAGGGGTGGGTGGGGTACGGTGGGGGGGGGTCAGCGCCGGAAGAACAGACGCTGCACCTGGTGGCGCTGCGCGCGTCCGTCTGCCGGCGCCTCCCCTCGCGCCCCACTCGACGTCCCCGCCTCCGCCCCCGGCCCCGCCCCCGCGCCAGCGCCAGCGCCGCGCGCCGCCTCCGACTTGAGCTCGGACAGAGGGCGGCCCAACGTCGCCAGCCTGCGGACGGCAGAGGCACCATGAGCGGGGCGGCAGACGTCGGCTCGACTTCGCTGCTTACGCGGGTGGACGCGTTGCAAATGGGTTATTGAGACCATGCGGCCCGGTGTGGATTCTTGAAGCCGATTTAAACATAGTCGCACTTTAAGATCACGAGCTGGACGGAGAGGTGACTCTGTCATCCAATCAAAAGGTTTGTTACGACTTAAATGTTTGGTATTGGAGCTCCCGACTGGATGGCAAGTACCCTCTCCTTCCAGCTCGTGACTGTAGACACCACTGTTGCAAGATATTTGATATTTGTTGTTGTTGGGTCACCAGCTCGGTTTGGCCTTATGTAACTTAGTCGACATTTTATTAAAAACGGCTTCAAATTTTTCAAAGAAGCAAAACCTTAAAGTCAGACCACACATTATAGTATAATGGAGTAATAACATTTTGATTCGATATATATGACAATTACAAATTGAAAGAAGTAATCCTAAGAATTCGATTTGCAGTACGGCATACATTGCGCGAATGGCACAATACATGGCACAATCCCTTGTAAAATAATAAAATTGAATTTCCATCAGAAACGAAAACTGGGTCAATAATAATGCATTTGTTTTCAGAAGGAAAATGTTATACTTTTGAGGTTTCATAGAAAGTCAAATCTGTCAGTTTTTGTACAAAAAATTCCAACATCACTTCACGAAATACGAAAATAAATAAAGACTCACGATATAAATTCTACACAAAAATTGTGTTGAAATTGTAAATTTCTTTTGTCAAATTTACATATTTATTTAGCATTCAAATTGAAATAAATACCATACTGTTTGTGATTTTTCACCAGCGCATACTACAGACGTTAGTTTGTATAATAGTATACACAATACAGCACAATCTCTTACGTTACAGAGAAAAGTAGAATAATACCGAAAAAGCGAAGCAAGAGAGAACTAGAGCTGCAACAGAATGGCCCAGACTTTCTCGTAGTATAGTTTTTTAATTTTCTTGGTGTGGTCTCGCTTTAAGGTTTTGCTCCATTCTCTGGCCAGCTACCGTGTATCGTCGCCCAAAGTACATTTTTTTGACATTTTCTCAACTTTTTGCTTTCCTAGTAGTACAACCAAAATATTACTTCAAGAATATTAAAAAAAAGAGGAAAACTCGTCCTGAATAATAATTTTCATTGAAACATTTTAAGCTGCTTTTAAGAAAACCGTGATTAAGCATTACTGTATATTTGAAAGCTCTTTTTAATTAATATTTAAAAGAATTAAAATTTGAAGCTCTTTTTCACAGGAGTTTTAGAAAAATTTTATTTGAAATCATTTGAAGCACTACTACTCTCAATTGTAATAATGCATGCAAATCGATAAAAAAGTCCATATTAACGGAGTGAGTGATATTTCAAAAAAATTACATTTGTGTAATTTTTTAAAAAACAAATATTATAGACCAAAATGAATTTTCCGTTATATTAATGAGCGCACATAGCACTATCTAATATAAAAATTTGAAGAAAAAATTTGGAGCCATTTTTGAAAAAATAGTGTTTGAACGTTTCTGAAAATGCGGAATTTTGAGCTCGTTTATACAGAGAACGGTTGAGTTTTCGAGAAACGTTATTTGACATTATTTAAATCAATTGTGCTCATTAATATAATGTAAATAAATTGTCTTTAATATAAATATTACCAACGTGAGAGACAAGTAAAAAAAAATTGAAAAGAAGAAATATAGCGCAATATGGCGTTTATATCATAGTATAGGGTTTGTTTGGCACTAACAAAACCAAACATTTAAAGAAAAAGTTGGAGCCGGTTTTGAGAAAATCTTGTTTTTTTAATTTTTTTTAAATTGCAAATATTGCATGCCCTATTGCACGGAAACTACTAGCATTTCTGAAACAATGTACATGACCTTATTGAAAGAACTATTTATGCACAACAAATTTCATTTAAAGGAAAAATCTCTGTCTTCAATATTGTAGTTGTAGAAAGACGCTGAAAAAATTCAAACTTTTGCAATTTTCGAAAATTTTAAGTTAACGGTAACAATCAGACATTAATAAATGTATTTTACTCTATTCTTACATGAAATTTTAAAACAAAATTTGGAGTCGTTTTTGAGAAAATGTTTTTAATGTTCGGGGAGTTTCATGTAAAGTTTCCCCCAAATTTTAAAGAATGTCTCTTAAAGTTTCAAAGCTACAACTAGAGCCAGATCGACCGGGGAGTCTTCAATTTAGAAATGATCGTACGTGTGGTTTAGGCTCTAGCAGTATTCACGGACGGATAGACAGATGGCCGGACGTTTTGCTTCCAATTGGTTTTTCGGCATCAAGGACCCATGAAAAAGGGATTCTGGCTGTGAGATGATTTTTTCTCTTAGCTTATCAACTGGTTTTATGCCCTTTTTCGCCACCAAAGCCCGGCAATGAACTTTTTCTGCCGAAAATCGGCCGTTTTTTCGCGCAGCTTTCCCTATACTATGTATATTACTTCGTACGTACATGAGAAAGTAAAAATAGAGGAATACCCAAATATCTGGAGCTAGAGATAACAGTAGAGGGATTTAGAGATATCGAGAGCGAGAGATAAAAGTAAAGGAATGCTGATATTGGAAGAGTAAGAGAGAAAAGTAGAGGGATGCCAAATAGCGAGAATGTGAGATAAAAGTAGAAGGAAAGGAGAGGAATGCGGAAATATCGGGATCTATATATACAAGTAGAGGAATTTAGAGAAAAAAAAAAAGGACAGATTGTGAGAATAAGAGAGAAAAGTAGAGGGATGCCAAAAGGAGTGAAAACTAGAGTGAAATGCCTTGATAGCAAGAGTGACAGAGAAGAGTAGAGAGCCCGAGAGAGACAAGTAGTGGAGTGTTTAATGAGCGAGAGCGAGACGGGGGTGGCGGCGTACGTGCGCATTTTCTCGCTCTCCATGTGCGTGTGGATGGCGCTGACGGCGATGCCGAAATAAAGAGTAGAGAGCCCGAGAGAGACAAGTAGTGGAGTGTTTAATGAGCGAGAGCGTGTCGGGGGTGGCGGCATACGTGCACATCTTCTCGCCCTCCATGTGCGTGCGGATGGCGCTGACGGCGATGCCGAAAAAAGAGTGGAGAGCCCGAGAGAGACAAGTAGTGGAGTGTTTAATGAGCGAGAGCGAGACGGGGTGGCGGCGTACGTGCGCATCTTCTCACCCTCCATGTGCGTGCGGATGGCGCTGACGGCGATGCCGAAAAAGAGTGGAGAGCCCGAGAGAGACAAGTAGTGGAGTGTTTAATGAGCGAGAGCGAGACGGGGGTGGCGGCGTACGTGCGCATCTTCTCGCCCTCCATGTGCGTGCGGATGGCGCTGACGGCGATGCCGAAAAAAGAGTAGAGAGCCCGAGAGAGACAAGTAGTGGAGTGTTTAATGAGCGAGGGCGTGATCGGGATGGCGGCGTACGTGCGCATCTTCTCGCCCTCCATGTGCGTGCGGATGGCGCTGACGGCGATGCGCGCGCGCAGGTTCTTGAGGTCGTCGCGCGTGCTCAGCAGGCGGCGCCGCCGCGCCTCCAGCACCACGTAGATCGCCCCCAGCACCGTCGCCAGCGCCACATACTGCCACAGGAAAGACGCTCTATATTCTCGCGCATTCCTCTCGTATTATCTCTGGGATTGATACTGCTTTCCGGACTGATGGATTGTGGTCCAGGCAAGTAACGGTTTTCAAACGTTGCATCTGCACCTGCTGCAGTCGTCTCGACTACAGTTCGACAATCTGGAGTCCACCAGGATGATATTACGAATGAGAGAGTGAGAGAAGTAGTGGAAGGTATAGATATCGAGAGAGAAAAGTAGAGGAATTTTAAGATAGCAAGAGCAAGAGAGAAAAGCAGTGGTGTTGCGGGATGGCAATAACAAGACTGGAAGAGGGAGAAAGAGCTGGAGAGAGGGTAGAGGCCAAAGGCCCTATTAAAGATGCCGTCACTGAAGATGTCCGCCGACTTTGCCGACACTGACGATGTCTGCCATTGATACATGTGAAACGTCAAGAACATCGTATTCGGCTGTATCACGGTCTATCAACCTAGGAAATAATATAAAGTCGATCAATAATATCATGGCTGCTTACAATGCTGTTCAGGTAGCTTGGATTGATTGATTGGGGATTCCGAGCACGTAAACTATGAAGGTCATTAATACCATAAGTAAAGAGTATATTTTAATTGCGGGAGGGGGTGGTGATACGTGGGCTACGATTTGTGGGCTTTCGGATTATTCGATGTATCGGGTATGGATAATTGGAATGAAGGCTATCGATAATTCAGTTTCAAGGAACAATATGCACGAGGACTTATGCGAATATCCTAAACCCAAGTTATCAAATGAATTTATCTGTTGGTACAAATATTGAAGCAAAAATATTTCTTTCGCTTTTTATGAAGTAGTTTGATTCATTAGACTTCGTGTTCCATTTCTGTCTTTCTCTTTGTCTCACTCAGGAAGTCTTCGTTTCTTTGACATGTACTTTTTAGGTGAGATAGGCTTTTTATACAATCTATTTCACAATTATACAATTGCGTTTTCTGAAATGACATTTTTTATTGCAAACTTGAATAAGCTGGAATTCTGTATAAGGCGGAAGAAAATATAGGATCCAAACGATTCCGACTTGGATTTTACTGTAGATACTTCATATACAGTGAATGGCGGGGCAACTGTGAAATGGAAACGGGAAAACTTGAAGAGAGTGAGAGAGAGAGTCATTTCTAGCGTCGACAATTCTTACACCGATGGGACTCGAACCTTAAGACCTCCTGTCACAGGACCGCTTTAGGTGACTCAGGGCAGTGTCTCTGACCGGCAGGTTCTATACTTAAGAGTTCTACGTTTGATCGGGTAGGTCTACGTTCTACGTTTTCACGGATGTTCATATTACAAAAAGGGGTATTTAAATTGTGCAGTAATTGCAGCATACTAAATTATAATTAATTTCAGAACTTTCACAATAAGTTAAAACTGTGGCATTTTACAATGGTAAACTTGAACTTGTACCACGCGCTAACAGCACTCTTCGAAAGTGACCCGTAAGTGTGGTGTGATACCTGATTAGTGCTCGAACGCGTGTAATGATACCTACTTCGCCCCCTTGAGCTGGCGTACTTTACAAATCTGCAAGACTTCAGAGACCCCGACTCAAGCCAATATTATTTAATATGTACGTGCTTTTCTATTTCAACGAAGCTGGTGAATTTACAGTGAGTAAATGTTGATTGTTCCAGTCACATTTGTAACTGCGACTATCTACGAAGGATCCGCAGATCTAATCAAATTCATATACCCTATTAAGTTATTTTAGGGCTCTAGTTAAGTGTATTATCCCACCTTATTATTCGGTTCACATATAACTCTTATTTACGCGAAGCCGGAGACCTATCTGGATGGTTTTAAAGATGCATTCTTTCTACGCAATATGTTGTAGAAATCATTACATATATATCCATTTTTCTTCGGCCCGGCAATAAAAGATTTTCAGTTGAAAATTGCCTTTTCCGAATCACCATTACAATGTATGTCTTCTTACAAAATATGGTAAGAAAGTAATAACATATGCGTTATAATATATACAGTTATATGTGTTAACATATAACTGTTTCTATACAATTAGAGACTATACTGAGCATCACAAGAAAAGTAATATTAATTTTAACAATGATACGTAATGCATTATTTACCATTTTAACTGTATAAATGTGTATAAACAACCTGTAACAAGTATTGTATTGCAGCCTCCGGGTTAATGACCCCCATCTCGATCAGGTTTTTCGTCCAGTTTCCCTGATCCATTGAGCAAATGCTGAGGCCCTTTGTTTTGCTTCTGGGCATAAATGTAACTTCATTTTCTGTGCACGTCTTCTAGAATTCAGTGGGAAATACAATTATTCAAATTATCGTTTCCATGTTGTCGCGCCAGGAAGTATTATTCTGAAGGACAACATGGATAAGAGCCAAAATTTATTGCCTTTTTTCCTTGAAAATAGATTTTATTACATGGGAGTTTTCTTTTTTTTCTCTCTTCCAAAATTCAAAATTTAAGTAGTATATGACATCGTGTAGGGATCACAGAATTTTGAAAATGTGCACACAATTCACTTTTTCGCATAGCACGTCAGGCGTAGTTTTTAACTGTTTTTTTACGTAAAATAAAAAAAAATAAAAATAAAAAATAAAATATTACAAATTCACATAAAAATGTCTCTTTCTTTAATTCATTTAAACAAAGACATTACCTTTCATTTATATTCAATTCCATTCTCACCTGAAGGATGGTGACGAGGCTGATGCTGACAGCGCTCTCCCACACCTTCTCCCACATGCTGCCACTCGGCCGCGGGGACGACGTCAGCGGGGGGATTGCATCAGTGAGGTAGAGCAGCCAGTTTCTGAGGAAGTGGGAGAGATGTTCGGAAGTGCCTTCGTCCATGCGTTCGCGAGCTCCGAGTTTTCTTTTGTCTTTTGCGAAGAGGAAAAACTCCAAGTGATCTCAAACGCTGTCGGGGCGGCAGCCCACTACCGCCGCCTGGCAACAGCAACACAAAGCGCGACAAGGAACGTGCAAATTGTTATGTTTAGTCAATAAACTTTGTGTTCCACTTTACATTGTTCTACAGTATCTCTCAAATCCAGGACACAAGAAAAGTCACATTATCACAGCAAAATTCCGGTGTGGAAATGGGATATCAGGAAACTGCTTTTGAAAGACAGATGGGAAAATCTACAGAATGTGCTGGAAAGAAGGAGGAACAATGGTAGATGTAATTAAATGTCTAAGAACGAAAAACAAACCAAAAGAAGGTAGAGCATATACTAGATAAAGGAGGAGAGTCAGACCCCGTTTTGAGACTTATAGGTGAAAGAAGAAACTAGGACATAAAATAGGCACAAATATTTGTTAATTTTCTTTTTGAGATTAGACAACAACATAATGTATGCAAACGAATTTTTAGTAGCGAGAAATGTGTTAAATGTAATATATTATGTTGAAATGTCTAAATGTATTAGTATTAACATGTATTTATATTTTTATTTTAAGGCCGGAAGACGTGAGACCAGCGTTCAAGTTTCGGTCGAAACATGCGGAATTTGTGGAGCTCAAAGACGGTTAAGGGATTGTTTGTTTGATACGTGTTTTCTCTGCTATTTCTTCCCACTCAACTCTACCATCTACATTATTGTCATCAAATGATAATGTACATCGTCACCCCCAACCCAAACCATTTTCCCATGAACGGTCCTTCTAATGAGGATCATAGTAAAGTTGTATCCCATGTGGAATTGCAGGTAGGAGTAACAAGGGGTCTCAAATATTGATAAAGGACTATTTGTATCGATAATCAGCAAATGATTTAGAAAATAAGTGCCACAATTAGCAAAAAATATTATGATAAAATAAATTGTTCGTTTCAAATACATGCCTTGAACACGTAAATCACCTAAAGTGTCTGCATTGCCCATCTGCTAAGCAATTTCCTTTCTTATACAAAAACGAAACAACAGAAAATCTGAAAATATTTCCGCCGTTTTGCAAACTGTTAGAGCATTGATTGATTGATTGTTGTTTCCATAAGAAAAAAAATAACATTACTTGAAAAATTTACTTGATTGAATATCTCTTAGCGTCTGCAAATGATGTCCTGGAGTCTTAAAATCATACGTAATTAATTCTACAATCTAACAAGTGAGCTTATTTTTCACGAAGCTCACTCATTACACTGCGGAATTAACTCAATCTCAGAAACCTCACAAAGTTTGTGAGATGTACTGAACCTTTGCCTTTGGGAATACTGAATGTCTTAGTAATCGACTAGGTTTTCGCCTACTGTGTATGATGTACCAACTGCCGTGCATACATTGTTGCCAACTGGCGGAGAGAACCCTGCATATTATGCGTGTTCGATAGTGAATTCAATGACGATCAGAGGGCTGCTGCATTCAGGAAAGTGAATGACACTTCGATCATTTCGTGTGATATGCTAATAAAGCATTCGGACTAGTAACTGCGAAAGTGTGATAATCATGTACTCTAGCATTTCCGGTATATTATAACAGACTATATCTCTCTTGTCGGTCAGAAGAAACAGTTCTTTAAATTTGCATTTGAGCTTTGTTGCTTTCTGTTTACTTCTCTTTGTTATGGCATAATGTGATTGTAAGTCTCGTAGGTGTGTCACTGACTTCACATATAGTTGGGCTGAACTAGAACCTAATTCAATCATCAGAGCACACATTTGAGGTGGTATTGTTTAGTCAACCAGTACGCGTTTTATTGGAGAAGTACACGAGTTTGTTAGAAATAATTAACGTTCCTTATTACTTTTCTTACCAGACCTTCTTTTTAATACATTTTCATTGTCCAGTTGTATGCATCCAGTTAGCGTCCAGTTGTCGTTATCGACCAGTCGTATGTTTTAAAATTTCTTATCTGCCCAGAATTGTCATTAAATGCTGTGCCCTCTGTGATAAACATCTTATTTTTCTATACTAGTCAGCTCTTTTCATTCCTCTACACGTTATTGATATCGTTAGTTGGAAGTTTAATGATTAGATGCCAAATTGAATTCTGATTGAGGATATTCTTCTTGTTGAAGCCCTTGACGAGAGCAGCCATTACGCATTTCATCCCGGAGCGCCGTAAAGGCTGCTCTTCACTTGCAGCGCTCTGAACACTGAACAGCGATCTTCTAAACGGCAGCCGCTCCGCCGGAATCTTTCATCTGCTACTCCTCGCTTTACTTCGCCTGCAGATTCTCAAAGTCCTCGACTTAACAGGATTTGCGCGAGGTGGGTGGGGCCGACAACGGAGAGAGACTCGGGCGAGGCGGTGCGGGGGGGGGGGTGATGGTGGCGAGAGGAAGGTGGGTGGAGGTGGATGACCGGGAGCGTCGATGGGAGGGTGAAAGAAGAGGGGTTGGGGAGCTAGGGTACAACCGGGAGTTCAGCAGGTGATTATTGGGAATGTTACGCGTGTAAAAGTGGGGAGAGTGCAGTTGCGAATGAGTGGGAATACAAGGGGATGGAACACGACGGGTAGGACGTGGGGAAGACCGACAACGGAGAGAGACTCGGGCGAGGCGGTGCGGGAGTGATGGTGGCGAGAGGAAGGTGGGTGGAGGTGGATGACCGGGAGCGTCAATGGGAGGATGAAAGAAAAGAGGTTGGGGAGCGAGGATACAACCGGGAGTTCAGCAGGTGACTATTGGGATTGTTACGCGTGTAAAAGTGGGGAGAGTGCAGTTGGGAATGAGTGGGAATACAAGAGGATGGAACACGACGGGTAGGACGTGGGGGGGGACCGACAACAAAGAGAGACTCGCGCGAGGCGGTGGAGGGGGAGAGTGATGGTGGCGAGAGGAAGGTGGGTGGAGGTGGATGACCGGGAGCGTCAGTGGGAGAGTGAAAGAAAAGAGGTTGGGGAGCGAGGGTACAACCGGGAGTTCAGCAGGTGACTATTGGGATTGTTACGCGTGTAAAAGTGGGGAGAGTGCAGTTGGGAATGAGTGGGAATACAAGAGGATGGAACACGACGGGTAGGACGTGGGGAAGACCGACAACGAAGGGAGACTCGGGCGAGGCGGTGCGGGGGAGGGAGTGATGGTGGCGAGAGGAAGGTGGGTGGAGGTGGATGACCGGGAGCGTCAGTGGGAGAGTGAAAGAAAAGAGGTTGGGGAGCGAGGGTACAACCGGGAGTTCAGCAGGTGACTATTGGGATTGTTACGCGTGTAAAAGTGGGGAGAGTGCAGTTGGGAATGAGTGGAATACAAGAGGATGGAACACGACGGTAGGACGTGGGAAGACCGACAACGAGGAGACTCGGCGAGGCGGTGCGGGGAGTGATGGTGGCGAGAGGAAGGTGGGTGGAGGTGGATGACCGGGAGCGTCAGTGGGAGAGTGAAAGAAAAGAGGTTGGGGAGCGAGGATACAACCGGGAGTTCAGCAGGTGACTATTGGGATTGTTACGCGTGTAAAAGTGGGGAGAGTGCAGTTGGGAATGAGTGGGAATACAAGAGGATGGAAGGGGGACCGACAACAAAGAGAGACTCGGGCGAGGCGGTGGAGGGGGAGTGATGGTGGCGAGAGGAAGGTGGGTGGAGGTGGATGACCGGGAGCGTCAGTGGGAGAGTGAAAGAAAAGAGGTTGGGGAGCGAGGGTACAACCGGGAGTTCAGGAGGTGATTATGGGGAATGTTACGCGTGTAAAAGTGGGGAAAGTGCAGTTGGGAATGAGTGGGAATACAAGAGGATGGAACACGACGGGTAGGACGTGGGGAAGACCGACAACGAAGGGAGACTCGGGCGAGGCGGTGCGGGGGGGGGGAGTGATGGTGGCGAGAGGAAGGTGGGTGGAGGTGGATGACCGGGAGCGTCAGTGGGAGAGTGAAAGAAAAGAGGTTGGGGAGCGAGGGTACAACCGGGAGTTCAGGAGGTGATTATGGGGAATGTTACGCGTGGGGAATTAAGGGGGGATGGGGAAAATGAAGAGGGCAGACGGTAGGACTCTAAAAGGTTGAGTTGGCGACGACAGCACAGTCTTGAGATGAAGGTGACCTGGCTAGGACAAACAAAGCAACACAGGGCATGACCGTGTTTCTCTGTGATAGTTACGACAACCGGCCATGAGTAGAAACGAATAAATTCGTTTTTCTACTCCAATTGTATAATGCTGTCATTTGATGGATTCAACCCGTTGCATAATGATATATTACGATATAGATTTTATTATTATACAGGTTCTTGCCAATCACAGAGAAGTTTATCAACTAAGTATTGATACTTCATTAATCATTCAGAATAGTTACAGTAAATGTGTTGTTCGATTCTGTACATTCAAATTGCATTTAATATTATATTATGTTTGTCAGTTTTAATTCCTTTTATAATCAGTAATTTTTACGTTGAATACTATTTAAAATAAATTGCATCGTAATTTCACTTTGATCCAATTTGACTTGCGCAGTGGTAGTGGTAGAGGGAACATTTAACTGACATTAACATCAGAATGCCCGTTATTTTGTGTTATATGTAGCTGCCGTGTGTTTGTCCTAAAAACCGGCCAATTTTTTAGTTTGCAAATGTGAAGTAAATCAGAGGATGAGTTAGCATCTGCAAAAAATGAAAAAAGGGGAAAACGGTGGCCTCGAAATTATTGCCGCTACTTTTGTACTCTCTCGCAGGCGAACTGGCAACCGAAAGTCATCTGCGGCAGGTGGAGTAGCTGCCCACTAGGTGACTCTGGCTGAATTCTGCAAGTCAACTGATACGAAAAGATTCAATGTACATGTTAACTTATAAACGTTACCATAAGTCGTAGAAAAAGTACTCGATGTAATGGGTATTAATACACTCGTGTGAAGTTTACGGTACTGGCTCGTTCCTCGCTCGTATCGTAATATCACACTCGTGTGTTAATACCCATCATTACATCATCGTTTCATAATGTACTAAAATAGAAGAGAACTGGATAGAACGGACGGTGAAGCAACAGAAACGGCGGAGGGAGCGTTGAGACAACGGCTACGAGGTGATAGTGACGGGAAGGAACTGGTGGTGACGGCAAAAATTTATGGCAGGAGTGCGAGAATCAAAACTGCCGGTACCTCTAATCAAAACTGACGCTTTGGGGCAGCAGAAACTGGTGGGATTGAAAGGCGGTAATAACGGAGACGGGGGGACCCGTGAGGACGGCAGAGTTTCTCGGGAACGGCAGGTACGGGTTGGGATTGGCAAAACTGGCAGAAATGACGGGACGGCAGAACGACAGGGCCTGATAGGGTCGGCAGGAACTGGTTGGCCCTTTCTGGGAAAGGCAGGGACGATAGGGCGGCAATTACTGGTTGGGATGGGAGAGACTGGTAGAAATGGCAGAACGACTAATAGGTTCAACAGGGACTGCTTGGGATGGCAGAGACTGACAGAAAGAGTGGTACAACAGAACGACAGTAACCGATAGGGCCGGCAGTTACTGGTTGGGATGGAAGATATTGGTAGAAATGGCAAAACGACTAATAGGGTCAACAGGGACTGGGGTGGAGAGACTGACAGAAAGGGTGGGACAGAACGACAGGGACCGATAGGGCGGCATGGCAAAGACAGTCGGTCCCCGTCGTCCGCCCTTTCGCCAGAGTCAGGACTGGGGAAACCAGCAGGAAATGGTGAGCATGGAAGGCTGGAGAGGTGAGTTAGGCAGAAATTGGCAGAGATAGCGTAGATCGGCGAGGGCGGCCGATTCCGTTGATGATGGATGGACCGAGAAGTACGAGGGTCGGGGTGGGTGGCAGCGCGCGGGCTGGGAGGCGCGGGCGCAGAGAATAATGTGGAGGCTGCGGCGCGTGCGGGGGCGGGGTTCCCAAACGCCCCGCCGCTTCAGCCCGCGCGCTAATTATCGCGAGGCGCCTTTGTGATCGAAGTATTCGGGAGACGCCGCCAGATCGGGTGGCGGTCGCTACCGCGAACCTCCCCCCTCGGCGCGTGTGGGAATGTTGGAAAGTGCGTCGACTTCGCCAACTTCTGCGCTCCCATTTTCCTGCCCTCCTGAATACGCGAGCTTTGGCAGAATGATGATCGCAAGGAAAGGTTTGTCTCGGTGATAGTTGTACCGCTCTTAGCGGTTTAGATGATTCAAGGCATCAATTGATGCTTAGTGATTCCGGGCGCGTCAACCATGATGGACATTTGTCCCGTAAGTATAGTGCTTGTTTTTCGTCGGGAGATGGTAGTGGTCTTCCCCCGCTGGATGGGCAGATCCGGCGCGAACCTATCGTCAGCTAACAGGGTTTCCCTCTACTAGGTATATCTCACTAGCGGCCAAGTCCCCGACCGGTCTCCCGGCTTGTATGTTAGTGTAGTACATGTTAGTGTATGTGTGTGTAAGGGGTGAGGATAGAACAAGGAAGAGGAAGGACTGATCGCGCGCGGTCCGTGGCCCGTTTCTTAGGGTACTGCTCCGGCATTCGCCTCGTGGTGATGAGAGATAGGACGGAAATCTACCAATCAGAGCAGCCGGCCGCTAAAATTCTCAACAGCCAGACAGTCAGCCAGATTGAATTCGACCATGCTGAAAAACTAGTGTTGAAAATCCTGCCGCCGTTGGAACTCGAACCAATGCCCTTTCAGTCACAGGCGATGCAGTGGCATCAGTTGATGCACTGAGTCACCGCCCCCAGTGCATCAATTGATGTCACTGCAGTTTTGCTGACCGGGAGGTCCTAGGGTTCGAGTACTGACGGTGCGGGGCAGTATTTCCGATACTAGCTAGACAGCTAGGTCAGACGCTGTCTGGAGGTGAATTTTAGCAGATGGTTGCTCTGATCGGGTGTTTTCCGGAGTTTCTCGAATCATCACCAGACGATTACCGGAGCGGTACCTTAACAAAGGGGTCACGGACCTCGCGCGATCTTTTCTCCCTCTTCCTTGTCCTATATTCACCCCTTACATACTCTGAAATGTATATTTGCTACATTACCTCACATATCGAGAAGCCATTCAGCTTGTCTTAGGTGAGGTGGTGCCCCGCTAGTGGGTTATACCGTGTTGGCGAAAAAAAAACCAAACCCAAGCCGACGTATAAGTTGGTACCATATATCTCCATCGAGTGGGGAAGAATCGCTGCCTTTTTTTGATAAAAAACATCTACTACACTGAAGTAAATAATGACCCTTGTTGTAGGGCTGGAAAACACGAACTATTCAATCAATCTGTGTCACTCTTCTTCTAGGTGCACTCAGACTTTTTCCTTAAGATATGTAACGTCATTTTTTAGTTATGTTCTCCTGTTGCGAGTGATCTTATTTACTATTATCTTTCTCTCCCTTATTTTTTCTTCCCATTCACTTTTTTCAGTCACATATTTCCACGTGTTGCTTTTCAATTCACAATTGCCTGTATTTACTCACCACTTTATACTTTTCCTTTGTTGTCTTTTTCAAACTTTGTGTTACGTTATATTTTCCCCTCAAACTTTGGTGCCTACATTCAACCTCCTTCCGATTTGTTGGGCCGCCCTTCGTCTTGTTTTTCATTAATCTCACTCTCTCAAACCTCTAAATTTCACTATCACTCTCAGTCACTCCTTCTTGCTATCTTATTTTTATATTATAAACCATTTTCTCACCTGTTCCTCATGCAATAACAGAAATGCAGTCTCATATTTTTTTACCTTCCAAATTGTTTCTTTAATCCGATATACACGATACAGTTTTCGTGCAGATTCTCATACAGTTTCTATAGAAAACCTTCAAGATCCCAAACTAGAAGTACAAAAACTAAATATTAGGCATACACGGTCTATCCGTTTTGCTGCACGAATCGCCACAGGCCTCCGCTAGGGAGTCTAAAGAGAAACAACTGAATTGCACAGTCCGAGTCCCACTGCCAGTGGTGGTATTTCTGTGTATGCGTTCATGTTATGATCTTTATTTGGTATTAATTAACCATGAAAAGCGTAGAGAATAAAAATAAGAAGTCAAAAATTGGGAAAAAGGAAGTTTATAACAATATATCAATTTCAATCGCACTTTGACACACCTAACCACAAAATGGCAATGGCCGATCACCGTTAGTGAATCATTCTGCCGCTAGAGGCGCCTGAGTCAAACTGTGGGCTTTATGCATGAAAAATTATAAACATGTTCATTTAGAAAGCGTACAGTCTGGATTGAACTTTTTCTGTACGTCCAATCTGCACGAAAACTGTACCGTGTACATCTTTTTCTTGCATCTTTACCCGAAGTTATACCTCTTCTTTTTCTATATACATGCCACCCTTCCCCTGTCTGCCACTGATCTTCCTCCTGAGCTTCATGTGCCCGCAGCGGCGTCATCGCGAGAGCAGGGGGCGGGGTCAGCCGGAGGGAGGGGAGGGGGAGGGTGGGGCGAAATGGGCTGGCGGCGGCGGCGTGCGAAGCCCTGTGCCCCTGTGTGTGTTAGCGCCCGCCTCCAAATTATTCACGACTCCAATCTACTTTGCTCTTTGCATTTAATTGCTGCGTGCAGACATACTCCAAGTCGGACCCCGGGCAGGCGGGAAGAGGCGCTGCGGCAGGAGCGGGACGGAGCGAGCGGATGAACGTGGAAAGAGAGGGCGAGAAAACGAGGAAAACGTCTGGGAGGAGCGGGAGAAAAGAGATGAAGGCAAAACGAGGTGGAGATTCCATTTCCGAACCCGTCGCCTGCTCTTTGTCGCGGCGTCTCTTCTTGTTTCCGTGGCGGACAAACTTGTGCGTCTCCTCCTTTTCCACAGCTCCCCTCCTTGGCATCGTCCCTCCCCTCCCCCCTCCCGTCCCCGCCCGACGTGTTGCTCGTCTGCTTCCGAGGGATACGGGCGGCCTGTCCCTCCGTGAACCTTCCTCGTCCCCACCCACCCCCCGTCGCACTCGCAGGCGTTCTCCGGCCCCTTTGCCCCCTCCTCGCCAGGCCAAAGTTCGCCGCTAATCATGATTTCCCAGACCCCTGGCGAGATTTACAAGCCGTGATTGTTCACTTGTGCGCGGCGTTGGTCTTCGGAGCCCATCCGCAGGATAAAGGACAACCCAATAAGAGCCGGCGGGGAGCGATATTGTGTTACACAATTTTTACGGGATGCACTCACACCCGAAAGTGATGTTTGATTGATTGGTTGTTAGTGATTCCAGGCGCGTCAACTACTACGTAGCGCATGAAAATTTCAGGATATGTAAGCGGTCTCCCGGCATGTGTGGTAATGCAGTACACGTTAGTGTACTATACTGTGTATGTGTAAGGGGAGAAAATAGGACAAGGAAGAGGGAGAAAATATCGCGCGCGGTCCGTAACCCGTTTGTTAGGGTACTGCTCCGGCATTCGCCTGGTGTTGATCGCAGAAACCACGGAAAACTACCAATCAGAGCAGCCGACCGCTAAATTTCTCCTCCAGACAGCGACTTAATTCGACCAAGCTGAAAATCTAGTGTCGAAAATCCTGCCGCCGTCGGCTCTCGAACCTAGGACCTCCCGAAAGTTATGTTTTCCCCTTACTTTATGAACTTTTGAACCAATCACATTTTGACGATATTTGTGTTTAAAATTGGAAAAACGGACTGTGAACAAATGAAGTGTTTGAATTTCCAATTTAATTTAAATTTAGTATTTACAGTTCTGAGATATTGAGCACAACGGTTAACAACATATCTTCGTCCTGTGTCTCCCTGTCCCTATCTCGCGACTCTAATACCCATTCGCCACTCTTCCAAGCCTTTTTTACTTCCTTCGCCGCCTATTGCCCCAAAAGGCCAAATATGGGCGCTAAACATGGATTTTCCGAGATCTGGTCAAAACAATTCACGACATCATTGTTCTATTATGTCAGCGCTGCTCTGCTGATCTTTAGGGACCAGAGGATGCAGAATAATCAGTTTGAAAATTAAAATATTTTAATATCAGAGAACTAATCTATTAATGATCAGCGTGTAAAAGTTTCTACAAAGCTACGTGACAGACATTAAATTCCGGAGTATTAAGACAATAATGAATTGAGTGTTTCGAATGTAAAAGAAAATAATCCACATAGGGACGATTTTGGAATTGCTGCATATAATCATATTAAGGAATTTAATAGGGTTATATAGAATTATCTGGGAAATATATGTCATAAATAACATTTTTTTGATTCTTACACGGAAAATAATGCCAATTGATTCATATATGGTCTTCTTCATCGCCAAAACATATCAACCATTAATATTGGAAACGTATTAAACAAAAGCATATCTTTTACCAAACGTAAATAGTCATCCCAGAGGCGGTAATTAAACTCGCGAATCGCAGTAGATCTTTCAGAGCAGTGGTTTTTTCATTCATTGAACGGTAGTATTGTAAACCTACAGAAAGAAAAAACTTGTACAGATCGAATCGATGAAGCACGGATATTGATTTATCCTCAAACAGATGTATTATTCAAAAACCGGAATCTATTTTTATAATTGTAACGAGAGTAGTAATCATTTTGAGTTGTAAGGAAAAATGTGTGCAGAAATTATAATGTAGTGTACATTATTCAAATTTGGAGCACAACGATGAGTGATAATATAATATTTCTATGTAATTCCTGTGTGAGAATTTTTTTAGCTTTCTCAAAATGATTGTTTTTCTATATATTCACACTACTTTTTAATCAATTTACTTTTTAAAACCAACTGGGCAGAAGACATTTATAGAATCATTAGTTACAAAAATTGGTACTTTAGGTATAAATAATCTTGGTGGTTAATTCATTGTGCCTAAAGTTTCCCTATGCACATGACTTTTTCCCTGTCTTTTCATCTGTCTGTACTTCATCCACATCCACTCTCACGTCTAGGAGAGAAATATCCTCTAAGACTTCAAAAAATAGTGTAGTCTGTACCTGGATGTTACAACATATCAATTCATTTAAAAAATACAATGTTCGTTTATAAATATATTTGATCTTAAAATTATTATTTATTTTGTCTGTCTATATTTCTTCAATATACTAGAATATTTTTGGTCTTTGATTTTAAAGACAGAACATTTTTCATATTAATATTTATTACGTAATAACAACGTTTCGGAAATTAGTTGTTTCCATTGCCAGGCTTAATTGAAATAAATAAATATAAGATTTTAACAATCAGATCTAAACAGAAGAATATATTATTAATGTACACAAGTCACATCAAACCGTATATTGATAAGATACTCATGAGCAATTGTGTATGCTTAGTATTAAAATTATTATTTATTTTTTCTGTCTATACTTCTTCAATATACTAGCATATTTTTGGTCTTTGATCAAGATGCGGTTTGACTTGTGTACATTACTAATATTGTTGCGGCTGCATAACCACGTTTGATGAACGCGCCAAGGTGACAGCGCTCAGCGGCGACCGAGGAAGTCGGCAGAGGCGGCGAAGCGGAAAAGGCGCCGCCCGAGCTTAGAAGAAAAGCTGGCCGGAGAGCCAGGAGCGGCGCAGCGAGTCTGCGGCGCCGCCCGCTTTAAAAGCGAGTGCCGCCAGCCAGAGAGACAGAACGCTAGTAACCGTGTATTGAGTAAACTTGAGTGAGGAGATTGTACCGTGTAGAAGCGAGTGTAGGCCCGGCAGTAATTTTGGTTCATTCTGGGTTTTTTGGTTTCATTTTTTTCCCGGTTTTGGCTCTTTTGGTGTATTTCTTGAGTGTTCATTGTAATAAATCTGTGTTTGTGAAAAGCGTGCAATTATTCTGAACATAACAAATATATTCTTTCATTTAAACCTGCGCATCACAAGTTTCCCACTCGATGTTTTACCTCAGATTGATGCATTATTTACCTTATCATATGATTGTTATTCGCATTGTATTATTTTGTTGACAGTTGGTTTCGTAAATGTATTGTGATTTTCACCTCAGTCAGTAGCTTATGATGTGTCCGTTATCGAGGTTACTGCACTTATGATTGCAGAGTGAGTATGGGTGTCATTTTAACCACTTTAACTCTCCCAAATTTTTCGATAAACCACTGGTTACATCCCCTCTTCTGGCGGAAGTGTCTGAACTGATTCCAGAAGACGATTTCGGTAGGCCTATGGCTCTGTTCATTTGTTGACATTTTATTAAATTGAGCTCTTATTTATGTTATCAATTCTTCTATCTCGTTTGCGCTCATCGACTTTTTTCAGAGGCGTCGGTCGCTGTGTCACCTCAACGCAAACACCAACTCGTTTTCCTACAATATTCGTGTAAATTCTATTCAAGCTGTGTTTAATGTTTAATTTAACGTTTGTATCAAGCATGGGCGAGAATGTTTGATCTTTCGAGCGTAACTGAGTGGCCAGTGTTTGACCTGTACACGGCGCGGACCGTCCCTTTCTGTAGTTGACCCATACGTCTCACACTGAGCGAATCTATTTTCGTTAATTAGAATTTTCTCTTAATGAGAGAGGTGGCGCTCGGTCTCATTCACAATGGAGAATCTGAGAATTTAATTGCTTTTAGATGTGCTGTTTGATTCTCAAGGCCGAATGGAGAACGTTTCAGAAAGTTTGGTATTTCATCGTTTGCACGGGATCGCGTGAATTAAATAATTATTATATTCATTAATCGAATGAATGCATTTGCATTCGAATAGAAAGTGCTTTGCAAAACGAAAGAAATTAATTCTTAGAATTCAGGTCTCCAGCGAAATAAAATTAACTTATTCATTGCACGTGCTAGAAGGGCAACGCCGTTTTTTCTAATTTCGAGTTATTTTATTTCAGTTTTCGTCCCGTGATTTGATTTTTCTCAGAGTCGTTAAGACTTGGCTGAGCGTAACACGTCTTTCCGTGCTCCCCTTTCATCCAGAGAAATTGCAGTTTGGAAATTCGTTTCATCGTCTGTGCAACTAGCGTAGTATACCTCTCTCACAAAGCTACGAGAGGGGTGCCTCCTCTTTATTTAATAATATAAGCGGCACCAGGCTCTATAAACCCGACCTCATTAGAACTTTGCTCTGTTCCTTTTAACCTCACTTTTCGTTCACTCGAATTGTTTCACCTTTCACCACCCGGCAACTTCAGAGTCTACCACAATTTGCATCCGCCATATTACAATTTACCGCTAAATGTGCTGGGGAATAAAATTACCATTAAGTTTACATAGCAATCTATGTCCTTAGGTGAAATGCCGTCGGGAAGGATGACTGGACGGGGTGCGGGGCTGGGGTCGTGCTGGAGACCGTCTACCTGCCATAGCGGTTCCGCGATTTTCTTGGAGCACCTCGCATGAATACATGAATAGCCTGCGATGTGTTCGCACTCGGTCGCCTTCCGGTTGGCAATTGCGGCCCGTACCGCATTCCGTGCTGTAGGAAGTCGATGGGCACAGGTCGATGGTGCCGAATGCCAGGACCAGCGCGATTCGGGGTTAGTATGAATTTTAAATTTTCGCGCTTATTAAATTTATCACGAAACCGGGACCGCTTCATGAATTTTCATTGTGGAATATACATGTTAAGGATTTCTTTAATCTATTTTGTTAACACGTAATGGTGTGTGTAATACAAATTGCGAGAGAGAAAAATTGTCGTTTATTTAAATGTAGCGGTTTTCGTCATTACGAGCCATGACCGGGCGCAGGGAAAATTTGCATTGGGGAGTCTGGGGAACGGAATGGAGAGTGGAGGGGAATGCAAGAGGAGGAGAATGGAAGTGGGGGAGACAAGGAAGATGAGAAAGGAGGAGAGGAAGATGGGAGAGGAAGGTGAGAGAGGAAGGGAGAGAGGAAGGTGAGAGAGGAAGGTGAGAGAGGAAGGTGAGAGAGGGTTTAAATTGGGGAACTGAAGGGACGCGACATATAGAGAGGGACGCGACATATAGAGAGGGACGCGACATATAGAGAGGGAAGCTACATAGAGAGAGGGAAGCTACATAGAGAGAGGGAAGAGACAAAGAGAGGGAAGACACATAGAGAGAGGGAAGACACATAGAGAGAGGGAAAACATAGAGAGAGGGAAGATACATAGAGAGAGGGAAGATACATAGAGAGGGAAGATACATAGAGAGAGAGAAGGCACATAGAGAGAGGGAATACATATAGAGAGAGGGAGAAAAAAGAGATGGCAAACGAACGACAGAAAGGAAAGAAAGAAGAGTCAGAAGAGGGAAAGAGAAAAGGAAAGAGAAGGAGATGTGGGTGGTGGCTAGCGGTAAGGGAGAGGAAGGATTGGAATCGGTGAAGAGTCGCCACCGGAAGTTGCCTCTCTCCAGAAGCCCCGTGCACGAGGGGTCGCGGAGCGACGCCGAGTGCAGTGCAGGCTCTTGTGCTTTTCGCTAACTCCCGCGCAGCGCGGGCGATAACGAGGGGCTTACGGGCGCGGAGGCGACGTTTGATGATACACGGACGGCGCGCTGCAGCGTGATGGAATGCGTCGGCAGCGGGCGAGCCTGTTAGCAAACACTCGGCTCTGGTGCGTGTTTGAATTCCCTCTCCGAGAATCAGAGACTCCATTTCGACCTAGAAAAACATCCGCTCCCAAATACATGCCTTTAAAACAACCAGGAATAAAAATAACGAAGAAAATGGTATCTTTAAACACAGATCCAGAACGAAGGTGATGCAGAAAATTTCAAAAGTATGAGTACTTTTTGCGCAATTTAGGTGAAATTTACGCAGATTTTTAAACATTTTTCTCAAAAAACGGCTACAATTTCTTCTTTAAATTCTTTCTTTAAAAATGGTAAAACATTTGCACCGGAAACTCTGAATTTTGAAAATTGCAAAAATTTGACATTTCAAACAAAAATATTTTAATCTTAAATAATATCTGTTCTAAAAATGTTTATTTAAGAAACGTCCAGTGCACTTTTTGTTTTTGCGTTTTGCATTCTTTCTGCTTGACATTAATACAAATCAAATAAACATTTAAACACCGCTCTTAATTTTTGAATTTTTTCCACGAACAAAACAATGGCCAGATTTCATTTTCTGAATTTTTGATTTTCTGAATTTTCATATTAGTACAATATTGCAGTACTGTTGCAAATAATGCGAGAAAATATGTACTGTTTGAGCCCCACTAGTTCCAAAAAAAGGTGATCTAGGTGCAACGGCAGGAGTCTCAGAGTTCAAAGTTCAAGATAGCTTGTACATGCCGCTTTAGAATCAAAATTTTAAATTAAAAAGTGAAATATAAAGTTAAACAGGAAATTATCACAATAAAATCAATGTAGGAGTTTAGATTCGAGCTCAAATAACAGTCACGTCTCCAACAATGTGAAAGAAATCATGCCAATAAAGAAAGTTGCCAATGGTCCAAGTGTCTCCTCTTATAGTGGAATTTTCCTAAAAGATATCTCCCTGTAGTAGACTTTTCATATTTCCACAGTGTAGTGATTTGCATATCTTTCTAGTGAATATCTTTGTTACGGTCGCAGACAAGCAATATGATATTATTTGAAAATTACGACCGTATGCCGATTGGCACCATTTAAAAAGTTTATTATTATATGAAGGGCTTGGTTCTAGATAGTTATTCTGTACTTCCGGTTTGTACGGATAAATAAAAATATAGTTTTAATTCACCGTCTCTCGCCACAGAATGAATAAATACTTTCGCAGAACAGCGTCATTTATTACTCCAGTGTCACAGTACTTATGTCAAATGTTATAATCGACATGGCAAATATATTAGTTCAGATATATCAATGTTGACGGAAAAGTGTCATATGACTGTTTAGAGACATTCTTACTGTAATATCCAATTGTAAAGGCCAGAATTCATAAAACGATTTTTATTCAAGATCAGGTACAATTGCTGAAGTTCCGTATCACCAGAAGAATGTACCAAAAGCGAAGCAGTGTTATCGTTGTTCAGAAGAAGTCCCAAAATCAGCCTGGTCGTCAAATATCCACAAGAGAGTTCCACTTTCGTTGCACAGGTCGTCGTCGTAGCTGATCTCCACTCTTCACTCTCCAAGTCGCTCGCCAGGATCCAGTCACCAACACCGTCGCTCGCTATCTGCCCTGGCGTCGGGTCGGAGCCCTCTTATAGCCCGCTAGCTCTATTGGCCCGCCGACTAGCTGCGGAGTAGGGGCGGTGGCGAATCCCTACCAGCTTGCTCTGGCGTGACGACCGCGCGTGGACAGTCCAGGCCGGCTCGCACCTGTCGCCGTCCTCTCCCGCCAGGGGCGGTAACGCCCCTCTGACGTCACTCGGCGGCGGCTCCTTCAAATGCGTGCGGCCGGTCACGACACTTACAAACCCTTAATTCTAAATTATTTCATTAAAACATAAGTAATGATTTATGTTATGTTAGTTGCTATATTAAGTTATGATGTCCACACAAGTAACATGTTATTAAATATATTTACTGTGTACTATACTATGTTATTGAAACGGAATATTAAATAAACATATTATTCATACAATATTAGATGTCTACATTAAAATAAGTTTTACATACAAGAAACACTTACTATATACAATACTTAAATGGTCTGAAGGCTAAAGGTAGTAGATGAGCTCACGACTTCCATTCATCATCGCAATCCTGTTTACATTCTTTTTCCGATTCTCTGGATTTTTCTCAGATGCTCTCGCCGCAGTTTTCATGAAAATATTATGTTTATGTTGCAAACAGCGGTTGAGGAGAGATTGAGGTTTGGTTAGATTTACCTTTCAGTTTTGTATTGTGTCGCCTGCGCAAAGTGTTGCTCTTTAACAGCAGTCAGTTTGAAACAAGAAGAATACTGTGTGTACATAATACAAACATATTTTTGAAAATATATTTTTTAATGAATTGTTTTTAGAAAAATAGTGAAATGTAATAAATTGAATTCAATTTTTTCTTCTAAAATTCCCTGTATTTTTCTCTCAAACATATTGTTATCATTTTGTAAAAGGAAAAACGTACTGTTTAAACAGTTAAAACCGGGAGCGGTAGCTCAGTGCATCAATTGATGTCACTGCAGCGCCTCTCACCGGGAGGTCCTAGGTTCCAAGTCTTGACGGCGCACACGGCTGAATCGGACCTAAAACGTGGTCATAATTGCAAATGCCAGTGGATTTGCGTAAAAATGGGTATTAGTGGGATTTTGAGGTTGTTGAATTTGAATATCATAATGAAATTTCAAAATTCAAAATGGCGATTTCAAAATGGCGGATCAACTCATTTAAAAATAAACAAAAGGATTCTCTCAACTTAATAAAAAATATACTGTGACGCCGAGCCCAGGTGTGGGCTGTCGCCACTGTGCTAGTATGGGAGGCCGCGCGCCTGCGAGGGCGCAATTCGTAGTCCTCCCCCCCCCAGGTGGCAGTATCGGCCGTAGCGGAGGGGCAGTGAAAGGAAGGGAGTGAAGTAGGGTTGGGGTCGACGAGAGGTGTGCCGTGGACAGTTGGAGGTGAACGGTCGGAAAGTCGGGAGTGTAAGCAGTGCTGTGTTGGTCGTATATGGGGTGTAGCCCGCCACCACAAAACGTGAGAGGAAGTAAAATGGAAAATTAATGTGTGGAAAGTATTGTAGGTGCGAGTCCTGGCATTTGAAGTGGCAAGTGACTTTTTGTGGCTGTTTTCTTGCCGAATGTATAATATTCCTTTAAATACAAGGTGTTCTGTTGCATTATTTTAAGTTGAGGACTTAGGAGACTGAAAAATGAATTTGTGCATATTAATTATCAATTTTCAATCACTAATAGCATATGTGAATTGTGAACCGATCATTTATTGATAGGGAAAGAGCTTGAAGAAAAGTGAACTTTCAATTTCATTAAATGGTACTGTTGACAATCATGTGCTCTACATTTGTAACTTATATTGCAATTTACAACTATAAGGAATGTGTCAAGATTTGTTAATTTTTTTGGGGTGAGATTCTGCAGTTTCTCAGTGGTAGTGCAATATTTTATTGAAGATTGTCTAATATCACAAATTGTGAAAAATAGCTGATTGGAAGGAGAACAGTTTCACAGCTATTTCTATTGCCACAACGTTCAGAAAAAAAATATTCACGACTGATTGTAATTTGTATGATGTGATTTCATGGCATGTAGAATTAGCATGTGGCAGGATTGTTATGTGACCCTGCATGATAAAGAGGGCAGATTATTTCAGTGATTACATGTATGGTAACGAACTAATATTATCATTTAAGAGTTTGGGGAATGATACTCCATTTTTGTTTAATTTAAAAACAACAATAAAAGAATACATCAAAGTGGTATATAGGTCCATTTAGAACTATCCCTACAAAAAAATTAAAGCCAAAATCTGGAACCGTTTTCGAGAAAATTGCATTTGAGCGTTTCTGAAAATGCAAAATTTGGAGCTATATACAATGTATATTATACATTTACAGTAGTATAATTATATTACAAGCAATATTATAAGTTATATATGTATATTTATGTGTTATTCTATTGCCATCCATCTGCCGGGAACCAATGCTGTATAGACCTAATTTCATCGGGACTTATTTATTGAAAAATATTCTATGTTATTGAAAAAAATGGTCAACTGTAGTTCAAGATAACATCATGAAGTTCACTTTTACACCCGTAGAACTCTTAGTCTTGGTTTCTACGTCAAGAAAATAAGAATCCTTCAAGTACACCAAAAATCTTAAAGTGCACGGTGGCACGGATTAATATTGTTTATTCATTCCAAAAATTTATATCAGTTATTTTCTTATTAAAAGTATTTATCAGAAGAAGAAATCAAAAAAAAATATACCGAGAAAATAAATCTCTGAGGCGTCGAAGACACTTCTGGGATATCTAGTGTTCAATCTTACTATGTAGCAATGCAGTAAAGTGGCTATAAAATAAAAAGCTGCAGGACTGTGCAGCTAAATGTGTGTTATTCTGATTAAGGGTATTCTACTTGATAAATAAAAAAATTGATTCAGGCAGCAATACGCAGGACAAAAACTATAATCCACAATAAACATGACTAACATTGTAACGCTACATAGGTTAAAATACCGCCATATTATACATAAAATAATTAGACACTTTTTCTTAAAAATATACTTAACTTATAGTTAAAAATGTCTTCTATTCGGAAACATGAAAAGAATCCATAGAAAAACAATTTAAACACTTTTTTTAATTTAACAAATGTAGTCGACAAGAGGCAATGAATTCGCGTGTTTCGAGCAACGGTAACTTTACGAGACCGTGAGGACGACAAAAATGATTGAAATAACGTTCTGGATCTAAACTAGTGTGCTCCAATGTCTTCCAAACAAAATTTGATATGTCAGAATTCCGAACGGGCATTTTGAATTTTCCCATTATGGCCAGGTTTTTGGCCCCATTGAACCAGCGTGTGGCGGCAGGTGTGGCTAGCTTTTCAGTTAGGTCGGATTCAGTCGCTGTCTGGAAAATAATTCTAGCGGCCGGCTGCTCTGATCTGTAGTTTTCTGTGGTTTCTCCCAACAACACCAGGCGAATGCCGGAACAGTGCCCTACCAAACGGGCACAGACCGCGCGCGATCTGTCCTTCCTCTTTCTTGTCCTATCCTCTCCCCTTACACACACACACACACACACACTAACATGCACTACACTACCACATATTCCGGGAGATCGGTCGGGATCTTAGAGCTTGTCAGGGCTGGGGCGGTGCCCCGGATTAAATAGTTAACCAAGCTTTGGCTCGAGAGCCCGCTATGGGCCTTGGCCAACCAGTGGTTACCCAGTTTTTCAGTCATGGAATAAGGGGCTCATCTTGTTAGCACGAAAACATTCCTTCACCATATATACTGATATTTATAACCTTAAGGTGGGCTTTCTCATCGTCACATAGCAATAGATACTAGGATATTTGTAAGGAAAGCGCACTTATATATATTTGCTTCGGCCGGGAATCGAACCCGTGGTTGCACTTTGAAAAGCTAGCACGCTTACCAACGAGTCACTGAGGGAGGTCTATCCAAGGGTAGATAACGTAGCATACATATATAGAATGTTTGTACACCATGTTCATAAGTGATAATGAATTGTGATGATAGTTGAACTATGGCAGTCATGGGATCCAGATGGAGAACATGTCCATCTCTATGCCATTGCCTTCCACATGTCCGCAAGGAAGAAGGTTCGCCGTCGATAGTGCGGGCGGCGGGGGGCGATCGACACATTCTGACAGGTGGAGCGTGGGCGCGGTGGGCGGGGGCGGGGCGGCCAGGCAGATGGGCCCCGTAACGCGAGTGGTTGTCCGGGGAATTGGCGGCGACGCACGGACCAATTACAGTTCGATTTCATGGTTATTACAGTGGTTCGCACTAACGTTGTTTTGCTCGCGCCGTGTCGCTGTGCGCAGATGTTGCGTAGCTACCTGTGCAACGCTGCTGACCCACCCACCCGCTCACCCACCCACTCACCCACACTCTCACCAACACACTCACCCACATACTCACTCACCCACGCACTCACCACACCTCACCCACACAATCACCCACACACTCACCCACACACTCACTCACCCACTCACCCACACACTCCCCATCCACACACTCACCCACACACCACACACACCCACACACACCACACACACACACACACTCACCCTCACACACACCCACACACTCACCCACACACTCACCCACACACTCACCCACACACTCACCCACACACTCACCCACACATTCATCCACACACTCACCCACACACTCACCCACACACTCACCCACACACTCGCCCACGCTCTCACCCACGTAACATACGTATTCTTGGCCACTCAAACATTTTAAATCCCACGTATCCACCTACTCGCCCACCGACCGATCCACACGCCTCTCCACTTACTCGCCCCCCTTCCCGTATCAACCCCACCCTCCCACCGCTTGCCCGCTTACACCATCATCTGCCCGCATCTACGCATGCACGTAGCACACACGCACGCACGTACGCACGTATCCTCCCAGATTACGCATTTTCCGCTACCACGTCATCACCCATCATAACATATGCAGCCCCCCTCTCTCTCACTCTCTCTCGCTCTCTCATTCTCTCTCGCTCTCTCATTCTCTCTCGCTCTCTCACTCTCTCTCACTCTCTCTCGCTCTCTCTCGCTCTCTCACTCTCTCTCGCTCTCTCACTCTCTCTCGCTCTCTCTCCTCTCTCTCTCTCTCTCGCTCTCTCACTCTCTCTCGCTCTCTCTCTCTCTCTCTCTCTCTCACTCTCTCCTCTCTCTCTCTCTCTCTCTCTCACTCTCTCTCTCACACACACAAACCCACATACATGCTCTCTAAACGCACCAATTAACACACCCAGCGAATAAACGTGAATCCACCAACCAACACATCCACTCTGAACCCATCAATTAGCTCTAAACGCACGAAAAGCGTACCCTTTAAACCCACCAACAAAACATAACCCCAGCAACCACCACACTAACTATACACCTATCCATCAACCAACCCTCCTTAAAACCATCCAATGCGTCCACCAACCAATCCACCAATTCGTCGGAATGCCACGGATTCGCCCTCTCGCCCATATCCCCACCCCTCCCGCTGCTTGCCGCACCGCACGCTCGCGTGCCCGCCCCGCAGCGCGCTGCGCGTATTGGCATGGATGTCCTTGCGCGTAATTATGGGCGGTGATCGATCATAAGAGGAAGACGACGAGACGTAGAGCGAGCAATGCACTTCTCCGAGAGACAGCTGCGGTCGCGACGATATTGACTGGCCCTGCAGGGGCCTTCGGCGCCATTGAAATGGACAGCAATGGAAAGTGACGGAGCATCGGAACATTAACCCCACAGCGGCCGCGCTAGTTATTACTTCAGATAGGACACTCAACAGATACAAAATATCCGGGCAAAATATACTAAAATTTAATCATAGTATGCTAGAAGGGTCTTAGTCAAGACAATTGCAAAATTGAGTTAAGCCTAAATAATATTATCATGTTATATATATATATATATATATATATATATACATATATATGTATATATATAATATTTCCCTTTATTTTTTTAGTAATAGAACTTCAGTCAGATGCTTATATATATATATATATACATGGTATAAAACATACTGCAGTTAACTTGATACACGCTAAAACGACGTCAGTCAATGACTGAAGTTCTACTAGCGTGTTGTGTTGTCGTACCTGATTGTTCATGATTTTCCTGTCCAAGAAACATTTTATTTACGACAGTTCCCAACCCATTGTTTCGCATTCATGACATTAAAAATAATAAAGCTGAAATGTTTGCGCACCATGAAGGCAAAGGGAAGTGATTCAACAAAACTGAGCACTATTTCCCTGTGAGACGGCATTCATTTCTTCCGTGTGGCAGAGATATTAGCGCAGTCAAAAGAGAGCTAAGAAAGCATGATAGTTTCTACTCTGTACACGAACATACAGAACTTGTAATATCTTCTAACAGAAGGAAGAAAGAAGTCCCTTGTAGAAAAAATGGATACTTCTGATTCAAAACTTGTAGGCAACAGTATTATAAGAAGACCCTTTCTGAGACGAAACATGCCATAAAGCCTTCTAAGAGGCAAAAAATCCGATTTCTGAATTATTATTGAATAAAACACTGACAACATATTTTTTTTAGAATCGTAATAGCAGTAAATTACGTCTGCCCGTGCTTAATGGAAATAATGCCGAGGGATGTAATTTCTGTGTGAAAATTCTTTTGAATAAATTGAATAAAATCACAAAAAATGGATTGAGATGGGGAAAGACCCCATGCCCCCTTCCCAGCAGCTGCTGCGGTTTTGCTGTAATCTGTTTTTCATATCCTCAACTTTTGTGGACGAGCAGCTACTTTAAAATACCCTAAACATGAAGTTACACACAAAATATTTCTAATGTAATAAAATCAACGAGGTGTTTGAGAAAATAGAATAAAAATAGTGTCGTGTTCAAAAAAAAATATTCTCATGCTTAATTTTGCATCTACTACATTATGCTAAAATTAAATAGTTATCATGATCAGTAATGATACCATTAGTAATATCACACATTATTTCACTATTGTCATCATCTGTAGTAATATTAAAGGTATAAGACCCTTTGGGAAAGGATACCCGATGAAGGTTGTGTATACGTAGGTGTGATATAAATATATCAAATCGAATAGAATGCTCTTTACAACAATTAAACTCAAGGTGCTAAAACGTCAGTACTTTCGCCCTCGTATTTTCACGAAAAGTACTCAAATGTTCGAAAAGTTGTGCAAGTCGTTTATTTTTAAATATATTTTTAAGGAACAGGTTTCATTATGGGAAAGTATCTCTGTCTTTGGAATTGTAATTGGAAGAAGACGCCGAAGAATTTTTGAACTTTTGCAATTAAAAAAAACAAATAGGATTTTCAATGAACATCAGACCTGCACCCTTCTCCTAACGCCCTTTACACTATCCAACAACAAAATTTAATCAAATACGATGGAGCCACCTTTTTTAAATTTTGAAACCGTCCCAGAGGCTTCACGTAGAGTACCCTCCAAAATTAAAATATCAGTTTCAAATTCAAAGGGCCATAAAGTTATAGAGCGATTTTCCTAAGGATGAGCCATAGTGACAGCTAGTGCTGGTAACATAACTGAAGGTTCTGTGGTCGTCGTGCCCTCCAGCCCAATGGACTCCCTTCCTGCATTCGTTCGTTTGCAGTTGGCTAACTTGTAAATGGCTTCGACACTTCCTTCGTGACGTCCTCGTCCGACAAAAATATAGTGCGCCGCGAGAAATAATTGAAATTAGGAAGTGCGGTGTTATGTGCTCTTCTGTAAAAATTCTTTTTTCCTTTATATATTACATTGTGTGATAAATATGTATACTTTTTGTGTGATGAATATTATGTTTATTTTAAAACCGAGACTTGAATGCGAGATGCGTACCGATGCACGTGGTTCCGGCCTTTGTGCTGTTGTGTGGCGAGCTGTGATTGAGATCATTCTATTTACATTCGTAGCAGTTTTCTTTTACTGGTTGTGAGAGCATGTTAAGAAATTTTCCACATACGTAATAAAATTTAATTTTTTCCCGGACTCGCGTACGTGCATCTGCATAAGCGGAACTCTTAGACTTCTGGATACTGATGTTAGGAGCCATAACCAAACACTATACGAAGGGACTGAACATCTGTCGCGGTGGAGGGATATTTCTCTGAAATATATGTGATGTTCACTAGTTTTCGCGAACTGTCACTTTGGCTCATCCTTAGGAAAATCGTTCTATAGCGAGATTAATTGTGGAATATCAATTTTGGAGGAAATCGGTTGAAAGGTTCAGCTGTTCAACTGTAGCGTTGTTGTCGGACATACGGACAGTCGTTTTGGCATCATTCGGTTTTTCGCTATCAAGGGTTCACAAATCATGGATTTTGGCTACACCGCATGTTAGATTTTTTAATCTAAATTCAGCAACTACATTTATCCACTTTTTCGTTAATAAGGCTATTTAATAAGAGTTATTCCACCGAAAATTCGTCGTTTCCATTACGCAGCATTACATAACTTTTACAAGTGGTAGCGAGAAAGGAAAACTTCTAAGCCCTGTTTCTCACAGATAGTACATCGCTCAGTTCCCGCCGTTAAGTAAATTACAAGAGGTTACGGGTAAACAGACTCCAAATGCGCATAGCCTGGAATGACTGCTGTACTAAGTGATTATCTGTGAGCAATGTATCATTTGCAGAAGACCATTTTGACATCGACTAAACTAGCTAAATGACATAATTGAGGTAAGCACTTGCGTTGAATTATATGCTATTGATTATATGTCATTTGTACCTTGTGCTCAGTCATTGCAAACATGCTGCGAGCATTTGAGAAACGTAAATATACTGCGTCGAAAAAACATGGTTTCTAAAAACTAGATATATGTACCAATAATAGAAGTATTCAAATTTTCAAACAATATGGTAATTAATCAGAAACAGAGCATGTAATTGTTAGTGTTTTCTAATACGCCGTTTTTGTAATTGGCAAAATTTTGAGAATACTAAACTTGATTAAAAACTGTATTTCATGTTACTAAATAATAGAGTTTAAAAACGTTTTAATCTTTCACTACATACTATAGGTATTACAATTTTCTACATTGGTAAAGTATAATTAGAAGATTTACACAAACTTTCATGACAAAATGATCTTATATCGTGGTAGTTAAGGAGGTATAATGGTAGTAACATTAAATCGAACAACGTGCATAAACGCTCGGTAATTGCAGTACCAGAATAAGAAAAATGTTCTTTTCCAGGAAATGATTTTGAAGGTGAAGATCCATTCCTTCTTTCTCTCTCTATCTCTGTATCTCTTTCTCTTTCTCTTTCTTTCTCTCTCTCTCTCTCTGACTCTCTCGTTTTCTCATTATCTCTTGTTTCCTGACATTCTCTCTCTCCTCCTCTCTCTGTGTCCCTCTCTCTCTCTTTCTCTCTCTTTCTTTCTCTCCATTTCAAGGACTTGTTAGGGACTGTAGCATTCATAAATTTTAATCTTGTAACATGAGGAATCACGATTATACATATCGTACAAAAGTACTTTTATCGAACAACTCAAATACTCCAGAAATACCTCTTTATAAGTCATTTTCTATGATATTTCATTTATGGGTAACTCTAAAAGTAGTTCATATAATTGATAATGTGTATCTTTTATGCATTCAATTGAACATTATATCTTTATCATTACGCTGTTACATTTCACATATTTATATTTCAGTAACAATTTCTTGGAAAACTCAAAAGTAATATTTCCGACAATGATGCTACGCAACATTAGAAGCCCGAAGGTTTCTATATTTTAGCCAATCGACTGGGAGAGGTGCTCAGTGCATCAACTGATGTCACTCATTGCCTCTGATGGGACGTCCTAGGTTCGAGTTCCGACAGTGGCAATATTTTCGACACTAGGTTGTCAGCTAAGTCGAATTCAGTCGCTATCTGAAGGAGAATTCCAGAGTCCGGCTGCTCTGATCGGTAGTTTCCTGAGGTTTCTCCGATCAACACCAAGCGAATGCCGGAGCAGTACCCATTCAAATGGGACACGGACTGCACGCAATATTTCCATCCTCTTTCTTGTCACATTATCTCCCCTTACACACACTTACACTAACATTCACTGCACTACCACATATTGCGAGAGACCGGTCGGGCGCTTACAGCATGTCCCGGATGCGGCGTTGCCCCGCTGGTGGAAGATACCCGCTAGCCGACAGTAGGTCAGCGCCGGATCTCGCCATCCCACGGGGGAGGATCATCAGCAACTCCTGATAAAATAATACTCTTCACTTACGGGAATAACGACTTCAGTAGTTTACGCGCCCGGAATCACAACCAACCAACCAACCAACCAACCTTTTATCCAATTGAGAACTGTGCGTATCTCCACTTCGGGACCGGGAGCGGTAGCTCAGTGCATCAACTGATGTCACTGCAGCACCTCTGACCGGGAGGTCCTAGGTTCGAGTCCTGAAGGCGGTAGGATTTTCGACACTAGCTTTTCAGTTAGCTCGAAATCAGTCGCTGTCTGGAGAAGAATTCTAGCGGACGGCTGCTCTGATTGGTAGTTTTCCGTGGTTTCTCCGATCAACACCAGGCGAATGCCGGAGCAGTACCTTACCAAACGGGCCACGGACTGCGCGCGACCTGTCCTTCCTCTTCCTTGTCCTATCCTCTCCCGTTTACACACACACACTTACACTAACATGCACTACACTACCATATATTCCGGGAGACCGATCGGGAGCTTAGAGCTTGTCCTGGCTGGGGCGTTGCCCCGCTAATGGGAGAGTCCTGGTTAGGGGGAAACCCCACTAGCCGACGGTAGGTAGGCGCCGGATATCGCCATCCAGCGGGGGAAGATCACCGCCATCTCCCGAGGAAAAAACATGCACTACACTAACGGGACTAATGACCGAAGCAGTGGACGCTCCCGGAAACACGAAAAAATCAATCAATCAATTAACCAACCAACTATTTAGCCAATTGAGAACTGTGCGTATCTCCACTTCGGGCGCGTCATTAGCAATTAACACCTCATCTGGCGCGGGCGCGTTCATCACAGCAGCTGCGACCTGCGCCAACAAAAATTCATGGCCATCTGTCAGCGCGGCGCGAGGGGTGGCGAGGCGTGGTGGAAGACAAGCGCCGGGGAGGGTGGGTGGGGGGAGCGTTATGTCGGACGCGGCGCGCGCGATGGATATCGACTCCTGGCGCTTCGGCAAATGACGCGCTATGAATCTTAAACGAGCGCGGGGGCGGAGCAATGCTGCGCGGCGCGGGGCCGAGGGAAGCGGGCGCCTCCGGCCTCCCCATTCAGACGCGATTCCCCCACCTCCCCAACGCCTCGCGCCGACCCCGCCCCCGCCGCCTGCCGGCACGTGCGGCGACGTGCCTCGTGCCGATCTGCGTTGGCCGGAGGTGCACCTCTACAACTCACGCCGTGCTTTGCTTCTCTGTGCCCGTATCCATTTCGTCACAGCCGCGCCGCTTCGGCTATTCGTCACGCCTCTTGTCACATCCTATCACGTCGCGGATTGTTGTCATATATCATCGACTCAGTTGTCCGCCTTCTCGTCACCTCTAAATCTGGTCTCGTCTCAATGTTACGTCTCCCCGCCTCCCCTCCGCCTTGCTCCAACCCCGCCCACGCCGCCCTCGTGCCGTCCTGCGTTGGTCGCAGTTGCACCTCTACAACTCACGCCGTGTGCTGCTTCATGCTTCGCTTTCTGCTCCCTTTTGTCCCAGCCACGAACGCCGTTTAGGCTATTCGTCACGCCTCTCGTCACAGCCTATCATGTCATATCACGGCTCGTTGTCACATATCATCAACTCAGTTCTCCACCTCTCGTCACCTCTACATAGTCGTCTCGCCTCAATGTCTGGTCAATGTTTGTCTTGTCTCATTGCTATGGCTTCTCATCACGCCCTCTCGTCACATCGCCGTTTTGTGTCATCCTGACGTCTCATCGCAATGGATTCCCACTATCGTCTGGTCATGTCTTCAAGACACGTTTCATTACGATTTAACTACTTGTCACGATTTATCGCTATGGCTTCACGTCACTTTTTTTTCTCTTTCCTCATTACGATTCACTGTTTAGTGCCATCGCCACGACTTTCCACTTTGTACTTTATTACGTTTCCTTTCTCTTTACCGTTTTCATGAACGTCCACCTCCTATCTCCTTAGTCACTTCCACAAATGCCTGGATGACTTCCTTCCCAAATGTATATGAAATATAACAAGCTTATGAAAAATTAACTGGATTTAACACTATATGTATGTATTTGGCATTTGCGGTCGGTAATCCGACTTTGCCGGTCAGCTACCAGTGTCCATCTTACCTGGGTCTAGTTAAACTTCCATGCTTGGGAGTAAGAGCGACACGAGGCAAAGATGACGAATTCACTTCATCGTAACTAGCAAGATCCGCCTGATGGAGCTTTTATTCGTCACACAACTACAGAAACTGGGACGATTTTGAAGGAAAGCTACAACTATATTTTTGCCTCGACCGGGAATCGAAACCCGGAAATGGGAAGCTGGAACGATGCCCATGAACCATCCCAGAGGCACAGTATACTATAATTTATTAAAATATACAAAGATATTGATACATGCCTTTCGATAATCGATTCGATAAATATATTGATACTTCGTTCAGTAGTTCGTACCAGTACCAAATATTGAATGGATTGAGGTTTCGCAACGTTCAGCATTTGGCTTTCCAGCTCTGACACCTTTATCTAAAGCCGCAAGTTTCACGACTCATCAAAACTGTAGTACGTAAAAATTTGCTCGTTCATCACGCACCTTTCACTGGTCTGTTTCTTTGACCTACTTCTTATTGATTCCGTGAACATACTGAGGGAAAATTTATTTCTCCTGACTTTTTTATTGCTGCCCTTCAATTTTCCTTTCCTTTTGGTCCTTCCTTCCCCTTCCCGTTTAAATACTATTCACAAATAATTTGAAAAACATAGTCCAGGATTTCTCTGCAAATAAATTTTGTGTTTTCGTCCTTTTTATTTATGCTGGAACCAAATATTCGTACTTTCCAGCTGTCACTCCCGAGACTTAATGATTAAAAGTATCAGCTATTTTAAGCTTCATAGCAGGGTCCGAATGTATATGATCTAAAATGGTTAGAAATTTACAAGCATTTATGATTTAAAAAAACACGAAAATATGACCCTAAAAACCATTCTACATTTTTGTTTGTATTTTCGAAACCTTGTAAATATTGCCACTCTGTAAGTAACAATTACAATAAAAATATACTTTTAAAATATAGAACATTCACAATTCACCCCTTCTTCTTTGCGCCCTATGAAAAACAAACTACCTGATTAAGTTATTTATAAAAGCGGTTGACCTTTGAACAAAACCTGAGAATATTAAACCACTCTTCCCTCGCATCTGGTGCTTTCTATGCGTTTTTTGCTCCAATATAATGTACCCTCGTTCCCTTACATTAATATTTCTATGAAAGACAGACAACAGTTAGATACGATTGTAAGATATTAGAAAGCAGTTAGAAGACCGAAAAATCTGTTTGAAATGACTGCGTACAAATATCCGAAAATGAAATCAAAAATATTTTGAAATCAATATCAAAAAAATATTGAAAAATATGACCATAATATGAAAGATTAACGGAAAATGAAAAAAAACGTAAAAATTGCTTTTAAAAACGTAACTTATTTGTCCGTGAAAATAACAAAAAGAAAAAAGACATGCCATTAACATCCGAGCGCTATTTATGAGATTCAAATGAATAATTGTATCTAATACAGTGAGAAGTATTTGGACGTTTCATTATTTTTAAAATTCAGTATTTTTGTTAATCAAATATTCTTTTATTCAATTCATTATGTTAAATACACAAAATTCAGAAATACCATGTAATTTTCATACTCTTTGAAACTATTAATGCTGTTTCTCCATTTCATTTTCTTTTTAATTTTTTTATTATCAGAAAATTATCGTCATTAGTGTCATTGTTTTTCATATTTACTTTAATTATAAAACGTTTCTATTTTTAATATTCCTACGTTTTTCTTCCGTTCAATATTCATTCTACACATTTGTTAGGGTTTTTTAATCAGTCATTTCGTCTTGTGATCGTCCTTGTATCTTATATAACATCTTTCTATTAATCTGTTTTTCTTTTTCATATTATTCTTTTTTCTTTCTTTTTTCTCGTCATCCTTCCCCGTCTTCTTTCTGTTCCCTTTCCCCTCTCCCGTATCCTTTCACATCTCCTTCTCCTCCCGTCACCCTCCTCTCTCTCTTTCATACTCCTTATATTTCCCTTTCTCCCTCCTTTTTTCATTCCCTTCTTTCTCCTTTTGTCCTCAATTCAATGGTGCCTTATTTTCCGTGGCGTGGCTCAGTCCAAGAAATCTGCTCTTTCTCATCACCACGCAAATTTCGTTAATTATTCGCTCCTTTCGCTCCTTCCTCCGTAGAGGTCAAGTGATACCTCCTATCTGGCAGAGAAAGGAGGTATCACGTGGGGGGGGGGCGAAAAACCAGGCAATTTGAATGTTGTCCAGGGGCCTCATTTAGGCATGAGCAACTTTTACATACAGTAAATCTGCAACACGCTTTACTTCCTCTCCAAATGAAGGAGTATGAACGATTTTTCCACTCTTAAAATCCACAGCTTTAATCGGAATTGAAACCGCGAAATTGGGTAGAACGCCCTGAAATGCTAACCGCTATACCACCGAAACCACATCGTCCTTTATCTTTCATTCATCCTTCTCCCTCGTACCATTCGGCCTCTCCTCCAGCATTCCTAACGGGAGCGGTGGCTCAGTGCTTCAACTGATGTCACTGCAGTGCCTGTGACCGAAAGGTCCTAGGTTCGAGTAACAACACTGGCAAGGTTTTCGACACTAGCTTGTCAGCTAGGTCGAATTCAGTCGCTGTCTGGAGGAGAATTCCAACATCCGGCTGCTTTTATCGGTAGTTTTCCGTGGTTTCTCCGAACCACACCAGGCGAATGCCGGAGCAGTACCCTAACAAAAGGGCCACGTACCGTGCGCTATCTTCCCTTCATCTTCCTGTCCTTACTTACACACACTTACACCAACATGCACTACACTACCACACATGCCCTTAGAACAGTTGGGAGTTTAGAACTTGTTCCGGCTGGGGTGGTGCTCCGCTGGTGGGAGATACCTGGTTGAGGGAAACCCCGGTAGCCGATGGTAGATCGGCGCCGGATCCCACCATCCTGCTGGAGAGCACCGCCACCTCTCGATGAAAAAAATCACTACATTTACGGGATTAATGTTCTCAGTAGTGGACGTGTCCGAAACCACTATCAACCAACCAACGAACCAATGCACCATTCCGCTCTTTCAAGCTGTGCACTCGACCCCTCCTCCGAAAGACAGAGTGGCGCATTCGCTGTCAGTGCAGGGAACGAGGCGAGCGTGGTCATTAGGCCGAAGGTATGATCCGCGGCGGCCAAAGGTTGAAGGTCGTGTTTGCACGCATTCTTTATTCGGGTGGCGCATAAATCTGTTCTACCGTTGCCACTGTTCCCGCACCGCAGATAACGACCAGCGAACTCGCCAACAGCCACGCGGCGGAAAAAGACGAGTCGTTCATTCACTTGCGGAGACTCGTTCTTTCGCTTGGTTCAAGGCCGATGTATCTCCATAACAGAGGAATTTATTAAACTACTCGTACATACACTGAGACTTAATATCTACAAATACTTACGAAATGTATGCTCAGTTTTTGAGTGAATGCTAGTATCTCAAATGGTAACCAATAATTTTGATAAAGTTCAATACATTTTGAGAAAAACAACACATTACAAACTACATCAATTAATTTCTAAAAATTGTACCGTATAAAACATAAACTATATACATACACCATAAACTATATCAAATAATATAGTTGATAATATAACTAATATAATTAATTACAAGTAATTATAATGAATAATAATAATAATATAATAAATAATATAACTAAATCAGCTTCCTAAAAATTGCACCCTGTAAAGCATAATCATTGGTGGGTCTCTGAGAACTCTCCCTCTCATGGTAATGGAGAGATGAAACGCATGACCGCACTCGAAATTTACGAACAGAGGGTGGCGTAGTAGCAAACATCATTGATGCACTAAACTTCATGAGCCTTCTGCATCTCCGACCAGTAGCTCTCATTAGCTCTCATTAGCGTGCCGCACACATTAAAACTGTGTTTTCTCATAGTGAGAAAATTTGCAACTATTGATATTTCTTCCTTTGGCAACGGAAGTAATACGATAATACAACGGGTTTAGGAGTTATATTAATATTATCTGGGGAGCGGAAACTGTACCAAAACAGATGACCGAATTAAACTTTTGCGCCGGGCCGAAATTCTTCCGGGAGTAGACAACTACCACTCCTTCAGTCTGGCCACGTTCAATATTTTAGACTTTCTCTTCGTATTGATGTCAAAATGAACTACTTATTGCTGCTTCAAAAGGGTTGTATATTCGTGTGAAAAACGCTGCCTGGTGTCGCCGCCAGCACTAAGCAACGAGATGAGCCGAGATCGTCAACCCAACTAATGGGTGACAAAATTTTTAAAAGACCATTCCATGACTAAAACAGACCTCGCAAAAGAGTCTATGATCAATTATGTAGATGATGCATTTAACCCAAAAGAAGCGGAAGGCGCACATACTATTTCAATTTTGTTAATTTATTAAATTAATGAATTAAAAAAATTACTAATGTTTGTAATTAACGTATCTCTGTAATTTTGAACGTTCAATACCCGTCTCTTCAGTCACCCATTAGAAAATAATAGGATAATAAAAATTATGAATAATGCTTTCAGGAGTTCTTAAAAGCTAGCTGGCAGGTGGTAGGGTTTGATAATAGACGTTTCATTCATTACAATTTTATTCCATCAACTAACTGTTATTTCCTGTGATCCATTTCATTACGTTTTCTGAAGTCTCAGTGTCGTCTCAACTTCGTTAATACATATTTTTTTCATTTCTATTATTGTTGGTGTTTATTGCATCAATATTAATTAGATACTTTTAGGATATTTAGTAAATCAATTACGAATTACTCACCTACTCTTACATATTTTGTGAATTTCTTTTGATGAATTACCTACGTCTTTATACAATCAGCGAGTTTAAACGTATGCAATAAAGTTGTAGTAAATATATAGAAATAATAAATTTAATAATTTAGATAAGTTATCTTTAATTTACTAATTAAAGTGCCATCTAGGAAAGGGTAAGAACCAAAAAATTAAAAGTTTTATTAGGAGGGAAAAATTATTTATACAATAAAAATATGTTTCTTACTTAATTAAATACATTTTCATATTGTATGGCAAGTTCAAATAAAAAATCATACATTGCTTAGTGTTATTCGATAGAGAACTTCGGCTCAAATCTCGGCATCGCTGGCGATTGAAATGCAGTAATATGAAATTAAGGGATTTCCATATCAACCTTATTTCATTTATTCATTATCGATCGATTAATTGATTGATAATTTCGGTCGTATCAACTGCTGCAGACCGGGAGCGGTAGCTCAACAATAAACTAACAATAAATCTTTGAGATGAAAATCGGCTATATCGTTAAACTTCTTGAGGAGGAAAAGGGAACCCGTAATAAACATTTCCCTTATAACTGAAGTGGGTAACGTGCAAACACAGGAATACATAATATTCAGTGTCCAAATATGCACCGTCTACTAGTTTTTCTTTCCAATATAATGCAAAACAGATATTTCTGCTTACTGGAAAATGTTACACACTCTATGTAGAGCTTCTTAGAAGGAAGATCATTATACTATTGTACACCACTTTGCCACAGTTTTTAATGAAAACGAAGTTCATAGCATCATTATATTAGTGAAGAGTCGCCAAATCATCAGCGCAATGATTTTTTTGACCAACATGTTTACAAGAGAGATCTGAAGATTTCTTCCTCTCCCTCATGATCAGCTCTATTTTAAAAATTCTTTAGGCGTAGATTTTTGTATTTGTTTCATCTCTATTCTTACTCAAAATTATAGGAGCCTTAAAAGTCTATTCTTTTGAAATAGCGGTTAACTTTGTCCAAAGCGTACCTAAAATAGACTGTAGGCTTTGAACTATCAATGTGTGTGTGTATGTGTGTGATCGTAATATATATATATATATATATATATATATATATATATATATATATATATATATATTGCGATCTTTATGTAAAGTCTCTTCCGGGACGGAGTAGAACCCTGTGGTGCACCATTTTACCCTGAGTCTCGGCTTTGCCCGAAGCCACGAATCCGCGCGAGAGAGCGCTCGACTGTGCTGCTATCTAAACGGCGGCCGCGATAAGCTTGCCGACGGTTTCCGGACGTTCGAACGTGTTCTGCTCGCCCCAGCAGTAAAAATGACGCATTGCCGAATATATATAGGCGCGCGTTCTTTTTTCTGTAGCCGCACAATTCGTTTCGCGCCCCGCTCACTCGTGAAAAATGCCAGTTAGCGTAGGGTTTAATAGAGGTTCGCGGCTGTGTTGGTCTGAAGATCTCGCGAATAGCTTTAGTGTCTCGAGCTGCAGTATTAATGTAAATAAAAGTGTATAATTTTAAATATTTGTTTGTTGGAAGCATTATGTCTCGGGATTGGTAAATAGTCAAAGTAATTAATCTAGGATTACAATCTCCTAAATTTGCTGGATTATTTCGTGCAAAATGAGTGCGGTCCAGTGCAAATTATCATCCTTTTTTTGCCTTTTTTTCTCTCGCTCCATATGTATCTACTAGTACTGTTAATATTATTTTGTGATTGTATTGAAAGTAAACATATTCATTGGAATATATAAAAACCAGTTTTAAAACATTGGTAACCATATAACATTTCTGAATACGTTTTTAAATTTTACATTTTTGTTACTTTTAAACAAAATTAGGGTTTTATAGACCGAATTTCATATAAAAAAAGATAGCTAGAACTTCATATAATCTATTAAAACAAAAAGGAGTGGGAAAATTTGAGATGCTTTTGTTATGGTGACAAGGAAGATCATATTATGTGAATTCTATGAAATTCTATGTTTTGTGACAAACAAGAATCAAATTGTTAGAGGGAAGTTTCTGAAACTAGTGTGGATTTTCTAGATCCAGTGTGTCAGTCGTAAATTTCTATTTACATAATACCATGTAATCTAACCAAATCTAACTTCACCATTTAAAGGACATCAGACGCGGGCCACGGACCGCGCGCGATCTGTCCTTCCTTCTCCTTGTCCTATCCTCTCCCCTTACACATACACTTACACTAACATGCACTACACTACCACATACTCCGGGAGAACGGTCGGGAGCTTAGAGCTTGTCTCGGCTGGGGCGGTGCCCCGCTGGTGGGATAGTCCTAGTTAGGGGGAAAACCCCAGTAGCCGACGGTAGGTCGGTGCCGGATCTCGCCATCCACAGGGGAACTCATCTCCCGAGAAAAAAACATGCACTACCCTAACGGAGCTAATGACCAAAACAGTTGACGCCCCCGCAAGCTTGAAAAAATCAATCAATCAACTGAGATTCCAAACACATCGTTGGCGCGAAACAGAAGCTACTTGCTTTTGAAAACGAGAACTCCTGTTTCTGTTATTTCGTGAAAAAAATCTACGTAAATGGCCGAGGCAGGTACCGGACATTCACAGGGACACCTCGAATTCCTGTGGTACGAGAACTTATAATAGCAGTAAACGCAAAACTACTGAGAAAGTTGTGAAAGCATACGAATTGGACAAAGGGAACAAGATTCTGATGCATTTTTAAGTAATATTTTGGGTCGAATTTCTGCTTACACTGGAATATATATTTCGGCAATATGGAAAATAAACACTAAAAGTGCCAATGATCCTTAAATTTGTCAAGAATCGCCTGAGAGAAAACACCAAAGGAAACTTCTCCAAACCACCATAATCTGTAACCAAAGAAAACACCATAATCTGTGTAATTTTGTGTTAAATCTCAAACTTGGCTGACCTCTTAATTAATAATAATTTATTTTATACGGTCGCCAGCTGTTGAAAACAGCACATTAATTACATAAATTTTCGCTACGTAATAGATAGCGAACTGACCATGCATTTGCCTAAGGAAATAATTATGCAAAGCTAACAGAAAAGTTTCTAAGCTATCGAACTTCAAAAGATTGTCGTCACACTTGAACTTTTCAAATGGACGCCCCAGGTTTTTAATGAAAAGGTATCACAACTTTATAGGATCTCAAATCAGGAGATATGACAATCAAATAACTTTCAACACAACACATTTATTGAATAAACAACTTTACATAAATTAGTTTTTCCTGATACGCAGGTTCTAAAGCAGCTGCGGGAAAAACATAGCAGAATTACAATTTACAAAGCAAGATTGAAGGACGGTCGAGGCCGTCTCACATGAACAAAGGCGCGCCAAAATGCGCCGACATACAGAATTAACAATCTCAGTCGACCTCTCAACAAAACCCACTTTAGGGCGAGGAAGCTGAAAATTCAAACATAAACCCAAAAAGGTGAACACATTGACTTAGCAGCGCATCAACAACATTGCGCTGACACATACAGAATTACTGTCTTATAATCTACCTCTGAATGCCCAATTTAGGACAAGGTAGATAGAAACATACATAAACAAATTTGCTAAAGAAGCCGTATTTTGGCCTTCTTTTCGTACATAACATTCGTGAAAACCAGAATTACTTATGAGCCATGGAATAAACTTTCATAGGAGTGCGTAATACCAAAATTCTTGGAAATGGATTTCTTACTATACCTTACGTAACAATATAACATGGGAATGCAGCAAGTTTACACGTAGGCGAGAGTGAGCGGTCCAAAGCGCCCGCCCGCTGCTCGCCGAACAAAGCTGTGCCCTGACACGAGCGCCGATCAACATGCCGCTAAGACAAGGTCGGCAAGTGACCCCATCGCTCGGTGCCGGTGACAGCTGTGGCCCAGCCGACTTCTCTGCCGGCTACGGGACCGTGACGTTGCAACCAAGGGCCGCGGTTCGAGCTACCGCACGGGCCTAGCAGACGCCTTTACGTAGTCTCCCGTGTGCCGAATGCGGCCAAGCGCCGTCTTACTCTCAACGGAGCAACTTTCCATAAATTGCCAAATGCGGCCAAGTGCCGTCTTACTCATGGCAGGAACTGCAACATTAACAACATTCATAAATAATGCGCAGTAACATTAGCCGAACCTCCACACCAAATCGGAGGCCAGCGACATACATAAAGCATAACATTCGAAGTAAACAAGCTGCAAACAACATAAGCATTAATAAATCATTAACAGTTCATTAACAACATAATCATTTCAACGTAAGAGTTCCATTTCCAAGTCCATACATTACCAACAAATTTACATACATCTAGGCACTCAATTTCATTAACGTATTGTTTGGTTCAAAGGGAACCAACAATAAAAGAACAACCATGGCTCAGGTATCAATGACGAAATGAGAAACAATATTAATTAAGTCTTCATAATTTGATCTGATCTATTGTAACTAACTAACTTCAGAAAGTGGTGCTATATCCTACATTAAAACATACTATTTACAAAAATTAATCGTAGTAACGACTCTGATGGAGCCGGGCTCTGCCAAAGAAAAACCCAGAGTCACGTCACAGAACGTGACCTGCGAAAACAAACACAAGAAAAAGCAAGAGAGGGCAAGAGCCTTCTATCATCTCATATTTTCTATAGATTTTCCATTAATGAACAGATTTATATACAATATTTTAACTCTTTAAAAACGTTTGTATTGTTAATTGGTATTTAGATTAATAAGGAATTCTTTATAAGAGAGATTCGTCTTTCTAGGTGAACGAAAAGTTTGCCTTTGCCATTCCAGAGGTTGGCTTCAAAACTCTACAGGTTGATTGTATAACTAATATGCCCATTCTTCCCGCATTTATCTGTCAAGAAAAGTTATATTACAACATTAATGCATCGGATATTACAACATTAATGCATCATCTTTGTGTGCAAATATTAATATAATTGTTATGTTTGGAACAAATTGCATACACGCAGTGTTTATTGAAATATTGGAAATACTCAAAACAACTATTATAGGAATTAGTTAATTGAAATGATTGAAGGCGTTGTCATTGTCAACAATATTATTTATTTCAATAAGAGCAGCTTTCGATGGCTTAGCCATCATCATCAGTTTTCTGCTGTCTGGGAAAACAAAAACGACTACCACGAAAACTGATGATGATGGCTAAGCCATCGAAAGCTGCTATTATTGAAATAAATAATATTGTTGACAATGACTACGCTTTCAATCATTTCAATTGTCTAAATGTCAACTACAACTCACCACTAAACCAATATTATAGGAATTAGGCCAATAGATAATCGTTTGTTATACCAAATTATTTCGAAATTTTAATATCGTAATTAATGTACTAAAATCTACAGTTTTCATCCAACAAAACATGAAAACATCTTGTAAAAATTAGTTCAACATATCTATAGTCACCTCAATGTATTTACCTATAATAGTCACATCACAAAGGAAACCTCCAGATTTAGCAATTGGACGAAAAAACATTGAAACAATTAAAACTACTAATTTTCTATTAGAAAACCTCTTGAAAGACCAGTTTTTGAATCGCCTCCAATAGCTTGTGATTTTTGGACTTACAATCTCCGCTAGTTGATATATCTTTGAACGAATTCGGATGGGAGTTTTCAAGCAGCAAATCTCAGTTTCCGATAGTCGACACATAACACTGATAGGAATTTTGAGACTTTGGGGTCTAGTAATTTTGTTTTAGTAGTTACAAGGTAAATAAAGATATTGATTCCATTTATAAACGTAATTGCAAAAAAAAATCCTGCCCAAGTCTGATGCACCACAGAACATACAGCTTTAATCTTCTTCCTCACTGTCAGATTCATCACCTGTTTCACCATCAGTTGTTTCATCTAGTACATTCAATACCATTATTTCCAATTGATCCTCTTTACCAGCCACATTTGTAAGTCAAGAAAGAGAAGAAATAACAAACAACTTGAAAATGGGCACAGTTTTAAAATGAGAATAGAAAAATCGGCAATGGTTCCGTCACGAGATAACCTCAGTGAATGAAAAGGGGTCTGGAAATGCTTCGTCAACGTTTAGGATTCACCTCAAATTTCTGTGAACCTTACGATCTATTTGATAGATATTACCGGAAAGGTACTGAGAATAGTTGACATGTTCAGTTTACCAACTAAACGGTGATCAAACAAAAAAGGCTCGGCGAAAACCTCTGTGACGCAACTAAATAACGAAATATACCACCATTTTTTAACGTTCCTTGGCGACTCTACAAGCAACCCTACAAAGCTGTGATGGAGGCTAGTTTTCAGACCCGAATAAAACCGCAACATGTGACGTAATGTCGCTTGAGCTGACACCTTGAGTGAAATGTGACATCCCATTGCTTCCCTAAACGACTACTGCAAGAGTTTTAAGCACTTCCTACTTCTTGTTGCGAGATAAGCTCGAGACATTCTCTGCGAATATTCCGGTGTTGTAAGTACACCCATAACAGCTCTTGGAACGGTTCCAAAATACAGCTCCTGCTTTTCTGAGAAATATTGCGCCAAGATTGTGAGCTTTAAGAAGTATCTCATAGCAAGAACGTCTTCTGTGTGTACTTTGATATTGGAAGGATGAATCTTGAAAATCGTACACAAAGAGTTCATGACAGTATTGTCTGTAACAAAATAATTTACCGTCTATTGTTGGCAATTTTATTATGTTTAAGAAATGAAAATTTATCGTTGCTCACTCATCACATAATTGATTGAATATAATTTTGTCATTTATGCACTGCAAATATTTCTAAGAAAGTTTATTTAATAATTAAGGAGACAAATAAGTGTCCAGCAAAAAAGGTTTTTTATTAATCGATACCATTTTTTTCTCTCGCAATACTTTCAGACTTATGACATATTCTAACAAACACGTAGCCAGTTTCTTACTTCTTATTTTACCTATTTGCTGTTGTTGAACTTGATGCCGAGTAAAGCAAGCTGGACCAAACAGATAAAATCTAGGAGGTCAGTGTCAGAGCTGTAAGGAGGATGAAAGTGTTTCCCAACTTACTGATCTGATATTACTTCCTGATATAGCTTTCGGCGTTAGTTGTGTTGTATGGGGTCGAACGTTGTCTTGAAGTCGAAGGATGCCTTTTCTCCTCCATTCTAGTTAGTCCCTCTTCAATCTGGGCTTGACTCACCCTTGTCCAATTAGTTCACGCCGTTGAAGTGTGTTGCTCCTCCAAATAATCGTAAAAATGAGACCGTGGGCACTACAAAAAGTAAACGGTTCACTTTGTGTAATGTCCACGGTCTCATTTACATTTACGTCTGCTGACAAGCAGATGTCTATGTATTTAATTTGTTGCGAATAGGCTATTCTGGTTGTTTCCTCAGAACGTCGAATCCGGTTCAAAATAATGTATCCAAGTTTCATCACAAGTAAAAATTCAGTCCAAACATCCGTCAACTTTCAAAATAGAAACAATGTTTGAACTCTGTACAAATGCGAAGTCTCTCAAATTTGTAATGTACGTTAAGTTCTATTGGAACTCACCTTGCACAAGTGTTCCAGTGATTCACTTTGTTCTGAATGATGGTCTGAGCAGTATCAACATTTGCCTTTTTACAGCAATTTGATCAACTCGATGTTGTGGGTTTTCTTGGATATGTGAATCAATATGAGATTGCTATTTAATGTACCTCTGCGATGAACTTTAGAGATAATTCCTCTATTGCTAGAGGAGTAATTCAGTAACCAATAAATGTTTTTGCACAGAGAGTTAGTACAAGAGCCCAGAGAGTACGAAAAAGTAATCTCTTTATATCTTCTACTAATAACTGGAGGTTTCGTTCTTGTCGAGAAATTTGTTTTTCAAACCTATTGTAACTTACGAAATTAAAAGAATGTTATAATAACTCTCTTCAATATATGCCTTTCTGAAGATATTTTTATGTGGTTCCTTTTGAACTTCAATATGCTAGTTAATACAAAATTCACTTTCCCAGCACATATCAATTGATATCAAGAGAAGATAGTTACGTAACTACTAAGAAAAGAGGGGTTGGGGCCACGAACGAGCACCAGTTGAATTTGGTCTGTACGGAAAAAGGCCCGTACCTTAAAATGACAACATCCAATGAATAAACAGAGACGGACAGGGCCGGCAGAAGAGGGGGATACGTTGGGAAGTACTACCCACGCAAAAATATTCCAGGTGGGTAATAACCACCTCGAAATTTAACAAAAAAAATGGAAATCAATCTAGTGGAAAAAATACTTCTGAAATCGAACAAAAACATTATTCAATGATCAAACTTCGATTTCAATGCGTATCGACTGGAGACTGATACACCGACATTGATACACCATTGAAAGCCTTGAGCATCCTCAAAAGAAAAGAGATAAATCCGTCGAATTTGCATGAGGTCCTAGACTTGAGTACTACGCGTAAATGAGTATTGTGTGAGTCTTCTTCCCAAGTATTTGCGTGTTATTTTTTTACTTATGAACATTCCAGGATTATCATGCTTCAACGAGAGAATCTTTCCTGAGTAGGCCGCATAACAAATCACTTGCATTGTTAATTTGCTATGCTCCAAAATGGACTCAATCATATAGAAATCTTGTACTCTTACCCAAAGTTAGTTGATGATCGTTATTGAGAAACTGATGGAAAACAATCATTTATAAGAATTCCAAACGAGAGTCTTTTTTTGCAAAGAGACATTTCAAGCGTTCATTGATTAAAACTAAAAAAATGTTGAATAAACTACGAACTTTGTACCATTATCATATTTTTCTTTAATAAAAATTAAATGCCATAAAAATTACATGGCGTCCTTCCATGGGGCTACCCATCTGAAGTTTATACGTTATGCCGAATCTGGTGACGAGAGTTCTACTTTTTGCCTGAGGGGTAATAATTATTTCATTTTCAAATCGACTGACGATTGAATAATTGGGCATAAACCTCATTAAAAACTGTGGTCGACAGTGGCACTTCATCCTTTAGAGAGCTCTGCAGTACCTTGCAACTCGGCATTCATGAATTTCTCTCGCTGTTGATGTTTATCTGAGTAATTCTGTCTTCATGTTTTATTGCTAGGATGCAGATAACGCTCGTTTACGCGTGCAGGCAAGGGCCTCGCCATAAAATCCACGATATACACTGACATGTAGACATTCACTTTGGTTTTGGAATATCTCAGAATGTTAAATGTCCATTACCTCTAAGTAAGATTTTAACTAACGGCGGGAACTGTTGCGTAAACTGAAATAATATCCGGGTATTCAGATTCAGTAGTTTTACACTGCAGCTTACTTCACACTAGGATGATTGTTGTGCATCCATATCATGTTTGATACTGTTCATTATTTCTTTCTTGAAGCGAAACATTGTTGCTGACTGAAGTGACTTTTATTGTCTGTGAAGTTTTTCATAGTATCTGACGTTGTAACAGTATTAGTTACTAAAACAATGTAGGCTTTCACGGCCGGAGTTGTAGTCAAAAATTTCTTCCGGGCTGAAGGGCCGTGGTCCATTGGAAAGCATATTTCCAGATCAGCATATTTCCAGTATTAGTTACGTACAAATAGACAAAAAAAATCCTGCTGAATGTGCTGCTCTTTTTTTGTGGTTTATGATTACATCAGCAGTTCATTTTTAGCGACGAAAATATGTTCTTATATTAATTAATGGAGAAAAAATTGCGTAAATGATTGAATTTTCAAATATGACTAAGACTTAACATTGAAAGAAATATTCTATATTTGCCACACGAAAAAAATTATCCTTAAAAATTACTGAACCCACATAGAGCATGGAAAGATATCCCTTAGTGATCATCACGGAAGAAATTCACTTTCATTAATTTGGCAAAGATTGAACTTTAATTTTGTGTATGATTCATTTAAATTATTTTTAATTAAAAATAGGAAGATAATCTTACTAATAGATATTACCGCCATATATAATTCCATTTGTATTTTTTCGTATCTTTGTTAGACTCCTAAAATTTTCAAATTGCATCAAATAAATTTCCTTTAATTTCAGAAACAATAATGTCATTTTGAGGCCACTATATCTAGATGAAGTCTTCATTTTTTTCTTTGATGCTATAATACTTTTCATATAACAGTTTGTCCTAATATAATTGTCATTAGAGATTAGATAAAATGTTACCTCTACACCAGCTACTACAGTGTCGAGGGCAATGTAAAAATATTTTAGTGTTCGTGAACTGCGTTCAGAGAGTTTTGATTGATGGATTGATTGATTTTTTCGTGTTCCCGGGCGCGGCAACTGCTTTGATGATTAGTCCCGTTAGTGTAGTATACGTTTTTTCTCGGAAGATGGCAGTGATCTTCCCTCGCTGGATGGCGAGATCCGGCGCCGACCTACCGTTGGCTAGCGGGGTTTCCCCCTAGCCAGGACTCTCCCACCAGCGAGCACCGCCCCAGCCGGAACAAGCTCTAAGCTCCCGACCGGTCGCCCGGAATATGTCGTAGTGGTATATGTGGTCTTCCCGGTGCGTTCCCCGGCTCCCGGTGCGTTCAGAGCGCATTTGGCGAGTTATTTAAAAATACGTGTTGAGCAAAGTGCATCGGGTTGGCGATACGGAACTATCTCACTCATGACGGTCTTTTGAAGTCCTTGGAGAATGCAGTTGTAAGTTATTGCCTCAAGAGTGATACAATCAGGAAGAGAACTTTCCATGCAACAGAATCATTTGACGGTAGCTAACCGTAAACCAGTTGTCATGAGCGTTGCCAACGCGTATGAAGCGTGAAGACATCAGTCATGGGGTTTGTCCGCTAGAGCCAAGGAGAAGGTGAAACTCTTCCTGTTAATAGCGCCTATGATGCCGAAACACCAGGGAGTGACACTTGAGTTGGCCTTTATTATTTACTTTGCAATTAATCGTGTACCTCTACATCTGAGAAATTTGCAACTTTGGCCTAAGCCAGTCCGGCTTGAATGTTCATTCTGTTATTAGCGATACTTGAAGGCTAACAGTAGATATTACAAAACGAAAATTGTTGTTTCCAATAATGGATTAATTTTGAATAACAAATAATAATGTTAGTATTCCTAAAATATTAACCAGGTTTAATGTTAAGATGTTCAAGGTCAAAACGATACTTTATCTTGGTGCAATGTTGTCTGTGAATGGTGAGTAGCTTTTCCACATACTGATGGCCCAAAGAAATCATGGTTTAATTTGAAAGTTTCGCGACACACACACAACTAGGGACACAATTCGTAAGTTATATTTACTTTCTCGCTCTTAAGAAGGTACTTCTTAAGATGAGAATGTTGTGTAATATTGCGGGGAAAAGCGGCGGATTTTCGAAAGAAAAACTGTTTTTTCAAGGCCATACTAAATTAAAAAAAATTCTTTAACAAGTGGTGCAGCCAGAATTTATGCTTTGTGGGTCCTTGACTCCGAAAAATAGGATGACGGCAAAACGTCTGTCCATCTGTTTATCTGTGAAAACGCTAGCGACTAAACCGTTCATCCGATTTTATGCAAAATTCATACTTCTGAATCCATCTGGGTGATGTCAGGGTACTTTGAATTTGAAATCGATATTTTAATTTTGGGAGGTACTTCACATGAAGCCCCTGGGAGATTTTCAAAATTTTCAAAAAAATATCTCACTCGTTTTTGAAGAAATTTTGTTGTTGGATAGTGTGAAGCACGTTTGTACGAATAGTGCAGATCACAAGTTCATTAAAAATACTGATTTTTCGAACTTTGCAAAAGTTGATTTTTTTTCTATTTCTGCTTAAATTAGAATTCATATATTATGTATCAATTCTGTATTCGTTTCATACATTCTTTTTCATATATTCGAGTTTCTGCCAAAAAAAAAATATTATTATTATTATTATTATTATTATTATTATTGTTATTATTATTATTATTATCATTATTATCATTATTATCATCATTATTATTATTATTATCATTACTATTACTATTATTATTGTTATTGTTGTTGTTGCTATTATCATTATTATTACTACTATTATAAACTTAATATTTTTAATTTTCGTTGACCATAGTTCGTTGAGCGACGGTTTGAAGACGAAATTTCATCTTCAGACTACAATAAATACAAGAGAAAAATGTTTTTTAAACAACACAAATAACAAGTTACTGCTAAAGTTAATGATACAATGCCCAATATCCTATTACGAACATTGACATCTAATGAGATTAATAATATTCTGAGGATCAAGTTTTTTTCCCCGGTCCTTTAATTGTCCTTTTAAAAGTCCGGTCTGATAACAACCATATGACTCTTAATGCACACTCTGTTTTGCAACTTCTTATTAAATTTGACTTTTAACATAAATAAAACTTTAATATACTTTATATTCATTACGTACGTAAGTACATAAAATTTCTCCTTAGAAAATCTCGTACTAAAATTGAAAAAAGTCATTCAGTATTTCAAAAAGGGTACCCCCGGATAAGATGGTGAAACGTTTCCCTAAACCAAATGACGTGTGAGTGGTTACATTACAATTCTAACATAAAGTATGTGGCCAAAATCACCATTAAAGCCCAGATTTGTACGCAAATTCATATTTTATGATAAAACTTACTAAACCTGCGCTGGCAGCAGTGCGTTGCTCGCTTCTGAATAATTTCCTGCGAATACTGTAACAGCCAAATTTATTCTGGTTTCATTTGTAAAAGTAAGATACTATTGCAGATCCTGACTATCGAAATTAATGCAGATATGCACCACAGGCATTTCGTTTAAATTGGTCGAATTGGACTTTTCAAGTAATAGCTGACCTGCTAGTAGCGCAGAAACTGCAATATTTCAATATTACGTAGACATTTCTAAAAATGCGAGAAAGCATGTACTGGTAAAACCCCACTAGTTGCTAAAATACTTGGGGAAATTTGGCGAATTCACAAATTAGTCCTCTTCAAACACATCGTAACAAATTATTAGAAATTTAGATATTATTAGAAATTTAGAAAGGTACTACAAATCGCTGCCAGAAACTGGCTCAAGGAACAAATTAACACTTAAACTGTACGCGGTTGTGAAAGTGAAGTTCACATCTAGGAAGTGACGTATGACGGATTACTCGAGGGGTAGAGTCTAGGGAATACCATGAACATCGAGAAGCTCAGATGACAAGAATATTTCTCTGTTTTGCGGTTATGAAGATGTTTTACGGTTATGAATCTGCATTGTCTGAAATTGACACAGTAGATTCAAAGCAGCGTAAGACTTTCAACGTTTTTGGAGAATTATTGAAGATTGAATATTCTTCTTCCCTGCACAATGGAAAGTATTACAAATTGTGACAAAAAAGCGCTTTGCATTGCACGACAAGTGGAATTTATTAAGTTTTATTCATTACCTCGAGTGCTGGCTGCCACAGCGGTGTCACCTAAGTCGCTACGTGCATGCCATTTTCTCTATCAGGGCCAGCGTGGCTGGGAGATAATACTGTTCGGCCTCATACCCCATCCGGTTTTGAGTGAAGGGAGAGCGACTCATCGTTGCGAGTGACGGCATGTGTAGCGTTATGGATACAACCACATTTCAACGAGCGGCCGCGTGACGTAGGCGAAACGTTAGGCATCCACGTTTGTTATAAAGAGAGCGAATAAGACGTTGGGGGAAATACGAGAAGGCGGCGTGGAAGATGTGCGGGCTATCTGCGCCGGGCGCGACGACGCTTCGATCTCTTTCGCTTCGAGTCTTCGTGGGGTGCGCATCTGGCCGGGAGCCGGTCGGCGAATGCCTGGTTGGGTGCGGGCCGCGAGCGTGGCGGATAGGGCCGGCAATGTGTTTGCCGTAAGGACAGGGAGACTCAAGAACGAGTCCGTAAGTAGGATGCGGCGCTTCACGCCATCAAATGTAAGTGATATTCGAGCGTAGTGGTGTGGTAGTCACAGCGACAGATTAGTAGTGGTATCTTTCTAAGTTAATTTAATTAGGTAAATAGGGTTGTTTCGATGGGGGAACTTAGTAAAAAATCCAGCAATTATTTAACCCACTCTCGTCTGTGTATTATTTCAACTGCATGACGCCACACATGCCTCAAATCTGGGAAACTTCTCAAGGGTCCTGGAATTAGCTCTTAACCGCCGCCAGACGCTAGCAATGAATTTCACGTGACACTATAGTTTGAAGTGATTGGAGGTCAGCGACAACACACTCGTAAAGGAATAGGCTGCAAAGAGCCCCGGGAGGCGGAGAAGGGAGAAAATCTGAAAGGAAATTTTCACCGATTAAATCGCTCTCAATTGATTTTAGTGATTAATTGTTGATGATTCCAGACGCGTCCATTGCAAGGTAATTAGTTCAGAAAGTGCAGTGCGTGTTTTTTTCTCGGGAGATGGTGATTTTCTCTCGCTGGATGGTGAGATTCGGTGCCGACCTGCCATCGGCTAGCGAGGTTCTCGCGCGCATTTTCTTGCTGAATCCTTACCTCAGCGTTTCAGAACTCTGATAATCCTGTTGATGAGGAGTAGCTCTGGTTTGGGAGGAATTAGATGCGTTTCGAACGATAATTCGCTCAATTAATGATATAATGAACTGCCAGAATAGTTGGCACTTAATGTGTTACTCTTTAAGAGCAATGGCCTTACGACAAAGAATATAAAATTTATATTTACCATTACATTTTAAAAATATATTTTAATCAGTAGTCTGAATTTTTTTTCAGTAAAAACTTTTCATTTTCATTTATTTCGTCAAATGTTTGGTGTTATTTATTTCTTAGGTGATGATAGAAAGGGACAGTTGGTCTGGTTCCAGTCGGTAACACCAACCCAGGAGTCACCTACAATGAAAGGTCATACACTTCTTGTGCTGTTCAAAGGAACTGGGTTAATTGTCAGCGCTCTCCTTCAACTTACAGTGTTGAGTCTTCTCGCTTTGAATTCCCAGAATTCAATAATAAACTGACACCGTATATTATCTTTCCAGTTCCACAACCAAACGTGATAACATTAACATTGCACGACAGCTCGCCATGCGATTATCATCACAATCAGAGGTTGATAGTATTGTTGCAGTTTTACATAGCAATTTGCACTTGTAAAGTTCTGGTTAAATGGCGCGTAACACGCATTAATGAGCATTCACGTTTGTTGCGTTATTTGAAAGTGTTTCACAACACTCAATTACTAAATAACATGGTCTTTTGACCGTGATCTGTGCCATGCAAACGATTTGCGTTGTATTCCCCAGGCAATGCTATTGTTATGTACGTTTATCGGTGCCCTCTCTTCTTCTGATTTCATATAACAAGTCATTTATGTACTCTTTCTAAGATGTAGTTTATTTTGCAATTTTAACGTGATTTTGAATTATAATGAGCCTCTTATTACGCCTATTATCTCTCCAAAGTACCTTTGCTATTAGGTTTGAGAAATGTGACGCTCTGATGGGACTTCAGTTTTTTCCAGGTGTGGATTTATCTGAGAACACGTGCTTATATTCTTGAGCGATAGATTGATTGATTGATTTTTTGGTGTTTCCGGGCGCATCAACTGCTTTGGTCATTAGTCCCGTTAGTATAGCGCATGTTTTTTCTCGGGAGATGGTGGTGATTTTCCCCCGCTGAATGGCGAGATCCGACGCCGATCTACAGTCGGCTAGTGGGGTTTCCCCCTAACCAGGACTCTCCCACCAGCGGGGCACCGCCCCAGTCGGGATAAACTCTAAGCTCCCGACCGGTCTCCCGGAATATGTGGTTGTGTAGTGCATGTTAGTGTAAGTGTGTGTGTAAGGGGAGAGGATAGGACAAGGAAGAGGAAGGACAGAAGGCGCGCGGTCCGTGGCCCGTTTTGTAGGGTACTGCTCCACCATTCGCCTGGTGTTGATCGGAGAAACCACGGAAAACTACAGATCAGAGCAGCCGGCCGCAGTAACATCAGTTGATCCACTGAGCTACGGCTACCGGTACGGGAATAATGATCTTAGCCGTTGACGCGCCAAGAAACACAATATTATCAATCAAGCAAACCATCTACAAAGAATATCAGGATTTAAAAAATGTTATGATATCGTAGGTTGTAGGTTTTGTGAAGTTTTGTATGCCTATGATTAGTAACGCAGTATCAGGTATTGTAGTTTATGTTAGTAATAATTTTTTCTAGTAAATAAAAAAGGTTAAAATATTTTGGTGTAACTGAATTAGTAAATCACTTTAAGATATACATGACGTTCTCACTATGTCGTATTTTAGTTGAGTCGAATGATTGTCTGATCGGTCAAGAAGTAAGATGAATTGGCTAGAACTATTGTAATATTATTAATAATTTTAAATATTATTATAATTAATAACTTTCTGAAGCGATGGTATTACTCTTTCCAAAAGGAAGAACTGTAACTAAATTACAACCGAAAAGTACTACATATGTATAAGAAAAATAGAAAGCCCCCAAAATATTGTTTCATTTCGTTCTTATACTTCAAAAGTGCTGAAATTAAAGAGGTTTATACATTTTGGGTTGTTTATATGTAATTCTATAGTAACTGGTGTTGAAAACGACGTATTGAACAAATCAAGATATATATGCGCGTTCATTCGATTAATTTTAATAAATTATTAAAGTTTTGTGTTTTAACTACAAACTAGTTAATAGGGTAGATGATAACTTATACGCACTACGTTTCTTTAAAAGAATCACGAAATCTGCTTGAATAGAAATATCAAATTCCTTTCTAAAAGCAACCCCTGAGTGTTTTAAACGTGAAGATCATGGTCGCAGAAAGATCACGTACGTACAACTACTAACAGAGAGGAGTAGTGTCTCGCATGTCAGACAACCCACGGAGCGGGCGGCCAATATTTGTCATTCCCGCCGCAAGGGCGACCAGCTGTTCGCCCGGAGCGCCGGGGACAGCGGAAGGGTAGCCGTCCCCTCTTTCCCCCACCCGTCCGCCGCCTTTCCCCTCGGGCATTGGGACCTGCGCCATAACGGCACCCCACCGTGCCACCGCGCCAGCGTTGATGGCCCAGTGTTTGCGAATAGATATCAAATTGGGATATAATGCATAATGCAGGATTTGCTAGGCTCGCGAGGGCGGGGCCATGCGTGAATCAATGGCGACGGCTGGGGGGGGGGGCGGCCGCGCGGGAGCCAAAGATAAATGTAAATGCGGCCCTCCCCAGTAGGACGGAGTATTAAGGAAGAAAAGTGACGGTGAGAAAGGAGGAGGGGGCGGGGCGCCGGCGGGGTTGGGAAGTCTCGGAGGAAGACAATGGCAGTGGAGGCAGGGACGGTAGTGGGAAGGAGACAGGTGAGGGCGATGTAGTGGGGACCCGTGCCGACGTGAGTGGATGTGAGGAGGGTGGCGGCGGCGACGGGGCGGCGACGGGGCGGCGACGGGGCGGCGACGGGGGCGGCGACAGGGGCGGCGACGGGGGCGGCGACAGGGGCGGCGACGGGGGCGGCGACGGGGGCGGCGACGGGGGCGGCGACAGGGGCGGCGACGGGGCGGCGACGGGGCGGCGACAGGGGCGGCGACAGGGGCGGCGACAGGGGCGGCGACGGGGGCGGCTGACGGGGGCGGCGACGGGGGCGGCGACGGGGGCGGCGACGGGGGCGGCGACGGGGGCGGCGACGGGGGCGGCGACGGGGGCGGCGACAGGGGCGGCGACGGGGGCGGCGACAGGGGCGGCGACGAGGGGCGGCGACGGGGCGGCGACGGGGGCGGCGACGGGGCGGCGACGGGGCGGCGAGGGGGCGGCGACGGGGGCGGCGACGGGGGCGGCGACGGGGGCGGCGACGGGGGCGGCGACGGGGGCGGCAACGGGATCGGCGGAAGATGGGGGCGGCGCAAGGCGGCTGTGGAGATGTCTCATAGGCGAGGGCGGCGGCAGGGTTGGCACAGGGACTCCGGCAATCAGAGGCAAGGGGAAAAGAAGGTGGCGATGGAGGTAGCGGTGTGGGGCCGCGCCTCCGTCGCGGGCGAGGCTAGGCCGCAGATGGCGGAGGCGGGGCCAGTGGAGGTGGAGTCGGCGGCGGCGGCGGTGGCGGGGGCGGCGGAGAGATGTACGTGCCAGAGGTGGCGGGCTGTGACCTTTGGGGACTTGACCTCATATTCCGCTCACCCCGCCCCACTCTCCGCCCCCGCCGCCGCCGTGGCGCCCTCTCAACGAGCGGAGGCACGCGATGCTTCAAGGAAGCCGTGGAATGCGTCTTCTGTGAGAAAGAAAGTTTACTGTGTTTTTTGCCGGTGATGAGGTACAAGGAGAAAGCTTTTTGCTGGCGAAGACCGTCGTGGTTCTCCATTATGTTTTGCGTATTTTGTTTAACTTTATTTTTGAAGCTACTTTACTATTGTTCATAGTAGGTTGTAGTAAATATTGAATATCTTTCTTTGGAATTGAAAAAATGCGTGTTCGATACACTTTTTAAAATTTCAAGAAGCCAGTAGATTGCGTGTAATTTCAAAAGCATTGACTATTGTGCTATTTCTATCAGGACGGGGTTGAGGTACTTAGAGAAAATGTTTTCGTTGGTAAAGACAAGTGGTTATGGTTCATCATAAACTCAGCTATCAGGCATATAGGATATTTCATAACGTTTTGTCTGATTTTATTATAATTGCAATAAATGTTCAGTACTTTGACATTGATATTCCATATTTGCTTTTGTGAAAGCGTAGAATTCATACAAATATATTAAAAGATATAATTCAATGTGCCGTTGTGAATGGAATAAGTCTCGTATTTTTGTTGCTGTTATAATTGATAGAACATATGGCGGAAACGTATTGTTAATAATAGTTATTTAGGAATCCGGAAAATAAATGTCTTTTAGAGGACCATTAATTACCTCTATAGAAGTTCTCCTAAAATAGTGAGTTCTAACTACATTACTTTGGATCCAAGGAGCAAACAGTAAGTTTTGTACGCCCATATCTAACTAATAACAAGTGCTAGAAATAAGTTTTTTTTCATGTTGTCGATATCATAAGATGTAATGATACCGATGATAGTATCACATTTTACATTAGCATTCTTCATATTTATAACTCCGAATCGGTGTAAAACTTCACATTTAGCATTGTTTCGTTCATTATTTATGGTTATCTATCGTTCAAAATTAACCTATTAAAGGTCAGCGTCATTATTTGACAATACACATTTCTGATTATTAGCAATGTGTGTCCTTTACACTAATGTGTGAATGTGTATCCTTAACTGTTAAATACATGCTAAACTAAACACAAGAACGTTATGTAAAAGACTACTAGGCAGAGTGTTTCGAAGAAAATTAAAACAGAAAATTATTTCCAGAAAATAATACTCACATAAACGTTTCGTTACTTAAATAATAATTTTTCCAACATTTCCATTAATAAAATTTTCATTATCGTAACTAAAACTTCCAAGCAATTAGAACACAATGAGAAAATAGGAACTTGAATGTACGCAAAACACAAGCGTACTGTGAATGCCTTGACTTCAACTTTGTTAAACGTTGACAATTCGCACTAACTGCATTTGGAGCAGAAAGAGCGGACTGAAGCCCCTACCATGCAAATATCGCACACAAGCGCGTTTATTTTCGAAACCATATGTTTCTGCGAGCGAGCCGACACCCTAGGCGCGCGTTTGCGAATCCACCACCAGGGTCGCTCGCGGCACGGCCGCGCAGTTGGCAGTGGCGGCGGCGGCGGTCCGCCAAGCTAACGCGATTACCGCGCGTGTATTGTCATAAAAGCGGCTAAAATCCGGTTACCGTAGGCTTCATTCGATAGCCAGGTAGTCAGCGCGTCTATTGTCTCTTTCCTATTGGATTTCGCGCGGCACGAGGCCGACCGCGCGGAGCGGTGAGATGCGGGGGTGGGACGAGGGACGGGTGATGGGAATGGGTTGTGAGTGGGGGAACGAAAGGGGGGGGGGGGGGGGGGAAGGCGTGAAGCGGGGGAGACGATTGGGGGAGCGGGAGGGGTCAGGGGGGGGGTGCTCGGGCATGATGCCACTGCAGTGCCTCTGACCGGGAGGTCCTAGGTTCAAGTCGTGACGGCGGCAGGATTTTCGACACTGGCTTTTCAGCTAGGTCGAATTCAGTCGCTGCCTGGAGGAGAATTCTAGCGGCCGGCTGCTCTGATCGGTAGTTTTCCGTGGTTTCTCCGATCAACACCAGGCGAACGCCGGAGCAGTACCCTATCAAACGGGCGCGATCTGTCCTTCCCCTTCCTTATCCTATCCTCTCCCCGTACACACTCACTTACACTAACATGCACTACACTACCACATATTCCGGGAGACCGGTCGGGAGCTTAGAGCTTGTCCCGGCTGGGGCGGTGCCTCGCTGGTGGGAGAGTCCTGGTTAGGGCGGAAACCCCACTAGCTGACGGTAGGTCGGCGCCGGATCTCGTCATCCGGCAGGGGAAGATCACAGCCATCTCCCGCGAAAAAAACATGCGCCACACTAACGGGACCAATGACCGAAGCAGTTGACGCGCCTAGAAACACAAAAAAATCAATCATAACAGGGACAGTTGCGGGGACATGGCGCCGGGGGACGCAGATATGGTGGATAGATGATGGGGAGGGAGGGTCTACTGTAACAGACGTAGTAGGGACACACCGGAGTCTGGCGGGGAAGAAGTAGTGGCGTGGGAGGCGATATGACGGGGTAGCGAGGACAAAGCGGGGAGATGCGGCGATTTAACTGAGAGGAGCGGGGAGCTGGTGGGAAAGGGACGAAGAGCTGCCGACGAGTGCGTGCGGCGAAGCGGACTTTATGCCTCTGTTGTTTTGAGAGGCCGGGCGTTAGCCTCCTGCGTGTTCTCTGTTAGTTCGGATGCACCAAATTTCGGGCGCAGTCTCTGTTAGGACGGCTGCCCCGTAATAAGATTTTAGTGTGAAGTCACTAGGGAACATTTTCCAATAGGGTAATCCGCGTTCCCGTGACAGTTTAACTTGTGTATGTATCTATCTGCCTATTACTTAGATGATTTATAGCAATTTATCAACAATATCATTTAATTAAGGGATATAAAGCTACTTACCGTGTAGTTCTCTATTTACGGCGGTGAGTATTATCAAAATGTTGCTGCGTTTAACAGTATTTTTTTTGTTTTAAAAGTAATATGTTAATAATATAAATAATAATAATAGTAGTAATAATAATAATAATAATAATAATAATAATAATAATAATAATAATAATAATAATACATTTAAACAAATGCCGCGTGTGTCAGATTTCAAGTATTTTGCTCTCCGCCTACGAAACTTCAATAACGCAGTCATAACTAAAACCCATTTACTAGCCATTACGCATTAAGGCCCATTTTACTTTTATCATATTGACCTGAACGAAAAGTAACTAAATGACTAGCGGTGTATATCTGACACAATGAGCATGGTTAGGTGAATAAAAAGAGAAAATTGTGCAGTATTTTATGACTTTAAATATGTTAATAAACTCGCTTGGGATTTTCATCTGCAAACATTTTCAGGTTTACATTCTGCGACATTGATCTTTCATGTATTTTACTTTCATGTGATACATTCACTCGAAGAGTTCCTAATGCCTCAAACACTCAAAGGGAAAGCTGGCCAAAGATGTCAAGAGTCTTGAAGGTGACATATCAGATCCACTTGTGTTCAAAAAATTTTAAACCGGCTCTGGTTATTAAATAAGATCCATTCGACTGCGATGCAACGTTTTTAACTACATTTTAAAATGTTGATCAGTCAATGTGTGTTCCTCGTATAATTTTTAGGAATCACGATCATTAGTTAAAGGTTCTGTAGAAATGTTCAAGTCTCTACATTGTCCGAAAGGAACTCGGAACTAAGTTATTTGAACTCAAAAATAGCATATTTGGAAGCAAAATAACTACAAATTCTATTCTACAAATGTTTCGTTGTGAATGTTCAGTTATGCGAATGAAAATTTGTTTTTTGAAATTAATTTTAATTTCACGATCTATGTATTTGCTTAAAATTTTATTTCTCATAATACGCTATTTATTAAACGCAATGTGAATAACATTGTTTCTTTACATAATTTATGAAAGTTTAAAGTGTAATACAATATTCACTTATTTTTTTTTTTTTTTTGGCAAAATGCAAAATAATGCAGATATGTTACCTCAGTTATAACATTTTATTAGCAAATTTGTAATTAGTGTAATCATTTGAGGAACAAGTTTTTAGTTACCAAGAAAAATATGATTTTAATCGATTTTATAGTCAAATATCATGATTATGCCGGCTGCAGTATTTTTGAAAATGTTTAAATGTGATTATTTAATTGAAAATTTCAATAATTTTCAGTTAGGGATTTTTGTTCACGTGTAATGGTACAAAGTGTAAATGATATACATATAAAAAACAAGTTTTGAAATTTTATTTTGCATATTCAATATGCACGAAAACGCAAATTACAACGGGTGTAAATATTTTATCATTTCAGTAGTGTTTATCATGAGATTCATGAGCCAAAAATTTGGAACCTATAACGTACGAAGGTATTTAGTTGACATTTAAGAATTGACTAATATAGTGAACTGAAATTACTAATGTTTAATGTGAACTTTAATTCCTCTTGTTTATCAGCTTTGCTGAAATTATTAATATTAATTTTCTTGTTTTCAGGTACGCACCCTCTAACAATACATTCACTATTCTGAACGGGTGAGTGAAGTCAGGATGTTTTTTTTATTGAACTCTGAGGGAAAATGTTTTTGCATTTTTACATGAAGCTTCACATATCTTGTATGTTCGATAGAAAAAATAATAAAAATATTTTTTTTTGTTTGAAAAGTGCATTGTCTCTAGAAAGAAACCGAAACATTATAAAAGTCTTTATTAAAAATTTGTTATCTCATCCATTGCTTCTTTTCGTGGGCAGATCATGAAGCTGAACCATGTGAATGCTTGATTAAAGAGCGAATCAAATGAAAAATGTTGCGATATGTTGAAACTTACATAATCATTAATTACTAAATTAAACTTACTTAATTATAATACCACCTAAAAGAAATATTAATTAATATTTAGTATTTCTTTTAGGTGGGTCATTCCGATTGTCTGTGCAGCGTTGTGGCACAAAGTATTTGTTACGGAGTGTTTTGGAAATTATTCGTAAAAGCATCTTCAAGGAAAGGAAATACCCTAAATTCTAGAAACAGCACAAGTATCGTACTGACTTGCTTTGCATTTACAATTTTTGATTTTAGAATTTGGTCTCCAGCCCCAATAAAATATATAAAGTCACCTTGAGTCTGGAAAACGCAAAATGATTGATTCATTTTTATATCAAAGACATATGTGGGTATATTCCCGCTCTCTCCAGTCTCCCCTCAACGTTATCAAAAGGGAGTGACCAAGCTAAAGTAGCTCAACTTTAATGAAAGCTACAACTACATGTTAGTTCATTTACATCTCCAAATGTATATCTTAAAGAGCAATGTGTGAATTCTCTCCTTAAATTGGTACAACGCAGGTGAAATGATTTATCAATATTGGGATTGAGAATATAAAGAGTATGAGTCAAAATGGAAAAATTTAAGATAAGGGATAACATTGGCATAGCCGCCGTAAAGTTCTTTGACACCTTTTTTTATGAAATATTGCGTAATTACACAAGAAACAACCCTCCATTACAATATAAAGTGTGAGTGTAAAAACGTATGCACTATAACTTGGACAGTAGATGAACATATTTTAAATGTTTTCAAAATTGATTCTTAACTAATATGCGTATTATTCTTTTGTATTTTATTTGTATTCTACATTACCGTAATTTTGCATGTCATGTGCGTCGTACATTAGGGTTTTTTACAGGCTGGTTGCACTCGTATCAAAAACATTGTCATGCGCACACCGATGAGCGAGTATTGATTGCTGACGCATCCACTAATTACACCGTTAATCCTGAAGGGTAGTAAGTGTTATATCCTGGGAGATGACGTTTCTTCCACACGAAACGTTAGTTTCAGCGCCTTTCTACATTCCGGCTTGCATGTTTTCCTACCTTTAGCTTTGTTCTCCATCCGGGCGAATTAAGGATTCTGAAGAAGCAACGGGTTGCTCCTAAGCTAGTAGTGGGACCACGCGTTGCGGGAAGACAATGAAATTTCTTTGGACGAAGTCATGACCTATCCGCGCTCGTTACTTACAAACTTTTACACTAACATGTACTACACTACCTCTCATACCGGATGCCCAGTCAAGAGCTCAAATCTTGTCCCCACTCAGGCGGTGCTCCGCTGGTGGGAGATACCAGGTTGGGGAAAACCTCGCAATTCGATTTGCAGGTCGAATTGTAGGTCGTAGAATACCAACCATGTCGCGCGGAAGAAAACTACCACTCTGTAAAAAAATATCTTGCACATCCCTTAATATACTAATGACCATAATAATTGAGGTGATAAGAAACACGAAATAACCATTCAATCAATATATCCGGACAATACATTAAATCAATATATCCGAATATATTCGGAGGTCCGGAGTGGATCTCTCAGACCTCCGAATCAACGATACTGCAAAAGCAACGGGTTGACCTGACGGCGGCAGGATTTTGGACACTAGCTTTTCAGCTAGGTCGAATTCAGTGGCTGTCTGGAGGAGAATTCTAGCGGCTCTGATCGGTAGTTTTCCGTGGTTTCTCCGATCAACACCAGGCGAATGCCGGAGCAGTACCCTACCAAACGGGTCACGGACCGCGCGCGATCTTTCCTTCCTCTTCCTTGTCCTATCCTTTCCCCTTACACACACACACACTTACACTAACATGCACTACACTACCACATATTCCGGGAGACTGGTTGGGAGCTTAGAGCTTGTACTGGCTGGGGTGATGCCCCGCTGGTGGGAGAGTCCTGGTTAGGGAAAACCCCACTCGCCGACGGTAGCTCGGCGCCGGATCTCGCCATCCAGCGGGGAAAGATCACAGCCATCTCACGCGAAAAAACATGCACTACACTAAGGGGACTAATGACCAAAGCAGTTGACGCGCCCGGAAACATGAAAAAATCAATCAATCAAGGAAGCAAGCAAGCTACGGGTTGCTACTGAGTCAGACTATTCGTTTCGGGCCGGCAACGCAATTTCTTGGGACGGCGTCTTGTGGCGTGGTTGTGCGTGCCGCCGTCGCAGCCCCACGCCAGACAGGCGCGCGTGCCTCCTTGTCAGCCAAGCCGCTCCGCAGTGCGTGACCGCGGCGACAGCTGTTGTGGCGCTGCCACGCGGTATATCCGCTCGTTTTTCCGAAATTGTAATTCTACTACATGTTAAAAATGGGCTTCACTAAGTGGCATCCTAGCGGTATTAATTTTCGACGATTTCGTGAGTCATTTTTGGAGGGAAAGGAAATGTTCGTGTTTTGGTTTTTGATAAATTACATGGGACATTAATATGATCGTTTTAATTTAGCAGACTAGGCATGGTTGATATTTCAAATTCTTGGGGTAACCTTTATACTTTTGCACTATGCTATTCATCCTTTGCGAAAATTTTTTTGAATGTTGTATGTTCGCGAAGTATACTTAAGAACAAGATTTGAGTTAAAATATATGCCTTTGTATCTTGTGCATATATTGAAAGAAGTAATATTATATGTTAAAATTGTACTTATCCAACTGGCAGGGATTATATGTTCTAACGAATTGTATACATTTATTTATCAAAAATTTTCTGTGTTGGACACAAATATTCAGCTACTCAGCTGCAAACGAGCAGTTGTTATAGCTTTAAATGAGATTCAAAAAACGAGCAGTGCGATGCAGTAATCTACAAAACTCACCAAATTGTTTTAATTTTTTTGCCGTTTTAAAAAAATTGTTTGATTATCTCATCACGTATACCATCTCATTGTTCTTTAGAAGGAGAAGATTTGCTTCATTATATTAAGGAGACACTTTACCGGGCTGTGAGCAGAGGCAAGATCTGGATCCAAATTGGGGTTACTGCTGCGTCGCGGCTGGCAGGAACTGTAATCAGCTTTAGTGCGGTCCGCACCCTGCGGGACCGGCGCGCCTGCAAAGATGGCGGTGGAAAGGAGAGGGCGGATGGACGGGAGAGAAAAGACGAGGAGGAACAGCAAGCCTGAAAAGAGGGATCCGCTGGTGAAAAAGGGAGATGTCGATATTTTAGTCACATGGAGGGAAAGGCGAGTGAACTAGGATTTATAAAGGGGAAAAGGAGGAGGGTTGGTAGAGGTGCAAAACGAAAAGGAGATAATTAGGAAAAAAAGGAATTTGATGAAGATGGGCTGAAGTCTGGGAGGAACGGTGGAATGAAGAAGAGAGGACTAATGGGGAGAGGCGGAAGAGAAGAGATTTTGAAAATGAAGCGAACTTAACAGAAAGAATTGTGACAAGGAGTTGAAATAGAAAGGAATGAAAGGGCATGGAACGAAAAACAATGAGTATGTAAAAGAGACGAATGCAATACACGATGAATAAATATAAGAACAACGGGCAAATAAAGAACGGGAGAATAGAGGAACATAAATTATGAGAATGTGGGTTACAAAATTGAAACAATAGAGAATAGGACCGAGAAAAGGAAGATATGATCAAAAAGGGAAACAAGAGCGGGATCGCGGATCGATGAAGAGCAGAAAAAATGGAAGGCGGGATTTGTAGAGAGACATTGTGGTGAAGAAGCAATTTGGTGCGCGAGAGGAGTGGAAACAGAAGAACATTGGAGAAAAGATAGGCAAAGACAGGTACTGGAAGAGGGGGAAAACTAGATGGGATAGGAAGGAGAAAAGAATGACAAGGATAGATGGTGAATAAATATGAAAGGGACAAAAAGATGAGGAAGGTGAAGTTCGAAAGAGTTGGAAAAGGGTCACGTACTACATACAAATGGAAGGAAGAAACGTAGCTTCAAAACCTAAGCTAGTAGCCTTAGCTATCTCGTCCTCTTCCTTTTCCCCACACTTCTTGCTATTTAGCAAGAAGCTGTATAGAAGTGAAGGTAAGAAGTGAAGATCAGAAACTTTAGCAGTCGGATGACAAGAGCCGGGGTTTGGCGGGAGGAAGAGGTGGTGGAAGGGGAAGGCGAAAGGGAGGAGGAAGGGGATATGGAAGGGGAGCAAGAAGTGAAAGGATACGAAAGAGGACGAAGAAGGACCGAAGAAGGGTCACGTACTGCATAGAAGTGGAAGTACGAAGTGGAGATCAGAAAGGTAGCTGTCGGACGACAAGAGCCGTGGTTGAGGAGGAGGAAGGGTGGTGGAAGGGGAGAGGGAAGGGTAGGAGGGGGGGGGTGCAAGGGGAGGGAGAGGTTCGTGCGTGCCCCGGCCCGCGCGTGCTGGGAGGCGCCTCAACGCAATTTCCTCGAGCCCACGGGTCGCCATGCGCCAGGCGCTCTCCCCACCCCACCCCACCCCACCCCACCCCCGGTGGAAAAAACGCGTTACGAGAATGCGAAGAGGATCGGAGGGCAGCGGCGGGGCGGACAGCGACGTGACAAAGGAAAAATGCTGATGGTTGAAAGTACGAAAAGAAAACCGAAACGGCGGGTTCTAGAACGCGAGGAAGAGAGTGAAATAGGAAAACATGGTGGTAACGAATGGAGGAGACCTTCCAAAGAAAATGTGGTCGGTGAGACATTTAATGGATCCTTACATGATTTTGCATAAAAAAACTTCATAGTTTTAATTTTTTATTTCATGAAGTGGAAATAAACTAAACTATTTTACTGACTGAAGAATATATTGTATTCTTCAAGATTTAGCTTCAATTATGAAACAACATTGCATAATTTCGAAAAATCTGTATAAGATTATAAAATCTCCAACATTCAAGTTTTCTCCTTCATTAAAAGTTTTTGAAACTTTACAAATTAATCTACATCCTGTACGTTTTATATCATTTCTTCTCTTACATTCTGAACATTGAAATATTTCTTTAAAAACTTTCGGTTTTTGAAACGTTTTTTTTACACTTTTGTCAAATTTGTTTGTTATTATCGTCATTAAATTTTGTATTGTGTATTGAGGGTTATAAATAGTGAACTTTTCGTTTTCGTGTGAATACTAAAATAACCAATACTATTAATACTAATTGCATTTAGTATTAACGATTACGATTATTAACAATCTTGAGTCATAAAAGAAATAGGAACAATCATTTGGATTGTAATAATTATCTCCAATGCTTCGTAAGTTCTCTGCAGTAAAAGGGAGCGAACCCTACCAATTATCTCGGGTGCCATGTCGTCTAAAGCAAGCCGTGGGAATGCAGATAACGAGGAGACGAAACGGCGCCAGGGCAGGCGAGAAAACGCGGGGAAATTAGCCAATGGAGACAAACTGGGGAGAGCGGAGGTGCGCGGAGATGACGATGCAAATAAGGCGAAGCGAGGCGGTCCCCAGATAGCAACAGAAATGGATTCGACAGATTGAGGGATTTATGAAGATTATGACCTTTCTACTTTCGGGTTGGCTTTTGATTATATAAATAACTATACTCTCAGATGGAGTAGGCTGGTAACAATGAAGGTATTAGCGTAGCGCATGTGCTTGGCATAGATATGTTTCAGGTGGCGGATATTGGGCCTGACGAGAGGGAATGCGATTCTGGATATTTTCCTTGTTTTCACAGAAAAAAATTGATGTCTGCAAAAATATTGTGTTTTTTTAGTTCTGCTACGTGTTTCGTAACAACGTTCTCTAGCCATTCGTAATGGCGTCGTACTTGGAGTAATAATTATCCGAAGCTAGCCAGTCGTATTCGTAGGGCTCGGCACAGTTAGATTCCGGGGATTTCCAGACGGTCACCCATGAAGGAATCCGCGGTGGCTCGAGTTTCTCCGCGAATTCACGAAGCATGGTTATGCAATTCGGTTTCCGACGCTAGAAAATGTTTCACGCATAAACGACCATAGTAGTGTTCTTTTACTAAAAATGAACCAGGGATTAACTTGTTTTGGCAAAGATAACTGAGTTTTCATAAACCTAAGAACCCAGATGACAGTGCTGTTTTCGTAAAGAATACGATTTTTGAGAAGTAGTGTAAAGGAAATGCGGAACTTAAAGTTCGTCGTCCTGGAGAATATCGGTCGTTTTCATTCGCAAAAAATATTTAAAAATTAACCGATTGGAAATATGAAAACGAACACTTTGCACTCCTAAAAAGTAAAGAGAGGGAAACTTACAATTTGAGAAAGGTAGAAAAAAGTAGTATTAGGAATCTTAACGTTTTTTTGGCGAAGTACCTATCAATGCGAGGAAGAGTGCGGAAAAACTCTATATTCTGTTTTTCATAACAAGTACAATATTAGTTATGAATTTCACAAATGCTTGGGATGAAGCTGGAGAAGCATTGAAAATATATCCTCGTATAAAACACAATATGGTACATCTATTTCTATGGAGAAAGCAATCGCAATGAATTTCTACTACGTGTATAAATTTTACTACGGTTCTGAAGAATGACTCTACAGTTAACATTTACTTGGAAATCATGACACGGTTAAACATTTTACACCAAATATTAAGTTGCTATGGAAGCGTACCGCGTTACTGGCAGCAACGAAATCCATGCGGCCCGACGGAATTTCTGGCTAAATTTTACTATTGCGACGAGTAGTCACGATTCCTTAGATTCCGGAAATTTCTCTTTCTTTCCAATTAAAATTTATCTACACTCAGTGACTTTAAATAAATGATAATAGTGGTAGTTTCTCTAATTATTGAAAAAACGCTTCAGTAATTCCTGTTTACAAAGGAGATGATCGCTCTATGACGGGGACTAATTGTATCCCAAATAAAAGTACACAAATAAAGTTTAAAAAAACAAATTGGCGGCTATTGAAAAAAATTCTGATTAAAATAAGGACGCTGATTAAAATATTGACAATGATGTCCACCTCTTTGAAAATCAGAAATCTATTTCCAGTACAATTGTTGATACTCAATAGCTTCATAACTTCTTCGAAATCAGGGACACAAATCTGTACCTGCAGCATCCAGAACTCTGAAAACTAATTCAATGGAGAATCAAATGGTTGGGGGTAGAAAGGGCACGAAGCCCAGAGAACGCGAAGGAAAGCGCCGCGAATCTGAGACGATGGGTGTGGGTGGAGGCCAGGGTGGAGCAGATAAGGCGAAGCGAGGCGCTGCTGAAAAAGCGGGAGACACGCATTTGACCGCTCCAGAGTCGGGCAGGGGCCTTTGGAACTGCTGTGGGAGGGAGTAGAAAGGAGGCGACAGAGGTTAAAGGTTGTGTACTCAGCAGCATTAAGGCTGCACGGATGAGCCACACACCTCTTCAAACCGGATCGAAAGGAGCTTTAAGGAAAGAAGTTTAAAACTAATATTTTTACCAATAAATTTTAATTATAAAAACTTCAAACAACATCTAACCATAAAGGTATTAATACATAACTTTGAATATTTACATTGAAAATTAAACTTTTTGGCTGAAAAATATTTCGTCTCATTTCTCTTCGTGCTCTATGTAAAGAAATGGAGCTACTACAAAACGAAATGAGTATAAAACAACGTTCTTCTATAGGACTCAGTTGACGCTTCGCTACACTTGTACATATTGGTGACGAGACTCCGGTCTTCGGTCTCTATTAGTATACAATATCTTCATGTCTGTGCATAGAATGGTATCACATTTTATGAGAAATCGCTTCTCACTTCGTTCTTGGATCTCGCAGCGCGCTGCTTTGGTTCTCGGTGCTTCATGAAATTTCGAACATTTTATTATAAAACAAATTCGCGTTCATATGTAGTTCATAGACCTATTTATAAAAAGCAAATGATTTGATGTTTGTATTACGCAGTATGTTCATGAAATTTCGAACATTTTATTATAAAACAAATTCGCGTTCATATGTAGTTCATAGACCTATTTATAAAAAGCAAATGATTTGATGTTTATATTACACAGTATGTTCAACGTAAGGGCTTATAGGACGCAGCGTCAACCCTAGCTAGGCGAGGACTGGCTTTGTTCCTCTTAATATAGAACGAAGGACGATGTATTTACCGAATAAGGGACATTTTTTAGGCGAAAGGGACTAGGACATAAATATAGGAAATGGTAAGTAAATAATGCTGAGTGCAAAATAGCAATGATTCAAGTTTAACATTTTCTTAATCTTAAGCCCAATCTACATGGGAATAGACTGCCCTTTGACCATGAGGAACAAGAATCGCACCTTAAATCTTCATCGTTCTCCTGTCTCAATTAGGGAAGATGATGGAAAGTTAGAATAAGGAAGGGCAGATCACGCGTAATTCTTGGCGAGTTGAATGACGCTCAGGCATTTACCTCGAAGTAATCTGAAAAGTTTTATATATAAAATATTTACAAGCTGCCGTGGACACACACGTTTCGACTAATTTCTAAATATAAGCTGTTGATACGTTGATTGATTGATTATTTCGTATGCCCTTACGCGTCAACGGCTACGTAGTAGGCCCCGTAAGTGTAGTGTAGTTTTATCATGTTGCTATATTCTTTCCCTGCCGGCACCAGCCTTCACGTTGGGTTACGGGGTTTCCCCATAACATGTGTGGTAGTGTAATGCATGTTAGTGTGTGTGTGTGTGTGTGTGTGTGTGTGTGTGTGTGTGTGTAAGGAGTAAGTATAGAACATTCTTCGACATTCGCTGGTGTTGGGAGAAACCACTGAAAACTACCGATCAGAGCAGCCATCCTCCAGAATTCTCTGCCAGACAGACAACGTAGCTATCTAGCTTAAGTCTAAAGTCCTGCCACCGTCGGGTGTCGAACCAGGACGTCCGGTTCGGAGGCACTGGAGCGGCATCAGTTGATACCTTGGGATACCTCAGCCAGTAGGTTGACACGCCAAAGTTTTTATTAGAAAGATAGTTCAGAATTAACTTTTATATAAAATTATTTCATATTAACTTTACTGAGCCAGTCATTTTTTAGAAAATACGCGTTGATAGCGTCTTGTGCGTGGATTTCGCCCATTTGCGACTATTGTGGGTCGTGGAGGCCCGTGACCAGGCAACCGCCTTCAGTGGCTGAGTGGGGCTGTGGGTGGGACTGGCGGTCAAGCACGTGCCGCTTTCTAGGCCGCCACCTTCAAGACGTCTTAAAGGTGAGTCGCGCTTCAAGATGCCCGTGCCCCCTTGCATTGAATATAACGGCATCCAATGTTGAGGATGTAAATTGCTGGAGAAACATATTTAATAGGCTTACATTTAAAAGCAAATATATGTTAAATATACACCTCTGGGATGTTTCATGGGTGGCGTACTAGCTTTCCGTGCTGTGGTCCCGGGTTCAATTCCTGGCCAATTCGAGCCAAAAATTGATTTGTAGCTTTCCTTTAAAATCCTTACACATGTTCTTAATTTCCTATGATTGTCTTAAAATTCGAAGTAGTATTTTAGTAATACGAAGTTACTCGTAATAATATGTGTGCTTGCGTTTCATTTACACACGTTTAATTCACACGTTCAAATGCATGAAACAAAATTACAAACATTTCAATATATATACAATATTTTTCGAAATACGGTTAAATCAAGCATGAATCGTGTTCAGAGTCAGTGCCTGAAAGTTGTTTTTAAAGCAAGAGTTCAATAAACTGAACTGATTATTACAATTGCATTAGTTTTAGTGAGTGAAGTTGCGAATAAATTCATTCTGTTATTATCCAGCCACAATCATTAATTGATTTTATTATATTTAACATATTTCTTTGTGACAACATTGCATCAGTGTATAGAAATACATACTTTGTAAACACGCACACAAAAAAATTAAGTCCTCAAAACTGTCCATCACCATCATTTCTCAGAGCAACAAAGCCATCCTCTCCGAATCTCGAGTTAATCTGGAGAAGCAAAGAAAATTTTTAATTTCTGTATATAAAAATATGTTTTAATTCTTGCCAAAATAGATGAACATATTTTCATGTACATGCAAGCAATGTTTAGTCCAATAGACTCTAATACTATGTAATAAAAACAGCCTGTAATATCAATTGCCTTACCTACGTGAAGAAAAGGAAATGTACAATGTAAGTGCACCCAAGCTAGGAACGTTATTATAGGTGCATTCATTTTTTCCAGAAAACTGCGTATATTTTTAGTCTGCAGCTATTACTCATCGCAAGTGAAAGAAGCGTCACAAAAGCAGGATATGCCACAAGGCGTGTCACTGTCTAATACATTGAGAATTTTCTCTCATCTGAATACCTGTACACGACGCCTTTCTAGTGCTATGCCGCATCACTGCTGTGGGAGGCGCAGGTATTAATTAAGGTACGTCATTCACTCTCAGATTAATAATGCGTGTGACAAGCGTTCTTTCATATTAAACACGATTAATTTCATTTATCTCTGTCACACGTTCAACACGGACCAACGTTCGTCTTGTGTTAGCAGACTGTGGAAGCTTCTACGGACCGCAAACGTAAAATGAGTTTTCGGAAGAGCGGATTCTTTACTTGTACAGTTAGGAGGCCGCAACCAAAGCTTTGAAACCAGGTAGGCCGTAGATAAGGAATGTCGTCTTTCTCCCATTTTCTACGAAAAGCTGTTTTGAACATTTTACGCTTCTGCCAGTTCTTGTTTAAATATTAGGTACAAAAAAAATACACGAAGTATGCACTCTCCAAGTTATTTTTTCCTCACTATTTTAATGATAGAATACACAAAGGTCGGTTTACCACTTTTACATTCTCGCTTACTTCTTGCATGTAGTTTAGAGAATGCTTCCACGAAAAACAGTGACTTTTTGCCACAAAATCTAGAGTTTTTAGAGTCTCTGATATCGAAAAAGTGGGTAAATATAATTCTGATGTAGTAAATTACTTCCTCTAACGCGTTGTGTAGTCAGAATCTACACCTTGTGGAACCTTTATAGCGAAACATTAGTCCACACTAAAATATCTGTCCGCCCATCTGTGTATAACGCCAGCGGCTAAACGGTTCATAGGATTTTCATAAAAACTTGAAATTTCTCGATAAAGTTGACTGATATTGCTGCCCTCTGAATTTGAAACAGATATTTTGAGCTTTCTTTACACGAAATATCAATAGTATTTTCAAAATTTTCCCAAACAAATTTTCTTTACGGTGTGTTGATCCCCCAGTCCCTTCGAGTTAATCTCCCAACATTACCAAAGCCTCGAACTGTAAACACTACGAGGAAGCAGATATCATACCAAAGCCTGACTCGCCAGCTCAGAAAGAGAACGATAGAGAGCGTACTCTCTTCCTAGATACATAGAGCAAGGTCTGTACATCTGTGCCTATATTGAGATATACAAAAAATTTTCCTCTCTCTCTACATTTATATCTGCTAAAGATCTTAGAGTCCGGCTTGCTGGGTCAATGGGTCACGATATATTATAATCCTTATTACCTCTATAATGGATTATAGGATCCGCCGACTATACAGCGCAGCTGGGAATCTGAAATAGAATGATTCTATTCCTAGTTCATTTCTGTTTGGATTGACTAAATGAAAAATCACTTTCTTTTCTAAAGAACAAAATTCAACAAAGTTTATTTTGCCTTTTTAGCAAACAATTTAGAGAATTTACAATTTTTTTAGGCCTTTGATCAAGATCTCTTTCGATTTACAATTTATACCGCGGTTAACTTATCTTTTCTTCGTTGATGTCCCTCGTAGACTTCTCAGTCGAAATATCTTGCGATCTTGCCGTAGTCCAAAGTTCCAAGAAATCCTCTCCTGCCCCTATCCAAGCTGGTCTCCAACTATCACAATTATCAGTCCCGATTACATCCTATGACATAGTCCCGAACTCGATTACCACTCCCGACAAAGTTCCAATTTATACACCAATATTGCTTCCACATCAAAATATCTGCAATATCATTCACTGTCCTTAAAATTTCACTGATAACCCAATTCTATCTCGATTGTACTCGTTCCCTCTCACGAACATACGATCAGTTCAGAAGCGCGTTTCAGAGCAGAATGAAATCTTTCTGCATGATTCATCCCTCGAAGACTTCGTATTAAACTACCTTCATTTTTTTCATAACATTTGACCGTCCTTCTCTCACCCAGCCAATCCATACGTTCGTTATATTTTGGTGTAGCTGACCTCTTAATGCCTTTACAAAAAACAAAAAACTACATTGTTTATTCCCGGTCGTTGCTAAGCTCTAGCTCTCGTGATATTTCGTAATGCATGTTCCACCATATTGTCTCCAAATAAATGTTAATTTATTTTAACGTGACATATCGGTATGTCACAATATGTAGTGCTAAATGACTGATGATCCGTCAGTTCCACATGGTCCATCTTCTGTCATCTCCAAAGCCTCTAGTTGTCAAAACTGCACAGCGGCTTAGGGATTCAGAGAGAGAGAAAGAGAGAGACAGGCAGTCATAGAGACAGAGAGACAGACAGAGAGAGAGAGACAGACAGACAGAGAGAGAGACAGACAGACAGAGAGACAGACAGAGAGAGACAGACAGAGAGACAGAGAGAGAGACAGACAGAGAGAGAGACAGACAGAGAGACAGACAGACAGAGAGACAAACAGACAGAGAGACAAAGAGAGAGAGAGACAGGAGAGACAGACAAGAGACAACAGAGAGAGAGACAAACAGAGAGAGAGACAAACAGAGAGAGAGAGAGAGACAGGAGAGAGAGAGAGAGAGAGAGAGAGAGAGAAGAGAGAGAGAAAGAGAGCGAGAGAAAGAGACGTCGGAGAGAGTAAAGAAACCGAGTGAGTTTCCGAAAGGCGTAACACTTCCCGATAGGTTAGTTTCCTCGCTTCTTTAACCTCTTTGTTACGTATCAAAGACGAAGGAAAACAAGCGGCTGTTGTTTCCAAGAGCGCGCTTGTTGCCGGGAGTTTCAGGCGGAGGAGATTGGATGTATAAAATTTATAAGCAGCTTCATTGGGCAACAGAATTTCTAACTTTTGATTTCTTGACTTTTCCGAGCTTTAGTAACTTATTTTAGCAAGACGGGCTTGTTCTGAGGTGAAGGGAGGCCACAAACGCATTCTGGCGAGTTTGAAAAGAAAATCAAGGTAAAATCGTGTGAAGAAACTCAGAGACAGTGCAAAGTCGTCAAAATGAAACAACAGTTAAACTAATTATGAGCAGCAACCATTCAGATAATAGAAGAAAGGTTCACAAAAAGAGTTCAACCACTTCAACTTAGAAAATGTAAACATCAAATACGCAAACTGGCTCCATAACATGTAAAACACAGTCTTACAATTGAAATATGTCCTATGTAAGTAAATAAAATCACATGCGATTGTTTTATTTCATAAGCAGTGTTGATATTAGTCTGGTAAAAAATTATATTACTTTTAAAACGAGTTATCAGAAAGATTAATTTTTTGGCATTGCCACAATTCAGTCGGTGGTTTTAAAAGGGATATAAGTCCACATTTTAATGTAACGTAAATGGAGTGGAGATACCAACATAATTACCTACATGTACTGGTCAAATTCAGCCGCTGTCTGGAAGAATATTGTAGTCGACGGCTGCTCTGATTGATAGATTTTCGTGATTTCTCCGATCAACACCAGGCGTGTGGCGGAACAGTACACTAACAAACGGGACAAGAAACCGCGTGCGATCTTTTCTTTCCATTCCTTCCTCTCTATCCTCATCTCTTACACGCATGTACAGAAACATGGTCTCCACTACCACACATGCCGGGAGACCGGTAGGGAGTTCAGAGCTTGTCCCGACTGGGGTGGTGCCCCACTGGGGGGAGATACGTAGATAGAGAAAAATTCTCGCAAACTGATGCAGGTCGACAGCGGATCTAGCGAGCTAGCAGGAAAAATCACAGTCATGTCCCGCAAAGAAAACATGCGTTTCACTTACGGGGCTAGTGACCTTAGCCGTTGATGTGCCCGGAATCGTCAATCAATGAATCGTCTTGCACATGTACACCCCCTTCTGAATTTTAAGCGAAAATGAGTGTGGAGTCATAGGAGGCTGCCCGGGCCAAGTAAGGCGTTTGGGCGCAGTTTGACGTGTCTAATCTAGAGTGTCTCTGGTAGCTCTTAGGAGTTTAAGGGGAAATGAGTATGGAGTCAAAGGAGGCTGCCCGTGACCCTAGGAGCGCCGGGCTCCGCAGGGGCCAAGTAGCTCGTGCGGGCGCAGTTTGACGTGTCTCATTTAGAGTGTCTCTGGTAGCTCTTAGGAGCTTAAGGGGAAATAAGTGCGGAGTCGGGGGATGTTGCCCGAGCCCCTGCGAGCGCCAGACTGCCCAGGCGGGCAAGTCACTCATTCGTGCGCGGATTGACGTGCCTGCTTTAAGGGGACTTTCTGTTTTAATCAGAGTATAGAGATAGTCAGTACATCTCGATTGTTGAAACCGGTAGTGGTACCTCAGTGCATCAACTGATGTCACTGCATCGCTTCTGTCCGGGAGGTCCTAGGTTCAAGTCCTGATGGCGGCAGGATTTTCGACTCTAGCTTTTCAGCTAGGTCGAATTCAGTCGCTGTCTGGAGGAGAAATCTAGCGGCCGGCTGCTCTGATCGGTAGTTTTCCGTGGTTTCTCCGATCAACATCACGCGAATGCCGGAGCAGTACCCTACCAAACGGGCCACGGACCGCGCGCGATCTGTCCTTCCTCTTCCTGGTCTTATCCTCTCCTCTTACACACACACTTACACTAACATGCACTACACATATTACGGGAGACCGGTCGGGAGCTTAGAGCTTGTCCCGACTGGGGCGGTGCCTCGTTGGTGGGAGAGTCCTGGTTAGGGGGAAACCCCACTAGCCCACGGTAGGTCGGTGCCGGATCTCGCCATCCAGCGGGGGAAGATCACCGCCATCTCCCAGAAAAAAACATGCACTACACTAACGGGACTAATGACCGAAGCAGTTGGCGCGCCAGGAAACACGAAAAAATCAATCAATCAATCAATCGATTGTTGAACAAAAGGTACACAGAGTCGCACTTCTGAGTCAATCATGAGCTGCTCGGCGAGGTCGCATTGTATGTAGCAGACGCACGTCGCAAGTAAAATGCCACGCAAATGTTATATGCTTACATGCGTTTTAGCTACTCATTCACAAGCTTTACAAGTTGCTTAACATGAAACATCCACGGAGCCACGTTATACTACATCTTCTATGAATTTATATTCGTCTTCTATGACGATAGTTATCACGATCATCGGACATCTTATTCTGCTTCAGACATTGCGACTTGCTTTGCCTCGCTTAATGTGCTTTCAGACTAATTGTGCACATTACATACATGCAATCTCCACTCGTCTAACGGAACCGTGGAGTTTGCCGTTTGGTGGCTCAGACGACATAATATACAACATTATCAAGATGCATTTGACTGCCTTGCAACATGTTTCGTCATTGGAATATAGTATTCAAACCAGCGCCAGGCAACTAGGTCAACGGAATATGACAGTAATAATTCAAAGTGTGTTTCTATATATGTGTGTATATGTGAGAAAATATATAAATAGTTATAATGTTCCATAAATATTTCTAGATCAAAATTAACTATTTGTTTCACGAAGGAACTCGTTTTTCAACGCACTCAACTGTAGTGGGATGGAAAATAACATATAATAAATTTTAGTACGAGTTCGTTGTTAGCATACACCTCGTTTACAATTATAGAAATAATTTCAGCTCGGCAGAAGGCAACAAAAGGAAGCCGAATGATTTGAAAACACAGCTCATGACGAGGACTCGCCTAGACTACCGACAGCTCTTGCATGACGAGAGACACCTTTCGACTAGTATGATGGCGGTGTGGTTACACCTGGAAGAGACAACATCAAGAATGCGTAGAAGTTTCCATCGGGCTTCCGTCTGTTCCCTGTGGATGCCTCATTGATTAATTGATTTTTTCGTGTTTCCAGGTGCATCAACTGCTTCGGTCATTAGTCCCGTTAGTGCAGTGCATGTTTTTTTCTCGGGAGATGGCGTTGATCTTCCCCCGCTGGATGGCGCGATCCGGCGCCGACCTATCGTCGGCTAGTGAGGTTTTGCCCCTAACCAGGACTCTCCCAACAGCGGGGCACCGCCCCACCCGGGACAAGCTCTAAGTCCCCGACCTGTCTCCCGGCATATGTGGTAGTGTAGTGCATGTTAGTGTAAGTGTGTGTGTAAGAGGAGAGGATAGGACAAGGAAAAGGAAGCGCAGATCGCGTACGGTCCGTGACCCGTGTGGTAGGGTACTGCTCCGGCATTCGCCTGGTGTTGATCGGAGAAACCACGGAAAACTACCGATCAGAGCAGCCGGCCGCTAGAATTCTTCTCCAGACAGCGACTGAATTCGTCCTAACTGAAAAGCTAGTGTCGAAAATCGTGTCGCCGTCAGGACTCGAACCCAGAACTTCCCGGTCAGAGGCGCTGCTGTGACGTCAGTTGATGCACTGAGCTACCGCTCCCGGTTGCCTCATTGAATTAATTAGCTCAGATCGCGGGCGGCGTTCTCATGCGGTGGGGCACCGATGGTGGGATCGGAGAGCGGGGCGGCCAGGCTGACCGGTCGGGGAGGTATAGTGTTGGGAGCGAGAGGATGAAGCTGAAGGGGCACGACGCGAAGCGCGGTGAGAAACGAGCGATGTGAGTGGGACAGAAAGGCAAGAATGACGCGGTGGGGAATGGGACAGGATGGCGGTGGAGAGTGGAGCAGAACGGCAGGAGCGAGGAGTGGGGAGTCGGACATCACGGTGGGGGTAGGAAAAAGGACAGGATGGTCGGAGCATGGGGAGACGAATGGGACAACACGGCGGGGTCGAAGGGTGGGGAGTGGGACAGGACCACAGGAGCGAGAGGTTGGGAGGGGCACACGGGGATAGGGGGGGGGTACTACACGGGGGGCGGGAGGGGCAGTGGATAGGACGGCGGAACGGAGGTGGGAAGAGGGATAGGACGGAGGAGCTAGAGGTGGAGGTGGGACAGGACGGCAGGAGGGGGGGGGGAGTGGGGCAGGACGGGAGGAGCGAGGGTAGGGAGTGGGACATTACAGCAGGAGCGAGCGGTGGGAAGTGGGACGGACGAGGGGGAGGAGGGAAGTGGGGAGGACGACGGGAGGTGAGGGGCAGTGGAACAGAACAGCGGGTAGAGGTGTGGGGGAGTGGAACAGGACGGCGGGGGGGGGTTTTGGAAAACGGACGGAGCCAGAACTGGAAACGGAGACAGGACGGCGATAGCGAGAAGTGGCGAGTGGGAGGGGGTTGGGGGCGCGGGCGGGGGGGGGGGTGGGAGCGGGGCAGCGGGGGGGGGGGATGGGGAGGGCGCGCTAGGACAAAGGGCGGGAATGTAAACGCCGCTCGCCCTCGCCCCCGTGGGAGGCCTAAATCTCCACCCGCGCATCGCCCGCGACCTCCGCCCTCGCGTTCGCGCGCCCTCTGCCGCCCCGGCAGCCCACGGGGACCGCCCACGGGAACCGCCCACGGGGCAAAGTAAGAATTACCCCCCCCCAAAATGGTTATCAAAATATGACAATATTAATATCATTGAATTCGTCTTTTACGCTCGTCATGGTAGACTGAACATATGTCTAGTTCCATTAAAAAAGTTACATCTGCATCTCGTAAAATACAAGTGATGAAATCGAAATGATTATATGTGTAAACTAGCCCCATTCCTTCATGCACTTCTGAAAAAACTGCATTCCAGTATCTTCAACAGTTCAAAAATTGCAGAAGACGCTCAAGTTACGTGACTCATTCTGTGTACACACAGACATAAGAAATAGAGAGAGGAATGTTCAAGCAGATCAACTATCTCAAAGAATAAATAAATGAAAAGACATGAAAAAAAATATCTCTACGAAAAGTGTATTTATGTGATAGAGATTTTACTAGAGTGTCTCCTTGTTCACAGGGACGATTGCTGTTAAAATGAAAAATATTTACAAAAATATTAGTCATTGATAACCACAACCTTTTTGTATAGAATCTCCATCTTATCCCAGTCGATGTGTGCTATCGTAGGTAGCAGTAAAGCATTGGTGAGATGTCTTGGGAAAAATCATTTAGTTTCAGTGAATGATCTTGGCTGTCCGGGTGACGCCGCGTCGAAGGCTGCGTTGCCGACGTCCCAGACCAGCCCTGAGGAAGACCACGACAATATGGTCGAAACGTCGACAATACAGCCTTCGATACAGCGTCACCCGGACAGTCAAGATCATTGACATGACTCCGGCCGCGGAAGCCTATGATTTCATTTATTTTTAGTGTATAGAGTTGTGAGCCGAAGCACTAACTACCAGAATGTTCGCTCTCCATTAGCATCTGGCAATGCTATACAGACATACAACTTGAGTTGAGCTTGGCATTCATAACGCAAACTAGTGGCATCCCACGAGCCGTGACGTCCTCGCGGTAGAGGTTTCTCAAACAAAACTTACCTGGTTGCTGTGCACATCTGATTAAATAGAGGTTCCACTGTGCAGCACGATACCTCTCTGACGGTCTTGCGACACATCCAACGCCAGAGTTGACCTTCCTTCCAGTCCTTTAGACTTTGCGTTAGATTCTCTTCCTCTTTCCTGTTGTGGACACATTCCACAATTGTGACGTAATTGTGTTTTTACGGCGTCGCCTACTTCCTTTTTGCAATGCTAGATACATTACGGTTTCGTCGTTTAGGGTGTTTCGAAATAATGTGAAAATTTATAGTATTTTTAAAATTATTAATAAGTTCATTTCTTCCGACTTCGAAATGTGTTTTGTTTGGTCAATGTAAATGTGATATACTACAAATTTTCTTTATACTTTTCAGTTTATAAAACACATGTACAACATGTTGATTGTGAGGCAATATATCGTTTCTTGATGTTACAATATGTATGAGCATAACAATTTTGAAATTAAAGTTAGACAGTAATGAATTAATAATAACTAATATTTTTATTTACCGATCCTATGTCGGTTGGGTTTGTTTCGTGAGACCGTGGCTTTATGAAGACTACAAAATACACTGTGTTGTGCCCACAGAAAACTAGTATATTTGGACGGATGATTTAATCTAATATACACTGATAATACATTTGTACATAAAAATTTGAACAAAAAACAACAAATAAACATTTGATAACATCTAAAAGAAAACAAAAGTCATCCAATAACATGTCATACCCTTCAAGCCTTTGGGCAGGCACATTTCTACTCTTCTTTTCTTATTTCACTCCTTCAAAACATATACATTTGTTTAAAATTGTTCAGTGGAGAGAACCATCTCTACATTTACACCAGCCGTTGCTCGGGAACTGCTTATGAAATTGTTCAGCTAATTCTCTTCCCTCAAATATCATTAGAGTTTTCGTTCGCTAGACCAATGAGTACACTCTTAACATTGTGAACAAAATGACACATTGATAGAAAAAATTACAGAAGAATGTTTAAGATTCCGAATAAACTTCCCCGGTCCCTTGCAAACCTCAAATCCCTCACGTCTTCCACAGTGGCAAATTCTCCGATACACTGCGTATACCGCCGGAATACCTAGTAATTTTTAGTGTAAAATAAATATTTGGTAAGTTTTGTAATCGTCTAAAAAGTTATTGAGATATTGAATATAACAAATACGAAAAACTTAAAAAAGGCAAGTATGTTTGAAGATTCGGAATGAACATCCCCGGTCGCGAGCTTACCTCAAATTCCTCACGTTTTTCACCCGAGCTCCCTCCCACGCATCACGCGTTTGTTAGCAGCGCGGCATACACGCGTCGCGTCACGTCGCTCGCAAACGCCGGGGCGTCTGATAGCACCCGGGCGTCGCCGCTAACTTTTCCGTTCGCGAGACCATTGAGTGCACTCTTAACATTGTGAACAAAATGACACATTTATTAATAGAAAAAATTAGACAAGTATGTTTTAAGTTTCCGAATAAACATCCCCGGTCCCTTGCATTCCTCAAATCCCTCACGTTTTTCACAGTGACAAATTCTCCGATACGCTGCGTATACCGCCGGAATACCTAGTAATTTGTAGTAAAAATATAAATATTTGGTAAGTTTTGCAATCCTCTAAAAAGTTATTGAGATTTTGAATATAACAAATACGAAAAACTTTAGGCAAGTATGTTTGAAGATTCGCAAAGATCATCCCCGGTCGCTAGCTTACCTCAAATCCCTCACGTCTTCCACAGTGACAAAGTCTCCGATACGCTGCGTATACCGCCGGAATACCTAGTAATTTGTAGTGTAAAATAAATGTTTGGTAAGTTTTGCAATCCTCTAAAAAGTTATTGATATTTTGAATATAACAAATACGAAAAACTTTAGACAAGTATGTTTGAAGATTCCCAAAGATCATCCCCGGTCGCTAGCTTACCTCAAATCCCTCACGTCTTCCACAGTGGCAAATTCTGTGATACACTGCGTATACCGCCCGAATACCTAGTAATTTGTAGTGTAAAATAAATATTTGGTAAGTTTTGCAATCCTCTAAAAAGTTATTGATATTTTGAATATAACAAATACGAAAAACTTTAGGCAAGTATGTTTGAAGATTCGCAAAGATCATCCCCGGTCGCCAGCTTACCTCAAATCCCTCACATCTTCCACAGTGACAAATTCTCCGATACGCTGCGTATACCGCCGGAATACCTAGTAATTTGTAGTGTAAAATAAATGTTTGGTAAGTTTTGCAATCCTCTAAAAAGTTATTGATATTTTGAATATAACAAATACGAAAAACTTTAGACAAGTATGTTTGAAGATTCCCAAAGATCATCCCCGGTCGCTAGCTTACCTCAAATCCCTCACGTCTTCCACAGTGGCAAATTCTGTGATACACTGCGTATACCGCCCGAATACCTAGTAATTTGTAGTAAAAAATAAATATTTGGTAAGTTTTGCAATCCTCTAAAAAGTTATTGATATTTTGAATATAACAAATACGAAAAACCTTAGGCAAGTATGTTTGAAGATTCGCAAAGATCATCCCCGGTCGCCAGCTTACCTCAAATCCATCACGTCTTCCACAGTGGCAAATTCTCCGATACACTGCGTATACCGCCCGAATACCTAGTAATTTGTAGTGTAAAATAAATATTTGGTAAGTTTTGTAATCCTCTAAAAGTTATTGGAATTTTGAATAAAACAAATACGAAAAACTTTAGGCAACTATGTTTGAGGATTCGGAATGAACATCCCCGGTCGCGAGCTTACCTCAAATCCCTCACGTTTTTCACCCGAGCTCCCTCCCACGCGCCGAGCGTTTGTTAGCAGCGCGGCATACACGCGTCGCGCCGCGTCGTTTGCAGTCGCCGGGGCGTCTGATGCGCCCGCGCGTCGCCGGCGCAGTGCGCTCATTAGTCTCGGCTCGTCGCCGCCAGGGACCGCCACTCTCGCGCGCGGGTCGCTTTCATACCTGTCGCTTCGCGGGCGTCAAACGCAGCGCAGAGAGCGCGAGTTTAGAAAATATAATTTAGCGCGCGAGAGCTGCGGAAAAAAAAGACAGAAATTACCGCGATAAATGGCGGCCATTACTTCACGCATTCGCGGCCCCGCGGTCCACTTTCCCCGCGTGAGTTCAGCGGATAATGTAACGTTACAGACCTCCGGGTCGTGTAGCCCCGCGGCGTGTGTTGAAATTGCTGCGGTGCAAAGGCTTGTTGGGGACGGAGTCGCGGGGATGATGTATTATCTAGTGGCGTACGCGTTTGTTGATGGCGTTGTATCCTCCTGAGGTCGTTGACATTTCATCTGCAAGTTTTTTGATATTAAAAGTAGTGTAGAAATTGCGTTGTCGCTTCCTTGGTGCCAGATTGAATTGGTGACTAGGGTGACGTAGTTGTTAAATAAACGATAATGTTAGTGTGATAATGACGCGTAACATTGTTACCAAACTGTTTGTTCCTGATATGACACTTACTAATCGCTCGCCATTCTGTGCTGTCTACCTGGTTTTCGCCAGCGCGCTCTTGGGTCCCATACTGTTGTTGATTTGATTTGATTGATTGTTAGTGATTATGGGCGCGTCAACTACTATGGTCACTAGTCCCGTAAGTGTAGTGCATGTTTTTGCTCTGGCGGTGGCCATGGTCTTCACCTGCTGGATGGCGCCGACATACCGTCGGCTAAAGTCGTTTTCCACCAACCAGGTATCTCCCTCCAGCGGTTCACCACCTCAGCCGGGACAAGTTCTAAGTCCCCGACCGGTCTCCCGGAATATGTGGTAGTGTAGTGTGTTAGTGTGTGTGTGTAAGGGACGAGTATATGACAGGGAAGAGAAAGGAAAGGTCGCGTGTGGCTCGTGGCCCGTGGCCCGTTTGTTAAGGTACTGCTCCGGCATTCGCCTGGTGTTGATCGGAGAAACCACGGAAAACTATCGATCAAAGCAGCCGGCCGCAAAATTCTCCTCCAGACCGCGACTGAATTCGACATTGCTGAAAAGCTAGTGTCAAAAAATCCTGCCGCCGTCGGGAATCGAACCTAGAATTTCCCAGTGAAAGACACTGTAGTGACATCAGTTGATGCACTGAGCCACCGCTCCCGGTATATTGTTGTTGCGTGAACCCAGCGTTGTGGTTGTTCCTCATGATTTGCCCGCAGTTACTCCATATCAATCTTGCTGCTTGAGTAGGTGTATTCAGTATCCCAGTGCTTTTGCCTTAAGGGATTTTGCAGCATCAATAAAAAAATATTATATGAATAATTAAATCGCTCGCCACACTGGAGAATTAATAACACGTTTGTAAAATTTTCTCAGAGATATTTCTCTGTTTTAGTACTCGTAACTACTACATTTATTTGCAGTTGTGACGTTGCAAGACTTGTATATTCTGCAGCCATCTGTTCGTTTGTGAGATGCAATTTCTTATATGCATTACACGTCTCCGAGTTGTGCAACCACGCGATGTCTGTGGAAATTGCTGCGGTGAAAAGATTTATTGTGGACGAAGGTGGGTGTGCAATGGCGGGATTAATGTACGTCTCCAGTCGCATTCCAGTTTGCTGGAAGCGTCTTTCTGTGCTGTGATCATTCTTGATCTATAGGCTGTTTCTGGAATAATGACATATTTGAAACACCTTTACGAAAAAAACATTCTTTGTAGAAATTATGTTGTGGTGATCTGAGTCATCTGACTACAGACGTGGGCGACGACGTTGTCAGATCACGAGATAAGTTGGACAACTTAAAAAAAACAGTAATTTTTACAAAACCGCCATTTCCTGAACCAATCCGTACCACTCTGTGGCCACACTTTAAAATTAATGAAAAGTTTGTAGAATTTCTTCCTAGACTTTAGCTGTCAGTGTTATTCATTACTATACACATTATTGATTGATACATCGAGTCGAAAGAGTTGTATATCATTCACGCCTGCACGTTTGTGAGATACAATCTTTGTCGAAAATATTTCAATGGGCTACATAAGATATCATAAAATATTTCTTCTTAAGTTCAATATTCAAAGTTTTATTTGAAAAAATAAGCTCATAATATTCCGATTTTCTCCGGTATTCAACAAACTCATTTAGATAAAAAAACTGACCTGAAATCGAGACTCTTAAACTTTTTAAACTCGTTTTTTGTAAAAGGTATATTTTAGTTGATATTATGAATACACAATTTTTACTGTTAGTTTAAATGAAAAATAAAATATTTCTTTTGCGTTGAAACTAAGGTAACGTAATTTCAGGAAATTATATTACCTCTCCGTTAGTATGCATAAGTTCACGACCAATTAACTGTAATATATTCCTTTAAAAAATAATTTTTACCCGTGAGTAGTGCAAAATAAAATTCATTTCAAATTTATGCTAAATCAACACAGGTCTGTAGGATATAAATAGTGTTATTATAATGAAATAACTGAAATATCAAATGAAACTAGAATCACTAAACCGATTTCAAATTAGTAATAATAACGTTATGCAAAATTATATCTATACAATATTACAAAAGAGTTAAAGCAGATTACTTACAATGATCTTTAGTGAGTAACATAAATCAAATATCTGAATCTGATGAAAATTATTTCTCTCAGAGGAATGTGGCCAAATATATACCAGTGATAAATATTAGGGTAAAACTCAGAGTTACAATGAATTCATGGGAAGATTGAAACGAGTAATGAGTAAAACCTCTCTTCATTGAACTTGGAATACTAAATTCCCCCTTCCTCGAGTTTGTTTTGTCAAAACCGTCTCATTTAAATATTTAGAAATACACTGACACAGTATGACGCTCCAGCAGAGGACTAGAAATAATATGCTTTCTGAACGCGTTGGCCAGAGGATAATCCACAAAGACTCTTCAAGAAACCCGAACTATCCAGTAACTGTGATCCTACTTTTTATCAATAATCTCTATTAATTGTGATACTGATAATTCAATTCTTGGTTAGTGGTAGAAATAAACTTGAAGATCATATTCTATGAAATAAAGTGCTAAAAAATCCTCGAATTCACTGTCCCCGACGTGCATTCACTGTCCCCAACGTGCATACCAATGGCTATATTGCCGTTTGCTTTCTCTGGTTACTGCGTCGGATTCAACATTTTTCCTCATTGCAGCAACAGAGAGCGGCGAATCGCCGAGTGGTACACGTGTTAAAATTCCGAAAAAACGACACGCGAGTACGGCGCGCGCAAATTGTGGCTCACTACACCCCCACCCTCTACACCCCACGTTCGTTCAACACCCCATTCCGCTCTGCATCCTCTGTTGCTTTGCCAAGCCCTGCAACACGACGCCATCAACTGATGCCGCTGCAGCGCCTCTGACCGGGAGGTCCTAGGTTCGAGTCCTGACGGCGGCAGGATTCTCTACACTAGCTTTTCAGCTAGGTCGAATTCAGTCGCTGTCTGGAGGAGAATTGTTGCGGCCGGCTGCTCTGATCGGTAATTTTCTGTGGTTTCTCCGATAGCGGCTTCTCTGGCGGCAATGGTGTAAATCGTTAGCGTATCGGCCTGTTATACCAAAGCTTGCGGATTTTAACCCGATCGAAGCCGTGGATATTAAGGGCGAAAAATCCTTCGTACGTCTTCCTTCGGAGAAGAAGTAAAGCAAGCTTTCCCATGTTAGTATATCCCAAGAAATATCTTTTCTCCCCTAGTAGGTAAAAGAAGCGTAGAAGAAGTTGTGTGGTCAGACGGAAGAGGCACGGAAGAGAAGTTCGCAGCCTTCCCTAGCATCATTCCCTCTTGTACGTCGTACCCATCCTCTCCTCGCATCTCAGATTTGTGTTAAATAATTAACATATTTTTAGGTTGTATATTATTTTTTTAAGAAGGTATGATATATATATATATATATATATATATATATATATATATATATAAACAAATATTTAAATCAATTTTGCCAAATAAAGGAAGGTAACAAACGAAGACCTTTTGGAGGGTGCCACCATCCACCCCACACCCCACCCCCCACACACCCCCCACACACCACCCCCACCCCACCACCCCCCACCCCACACACCACCCCACACCACCCCACACACCACCCCACACACCACCCCACACACCACCTCACACACCACCCCACACCACCCCACACACCACCCCACACACCACACTACACACCACACCACCCCACCTCACACCCCTGAATCTGCCACTGCGGCGCCCTCAAGCCCCCTGGGTGTACCCCGCGCTAACCGGCCCCGTTCTGCATTAGCAAAACGCGTGTTCGAGAACGCGCCCTCTGCACAGCGCGCGTGTTAGAGGGATTCGCCGCTGGTAGCGTGTCGGTCTTCGTGCGGGTTTAATGGATTTTTTCCCCGGCCGGAGGGGGCGGGAGAACGGTCGGGGCGGATCCCGCCTGCGAACATCGTCGTGCCCGAGTTCGCCCTGTTTTTGTTTCTTCGTCCGGCTTTATCGTCCCCCGAAACATTGTTTACCCTGGTATCGAGACACGCTAGTGTGTTCATTAGTGGTGTGTTTGTGTGTGTGTATTAGATATTCTCCTTAGGACGTGTTTGTTAAATTATCTGTGGTTTTTTTCTCTTCGGATGTATCGTTCTCCATTTCGCTTGGTCGGCGTTCCCCAAGGCGCATGGAGCACTAAACTGTTGTTCGGGGAATTTATGATGGTTTTTGTTTGTGAGGATCGTTGTCTCCCCAGACGACTTTCTCTTGAACGATATTATATTGCGGCTGGAACGTCGTTAAGAAGTATTTAAAGACGACCGTTTCTCAACCGTATTTGGAGATCAAGGTCGAACATTCACTAAATGTGAGTTATTTATGTCGCCTTGCGATGAAATGAAAATATGAGACAAGTGTAGTGGGTTTTTCTTTATCATTACTTATTAACTTTATAAATTTAGTTATCGAGATAAAGAAATTGAGGCTTTCAGACCTCTTTATTTTATCCTTGACTAAAATATTTTAAAATTAATTGTATTTTTTAACCGGAATCATTTGGAGGAATTATTGATTTGTTTGAAGTTTTACTATTATTTTTAACTTATTGTTATATCTTGATAGAGAACGCATCACTGAATTTCTGCGAGACTTTCGAATTTTGATTACTATTCCTGAAATCTATGAAATATTAAATTACTTTATTAACTTAGTACTACATATAAGAAATCTTGCTAGGTAATATTAATGCTCTTTTAGAGAGTCTGTGAAAATTGTTTGTGAAAGGTATAGATAATATTTGGAATTAACTACATCTTTTTCTGTTCGTAAGAATATCGTTCCATCAGTAACTGAATACCCAACTTTGATTGCAGCAAAAAAACATTTTAATCAAATGATATCTGACCATCGAATACTTTAAATTCTTAGTGTCCTCCATATTTTTAAGTACCTTTATATGGCTTAATCTGTACCTTTCACGCTTAAAATATATCGTTTCAATCTATCATCAAAATCCCTTTGCAGTTTACAAATCTAGATAATCTTTATTATGTCTCTTAGTACTTAAGCCTTTTCAGCAATTTCTCACTTTAATGTTTTATAGACGCGTGATTGGGTAAGATTTATATGATGATAGAGCAATGGTGGAACGAAAGGAAGGGGAAAGAGGAGAGACACAAGAATACACGCTGGGTACTTACTCTATTAATCACAAGTTCCATAAGGGTCGATGGGGATTAAAAGTCTGAAATCCAGACGGGAAAGTTGAGCCGTTTGTTCTATTCTGAACATTGTGCGATTTGTGAAGAGTATTGATATACTAGTTATTAACATCATTAGGCTAGAAATAGTAAATAACAGAGGCGGTTGTTGTTTGTATTCTGAGGGAATTGCTAGGGGAATTCTATTGTCCGCATCGGTTGACGTGGCTCAGTGGATCAATGCAAGTTGCAGCAGTGCCTGTGACCAAGGACGTTCTAGGATTCAATTTCCGACGGTGTCAGGATTTTCGGCATTATCTACAAAGCTTGGTGAAATTCTGCTGCTGACTAGCGGAGAATTCTAGCGGCTGGCTGCTCTGATAAGTAGTTTTCCGATCAACAGAAGGCTTGGTTTCTCTGATAAAGACAAGGCAAATGCCGGAGCAGTATCCTAACAAACGGGCAATGGACCGCGCGCTATCTTTACTCCTTCGCCTTGTTCTATCCATCCTCTCTCCTAAATTACCCCCCTTACGCCCTCTTACATTTACATGTACTACTACACTACTACACTGCCGGGAGGCCAGTCGATAGCATTACGTTTGGTTTGTTTTTTTCGTGTTTCCGGGCGCGTCAACCGCTTTGGTCATTAGTCCCGTAAGTGTAGTGCAAGTTTTTTTCTCGGGAGATGGCGGTGGTCTTCCCCCGCTGGATGGCGAGATCCGGGGCCAACCTACCGTCGGCTAGTGGGGTTTCCCCCTAACCAGGACTCTCCCAACAGCGGGGCTCTAAGCTCCCGACCGGTCTCCCGGAATATGTGGTAGTGTAGTGCATGTTAGTGTAAGTGTGTGTGTAAGGGGGAGAGGATAGGACAAGGAAGAGGATCCCGCGCGGTCCGTGGCCCGTTTGATAGGGTACTGCTCCGGCATTTGCGTGGTGTTGATCGGAGAAACCACGGAAAACTACTGATCAGAGCAGCCGGCCGCTAGAATTCTCTTCCAGACAGCGACTGAATTCGTCCTATCTGAAAAGCTAGTGTCGAAAATCCTGCCGCCGTCAGGATCGAGAGCATTAATCGGCTGTGACTGTGTCCTCATTTGTGTGAGGTACCTCGTTGGGGAAATCTTCGCAAGTCCACGTGTATAACGGCGCTGGATTTCACCATCCAGAGAGGGAAGAACGCCGTAACTTTCCGTTATAAAGTATACACTACACTTACGGAACTAATAATCACAGCAATTGACGCGTCGGGAAATATACAATAACCAATCAATCAATAAATCAATTATTGTCCGTAATGGCCGTCGGTCGTTAGTAGCGACTTTTCTTTCCTTCATTTGGTTGTGTTGAGAGGAATATTAACATAACAAAACGACAAAAACAATTTTTACTTGCGAAACATTGGGTACCAAGGCTAGTTCAGATTAGGCATCCCGCCGAGCGCCGTTGCATGTCACATAGCTGTAGGGCGTTGCGCCGACAAGAAGTCCGCTGGACGGAATACATACATTTCTGTAATTTTTTGGAATCAAGTAATAGAATTAAAAATTTGGTGCATTGCCGATGTACGAGCTAAGTATCTATTTTTACCTTTCGCTTGAAACATAGTGCCCAGTTTAACGCATCGGCCTAAGTAAAAGCAGAATGTATCAATTCTCGAACACACTTGTATTTGAGATTATGTTTTTGTAAATATATTAGTGTATAATATGTTGTATGGCGTAGTGTTGCTGTCATGTTCATATTTATTCGTTACATACACCAGAAGAGAAAAAAAATTCAAGAAATGCTTTTTAACTTGGAACGCACAGACTAGAACGGAAGATAGAAAATAATAAAATTAGTAAATTTGTAGAGGGCAGCATTTCTGTCTTTAATATGTAATATTCACACCCGAAAATACACTGTTTCTGTTGCGGTTACACCTACAACCAGTGCGAGGCAAGTGCTGAGGCGAGCAGAGCAAGGTTTTTGGAATGCAGTAACAACACACACTCTTTCCATCACTCCGTCAGCCTCTGGCTTTATGAGAAATTCAGTAATTCAGTCAAATATACCTCGCCTAGGCGTCTAACGTAATTCACAGAGGATTTCATCATAGTACTTTTCGTCACCATTTTCACAAAGTTCCTTGGGGACAATATAATTGATTGCAATGGGTCTTTAATTTCTCCTCGTCGTTAGTTATTGATAGGGCAGATTTTAACTTCCAGTTACGTGAGTGTAGGTCCGCCAAATCTGTATCATTCAAACGTTGCGCGAACTTTATCAGTTTTGCACAGAGCGCTTTTGCTCGCGAGCTATCGTTTCCATAATCTCAGCTCCAGAAATGTCCACAGCCACTTTCCCTAGATGAACCTCAACTGTTGTAAATATTAAAATGCTCTTATGTAGCTCGAAAGGGTAACATCAATGTTCTAGAAATTTATAACCCCTTGAGCTTAAGATTCTACAAACCTAACGATATTCTGAGAGCAGTGTTCCTTGCGAAAAAACAACTATTTCTAATTAATGCACTATGTGTAATGTAAATATGGATATAAATGTATGTGTTCAAAGGAATTCATTATTCTTATATTTATTTATAAGCTAACATAAAAACCCTTGAAAGACATAATATTGTCGAACAAGGATAATAAAAACTATTTAAAAAAATATGAGTGCATCAAAAAATCAAAAACGAAGGTTACAGCATAATGATGGTTTAAATTACATAAAGAAAACTAATGTTATAAAATATTTGAGATATACTTGTTTAATTATTGCCCTGTTGCAAAATATCAGAGTATTATAAATGCGTTATGCCACTTAAATTGTAATATAGAAATATTGTTTTGTGTATCTTAGAATTTGCTCCATTCATCTAAAATCGGAAAGCAAGCATTCTCTTTAACCAGTTCAGGCGGAGTCCCTAGCTCTTTAGTGTGTCGTTATTTGATGACCGTGGCCTGTTGCAGACAGAGCACGTTTAGTTAAAATATTCTAAAGAAGCTACAATTGTTTGCCATCGTTAAAGAGCGACTACCAACTCCCTCCCTCTAGTGCTTTACGCTGCAGTGCTCATGGTCAGGGCAGAACTCAAAAGGAAAGGGATGAAACGAAGTTTCATAAGTTACGGAACGTGAGTTTTATTCACATTATGACTTTCTTCTCCGCACGCTACGCGAAGTCATATTATCACAGATACCTACTGTTTCTGAAAGCATTATGTTGTTAATGATATCCATGAACTCGTAAAGTGCCGTGTGGCAGAGCTGGGCTCGCTCGTGCTCTGCAATCTGATTCGGTACCGAGAACGACTCTGGGAAAAGAATGCAATAAAATGAAGGGCGCCCCAGTGCGTGATTTTCATGAAAATTATGGAATCATGTGGCATTTTGGAGGAGAATACTAATATCGTAAAAGTGATCTCTAAACGAGGGTGAGGTTGGAACTGCCGGACTTTACGTAAGAAGTCGTCAAAAGACCGCTTCGAGAGTTAGTGTACCGTATGTCCCATTGTATCAAATCACAGTTCTCTCTCGTATTAGGTCTTCGCTGACTTTCAATTACTGACCGCTCCACATCGACCGATGTTTACTTATGACTGTCGTAGTAAGGTGGGTAAGTAGTTAAATCCGCTTCACATCGACTACCGTGATAACTCAGTATAATGGCACACCTTAAAGGTTTCATTAGCCAAGTCATTAAACTCGCAAACTAAAAACAAATTTTAAAAAACATTAGGGAGGCATTTTCATTACACTGATTTTAACAGTTATAACAAAACGTTATTGTCCAGTTGCGATTAATAAAAAAGTTTGTTGGAAAAATACGAATTTTTGTGAGGCAAGATGTGTAAGATACGATCGAAAATAATCCTTAAAATTAGGTTTCTAATTTATAGTTACAACTGACACAATAACACAGAAAACTAGTTGAAATACTGGTATTCAAGTTACTTTTGTTGCGTGCTCTTGAGGTTCACTAACTTTTTAACACTATAATCTCGAGTGTTTGCTGGACATCATTAACAAGCGTTTTGTCTCGTTTTCCTGGTTATACTTCCCTGTTGACCTAGCATGCGCTACCTTGGTTCTTTTTATCTTGCATTAGCAATCTGATGAGTATTGATTCCATTCATTGACTCCGTATTTCTAAATTTTCTACCGAATGAGTGTACTATATTTCACGTAGTTTGGTGAAGAGAATTTTGGAAGGGGTAGGTATTGGGAGGATTTAGTTGCAATATACTCGTAATTATCAAACGTGAATTTAACAGTTATAATAATAAAAGAAACTCTGTTGTCTGTTATAGCATGACTCTTGTATAAGTAAATCATATTTCACAACAAACTTGAACTTATTAAACTACTTCATTTCTCGTGTTTCGAATTGTTTAATACAACTCAAACAAGTCAAAAAAAATTCAGGGTGATTCATTCCTCGCTGCTCATACAGGAGACTGGGATGAAGTACACCGAGTTATTCATGTATTCAAAAGAAAATAGAGTAAACTCGATTAAAAATTTGGAAAAACATTTTTTTCATTGGTAATTTTTTGGAACGTCCTCCGAAAGCCTAGGGACTACCTGAGTTATAAAATGCAGATACTGAACGGCCCTCAAACACTTGTGTAGGGAGTGAGAACCGATAATAAATTTATCCACAATACCAATCAACGTATTTACAAAGAATCGCTTTTAGTGAGCTACGCTACGTGCAATATGTGTAAATACCTCGGTCTACACGGGCAGATTAATTGTGCCAGTTCTTGTAAAACACGTTTCATCTGTTCAAAGACCGGTTTAAGAAATTCTTGGTTTTCCTTGAATTTGCGCAGGAAATGCCTCGAGAATTCAGAATGATGTTGTACGTTTGTACTCCACAAATGCTCCACCCGCTGGATATGGAAAAGTCGAAATCTCCCCGCATGAATTGTTCGCCAGGTGCCGGACTGGGATGCGTTGACCTCGCGCGCTATTTGCATTGTGTTTGCATTCGGGGCTTAGATGATAGTATTAATAACTGAGTTTTCCAGAGAAATGGCGAGCCCTAACGAGATATGAAGCCACTCGCTCTCTTGTCATCGCCCTTGTTACACGAGCACAAGTGCATGGAATAAAGTTAAATTTTAATAAATCAAGGGTCACTCGATAAACCTCCTTTAACCTATTCTTTAACATGGATCTTTAGACCACAATGTTAAAGATTATAAGTTCCTGTTATTTTATTTCTTTTAGATCAAGATGGATACCTAACCTCGCAATTTTATTGGTAACACGTTCCTATCTCACTGTTTATACTTTATAACTATTATACTCGTGTAATACACTATGTAATAGATTATTGTAACTGGTTGATAATCGATTTTTCGGCACTGAAGAGGACTTCACAATGTAAATCGAAACATCTGCAAATATATACGTATTTTAATTTGACTTGAATCATCGTTTCATTGTAATGTTCAATTTTAATTATATACGAAACTAAACGATGAAGAGTATCCAATATTCAAAAATTCAGTCTGTATATCACAAATAGAACATGGCTCTGGCGCATTAGCATCAAGGACTGAATCGCCTTGTATGTACCTTTGGCCGCGGGTTCACTATATAGCTCTGCGTACCTATCAAACTTAATTGATTGATTGATTTTTTCGTGATTCCGGGCGGGTCAACTGCTTTGATCATTAGTCCCGGTAGTGTAGTGCATGTTTTTTCTCGGGAGATGGTGATCTTCTCCCGCTGGATGACGAGATCCGGTGCCGACCTACCGTCGGCTAGTGGGGTTTCCCCCTAACCAGGACTCTCCCACCAGCAGGGCACCGCCCCAGCCGGGACAAGCTCTAAGCTCCCGACCTGTCTCCCGGAATATGTAGTGTAGTGCATGTCAGTGTAAGTGTGTGTGTAAGGGGAGAGGATAGGACAAGGAAGAGAAAGGAAAGATCGCGCGCGGTCCGTGGCCCGTTTCTTAGGGTACTGCTCCGTCATTCGTCTGGTGTTGATCGGAGAAACTACGGAAAACTATCGATCAGAGCAGCCGGCCTCTAGAATTCTCCTCCAGACAGCGACTGAATTCGACCTAGCGGAAAAGCTTGTGTCGAAAATCCTGCCGCCGCGCCGTCAGGACTCGAACCTAGGACCACCCGGTCAGAGGCGCTGCAGTGACATCAGTTGATGCAATTATCAATTTTAAGATGGCAATCGTTCTTATCAATTTTAAGATGGCATCGTTCACTTTCCTTATAATTTCAGTGTTATTACTTAATGTTTTCTTGTGCTGATGCGACGTGAAATGAGGAGCTAACATTTAAAACTTGACAGGTCCACTTCACACTTTTGCAATAAAGTTGAAAAGTGTAGAAAAAAAATTATACTTTTCATCACCGCATTTTACTCAACAAATATAGTACTACATATTTTATTGTAAGATATCTCACATGTTTTTTCTGGAAATAAACTTCTAGACAAAAACAATGAAATTACTCAATTTTTGGCAAATGAACACGTTACTTTTTGAATATTTGCTTCTCAAATAACTGACTGCATCACTTTCCCTTTGCACCAAAAAGATCATAGCTTGCTTTTTGTGATCTGAATGTGTACCAAAAGCTGAAAATCTTAGAAAACTTTCAGTTGAAAATGCGTGCAATTTGTTTCCTTGGCGAATCCTTTACCAGCGTGTTTATCCATTTAAAAGCATCCAAACAAGGATGTTTGTGTTTGGCATTTTGAGGTCGATTGTCCAACTTGACCGGCTAGATAACTCTCTCTCCATGGAGGACACGGGCCTAATGTAATTGTCACGCATGAGAGATTAGAGAGACACGTGGCAAACATAACGCATTTCCTTTACCATAACTAGTAAATTCAGCCTGCCTCAGTTTTCCCTCGCCATACAGCTTCAGAAAATGTGACGATTTTAAAGAAAAGCTACAATTCTATTTCCCCTCCCCCCTGCAGGGCATCACAGCCGGAATCGCTCTATGGTAAGTCAGTACGTTGCCCATAAGCCAGCTTAGGGCGTCAAACAAGAATGCGGAATAAAAGAACAAGATGACTACCCTAATCTACTACTAATCCTAAGATTGAATACGTTCGTGCCATGATTCTGAAAAACCTATGAGCAACTACTGATGAAGAAGCAAACCATGTGCACGTTAGTCAGTTCTGCATATGAAAACGCTGAAATGGATTGCCAAAATACGTTTTTTTTTGTCGCAAGACAAACGGGCATCCTTAAATCGCTATCAAAGTCCTTCACATCTGTATTCCGAGATGACAAAGCATTTCGAATATAGTTCCGAACATGTCACGTCTAATAATAATACGTTTGCCTCACTTCAAGATGCTTTAAGAGGTCGAATATTTTCCATTGACTTTCAGATGAGGAAGGTTTTCATACATGGTATGTTGTACAATTGAAAATCCTTGTTTTTTGGTAGCATTGGAAAGCTGGTGCTAAATCAAGAACATTAAAAAGCATGGTGCCGTTGTTGTAAATGATCTTGTTGTAAATGTACTGTAGTTATAATTGAGTAAACATTGAGTGCAATTATATATTGACTTACACTCGTTCTGTGAATTCTTTGTGTCCAGCTTAATGCTCCGAAACGTCCTTAATGCTCATATGAGAACCGGCATGGGCGTACTCATGTTTGCTGAATTTTTGCTTGTCCTCACCTTAACATTTGTCTAGTAGGTATATACATTTGTTGATAAACATCAAACACTAGTTAACATCTGAGCTACTAACATAACAGATCAATACAGTGCTGTACATAGAATGTTCGTTGTTTCCTCCCTTGTAACGCTGTTTCCTCACGGAAGTGATGAAGGTCGATTTTTATCATGTTTTATTTTCTTCGCTTATCGCACAGGCGTGTATTGACAGTCGTGGGGCTGCATCTACAATTTTTTAAATTTTTAATTTCTTGCGTCAACAATTGACGCAACGCGTCTCCAAGCCCCTTGGGAGACGAGCGCTTTGCGCTTTCGAAGCAATCCTCCATTAATTTACAGCGATTTTTTTTTAATTTTGGAGTAATCCTCCGTTAATATTATGTCCGTCACGTCTCGTAGTCAATTGTCAAGAGGACCGCCAGTTAGCATCTTCGCGTACTCATCTCCTACCACGCGCTCACTACTCAGCGGCCAGAATTGGGAAGGAATGTGGGGTTTAGGACACTTCACGGGAGTTGGACGTGAAGCAGCCAAACTCGTTTTGTTGGAACAAATTTCACATGAGATTCGACGGAAATCGAACCCGGATCTTCTCGGTGATAGGCTAGCGACTTCGCTCTGCGACGCGAGATGGCTCAGAAATGTTGAGCCGTTTTGCCTTCCTGAAATGAAAGATGGGTTGGTAAACATACGATCTCCACATTAAAAGATCCTTGTTTTAAATCAGAATATTTGTAAATTTATCTGATCTAAAAAAAACTTAGTTGATGTATTTTACATTAACAATTCGAAGAAAATACATTTACGTGAGCAGAAACATTGAGTGTTTATGGTGTTAGAACAATAACATTAGATTGAACAATTTAATTTAGAAAGTATTATTGTTTTTTATTCATTTATATGTTTGTGTATATGCATTTTAATGTTTAGTATAGTAATATGTAGGTTTATTCATTTATATGTTAGTGTATATGCATTTTAATGTTTAGTATAAAAAAAATTTTTTGTTTATATTTATTTTTTAAATATTATTATGTTATTTGTAATTGTTATTTTGCATTCTGCCACCGGGCATCATCTGCCGAATTGTAGAATAAATTTCTATCTATCTATTTCAACACAATTTTATACAATGGTCTTCCCAGATGAACACGATTCCTTTTACTGGAAGGCAGGTTAACGGGGTTTGGTCATAAGTAAACACGAACTATGAGTTAGTTTAGAACTATAGTTAGAACTATAAGTTAGGTCGTGTTTTCTTATGACCAAGCCCAGCTAACTTGCCTTCCAATATTTCATCAATTGGTGGTTAAGAATTCTTCAGATTCCTTTTACCTTTAAACGAAATAAATTGAAAGGGATACCACTTCACGAAGAACAAAGAAATTAATTTTGCTTAAAAATATTGTTGTCTTGTATGATCTGTGTCATTTTTAGGATACTTTTATGAGGTTTCTATTCCAGTAAATGTCAAAGTGATTCCATCATTATCAAAACTAATATAAGAAGCTAACCGTAGAATTCTATAATGTTTTCGGTTGAGATTATAACTCTCATAGATGAAAATTCATCAGTGTAATTATTAATCAAGACTTTTCAGCTAAAACTTTTAGTTAAAAAATTATGTTTTTACTACGTTCACTGTCAACTAAAAAAGAAGACGGAAAGAAAAGTTGGTGGATAAGAAAAAGAACAGTTGCATTTCTTTATCCCGACGAAATGTAAAATTAATAATTTTAAAATTAATTTTCATTTATGCAAAAATACCAAAAAGCTCAACATTTTCAGAATGATTAAAAATGTTCTTTATTTCTCTGGGAAAGTCACTTGCAGAAAATACTTTTGCTGCCATTGTCTCACATTGTTGAAATGGTGATGAGCTTCCTAGACGTTTGCACAAAACGCTTTCGTAATAATGTTGCCAATAACATTATTCTTAAATTTTAGAAGTGAAATACCAATATTAAACTCTGTCTAATGGGATACCTAAAAACTAGCAGAGCGTAGCTTTTATTGTGAAAATACAAATTTCTAATCTTTGGTTGTTCCCGATCCGTAAATGATAAACTTACTCTTCGTCCATAGTGTTACTCCTTTTAGAAAAATCATGTTCTAAATGTATCTCAAACGAGAAACGGATAGTTATATGAAGCGTACATATTCTTCAATTTTTACCTATTTCTTTGATTGCGTAGTATCATTATATCATATTGCCTCATATTATAGCATAATTTATTTTAAAATTACTAATGAAATAGTTGTACATTATGCACCATTTTATACTTAATATGTACCATTCTGATGTGAATAATACTATTTATGATGAATACGAATAATTTCCATTTGCCTTGATCTTGAAGACTACAAACTCCGTAACTTTATTTTATTTTATTTTATTTTATTTTATTTTATTTTATTTTATTTTAATTTATTTTATTTTATTTTATTTTATTTTATTTTATTTTATTTTATTTTATTTTATTTTGCGTCAAAAACAGTTAAAAGTGTGTATGACGTGCTATGGGGAGAAGTGAATTCTGTGCACATTTTCAAACTTCTGTGATCCCTACACTAAGTCATATACTACTTGAATTTTGAATGAAAAAAACAGCTCCTATGTAATGAAATCTATTTTCATGGATCAATAAGCAATACATTTTTGGCTCTTATCCATGATGACCTTCGTCAAGGAATAATACTTCCTGCCACGCCAACATGGAAAAATTTGAATAACTTATTTAATTTAAGTACAAACAGTCATTTATCTAGAAACAAAACAAGAGGCCCTCTCAGCCTTTGTTCAATGGATCAGGGAAACTGGACGAAAAACCTGATTGAGATGGGAGTCTTCGACCCAGAAGCTGCGATACAATACTTGTTACATATTGTTTAGAATTATACAGTCGAGTGGTAAATAATACATTAAATATCACTGTTAAAATTAATGTTACTTCCTTGTGATGCTCAGTATAATCTCTAATTGTATAGAAACAGTTATGCAGCATAAACGATTTCACTTTGGACTTTTCTATTGAATTTAATCGTTTAATGTCTTCTGGCAAACTGTTGTAAAGTAATGTACATGTATTGTATCTGAATGTTTTGTAATGAGCTGTTGATACTGTTATCTGATGATTATGATTTCTACGTCGAGTGTTATAGTAATAGACATCGGCATTTTCTGAAAATGTATTCTCGCCCTTAAGCAAGTCATTTTTGACAAAAACCACTGATTCGTAAATCAACAGACAAGGTAATGGTAAAATTCTTCGATTAATTAAGAGAGACTTGAAAAGGAACTTGAAAAGGAAATGTCTAGCTCAGTATATGAATTGAAAGGGGACTGTATACTGAGTGAATTCTATACCCTACACTTAGCCAGAAACGTAAGATAACTCAGTAGGATAATTTGAATGGAATGTGGTCACTAAATCCTTCGAACATAGTCACATGGGTAAGCCTAGTCAAAATAAGTAACGTTTGTTTACTTTGAATTCACCAGCTCCTGTAACAATGACAGACACGTACATATTTCATATTAGTAGTTTCAATCCTCGACCCCGAAGACTTCGCGGATTTGTAGAGAATGCTCGCAAAAAGGAGGCTAAGTATTCTTGTAGAAGGCATAATCACGAGCATTTTAACACGTGATAGCAGAGTCCTGCCCACACGCGCGACATTGACGTAAATGTAGTTTCACTATGCGCACATTTTGTTGAAATTTCGTTTTGCTTGTAATGGTAGTAGGGCTTAGGGTGAGTTTCTATTTTGTTAACAATGCAGAAAAATCAAAAACAATTTTTCCTTTACAGTTAAAAATAAGTGTTCTATAATTTGGCAACAAAAATATCTAGTTTTTGAAATGTTAATCTCTCGCTTTTTTAAATTTATTATTATTATTATTACTATTATTTTTCATATTTCAACTATTAAAAGTTAAATTATTGGGAAGGGATTCTGAAACTCAAGAAAGAGTGTGCAGATGATTTTCTCCCCCATACGTCACATACAGTTTTTGACTGTTTTTGAATAAATAAATAAATAAATAAATAAATAGTTTCGTACGTGAACTCTGGGATTAGTGCATTGCGAGAGTTTTCGTTCTTGTTCTCGGTGAACTGACAGTTGTTACAGACATTTTTAAATTAATCACAGTTTTGCACTTGGTGATTACCCCACAATTGAAATACACATTTTAAAGAACATGTACATTAATTCCAATGCCTAACTTAATTCAACTGCCTAAGAATAGGACTTCTGCACAAATGCACCATAAAGATTTATCAGCTTCAAAACGTCTGGCCGCGACGGAGAAATGTTACGTTCTAATTTTTACTGTGCTGTTTGCTGCATGCAATGCAGTGGAGAAAAGATTGGAACCACATTCGAAAAATCAGATTAACAGATTTGAAAACTTCTAGAAAACTTGATTGTATTGACTAATTAAATGACTGGACCTCGGGCGCGGCTGCTGACGTGGGAGCTGGATTCCTGGAATTTCTGGAAGCAGTTCGCTGCACGTGTATGAGGTCAGCAATTGTGACCTATCTTCTTGCGACTGCGGATGCAACGCAAACAACGCACAGTTCAGGACTGTTTGAAAAGACATCGCCAATGGCTTTCTATTTATATATTTACGTCAAAAACAGTTCAAAACTGTGCGTGACGTGCTATGGGGAGAAGTGAATTCTGTGCACGTTTTCAAAATTCTGTGATCCCTACCCTAATCTACCCTTCGTTTTTGCAAGGATTGCAAGGCTTAAAAATTAAATGTCATACAAGCGTAAAAAATGCTCTGGTGTGTCCTCGCTAGAAATACAAATGTAATTATAATTAAACTATTACATATGAAACTCTTTTTTTTTCTGGAAAAGACTTCTTGTTTCATGATTATTATTTAACAATAGGGTTTGTAATCATTGGCTTTGTTTTCAAAACATTACAGAATATGTAAATCATTCTGTACTGAATGTAGCAGATTGTACATTTATACTAATTGTTTGTAATTATCTTTCTTTACGATCATTCTCACTCATCAGTCGAGCTCTGTGCTGATTAAAAAAGTGGAAAGTGCCACACCATTAAAAGATCAAAACTGACGTACGCAGAAAAAGTGGAAGTTATAGAAGATGTTGATTTTAGGTGCCCTAAAAAGAAAAACTTCCCTAGTGGGAAATAGCTCTAACAACTCCAAGTACATTCCGTTTCCCCTGCGATTCGACCTATCAAAGTTTAATTTTAGGAAACTCTTACTTCTTCCAAAAAGATAACTTTCAGTGATGTGTAATAGTGTTTTATCTGCAGCATTGCAAATGGGCAACCTGTTAGTATGTTTAGTTAGAATCTGATCATTATCTTCGGCTTTATATATCCCCCTGCATAAAGCAAGATGAGGTGTTGACTTGTATACATTGTAGTATACCGTGTTCTGTTTTAAAATTTAAATGTTGATTTGGTCTTTTCGTTAATAAAAGCTTACTTGAAGGTCTATATTTACCTTTCACTGCGGTCGTCTCTGCCAATTTTACAGGAACTTCACGACATCCTTTTAAAAAAATCAAGCGACGTTGCCGCATCAAGTTTGTGATATGGAGCTTTCAAGGGAATCGATGAGAAGCAGGCGTCTCTGCCACCACCGCCCCGCCACCACCGCAATCGCCCCGCCCCCATCGTCCCCGCTCCATCGTCATCGCCACCATCAAAGAGTTCACGACCTTCGTACCCATCTTAGTCTCTGTCGGGGTTCGCAACTCTTGTCGATCATATTCTAGTCTCCGTTGCTGTCCCTTGTCCAAATCCCTCTCTTTATCCGTCCTCTTTCTCGGACTTTTGTCTTTAATCGTTGCTTTCCCTTTGGCCGTTTTCGTGTCTATCTTCGTCTCTATTAAAATTCATTCAAGTGCTTAGGCAGACCCCAGAAGCATGGGGTTGAGCCGGCCCTACAGCCTCAGCATCGACATTAAAGATATTATTTTTGTTGTTGTTGTTATTGTTACTATTATTATTTACCTCTTCTTGCCTCCATAATTATCCCTGTTAATATTCTCGTCTTTGTTCCTATTTCCATATCCACGCTCGTCTGCTCCTTTCCCTGACCTGTTCCTGCTTTCATTTGTTTCTATCTTCGCGCCAGCTCATCGTACTCACTGCTATCACAGTTTCTCTTATCAGGCTTTCATCATCGTCGCCACACGATCCTCTAAGCCGTCTTCACCATTTCCAACGCCACTCCTCCCTCCGTCACTGCCGTCGGCGTCGCTATGTGGTGGCGAGCTGGTGTGAGGGCGCCAAGGGGTAGCGAAAGGAGAGTTTTATGTATTGATCGGGAGGAGGCCGTGCCAGCGGGTGCTAGGAGGCCTTGCGGTGCCACTTTTTGCTCAAGAGTCAGCGGCCGATGTGGAGGCGGGGGTAGAGGCATGGGCGAAGGTTTGAGGTGAAAGTGGAGACCTGGTTGGGGGAAGGCGGGGGGAGGGAAGGCGGGGCGGAGACGGTGGCGGGGCGAGGTGCTGGCGGGGGGGCAGATGAGGGGGGGCGGAGTTGGGGGCGGGGCGGAGGTGGTGGCGGGGCGGGGCGGAGGTGCGGGCAGGGCGGGGAGGAGGTGCGGGCAGGGCGGAGGTGCTGGCGGGGCGGAGGAGCAGGCGGGGTGGAAGTGATGGCGAGGCGAATGTGGTGGCGGGGCGGAGGTGGTGGCGGGGCGGAGGTGCTGGCGGGGCGGTGCTGCTGGCTCGCCGGTAGCGGGGGTGGAGACAAGTGGGGCGGATGTGGGGGTGGCGCGGAGGCGGGACGAAAGACGAAGGCAGAGGCGTTGAGAGGAGGTGACGGAGAAATAATAGCGCCCATGGATGTTGATGTCTTGGCCAATAAATAGGGGATAAATAGGTTGCTCCATTTAGGAAACAAGAGGGATACTAATATTCTGAACGTAACAACCCTGTGTTTGACATTTGACCACTACGTAGCCGTCTGTGGTGTCCAGAGAAGAGCAACAGCAGTGTCTTTTTCAGTGGCACACTCTATTTTTCTTGCTACGAACTCTGAATTGCAACGAGAATGGTGTAAGGAGACAGACTAATATTTCTGACTACAATAAGCAATGATCGTTATATTTTAGGGCTCTTGATATACTGAAGTTATTAGTATAATACTAGTAAAATTTTGCAGAGAAGACCCCAAATGCTCTGTCACATCAGATGCGGATTCAAACTACGATACCCCATCTCTATTTTCAAAACATTCCCTGCAAAATTACTTTTTGTCAAAAATTTTGTAACTTTTAAGCAACCCGGATAAATGGGCTCGGACCGCCCGCGATCTTTCCTTGTTCTTCTTTGTCTTATCCTTTCCTCTTACACACACACACACACACACACACACACACACACACTATATATATATATATATATATATATATATATATATAATTTTTAAATAAATCATTAAAATTGTATAATTCGAACTATAAAATTTTATAATTGGTGTCACCCTTAAAAGGGAGTCACCAGGGGCGCACCGCTCCCTGCCCCTCCCCCTAGCTACGTCATTGAATTGGACTGTGGAAGCGACAAGTAGTCGTATACCACTTTTATCACAGCCACGCAAACTCATTTGCATGCGATATGCGACCAATAAGCTGCAGTTGGAAGGAGGGTTGTAATAGAGAACGACTTTGAAAAGAAAGCATAATCGCACTTCAACAGATTATACAGTTATTACCGACAGCGTAGTTTACTCGAGTTAGCAGACAGCAAGGGCATTAACTGTTTAGGATATTCAAAACAACCAACAGAAAAAGGAAGCCCCGAAACAACAGATCGGAATATTTGGGAGAAACGACATGTGGCAGCATTCTCACATTGATCATCGCCAAGCCCATGTGACCACCTAGGCTTTGGGGACGATTGGCGACTGTTGCAGAGGGTGGAGAGGGCGAGGATTGAAGGCAAAAAAAATTCCGCGCTGTCACTACCTGCTCTCGTAATCGAGTTACGCGCAAATCGAAATGGCGGGAAATTAACTGCAGCGGGGGGAGAAGTCGGCCTGAAAATTGCCACCATATGGACTGCGTCAAAGAAGCGCGACGCGAAAAGTTATTTGAAAACGTGTTCCACCCACCCGGATTTCGGTGTGACATGCACAGCAAATGCACATGAATGTGTGTAAAGGACTTGCGAGGAGATTGACAAGTGTGAATGAAGGGGACAGGTGAAGGGGAAACATGTGCTTTGGTTTGTGATGTATTCAGGTTGATACTTTGTAATTTCTAATTGGACTGTTTAAGAAAACAACCTGGAAAAGTAAAATCATATGTACCGTATACATATTTTGCTCTAAAAATATTGCGAACAATGTATTTTAATAAAAATAAGAAAAGTTAACCTAAATGGATCAGAGGTTTATTTATACATTTTAATGTTCATCAAAATATTCTATTACAATATTAATGTAAATATATTGTATTTAATGTATAAACTATGTATTCATTATATGGAAAAATTCCATAATGTTTAATTGAGAAAGGCTAATATTTTATTTAAAACATTGACAATTGTTCATATTGCTACTTATGTTATGCGGACGGTTGAGATCAATAAGCGGGCATGAAGTGTCATACGGTGTCCGAACGTTTGCAGGCTCCAATCTCGCTTAGGAATGATTGTTTTCCCTTAGGTTGGGGCCTGATGGGCTTTTACCCTCACCATACTCTTCAAGATATTTTTCCTCGCCAAGATCTTCAAAGACGAAGGAGAGTGTTGAGGAGGCAAGAGCACCAAGAAGGTGTTGTTTCCTGATCCTGTAGTATAGTGGGCACGACTGAACAACCGTATGTCCATATTAACTTCACCGGGAGCGCTAGCTCAGTGCAACAACTGCTGTCACTGCAACGCCTCTGACCGAGAGGTCCTAGGTTGGAGTCCTGACGGCTTCAGAATTTTCGACACTAGCTTTTCAGCTAGGTCGAATTAAGTCGCTGTCTGGAGGATAATTCTAGCGGCCGGCTGCTCTGGACGGTAGTTTTACGTGGTTTCTCCGATCAACATCAGGCGAATGCAGGAGCAGTGCCCTATCAAACGGGCCACGGACCGCGCGCGATCTGTCATTCCTCTTCCTAGTCCTATCCTCTCCCCCTTACAGACACACTAACATGCACTATACTACCACATATGCCGGGAGACCGGTCGGGAGCTTAGAGCTTGTCCCGGCTGGGGCGGTGCCCCGCTGGTGGGTGAGTCCTGGTTAGGGGGAAACTCCAGTAGCCGACGGTAGGTCGGCGACAGATCTCGCCATCCAGCTGGGGAAGACCACCGCCATCTCCCGAGAAAAAACATGCACTACACTCACGGGACTAATGACCAAAGCAGTTGACGTGCCCGGAAACACGAAAAATCAATCATATTAACTTCATTCTTTCCTACCATGCACCTTCGCCCATAATCGACTAGCGTATCTGCGATGGTTCAATGGACCACGTCGGAAAGTCGCTCTAACAAGGAAATCTACTGTAGCACATACTTGCTCGCATTATTTCTAACCTTTGTAATTTTCGAAACTGAGTTCAAAGAAAATGAGACTGGATCATTTTTAAAGGCCCTTAGTTCTGTGAAAAAATGAAAGAATTGATCGCCACTTTTGAGAAAATTCTTGTTTATATAATTTCAAGTAGAAGTTTCGCCAAAAGAAGTTTTTAAAACATTGAACATAACTTTTTTATTGACCAAATTTTTTGAACAGATTTTATAGCTGGCAAAAGACTATCTTCAATACGGGACTTTTTCAACGTTAAGGTTTTATAATTTTTGAAAATACAGGGAGATTGATAAAAACCATACTATCACCAGATTTTGGCTGATTTAGAGAAAAACTACAACAAAAATTGGAAGGGTTTTTGAGAAAATATTTTTTAAGAAATCCTAATTTCAGGGCAACCTTCGAGACAACTACTCATAATATCGAAAACTTGCACATGACATTGTTTCTGACTTTGGAAACCGAATCTGTAATTTGAATAATTTAATTGTAAGAAGACGCCAAGTGTCGAGTACGTTCGTATCAATCGGGGAATATCAATTTAGAAAAAAAAAATGTCACTAAGATTTAGCCTCTGGCGTTGACAACAGGAAAATGGACAGACGAAGATATGTTTTGCCATCAGTGAGTTATTTGGTGTCAAGGACCCACAATACATGGATTCTGACTACACAATGTACTAGAAGAAGTAATTTACTACATTGTATATAGTGATAAAGTGAATATATATGATTTTCATTTTATTTATGCAGTGCCATAGAAACGAATATGAAGTCAATTCAATTAAATTCAACTCAATGCTGGATACTCAAATATAAGTTTCTACATAAGTTCCTACAGTCATTTCACTGATATCTTATGTCAAAAAAACACGATCAACTGAAATAACTATTGTTAGAAAATAAATATATTTCTTGGACGCATCAACACACTACCAGAGATCAAATGTATAAGTAGTAATTACACAGTAATTACAATGCATTTGATTACAGTCTTTTCGCCAATGAAATAATTATTTTTACGAGTAAATATAAATCACCTAAATGTAATTAAACAAAAGATACGGAAAATAATTTCTAAAAATAAACCTTTTTTTTCCTTTCAACTGAAAATTCAAATTGCAGTACGCGGAGGGTGCGTCAGCTGTCGCTTTGATCGCGCGGGGCTGATCGAAGAGCCTTTCACCTTTGCCGTGTGAACATCAGTTCGCTTGTTGACTTTTTCCCTCGGCGCTCCCTGGGTCGCGGAACTCGCTTTGGCAGACACGCCCCCGTCAGATCCCACCGCCTCACGTCTTTCTCTACGTCCTGGCTTCTACTTCTGTCAAACCGTCTCCAAAATTGCCACTCCTTTCAGATTTTTCGGACGAATCTGATGTAGAAGAACTCTTTGTAACTGGGATAAAGGATTGCCAATGGTGATTCTCGATTGTAATCTTCATACGCTTCCACATGTCGGAAGACCAGTCGGGAGCTCAGAGATTGCCTCAGCTGGAGAAGTGCTCCGTTGGAGGAATTACCGCAATCCGATGTGTGGCTCGGTGCCGCAGCACCGTTCTAGGGGGGCGGGAACACCGCCACCTCTCGGAATAAAGGGAAACCGGGAAAGGTGGCTCAGTGCCTCAACTGATGTCACTGCAGTGCTTCTGACCGGGAGGTCCTAGGTTCGAGTCCTGACGACGTGGCAAGATTTTCGACAGTAGCTTATCAGTAACATCCAATTCAGTAGCTGTCTGGAGGAGAATTCTAGAGCCCGGCTGCCCTGACACGTGGTTTTCCGTGGTTTCTCCCATCTACGCCAGGTGAATGCTGGAGCAGTAACCTAACAAACGGGCCACGGATCGCGCGGATCTTTCCTTCCTCTTCCTTGTCCAATTCTCACCCCCTTACACACATACACACTTACATGCACTACACCACCATATGTGCCAGTAGATAAGAGCTTAGAGCTTCTCCCGACTGGGGCGGTGCCCCGCTTGTGGTAGATACTTGTTTGAGGGAATCCCCGCTAGCCGACGGCAGGTCGGCGCCTGATTTGGCCATCCAGCGAGGGAAGTGTACCCTCCTGTCATAAAACAAGCTCTTCACGTACGCGACTAATGACCTTAGCAGTTGACGCACACGGAATCAATCACTAGTCCGTTTCTCTGTTGCTGGCCAGGACAGTTGAGTCGCCCACTTCTACGTAAATGTTTAGTCATTCATTCGCTTATTCGATTCATTGATTTTTCGTGTTTCCGGGCACGTAAACTGCTTTGGTCATTAGTCCCGTTAGTTTAGTGCATGTTTTTTTCTCGAGAAACGGCGGTGATCTTCCCCCGCTTGATGGCGAGATCCGACCCCGACCTACCGTCGGCTAGTGGGGTTTCCCCCTAACCAGGACTCTCCCACCAGCGGAGCACCGCCCCAGCCGTGACAAGCTCTAAGCTCCCGACCGGCCTCGCGGAATATGTAATAGTGTGGTGCATGTTAGTGTAAGTGTGTGTGTGTGTGTGTAAGATTGATTGATTGATTAATTTTTTCGTGTTTCCGGGTGCGTAAACTGCTTCGGTCATTAGTCCCGTTAGTGTAGTGCATGTTTTTCTTCTCAGGAGATGGTAGTGACCTTCCCACGCTGGATGGCGAGATCCGGCGCCAGTGTATGTTAGTGTAAGTGTGTGTGTAAGGGGGAGAGGATAGGACAAGGAAGAGGAAGGGCAGATCGCGCGCAGTCCGTGGTCCGTTTGGTAGGGTACTGCTCCGGCATTCGCCTGGCGTTGATCGAAGAAACCACGGAAAACTACCGATCAGAGCAGCCGGCCGCTAGAATTCTCGTCCAGACAGTGACTGAATTCGAACTAGCTGAAAAGCTAGTGTCGAAAATCCTACCGCCATCAGGACTCGAACCGAGGACCTCCCGGACAGAAGTGTTGCACTGACATCAGTAGTGCGCTGTTCATTCACACTATTCCCCGTCATGAAATTTTGACAGTGTTGCCAGTCACCATCGCCTTTCGAAGTAGGCGTGGCCTTCCTAAGTGCGAAGGAATTTATTGCATCTCTTTAACTGGACGCGGAATGGGTAATGGCTACGACTTGTGAGCTCGAGGTTCATAAAATTTTCCTCACTTGCCGTTGCCTGTAAAAGCGGAGCGCGTTTAGAAACGGACGCTTTTCTATAACTGGCGAGTTCTTGAAATTTGCGCTGCGTTGGTTTACGACTGTGCGGCTATCCCTGAGCTGTGCTGGGCGGATGACAGCCCGTCGATGCTGAGAGGCAATGCCACGCGGATATTCGTTGTAGAAAAGAGACATGATACTCGGAAATCTCGCGGCTTGATCAAAGTGATATCGAGAACAGTCAGTACTTTAAAAATATATCACAGAAATAAGTAATGAAAGCACCTAATTCAGAGTATTGGAGAATGTAAAGGAATGAAAGAAATATAAAATTTGTTAATATTATGTTTAATTACCTGCGTTATTGAGTGCTAATAAGTCCACAAAATTAAAGCGCATTATATTATCTTATTTCAGATGGTTGTTAAGAATACACCTAGAGTTATTGCAGCAAGTTTTCGACTCAATCGTTGATTGAAAAGGTAGGATTTTAGGGTTGGAGTGACTAAGTATCCAAGTATTTATCCGATATTCGTCGCCTTTAAGGTACAATAATTGTTTGTAATTATTGCCGGAAGACAGATATACAGTTGTTGAGCTTCTCCGTTTTCATTTCGACATTTCACATTTTTTGTAACTTTTCATATTCAAAACATTTTGAAGTCCGTGTAAATTGCAGAATGCTTTTCACAATTAAGAGGAAAAAATAAGGCGGACCGATTTCTTGTACCGGCGTACTGGCTCAGTGCATAAAATAATGTCACTGCAATACCTCTGATCGAGAGGTTCTATGGTGCGAGTCCCGGCGGTGGCAGGATTGTCGACCCTTGATAGCCACTGCCTGGAGGAGAATTCTAGCAGTCGGCTGCTCTGATTGGTAGTTTCCCGTGGTTCCTCCAATCAACACCAGGCAAATGCCGGAGCAATGCCGTAACAAATGGCCCACGAACCACGCGCAATATTTCCTTACGCTGCCTTGTCCTAACCTCATTCTTTACTTACACACTTACATGCACTACATACCCATGTCGAGAGACCAGTCGGAAGCTTAGAGCCTGTCCCGGCTTGGGCGGTGCCGCACTGGAGGGTGATACCTGGTTGAGGAAAACCCCACTAGCTAACGTATAGGTCGGTGTCGGATCTTGCCATCCAACGGACAAAGACCACCGCCAGCTCCCACAATAAAAAACATGCACTACACTTACAGGACTCGTGAACTTAGGAGTTGATGCGCCCGGAAACATTAATCAATCATTCAAACGAATGTCTTGTAAGAAAACAAAACTGAGATCCCTGACCGTAGGGAATTTCTCCGTCTGTGCCAGCGCCCATTACTACCCAATCCTCGCGCGTGTACCACCGACCCAATGAAACGGAGTGTCGCGCGCGAGCAAGACCAGATTGTGTAGTGGATTCGGCGCCCCCGCGCAATGCAGAGTCAATCTACGGGGACGCGGCGCCGGCGCGGGGTTCCGATAAGTTAATTTTTCAAGTCTGGGATAAGTGGCACGGTACCATGTTTTCGGGCAAAGCCAACACGGAGATAAAATGGGTGGGCTTCGCAGCTTCGACCCTAATTCGATTACCAGGGACTGGTCGCCCGTGCCGCCCTCGCCGCCCCCCACCGCCCAGCTGGCCCCGTTGCCCCCCGGCCCGCCCCGCCCCGCCCTCCCCGCCCTCGCCACACAGTGGGTTGGTAGAAGCCAACGCTGGGCAAAATTCATCCTTTTCAAATTGTCTAACTTATAATTAATGATTCACTAAGATTTAATTTTCTAGTGGCGATAACATTATAAACCCTATAGCACATATGATGAAATCTCGTGAGTAGGAAACCAATTTTTGGGCTTCAGATTTTATATTACGTACGTTTTGTCGATTATTGTGTTGAAAGGACTCAGTATAGAAATATTTTCCGCCAGACAACCACTTTGTTTGATTTTGGGATTCAGAGTAATGTAAAAATAATGAAACCATATTTTTTTATTAGTATACACTCGAATTATTCCGTCTTTATTCGTTTCAACTACATAATAAATACTAACAACTAAACTATTTTTTCTCATAAAAATAATGTTGAATTTATAGTAAATATTATTTTGAAATTACTATTTGTAAAAGCTTTTTTAGAAAGCCCCTTTTAGTGAACTCTTTTTGACACACTCTTTTTGACTTATAAAAATGTAAACACATAAGTTAATTATTTCTTGAGACTTCTATTAGAATTATAAACATTTTGGAAATAGGTTCATGATGGTTACATTTACAATTCGTTAAGTACATAACTTCAAATTAACTTTTAACTGCAGCACACGCGGCCCCTTATCGGATAGACTGTTGATCTACCAAAGGCTTCGGCATCCAAACGAATGTGAAAAGTAAAAAAAAAAAAAAAAAAATCACAAACTACCAGGTACAAAAGATGATTGATTCAGTGGTGAGTTGTAGTTGACATTTACGTAATTGAAATGACTGAAGGCGTTCTCATTGTCACCAATAGTATAGTATACTTTTCGTATTTTCTCTCTCAAAATTGTACAGGTATATTTTTATTCATTTTCTTGCTTAAATTTAAAAAACTACTATATTACAAAAAGATCTAACTCTCCGTTCCCTTCTTTCTTTCCTCCCTTTAATTTCTTAAGATGTTTTTAAATTACATAAATTATTATATTATAAAGATCAAACTCTTCGCCCCCTTCTTTCTTTCATTTTTTCTTTTCTTTAATTCTTCTGCTTTCATTTTCTTAAGATGTTTTTTTTAAATTAGGTAACTATGTTAATTCTAATTTTATATTTTTCTTGTATCAGAAAACTGATGATGATGGCTAAGCCATCGAAAGCTGCTTTTTGTGAAATAAATACTATAGTTGACAATGACAACCCCTTCAGTCATTTCAATTACAAAAGATGATCCAAGTGGCTTTCAAACTAGCAGTGTAGCGTCGTGATGAGTAAGACGACAGGATTCTCAAACATGTACATTTATTTTGTACACACTATACACGGATAGCTTAGTAATGGACAGAGCGTATATCATCCGCGTGTCGTTTGCGGAAAACAGATGATGAAACTCATAACAACTTTCATATGTTGATCCGCACCATGGCAATGTTTGTCATGGTCGTCAGGCGGAACCGTCTCTCACAAACAGATGAGACTACGACGTCACAGCAGCACAGGTAATTGCCGAATGTTGGCCATCAGCCACGTTTGATTCTACGACCTCCTGGTGAACGAAGTGGCGTGACTCCGAAACTAGAGTACGAGAGTAAATGACATCGATTTTCAATTGTGAGGCTGTGTTGGATTTCCGGCCTGTCTATGTGGAATTTGTGATGGACTAAGTAATCGTTCGGTAGATTTTCTCGTTTTTTTTTTTGGTTTCCTCTGTCGCTGGCTCTGATAGCCGGAAAAGTAGGCCCTAGGATCTGAGTCTCACAATTATTATTATTATTATTATTATTATTATTATTATTATTATTATTTTATTTTATTTTATTGTTATTGTTATTGTTATTGTTATTGTTATTGTTATTATTATTATTATGTTATTATTATTGCTATTATTTGTATTATTTTATTTTGAACTTTCTTCCATCGTCATTCCAACACTATTCTCGCTTTTATCTATTCATTAGCTCATCATACATACTCCTGCAGTTAAAAGGTCCATATACCCCGGTAAATACAAACATTTAATAACTGCCAATTTTGTTTCGTTCAAGCAAAATATTTTTGTCCCTTTTCCCACAATTTAGGCCACAGTGTACCCACCCTACCCCCGACTCGCCGTCCCTACCGGCTTGCCGCCTCCGCAGCGGCTTCAGCCTAACGCAATCTTGGCGTGCACTTGTAAAAATGGCACGTTGCTCCCAGCGCTAATACTATTGGTCGGCGTAATTTTATTTCCTGTTCGCTGGCGGGCGGTGGAGGGGGCGGCAGAGCCGGGGCCGGCCGGACCGCCGAGCTGTGGTCGGTGGTTTGGGCGATGTAGACGAGGGCGTTGGGGCGTGTGTGATGAGACGGAGGGGGGCGGGGCCAAATTAGAATAATACGTAGGGTGGTAAAGCTGGAAAACGTAATGGTTAAAATCGAAAAGAGTTATTTGTTTTGGGTCAACAGTTGTCTCAGCTCTTAGTTATAACATCTTTTGGCAACTGTTCACTGTGCGACAGAGGTTTGGAAAAGAGAAGTTTGGAAAATTTAACGAAATTATATATGGTAGAAAAGGTATTTTTGAAAAGTGATTAAATTGGTGTGGTAAATTGGATCTGCTAAGTATCGAAGGCAACGCCGAAGGCATTGTGCATTTCACTATTTATTTGTCCACTACCGTTAAGTACTTAGGTGTAATAATACACATTTGGTGCATACAATGCACAATAGTCTTTGTTTGATTGAATTATTCTTGAAAACATAAAAATTAATTATTTAGGTCATGTAACTATGTAAATAATATTTTTGTCGAGATGCTTTTTTTAACAAAAGGAAAAATGCGAAATTTTCAGTAGCTAAACTCCCAAATTATACTAAAAATGAAGAAAATAAAATAACCTGGAATCATTGTATTTTATTTTAACTGCCATTTCTAAAATATTGTTAATGATACATTCTTAATCTCAACTTTCAAATCCCGTATGTCTTCCTCTATTTTAATGTTTTAAATTTATAATTCTGTAATATGCATATCATTTTCAAATATACTTCATTATAAAATACATAACTTTCTAGAAAAAGTATGCAAACTTAAGAATTAAAAAAAGTGTTAATCTGTCGGTGGTAAAATAGATATCTCTGGAACATCTTCCGTTTCTTCGTGTCATTTTAATACCTATAATCATAACTTTAGTTGTGATTTCTACTATCATAATTATTAGTTGTATTTGCATTCACAAGAATATTTGGAGGCGTTATTTTAAAAGTGGTACAACTCAATTGACACTGATTTAGAGATATTTAGCTTTTAAGTTAAAGTATTGTAAAAAAATCAGGGATGGAGCTAGGCAAAAAAATGTTTGTTTTTCTCTTACAAGAAATGTACTTGTGTGTCTGATGATATGAATAAACGTACGTATACTTCGCGGAATATTGGAGATGCAAAGGAGTTATCCCACAATAAAAAACAGGTTGGTAGGGCAAATCGGTAGATGTTCTAAGAAAAGTTGGATATGAAGGCAATATTGATTTATCAAAATAGATTAAATATTAATTTAATGTTACTGTTGAGACACGTTGAGGTTTCATTATCTTCTTGAAATCGCCCGGTTCTTTACAGGAAATTAGTGATATAAGATAGATTAACGCTTCAAATGAATGGAAACGAATGAAGTTTTTTCTGTTATTTCTCATTAACCCTCCTTTGCTGTATTGTAGAAGCAGGATATCGAAGGTTTTGAAAACCTTAGTTCTTCCTCATGCTCTGTTAGTTTGTGTGTAATGAAGTTTACTGTAGAAACCAATGTCTTCTTTTAAGGTTAACTTATACAAAATTATAACATACTTCTGTTTGACAAATCCAATCCATCTACTTTTAGACAGTTACAGACACTATTTTGTTCATTTTTCTTTCTTCTTGTCACAGAAATTTGATGATTTTTAACACAGACCATTAAGTTTAATTTCTGTATTAAATAAAAAATGTACGATAAAATTGTATTATTTTTGTGGTTTCTAATACCAAATCTGGCTCGAACCGTTCATCATATCATTGCAGACGCTATAAATATCGTGAAAAGTACTCATCACGAGACTTGTAGAAAATCACGTAGCCTTACCATTGGAGTTATACCACTATCAAAATAAATAGATTGCTGTCTCCTGTGATTCACATTTTCTGTAATGTGCCATGTCGTCCACAGAAAGAACTTGGAGTTTGCATTCACATTTTCAGAATAAATATATAACACTTGCGCGGACCTAAAAATGGAGTTAACTCAGTTTCTCAAAGAAAAACGGGAGTTGTGCCACTATTAAAATAACGCCTCTATTTATGAGATTAGGGTTTTAGAAAAAATATTATTTTTGACATTATTTAAATTTGGCTCTGGTATATGTAGCACGACATTTATTGTATTTGTAATATATTTTTTAAAATAAAATTGACAACCAAATACCCGTTTACCTTCTTGGCAATAACAAGATATTTAGCTGCAACAAGTGTAATTATTAAATATATTACAGAATTACAGATTTTTTGTTTAGCGTGGCCCCTCCGGCAGTTTTCCTTGTTAAACATTTTTGCGCTTTACAAATTCAAAATTTGAATAAAATTTCAAATATTACTGTTGACGGCTCGTCTGCTTTCGGTTATACAGAATTACATGAAAAAGTATGAAATAAAATACTTGTTTAAAATGTTTCGTTATAAAATTAGAATTGATGATCATAACTTTGGTGAATCAAATCGTAACTATTCATGTCAATGCAGGAGATGGAGTAGTAGTATATCGTAGTTGTATTGTAACCGGATATTACATTATCTTTTATATTTATGTTTCTGAAAATGCTGCTTGGACTTTCTTTTGGTATCTGTTAATACAGTATTGTACGATAGTACTTCAGTTTCACCATAATATTTTATTTAGTGTACTTTAGAAGTCATATGATTTTATTCAGTTTTACTTTTGGGATGGATCATTCTTTCATGCAACAAACAATTCCATCTTACTTGTTTCCATCACCTGGCAACATATTTTACACGAATCTATGGCAATATGCGACTTTCCATACTACAAAAACATGAAAAACACGTGTTGTTCTGAAGGCAATATCGATTTATTGAAACAGATTAGACATTAATTTAATATTACTGTTTAGACACGTTGAATTTGTTCTCCAGAATATTCTGAAGAGAACTGACTAAGAATTCGGCCAATCTTTTTTTATTGTCAAGAAGAATCGAGTGAACTATTGATCTACTCTGTAGGTGCCGTAAGTTACCCCAAAAGTGTTTGAGTTTCTTATAAAAAAAATGCCTAAGAATATAGTCACCAAAATATTATCACTAGGAGACCGAGTCGTGTCAAATGATGCATTGTTTGTTTCGATTGTTGGACCGAAACTTCTAAATCAAATGGTCGGATTGGGGGGCGGGCGGGAGTTAAGACGGACGGACGAACGAACGACCGGAATTATTCGATTATTGTACAATGTTTCTGTATTTTTTCGTAAATGTAGTTACTTAACGTTTGAATCCAAAGTGAAATCGTTTCTCCTGCATAGCTGTTTCTCTACTATTAGAGACTATACTGAGCATCACAAGGAAAGTAACATTAATTTTAATAGTGATATTTAATGTATTATTTGCATTTGGACTGTATATTTCAATAAACAATTTGTAACAAGTATTGTATCGCTGCTTCTGGGTCAATGACCCACATTTCGATCAGATTTTTCGTTCAGTTTTCCTGATCCATTGAGCAAATGCTGAGATGGCCCCTTGTTTTGCTTCTGAACACAAATGTAACTTCATTATCTGTAAACATCTTCTAGAATTCAGTGGGAAATATAGTTATTCAATTTATCGTTTCCATGTTGTCGCGGCATGATGTATTATTCCTTGACGAATGGCATCATGGATAAGAGCCCAAAATGTATTGCTTATTTATCCTTTAAAATAGATTTTATTACATGGGAGTATTTTTTTTTTATTTTCATTCAAAATGCAAGTAGTATACGACTTAGTGTAGGGATCACAGAATTTTGAAAATGTGCACAGAATTCACTTCTCCCCATAGCACGTCATACACAATTTTAACTGTTTTTGACGTAAAATAAATAAATAACGTATGTTCTTGAATGTTCTGAAATATTTAAAATATTTGTTGAATCTTGTGGAATTTGCATTAATTTCAAATTACTTTTCGTCAATGGGTTGGAATGATGTATTCATATTCCACATTTTGGCAAAATATACAGATATTACAATCTACACTTCACCTTTCTTGTAGGATTTCAGTTTTGCAGACTATTTTTCTGTAAGTAGTATTAAGTTTTGACCACAAATGATAGGGTAATATTAAATAATAATTTTTCATTGATTTTTTTAAACTAATAATTATATAACGGACTGTATTTCTTATACATAAATTTCTATCTGATATGTAGTTGAACTACATTTTTCTGTGCCCTTCATTTTTTCATTCATAATCTTATAATTACTGTTCATTTATTTGCTGATACCAGTGGCAAGACCGAAAAGTACTTCGAATTCGATTTGTTGCTTTTGCACCAGTGTTTTCACCACATGCGATTTCTTACACGAATAAAATCCACCATTTTCAGCTGAACATCTTCCCATATACGATCACTCACAAACCATCATCATCATGAACATAATTACTTATCAGGTTTTTCCACCGTCCCCCACGCAGTAGCAGACATCGAGCCACAACTGTGGACAGTAATAGTGAAATATGCTCAAGAAATATTAAGGGAATTAAAGGAGTAGGACCTCTCCCTAGCCTACACGCAAAAATGAGAATACTACTCATTCAGTAGTATTATTCACTTATTGGTGTTATATTCCAACATTCCAACCTTAGAAAATATTGTTTTTATTTTTGCAGCGAAATGCATTAGAAAAGCTTACAGTCTAATTAATTAAAAATTATTACTTTTGAATCTTAATATTTTGCCTTCCTGTCATTTATATTTTACACATTTTTCATTTATAACTGATCACTTTTTTTTTTTTCAACATTTATGTTCTCTCCTTGCTGTTCCATCTCATTTCACGATTTCTTCTGCTCTCTTTTCATCTTTTTACTAACTAATATTTTTTTTTGTTTTATGTATTGTTCTTAGGAATTCATTTAATTCATTTGACACTACTATTCGCCATCTAATGCTGCTTCAAAATATGTGACTGGTTTCCTCACAAAGTACAGAACCATTGGAGTATCACCTTATGTTCGAAAATGTCTTTCTGGCGTTTTACTGACCAGCGATTACAAATTAATCGCTTTTTCACACGTCGGCATTGTGTCGTATGACATAACGATTGCGCGTCATGTCTGATAGTCATCAGTGTCACCGACGGATCGAGTGATTGTCTCCCTAATTACGTATCTGATTTTATGAGGTTCATTTACAGGTCTACATCTCTCGGTTCAATTATTGAAAGCGTTGAGGTAAAAAATTGTTTCCAGTTCAGTGACATGAATTGAGAGTTGAAGCAAAACACAAAAAAAAGAACGTTAAGCTAATAAATGCGCGTGTGAATAAAAGACGTCCTGATCAGTAGCCTGGATGATAGCTGGGATCCTTATTGGGAAACAAATCGAAACGAGACGTGAATGGAATATGTATATGAACGACTATTTAGATGTGAAGTATTTTTTTCTCGTGGAAGCGGAGATGGGGAATAAAAACTCTATGCACTATGTATCTTTCAGAGCCGAATTTGTTTCATCGGCGCTTGGCGCGTCGACGTGCGTATTTTATCCGCTTTATTTGCAGTCCTTTTGATCGCGAGTTTGCTTCGCACGGCGCCCGCAACACGCTCACGTCATATTTACATTTCCCCCTCCTCTCGCGAAACGCCGCTCCGACATACAGCGCCATCGCCCTTTTACGCAACGGATGCTCAGCGTACAGTTCAGCCGCTTGCACTGGAGCTTTTGAAGAATGTCTAGTGATTCTTCCCAACTATGTGAAAATCCGTATGTCCATTAATGTGCATTCAACTTCCTTTAATAATTGTAAAGCTGTGATAGGTGCAAAAGTGCTGGGTAAATAGGAAATCTGGAAATAGTATTATTCTTGTATCTGTGTACGCTGTATCAACCCCATGTTTCAGTTTCTAACTAAAGTGGAATTACTTTAATGACATTTTGCATTATAATTGTCTTATGCGCATCATTTCAAATCTTTTTCACATTTTATTACCACCTCCATAACTGTGTTTCCAGAAAGTGTATTTCATTATCTTAAAGAGTACGTAAATTTTGTAGGTATCATTTGTTATTTTATCACACATTAATGAGAACATATCTGGTAGGGATGACCAGTTCATCAGAAACTGTCTATAGAAATCTGAATAATTTATATTTCTCTATAGCAGGAATTCCTAATCCCTTTCTTCATCGGCATCCTTCAATTCTTTCCAAAATATATAGCAGACGGCGTACACATTACACAATTTCTTGAACATAAATTAATAATGATAACAATTAGACAAAGAATATGAACAAAGGTTTCAAAACACTTTTCATTAATGTTTTATTACTTTTCGTACTATTATCATTTTTAATTTTACGATTACAAACAAGTTTTCAACAAAATCACAGATTTTAATTCTACAAAAAATCGATTTTCATTAATGGGAATGATGTAAAATTCCATAACAAGGGAATTTTTTTGTTTTTTATTAGATGTTTTGAAGCTTTATACAAGAAAAGAACTAATTTTCAATGTAATTAATTTAGTAATCCGGTGTGTATTTGGCTGTCGACTTCCAATCCAATCATAATTGACCCTTTGCAAATTTCATCGATCACCCAGGTGTTCAATATCGACCCTTTTGGTAACCCTTTCTACAAGAGTTACTCTACACTACGGTAGTGGAATTCCCTTCTAAAGAAAAAGCTTTCTTTTCTTTTTTCTTTCCTTTCTCCGCTTCTCCGCTTTTCTTCTCCGGCTTCTCTTCTTTTTTCTTCCTCTTTTTTTTTCTTTTCTTCTCTCCTTCTCTTCTCTTCTTCCTCTCTTCTAATTCTCCTCTTAATCGTTGTTGTTTCTCTCCATTTACTCCCCTCCTCTTCCTTCTTCTCTTTCTTGTTATTTTTATTCTTTTTTTTCTTCTTCCCCTTATTTTTTCTTTTTTTTTTTTCTTGGCCCCCGGTTACGCTAATATTAAAGTGGCTTTTAAAACACGAAAGAGTAAAGAACAGAAACGTCACATCTAAATTATTGCCTAAATGACAATTGGCAAACGACAGCAATTCACCTATCAAGTCACCGTTTTAGTCTCGTGTCTAATACATACTGGCCACGTGAGGACCAGAAGAAACTTCGACAACCACGTTAACGCAAACTTAGGTTTCAAAAAACCTTGCAGAAATAATGTTTATTTATCAGTCTCTCTCCTCCGCGATCTCTCTCTCCCTCCCTCTTTCTCTCTCTCTCTCTCTCTCTATATATATATATATATATATATATATATATATATATATCCTCCCTGACTTTGTACTATGAAATGTTTTCACCTTCTTCCCATAAAAGTAGTTTCTGAATTATGAACCACAAAACATCCAAAGTCTAGTGATCACAAGCGTCCGTTCGTTGATAAGACCACTGCGAGGACAAACTTCTGCACTGCGTATTACGTTCTTCCAAAAATCATTTAGAGCCCATAATAGGAGCATCTCCTGGATCTGATTTGGTAGTGGCGGCTTGACGGTGGGGTTGGCGGCAGTGCGAAATCGCCGGGAAAGGATGAGACGGTGGTGCGGTGATGGAATGGTGGTGCGGTGATGGTGGATGATAGGTAGTGGTGCAGGTTGCGGCAGCGCTGGTGGAGGATGTAAAGACGATAACTGGAGTAACAGAGATGAGGCTCAGTACTAACATAGAGGGTAACAATAGCAGTAATGGGGTCTGCGGGGGAATGGTGGAAGAGATGGAGGAGTGGTATCGGTTAGTTAGTTGTCAGTGATTTCGGGCGCGTCAACTACGAGAGTCATTAGTCCCGTAAGTGTAGTACATGTTGTTCATCGGGAGGTGGTAGTGATCTTCCCCCCCCTGGATTACGAGATCCGGCACCAACCTACCGACGGCTAGCGGGGTTTCCCTCAAAGAGGTATTTCCCATCAGCGGGGTACCGCCCCAGCCGAGACAAGTTCTAAGCTCCCGGCCGGTCTCCGGGGATGTGTGGTAGTGTAGTGCATGTGTGGTAGTGTAGGACAAGGAAGAGGAACAGGAAGGAAAGATCGCGCGCAGTCCATGGTGTTTGTTAGGGTACTGCTCCAGCATTCGCCTGGCGTTGATCGGAGAAACCACGGAAAACAACCGATCAGAGTAGCCGTTCTCTAGTATCCTCCTCCAGACAGCGACTGAATTCGATCTAGCCATCAAGCTAGTGTCGAAAATCCTGCCGCCTTCAGGACTGGAACCTAGGACCTCCAGGTCAGAGACGCTGCAGTGACATCACGTGATGCACTGAGCCAGGTCGGGAGCGGTATCGATGGGGAAGGTGGAAGAGATGGGGGAGCGGTATCGATGGTGGTTTCGGCACGGGGTTTGTGACGGCGAGGCATTGGTTGTGGGCGCTTGATGAAAGGCCGGACGCCCACGGCCTACTGCATTCGCGCGGGGCATGTTATTTACACGCGCCGCCTAAACGCGAACGCTGTGTGTGAGCCGCATCCATCGACACATCGGTGAGTCTGGGTGCCGCGCCGGGGACGCTGCTAGCGCTAAGCGCACCCGGAAGAGGTTTTGTGAGATATACACTAAAAAGTTACTGATTACCATCAGAATCTTTCGTCAAAAAAGAACACGTATTAAAGATGCATTGACGGATTATATGTTAATTCATTAACGAATCTTTTCAGAGATTTTATTTCAAAATTACTGCTTCATAAATAATACTTATTAAGTAATAAAAGTTAACGATCATAATCACTTACTTTCTTGGTGAGAAACGGAAATTATGGTTCAGACTGTAGACGATTGTGAAATTTAAAACAATTGTAGAAATGTAATATAGTGAAACAATAATATGTAAATATAATTAAATCAGGCTCAAGTTGATGCAAATAAATGATAACCCATTCACTACAGATTATCAGAGACCATACAAACATAATCTTGACACATGAACATTTATAAAAAATATCATACATTGGATGACACGATATGATATTTTACTAGATTTCCAATAAACTGAGGTTAAAATGAAAAAAAATTTAAAACGATGTATAAGTTGAAGATGATGTTGTCTATGTTCAAATCAATCATTACTCATTATAATTTGACATTTTTTACAACAATACTGCACTTTCATTAGCTTCACTAATATCACCAATTACTAAACTCTCTTAGCCCATATGTTTCCCTACGTATTTCCTCACATTCTTCATCACAGGTTCCCACATGTTCCCCAAATGTGCCCTCGAGTGTTTCCAGATGTATTCCCAAATGTTACTTCAATTTTCCCAAATATTTCCTCAAGAATATTCCATTAAAATGTTCCTCAAAAATGAACCTCTAATGTTCCCATGATGTTTCTCAAATCTTACCCAAATGTTTCTGAAATATCTGATTGTTACAGAATTTGAATTGACGAAAACGTGTTTCCGCAATCAGGAGTTTTAATAAAAATGAGAGAATCAGTGAAATTAGTCATAAAGCACACACTTCACAAAAGTTTGCGACACTCTATTTATTTACCGATATAGATAGTAACAACTCATAGGTATCCCATGTTTGTATATTTCTGTGTATGTAAGCTTAATGAAAAGTGTGTTTTTCCATGTTCAAGAAAAAATGATTCAGAAATGAATATAAGGAAGGAAGAGCAGAGACGAACCGTTCGTATTTTGGTGGTTGAGGGTTTATCAATCCTGCCGTAGTTCTGGTTTGATCTCGAGGATTGTTGTTATTATAGGAAGAGGAAAACTGACGAATAATAAAGGACGAACGTGATCAGGTTGGACATTAGCCATGGCTACGTCCATGGCTAATACCGAAGATCATCTGCAGTTTCTAAAACTTGAAATGTTGCACTAGTTGCAAACAATGGGTTGCACTTGAATTGACAGTGGGACAATAGATTGACAGAATGTCTTAAAGTCTGATTCAACTGTAGCGGAATTATGGTGCAGATGAATTTGCGTTTGAGTCCCGTATAGTCACAGGGAACGTAACGTGATACCACTATTTTGAGCCCGAAAGTAAACGGCAAAAGCAACCAAGGATACACGTCAAACACCAACCAAGGAAACACAAAAGATGAATTTGCGTTTCAGTCCCGTATAGTCACAGGGAAAGTAACGTGATACCACTATTTTGAGCCCGAAAGTAAACGGCAAAAGCAACCAAGGAAACACGTCGATTTTCCACCGCCAAAGAAATCCAAAGCTTGCCCACAAGTTACACTAAAGTGATTATGAGAGTGAGAGGTTGAAACCACACTGAATGTGAAGAGCTATGAACACATTTGGGGAACTGAGAGGCGCAAAAATCTCTAGAGTGCTGTCGGTTTGAATGATCCTGTTATGTGATAATGCCCCTTCCTGAACTTCCAATCAGGTGAGGGATATACTTTATAGGTTCAGCTGGGAAACACTTGAACATCTTCCGCCCAATCCAGATCTTTGCGATGTCGATTTTCAATTCTTGGAGACCTAAAAATCAAACATTCGTGGACTTCATTCCGTGAGTGGGTAAGGTTGTGGATCCGTCCTCAGCATAATTTATTGATCAATAATAGAATCGATCGCCTCGTCTCTCATTGAGATAAATGTATTAACACTTCTCACAAATATTTGTTAACATAGTCACTGTTTCATTCGGTTTCCATTTGAATGCCACACATATTCAGTCATGCTGACCCCAAATAAGCGAATATGCATATGCAAATTAAATTCACTTTATACGATTTGACCTCACCACAATTAAATTCGGGTATCAATGGTCCGAATTTCGACGTCATAATTATTTATTCCTTACTGCATATTATTCTCGCTAAGTAGGCAAGTAATATCAATTAGAAAAGGTTTTGATGTGAAAAATTTAATTTTTATTTTCTCGCTACTCAGTGGAGAGAAAGTTTTGTAATGCTGTGAGTAAAAACTGAACATTTGGCAGAAAAACTCCTATTACTCTTATTAAGATTAATTGATTGATTGGTAAATAATTGACTAATTGACCCTGGTAACGGTTGATGTGATTTCGGGTGCGTCAACTCCTATGTCCATAGCCCTGTAAGTGTAGTGCGTGTTTTGCTTGGGAGGTGGCAGTGGTCTTCCCCCGCATTATGGCCTGATCCGGCGCCGACCTACCATCGGCTAATGGGGTTTTCCTCAATCAGGAATCTTCCACCAATGGGGCACCGCTCCCACCGGGACAAGTTGTAAGTCTCCGACCGGTCTTCCGGTCGTAGTGAAGTGTATGTTACAGTAGGTGTGTGTGTGTGTGTAAGGGGAGAGAGTAGGACAAGGAAGAGGAAGGAAAGATCACGCGGGATCCGTGGCCCGTTTGTGTACTCCTCCGGCATTTGCCTGGTGTTGATCGGAGAAACCACTAAAATCTACCGATCAGAGCAACCGGTCGCTAGAATTCTTCTCCAGACAGCGACTGAATATGACATAGTTGAATAGTAGGTATCGAAAATCCTGTCGCCGTCGGGACTGAAACCTAGGACCTCCCGGTCACCAGCGCTGCAGTGACATCAGTTGATGCTCTGAGCTACCGCTCCCGGTCTCTGGTAACGAAAGAGTGGATAAATCCAGTTGCTAAATTTAGAAAAATTGTCTAACACGAGGTGTAGCCATAATCCAGATTTTGTGAGTGCTTCATATGAAGAATCAAATGATAGCAAAGCATCTGTCTGTCCTTTTTCTCCGTTCGCCCGTGCGTGCGTCTGTGAACAACGCTAGCGGCTAAACAGTTTAGCCGATTTCCTCGGAATTGATATTCCACAATCGATCTGGCTGATGTCGCGGATCCTAGAATTTGAAACCTATATTTTAATTTGGGAGGGGGGTGCTTTACAGGAAGCACCTGAGACATTTTCAAAATTTTCAAACACAATAACTCCATCGTTTTTTATTAAAATGTGTTGTTGGATATTGTGAAGGAGTTTAAGAGAATAGTGCAGGTCTCATGTTCGTTGAAAATTCCAAAAATTCCAATTTTTTGAGGCGTCTTTCTACAACTACAATTACGAAGATAGAACTTTTTTCTCTTAAAGAAATCTGTTCCTTAAAGACAGATTTTGAAATAGTCATGCACGGAAAATTGCAGTACTTTTCGCATAATTTTCCGTGAGAGTGCTGGGGAGAAAGTACGTGGTTGAATTAGCACTACTAGTTTCATCCAGCTAAAACGTTCTCAGGTCGAAAATGCTTGAGAATATCCCCTTTACCAGTGCTATTTATTTTTTTTTTAATATCCTACACGTGTTTTCCACATGCTTAGCTGTTCGTCAAGAAAGCACTCGCAGTGAGGGCGAGTCTGTTTTCCCTCTGGCCACGTGCAATCCGACGCATAGCCCCGACTCTCCGGCGCCCCACTGCCCGACCTACGCGCGGGTCACGCGATCGATAGCCCCGCCCCCGGCGTCACGCCCTCCCCCCTCCCCATCCCCCTCCCCCTCGCCCCTCGGGCGGCCCTGCCGAGCAGCACGCAACCAATTGCGTGGATGCACGCGGAAGGCCATGATCGCCACCGCACTGGAAGAAGACAGCAATTCTTACTACCACCATGCAATTGAGCTTGTATATTTTTTAAACTCCTGTAATATTAAAAGAGACACACGCCTTCCGCGTTAAGGAGGTTTGCAATGTTTTGTTTATAAAAAAATTAAAAAAATTGGAAAAGCTTTTCTCACTATTTTATATTTGTTTTTATGTTTCATATTGGAACACAACATGTACGTACGTACAATACGTAATTAAATTCTATATTTGAATGTCATTTTGGTGAAAGTTTATTTCTTGAGTGATGATGTTTTAATAAAAGCATGTTTTTCATTTTGAAAGAGAAAGAAATTTCATCTGAACTTTTGTCTTCATAGTTCTCGACCCACCATTGAAAAAAATATATTTACGTTGATTATTTATATAATATATATATATATATATATATATATATATATATATATATAAATTGGATGAAATGATGCACATGAAGGGTCTATGGAAAAAAACAGTTTTATGTAAGAAAAACAATGTTTTGTTTCCGTAATAAAAACACATGCATTCCACATTATTAAAGTTATTTTTGTCTTCTCGAGCGCTGTGTGGGCGCGTACTTACAGTACTTACGGTAGTACAGTAGTTACGGTAGCTGCAGCAGCTTTCTTTCCAACGCGTGTGCTCCACCGATCCTACAAGTCTAATTGAGGTCAAAGATGTCATCGCCGCTGCCTCAGCCGCAATTATGACCGGAAGGTCCTAAGGTTCGAGTTCCGTTGGGGGCACATTTTCGATTGATCAATAATTGATTGGTTGTTAGTTTTGATTGATTGATTGATTTTCTCGTGTTTCCAGGCGCGTCAACTGCTTTGGTCATTAGTCCCATTAGTGTAGGGCATGCTTTTTCTCGGGAGAAGGCGGTGATCTTCCCCCGTTGGATGGCGAGGTTCTGCATCGACCTACCGTCGGCTAGTGGGGTTTCCCCCTAACCAGGACTCTCCCACCAGCGGGGCACCGCCCCAGTCGGGACAAGTTCTAAGCTCCCGACCGGTCTCCAGGAATATGTGGTAGTGTAGTGCATGTCAGTGTAAGTATGTGTGTAAGGGGATGAGGACAAGGATGAGGACGGACAGATCGCGCGCGGTCCGTAGCTCGTTTGGTAGGGTACTGCTCCGGCATTCGCCTGGCGTTGAACGGAGAAACCACGGAAAACTACCGATCAGAGCAGCCGGCCGCTAGAATTCTCATCCAGACGGCGTCTGAATTCGACCTAGCTGAAAAGCTACTGTCGAAAATCTTGATTGTTAGTGATACCGAGCGCGACAACTAATGAGGTCATTACACCCGTAAGTGTAGTGCATATTATTTCATCGGGAGGTGGCGGTGATCTCCTCCCACTGGATGGCAAAGCTCGGCGCCGACTTACCCTCGACTAGCGGGGTTTTCCCAACCAGGTATCTCCCTTCAGATAGGCACCGCTCCAGCCGGGACAAGTTCTAAGCCCCGACCGGTCTCCCGGCATGTGTGGTAGTGTACTGCATGTTAGTTTAAGTGTATGTGTAAGAGGTGAGATAGGGCAAGGAATAGGAAGGAAAGGTCGCGCGCGGTCCGTTGCCCATTTGTTAGGGTACTGCTCCAGCATTTGCCTGATCTTTATCGGATAAACCGCGGAAAACTACCGATCAGAGCAGCCGGCCGCTAGAATTCTCCGGACAACGACTGAATTCGACCTAGCTGAAAAGCTAGTGTCGGAAATTCTGCCGCCGTGGGGAGTGGGAACCTAGGACCTCCCGGCCAGAGACATTGCAACGACATCAGCTGATGCACGGAGCCACCGCTCCCGGTCAGAATTTCGAAAGCAGCTAAATAGCTAATCAAAATTTTGCAGCTGTCTGGAGGAGAATTCTAGAGTCCAGCTGCTCTGAGGGATAGTTTTCCGTAGTTTCTCTGATCAGAATCAGGCGAATGCGGAAGCAGAAACCCAACAACATGGCCGTAGAGACCGTGCGCAATTTTTCTTAAAATTGCTCTTCAATTTTGGGTATTTTGTCGGTTCGTTTGTGATGTTTCTGACTTTACGCTGATATTTGCTCATTATAACTCATGTAAAACTTTTTCTTTGCACAAGTCTGAAATTTCGAATGTAAAAGCCAGAATATTTTCCCTATAGCCTACATTTATCCTTAAATTTCGGATGGGATGTCCTATTTTATCTAACCTGCTTACGTTTTGGTGTATGTTAGTCCATACGATTGTAAGTTACCTGGTTTACTTTGTACAACCATAAATTTCGAGAAAAAATGTGCTGGAAAAATAATTTTCTAACAGCCTTTAATGAGTGAGCATGTTTGTTAACTTCCAATAACACAGAACAGAAGTTGTATTTTGAGGGGCGAAGGGTGATTTTGACTAAAGCTAAAATTCGTCAGCTCCAAGTTTTAGAAAATCCACAAGAGCCTAGAATTCGTAAATATGGCTCTTTTCAGTCTAAAATTAGCATTTAACTTTAGGTAAAGTTTGGTTTTTCTTGCTTTTTAGACGATGCTAACTTTAGATGCCTGCGATGAGAGCTGCCAGTGATTGCTACAGTTACAACCATTTTCTGGAGGATAAACGATGTATGATGCTGCTGGTTGACAGAACTGTAGATTCTCAATAGATTTAATGCTGTATGAAAAATGCTGTGACTTCTGGAAGAATGTAGTGGGTATACCAAATTCTAAGTGTTCCACAAAGAACTCAATAATGTCATAAAATTTAAGGTAGGGCAAAATTATGCGAAGAATTACACCATTTGGTAGGAATAATTCGACAGCGAAGAACGGAAAACGGTTTTTATTGTTTTCAAAACAAAGGGTATCAATAACGTATTTTTTTATTTTCGTTATTCAATAGAAACATTATCAACATATTTAACGCGTGTTAGGAATATTTCCACTCTAGAATTGATGTAGCCCACCTAATAAATTGCATGCAGTCTATTACATTTTGGAAGAACTTTTAAAAACAGAATACGCAATGTGTCTAAGTTACAAAATTGTTTGAGCCTGGAAATACACCTGAGACCATTTACAGAAGGGAAATTTGTCAAATGTCAAACAATTTTGTTAAAAAAGTGAAAATTTCTTTTCAAATGTTTTTAATTCGATTTTCATCAACCAGTCAATAGAATTGGTCTTCCAGATACAATTTTTACTTTTATTTTACGCAACTTCGAATCAACAAATTTCTCTTTTCCGTACAGCTGCAATTCCCACTCTTCCATACAACATCGTGCGATCATATCCCCTCCTATCTACATTTCTTCGCCTCCACCTTCTCTTACCAGCGAAGAGCGGTAGCTCAGTGCATCAACTGATGCCACTGCAACGCCTCTGACCGGGAGGTCCTAGGTTAGAGTCCTGATGGCGGCAGGATTTTCGACACTAGCTTTTCAGCTAGGTCGAATTCAGTCGCTGCCTGGAGGAGAATTCTAGCGGCCGGCTGCTCTCATCGGTAGTTTTCCGTGGTTTCTCCGATCAACACCAGGCCAATGCCGGAGCAGCACCCTAACAAACGGGCCACGGACCGCACGCGATATTTCCTTCCTCTTTCTTGTCCTATTCTCTCCCCTTATACACACACTTACACTTACATACACTACACTCCCACTTATTTCGGGAGACCGGTCGGGAGCTTAGAGCTTGTCCCGGCTGGGGCGGTGCCCCACTGGTGGGAGAGTCCTGGTTAGGGGGAAGCCCCACTAGCCGGCGGTAGGTCGGTGCCGGATCTCGCCATTCAGCGAGGGAAGATCACCGCCATCTCGCGAGAAAAACACGCACTACACTAACGGGACTAATGACCAAAGCAGTTGACGCGCCGGGAAACACGAAAAAACCTAACTAAACCATACCTTCTCTTACCAGCGAACAATGGAACAAACCGAATTATTATGAACTCTGCTTACCGTGTGGCACCAAGCCAGGAGTCTCATGCCTTAGGACGACTTTTCCTCTCACTCCGCGGGCAAGTCACTCCAGGTGTGAAGACCGGCTGCGTTTAGCTTCTTATCCAGCATTGCCGTTTTCTGTAGTGAGACCGGCCGGGAGGACATAAAGTTTGAATCCAAGTGTCGGATTTTCGAGACTGTCCACGTAGGCTCGGTCGTATTCAGCCGCTGTCTGGAGGAGAAATGGCCGTTCTGATCGATAGTGTTTCGCGATTTTTTACTGTTACCAGCCAAATGCCGCAGCAGTATTCAAACAAACGGTTTCCGGACCGCCCGTGATTTTCCTTTCCTCTACCTTGTCCTATCCTCTCCCCTAACTTCCACTTGCATTCATTTCTGTAGCACACACAACGCGAGACCATTTGGGAATACAGTTTGTCCTGGCTGGAGCTGTATGCCGCAAGGGGGAGGAACCCGGAGGAGGAAATTGGCCGCAAGCCGATTTGTAGATCGGCGCAGGATCTCACCATTGTGAAGAAACAACTGTCTGGAGGAGATTTCTAGCGGCCGGCTGCTCTGATCGGTAGTTTTCCGTGGTTTCTCCGAACAACACCAGGCGAATGACGGAGCAGTACCCTTTCAAACACGCCACGGACCGCGCGCGATCTGTCCTTCCTCTTCCTTGTCCAGTCCTCTCCTCTTACACACACACACTTACACTAACATGCACTACAATAGCACATATTCCGGAAGACCGCATATATATATATATATATATATATATATATATATATATATATATTGTAACCGTCACGTATCTACCTATTTCGTAGTACGCCGAATTACAGAAGTAAATCTGTTATTTACTTGTTTTGTGACGTGTGATTACACCGTCACACAAACCTGGGAAAACCTCAAATTATGGATAATTCCCTATCGGTGGTGGGTTCGTCTTTGCTAACTAATATTCATTTAACAAACAAACACAATTTCATAGTTTTAAAGAACAAGTAACATATATTCTTTCCAATATGATCCTTCGTACACTCACGTTCACATATTCTCCTACGTGATTACTTTTCCTTTTGATTACACAATGGTAGCTAACTCCCTACCTAAACTGCAGTTTTCTGTAGAATAATAGTGACTCTGATCTACATTTACACGAAACAAACAGTAAATACATATGTACACTTCTCAAAACAAATTATCCCATCCTTAAAAAAAATACATACAAACAATATACCAAAATTCACTAATACCTTTCCAATCTTAAATAATACTACACTCAATATTTACACTTAATATTCAGCTTCTGCGTGACCTCGCAGTGCAAAATTCTGTTTTACAAAGTCTCTTGACTGTTCATGAAATAACGTTTTACCAGAAACAATTTCACAGCTTTCATTCATGTTCAAAACCTTTTTTACATAGACAATTCCTCTTAAATGATTTCAAATAACATCAAGTCAATTATGTATGAATTTAGATAAAGAATTATACACAAGGACGACTTTTATCAAGAAACATAAAAATTTTTCAAGGACGACTTTTATCAAGAACATAAAAATTATTTAGATCTGATTTCTCTTACGACTGCAAAAATAAATTTACTGGTTATCAAGACTAATATTTAGTAAAACTTGTCCGATCAATGTCTGTTACTGAGGGAAGCTCATATTACAACGTTTTAATTTGTGCAATCATTATTCTATCTTGAAAGTTTTCCAAGCTGCAATTTAGTAAATATTCTTTCTGCTTTTCTGTGACTCACGACCGGCGAATTCTCCAAGCTGGTCCCGCGCTGAGTAGACGGCTGTCGAGCGACGTTCACGCCCCACGTTCGTCGTCGCCGACGTTCGTCGTTATCCTGCGACGGTTTGTGCGCTGCCTACCGCGATGGAATCGGAGTATTTCCGTACGCCTTCTCCTCGTTGTACAGCCCAGTTAAACCACAGCTTACACGAAGATGATGGTCGCGTTAGAATGCGAGTCCAAAACTCCAAATTATAACTTTGTTTTAGTGAAAGTTGAGCCAGTTGTTGAATAAACTATGCTTTTCGGAATTATCAAAATTCTCCAATAGAATTTTCGAAATGAAATCCCATAAATAAAAATGAAATAAAATAAAAGTAGAATAAGTAACTGCTCAAAACTAAAACTGAAAAAAATCTGTAACAAAGAAACAGAAACACGTCCTATGTTACAAAAAATCTCTTCTATATTCCAGCAACGAGAATGTAGCAACGTGGTTTTATAAATTCATTTTAGTCCACTACCACTGTTATTCTTACATTCGTTGCATTACTTGTTTAATATTCCTATCGAATTTTACGTAATCTTGACATATCACAGTGATTAATCCCATGAAAAATACTTAGACAATTACCTTTTAATAAAGCTTCATTTCTGGTATTTTCCACGTGTCCCTCGTCGGTTGTGTGGTGGAATAGTACCCATCTAATCACTTCAGCGTCTCGATCCGGAAAGAAAGACAATCTCGTCCGAGTCAAGCCTCATGCCACATTCGCATTTCTACAAAAGTTCTGATTGGCTAGGGCGAAAGTACGTTCAGAAATTTGTTTCTAGGTAACGCCATCTCTTCGCTACTCTAGGAACATTTACAATTAATTAATATTTTAAAAGCTTCTTATTTGTTTTAAGACTCATGAGTGTAGCCGATGACAAGCGGTTACAATATATATATATATATATATATATATATATATATATATATATATATATATTGTTCGTGTTACGACCAAATTCGTGTTAAGCGGGTTCATGCTAACGAAGGTATACTGTGTATCGAGAAATTTTGGGAATTTAACAAGGACCTAACGTGAAGTATCGTGCCATCCGAGATTTAAAATATTGATTCTAACGTTTGAAAACGATGCACGTTTTAATGTGTTGAAAAGATTAAAAGCAGCTTTCAAATGCACAAAATATTAATCATAAATGTAAAACATAAATTCGAAATTAACTTTTCTCCATTTTTTCAATGATTCAGTTATCAATACTATTTAAATACAAGAAACTTCAATCGTGCACTAGATACACACCATAAGATGCTCGGAACACAGCATTGCAGCATTTCTCACACAACAGATAAAGGACATACAGAGTTGCTTTACATTCACATACAGAGTTGCTTTCTAACCATTGATTCTTCACACCGATGTCGAATTAACTCATTACATCCTAAAATGCGAAGAATTGCTTCTAACTCACGTTAGAATATAAATGAACATGTTTAATAACGATACAAATATAATTTATTAACATTGCAATTTTAACCTATTAAGTTATATTTTTGAAAACTTATTAAACTGTTTTAAGAGAATTTCAAATGTTGGTACCGAGTTGTTTACTTTTACCAAACATATTAACGCTTATTAATAACAGGATGACTTCCTCAAAAAATATTAGTCATCCTGTCTTACCAGTGGATTCAAATTTCAACTATCAACATACCACCACCTCCTCCTACTTTCTGCGCCTATAGAAAATTGTTTTCGCAATAGATAACATAGGTATACATTACCCATGCTTTTCACAGAATGTGGCACACTGATATCATATAGAATGTAATGCAAACTTGATTCCTCCAACACATATGAAACATATCAAGAAGTTTTCTTACAGACAGAAAATTCAAAGTTAAATTTACAACTCATTTTCATCATCATATATCATTGCTGATGGTGTCCCTCTAGGCTCCATTCTGTCTTCAACTCATTTTAATACACAGACATCAGATATGTCTGAAGTAATAAATTTAAATATTTCGTTGTATACTGATGATACAGCTTTATTTCCAATATTCAAATAACTTCTGATGATGTAGCTTCACATAAATTAAATGGCTAGAAAACTGGGGAGTAATAGTTAGTTTAGAGCAATCACTGGTTATTTTTTTACGCTGCGAACCCCTACTGATTTCCAGACCTTAGCATGGCTTACGTACCTTAAAAAAGGTAGCCAATAACTATCAGATTAAATATTTACGAATATTTATAGAAAAGAAATTACCATGGAAAGCCATATAAGTATCGGCAAACAAAGCATTCATTAGAATGTCAAAATTGTAATTAATCTTCAATTCCCAGTATCATTAAAACATATGTTATAGTATGAATCAATAATAAGGTCAATATTAACTTACACATATCCAATTTAGAAAAACGTTGCTATTACTATTTTTAAAGAGTAGAATCTTAAAAAACGGTCAAATTTGTACTCAAAACCACGAATCTGTAATGAGCTTAAACCCTTAGACTCCTTCATACAAACGTTCTGAATTTGGTTTCATTCCTCAATTTCTGATCTAACATGTTTCTCTGAATTGAATCTTAGCATTATGTAATCCTCGTCACATCCGATCTCGTTTTCCGAAAGATTTATTTAAACCACCGCAACTTTATCATTTAAATCAAACTATACATTGCATTTTATTTAATACGTAGTACTTATAAATCCCTAATTCAGTTTATTACGTACTTAATATAATGAATATACAAAAAAATTTAAAAATCTCAGTTGGCTTAAAGATGTCCAATTATAAAAGTCAACATACGTAATAGATTTTATATGTAAGACATCTAATAAAAAATAAACAAAATTAACCAGGTAACTACACGGGTACTACTGAAGTACGGCATCGAAGCCTCGTTTGTTTCCTATGAGAGGAGTTGGTCGATGTTGGAGTGGCAGTTGCAAACCCTTTTGACGACAGTGTCGGCTACACAGGTGGAGTATTGTTCCAGGGAACAAAATCAATGAAGTTATTACCCGAGCATGCGTCAACTACAGCGATATATTGTTTGTGCTTTGATGAGAATGCTTCGCATATGGGGTACGGGATCAATAACACAACACAGGAACGGAACCACGTGTTGTTAGAAGTTGTGAAATGAATTCACTTTCAGAAAGAGCTAGAGAAAGAGAATACGAGGACTAATTAACAATCGTAATTTGTTCATTTTGGCGTGAGTACGCTTCTATGATATAATTCTGCATTTATTTACTAGCTTATTACATTGGAATACAAAACCAGCCTGTTTCACTCGTACAAAATAATGCGATATTAATATTAGTTGTGTATTATTACAAGACGGATTGTACGCCATTTTCACAAAATGGATCTTAAAAATTTTAAATCGTAAGATTTTCTTCTACATTTTATGACTTCATAAAATCGTTAGTTTAGATAGATAGAGAGAAAAGTTCGTAAAAAGGAAGAAGTTTTATTCTAGAATATGGCTGTTCTTCTCCGGTGTAAGAATCTAGAAACATGAAATTACAATTGCAAATACAATTACGAATGAAAAACAATAAATAATCTTTATTTCCACTGAGCACATGCAGATGTCTTTTACATTCATATGCTACGCGTGCAAATATATGTACACTAACCATTACCTAAATAAAATTTTAGCTTCTTTTTGAATTAAATTTTCTATCAGTCATGCAATTGAATGGTTGTGTTTTCAAATTCAATATGTAAAATTTAGTTTGACGTTAGAAAATATATCTATACATTTGTTTTGTACATAAAAATATATTTAAAATTTCCCTGTATATATCATTCAGCTTGTAGTGATTTTTTGTCTGTGCAGTAACTAGCACCCTTTTTATATTACAGTTTTATAATGACATTCAATTAAGTATGTGTATATGTAATATCGAGTAATAATTTTCATTTATTCGCACTAGAATAATATCAATACTGTTTGTGCTTTGGAAATTCCAATATCGTCTTATTAACTGTAATTCATAGGGCAAATAATGCCACACAAAAAGAATGTTGTCAGAGCCAAAGACTTAATCTTGAGAAGTAGTCTGAAAACGATGAAGTCTGATTGAAACGAAGAAGTCTGATCGAAGTCGTTGTCAGAGCCAAATACTTTTCTATGTATTTCAACGCGCTGAATTCCCATCTGAAGCCAGAATTGCGTTATCACTCTTCAACTTTTTTAAATTAAGAACTACCATGGCACTGCATTTTTTGTTTTCGAGGTTTGTTGTCAGACCAAAGACCATACACGTTTCTTTACGTATGTCGACGAGCTGTGTGTGTTCAAACTCGAAAAGTTGAAAACCAAAAATAAACGATATTGATATATTTACACATGAACATTTAAAATTAGAATCAATCTAGTTTCATAATAAACTTTAATAATCAGCTATTGTTTCAACCACTACAGGTGTATTTGTAAACATTTTGCTTGCAGTACATATTCATTTTGCTTTAAGATAAGGGAGTATAACAAACATTACCAGAACCGCAGAAAAGATAAACTGACTGGCAAGTTCTCAACTCGTACGATATATCGCCGTGAATAAGTTATCTCCTTTGCGAGGAAACGTCAGCACAAGCCAGCAAGGGAAAAGCAGATTACCTCCCGCAAAGCACACAAAACTTTTTTAGTTACCGCATCATAGTTCAGCAAAAATTGTTTCCGTGACCTTTTTTCCTCCGCTATATCTCATTTTCATGTTTTTTTACCGCGTCTAGAGAAATTTCGTCTTCATAAAAATATTAATTACAGCAGTTTTCAGCTCTGGGTCTCGGATGCCGTTGAATGTCTGTAGAAAAGAAGGTATACTCGGAGACACGAACCCAGCAACTGGAATGCTCTGGAAACGACTGGGAGTTTCATGGTTCAAATACAGTTTTCTCAGTGTTCAATATTCAGCAGAATTGTTCAACAAAGTTGCTGGAATATCTCAGAATGTGTCATTGCCTTCTCCAGTCTAGCCACAGAAAAGAGATTAGAGACAATTTCTGTTATATCTGATTTGAGGATATTACAGTTCATAATGGTACAATTGCGCAGTCGTTTCTCTGCCAGCGTTTCTCGTTCAGGGATATGTATCTTTTCGAAAGCTTGTGCTGTGTTTCAAACAGTACTTGTAGAATGAGAAAGATAGGCGAAGTGACTTGTAACTTTGTAAAATTTACTCCGGTGTATTACTGTGATGTGGTGTATTGTAGAGAAAATCATGTGCATCATTATAGAGATTAACTACGAAACATTTCGAATTGAATGGCTCAGTAGAACAAGGGGATCTCCCACATGTTTTTAAAAATTGAGGTATGAGCATAATATATAACGTCAAATATTATTCTATTAGAGTAATATGTTATTTAAATCCAGAATGGATTTAGATGCAAGTGTACGGTGCTTAAATCTTTATAAGCGTACACACTATGAAAGTTCTAGTAAAAACCCTTAATATCTCTGAACTAGGTCAATGTGGAATAGCTCTTCGTTTTACTCAGCCTTTGTATTATTGCTTTTATGGTTAATACTTTTTTATGTACCTGTAATGTATAAATATATTTGTCTCAAGGATATAAATATGTTTGCCTCCAACCTGCAAAAAGCTCACTAACAGAAATTATAAATACCTATTGCTGTTCTAAGATTTAGAACGAGAGTGGGAAACAGAATGAACATAGGAAGAGGTCCAATACTGGGTGTTTGAGATCAATCTCTTATAATTGATCCAAAGAAACAACGGATCAGGACTTTTGACACCTTGAATTCACATACACGCTTTGGTATTCAACTCAGTCACTATCTTTGTCTCTAAGGAGTACTCAGCAACCGTCCTCATCTCTGAAGAATCTTTCCAAAATAATAAGAAAATGACACATTTAAAGGCGAAAAATTCAGAAAACGCTGAATTTATTAATTTGATACTTTATGGAAATTATTTTTATATTAGCCGGTTTAGCTTTTAACATCAGAAAGACCATATTTTAAAAAAATTGTAAGTTCGTTTTAAAATAAAGTAATTTCAAAATTATATTTTTTAATTTTTTAAATCAATATATATTTTAGTGTAAAATAGCTTCAAAATAATATGATTACTACTTTTCACAACTTATCTCAAGTATACCGAGTATACTGAATTACTTTTATTTTAAAATGCTATAACAATCAAGCGCTGAGTAATTTAGCAAAGAGTAAATGTCTATAAAATAAGAAAAATGCGCACGGAGTAATACAAAAATGGTCGCCATTCGTACACCAGGTTCAATAAAAAAAATTAATGTTTTTGAACAGCCAAAATACTAATCAGTTTATAAACAAAGTCCCCACACAGGGCAATCACGATGGCGCAGGTTGTGGTTTCTGGTGGTGTGTCGTAGACGACCACCCGGAACCTAAGTCTTGCGGCGTCCCTCACGTCGTTAGCTTGACGGTGCTGGCGTTGCTAAGCTCCTCGTAACCGGGTCCACCCAGTTACCCACCAGTTAGGCCAATGGCGCGTCGACTTTTAGGTACGATCGGATGATGGATGCTTTTCACAGCACTCTGGATCCTACAAATAAACGTTCGGGGAGAAAACTGATACTACCTGCTAGGTTCCACCTGGACCTTACTTCGGGTGGCCCCCAGTTAGGCTCTCGGCTTCGTCGTGGCAGTGGTACGATACTTTGAGCAAACAGGAGGGAACTTGTTCCCAGCGCACGTGAGTAGCGCATTGTTACGACTCTGGCGCTATCCTGGATAGCTAGGAGCTCTGAGCTGACAGGCTGGCCCTACCAAAGCTTTGCATAGGGAGGTTACCGCGAGGGTTTGGTTTTTTTTCGTGTTTCCGGGTGCGTCAACTGCTTTGGTCATTAGTCCCGTTAGTGTAGTGCAGGATTTTTCTCTGGCGATGGCGGTGGTCTTCCCTCGCTGGATGGCGAGATCCGGCGCCGACCTACCGTCGGCTAGTGGGGATTCACCCTAACCAGAACTCTCCCACCAGCGGGGCACCGCCCCAGCCGGGACAAGCTCTAACCTCCCGACCGGTGTCCCGGGATATGTGGTAGTGTAGTGCATGTTAGTGTAAGTGTGTGTGAGAGGGGAGAGGATAGGACAAGGAAGAAGAAGGATAGATCGCGCGCGGTCTGTGACCGTTTGTTAGGGTACTGCTTCGACATCTGCCTAGGGTTGATCGGAGAAACCACGGAAAACTACCGATCAGAGCAGCCGGCCGCTAGAATTCTCCTCCAGACAGCGACGAAATTCGACCTAACTGAAAAGCTAGTATCGACATTCCTGCCTTCGTGGGGAATGGGAACCTAGGACCTCCCGGCATAGGCGCTGCAGTGACATCAGTTGATACACTGAGCCACTGCTCCTGGTGATCACGTGTGAAGCGCGCTGTGTAACGAGTGGTGACTCACAAAAGTTATGGTAGGTGTTAAGGCAGTTGGCTTATGTACTCGCCCGGGGTCAGTGGTAGGCGGCGTGGAGTGTAGGAGGCGGATCTTCGCGGGGCGGAGCGTCTGTGGGCGGAGGGGCCTGCGCGGGCGTCCGGTGCTCCATCTTGTTGCGTGCGCGGGGCGGAGACCGCCGCCCGCCTGGCCTCGCGTTCCGCTGCGCGCCAACTGCACCCGGAGCAACACACAGGCACGCCCACGCGGACGAGGCGTTGGTGGAGGAGATGGACGCGACAGGGTTGCTAGCCTTAGTTGGTGATGGTTTTACCTATTTATATTTGAAGGGCGATAGGGTCAGTGACCTTACTTTAGGTAGATTCGATTTGATTTGTTCGTGTTTCCGGGCGCGTCAACTGCTTTAGTCATTAGTCCCGTTAGTGTAGTGCATGTTCTTTTTCTCGGGAGATGGCAGTGAAATTCCCTTGTTGGATGGCGAGATCCGGCGCCAACCTATCGTTGGCTAGTGGGGTTTCCCCCACCACCGGGCACCGCCCCAGCAAGGACAAGCTCTAAGCTCCCGACCGGTCTCCCGAAATATGTCGTAGTGTAGTGCATGTTAGTGTGTGTGTGTGTAAGGGTAGAGGGTAGGACAAGGAAGAGGAAAGACAGATCGCCCGCGCTCCGTGGCCCGTTTGTTAGAGTACTGCTCCGGCATTCGCTTGGTGTTGATCGGAGAAACCACGGAAAACTACCGATCAGAGCAGCCGGCCGCTAGAATTCTCCTCCAGACAGCGACTGAATTCGACCTAGCTGAAAAGCTAGTGCCGAAAATCCAGCCGCCGTCAGAACCCGAACCTAGGACCTCCCGGTCAGAGGCACTGCAGTTACATCAGTTGACACACTGAGCTACCGCTCCCGGTGTTACTTTCGGTAGAGTTAAAGATGATTTTACTTATTTTTTTTGAAGGCGATAGGGTCGCAGACGTTAGGTGGGTAGAACTGAAACCTATTTTATTTTTTTTATTATTTAAGGGGTTGGGGGTTATGGGAAGTTGTGATGATTTACTATTTTTTTTTAGTAGTGTCATTGACCTTACTTTAGATAGAGTTGAAGATGATTTTACTTATTTATTTTTGAAGGTCGGTAGGGTCGGTGACGTTAGTGTAGGGGATTGGTAATGACTTTACTAATTAATCTCTGAATACATCGATTCGCCGTTCACTATGGCCATGGTGACCTCGTGATTCAAACATACATTGCATAAGAAACGCAATGCGTTTCAATATATATATATATATATATATATATATATATATATATATATATATATATATATATAATATTTCATTTTCAGTTCAATTTATACATTCAACTTGGTGCAATAGGTACGTATGTTTAGGACTTGCATATCTTGAGATAATAATCTCATTGGACAATTCACTACCATCCATCATTAGATTTATCAAATGTAGCCTCCTCCAATGTAGAATTCGACAATACAGCTGAGAGAAGGGAAGAGGCAAATCAAATGAAAATTATGTTAATACTTTGAAATTAAGGAATTAATTCCTTTAATATTTCTATATTTGACAGCTTTTAGAACGTTTATTTCGAAATTCAATGAAATCATCATAGTTTTCTAATATAATACTTGTGTCATTAAAGTCACGTTCTGTTAAAAATAATTTAATTTCAAGATTTCGTCCCTCTTCTTCATTTCTCAGCATTGATCAACACTGAACAGAGGAGTAACTGAATTCCGGCAGCTAAAGTAAAAGTTATAATTAATTTGCAACACATCTTGCAGTAACTAAGTTTTGTTCGCAATGAAATAATTATTCACGTTTGAGTTAGGTTATGTTGTTAAAAATCTTCGTACAGCAGGGTAAGTCGCAAACAGGAAATATGAAATATTGATGAAACTGCATTCGTTCTTAATATATGCATACTGTTCTTTCACCTTCAAAACACTTTGCAGAAATATTTTGTTATGAAAATGTAATTTTTG